>CP124714.1:0-1223500 GCA_031232105.1 Capsicum rhomboideum
CCTGACGAGCTGTTAAGCGGATCCATGGGCTCCGGGGGGCCTGTGGGAGGTTTTGAGGGCGTCCCATAGGCGAAAGAGTGGAAACGGCAGTTTTTTGGCGATTTTTCGTGGGTGTTAGCCCACGGATCGATGGGGGGGCGCTGGGTCCGGAAATTATTTTGGGCCGAGCCGCTCGGGGGGGTCCCTGACGAGCTGTTAAGCGGATCCATGGGCTCCGGGGGGCCTGTGGGAGGTTTTGAGGGCGTCCCATAGGCGAAAGAGTGGAAACGGCAGTTTTTTGGCGATTTTTCGTGGGTGTTAGCCCACGGATCGATGGGGGGGCGCTGGGTCCGGAAATTATTTTGGGCCGAGCCGCTCGGGGGGGTCCCTGACGAGCTGTTAAGCGGATCCATGGGCTCCGGGGGGCCTGTGGGAGGTTTTGAGGGCGTCCCATAGGCGAAAGAGTGGAAACGGCAGTTTTTTGGCGATTTTTCGTGGGTGTTAGCCCACGGATCGATGGGGGGGCGCTGGGTCCGGAAATTATTTTGGGCCGAGCCGCTCGGGGGGGTCCCTGACGAGCTGTTAAGCGGATCCATGGGCTCCGGGGGGCCTGTGGGAGGTTTTGAGGGCGTCCCATAGGCGAAAGAGTGGAAACGGCAGTTTTTTGGCGATTTTTCGTGGGTGTTAGCCCACGGATCGATGGGGGGGCGCTGGGTCCGGAAATTATTTTGGGCCGAGCCGCTCGGGGGGGTCCCTGACGAGCTGTTAAGCGGATCCATGGGCTCCGGGGGGCCTGTGGGAGGTTTTGAGGGCGTCCCATAGGCGAAAGAGTGGAAACGGCAGTTTTTTGGCGATTTTTCGTGGGTGTTAGCCCACGGATCGATGGGGGGGCGCTGGGTCCGGAAATTATTTTGGGCCGAGCCGCTCGGGGGGGTCCCTGACGAGCTGTTAAGCGGATCCATGGGCTCCGGGGGGCCTGTGGGAGGTTTTGAGGGCGTCCCATAGGCGAAAGAGTGGAAACGGCAGTTTTTTGGCGATTTTTCGTGGGTGTTAGCCCACGGATCGATGGGGGGGCGCTGGGTCCGGAAATTATTTTGGGCCGAGCCGCTCGGGGGGGTCCCTGACGAGCTGTTAAGCGGATCCATGGGCTCCGGGGGGCCTGTGGGAGGTTTTGAGGGCGTCCCATAGGCGAAAGAGTGGAAACGGCAGTTTTTTGGCGATTTTTCGTGGGTGTTAGCCCACGGATCGATGGGGGGGCGCTGGGTCCGGAAATTATTTTGGGCCGAGCCGCTCGGGGGGGTCCCTGACGAGCTGTTAAGCGGATCCATGGGCTCCGGGGGGCCTGTGGGAGGTTTTGAGGGCGTCCCATAGGCGAAAGAGTGGAAACGGCAGTTTTTTGGCGATTTTTCGTGGGTGTTAGCCCACGGATCGATGGGGGGGCGCTGGGTCCGGAAATTATTTTGGGCCGAGCCGCTCGGGGGGGTCCCTGACGAGCTGTTAAGCGGATCCATGGGCTCCGGGGGGCCTGTGGGAGGTTTTGAGGGCGTCCCATAGGCGAAAGAGTGGAAACGGCAGTTTTTTGGCGATTTTTCGTGGGTGTTAGCCCACGGATCGATGGGGGGGCGCTGGGTCCGGAAATTATTTTGGGCCGAGCCGCTCGGGGGGGTCCCTGACGAGCTGTTAAGCGGATCCATGGGCTCCGGGGGGCCTGTGGGAGGTTTTGAGGGCGTCCCATAGGCGAAAGAGTGGAAACGGCAGTTTTTTGGCGATTTTTCGTGGGTGTTAGCCCACGGATCGATGGGGGGGCGCTGGGTCCGGAAATTATTTTGGGCCGAGCCGCTCGGGGGGGTCCCTGACGAGCTGTTAAGCGGATCCATGGGCTCCGGGGGGCCTGTGGGAGGTTTTGAGGGCGTCCCATAGGCGAAAGAGTGGAAACGGCAGTTTTTTGGCGATTTTTCGTGGGTGTTAGCCCACGGATCGATGGGGGGGCGCTGGGTCCGGAAATTATTTTGGGCCGAGCCGCTCGGGGGGGTCCCTGACGAGCTGTTAAGCGGATCCATGGGCTCCGGGGGGCCTGTGGGAGGTTTTGAGGGCGTCCCATAGGCGAAAGAGTGGAAACGGCAGTTTTTTGGCGATTTTTCGTGGGTGTTAGCCCACGGATCGATGGGGGGGCGCTGGGTCCGGAAATTATTTTGGGCCGAGCCGCTCGGGGGGGTCCCTGACGAGCTGTTAAGCGGATCCATGGGCTCCGGGGGGCCTGTGGGAGGTTTTGAGGGCGTCCCATAGGCGAAAGAGTGGAAACGGCAGTTTTTTGGCGATTTTTCGTGGGTGTTAGCCCACGGATCGATGGGGGGGCGCTGGGTCCGGAAATTATTTTGGGCCGAGCCGCTCGGGGGGGTCCCTGACGAGCTGTTAAGCGGATCCATGGGCTCCGGGGGGCCTGTGGGAGGTTTTGAGGGCGTCCCATAGGCGAAAGAGTGGAAACGGCAGTTTTTTGGCGATTTTTCGTGGGTGTTAGCCCACGGATCGATGGGGGGGCGCTGGGTCCGGAAATTATTTTGGGCCGAGCCGCTCGGGGGGGTCCCTGACGAGCTGTTAAGCGGATCCATGGGCTCCGGGGGGCCTGTGGGAGGTTTTGAGGGCGTCCCATAGGCGAAAGAGTGGAAACGGCAGTTTTTTGGCGATTTTTCGTGGGTGTTAGCCCACGGATCGATGGGGGGGCGCTGGGTCCGGAAATTATTTTGGGCCGAGCCGCTCGGGGGGGTCCCTGACGAGCTGTTAAGCGGATCCATGGGCTCCGGGGGGCCTGTGGGAGGTTTTGAGGGCGTCCCATAGGCGAAAGAGTGGAAACGGCAGTTTTTTGGCGATTTTTCGTGGGTGTTAGCCCACGGATCGATGGGGGGGCGCTGGGTCCGGAAATTATTTTGGGCCGAGCCGCTCGGGGGGGTCCCTGACGAGCTGTTAAGCGGATCCATGGGCTCCGGGGGGCCTGTGGGAGGTTTTGAGGGCGTCCCATAGGCGAAAGAGTGGAAACGGCAGTTTTTTGGCGATTTTTCGTGGGTGTTAGCCCACGGATCGATGGGGGGGCGCTGGGTCCGGAAATTATTTTGGGCCGAGCCGCTCGGGGGGGTCCCTGACGAGCTGTTAAGCGGATCCATGGGCTCCGGGGGGCCTGTGGGAGGTTTTGAGGGCGTCCCATAGGCGAAAGAGTGGAAACGGCAGTTTTTTGGCGATTTTTCGTGGGTGTTAGCCCACGGATCGATGGGGGGGCGCTGGGTCCGGAAATTATTTTGGGCCGAGCCGCTCGGGGGGGTCCCTGACGAGCTGTTAAGCGGATCCATGGGCTCCGGGGGGCCTGTGGGAGGTTTTGAGGGCGTCCCATAGGCGAAAGAGTGGAAACGGCAGTTTTTTGGCGATTTTTCGTGGGTGTTAGCCCACGGATCGATGGGGGGGCGCTGGGTCCGGAAATTATTTTGGGCCGAGCCGCTCGGGGGGGTCCCTGACGAGCTGTTAAGCGGATCCATGGGCTCCGGGGGGCCTGTGGGAGGTTTTGAGGGCGTCCCATAGGCGAAAGAGTGGAAACGGCAGTTTTTTGGCGATTTTTCGTGGGTGTTAGCCCACGGATCGATGGGGGGGCGCTGGGTCCGGAAATTATTTTGGGCCGAGCCGCTCGGGGGGGTCCCTGACGAGCTGTTAAGCGGATCCATGGGCTCCGGGGGGCCTGTGGGAGGTTTTGAGGGCGTCCCATAGGCGAAAGAGTGGAAACGGCAGTTTTTTGGCGATTTTTCGTGGGTGTTAGCCCACGGATCGATGGGGGGGCGCTGGGTCCGGAAATTATTTTGGGCCGAGCCGCTCGGGGGGGTCCCTGACGAGCTGTTAAGCGGATCCATGGGCTCCGGGGGGCCTGTGGGAGGTTTTGAGGGCGTCCCATAGGCGAAAGAGTGGAAACGGCAGTTTTTTGGCGATTTTTCGTGGGTGTTAGCCCACGGATCGATGGGGGGGCGCTGGGTCCGGAAATTATTTTGGGCCGAGCCGCTCGGGGGGGTCCCTGACGAGCTGTTAAGCGGATCCATGGGCTCCGGGGGGCCTGTGGGAGGTTTTGAGGGCGTCCCATAGGCGAAAGAGTGGAAACGGCAGTTTTTTGGCGATTTTTCGTGGGTGTTAGCCCACGGATCGATGGGGGGGCGCTGGGTCCGGAAATTATTTTGGGCCGAGCCGCTCGGGGGGGTCCCTGACGAGCTGTTAAGCGGATCCATGGGCTCCGGGGGGCCTGTGGGAGGTTTTGAGGGCGTCCCATAGGCGAAAGAGTGGAAACGGCAGTTTTTTGGCGATTTTTCGTGGGTGTTAGCCCACGGATCGATGGGGGGGCGCTGGGTCCGGAAATTATTTTGGGCCGAGCCGCTCGGGGGGGTCCCTGACGAGCTGTTAAGCGGATCCATGGGCTCCGGGGGGCCTGTGGGAGGTTTTGAGGGCGTCCCATAGGCGAAAGAGTGGAAACGGCAGTTTTTTGGCGATTTTTCGTGGGTGTTAGCCCACGGATCGATGGGGGGGCGCTGGGTCCGGAAATTATTTTGGGCCGAGCCGCTCGGGGGGGTCCCTGACGAGCTTTTAAGCGGATCCATGGGCTCCGGGGGGCCTGTGGGAGGTTTTGAGGGCGTCCCATAGGCGAAAGAGTGGAAACGGCAGTTTTTTGGCGATTTTTCGTGGGTGTTAGCCCACGGATCGATGGGGGGGCGCTGGGTCCGGAAATTATTTTGGGCCGAGCCGCTCGGGGGGGTCCCTGACGAGCTGTTAAGCGGATCCATGGGCTCCGGGGGGCCTGTGGGAGGTTTTGAGGGCGTCCCATAGGCGAAAGAGTGGAAACGGCAGTTTTTTGGCGATTTTTCGTGGGTGTTAGCCCACGGATCGATGGGGGGGCGCTGGGTCCGGAAATTATTTTGGACCGAGCCGCTCGGGGGGGTCCCTGACGAGCTGTTAAGCGGATCCATGGGCTCCGGGGGGCCTGTGGGAGGTTTTGAGGGCGTCCCATAGGCGAAAGAGTGGAAACGGCAGTTTTTTGGCGATTTTTCGTGGGTGTTAGCCCACGGATCGATGGGGGGGCGCTGGGTCCGGAAATTATTTTGGGCCGAGCCGCTCGGGGGGGTCCCTGACGAGCTGTTAAGCGGATCCATGGGCTCCGGGGGGCCTGTGGGAGGTTTTGAGGGCGTCCCATAGGCGAAAGAGTGGAAACGGCAGTTTTTTGGCGATTTTTCGTGGGTGTTAGCCCACGGATCGATGGGGGGCGCTGGGTCCGGAAATTATTTTGGGCCGAGCCGCTCGAGGGGGTCCCTGACGAGCTGTTAAGCGGATCCATGGGCTCCGGGGGGCCTGTGGGAGGTTTTGAGGGCGTCCCATAGGCGAAAGAGTGGAAACGGCAGTTTTTTGGCGATTTTTCGTGGGTGTTAGCCCACGGATCGATGGGGGGGCGCTGGGTCCGGAAATTATTTTGGGCCGAGCCGCTCGGGGGGGTCCCTGACGAGCTGTTAAGCGGATCCATGGGCTCCGGGGGGCCTGTGGGAGGTTTTGAGGGCGTCCCATAGGCGAAAGAGTGGAAACGGCAGTTTTTTGGCGATTTTTCGTGGGTGTTAGCCCACGGATCGATGGGGGGGCGCTGGGTCCGGAAATTATTTTGGGCCGAGCCGCTCGGGGGGGTCCCTGACGAGCTGTTAAGCGGATCCATGGGCTCCGGGGGGCCTGTGGGAGGTTTTGAGGGCGTCCCATAGGCGAAAGAGTGGAAACGGCAGTTTTTTGGCGATTTTTCGTGGGTGTTAGCCCACTGATCGATGGGGGGGCGCTGGGTCCGGAAATTATTTTGGGCCGAGCCGCTCGGGGGGGTCCCTGACGAGCTGTTAAGCGGATCCATGGGCTCCGGGGGGCCTGTGGGAGGTTTTGAGGGCGTCCCATAGGCGAAAGAGTGGAAACGGCAGTTTTTTGGCGATTTTTCGTGGGTGTTAGCCCACGGATCGATGGGGGGGCGCTGGGTCCAGAAATTATTTTGGGCCGAGCCGCTCGGAGGGGTCCCTGACGAGCTGTTAAGCGGATCCATGGGCTCCGGGGGGCCTGTGGGAGGTTTTGAGGGCGTCCCATAGGCGAAAGAGTGGAAACGGCAGTTTTTTGGCGATTTTTCGTGGGTGTTAGCCCACGGATCGATGGGGGGGCGCTGGGTCCGGAAATTATTTTGGGCCGAGCCGCTCGGGGGGGTCCCTGACGAGCTGTTAAGCGGATCCATGGGCTCCGGGGGGCCTGTGGGAGGTTTTGAGGGCGTCCCATAGGCGAAAGAGTGGAAACGGCAGTTTTTTGGCGATTTTTCGTGGGTGTTAGCCCACGGATCGATGGGGGGGCGCTGGGTCCGAAAATTATTTTGGGCCGAGCCGCTCGGGGGGGTCCCTGACGAGCTGTTAAGCGGATCCATGGGCTCCGGGGGGCCTGTGGGAGGTTTTGAGGGCGTCCCATAGGCGAAAGAGTGGAAACGGCAGTTTTTTGGCGATTTTTCGTGGGTGTTAGCCCACGGATCGATGGGGGGGCGCTGGGTCCGGAAATTATTTTGGGCCGAGCCGCTCGGGGGGGTCCCTGACGAGTTGTTAAGCGGATCCATGGGCTCCGGGGGGCCTGTGGGAGGTTTTGAGGGCGTCCCATAGGCGAAAGAGTGGAAACGGCAGTTTTTTGGCGATTTTTCGTGGGTGTTAGCCCACGGATCGATGGGGGGGCGCTGGGTCCGGAAATTATTTTGGGCCGAGCCGCTCGAGGGGGTCCCTGACGAGCTGTTAAGCGGATCCATGGGCTCCGGGGGGCCTGTGGGAGGTTTTGAGGGCGTCCCATAGGCGAAAGAGTGGAAACGGCAGTTTTTTGGCGATTTTTCGTGGGTGTTAGCCCACGGATCGATGGGGGGGCGCTGGGTCCGGAAATTATTTTGGGCCGAGCCGCTCGGGGGGGTCCCTGACGAGCTGTTAAGCGGATCCATGGGCTCCGGGGGGCCTGTGGGAGGTTTTGAGGGCGTCCCATAGGCGAAAGAGTGGAAACGGCAGTTTTTTGGCGATTTTTCGTGGGTGTTAGCCCACGGATCGATGGGGGGGCGCTGGGTCCGGAAATTATTTTGGGCCGAGCCGCTCGGGGGGGTCCCTGACGAGCTGTTAAGCGGATCCATGGGCTCCGGGGGGCCTGTGGGAGGTTTTGAGGGCGTCCCATAGGCGAAAGAGTGGAAACGGCAGTTTTTTGGCGATTTTTCGTGGGTGTTAGCCCACGGATCGATGGGGGGGCGCTGGGTCCGGAAATTATTTTGGGCCGAGCCGCTCGGGGGGGTCCCTGACGAGCTGTTAAGCGGATCCATGGGCTCCGGGGGGCCTGTGGGAGGTTTTGAGGGCGTCCCATAGGCGAAAGAGTGGAAACGGCAGTTTTTTGGCGATTTTTCGTGGGTGTTAGCCCACGGATCGATGGGGGGGCGCTGGGTCCGGAAATTATTTTGGGCCGAGCCGCTCGGGGGGGTCCCTGACGAGCTGTTAAGCGGATCCATGGGCTCCAGGGGGCCTGTGGGAGGTTTTGAGGGCGTCCCATAGGCAAAAGAGTGGAAACGGCAGTTTTTTGGCAATTTTTCGTGCGTGTTAGCCCACGGATCGATGGGGGGGCGCTGGGTCCGGAAATTATTTTGGGCCGAGCCACTCGGGGGGGTCCCTGACGAGCTGTTAAGCGGATCCATGGGCTCCGGGGGGCCTGTGGGAGGTTTTGAGGGCGTCCCATAGGCGAAAGAGTGGAAACGGCAGTTTTTTGGCGATTTTTCGTGGGTGTTAGCCCACGGATCGATGGGGGGGCGCTGGGTCCGGAAATTATTTTGGGCCGAGCCGCTCGGGGGGGTCCCTGACGAGCTGTTAAGCGGATCCATGGGCTCCGAGGGGCCTGTGGGAGGTTTTGAGGGCGTCCCATAGGCGAAAGAGTGGAAACGGCAGTTTTTTGGCGATTTTTCGTGGGTGTTAGCCCACGGATCGATGGGGGGGCGCTGGGTCCGGAAATTATTTTGGGCCGAGCCGCTCGGGGGGGTCCCTGACGAGCTGTTAAGCGGATCCATGGGCTCCGGGGGGCCTGTGGGAGGTTTTGAGGGCGTCCCATAGGCGAAAGAGTGGAAACGGCAGTTTTTTGGCGATTTTTCGTGGGTGTTAGCCCACGGATCGATGGGGGGGCGCTGGGTCCGGAAATTATTTTGGGCCGAGCCGCTCGGAGGGGTCCCTGACGAGCTGTTAAGCGGATCCATGGGCTCCGGGGGGCCTGTGGGAGGTTTTGAGGGCGTCCCATAGGCGAAAGAGTGGAAACGGCAGTTTTTTGGCGATTTTTCGTGGGTGTTAGCCCACGGATCGATGGGGGGGCGCTGGGTCCGGAAATTATTTTGGGCCGAGCCGCTCGGGGGGGTCCCTGACGAGCTGTTAAGCGGATCCATGGGCTCCGGGGGGCCTGTGGGAGGTTTTGAGGGCGTCCCATAGGCGAAAGAGTGGAAACGGCAGTTTTTTGGCGATTTTTCGTGGGTGTTAGCCCACGGATCGATGGGGGGGCGCTGGGTCCGGAAATTATTTTGGGCCGAGCCGCTCGGGGGGGTCCCTGACGAGCTGTTAAGCGGATCCATGGGCTCCGGGGGGCCTGTGGGAGGTTTTGAGGGCGTCCCATAGGCGAAAGAGTGGAAACGGCAGTTTTTTGGCGATTTTTCGTGGGTGTTAGCCCACGGATCGATGGGGGGGCGCTGGGTCCGGAAATTATTTTGGGCCGAGCCGCTCGGGGGGGTCCCTGACGAGTTGTTAAGCGGATCCATGGGCTCCGGGGGGCCTGTGGGAGGTTTTGAGGGCGTCCCATAGGCGAAAGAGTGGAAACGATAGTTTTTTGGCGATTTTTCGTGGGTGTTAGCCCACGGATCGATGGGGGGGCGCTGGGTCCGGAAATTATTTTGGGCCGAGCCGCTCGGGGGGGTCCCTGACGAGCTGTTAAGCGGATCCATGGGCTCCGGGGGGCCTGTGGGAGGTTTTGAGGGCGTCCCATAGGCGAAAGAGTGGAAACGGCAGTTTTTTGGCGATTTTTCGTGGGTGTTAGCCCACGGATCGATGGGGGGGCGCTGGGTCCGGAAATTATTTTGGGCCGAGCCGCTCGGGGGGGTCCCTGACGAGCTGTTAAGCGGATCCATGGGCTCCGGGGGGCCTGTGGGAGGTTTTGAGGGCGTCCCATAGGCGAAAGAGTGGAAACGGCAGTTTTTTGGCGATTATTCGTGGGTGTTAGCCCACGGATCGATGGGGGGGCGCTGGGTCTGGAAATTATTTTGGGCCGAGCCGCTCGGGGGGGTCCCTGACGAGCTGTTAAGCGGATCCATGGGCTCCGGGGGGCCTGTGGGAGGTTTTGAGGGCGTCCCATAGGCGAAAGAGTGGAAACGGCAGTTTTTTGGCGATTTTTCGTGGGTGTTAGCCCACGGATCGATGGGGGGGCGCTGGGTCCGGAAATTATTTTGGACCGAGCCGCTCGGGGGGGTCCCTGACGAGCTGTTAAGCGGATCCATGGGCTCCGGGGGGCCTGTGGGAGGTTTTGAGGGCGTCCCATAGGCGAAAGAGTGGAAACGGCAGTTTTTTGGCGATTTTTCGTGGGTGTTAGCCCACGGATCGATGGGGGGGCGCTGGGTCCGGAAATTATTTTGGGCCGAGCCGCTCGGGGGGGTCCCTGACGAGCTGTTAAGCGGATCCATGGGCTCTGGGGGGCCTGTGGGAGGTTTTGAGGGCGTCCCATAGGCGAAAGAGTGGAAACGGCAGTTTTTTGGCAATTTTTCGTGGGTGTTAGCCCACGGATCGATGGGGGGGCGCTGGGTCCGGAAATTATTTTGGGCCGACCCGCTCGGGGGGGTCCCTGACGAGCTGTTAAGCGGATCCATGGGCTCCGGGGGGCCTGTGGGAGGTTTTGAGGGCGTCCCATAGGCGAAAGAGTGGAAACGGCAGTTTTTTGGCGATTTTTCGTGGGTGTTAGCCCACGGATCGATGGGGGGGCGCTGGGTCCGGAAATTATTTTGGGCCGAGCCACTCGGGGGGGGTCCCTGACGAGCTGTTAAGCGGATCCATGGGCTCCGGGGGGCCTGTGGGAGGTTTTGAGGGCGTCCCATAGGCGAAAGAGTGGAAACGGCAGTTTTTTGGCGATTTTTCGTGGGTGTTAGCCCACGGATCGATGGGGGGGCGCTGGGTCCGGAAATTATTTTGGGCCGAGCCGCTCGGGGGGGTCCCTGACGAGCTGTTAAGCGGATCCATGGGCTCCGGGGGGCCTGTGGGAGGTTTTGAGGGCGTCCCATAGGCGAAAGAGTGGAAACGGCAGTTTTTTGGCGATTTTTCGTGGGTGTTAGCCCACGGATCGATGGGGGGGCGCTGGGTCCGGAAATTATTTTGGGCCGAGCCGCTCGGGGGGGTCCCTGACGAGCTGTTAAGCGGATCCATGGGCTCCAGGGGGCCTGTGGGAGGTTTTGAGGGCGTCCCATAGGCAAAAGAGTGGAAACGGCAGTTTTTTGGCGATTTTTCGTGGGTGTTAGCCCACGGATCGATGGGGGGCGCTGGGTCCGGAAATTATTTTGGGCCGAGCCGCTCGGGGGGGTCCCTGACGAGCTGTTAAGCGGATCCATGGGCTCCGGGGGGCCTGTGGGAGGTTTTGAGGGCGTCCCATAGGCGAAAGAGTGGAAACGGCAGTTTTTTGGCGATTTTTCGTGGGTGTTAGCCCACGGATCGATGGGGGGGCGCTGGGTCCGGAAATTATTTTGGGCCGAGCCGCTCGGGGGGGTCCCTGACGAGCTGTTAAGCGGATCCATGGGCTCCGGGGGTCCTGTGGGAGGTTTTGAGGGCATCCCATAGGCAAAAGAGTGGAAACGGCAGTTTTTTGGCAATTTTTCGTGGGTGTTAGCCCACGGATCGATGGGGGGGCGCTGGGTCCGGAAATTATTTTGGGCCGAGCCGCTCGGGGGGGTCCCTGACGAGCTGTTAAGCGGATCCATGGGCTCCGGGGGGCCTGTGGGAGGTTTTGAGGGCGTCCCATAGGCGAAAGAGTGGAAACGGCAGTTTTTTGGCGATTTTTCGTGGGTGTTAGCCCACGGATCGATGGGGGGGCGCTGGGTCCGGAAATTATTTTGGGCCGAGCCGCTCGGGGGGGTCCCTGACGAGCTGTTAAGCGGATCCATGGGCTCCGGGGGGCCTGTGGGAGGTTTTGAGGGCATCCCATAGGCGAAAGAGTGGAAACGGCAGTTTTTTGGCGATTTTTCGTGGGTGTTAGCCCACGGATCGATGGGGGGGCGCTGGGTCCGGAAATTATTTTGGGCCGAGCCGCTCGGGGGGGTCCCTGACGAGCTGTTAAGCGGATCCATGGGCTCCGGGGGGCCTGTGGGAGGTTTTGAGGGCGTCCCATAGGCGAAAGAGTGGAAACGGCAGTTTTTTGGCAATTTTTCGTGGGTGTTAGCCCACGGATCGATGGGGGGGCGCTGGGTCCGGAAATTATTTTGGGCCGAGCCGCTCGGGGGGGTCCCTGACGAGCTGTTAAGCGGATCCATGGGCTCCGGGGGGCCTGTGGGAGGTTTTGAGGGCGTCCCATAGGCGAAAGAGTGGAAACGGCAGTTTTTTGGCGATTTTTCGTGGGTGTTAGCCCACGGATCGATGGGGGGGCGCTGGGTCCGGAAATTATTTTGGGCCGAGACGCTCGGGGGGGTCCCTGACGAGCTGTTAAGCGGATCCATGGGCTCCGGGGGGCCTGTGGGAGGTTTTGAGGGCGTCCCATAGGCGAAAGAGTGGAAACGGCAGTTTTTTGGCGATTTTTCGTGGGTGTTAGCCCACGGATCGATGGGGGGGCGCTGGGTCCGGAAATTATTTTGGGCCGAGCCGCTCGGGGGGGTCCCTGACGAGCTGTTAAGCGGATCCATGGGCTCCGGGGGGCCTGTGGGAGGTTTTGAGGGCGTCCCATAGGCGAAAGAGTGGAAACGGCAGTTTTTTGGCGATTTTTCGTGGGTGTTAGCCCACGGATCGATGGGGGGGCGCTGGGTCCGGAAATTATTTTGGGCCGAGCCGCTCGAGGGGGTCCCTGACGAGCTGTTAAGCGGATCCATGGGCTCCGGGGGGCCTGTGGGAGGTTTTGAGGGCGTCCCATAGGCGAAAGAGTGGAAACGGCAGTTTTTTGGCGATTTTTCGTGGGTGTTAGCCCACGGATCGATGGGGGGGCGCTGGGTCCGGAAATTATTTTGGGCCGAGCCGCTCGGGGGGGTCCCTGACGAGCTGTTAAGCGGATCCATGGGCTCCGGGGGGCCTGTGGGAGGTTTTGAGGGCGTCCCATAGGCGAAAGAGTGGAAACGGCAGTTTTTTGGCGATTTTTCGTGGGTGTTAGCCCACGGATCGATGGGGGGGCGCTGGGTCCGGAAATTATTTTGGGCCGAGCCGCTCGGGGGGGTCCCTGACGAGATGTTAAGCGGATCCATGGGCTCCGGGGGGCCTGTGGGAAGTTTTGAATGCGTCCCATAGGCGAAAGAGTGGAAACGGCAGTTTTTTGGCGATTTTTCGTGGGTGTTAGCCCACGGATCGATGGGGGGGCGCTGGGTCCGGAAATTATTTTGGGCCGAGCCGCTCGGGGGGGTCCCTGACGAGCTGTTAAGCGGATCCATGGGCTCCGGGGGGCCTGTGGGAGGTTTTGAGGGCGTCCCATAGGCGAAAGAGTGGAAACGGCAGTTTTTTGGCGATTTTTCGTGGGTGTTAGCCCACGGATCGATGGGGGGGCGCTGGGTCCGGAAATTATTTTGGGCCGAGCCGCTCGGGGGGGTCCCTGACGAGCTGTTAAGTGGATCCATGGGCTCCGGGGGGCCTGTGGGAAGTTTTGAGGGCGTCCCATAGGCGAAAGAGTGGAAACGACAGTTTTTTGGCGATTTTTCGTGTGTGTTAGCCCACGGATCGATGGGGGGGCGCTAGGTCCGGAAATTATTTTGGGCCGAGCCGCTCGGGGGGGTCCCTGACGAGCTGTTAAGCGGATCCATGGGCTCCGGGGGGCCTGTGGGAGGTTTTGAGGGCGTCCCATAGGCGAAAGAGTGGAAACGGCAGTTTTTTGGCGATTTTTCGTGGGTGTTAGCCCACGGATCGATGGGGGGCGCTGGGTCCGGAAATTATTTTGGGCCGAACCACTCGGGGGGGTCCCTGACGAGCTGTTAAGCGGATCCATGGGCTTCGGGGGGCCTGTGGGAGGTTTTGAGGGCGTCCCATAGGCGAAAGAGTGGAAACGGCAGTTTTTTGGCGATTTTTCGTGGGTGTTAGCCCACGGATCGATGGGGGGGCGCTGGGTCCGGAAATTATTTTGGGCCGAGCCGCTCGGGGGGGTCCCTGACGAGCTGTTAAGCGGATCCATGGGCTCCGAGGGGCCTGTGGGAGGTTTTGAGGGCGTCCCATAGGCGAAAGAGTGGAAACGGCAGTTTTTTGGCGATTTTTCGTGGGTGTTAGCCCACGGATCGATGGGGGGGCGCTGGGTCCGGAAATTATTTTGGGCCGAACCGCTCGGGGGGGTCCCTGACGAGCTGTTAAGCGGATCCATGGGCTCCGGGGGGCCTGTGGGAGGTTTTGAGGGCGTCCCATAGGCGAAAGAGTGGAAACGGCAGTTTTTTGGCGATTTTTCGTGGGTGTTAGCCCACGGATCGATGGGGGGGCGCTGGGTCCGGAAATTATTTTGGGCCGAGCCGCTCGGGGGGGTCCCTGACGAGCTGTTAAGCGGATCCATGGGCTCCGGGGGGCCTGTGGGAGGTTTTGAGGGCATCCCATAGGCGAAAGAGTGGAAACGGCAGTTTTTTGGCGATTTTTCGTGGGTGTTAGCCCACGGATCGATGGGGGGGCGCTGGGTCCGGAAATTATTTTGGGCCGAGCCGCTCGGGGGGGTCCCTGACGAGCTGTTAAGCGGATCCATGGGCTCCGGGGGGCCTGTGGGAGGTTTTGAGGGCGTCCCATAGGCGAAAGAGTGGAAACGGCAGTTTTTTGGCGATTTTTCGTGGGTGTTAGCCCACGGATCGATGGGGGGGCGCTGGGTCCGGAAATTATTTTGGGCCGAGCCGCTCGGGGGGGTCCCTGACGAGCTGTTAAGCGGATCCATGGGCTCCGGGGGGCCTGTGGGAGGTTTTGAGGGCGTCCCATAGGCGAAAGAGTGGAAACGGCAGTTTTTTGGCGATTTTTCGTGGGTGTTAGCCCACGGATCGATGGGGGGGCGCTGGGTCCGGAAATTATTTTGGGCCGAGCCGCTCGGGGGGGTCCCTGACGAGCTGTTAAGCGGATCCATGGGCTCCGGGGGGCCTGTGGGAGGTTTTGAGGGCGTCCCATAGGCGAAAGAGTGGAAACGGCAGTTTTTTGGCGATTTTTCGTGGGTGTTAGCCCACGGATCGATGGGGGGGCGCTGGGTCCGGAAATTATTTTGGGCCGAGCCGCTCGGGGGGGTCCCTGACGAGCTATTAAGCGGATCCATGGGCTCCGGGGGGCCTGTGGGAGGTTTTGAGGGCGTCCCATAGGCGAAAGAGTGGAAACGGCAGTTTTTTGGCGATTTTTCGTGGGTGTTAGCCCACGGATCGATGGGGGGGCGCTGGGTCCGGAAATTATTTTGGGCCGAGCCGCTCGAGGGGGTCCCTGACGAGCTGTTAAGCGGATCCATGGGCTCCGGGGGGCCTGTGGGAGGTTTTGAGGGCGTCCCATAGGCGAAAGAGTGGAAACGGCAGTTTTTTGGCGATTTTTCGTGGGTGTTAGCCCACGGATCGATGGGGGGGCGCTGGGTCCGGAAATTATTTTGGGCCGAGCCGCTCGGGGGGGTCCCTGACGAGCTGTTAAGCGGATCCATGGGCTCCGGGGGGCCTGTGGGAGGTTTTGAGGGCGTCCCATAGGCGAAAGAGTGGAAACGACAGTTTTTTGGCGATTTTTCGTGGGTGTTAGCCCACGGATCAATGGGGGGGCGCTGGGTCCGGAAATTATTTTGGGCCGAGCCGCTCGGGGGGGTCCCTGACGAGCTGTTAAGCGGATCCATGGGCTCCGGGGGGCCTGTGGGAAGTTTTGAGGGCGTCCCATAGGCGAAAGAGTGGAAACGGCAGTTTTTTGGCGATTTTTCGTGGGTGTTAGCCCACGGATCGATGGGGGGGCGCTGGGTCCGGAAATTATTTTGGGCCGAGCCGCTCGGGGGGGTCCCTGACGAGCTGTTAAGCGGATCCATGGGCTCCGGGGGGCCTGTGGGAGGTTTTGAGGGCGTCCCATAGGCGAAAGAGTGGAAACGGCAGTTTTTTGGCGATTTTTCGTGGGTGTTAGCCCACGGATCGATGGGGGGGCGCTGGGTCCGGAAATTATTTTGGGCCGAGCCGCTCGAGGGGGTCCCTGACGAGCTGTTAAGCGGATCCATGGGCTCCGGGGGGCCTGTGGGAAGTTTTGAGGGCGTCCCATAGGCGAAAGAGTGGAAACGGCAGTTTTTTGGCGATTTTTCGTGTGTGTTAGCCCACGGATCGATGGGGGGGCGCTGGGTCCGGAAATTATTTTGGGCCGAGCCGCTCGGGGGGGTCCCTGACGAGCTGTTAAGCGGATCCATGGGCTCCGGGGGGCCTGTGGGAGGTTTTGAGGGCGTCCCATAGGCGAAAGAGTGGAAACGGCAGTTTTTTGGCGATTTTTCGTGGGTGTTAGCCCACGGATCGATGGGGGGGCGCTGGGTCCGGAAATTATTTTGGGCCGAACCGCTCGGGGGGGTCCCTGACGAGCTGTTAAGCGGATCCATGGGCTCCGGGGGGCCTGTGGGAGGTTTTGAGGGCGTCCCATAGGCGAAAGAGTGGAAACGGCAGTTTTTTGGCGATTTTTCGTGGGTGTTAGCCCACGGATCGATGGGGGGGGCGCTGGGTCCGGAAATTATTTTGGGCCGAGCCGCTCGGGGGGGTCCCTGACGAGCTGTTAAGCGGATCCATGGGCTCCGGGGGGCCTGTGGGAGGTTTTGAGGGCGTCCCATAGGCGAAAGAGTGGAAACGGCAGTTTTTTGGCGATTTTTCGTGGGTGTTAGCCCACGGATCGATGGGGGGGCGCTGGGTCCGGAAATTATTTTGGGCCGAGCCGCTCGGGGGGGTCCCTGACGAGCTGTTAAGCGGATCCATGGGCTCCGGGGGGCCTGTGGGAGGTTTTGAGGGCGTCCCATAGGCGAAAGAGTGGAAACGGCAGTTTTTTGGCGATTTTTCATGGGTGTTAGCCCACGGATCGATGGGGGGGCGCTGGGTCCGGAAATTATTTTGGGCCGAGCCGCTCGGGGGGGTCCCTGACGAGCTGTTAAGCGGATCCATGGGCTCCGGGGGGCCTGTGGGAGGTTTTGAGGGCGTCCCATAGGCGAAAGAGTGGAAACGGCAGTTTTTTGGCGATTTTTCGTGGGTGTTAGCCCACGGATCGATGGGGGGACGCTGGGTCCGGAAATTATTTTGGGCCGAGCCGCTCGGGGGGGTCCCTGACGAGCTGTTAAGCGGATCCATGGGCTCCGGGGGGCCTGTGGGAGGTTTTGAGGGCGTCCCATAGGCGAAAGAGTGGAAACGGCAGTTTTTTGGCGATTTTTCGTGGGTGTTAGCCCACGGATCGATGGGGGGGCGCTGGGTCCGGAAATTATTTTGGGCCGAGCCGCTCGGGGGGGTCCCTGATGAGCTGTTAAGCAGATCCATGGGCTTCGGGGGGCCTGTGGGAGGTTTTGAGGGCGTCCCATAGGCGAAAGAGTGGAAACGGCAGTTTTTTGGCGATTTTTCGTGGGTGTTAGCCCACGGATCGATGGGGGGGCGCTGGGTCCGGAAATTATTTTGGACCGAGCCGCTCGGGGGGGTCCCTGACGAGCTGTTAAGCGGATCCATGGGCTCCGGGGGGCCTGTGGGAGGTTTTGAGGGCGTCCCATAGGCGAAAGAGTGGAAACGGCAGTTTTTTGGCGATTTTTCGTGGGTGTTAGCCCACGGATCGATGGGGGGGCGCTGGGTCCGGAAATTATTTTGGGCCGAGCCGCTCGGGGGGGTCCCTGACGAGCTGTTAAGCGGATCCATGGGCTCCGGGGGGCCTGTGGGAGGTTTTGAGGGCGTCCCATAGGCGAAAGAGTGGAAACGGCAGTTTTTTGGCGATTTTTCGTGGGTGTTAGCCCACGGATCGATGGGGGGGCGCTGGGTCCGAAAATTATTTTGGGCCGAGCCGCTCGGGGGGGTCCCTGACGAGCTGTTAAGCGGATCCATGGGCTCCGGGGGGCCTGTGGGAGGTTTTGAGGGCGTCCCATAGGCGAAAGAGTGGAAACGGCAGTTTTTTGGCGATTTTTCGTGGGTGTTAGCCCACGGATCGATGGGGGGGCGCTGGGTCCGGAAATTATTTTGGGCCAAGCCGCTCGGGGGGGTCCCTGACGAGCTGTTAAGCGGATCCATGGGCTCCGGGGGGCCTGTGGGAGGTTTTGAGGGCGTCCCATAGGCGAAAGAGTGGAAACGGCAGTTTTTTGGCGATTTTTCGTGGGTGTTAGCCCACGGATCGATGGGGGGGCGCTGGGTCCGGAAATTATTTTGGGCCGAGCCGCTCGGGGGGGTCCCTGACGAGCTGTTAAGCGGATCCATGGGCTCCGGGGGGCCTGTGGGAGGTTTTGAGGGCGTCCCATAGGTGAAAGAGTGGAAACGGCAGTTTTTTGGCGATTTTTCGTGGGTGTTAGCCCACGGATCGATGGGGGGGCGCTGGGTCCGGAAATTATTTTGGGCCGAGCCGCTCGGGGGGGTCCCTGACGAGCTGTTAAGCGGATCCATGGGCTCCGGGGGGCCTGTGGGAGGTTTTGAGGGCGTCCCATAGGCGAAAGAGTGGAAACGGCAGTTTTTTGGCAATTTTTCGTGGGTGTTAGCCCACGGATCGATGGGGGGGCGCTGGGTCCGGAAATTATTTTGGGCCGAGCCGCTCGGGGGGGTCCCTGACGAGCTGTTAAGCGGATTCATGGGCTCCGGGGGGCCTGTGGGAGGTTTTGAGGGCGTCCCATAGGCGAAAGAGTGGAAACGGCAGTTTTTTGGCGATTTTTCGTGGGTGTTAGCCCACGGATCGATGGGGGGGCGCTGGGTCCGGAAATTATTTTGGGCCGAGCCGCTCGGGGGGGTCCCTGACGAGCTGTTAAGCGGATCCATGGGCTCCGGGGGGCCTGTGGGAGGTTTTGAGGGCGTCCCATAGGCGAAAGAGTGGAAACGGCAGTTTTTTGGCGATTTTTCGTGGGTGTTAGCCCACGGATCGATGGGGGGGCGCTGGGTCCGGAAATTATTTTGGACCGAGCCGCTCGGGGGGGTCCCTGACAAGCTGTTAAGCGGATCCATGGGCTCCGGGGGGCCTGTGGGAGGTTTTGAGGGCGTCCCATAGGCGAAAGAGTGGAAACGGCAGTTTTTTGGCGATTTTTCGTGGGTGTTAGCCCACGGATCGATGGGGGGCGCTGGGTCCGGAAATTATTTTGGGCCGAGCCGCTCGGGGGGGTCCCTGACGAGCTGTTAAGCGGATCCATGGGCTCCGGGGGGGCTGTGGGAGGTTTTGAGGGCGTCCCATAGGCGAAAGAGTGGAAACGGCAGTTTTTTGGCGATTTTTCGTGGGTGTTAGCCCACGGATCGATGGGGGGGCGCTGGGTCCGGAAATTATTTTGGGCCGAGCCGCTCGGAGGGGTCCCTGACGAGCTGTTAAGCGGATCCATGGGCTCCGGGGGGCCTGTGGGAGGTTTTGAGGGCGTCCCATAGGCGAAAGAGTGGAAACGGCAGTTTTTTGGCGATTTTTCGTGGGTGTTAGCCCACGGATCGATGGGGGGGCGCTGGGTCCGGAAATTATTTTGGGCCGAGCCGCTCGGGGGGGTCCCTGAAGAGCTGTTAAGCGGATCCATGGGCTCCGGGGGGGCTGTGGGAGGTTTTGAGGGCGTCCCATAGGCGAAAGAGTGGAAACGGCAGTTTTTTGGCAATTTTTCGTGGGTGTTAGCCCACGGATCGATGGGGGGGCGCTGGGTCCGGAAATTATTTTGGGCCGAGCCGCTCGGAGGGGTCCCTGACGAGCTGTTAAGCGGATCCATGGGCTCCGGGGGGCCTGTGGGAGGTTTTGAGGGCGTCCCATAGGCGAAAGAGTGGAAACGGCAGTTTTTTGGCGATTTTTCGTGGGTGTTAGCCCACGGATCGATGGGGGGGCGCTGGGTCCGGAAATTATTTTGGGCCGAGCCGCTCGGGGGGGTCCCTGACGAGCTGTTAAGCGGATCCATGGGCTCCGGGGGGCCTGTGGGAGGTTTTGAGGGCGTCCCATAGGCGAAAGAGTGGAAACGGCAGTTTTTTGGCGATTTTTCGTGGGTGTTAGCCCACGGATCGATGGGGGGGCGCTGGGTCCGGAAATTATTTTGGGCCGAGCCGTTCGGGGGGGTCCCTGACGAGCTGTTAAGCGGATCCATGGGCTCCGGGGGGCCTGTGGGAGGTTTTGAGGGCGTCCCATAGGCGAAAGAGTGGAAACGGCAGTTTTTTGGCGATTTTTCGTGGGTGTTAGCCCACGGATCGATGGGGGGGCGCTGGGTCCGGAAATTATTTTGGGCCGAGCCGCTCGGGGGGGTCCCTGACGAGCTGTTAAGCGGATCCATGGGCTCCGGGGGGCCTGTGGGAGGTTTTGAGGGCGTCCCATAGGCGAAAGAGTGGAAACGGCAGTTTTTTGGCGATTTTTCGTGGGTGTTAGCCCACGGATCGATGGGGGGGCGCTGGGTCCGGAAATTATTTTGGGCCGAGCCGCTCGGGGGGGTCCCTGACGAGCTGTTAAGCGGATCCATGGGCTCCGGGGGGCCTGTGGGAGGTTTTGAGGGCGTCCCATAGGCGAAAGAGTGGAAACGGCAGTTTTTTGGCGATTTTTCGTGGGTGTTAGCCCACGGATCGATGGGGGGGCGCTGGGTCCGGAAATTATTTTGGGCCGACCCGCTCGGGGGGGTCCCTGACGAGCTGTTAAGCGGATCCATGGGCTCCGGGGGGCCTGTGGGAGGTTTTGAGGGCGTCCCATAGGCGAAAGAGTGGAAACGGCAGTTTTTTGGCGATTTTTCGTGGGTGTTAGCCCACGGATCGATGGGGGGGCGCTGGGTCCGGAAATTATTTTGGGGCGAGCCGCTCGGGGGGGTCCCTGACGAGCTGTTAAGCGGATCCATGGGCTCCGGGGGGCCTGTGGGAGGTTTTGAGGGCGTCCCATAGGCGAAAGAGTGGAAACGGCAGTTTTTTGGCGATTTTTCGTGGGTGTTTGCCCACGGATCGATGGGGGGGCGCTGGGTCCGGAAATTATTTTGGGCCGAGCCACTCGGGGGGGTCCCTGACGAGCTGTTAAGCGGATCCATGGGCTCCGGGGGGCCTGTGGGAGGTTTTGAGGGCGTCCCATAGGCGAAAGAGTGGAAACGGCAGTTTTTTGGCGATTTTTCGTGGGTGTTAGCCCACGGATCGATGGGGGGGCGCTGGGTCCGGAAATTATTTTGGGCCGAGCCGCTCGGGGGGGTCCCTGACGAGCTGTTAAGCGGATCCATGGGCTCCGGGGGGCCTGTGGGAGGTTTTGAGGGCGTCCCATAGGCGAAAGAGTGGAAACGGCAGTTTTTTGGCGATTTTTCGTGGGTGTTAGCCCACGGATCGATGGGGGGGCGCTGGGTCCGGAAATTATTTTGGGCCGAGCCGCTCGGGGGGGTCCCTGACGAGCTGTTAAGCGGATCCATGGGCTCCGGGGGGCCTGTGGGAGGTTTTGAGGGCGTCCCATAGGCGAAAGAGTGGAAACGGCAGTTTTTTGGCAATTTTTCGTGGGTGTTAGCCCACGGATCGATGGGGGGGCGCTGGGTCCGGAAATTATTTTGGGCCGAGCCGCTCGGGGGGGTCCCTGACGAGCTGTTAAGCGGATCCATGGGCTCCAGGGGGGCCTGTGGGAGGTTTTGAGGGCGTCCCATAGGCAAAAGAGTGGAAACGGCAGTTTTTTGGCGATTTTTCGTGGGTGTTAGCCCACGGATCGATGGGGGGGCGCTGGGTCCGGAAATTATTTTGGGCCGAGCCGCTCGGGGGGGTCCCTGACGAGCTGTTAAGCGGATCCATGGGCTCCGGGGGGCCTGTGGGAGGTTTTGAGGGCGTCCCATAGGCAAAAGAGTGGAAACGGCAGTTTTTTGGCGATTTTTCGTGGGTGTTAGCCCACGGATCGATGGGGGGGCGCTGGGTCCGGAAATTATTTTGGGCCGAGCCACTCGGGGGGGTCCCTGACGAGCTGTTAAGCGGATCCATGGGCTCCGGGGGGCCTGTGGGAGGTTTTGAGGGCGTCCCATAGGCGAAAGAGTGGAAACGGCAGTTTTTTGGCGATTTTTCGTGGGTGTTAGCCCACGGATCGATGGGGGGGCGCTGGGTCCGGAAATTATTTTGGGCCGAGCCGCTCGGGGGGGTCCCTGACGAGCTGTTAAGCGGATCCATGGGCTCCGGGGGGCCTGTGGGAGGTTTTGAGGGCGTCCCATAGGCGAAAGAGTGGAAACGGCAGTTTTTTGGCGATTTTTCGTGGGTGTTAGCCCACGGATCGATGGGGGGGCGCTGGGTCCGGAAATTATTTTGGGCCGAGCCGCTCGGGGGGGTCCCTGACGAGCTGTTAAGCGGATCCATGGGCTCCGGGGGGCCTGTGGGAGGTTTTGAGGGCATCCCATAGGCGAAAGAGTGGAAACGGCAGTTTTTTGGCGATTTTTCGTGGGTGTTAGCCCACGGATCGATGGGGGGGCGCTGGGTCCGGAAATTATTTTGGGCCGAGCCGCTCGGGGGGGTCCCTGACGAGCTGTTAAGCGGATCCATGGGCTCCGGGGGGCCTGTGGGAGGTTTTGAGGGCATCCCATAGGCAAAAGAGTGGAAACGGCAGTTTTTTGGCGATTTTTCGTGGGTGTTAGCCCACGGATCGATGGGGGGGCGCTGGGTCCGGAAATTATTTTGGGCCGAGCCGCTCGGGGGGGTCCCTGACGAGCTGTTAAGCGGATCCATGGGCTCCGGGGGGCCTGTGGGAGGTTTTGAGGGCATCCCATAGGCGAAAGAGTGGAAACGGCAGTTTTTTGGCGATTTTTCGTGGGTGTTAGCCCACGGATCGATGGGGGGGCGCTGGGTCCGGAAATTATTTTGGGCCGAGCCGCTCGGGGGAGTCCCTGACGAGCTGTTAAGCGGATCCATGGGCTCCGGGGGGCCTGTGGGAGGTTTTGAGGGCGTCCCATAGGCGAAAGAGTGGAAACGGCAGTTTTTTGGCGATTTTTCGTGGGTGTTAGCCCACGGATCGATGGGGGGGCGCTGGGTCCGGAAATTATTTTGGGCCGAGCCGCTCGGGGGGGTCCCTGACGAGCTGTTAAGCGGATCCATGGGCTCCGGGGGGCCTGTGGGAGGTTTTGAGGGCGTCCCATAGGCGAAAGAGTGGAAACGGCAGTTTTTTGGCGATTTTTCGTGGGTGTTAGCCCACGGATCGATGGGGGGGCGCTGGGTCCGAAAATTATTTTGGGCCGAGCCGCTCGAGGGGGTCCCTGACGAGCTGTTAAGCGGATCCATGGGCTCCGGGGGGCCTGTGGGAGGTTTTGAGGGCGTCCCATAGGCGAAAGAGTGGAAACGGCAGTTTTTTGGCGATTTTTCGTGGGTGTTAGCCCACGGATCGATGGGGGGGCGCTGGGTCCGGAAATTATTTTGGGCCGAGCCGCTCGGGGGGGTCCCTGACGAGCTGTTAAGCGGATCCATGGGCTCCGGGGGGCCTGTGGGAGGTTTTGAGGGCGTCCCATAGGCGAAAGAGTGGAAACGGCAGTTTTTTGGCGATTTTTCGTGGGTGTTAGCCCACGGATCGATGGGGGGGCGCTGGGTCCGGAAATTATTTTGGGCCGAGCCGCTCGGGGGGGTCCCTGACGAGCTGTTAAGCGGATCCATGGGCTCCGGGGGGCCTGTGGGAAGTTTTGAGGGCGTCCCATAGGCGAAAGAGTGGAAACGGCAGTTTTTTGGCGATTTTTCGTGGGTGTTAGCCCACGGATCGATGGGGGGGCGCTGGGTCCGGAAATTATTTTGGGCCGAGCCACTCGGGGGGGTCCCTGACGAGCTGTTAAGCGGATCCATGGGCTCCGGGGGGCCTGTGGGAGGTTTTGAGGGCGTCCCATAGGCGAAAGAGTGGAAACGGCAGTTTTTTGGCGATTTTTCGTGGGTGTTAGCCCACGGATCGATGGGGGGGCGCTGGGTCCGGAAATTATTTTGGGCCGAGCCGCTCGGGGGGGTCCCTGACGAGCTGTTAAGCGGATCCATGGGCTCCGGGGGGCCTGTGGGAGGTTTTGAGGGCGTCCCATAGGCGAAAGAGTGGAAACGGCAGTTTTTTGGCGATTTTTCGTGGGTGTTAGCCCACGGATCGATGGGGGGGCGCTGGGTCCGGAAATTATTTTGGGCCGAGCCGCTCGGGGGGGTCCCTGACGAGCTGTTAAGCGGATCCATGGGCTCCGGGGGGCCTGTGGGAGGTTTTGAGGGCGTCCCATAGGCGAAAGAGTGGAAACGGCAGTTTTTTGGCGATTTTTCGTGGGTGTTAGCCCACGGATCGATGGGGGGGCGCTGGGTCCGGAAATTATTTTGGGCCGAGCCGCTCGGGGGGGTCCCTGACGAGCTGTTAAGCGGATCCATGGGCTCCGGGGGGCCTGTGGGAAGTTTTGAGGGCGTCCCATAGGCGAAAGAGTGGAAACGGCAGTTTTTTGGCGATTTTTCGTGGGTGTTAGCCCACGGATCGATGGGGGGGCGCTGGGTCCGGAAATTATTTTGGGCCGAGCCACTCGGGGGGGTCCCTGACGAGCTATTAAGCGGATCCATGGGCTCCGGGGGGCCTGTGGGAGGTTTTGAGGGCGTCCCATAGGCGAAAGAGTGGAAACGGCAGTTTTTTGGCGATTTTTCGTGGGTGTTAGCCCACGGATCGATGGGGGGGCGCTGGGTCCGGAAATTATTTTGGGCCGAGCCGCTCGGGGGGGTCCCTGACGAGCTGTTAAGCGGATCCATGGGCTCCGGGGGGCCTGTGGGAGGTTTTGAGGGCGTCCCATAGGCGAAAGAGTGGAAACGGCAGTTTTTTGGCGATTTTTCGTGGGTGTTAGCCCACGGATCGATGGGGGGGCGCTGGGTCCGGAAATTATTTTGGGCCGAGCCGCTCGGGGGGGTCCCTGACGAGCTGTTAAGCAGATCCATGGGCTCCGGGGGGCCTGTGGGAGGTTTTGAGGGCGTCCCATAGGCGAAAGAGTGGAAACGGCAGTTTTTTGGCGATTTTTCGTGGGTGTTAGCCCACGGATCGATGGGGGGGCGCTGGGTACGGAAATTATTTTGGGCCGAGCCGCTCGGGGGGGTCCCTGACGAGCTGTTAAGCGGATCCATGGGCTCCGGGGGGCCTGTGGGAAGTTTTGAGGGCGTCCCATAGGCGAAAGAGTGGAAACGGCAGTTTTTTGGCGATTTTTCGTGGGTGTTAGCCCACGGATCGATGGGGGGGCGCTGGGTCCGGAAATTATTTTGGGCCGAGCCACTCGGGGGGGTCCCTGACGAGCTGTTAAGCGGATCCATGGGCTCCGGGGGGCCTGTGGGAGGTTTTGAGGGCGTCCCATAGGCGAAAGAGTGGAAACGGCAGTTTTTTGGCGATTTTTCGTGGGTGTTAGCCCACGGATCGATGGGGGGGCGCTGGGTCCGGAAATTATTTTGGGCCGAGCCGCTCGGGGGGGTCCCTGACGAGCTGTTAAGCGGATCCATGGGCTCCGGGGGGCCTGTGGGAGGTTTTGAGGGCGTCCCATAGGCGAAAGAGTGGAAACGGCAGTTTTTTGGCGATTTTTCGTGGGTGTTAGCCCACGGATCGATGGGGGGGCGCTGGGTCCGGAAATTATTTTGGGCCGAGCCGCTCGGGGGGGTCCCTGACGAGCTGTTAAGCGGATCCATGGGCTCCGGGGGGCCTGTGGGAGGTTTTGAGGGCGTCCCATAGGCGAAAGAGTGGAAACGGCAGTTTTTTGGCGATTTTTCGTGGGTGTTAGCCCACGGATCGATGGGGGGGCGCTGGGTCCGGAAATTATTTTGGGCCGAACCGCTCGGGGGGGTCCCTGACGAGCTGTTAAGCGGATCCATGGGCTCCGGGGGGCCTGTGGGAGGTTTTGAGGGCGTCCCATAGGCGAAAGAGTGGAAACGGCAGTTTTTTGGCGATTTTTCGTGGGTGTTAGCCCACGGATCGATGGGGGGGCGCTGGGTCCGGAAATTATTTTGGGCCGAGCCGCTCGGGGGGGTCCCTAACGAGCTGTAAAGCGGATCCATGGGCTCCGGGGGGCCTGTGGGAGGTTTTGAGGGCATCCCATAGGCGAAAGAGTGGAAACGGCAGTTTTTTGGCGATTTTTCGTGGGTGTTAGCCCACGGATCGATGGGGGGGCGCTGGGTCCGGAAATTATTTTGGGCCGAGCCGCTCGGGGGGGTCCCTGACGAGCTGTTAAGCGGATCCATGGGCTCCGGGGGGCCTGTGGGATGTTTTGAGGGCGTCCCATAGGCGAAAGAGTGGAAACGGCAGTTTTTTGGCGATTTTTCGTGGGTGTTAGCCCACGGATCGATGGGGGGGCGCTGGGTCCTGAAATTATTTTGGGCCGAACCGCTCGGGGGGGTCCCTGACGAGCTGTTAAGCGGATCCATGGGCTCCGGGGGGCCTGTGGGAGGTTTTGAGGGCGTCCCATAGGCGAAAGAGTGGAAACGGCAGTTTTTTGGCGATTTTTCGTGGGTGTTAGCCCACGGATCGATGGGGGGGCGCTGGGTTCGGAAATTATTTTGGGCCGAGCCGCTCGGGGGGGTCCCTGACGAGCTGTAAAGCGGATCCATGGGCTCCGAGGGGCCTGTGGGAGGTTTTGATGGCATCCCATAGGCGAAAGAGTGGAAACGGCAGTTTTTTGGCGATTTTTCGTGGGTGTTAGCCCACGGATCGATGGGGGGGCGCTGGGTCCGGAAATTATTTTGGGCCGAGCCGCTCGGGGGGGTCCCTGACGAGCTGTTAAGCGGATCCATGGGCTCCGGGGGGCCTGTGGGAGGTTTTGAGGGCGTCCCATAGGCGAAAGAGTGGAAACGACAGTTTTTTGGCGATTTTTCGTGGGTGTTAGCCCACGGATCGATGGGGGGGCGCTGGGTCCGGAAATTATTTTGGGCTGAGCCGCTCGGGGGGGTCCCTGACGAGCTGTTAAGCGGATCCATGGGCTCCGGGGGGCCTGTGGGAGGTTTTGAGGGCGTCCCATAGGCGAAAGAGTGGAAACGGCAGTTTTTTGGCGATTTTTCGTGGGTGTTAGCCCACGGATCGATGGGGGGACGCTGGGTCCGGAAATTATTTTGGGCCGAGCCGCTCGGGGGGGTCCCTGACGAGCTGTTAAGCGGATCCATGGGCTCCGGGGGGCCTGTGGGAGGTTTTGAGGGCGTCCCATAGGCGAAAGAGTGGAAACGGCAGTTTTTTGGCGATTTTTCGTGGGTGTTAGCCCACGGATCGATGGGGGGGCGCTGGGTCCGGAAATTATTTTGGGCCGAGCCGCTCGGGGGGGTCCCTGACGAGCTGTTAAGCGTATCCATGGGCTCCGGGGGGCCTGTGGGAGGTTTTGAGGGCGTCCCATAGGCGAAAGAGTGGAAACGGCAGTTTTTTGGCTATTTTTCGTGGGTGTTAGCCCACGGATCGATGGGGGGGCGCTGGGTCCGGAAATTATTTTGGGCCGAGCCGCTCGGGGGGGTCCCTGACGAGCTGTTAAGCGGATCCATGGGCTCCGGGGGGCCTGTGGGAGGTTTTGAGGGCGTCCCATAGGCGAAAGAGTGGAAACGGCAGTTTTTTGGCGATTTTTCGTGGGTGTTAGCCCACGGATCGATGGGGGGGCGCTGGGTCCGGAAATTATTTTGGGCCGAGCCGCTCGGGGGGGTCCCTGACGAGCTGTTAAGCGGATCCATGGGCTCCGGGGGGCCTGTGGGAGGTTTTGAGGGCGTCCCATAGGCGAAAGAGTGGAAACGGCAGTTTTTTGGCGATTTTTCGTGGGTGTTAGCCCACGGATCGATGGGGGGGCGCTGGGTCCGGAAATTATTTTGGGCCGAGCCGCTCGGGGGGGTCCCTGACGAGCTGTTAAGCGGATCCATGGGCTCCGGGGGGCCTGTGGGAGGTTTTGAGGGCGTCCCATAGGCGAAAGAGTGGAAACGGCAGTTTTTTGGCGATTTTTCGTGGGTGTTAGCCCACGGATCGATGGGGGGGCGCTGGGTCCGGAAATTATTTTGGGCCGAGCCGCTCGGGGGGGTCCCTGACGAGCTGTTAAGTGGATCCATGGGCTCCGGGGGGCCTGTGGGAGGTTTTGAGGGCGTCCCATAGGCGAAAGAGTGGAAACGGCAGTTTTTTGGCGATTTTTCGTGGGTGTTAGCCCACGGATCGATGGGGGGGCGCTGGGTCCGGAAATTATTTTGGGCCGAGCCGCTCGGGGGGGTCCCTGACGAGCTGTTAAGCGGATCCATGGGCTCCGGGGGGCCTGTGGGAGGTTTTGAGGGCGTCCCATAGGCGAAAGAGTGGAAACGGCAGTTTTTTGGAGATTTTTCGTGGGTGTTAGCCCACGGATCGATGGGGGGGCGCTGGGTCCGGAAATTATTTTGGGCCGAGCCGCTCGGGGGGGTCCCTGACGAGCTGTTAAGCGGATCCATGGGCTCCGGGGGGCCTGTGGGAGGTTTTGAGGGCGTCCCATAGGCGAAAGAGTGGAAACGGCAGTTTTTTGGCGATTTTTCGTGGGTGTTAGCCCACGGATCGATGGGGGGGCGCTGGGTACGGAAATTATTTTGGGCCGAGCCGCTCGGGGGGGTCCCTGACGAGCTGTTAAGCGGATCCATGGGCTCCGGGGGGCCTGTGGGAGGTTTTGAGGGCGTCCCATAGGCGAAAGAGTGGAAACGGCAGTTTTTTGGCGATTTTTCGTGGGTGTTAGCCCACGGATCGATGGGGGGGCGCTGGGTCCGGAAATTATTTTGGGCCGAGCCGCTCGGGGGGTTCCCTGACGAGCTGTTAAGCGGATCCATGGGCTCCGGGGGGCCTGTGGGAGGTTTTGAGGGCGTCCCATTGGCGAAAGAGTGGAAACGGCAGTTTTTTGGCGATTTTTCGTGGGTGTTAGCCCACGGATCGATGGGGGGGCGCTGGGTCCGGAAATTATTTTGGGCCGAGCCGCTCGGGGGGGTCCCTGACGAGCTGTTAAGCGGATCCATGGGCTCCGGGGGGCCTGTGGGAGGTTTTGAGGGCGTCCCATAGGCGAAAGAGTGGAAACGGCAGTTTTTTGGCGATTTTTCGTGGGTGTTAGCCCACGGATCGATGGGGGGGCGCTGGGTCCGGAAATTATTTTGGGCCGAGCCGCTCGGGGGGGTCCCTGACGAGCTGTTAAGCGGATCCATGGGCTCCGGGGGGCCTGTGGGAGGTTTTGAGGGCGTCCCATAGGCGAAAGAGTGGAAACGGCAGTTTTTTGGCGATTTTTCGTGGGTGTTAGCCCACGGATCGATGGGGGGGCGCTGGGTCCGGAAATTATTTTGGGCCGAGCCGCTCGGGGGGGTCCCTGACGAGCTGTTAAGCGGATCCATGGGCTCCGGGGGGCCTGTGGGAGGTTTTGAGGGCGTCCCATAGGCGAAAGAGTGGAAACGGCAGTTTTTTGGCGATTTTTCGTGGGTGTTAGCCCACGGATCGATGGGGGGGCGCTGGGTCCGGAAATTATTTTGGGCCGAGCCGCT
Organism: Capsicum rhomboideum; assembly: GCA_031232105.1. NCBI lineage: Eukaryota > Viridiplantae > Streptophyta > Magnoliopsida > Solanales > Solanaceae > Capsicum > Capsicum rhomboideum. The sequence continues at coordinate 28,721 of CP124714.1, forward strand.
CGGGGGGGTCCCTGACGAGCTGTTAAGCGGATCCATGGGCTCCGGGGGGCCTGTGGGAGGTTTTGAGGGCGTCCCATAGGCGAAAGAGTGGAAACGGCAGTTTTTTGGCGATTTTTCGTGGGTGTTAGCCCACGGATCGATGGGGGGGCGCTGGGTCCGGAAATTATTTTGGGCCGAGCCGCTCGGGGGGGTCCCTGACGAGCTGTTAAGCGGATCCATGGGCTCCGGGGGGCCTGTGGGAGGTTTTGAGGGCGTCCCATAGGCGAAAGAGTGGAAACGGCAGTTTTTTGGCGATTTTTCGTGGGTGTTAGCCCACGGATCGATGGGGGGGCGCTGGGTCCGGAAATTATTTTGGACCGACCCGCTCGGGGGGGTCCCTGACGAGCTGTTAAGCGGATCCATGGGCTCCGGTGGGCCTGTGGGAGGTTTTGAGGGCGTCCCATAGGCGAAAGAGTGGAAACGGCAGTTTTTTGACGATTTTTCGTGGGTGTTAGCCCACGGATCGATGGGGGGGCGCTGGGTCCGGAAATTATTTTGGGTCGAGCCGCTCGGGGGGGTCCCTGACGAGCTGTTAAGCGGATCCATGGGCTCCGGGGGGCCTGTGGGAGGTTTTGAGGGCGTCCCATAGGCGAAAGAGTGGAAACGGCAGTTTTTTGGCGATTTTTCGTGGGTGTTAGCCCACGGATCGATGGGGGAGCGCTGGGTCCGGAAATTATTTTGGGCCGAGCCGCTCGGGGGGGTCCCTGACGAGCTGTTAAGCGGATCCATGGGCTCCGGGGGGCCTGTGGGAGGTTTTGAGGGCGTCCCATAGGCGAAAGAGTGGAAATGGCAGTTTTTTGGCGATTTTTCGTGGGTGTTAGCCCACGGATCGATGGGGGGGCGCTGGGTCCGGAAATTATTTTGGGCCGAGCCGCTCGGGGGGGTCCCTGACGAGCTGTTAAGCGGATCCATGGGCTCCGGGGGGCCTGTGGGAGGTTTTGAGGGCGTCCCATAGGCGAAAGAGTGGAAACGACAGTTTTTTGGCGATTTTTCGTGGGTGTTAGCCCACGGATCGATGGGGGGGCGCTGGGTCCGGAAATTATTTTGGGCCGAGCCGCTCGGGGGGGTCCCTGACGAGCTGTTAAGCGGATCCATGGGCTCCGGGGGGCCTGTGGGAGGTTTTGAGGGCGTCCCATAGGCGAAAGAGTGGAAACGGCAGTTTTTTGGCGATTTTTCGTGGGTGTTAGCCCACGGATCGATGGGGGGGCGCTGGGTCCGGAAATTATTTTGGGCCGAGCCGCTCGGGGGGGTCCCTGACGAGCTGTTAAGCGGATCCATGGGCTCCGGGGGGCCTGTGGGAGGTTTTGAGGGCGTACCATAGGCGAAAGAGTGGAAACGGCAGTTTTTTGGCGATTTTTCGTGGGTGTTAGCCCACGGATCGATGGGGGGGCGCTGGGTCCGGAAATTATTTTGGGCCGAGCCGCTCGGGGGGGTCCCTGACGAGCTGTTAAGCGGATCCATGGGCTCCGGGGGGCCTGTGGGAGGTTTTGAGGGCGTCCCATAGGCGAAAGAGTGGAAACGACAGTTTTTTGGCGATTTTTCGTGGGTGTTAGCCCACGGATCGATGGGGGGGCGCTGGGTCCGAAAATTATTTTGGGCCGAGCCGCTCGGGGGGGTCCCTGACGAGCTGTTAAGCGGATCCATGGGCTCCGGGGGGCCTGTGGGAGGTTTTGAGGGCGTCCCATAGGCGAAAGAGTGGAAACGGCAGTTTTTTGGCGATTTTTCGTGGGTGTTAGCCCACGGATCGATGGGGGGGCGCTGGGTCCGGAAATTATTTTGGGCCGAGCCGCTCGGGGGGGTCCCTGACGAGCTGTTAAGCGGATCCATGGGCTCCGGGGGGCCTGTGGGAGGTTTTGAGGGCGTCCCATAGGCGAAAGAGTGGAAACGGCAGTTTTTTGGCGATTTTTCGTGGGTGTTAGCCCACGGATCGATGGGGGGGCGCTGGGTCCGGAAATTATTTTGGGCCGAGCCGCTCGGGGGGGTCCCTGACGAGCTGTTAAGCGGATCCATGGGCTCCGGGGGGCCTGTGGGAGGTTTTGAGGGCGTCCCATAGGCGAAAGAGTGGAAACGGCAGTTTTTTGGCGATTTTTCGTGGGTGTTAGCCCACGGATCGATGGGGGGGCGCTGGGTCCGGAAATTATTTTGGGCCGAGCCGCTCGGGGGGGTCCCTGACGAGCTGTTAAGCGGATCCATGGGCTCCGGGGGGCCTGTGGGAGGTTTGGAGGGCGTCCCATAGGCGAAAGAGTGGAAACGGCAGTTTTTTGGCGATTTTTCGTGGGTGTTAGCCCACGGATCGATGGGGGGGCGCTGGGTCCGGAAATTATTTTGGGCCGAGCCGCTCGGGGGGGTCCCTGACGAGCTGTTAAGCGGATCCATGGGCTCCGGGGGGCCTGTGGGAGGTTTTGAGGGCGTCCCATTGGCGAAAGAGTGGAAACGGCAGTTTTTTGGCGATTTTTCGTGGGTGTTAGCCCACGGATCGATGGGGGGGCGCTGGGTCCGGAAATTATTTTGGGCCGAGCCGCTCGGGGGGGTCCCTGACGAGCTGTTAAGCGGATCCATGGGCTCCGGGAGGCCTGTGGGAGGTTTTGAGGGCGTCCCATAGGCGAAAGAGTGGAAACGGCAGTTTTTTGGCGATTTTTCGTGGGTGTTAGCCCACGGATCGATGGGGGGGCGCTGGGTCCGGAAATTATTTTGGGCCGAGCCGCTCGGGGGGGTCCCTGACGAGCTGTTAAGCGGATCCATGGGCTCCGGGGGGCCTGTGGGAGGTTTTGAGGGCGTCCCATAGGCGAAAGAGTGGAAACGGCAGTTTTTTGGCGATTTTTCGTGGGTGTTAGCCCACGGATCGATGGGGGGGCGCTGTGTCCGGAAATTATTTTGGGCTGAGCCGCTCAGGGGGGTCCCTGACGAGCTGTTAAGCGGATCCATGGGCTCCGGGGGGCCTGTGGGAGGTTTTGAGGGCGTCCCATAGGCGAAAGAGTGGAAACGGCAGTTTTTTGGCGATTTTTCGTGGGTGTTAGCCCACGGATCGATGGGGGGGCGCTGGGTCCGGAAATTATTTTGGGCCGAGCCGCTCGGGGGGGTCCCTGACGAGCTGTTAAGCGGATCCATGGGCTCCGGGGGGCCTGTGGGAGGTTTTGAGGGCGTCCCATAGGCGAAAGAGTGGAAACGGCAGTTTTTTGGCGATTTTTCGTGGGTGTTAGCCCACGGATCGATGGGGGGGCGCTGGGTCCGGAAATTATTTTGGGCCGAGCCGCTAGGGGGGGTCCCTGACGAGCTGTTAAGCGGATCCATGGGCTCCGGGGGGCCTGTGGGAGGTTTTGAGGGCGTACCATAGGCGAAAGAGTGGAAACGGCAGTTTTTTGGCGATTTTTCGTGGGTGTTAGCCCACGGATCGATGGGGGGGCGCTGGGTCCGGAAATTATTTTGGGCCGAGCCGCTCGGGGGGTTCCCTGACGAGCTGTTAAGCGGATCCATGGGCTCCGGGGGGCCTGTGGGAGGTTTTGAGGGCGTCCCATAGGCGAAAGAGTGGAAACGGCAGTTTTTTGGCGATTTTTCGTGGGTGTTAGCCCACGGATCGATGGGGGGGCGCTGGGTCCGGAAATTATTTTGGGCCGAGCCGCTCGGGGGGGTCCCTGACGAGCTGTTAAGTGGATCCATGGGCTCCGGGGGGCCTGTGGGAGGTTTTGAGGGCGTCCCATAGGCGAAAGAGTGGAAACGGCAGTTTTTTGGCGATTTTTCGTGGGTGTTAGCCCACGGATCGATGGGGGGGCGCTGGGTCCGGAAATTATTTTGGGCCGAGCCGCTCGGGGGGGTCCCTGACGAGCTGTTAAGCGGATCCATGGGCTCCGGGGGGCCTGTGGGAGGTTTTGAGGGCGTCCCATAGGCGAAAGAGTGGAAACGGCAGTTTTTTGGCGATTTTTCGTGGGTGTTAGCCCACGGATCGATGGGGGGGCGCTGGGTCCAGAAATTATTTTGGGCCGAGCCGCTCGGGGGGGTCCCTGACGAGCTGTTAAGCGGATCCATGGGCTCCGGGGGGCCTGTGGGAGGTTTGGAGGGCGTACCATAGGCGAAAGAGTGGAAACGGCAGTTTTTTGGCGATTTTTCGTGGGTGTTAGCCCACGGATCGATGGGGGGGCGCTGGGTCCGGAAATTATTTTGGGCCGAGCCGCTCGGGGGGGTCCCTGACGAGCTGTTAAGCGGATCCATGGGCTCCGGGGGGCCTGTGGGAGGTTTTGAGGGCGTCCCATAGGCGAAAGAGTGGAAACGGCAGTTTTTTGGCGATTTTTCGTGGGTGTTAGCCCACGGATCGATGGGGGGGCGCTGGGTCCGGAAATTATTTTGGGCCGAGCCGCTCGGGGGGGTCCCTGACGAGCTGTTAAGCGGATCCATGGGCTCCGGGGGGCCTGTGGGAGGTTTTGAGGGCGTCCCATAGGCGAAAGAGTGGAAACGGCAGTTTTTTGGCGATTTTTCGTGGGTGTTAGCCCACGGATCGATGGGGGGGCGCTGGGTCCAGAAATTATTTTGGGCCGAGCCGCTCGGGGGGGTCCCTGACGAGCTGTTAAGCGGATCCATGGGCTCCGGGGGGCCTGTGGGAGGTTTTGAGGGCGTCCCATAGGCGAAAGAGTGGAAACGGCAGTTTTTTGGCGATTTTTCGTGGGTGTTAGCCCACGGATCGATGGGGGGGCGCTGGGTCCGGAAATTATTTTGGGCCGAGCCGCTCGGGGGGGTCCCTGATGAGCTGTTAAGCGGATCCATGGGCTCCGGGGGGCCTGTGGGAGGTTTGGAGGGCGTCCCATAGGCGAAAGAGTGGAAACGGCAGTTTTTTGGCGATTTTTCGTGGGTGTTAGCCCACGGATCGATGGGGGGGCGCTGGGTCCGGAAATTATTTTGGGCCGAGCCGCTCGGGGGGGTCCCTGACGAGCTGTTAAGCGGATCCATGGGCTCCGGGGGGCCTGTGGGAGGTTTTGAGGGCGTCCCATAGGCGAAAGAGTGGAAACGGCAGTTTTTTGGCGATTTTTCGTGGGTGTTAGCCCACGGATCGATGGGGGGGCGCTGGGTCCGGAAATTATTTTGGGCCGAGCCGCTCGGGGGGGTCCCTGACGAGCTGTTAAGCGGATCCATGGGCTCCGGGGGGCCTGTGGGAGGTTTTGAGGGCGTCCCATAGGCGAAAGAGTGGAAACGGCAGTTTTTTGGCGATTTTTCGTGGGTGTTAGCCCACGGATCGATGGGGGGGCGCTGGGTCCGGAAATTATTTTGGGCCGAGCCGCTCGGGGGGTCCCTGACGAGCTGTTAAGCGGATCCATGGGCTCCGGGGGGCCTGTGGGAGGTTTTGAGGGCGTCCCATAGGCGAAAGAGTGGAAACGGCAGTTTTTTGGCGATTTTTCGTGGGTGTTAGCCCACGGATCGATGGGGGGGCGCTGGGTCCGGAAATTATTTTGGGCCGAGCCGCTCGGGGGGGTCCCTGACGAGCTGTTAAGCGGATCCATGGGCTCCGGGGGGCCTGTGGGAGGTTTGGAGGGCGTACCATAGGCGAAAGAGTGGAAACGGCAGTTTTTTGGCGATTTTTCGTGGGTGTTAGCCCACGGATCGATGGGGGGGCGCTGGGTCCGGAAATTATTTTGGGCCGAGCCGCTCGGGGGGGTCCCTGACGAGCTGTTAAGCGGATCCATGGGCTCCGGGGGGCCTGTGGGAGGTTTTGAGGGCGTCCCATAGGCGAAAGAGTGGAAACGGCAGTTTTTTGGCGATTTTTCGTGGGTGTTAGCCCACGGATCGATGGGGGGGCGCTGGGTCCGGAAATTATTTTGGGCCGAGAAGCTCGGGGGGGTCCCTGACGAGCTGTTAAGCGGATCCATGGGCTCCGGGGGGCCTGTGGGAGGTTTTGAGGGCGTCCCATAGGCGAAAGAGTGGAAACGGCAGTTTTTTGGCGATTTTTCGTGGGTGTTAGCCCACGGATCGATGGGGGGGCGCTGGCTCCGGAAATTATTTTGGGCCGAGCCGCTCGGGGGGGTCCCTGACGAGCTTTTAAGCGGATCCATGGGCTCCGGGGGGCCTGTGGGAGGTTTTGAGGGCGTCCCATAGGCGAAAGAGTGGAAACGGCAGTTTTTTGGCGATTTTTCGTGGGTGTTACCCCACGGATCGATGGGGGGGCGCTGGGTCCGGAAATTATTTTGGGCCGAGCCGCTCGGGGGGGTCCCTGATGAGCTGTTAAGCGGATCCATGGGCTCCGGGGGGCCTGTGGGAGGTTTGGAGGGCGTCCCATAGGCGAAAGAGTGGAAACGGCAGTTTTTTGGCGATTTTTCGTGGGTGTTAGCCCACGGATCGATGGGGGGGCGCTGGGTCCGGAAATTATTTTGGGCCGAGCCGCTCGGGGGGGTCCCTGACGAGCTGTTAAGCGGATCCATGGGCTCCGGGGGGCCTGTGGGAGGTTTTGAGGGCGTCCCATAGGCGAAAGAGTGGAAACGGCAGTTTTTTGGCGATTTTTCGTGGGTGTTAGCCCACGGATCGATGGGGGGGCGCTGGGTCCGGAAATTATTTTGGGCCGAGCCGCTCGGGGGGGTCCCTGACGAGCTGTTAAGCGGATCCATGGGCTCCGGGGGGCCTGTGGGAGGTTTTGAGGGCGTCCCATAGGCGAAAGAGTGGAAACGGCAGTTTTTTGGCGATTTTTCGTGGGTGTTAGCCCACGGATCGATGGGGGGGCGCTGGGTCCGGAAATTATTTTGGGCCGAGCCGCTCGGGGGGTCCCTGACGAGCTGTTAAGCGGATCCATGGGCTCCGGGGGGCCTGTGGGAGGTTTTGAGGGCGTCCCATAGGCGAAAGAGTGGAAACGACAGTTTTTTGGCGATTTTTCGTGGGTGTTAGCCCACGGATCGATGGGGGGGCGCTGGGTCCGGAAATTATTTTGGGCCGAGCCGCTCGGGGGGGTCCCTGACGAGCTGTTAAGCGGATACATGGGCTCCGGGGGGCCTGTGGGAGGTTTTGAGGGCGTCCCATAGGCGAAAGAGTGGAAACGGCAGTTTTTTGGTGATTTTTCGTGGGTGTTAGCCCACGGATCGATGGGGGGGCGCTGGGTCCGGAAATTATTTTGGGCCGAGCCGCTCGGGGGGGTCCCTGACGAGCTGTTAAGCGGATCCATGGGCTCCGGGGGGCCTGTGGGAGGTTTTGAGGGCGTCCCATAGGCGAAAGAGTGGAAACGGCAGTTGTTTGGCGATTTTTCGTGGGTGTTAGCCCACGGATCGATGGGGGGGCGCTGGGTCCGGAAATTATTTTGGGCCGAGCCACTCGGGGGGGTCCCTGACGAGCTGTTAAGCAGATCCATGGGCTCCGGGGGGCCTGTGGGAGGTTTTGAGGGCGTCCCATAGGCGAAAGAGTGGAAACGGCAGTTTTTTGGCGATTTTTCGTGGGTGTTAGCCCACGGATCGATGGGGGGGCGCTGGGTCCGGAAATTATTTTGGGCCGAGCCGCTCGGGGGGGTCCCTGACGAGCTGTTAAGCGGATCCATGGGCTCCGGGGGGCCTGTGGGAGGTTTTGAGGGCGTCCCATAGGCGAAAGAGTGGAAACGGCAGTTTTTTGGCGATTTTTCGTGGGTGTTAGCCCACGGATCGATGGGGGGGCGCTGGGTCCGGAAATTATTTTGGGCCGAGCCGCTCGGGGGGGTCCCTGACGAGCTGTTAAGCGGATCCATGGGCTCCGGGGGGCCTGTGGGAGGTTTTGAGGGCGTCCCATAGGCGAAAGAGTGGAAACGGCAGTTTTTTGGCGATTTTTCGTGGGTGTTAGCCCACGGATCGATGGGGGGGCGCTGGGTCCGGAAATTATTTTGGGCCGACCCGCTCGGGGGGGTCCCTGACGAGCTGTTAAGCAGATCCATGGGCTCCGGGGGGCCTGTGGGAGGTTTTGAGGGCGTCCCATAGGCGAAAGAGTGGAAACGGCAGTTTTTTGGCGATTTTTCGTGGGTGTTAGCCCACGGATCGATGGGGGGGCGCTGGGTCCGGAAATTATTTTGGGCCGAGCCGCTCGGGGGGGTCCCTGACGAGCTGTTAAGCGGATCCATGGGCTCCGGGGGGCCTGTGGGAGGTTTTGAGGGCGTCCCATAGGCGAAAGAGTGGAAACGGCAGTTTTTTGGCGATTTTTCGTGGGTGTTAGCCCACGGATCGATGGGGGGGTGCTGGGTCCGGAAATTATTTTGGGCCGAGCCGCTCGGGGGGGTCCCTGACGAGCTGTTAAGCGGATCCATGGGCTCCGGGGGGCCTGTGGGAGGTTTTGAGGGCGTCCCATAGGCGAAAGAGTGGAAACGGCAGTTTTTTGGCGATTTTTCGTGGGTGTTAGCCCACGGATCGATGGGGGGGCGCTGGGTCCGGAAATTATTTTGGGCCGAGCCGCTCGGGGGGGTCCCTGACGAGCTGTTAAGCGGATCCATGGGCTCCGGGGGGCCTGTGGGAGGTTTTGAGGGCATCCCATAGGCGAAAGAGTGGAAACGACAGTTTTTTGGCGATTTTTCGTGGGTGTTAGCCCACGGATCGATGGGGGGGCGCTGGGTCCGGAAATTATTTTGGGCCGAGCCGCTCGGGGGGGTCCCTAACGAGCTGTTAAGCGGATCCATGGGCTCCGGGGGGCCTGTGGGAGGTTTTGAGGGCGTCCCATAGGCGAAAGAGTGGAAACGGCAGTTTTTTGGCGATTTTTCGTGGGTGTTAGCCCACGGATCGATGGGGGGGCGCTGGGTCCGGAAATTATTTTGGGCCGAGCCGCTCGGGGGGGTCCCTGACGAGCTGTTAAGCGGATCCATGGGCTCCGGGGGGCCTGTGGGAGGTTTTGAGGGCGTCCCATAGGCGAAAGAGTGGAAACGGCAGTTTTTTGGCGATTTTTCGTGGGTGTTAGCCCACGGATCGATGGGGGGGCGCTGGGTCCGGAAATTATTTTGGGCCGAGCCGCTCGGGGGGGTCCCTGACGAGCTGTTAAGTGGATCCATGGGCTCCGGGGGGCCTGTGGGAGGTTTTGAGGGCGTCCCATAGGCGAAAGAGTGGAAACGGCAGTTTTTTGGCGATTTTTCGTGGGTGTTAGCCCACGGATCGATGGGGGGGCGCTGGGTCCGGAAATTATTTTGGGCCGAGCCACTCGGGGGGGTCCCTGACGAGCTGTTAAGCGGATCCATGGGCTCCGGGGGGCCTGTGGGAGGTTTTGAGGGCGTCCCATAGGCGAAAGAGTGGAAACGGCAGTTTTTTGGCGATTTTTCGTGGGTGTTAGCCCACGGATCGATGGGGGGGCGCTGGGTCCGGAAATTATTTTGGGTCGAGCCGCTCGGGGGGGTCCCTGACGAGCTGTTAAGCGGATCCATGGGCTCCGGGGGTCCTGTGGGAGGTTTTGAGGGCGTCCCATAGGCGAAAGAGTGGAAACGGCAGTTTTTTGGCGATTTTTCGTGGGTGTTAGCCCACGGATCGATGGGGGGGCGCTGGGTCCGGAAATTATTTTGGGCCGAGCCGCTCGGGGGGGTCCCTGACGAGCTGTTAAGCGGATCCATGGGCTCCGGGGGGCCTGTGGGAGGTTTTGAGGGCGTCCCATAGGCGAAAGAGTGGAAACGGCAGTTTTTTGGCGATTTTTCGTGGGTGTTAGCCCACGGATCGATGGGGGGGCGCTGGGTACGGAAATTATTTTGGGCCGAGCCGCTCGGGGGGGTCCCTGACGAGCTGTTAAGCGGATCCATGGGCTCCGGGGGGCCTGTGGGAGGTTTTGAGGGCGTCCCATAGGCGAAAGAGTGGAAACGGCAGTTTTTTGGCGATTTTTCGTGGGTGTTAGCCCACGGATCGATGGGGGGGCGCTGGGTCCGGAAATTATTTTGGGCCGAGCCGCTCGGGGGGGTCCCTGACGAGCTGTTAAGCGGATCCATGGGCTCCGGGGGGCCTGTGGGAGGTTTTGAGGGCGTCCCATAGGCGAAAGAGTGGAAACGGCAGTTTTTTGGCGATTTTTCGTGGGTGTTAGCCCACGGATCGATGGGGGGGCGCTGGGTCCGGAAATTATTTTGGGCCGAGCCGCTCGGGGGGGTCCCTGACGAGCTGTTAAGCGGATCCATGGGCTCCGGGGGGCCTGTGGGAGGTTTTGAGGGCGTCCCATAGGCGAAAGAGTGGAAACGGCAGTTTTTTGGCGATTTTTCGTGGGTGTTAGCCCACGGATCGATGGGGGGGCGCTGGGTCCGGAAATTATTTTGGGCCGAGCCGCTCGGGGGGGTCCCTGACGAGCTGTTAAGCGGATCCATGGGCTCCGGGGGGCCTGTGGGAGGTTTTGAGGGCGTCCCATAGGCGAAAGAGTGGAAACGGCAGTTTTTTGGCGATTTTTCGTGGGTGTTAGCCCACGGATCGATGGGGGGGCGCTGGGTCCGGAAATTATTTTGGGCCGAGCCGCTCGGGGGGGTCCCTGACGAGCTGTTAAGCGGATCCATGGGCTCCGGGGGGCCTGTGGGAGGTTTTGAGGGCGTCCCATAGGCGAAAGAGTGGAAACGGCAGTTTTTTGGCGATTTTTCGTGGGTGTTAGCCCACGGATCGATGGGGGGGCGCTGGGTCCGGAAATTATTTTGGGCCGAGCCACTCGGGGGGGTCCCTGACGAGCTGTTAAGCGGATCCATGGGCTCCGGGGGGCCTGTGGGAGGTTTTGAGGGCGTCCCATAGGCGAAAGAGTGGAAACGGCAGTTTTTTGGCGATTTTTCGTGGGTGTTAGCCCACGGATCGATGGGGGGGCGCTGGGTCCGGAAATTATTTTGGGCCGAGCTGCTCGGGGGGGTCCCTGACGAGCTGTTAAGCGGATCCATGGGCTCCGGGGGTCCTGTGGGAGGTTTTGAGGGCGTCCCATAGGCGAAAGAGTGGAAACGGCAGTTTTTTGGCGATTTTTCGTGGGTGTTAGCCCACGGATCGATGGGGGGGCGCTGGGTCCGGAAATTATTTTGGGCCGAGCTGCTCGGGGGGGTCCCTGACGAGCTGTGAAGCGGATCCATGGGCTCCGGGGGGCCTGTGGGAGGTTTTGAGGGCGTCCCATAGGCGAAAGAGTGGAAACGGCAGTTTTTTGGCGATTTTTCGTGGGTGTTAGCCCACGGATCGATGGGGGGGCGCTGGGTACGGAAATTATTTTGGGCCGAGCCGCTCGGGGGGGTCCCTGACGAGCTGTTAAGCGGATCCATGGGCTCCGAGGGGCCTGTGGGAGGTTTTGAGGGCGTCCCATAGGCGAAAGAGTGGAAACGACAGTTTTTTGGCGATTTTTCGTGGGTGTTAGCCCACGGATCGATGGGGGGGCGCTGGGTCCGGAAATTATTTTGGGCCGAGCCGCTCGGGGGGGTCCCTGACGAGCTGTTAAGCGGATCCATGGGCTCCGGGGGGCCTGTGGGAGGTTTTGAGGGCGTCCCATAGGCGAAAGAGTGGAAACGGCAGTTTTTTGGCAATTTTTCGTGGGTGTTAGCCCACGGATCGATGGGGGGGCGCTGGGTCCGGAAATTATTTTGGGCCGAGCCGCTCGGGGGGGTCCCTGACGAGCTGTTAAGCGGATCCATGGGCTCCGGGGGGCCTGTGGGAGGTTTTGAGGGCGTCCCATAGGCGAAAGAGTGGAAACGGCAGTTTTTTGGCGATTTTTCGTGGGTGTTAGCCCACGGATCGATGGGGGGGCGCTGGGTCCGGAAATTATTTTGGGCCGAGCCGCTCGGGGGGTCCCTGACGAGCTGTTAAGCGGATCCATGGGCTCCGGGGGGCCTGTGGGAGGTTTTGAGGGCGTCCCATAGGCGAAAGAGTGGAAACGGCAGTTTTTTGGCGATTTTTCGTGGGTGTTAGCCCACGGATCGATGGGGGGGCGCTGGGTCCGGAAATTATTTTGGGCCGAGCCGCTTGGGGGGGTCCCTGACGAGCTGTTAAGCGGATCCATGGGCTCCGGGGGGCCTGTGGGAGGTTTTGAGGGCGTCCCATAGGCGAAAGAGTGGAAACGGCAGTTTTTTGGCGATTTTTCGTGGGTGTTAGCCCACGGATCGATGGGGGGGCGCTGGGTCCGGAAATTTTTAGGGCCGAGCCGCTCGGGGGGGTCCCTGACGAGCTGTTAAGCGGATCCATGGGCTCCGGGGGGCCTGTGGGAGGTTTTGAGGGCGTCCCATAGGCGAAAGAGTGGAAACGGCAGTTTTTTGGCGATTTTTCGTGGGTGTTAGCCCACGGATCGATGGGGGGGCGCTGGGTCCGGAAATTATTTTGGGCCGAGCCGCTCGGGGGGGTCCCTGACGAGCTGTTAAGCGGATCCATGGGCTCCGGGGGGCCTGTGGGAGGTTTTGAGGGCGTCCCATAGGCGAAAGAGTGGAAACGGCAGTTTTTTTGCGATTTTTCGTGGGTGTTAGCCCACGGATCGATGGGGGGGCGCTGGGTCCGGAAATTATTTTGGGCCGAGCCGCTCGGGGGGGTCCCTGACGAGCTGTTAAGCGGATCCATGGGCTCCGGGGGGCCTGTGGGAGGTTTTGAGGGCGTCCCATAGGCGAAAGAGTGGAAACGGCAGTTTTTTGGCGATTTTTCGTGGGTGTTAGCCCACGGATCGATGGGGGGGCGCTGGGTCCGGAAATTATTTTGGGCCGAGCCGCTCGGGGGGGTCCCTGACGAGCTGTTAAGCGGATACATGGGCTCCGGGGGGCCTGTGGGAGGTTTTGAGGGCGTCCCATAGGCGAAAGAGTGGAAACGGCAGTTTTTTGGCGATTTTTCGTGGGTGTTAGCCCACGGATCGATGGGGGGGCGCTGGGTCCGGAAATTATTTTGGGCCGAGCCGCTCGGGGGGGTCCCTGACGAGCTGTTAAGCGGATCCATGGGCTCCGGGGGGCCTGTGGGAGGTTTTGAGGGCGTCCCATAGGCGAAAGAGTGGAAACGGCAGTTTTTTGGCGATTTTTCGTGGGTGTTAGCCCACGGATCGATGGGGGGGCGCTGGGTCCGAAAATTATTTTGGGCCGAGCCGCTCGGGGGGGTCCCTGACGAGCTGTTAAGTGGATCCATGGGCTCCGGGGGGCCTGTGGGAGGTTTTGAGGGCGTCCCATAGGCGAAAGAGTGGAAACGGCAGTTTTTTGGCGATTTTTCGTGGGTGTTAGCCCACGGATCGATGGGGGGGCGCTGGGTCCGGAAATTATTTTGGACCGAGCCGCTCGGGGGGGTCCCTGACGAGCTGTTAAGCGGATCCATGGGCTCCGGGGGGCCTGTGGGAGGTTTTGAGGGCGTCCCATAGGCGAAAGAGTGGAAACGGCAGTGTTTTGGCGATTTTTCGTGGGTGTTAGCCCACGGATCGATGGGGGGGCGCTGGGTCCGGAAATTATTTTGGGCCGAGCCGCTCGGGGGGGTCCCTGACGAGCTGTTAAGCGGATCCATGGGCTCCGGGGGGCCTGTGGGAGGTTTTGAGGGCGTCCCATAGGCGAAAGAGTGGAAACGGCAGTTTTTTGGCGATTTTTCGTGGGTGTTAGCCCACGGATCGATGGGGGGGCGCTGGGTCCGGAAATTATTTTGGGCCGAGCCGCTCGGGGGGGTCCCTGACGAGCTGTTAAGCGGATCCATGGGCTCCGGGGGGCCTGTGGGAGGTTTTGAGGGCGTCCCATAGGCGAAAGAGTGGAAACGGCAGTTTTTTGGCGATTTTTCGTGGGTGTTAGCCCACGGATCGATGGGGGGGCGCTGGGTCCGGAAATTATTTTGGGCCGAGCCGCTCGGGGGGGTCCCTGACGAGCTGTTAAGCGGATCCATGGGCTCCGGGGGGCCTGTGGGAGGTTTTGAGGGCGTCCCATAGGCGAAAGAGTGGAAACGGCAGTTTTTTGGCGATTTTTCGTGGGTGTTAGCCCACGGATCGATGGGGGGGCGCTGGGTCCGGAAATTATTTTGGGCCGAGCCGCTCGGGGGGGTCCCTGACGAGCTGTTAAGCGGATCCATGGGCTCCGGGGGGCCTGTGGGAGGTTTTGAGGGCGTCCCATAGGCGAAAGAGTGGAAACGGCAGTTTTTTGGCGATTTTTCGTGGGTGTTAGCCCACGGATCGATGGGGGGGCGCTGGTTCCGGAAATTATTTTGGGCCGAGCCACTCGGGGGGGTCCCTGACGAGCTGTTAAGCGGATCCATGGGCTCCGGGGGGCCTGTGGGAGGTTTTGAGGGCGTCCCATAGGCGAAAGAGTGGAAACGGCAGTTTTTTGGCGATTTTTCGTGGGTGTTAGCCCACGGATCGATGGGGGGGCGCTGGGTCCGGAAATTATTTTGGGCCGAGCCGCTCGGGGGGGTCCCTGACGAGCTGTTAAGCGGATCCATGGGCTCCGAGGGGCCTGTGGGAGGTTTTGAGGGCGTCCCATAGGCGAAAGAGTGGAAACGGCAGTTTTTTGGCGATTTTTCGTGGGTGTTAGCCCACGGATCGATGGGGGGGCGCTGGGTCCGGAAATTATTTTGGTCCGAGCCGCTCGGGGGGGTCCCTGACGAGCTGTTAAGCGGATCCATGGGCTCCGGGGGGCCTGTGGGAGGTTTTGAGGGCGTCCCATAGGCGAAAGAGTGGAAACGGCAGTTTTTTGGCGATTTTTCGTGGGTGTTAGCCCACGGATCGATGGGGGGGCGCTGGGTCCGGAAATTATTTTGGGCCGAGCCGCTCGGGGGGGTCCCTGACGAGCTGTTAAGCGGATCCATGGGCTCCGGGGGGCCTGTGGAAGGTTTTGAGGGCGTCCCATAGGCGAAAGAGTGGAAACGGCAGTTTTTTGGCGATTTTTCGTGGGTGTTAGCCCACGGATCGATGGGGGGGCGCTGGGTCCGGAAATTATTTTGGGCCGAGCCGCTCGGGGGGGTCCCTGATGAGCTGTTAAGCGGATCCATGGGCTCCGGGGGGCCTGTGGGAGGTTTTGAGGGCGTCCCATAGGCGAAAGAGTGGAAACGGCAGTTTTTTGGCGATTTTTCGTGGGTGTTAGCCCACGGATCGATGGGGGGGCGCTGGGTACGGAAATTATTTTGGACCGAGCCGCTCGGGGGGGTCCCTGACGAGCTGTTAAGCGGATCCATGGGCTCCGGGGGGCCTGTGGGAGGTTTTGAGGGCGTCCCATAGGCGAAAGAGTGGAAACGACAGTTTTTTGGCGATTTTTCGTGGGTGTTAGCCCACGGATCGATGGGGGGGCGCTGGGTCCGGAAATTATTTTGGGCCGAGCCGCTCGGGGGGGTCCCTGACGAGATGTTAAGCGGATCCATGGGCTCCGGGGGGCCTGTGGGAGGTTTTGAGGGCGTACCATAGGCGAAAGAGTGGAAACGACAGTTTTTTGGCGATTTTTCGTGGGTGTTAGCCCACGGATCGATGGGGGGGCGCTGGGTCCGGAAATTATTTTGGTCCGAGCCGCTCGGGGGGGTCCCTGACGAGCTGTTAAGCGGATCCATGGGCTCCGGGGGGCCTGTGGGAGGTTTTGAGGGCGTCCCATAGGAGAAAGAGTGGAAACGGCAGTTTTTTGGCGATTTTTCGTGGGTGTTAGCCCACGGATCGATGGGGGGGCGCTGGGTCCGGAAATTATTTTGGGCCGAGCCGCTCGGGGGAGTCCCTGACGAGCTGTTAAGCGGATCCATGGGCTCCGGGGGGCCTGTGGGAGGTTTTGAGGGCGTCCCATAGGCGAAAGAGTGGAAACGGTAGTTTTTTGGCGATTTTTCGTGGGTGTTAGCCCACGGATCGATGGGGGGGTGCTGGGTTCGGAAATTATTTTGGGCCGAGCCGCTCGGGGGGGTCCCTGACGAGCTGTTAAGCGGATCCATGGGCTCCGGGGGGCCTGTGGGAGGTTTTGAGGGCATCCCATAGGCGAAAGAGTGGAAACGGCAGTTTTTTGGCGATTTTTCGTGGGTGTTAGCCCACGGATCGATGGGGGGGCGCTGGGTCCGGAAATTATTTTGGGCCGAGCCGCTCGGGGGGGTCCCTGACGAGCTGTTAAGCGGATCCATGGGCTCCGGGGGGCCTGTGGGAGGTTTTGAGGGCGTCCCATAGGCGAAAGAGTGGAAACGGCAGTTTTTTGGCGATTTTTCGTGGGTGTTAGCCCACGGATCGATGGGGGGGCGCTGGGTTCGGAAATTATTTTGGGCCAAACCGCTCGGGGGGGTCCCTGACGAGCTGTTAAGCAGATCCATGGGCTCCGGGGGGCCTGTGGGAGGTTTTGAGGGCGTCCCATAGGCGAAAGAGTGGAAACGGCAGTTTTTTGGCGATTTTTCGTGGGTGTTAGCCCACGGATCGATGGGGGGGCGCTGGGTCCGGAAATTATTTTGGGCCGAGCCGCTCGGGGGGGTCTCTGACGAGATGTTAAGCGGATCCATGGGCTCCGGGGGGCCTGTGGGAGGTTTTGAGGGCGTCCCATAGGCGAAAGAGTGGAAACGGCAGTTTTTTGGCGATTTTTCGTGGGTGTTAGCCCACGGATCGATGGGGGGGCGCTGGGTCCGGAAATTAATTTGGGCCGAGCCGCTCGGGGGGGTCCCTGATGAGCTGTTAAGCGGATCCATGGGCTCCGGGGGGCCTGTGGGAGGTTTTGAGGGCGTCCCATAGGCGAAAGAGTGGAAACGGCAGTTTTTTGGCGATTTTTCGTGGGTGTTAGCCCACAGATCGATGGGGGGGCGCTGGGTCCGGAAATTATTTTGGGCCGAGCCGCTCGGGGGGGTCTCTGACGAGATGTTAAGCGGATCCATGGGCTCCGGGGGGCCTGTGGGAGGTTTTGAGGGCGTCCCATAGGCGAAAGAGTGGAAACGGCAGTTTTTTGGCGATTTTTCGTGGGTGTTAGCCCACGGATCGATGGGGGGGCGCTGGGTCCGGAAATTATTTTGGGCCGAGCCGCTCGGGGGGGTCCCTGACGAGATGTTAAGCGGATCCATGGGCTCCGGGGGGCCTGTGGGAGGTTTTGAGGGCGTACCATAGGCGAAAGAGTGGAAACGACAGTTTTTTGGCGATTTTTCGTGGGTGTTAGCCCACGGATCGATGGGGGGGCGCTGGGTCCGGAAATTATTTTGGGCCGAGCCGCTCGGGGGGGTCCCTGACGAGCTGTTAAGCGGATCCATGGGCTCCGGGGGGCCTGTGGGAGGTTTTGAGGGCGTCCCATAGGAGAAAGAGTGGAAACGGCAGTTTTTTGGCGATTTTTCGTGGGTGTTAGCCCACGGATCGATGGGGGGGCGCTGGGTCCGGAAATTATTTTGGGCCGAGCCGCTCGGGGGAGTCCCTGACGAGCTGTTAAGCGGATCCATGGGCTCCGGGGGGCCTGTGGGAGGTTTTGAGGGCGTCCCATAGGCGAAAGAGTGGAAACGGCAGTTTTTTGGCGATTTTTCGTGGGTGTTAGCCCACGGATCGATGGGGGGGTGCTGGGTCCGGAAATTATTTTGGGCCGAGCCGCTCGGGGGGGTCCCTGACGAGCTGTTAAGCGGATCCATGGGCTCCGGGGGGCCTGTGGGAGGTTTTGAGGGCATCCCATAGGCGAAAGAGTGGAAACGGCAGTTTTTTGGCGATTTTTCGTGGGTGTTAGCCCACGGATCGATGGGGGGGCGCTGGGTCCGGAAATTATTTTGGGCCGAGCCGCTCGGGGGGGTCCCTGACGAGCTGTTAAGCGGATCCATGGGCTCCGGGGGGCCTGTGGGAGGTTTTGAGGGCGTCCCATAGGCGAAAGAGTGGAAACGGCAGTTTTTTGGCGATTTTTCGTGGGTGTTAGCCCACGGATCGATGGGGGGGCGCTGGGTTCGGAAATTATTTTGGGCCGAACCGCTCGGGGGGGTCCCTGACGAGCTGTTAAGCAGATCCATGGGCTCCGGGGGGCCTGTGGGAGGTTTTGAGGGCGTCCCATAGGCGAAAGAGTGGAAACGGCAGTTTTTTGGCGATTTTTCGTGGGTGTTAGCCCACGGATCGATGGGGGGGCGCTGGGTCCGGAAATTATTTTGGGCCGAGCCGCTCGGGGGGGTCTCTGACGAGATGTTAAGCGGATCCATGGGCTCCGGGGGGCCTGTGGGAGGTTTTGAGGGCGTCCCATAGGCGAAAGAGTGGAAACGGCAGTTTTTTGGCGATTTTTCGTGGGTGTTAGCCCACGGATCGATGGGGGGGCGCTGGGTCCGGAAATTATTTTGGGCCGAGCCGCTCGGGGGGGTCCCTGATGAGCTGTTAAGCGGATCCATGGGCTCCGGGGGGCCTGTGGGAGGTTTTGAGGGCGTCCCATAGGCGAAAGAGTGGAAACAGCAGTTTTTTGGCGATTTTTCGTGGGTGTTAGCCCACAGATCGATGGGGGGGCGCTGGGTCCGGAAATTATTTTGGGCCGAGCCGCTCGGGGGGGTCTCTGACGAGATGTTAAGCGGATCCATGGGCTCCGGGGGGCCTGTGGGAGGTTTTGAGGGCGTCCCATAGGCGAAAGAGTGGAAACGGCAGTTTTTTGGCGATTTTTCGTGGGTGTTAGCCCACGGATCGATGGGGGGGCGCTGGGTCCGGAAATTATTTTGGGCCGAGCCGCTCGGGGGGGTCCCTGATGAGCTGTTAAGCGGATCCATGGGCTCCGGGGGGCCTGTGGGAGGTTTTGAGGGCGTCCCATAGGCGAAAGAGTGGAAACGGCAGTTTTTTGGCGATTTTTCGTGGGTGTTAGCCCACGGATCGATGGGGGGGCACTGGGTCCGGAAATTATTTTGGGCCGAGCCGCTCGGGGGGGTCCCTGACGAGCTGTTAAGCAGATCCATGGGCTCCGGGGGGCCTGTGGGAGGTTTTGAGGGCGTCCCATAGGCGAAAGAGTGGAAACGACAGTTTTTTGGCGATTTTTCGTGGGTGTTAGCCCACGGATCGATGGGGGGGCGCTGGGTCCGGAAATTATTTTGGGCCGAGCCGCTCGGGGGGGTCCCTGACGAGCTGTTAAGCGGATCCATGGGCTCCGGGGGGCCTGTGGGAGGTTTTGAGGGCGTCCCATAGGCGAAAGAGTGGAAACGGCAGTTTTTTGGCGATTTTTTGTGGGTGTTAGCCCACGGATCGATGGGGAGGCGCTGGGTCCGGAAATTATTTTGGGCCAAGCCGCTCGGGGGGGTCCCTGACGAGCTGTTAAGCGGATCCATGGGATCCGGGGGGCCTGTGGGAGGTTTTGAGGGCGTCCCATAGGCGAAAGAGTGGAAACGGCAGTTTTTTGGCGATTTTTCGTGGGTGTTAGCCCACGGATCGATGGGGGGGCGCTGGGTTCGGAAATTATTTTAGGCCGAGCCGCTCGGGGGGGTCCCTGACGAGCTGTTAAGCGGATCCATGGGCTCCGGGGGGCCTGTGGGAGGTTTTGAGGGCGTCCCATAGGCGAAAGAGTGGAAACGACAGTTTTTTGGCGATTTTTCGTGGGTGTTAGCCCACGGATCGATGGGGGGGCGCTGGGTCCGGAAATTATTTTGGGCCGAGCTGCTCGGGGGGGTCCCTGACGAGCTGTTAAGCGGATCCATGGGCTCCGGGGGGCCTGTGGGAGGTTTTGAGGGCGTCCCATAGGCGAAAGAGTGGAAACGACAATTTTTTGGCGATTTTTCGTGGGTGTTAGCCCACGGATCGATGGGGGGGCGCTGGGTCCGGAAATTATTTTGGGCCGAGCCGCTCGAGGGGGTCCCTGACGAGCTGTTAAGCGGATCCATGGGCTCCGGGGGGCCTGTGGGAGGTTTTGAGGGCGTCCCATAGGCGAAAGAGTGGAAACGGCAGTTTTTTGGCGATTTTTCGTGGGTGTTAGCCCACGGATCGATGGGGGGGCGCTGGGTCCGGAAATTATTTTGGGCCGAGCCGCTCGGGGGGGTCCCTGACGAGCTGTTAAGCAGATCCATGGGCTCCGGGGGGCCTGTGGGAGGTTTTGAGGGCGTCCCATAGGCGAAAGAGTGGAAACGACAGTTTTTTGGCGATTTTTCGTGGGTGTTAGCCCACGGATCGATGGGGGGGCGCTGGGTCCGGAAATTATTTTGGGCCGAGCCGCTCGGGGGGGTCCCTGACGAGCTGTTAAGCGTATCCATGGGCTCCGGGGGGCCTGTGGGAGGTTTTGAGGGCGTCCCATAGGCGAAAGAGTGGAAACGGCAGTTTTTTGGCGATTTTTCGTGGGTGTTAGCCCACGGATCGATGGGGGGGCGCTGGGTCCGGAAATTATTTTGGGCCGAGCCACTCGGGGGGGTCCCTGACGAGCTGTTAAGCGGATCCATGGGCTCCGGGGGGCCTGTGGGAGGTTTTGAGGGCGTCCCATAGGCGAAAGAGTGGAAACGGCAGTTTTTTGGCGATTTTTCGTGGGTGTTAGCCCACGGATCGATGGGGGGGCGCTGGGTCCGGAAATTATTTTGGGCCGAGCCGCTCGGGGGGGTCCCTGACGAGCTGTTAAGCGGATCCATGGGCTCCGGGGGGCCTGTGGGAGGTTTTGAAAGCGTCCCATAGGCGAAAGAGTGGAAACGGCAGTTTTTTGGCGATTTTTCGTGGGTGTTAGCCCACGGATCGATGGGGGGGCTCTGGGTCCGGAAATTATTTTGGGCCGAGCCGCTCGGGGGGGTCCCTGACGAGCTGTTAAGCGGATCCATGGGCTCCGGGGGGCCTGTGGGAGGTTTTGAGGGCGTCCCATAGGCGAAAGAGTGGAAACGGCAGTTTTTTGGCGATTTTTCGTGGGTGTTAGCCCACGGATCGATGGGGGGGCGCTGGGTCCGGAAATTATTTTGGGCCGAGCAGCTCGGGGGGGTCCCTGACGAGCTGTTAAGCGGATCCATGGGCTCCGGGGGGCCTGTGGGAGGTTTTGAGGGCGTCCCATAGGCGAAAGAGTGGAAACGACAGTTTTTTGGCGATTTTTCGTGGGTGTTAGCCCACGGATCGATGGGGGGGCGCTGGATCCGGAAATTATTTTGGGCCGAGCCGCTCGGGGGGGTCCCTGACGAGCTGTTAAGCGTATCCATGGGCTCCGGGGGGCCTGTGGGAGGTTTTGAGGGCGTCCCATAGGCGAAAGAGTGGAAAAGGCAGTTTTTTGGTGATTTTTCGTGGGTGTTAGCCCACGGATCGATGGGGGGGCGCTGGGTCCGGAAATTATTTTGGGCCGAGCCGCTCGGGGGGGTCCCTGACGAGCTGTTAAGCGGATCCATGGGCTCCGGGGGGCCTGTGGGAGGTTTTGAGGGCGTTCCATAGGCGAAAGAGTGGAAACGGCAGTTTTTTGGCGATTTTTCGTGGGTGTTAGCCCACGGATCGATGGGGGGCGCTGGGTCCGGAAATTATTTTGGGCCGAGCCGCTCGGGGGGGTCCCTGACGAGCTGTTAAGCGGATCCATGGGCTCCGGGGGGCCTGTGGGAGGTTTTGAGGGCGTCCCATAGGCGAAAGAGTGGAAACGGCAGTTTTTTGGCGATTTTTCGTGGGTGTTAGCCCACGGATCGATGGGGGGGCGCTGGGTCCGGAAATTATTTTGGGCCGAGCCGCTCGGGGGGGTCCCTGACGAGCTGTTAAGCGGATCCATGGGCTCCGGGGGGCCTATGGGAGGTTTTGAGGGCGTCCCATAGGCGAAAGAGTGGAAACGACAGTTTTTTGGCGAGTTTTCGTGGGTGTTAGCCCACGGATCGATGGGGGGGCGCTGGGTCCGGAAATTATTTTGGGCCGAGCCACTCGGGTGGGTCCCTGACGAGATGTTAAGTGGATCCATGGGCTCTGGGGGGCCTGTGGGAGGTTTTGAGGGCGTCCCAGAGGCGAAAGAGTGGAAACGACAGTTTTTTGGCAATTTTTCGTGGGTGTTAGCCCACGGATCGATGGGGGGGCGCTGGGTCCGGAAATTATTTTGGGCCGAGCCGCTCGGGGGGGTCCCTGACGAGCTTTTAAGAGGATCCATGGGCTCCGGGGGGCCTGTGGGAGGTTTTGAGGGCGTCCCAGAGGCGAAAGAGTGGAAACGGTAGTTTTTTGGCGGTTTTTCGTGGGTGTTAGCCCACGGATCGATGGGGGGCGCTGGGTCCGGAAATTATTTTGGGCAGAGCCACTCGGGGGGGTCCCTGACGAGCTGTTAAGCGGATCCATGGGCTCCGGGGGGCCTGTGGGAGGTTTTGAGGGCGTCCCATAGGCGAAAGAGTGGAAACGGCAGTTTTTTGGCGATTTTTCGTGGGTGTTAGCCCACGGATCGATGGGGGGGCGCTGGGTCCGGAAATTATTTTGGGCCGAGCCGCTCGGGGGGGTCCCTGACGAGCTGTTAAGCGGATCCATGGGCTCCGGGGGGCCTGTGGGAGGTTTTGAAGGCGTCCCATAGGCGAAAGAGTGGAAACGGCAGTTTTTTGGCGATTTTTCGTGGGTGTTAGCCCACGAATCGATGGGGGGGCGCTGGGTCCGGAAATTATTTTGGGCCAAGCCGCTCGGGGGGGTCCCTGACGAGCTGTTAAGCGGATCCATGGGCTCCGGGGGGCCTGTGGGAGGTTTTGAGGGCGTCCCATAGGCGAAAGAGTGGAAACGACAGTTTTTTGGCGATTTTTCGTGGGTGTTAGCCCACGGATCGATGGGGGGGCGCTGGGTCCGGAAATTATTTTGGGCCGAGCCGCTCGGGGGGGTCCCTGACGAGCTTTTAAGCGGATCCATGGGCTCCGGGGGGCCTGTGGGAGGTTTTGAGGGCGTCCCATAGGCGAAAGAGTGGAAACGGCAGTTTTTTGGCGATTTTTCGTGGGTGTTAGCCCACGGATCGATGGGGGGGCGCTGGGTCCGGAAATTATTTTGGGCCGAGCCGCTCGGGGGGGTCCCTGACGAGCTGTTAAGCGGATCCATGGGCTCCGGGGGGCCTGTGGGAGGTTTTGAGGGCGTCCCAGAGGCGAAAGAGTGGAAACGGCAGTTTTTTGGCGATTTTTCGTGGGTGTTAGCCCACGGATCGATGGGGGGGCGCTGGGTACGGAAATTATTTTGCGCAGAGCCGCTCGGGGGGGTCCCTGACGAGCTGTTAAGCGGATCCATGGGCTGCGGGGGGCCTGTGGGAGGTTTTGAGGGCGTCCCATAGGCGAAAGAGTGGAAACGACAGTTTTTTGGCGATTTTTCGTGGGTGTTAGCCCACGGATCGATAGGGGGGCACTGGGTCCGAAAATTATTTTGGGCCGAGCCGCTCGGGGGGGTCCCTGACGAGCTGTTAAGCGGATCCATGGGCTCCGGGGGGCCTGTGGGAGGTTTTGAGGGCGTCCCAGAGGCAAAAGAGTGGAAACGGCAGTTTTTTGGCGGTTTTTCGTGGGTGTTAGCCCACGGATCGATGGGGGGGCGCTGGGTCCGGAAATTATTTTGGGCAGAGCCACTCGAAGGGGTCCCTGACGAGCTGTTAAGCGGATCCATGGGCTCCGGGGGGCCTGTGGGAGGTTTTGAGGGCGTCCCATAGGCGAAAGAGTGGAAACGGCAGTTTTTTGGCGATTTTTCGTGGGTGTTAGCCCACGGATCGATGGGGGGGCGCTGGGTCCGGAAGTTATTTTGGGCCGAGCCGCTCGGGGGGGTCCCTGACGAGCTGTTAAGCGGATCCATGGGCTCCGGGGGGCCTGTGGGAGGTTTTGAGGGCGTCCCATAGGCGAAAGAGTGGAGACGGCAGTTTTTTGGCGATTTTTCGTGGGTGTTAGCCCACGGATCGATGGGGGGGCGCTGGGTCCGGAAATTATTTTGGGCCGAACCGCTCGGGGGGGTCCCTGACGAGCTGTTAAGCGGATCCATGGGCTCCGGGGGGCCTGTGGGAGGTTTTGAGGGCGTCCAATAGGCGAAAGAGTGGAAACGGCAGTTTTTTGGCGATTTTTCGTGGGTGTTAGCCCACGGATCGATGGGGGGGCGCTGGGTACGGAAATTATTTTGGGCCGAGCCACTCGGGGGGGTCCCTGACGAGCTGTTAAGCGGATCCATGGGCTCCGGAGGGCCTGTGGGAGGTTTTGAGGGCGTCCCATAGGCGAAAGAGTGGAAACGACAGTTTTTTGGCGATTTTTCGTGGGTGTTAGCCCACGGATCGATGGGGGGGCGCTGGGTCCGGAAATTATTTTGGGCCGAGCCGCTCGGGGGGGTCCCTGACGAGCTGTTAAGCGGATCCATGGGCTCCGGGGGGCCTGTGGGAGGTTTTGAGGGCGTCCCATAGGCGAAAGAGTGGAAACGGCAGTTTTTTGGCGATTTTTCGTGGGTGTTAGCCCACGGATCGATGGGGGGGCGCTGGGTCCGGAAATTATTTTGGGCCGAGCCGCTCGGGGGGGTCCCTGACGAGCTGTTAAGCGGATCCATGGGCTCCGGGGGGCCTGTGGGAGGTTTTGAGGGCGTCCCATAGGCGAAAGAGTGGAAACGGCAGTTTTTTGGCGATTTTTCGTGGGTGTTAGCCCACGGATCGATGGGGGGGCGCTGGGTACGGAAATTATTTTGGGCCGAGCCGCTCGGGGGGGGTCCCTGACGAGATTTTAAGAGGATCCATGGGCTCCGGGGGGCCTGTGGGAGGTTTTGAGGGCGTCCCAGAGGCGAAAGAGTGGAAACGGTAGTTTTTTGGCGGTTTTTCGTGGGTGTTAGCCCACGGATCGATGGGGGGGCGCTGGGTCCGGAAATTATTTTGGGCAGAGCCACTCGAAGGGGTCCCTGACGAGCTGTTAAGCGGATCCATGGGCTCCGGGGGGCCTGTGGGAGGTTTTGAGGGCGTCCCATAGGCGAAAGAGTGGAAACGGCAGTTTTTTGGCGATTTTTCGTGGGTGTTAGCCCACGGATCGATGGGGGGGCGCTGGGTCCGGAAGTTATTTTGGGCCGAGCCGCTCGGGGGGGTCCCTGACGAGCTGTTAAGCGGATCCATGGGCTCCGGGGGGCCTGTGGGAGGTTTTGAGGGCGTCCCATAGGCGAAAGAGTGGAAACGGCAGTTTTTTGGCGATTTTTCGTGGGTGTTAGCCCACGGATCGATGGGGGGGCGCTGGGTCCGGAAATTATTTTGGGCCGAGCCGCTCGGGGGGGTCCCTGACGAGCTGTTAAGCGGATCCATGGGCTCCGGGGGGCCTGTGGGAGGTTTTGAGGGCGTCCAATAGGCGAAAGAGTGGAAACGGCAGTTTTTTGGCGATTTTTCGTGGGTGTTAGCCCACGGATCGATGGGGGGGCGCTGGGTCCGGAAATTATTTTGGGCCGAGCCACTCGGGGGGGTCCCTGACGAGCTGTTAAGCGGATCCATGGGCTCCGGAGGGCCTGTGGGAGGTTTTGAGGGCGTCCCATAGGCGAAAGAGTGGAAACGACAGTTTTTTGGCGATTTTTCGTGGGTGTTAGCCCACGGATCGATGGGGGGGCGCTGGGTCCGGAAATTATTTTGGGCCGAGCCGCTCGGGGGGGTCCCTGACGAGCTGTTAAGCGGATCCATGGGCTCCGGGGGGCCTGTGGGAGGTTTTGAGGGCGTCCCATAGGCGAAAGAGTGGAAACGGCAGTTTTTTGGCGATTTTTCGTGGGTGTTAGCCCACGGATCGATGGGGGGGCGCTGGGTCCGGAAATTATTTTGGGCCGAGCCGCTCGGGGGGGTCCCTGACGAGCTGTTAAGCGGATCCATGGGCTCCGGGGGGCCTGTGGGAGGTTTTGAGGGCGTCCAATAGGCGAAAGAGTGGAAACGGCAGTTTTTTGGCGATTTTTCGTGGGTGTTAGCCCACGGATCGATGGGGGGGCGCTGGGTCCGGAAATTATTTTGGGCCGAGCCACTCGGGGGGGTCCCTGACGAGCTGTTAAGCGGATCCATGGGCTCCGGGGGGCCTGTGGGAGGTTTTGAGGGCATCCCATAGGCGAAAGAGTGGAAACGGCAGTTTTTTGGCGATTTTTCGTGGGTGTTAGCCCACGGATCGATGGGGGGGCGCTGGGTCCGGAAATTATTTTGGGCCGAGCCGCTCGGGGGGCTCCCTGACGAGCTGTTAAGCGGATCGATGGGCTCCGGGGGGCCTGTGGGAGGTTTTGAGGGCGTCCCATAGGCGAAAGAGTGGAAACGGCAGTTTTTTGGCGATTTTTCGTGGGTGTTAGCCCACGGATCGATGGGGGGGCGCTGGGTCCGGAAATTATTTTGGGCCGAGCCGCTCGGGGGGGTCCCTGAAGAGCTGTTAAGCGGATCCATGGGCTCCGGGGGTCCTGTGGGAGGTTTTGAGGGCGTCCCATAGGCGAAAGAGTGGAAACGGCAGTTTTTTGGCGATTTTTCGTGGGTGTTAGCCCACGGATCGATGGGGGGGCGCTGGGTCCGGAAATTATTTTGGGCTGAGCCGCTCGGGGGGGTCCCTGACGAGCTGTTAAGTGGATCCATGGGCTCCGGGGGGCCTGTGGGAGGTTTTGAGGGCGTCCCATAGGCGAAAGAGTGGAAACGGCAGTTTTTTGGCGATTTTTCGTGGGTGTTAGCCCACGGATCGATGGGGGGGCGCTGGGTCCGGAAATTATTTTGGGTTGAGCCGCTCGGGGGGGTCCCTGACGAGCTGTTAAGCGGATCCATGGGCTCCGGGGGGCCTGTGGGAGGTTTTGAGGGCGTCCCATAGGCGAAAGAGTGGAAACGGCAGTTTTTTGGCGATTTTTCGTGGGTGTTAGCCCACGGATCGATGGGGGGGCGCTGGGTCCGGAAATTATTTTGGGCCGAGCCGCTAGGGGGGGTCCCTGACGAGCTTTTAAGAGGATCCATGGGCTCCGGGGGGCCTGTGGGAGGTTTTGAGGGCATCCCAGTGGCGAAAGAGTGGAAACGGTAGTTTTTTGGCGGTTTTTCGTGGGTGTTAGCCCACGGATCGATGGGGGGGCGCTGGGTCCGGAAATTATTTTGGGCAGAGCCACTCGGGGGGGTCCCTGACGAGCTGTTAAGCGGATCCATGGGCTCCGGGGGGCCTGTGGGAGGTTTTGAGGGCGTCCCATAGGCGAAAGAGTGGAAACGACAGTTTTTTGGCGATTTTTCGTGGGTGTTAGCCCACGGATCGATGGGGGGGCGCTGGGTCCGGAAATTATTTTGGGCCGAGCCGCTCGGGGGGGTCCCTGACGAGCTGTTAAATGGATCCATGGGCTCCGGGGGGCCTGTGGGAGGTTTTGAGGGCGTCCCATAGGCGAAAGAGTGGAAACGGCAGTTTTTTGGCGATTTTTCGTGGGTGTTAGCCCACGGATCGATGGGGGGGCGCTGGGTCCGGAAATTATTTTGGGCCGAGCCGCTCGGGGGGGTCCCTGACGAGCTGTTAAGCGGATCCATGGGCTCCGGGGGGCCTGTGGGAGGTTTTGAGGGCGTCCCATAGGCGAAAGAGTGGAAACGGCAGTTTTTTGGCGATTTTTCGTGGGTGTTAGCCCACGGATCGATGGGGGGGCGCTGGGTCCGGAAATTATTTTGGGCAGAGCCGCTCGGGGGGGTCCCTGACGAGCTGTTAAGCGGATCCATGGGCTCCGGGGTCCTGTGGGAGGTTTTGAGGGCGTCCCATAGGCGAAAGAGTGGAAACGGCAGTTTTTTGGCGATTTTTCGTGGGTGTTAGCCCACGGATCGATGGGGGGGCGCTGGGTCCGGAAATTATTTTGGGCCGAGCCGCTCGGGGGGGTCCCTGACGAGCTGTTAAGCGGATCCATGGGCTCCGGGGGGCCTGTGGGATGTTTTGAGGGCGTCCCATAGGCGAAAGAGTGGAAACGACAGTTTTTTGGCGATTTTTCGTGGGTGTTAGCCCACGGATCGATGGGGGGGCGCTGGGTCCGGAAATTATTTTGGCCCGAGCCACTCGGGGGGGTCCCTAACGAGCTGTTAAGCGGATCCATGGGCTCCGGGGGGCCTGTGGGAGGTTTTGAGGGCGTCCCATAGGCGAAAGAGTGGAAACGGCAGTTTTTTGGCGATTTTTCGTGGGTGTTAGCCCACGGATCGATGGGGGGGCGCTGGGTCCGGAAATTATTTTGGGCCGAGCTGCTCGAGGGGGTCCCTGACGAGCTGTTAAGCGGATCCATTAGCTCCGGGGGGCCTGTGGGAGGTTTTGAGGGCGTCCCATAGGCGAAAGAGTGGAAACAGCAGTTTTTTGGCGATTTTTCGTGGGTGTTAGCCCACGGATCGATGGGGGGGCGCTGGGTCCGGAAATTATTTTGGGCCGAGCCGCTCGGGGGGGTCCCTGACGAGCTGTTAAGCGGATCCATGGGCTCCGGGGGGCCTGTGGGAGGTTTTGAGGGCGTCCCATAGGCGAAAGAGTGGAAACGACAGTTTTTTGGCGATTTTTCGTGGGTGTTAGCCCACGGATCGATGGGGGGGCGCTGGGTCCGAAAATTATTTTGGGTCGAGCCACTCGGGGGGGTCCCTGACGAGCTGTTAAGCGGATCCATGGGCTCCGGGGGGCCTGTGGGAGGTTTTGAGGGCGTCCCATAGGCGAAAGAGTGGAAACGGCAGTTTTTTGGCGATTTTTCGTGGGTGTTAGCCCACGGATCGATGGGGGGGCGCTGGGTCCGGAAATTATTTTGGGCCGAGCCACTCGGGGGGGTCCCTGACGAGCTGTTAAGCGGATCCATGGGCTCCGGGGGGCCTGTGGGAGGTTTTGAGGGCGTCCCATAGGCGAAAGAGTGGAAACGGCAGTTTTTTGGCGATTTTTCGTGGGTGTTAGCCCACGGATCGATGGGGGGGCGCTGGGTCCGGAAATTATTTTGGACCGAGCCGCTCGGGGGGGTCCCTGACGAGCTGTTAAGCGGATCCATGGGCTCCGGGGGGCCTGTGGGAGGATTTGAGGGCGTCCCATAGGCGAAAGAGTGGAAACGGCAGTTTTTTGGCGATTTTTCGTGGGTGTTAGCCCACGGATCGATGGGGGGGCGCTGGGTTCGGAAATTATTTTGGGCCGAGCCGCTCGGGGGGGTCCCTGACGAGCTGTTAAGCGGATCCATGGGCTCCGGGGGGCCTGTGGGAGGTTTTGAGGGAGTCCCATAGGCGAAAGAGTGGAAACGACAGTTTTTTGGCAATTTTTCGTGGATGTTAGCCCACGGATCGATGGGGGGCGCTGGGTCCGGAAATTATTTTGGGCCGAGCCGCTCGGGGGGGTCCCTGACGAGCTGTTAAGCGGATCCATGGGCTCCGGGGGGCCTGTGGGAGGTTTTGAGGGCGTCCCATAGGCGAAAGAGTGGAAACGGCAGTTGTTTGGCGATTTTTCGTGGGTGTTAGCCCACGGATCGATGGGGGGGCGCTGGGTCCGGAAATTATTTTGGGCCGAGCCGCTCGGGGGGGTCCCTGACGAGCTCTTAAGTGGATCCATGGGCTCCGGAGGGCCTGTGGGAGGTTTTGAGGGCGTCCCATAGGCGAAAGAGTGGAAACGGCAGTTTTTTGGCGATTTTTCGTGGGTGTTAGCCCACGGATCGATGGGGGGGCGCTGGGTCCGGAAATTATTTTGGGCAGAGCCGCTCGGGGGGGTCCCTGACGAGCTGTTAAGCGGATCCATGGGCTCCAGGGTCCTGTGGGAGGTTTTGAGGGCGTCCCATAGGCGAAAGAGTGGAAACGACAGTTTTTTGACGATTTTTCGTGGGTGTTAGCCCACGGATCGATGGGGGGGCGCTGGGTCCGGAAATTATTTTGGGCCGAGCCGCTCGGGGGGGTCCCTGACGAGCTGTTAAGCGGATCCATGGGCTCCGGGGGGCCTGTGGGAGGTTTTGAGGGCGTCCCATAGGCGAAAGAGTGGAAACGACAGTTTTTTGGCGATTTTTCGTGGGTGTTAGCCCACGGATCAATGGGGGGGCGCTGGGTCCGGAAATTATTTTGGGCCGAGCCGCTCGGGGGGGTCCCTGACGAGCTTTTAAACGGATCCATGGGCTCCGGGGGGCCTGTGGGAGGTTTTGAGGGCGTCCCATAGGCGAAAGAGTGGAAACAGCAGTTTTTTGGCGATTTTTCGTGGGTGTTAGCCCACGGATCGATGGGGGGGCGCTGGGTCCGGAAATTATTTTGGGCCGAGCCGCTCGGGGGGGTCCCTGACGAGCTGTTAAGCGGATCCATGGGCTCCGGGGGGCCTGTGGGAGGTTTTGAGGGCGTCCCATAGGCGAAAGAGTGGAAACGACAGTTTTTTGGCGATTTTTCGTGGGTGTTAGCCCACGGATCGATGGGGGGGCGCTGGGTCCGAAAATTATTTTGGGTCGAGCCACTCGGGGGGGTCCCTGACGAGCTGTTAAGCGGATCCATGGGCTCCGGGGGGCCTGTGGGAGGTTTTGAGGGCGTCCCATAGGCGAAAGAGTGGAAACGGCAGTTTTTTGGCGATTTTTCGTGGGTGTTAGCCCACGGATCGATGGGGGGGCGCTGGGTCCGGAAATTATTTTGGGCCGAGCCACTCGGGGGGGTCCCTGACGAGCTGTTAAGCGGATCCATGGGCTCCGGGGGGCCTGTGGGAGGTTTTGAGGGCGTCCCATAGGCGAAAGAGTGGAAACGGCAGTTTTTTGGCGATTTTTCGTGGGTGTTAGCCCACGGATCGATGGGGGGGCGCTGGGTCCGGAAATTATTTTGGACCGAGCCGCTCGGGGGGGTCCCTGACGAGCTGTTAAGCGGATCCATGGGCTCCGGGGGGCCTGTGGGAGGATTTGAGGGCGTCCCATAGGCGAAAGAGTGGAAACGGCAGTTTTTTGGCGATTTTTCGTGGGTGTTAGCCCACGGATCGATGGGGGGGCGCTGGGTTCGGAAATTATTTTGGGCCGAGCCGCTCGGGGGGGTCCCTGACGAGCTGTTAAGCGGATCCATGGGCTCCGGGGGGCCTGTGGGAGGTTTTGAGGGAGTCCCATAGGCGAAAGAGTGGAAACGACAGTTTTTTGGCAATTTTTCGTGGATGTTAGCCCACGGATCGATGGGGGGCGCTGGGTCCGGAAATTATTTTGGGCCGAGCCGCTCGGGGGGGTCCCTGACGAGCTGTTAAGCGGATCCATGGGCTCCGGGGGGCCTGTGGGAGGTTTTGAGGGCGTCCCATAGGCGAAAGAGTGGAAACGGCAGTTGTTTGGCGATTTTTCGTGGGTGTTAGCCCACGGATCGATGGGGGGGCGCTGGGTCCGGAAATTATTTTGGGCCGAGCCGCTCGGGGGGGTCCCTGACGAGCTCTTAAGTGGATCCATGGGCTCCGGAGGGCCTGTGGGAGGTTTTGAGGGCGTCCCATAGGCGAAAGAGTGGAAACGGCAGTTTTTTGGCGATTTTTCGTGGGTGTTAGCCCACGGATCGATGGGGGGGCGCTGGGTCCGGAAATTATTTTGGGCAGAGCCGCTCGGGGGGGTCCCTGACGAGCTGTTAAGCGGATCCATGGGCTCCAGGGTCCTGTGGGAGGTTTTGAGGGCGTCCCATAGGCGAAAGAGTGGAAACGACAGTTTTTTGACGATTTTTCGTGGGTGTTAGCCCACGGATCGATGGGGGGGCGCTGGGTCCGGAAATTATTTTGGGCCGAGCCGCTCGGGGGGGTCCCTGACGAGCTGTTAAGCGGATCCATGGGCTCCGGGGGGCCTGTGGGAGGTTTTGAGGGCGTCCCATAGGCGAAAGAGTGGAAACGACAGTTTTTTGGCGATTTTTCGTGGGTGTTAGCCCACGGATCAATGGGGGGGCGCTGGGTCCGGAAATTATTTTGGGCCGAGCCGCTCGGGGGGGTCCCTGACGAGCTTTTAAACGGATCCATGGGCTCCGGGGGGCCTGTGGGAGGTTTTGAGGGCGTCCCATAGGCGAAAGAGTGGAAACGGCAGTTTTTTGGCGATTTTTCGTGGGTGTTAGCCCACGGATCGATGGGGGGGCGCTGGGTCCGGAAATTATTTTGGGCCGAGCTGCTCAGGGGGGTCCCTGACGAGCTGTTAAGCGGATCCATGGGCTCCGGGGGGCCTGTGGGAGGTTTTGAGGGCGTCCCAAAGGCGAAAGAGTGGAAACGGCAGTTTTTTGGCGATTTTTCGTGGGTGTTAGCCCACGGATCGATGGGGGGGCGCTGGGTCCGGAAATTATTTTGGGCCGAGCCGCTCGGGGGGGTCCCTGACGAGCTGTTAAGCGGATCCATGGGCTCCGGGGGGCCTGTGGGAGGTTTTGAGGGCGTCCCATAGGCGAAAGAGTGGAAACGACAGTTTTTTGGCGATTTTTCGTGGGTGTTAGCCCACGGATCGATGGGGGGGCGCTGGGTCCGGAAATTATTTTGGGCCGAGCCGCTCGGGGGGGTCCCTGACGAGCTGTTAAGCGGATCCATGGGCTCCGGGGGGCCTGTGGGAGGTTTTGAGGGCGTCCCATAGGCGAAAGAGTGGAAACGGCAGTTTTTTGGCGATTTTTCGTGGGTGTTAGCCCACGGATCGATGGGGGGGCGCTGGGTTCGGAAATTATTTTGGGCCGAGCCGCTCGGGGGGGTCCCTGACGAGCTGTTAAGCGGATCCATGGGCTCCGGGGGGCCTGTGGGAGGTTTTGAGGGCGTCCCATAGGCGAAAGAGTGGAAACGACAGTTTTTTGGCGATTTTTCGTGGGTGTTAGCCCACGGATCGATGGGGGGGCGCTGGGTCCGGAAATTATTTTGGGCCGAGCCGCTCGGGGGGGTCCCTGATGAGCTGTTAAGCGGATCCATGGGCTCCGGGGGGCCTGTGGGAGGTTTTGAGGGCGTCCCATAGGCGAAAGAGTGGAAACGGCAGTTTTTTGGCGATTTTTCGTGGGTGTTAGCCCACGGATCGATGGGGGGGCGCTGGGTCCGGAAATTATTTTGGGCCGAGCCGCTCGGGGGGGTCCCTGACGAGCTGTTAAGCGGATCCATGGGCTCCGGGGGGCCTGTGGGAGGTTTTGAGGGCGTCCCATAGGCGAAAGAGTGGAAACGGCAGTTTTTTGGCGATTTTTCGTGGGTGTTAGCCCACGGATCGATGGGGGGGCGCTGGGTCCGGAAATTATTTTGGGCCGAGCCGCTCGGGGGGGTCCCTGACGAGCTGTTAAGCGGATCCATGGGCTCCGGGGGGCCTGTGGGAGGTTTTGAGGGCGTCCCATAGGCGAAAGAGTGGAAACGGCAGTTTTTTGGCGATTTTTCGTGGGTGTTAGCCCACGGATCGATGGGGGGGCGCTGGGTCCGGAAATTATTTTGGGCTGAGCCGCTCGGGGGGGTCCCTGACGAGCTGTTAAGCGGATCCATGGGCTCCGGGGGGCCTGTGGGAGGTTTTGAGGGCGTCCCATAGGCGAAAGAGTGGAAACGGCAGTTTTTTGGCGATTTTTCGTGGGTGTTAGCCCACGGATCGATGGGGGGCGCTGGGTCCGGAAATTATTTTGGGCCGAGCCGCTCGGGGGGGTCCCTGACGAGCTTTTAAGCGGATCCATGGGCTCCGGGGGGCCTGTGGGAGGTTTTGAGGGCGTCCCATAGGCGAAAGAGTGGAAACGGCAGTTTTTTGGCGATTTTTCGTGGGTGTTAGCCCACGGATCGATGGGGGGGCGC
The DNA here is from genome assembly GCA_031232105.1 of Capsicum rhomboideum. Classification (NCBI taxonomy): domain Eukaryota; kingdom Viridiplantae; phylum Streptophyta; class Magnoliopsida; order Solanales; family Solanaceae; genus Capsicum; species Capsicum rhomboideum. Next base: position 61,984 of record CP124714.1, read on the forward strand.
TGGGTCCGGAAATTATTTTGGGCCGAGCCGCTCGGGGGGGTCCCTGACGAGCTGTTAAGCGGATCCATGGGCTCCGGGGGGCCTGTGGGAGGTTTTGAGGGCGTCCCATAGGCGAAAGAGTGGAAACGGCAGTTTTTTGGCGATTTTTCGTGGGTGTTAGCCCACGGATCGATGGGGGGGCGCTGGGTCCGGAAATTATTTTGGGCCGAGCCGCTCGGGGGGGTCCTTGACGAGCTGTTAAGCGGATCCATGGGCTCCGGGGGGCCTGTGGGAGGTTTTGAGGGCGTCCCATAGGCGAAAGAGTGGAAACGACAGTTTTTTGGCGATTTTTCGTGGGTGTTAGCCCACGGATCGATGGGGGGGCGCTGGGTCCGGAAATTATTTTGGGCCGAGCCGCTCGGGGGGGTCCCTGACGAGCTGTTAAACGGATCCATGGGCTTCGGGGGGCCTGTGGGAGGTTTTGAGGGCATCCCATAGGCGAAAGAGTGGAAACGGTAGTTTTTTGGCGATTTTTCATGGGTGTTAGCCCACGGATCGATGGGGGGGCGCTGGGTCCGGAAATTATTTTGGGCCGAGCCGCTCGGGGGGGTCCCTGACGAGCTGTTAAGCGGATCCATGGGCTCCGGGGGGCCTGTGGGAGGTTTTGAGGGCGTCCCAAAGGCGAAAGAGTGGAAACGGCAGTTTTTTGGCGATTTTTCGTGGGTGTTAGCCCACGGATCGATGGGGGGGCGCTGGGTCCGGAAATTATTTTGGGCCGAGCCGCTCGGGGGGGTCCCTGACGAGCTGTTAAGCGGATCCATGGGCTCCGGGGGGCCTGTGGGAGGTTTTGAGGGCGTCCCATAGGCGAAAGAGTGGAAACGACAGTTTTTTGGCGATTTTTCGTGGGTGTTAGCCCACGGATCGATGGGGGGGCGCTGGGTCCGGAAATTATTTTGGGCCGAGCCGCTCGGGGGGGTCCCTGACGAGCTGTTAAGCGGATCCATGGGCTCCGGGGGGCCTGTGGGAGGTTTTGAGGGCGTCCCATAGGCGAAAGAGTGGAAACGGCAGTTTTTTGGCAATTTTTCGTGGGTGTTAGCCCACGGATCGATGGGGGGGCGCTGGGTCCGGAAATTATTTTGGGCCGAGCCACTCGGGGGGGTCCCTGACGAGCTGTTAAGCGGATCCATGGGCTCCGGGGGGCCTGTGGGAGGTTTTGAGGGCGTCCCATAGGCGAAAGAGTGGAAACGGCAGTTTTTTGGCGATTTTTCGTGGGTGTTAGCCCACGGATCGATGGGGGGGCGCTGGGTCCAGAAATTATTTTGGGCCGAGCCGCTCGGGGGGGTCCCTGACGAGCTGTTAAGCGGATCCATGGGATCCGGGGGGCCTGTGGGAGGTTTTGAGGGCGTCCTATAGGGGAAAGAGTGGAAACGGCAGTTTTTTGGCGATTTTTCGTGGGTGTTAGCCCACGGATCGATGGGGGGGCGCTGGGTTCGGAAATTATTTTGGGCCGAGCCGCTCGGGGGGGTCCCTGACGAGCTGTTAAGCGGATCCATGGGCTCCGGGGGGCCTGTGGGAGGTTTTGAGGGCGTCCCATAGGCGAAAGAGTGGAAACGACAGTTTTTTGGCGATTTTTCGTGGGTGTTAGCCCACGGATCGATGGGGGGGCGCTGGGTCCGGAAATTATTTTGGGCCGAGCCGCTCGGGGGGGTCCCTGACGAGCTGTTAAGCGGATCCATGGGCTCCGGGGGGCCTATGGGAGGTTTTGAGGGCGTCCCATAGGCGAAAGAGTGGAAACGGCAGTTTTTTGGCGATTTTTCGTGGGTGTTAGCCCACGGATCGATGGGGGGGCGCTGGGTCCGGAAATTATTTTGGGCCGAGCCGCTCGGGGGGGTCCCTGACGAGCTGTTAAGCGGATCCATGGGCTCCAGGGGGCCTGTGGGAGGTTTTGAGGGCGTCCCATAGGCGAAAGAGTGGAAACGGCAGTTTTTTGGCAATTTTTCGTGGGTGTTAGCCCACGGATCGATGGGGGGGCGCTGGGTCCGGAAATTATTTTGGGCCGAGCCGCTCGGGGGGGTCCCTGACGAGCTGTTAAGCGGATCCATGGGCTCCGGGGGGCCTGTGGGAGGTTTTGAGGGCGTCCCATAGGCGAAAGAGTGGAAACGGCAGTTTTTTGGCGATTTTTCGTGGGTGTTAGCCCACGGATCGATGGGGGGGCGCTGGGTCCGGAAATTATTTTGGGCCGAGCCGCTCGGGGGGGTCCCTGACGAGCTGTTAAGCGGATCCATGGGCTCCGGGGGGCCTGTGGGAGGTTTTGAGGGCGTCCCATAGGCGAAAGAGTGGAAACGGCAGTTTTTTGGCGATTTTTCGTGGGTGTTAGCCCACGGATCGATGGGGGGCGCTGGGTCCGGAAATTATTTTGGGCCAAGCCGCTCGGGGGGGTCCCTGACGAGCTGTTAAGCGGATCCATGGGCTCCGGGGGGCCTGTGGGAGGTTTTGAGGGCGTCCCATAGGCGAAAGAGTGGAAACGGCAGTTTTTTGGCGATTTTTCGTGGGTGTTAGCCCACGGATCGATGGGGGGGCGCTGGGTCCGGAAATTATTTTGGGCCGAGCCGCTCGGGGGGGTCCCTGACGAGCTGTTAAGCGGATCCATGGGCTCCGGGGGGCCTGTGGGAGGTTTTGAGGGCGTCCCATAGGCGAAAGAGTGGAAACGGCAGTTTTTTGGCGATTTTTCGTGGGTGTTAGCCCACGGATCGATGGGGGGGCGCTGGGTCCGGAAATTATTTTGGGCCGAGCCGCTCGGGGGGGTCCTTGACGAGCTGTTAAGCGGATCCATGGGCTCCGGGGGGCCTGTGGGAGGTTTTGAGGGCGTCCCATAGGCGAAAGAGTGGAAACGACAGTTTTTTGGCGATTTTTCGTGGGTGTTAGCCCACGGATCGATGGGGGGGCGCTGGGTCCGGAAATTATTTTGGGCCGAGCCGCTCGGGGGGGTCCCTGACGAGCTGTTAAGCGGATCCATGGGCTTCGGGGGGCCTGTGGGAGGTTTTGAGGGCATCCCATAGGCGAAAGAGTGGAAACGGTAGTTTTTTGGCGATTTTTCGTGGGTGTTAGCCCACGGATCGATGGGGGGGCGCTGGGTCCGGAAATTATTTTGGGCCGAGCCGCTCGGGGGGGTCCCTGACGAGCTGTTAAGCGGATCCATGGGCTCCGGGGGGCCTGTGGGAGGTTTTGAGGGCGTCCCATAGGCGAAAGAGTGGAAACGACAGTTTTTTGGCGATTTTTCATGGGTGTTAGCCCACGGATCGATGGGGGGGCACTGGGTCCGGAAATTATTTTGGGCCGAGCCGCTCGGGGGGCTCCCTGACGAGCTGTTAAGCGGATCCATGGGCTCCGGGGGGCCTGTGGGAGGTTTTGAGGGCGTCCCATAGGCGAAAGAGTGGAAACGGCAGTTTTTTGGCGATTTTTCGTGGGTGTTAGCCCACGGATCGATGGGGGGGCGCTGGGTCCGGAAATTATTTTGGGCCGAGCCGCTCGGGGGGGGTCCCTGACGAGCTGTTAAGCGGATCCATGGGCTCCGGGGGGCCTGTGGGAGGTTTTGAGGGCGTCCCATAGGCGAAAGAGTGGAAACGGCAGTTTTTTGGCGATTTTTCGTGGGTGTTAGCCCACGGATCGATGGGGGGGCGCTGGGTCCGGAAATTATTTTGGGCCGAGCCGCTCGGGGGGGTCCCTGACGAGCTGTTAAGCGGATCCATGGGCTCCGGGGGGCCTGTAGGAGGTTTTGAGGGCGTCCCATAGGCGAAAGAGTGGAAACGGCAGTTTTTTGGCGATTTTTCGTGGGTGTTAGCCCACGGATCGATGGGGGGCGCTGGGTCCGGAAATTATTTTGGGCCGAGCCACTCGGGGGGGTCCCTGACGAGCTGTTAAGCGGATCCATGGGCTCCGGGGGGCCTGTGGGAGGTTTTGAGGGCGTCCCATAGGCGAAAGAGTGGAAACGGCAGTTTTTTGGCGATTTTTCGTGGGTGTTAGCCCACGGATCGATGGGGGGGCGCTGGGTCCGGAAATTATTTTGGGCCGAGCCGCTCGGAGGGGTCCCTGACGAGCTGTTAAGCGGATCCATGGGCTCCGGAGGGCCTGTGGGAGGGTTTGAGGGCGTCCCATAGGCGAAAGAGTGGAAACGGCAGTTTTTTGGCGATTTTTCGTGGGTGTTAGCCCACGGATCGATGGGGGGGCGCTGGGTCCGGAAATTATTTTGGGCCGAGCCGCTCGGGGGGGTCCCTGACGAGCTGTTAAGCGGATCCATGGGCTCTGGGGGGCCTGTGGGAGGTTTTGAGGGCGTCCCATAGGCGAAAGAGTGGAAACGGCAGTTTTTTGGCGATTTTTCGTGGGTGTTAGCCCACGGATCGATGGGGGGGCGCTGGGTCCGGAAATTATTTTGGGCCGAGCCGCTCGGGGGGGTCCCTGACGAGCTGTTAAGCGGATCCATGGGCTCCGGGGGGCCTGTGGGAGGTTTTGAGGGCGTCCCATAGGCAAAAGAGTGGAAACGGCAGTTTTTTGGCGATTTTTCGTGGGTGTTAGCCCACGGATCGATGGGGGGGCGCTGGGTCCGGAAATTATTTTGGGCCGAGCCGCTCGGGGGGTCCCTAACGAGCTGTTAAGCGGATCCATGGGCTCCTGGGGGCCTGTGGGAGGTTTTGAGGGCGTCCCATAGGCGAAAGAGTGGAAACGGCAGTTTTTTGGCGATTTTTCGTGGGTGTTAGCCCACGGATCGATGGGGGGGCACTGGGTCCGGAAATTATTTTGGGCCGAGCCGCTCGGGGGGGTCCCTGACGAGCTGTTAAGCGGATCCATGGGCTCCGGGGGGCCTGTGGGAGGTTTTGAGGGCGTCCCATAGGCGAAAGAGTGGAAACGGCAGTTTTTTGGCGATTTTTCGTGGGTGTTAGCCCACGGATCGATGGGGGGGCGCTGGGTCCGGAAATTATTTTGGGCCGACCCGCTCGGGGGGGTCCCTGACGAGCTGTTAAACGGATCCATGGGCTCCGGGGGGCCAGTGGGAGGTTTTGAGGGCGTCCCATAGGCGAAAGAGTGGAAACGGCAGTTTTTTGGCGATTTTTCGTGGGTGTTAGCCCACGGATCGATGGGGGGGCGCTGGGTCCGGAAATTATTTTGGGCCGAGCCGCTCGGGGGTATCCCTGATGAGCTGTTAAGCGGATCCATGGGCTCCGGGGGGCCTGTGGGAGGTTTTGAGGGCGTCCCATAGGCGAAAGAGTGGAAACGGCAATTTTTTGGCGATTTTTCGTGGGTGTTAGCCCACGGATCGATGGGGGGGCGCTGGGTCCGGAAATTATTTTGGGCCGAGCCACTCGGGGGGGTCCCTGACGAGCTGTTAAGCGGATCCATGGGCTCCGGGGGGCCTGTGGGAGGTTTTGAGGGCGTCCCATAGGCGAAAGAGTGGAAACGGCAGTTTTTTGGCGATTTTTCGTGGGTGTTAGCCCACGGATCGATGGGGGGGCGCTGGGTCCGGAAATTATTTTGGGCCGAGCCGCTCGGGGGGGTCCCTGACGAGCTGTTAAGCGGATACATGGGCTCCGGGGGGCCTGTGGGAGGTTTTGAGGGCGTCCCATAGGCGAAAGAGTGGAAACGGCAGTTTTTTGGCGATTTTTCGTGGGTGTTAGCCCACGGATCGATGGGGGGGCGCTGGGTCCGGAAATTATTTTGGGCCGACCCGCTCGGGGGGGTCCCTGACGAGCTGTTAAGCGGATCCATGGGCTCTGGGGGGCCTATGGGAGGTTTTGAGGGCGTCCCATAGGCGAAAGAGTGGAAACGGCAGTTTTTTGGCGATTTTTCGTGGGTGTTAGCCCACGGATCGATGGGGGGGCGCTGGGTCCGGAAATTATTTTGGGTCGAGCCACTCGAGGGGGTCCCTGACGAGCTGTTAAGCGGATCCATGGGCTCCGGGGGGCCTGTGGGAGGTTTTTAGGGCATCCCATAGGCGAAAGAGTGGAAACGGTAGTTTTTTGGCGATTTTTCGTGGGTGTTAGCCCACGGATCGATGGGGGGGCGCTGGGTCCGGAAATTATTTTGGGCCGAGCTGCTCGGGGGGGTCCCTGACGAGCTGTTAAGCGGATCCATGGGCTCCGGGGGGCCTGTGGGAGGTTTTGAGGGCGTCCCATAGGCGAAAGAGTGGAAACGGTAGTTTTTTGGCGATTTTTCGTGGGTGTTAGCCCACGGATCGATGGGGGGGCGCTGGGTCCGGAAATTATTTTGGGCCGAGCCGCTCGGGGGGGTCCCTGACGAGCTGTTAAGCGGATCCATGGGCTCCGGGGGGCCTGTGGGAGGTTTTGAGGGCGTCCCATAGGCGAAAGAGTGGAAACGGCAGTTTTTTGGCGATTTTTCATGGGTGTTAGCCCACGGATCGATGGGGGGGCACTGGGTCCGGAAATTATTTTGGGCCGAGCCGCTCGGGGGGCTCCCTGACGAGCTGTTAAGCGGATCCATGGGCTCCGGGGGGCCTGTGGGAGGTTTTGAGGGCGTCCCATAGGCGAAAGAGTGGAAACGGCAGTTTTTTGGCGATTTTTCGTGGGTGTTAGCCCACGGATCGATGGGGGGGCGCTGGGTTCGGAAATTATTTTGGGCCGACCAGCTCGGGGGGGTCCCTGACGAGCTGTTAAGCGGATCCATGGGCTCCGGGGGGCCTGTGGGAGGTTTTGAGGGCGTCCCATAGGCGAAAGAGTGGAAACGACAGTTTTTTGGCGATTTTTCGTGGGTGTTAGCCCACGGATCGATGGGGGGGCGCTGGGTCCGGAAATTATTTTGGGCCGAGCCGCTCGGGGGGGTCCCTGACGAGCTGTTAAGCGGATCCATGGGCTCCGGGGGGCCTGTGGGAGGTTTTGAGGGCGTCCCATAGGCGAAAGAGTGGAAACGGCAGTTTTTTGGCGATTTTTCGTGGGTGTTAGCCCACGGATCGATGGGGGGGGCGCTGGGTCCGGAAATTATTTTGGGCCGAGCCGCTCGGGGGGGTCCCTGACGAGCTGTTAAGCGGATCCATGGGCTCCGGGGGGCCTGTGGGAGGTTTTGAGGGCGTCCCATAGGCGAAAGAGTGGAAACGGCAGTTTTTTGGCGATTTTTCGTGGGTGTTAGCCCACGGATCGATGGGGGGGCGCTGGGTCCGGAAATTATTTTGGGCTGACCCGCTCGGGGGGGTCCCTGACGAGCTGTTAAGCGGATCCATAGGCTCCGGGGGGCCTGTGGGAGGTTTTGAGGGCGTCCCATAGGCGAAAGAGTGGAAACGGCAGTTTTTTGGCGATTTTTCGTGGGTGTTAGCCCACGGATCGATGGGGGGGCGCTGGGTCCGGAAATTATTTTGGGCCGAGCCGCTCGGGGGGGTCCCTGACGAGCTGTTAAGCGGATCCATGGGCTCCGGGGGGCCTGTGGGAGGTTTTGAGGGCGTCCCATAGGCGAAAGAGTGGAAACGACAGTTTTTTGGCGATTTTTCGTGGGTGTTAGCCCACGGATCGATGGGGGGGCGCAGGGTCCGGAAATTATTTTGGGCCGAGCCGCTCGGGGGGGTCCCTGACGAGCTGTTAAGCGGATCCATGGGCTTCGGGGGGCCTGTGGGAGGTTTTGAGGGCGTCCCATAGGCGAAAGAGTGGAAACGGCAATTTTTTGGCGATTTTTCGTGGGTGTTAGCCCACGGATCGATGGGGGGGCGCTGGGTCCGGAAATTATTTTGGGCCGACCCGCTCGGGGGGGTCCCTGACGAGCTGTTAAGCGGATCCATGGGCTCCGGGGGGCCTGTGGGAGGTTTTGAGGGCGTCCCAGAGGCGAAAGAGTGGAAACGGCAGTTTTTTGGCGATTTTTCGTGGGTGTTAGCCCACGGATCGATGGGGGGGCGCTGGGTCCGGAAATTATTTTGGGCCGAGCCGCTCGGGGGGGTCCCTGACGAGCTGTTAAGAGGATCCATGGGCTCCGGGGGGCCTGTGGGAGGTTTTGAGGGCGTCCCATAGGCGAAAGAGTGGAAACGGCAGTTTTTTGGCAATTTTTCGTGGGTGTTAGCCCACGGATCGATGGGGGGGCGCTGGGTCCGGAAATTATTTTGGGCCGAGCCGCTCGGGTGGGTCCCTGACGAGCTGTTAAGCGGATCCATGGGCTCCGGGGGGCCTGTGGGAGGTTTTGAGGGCGTCCCATAGGCGAAAGAGTGGAAACGGCAGTTTTTTGGCGATTTTTCGTGGGTGTTAGCCCACGGATCGATGGGGGGGCGCTGGGTCCGGAAATTATTTTGGGCCGAGCCGCTCGGGGGCGTCCCTGACGAGCTGTTAAGCGGATCCATGGGCTCCGGGGGGCCTGTGGGAGGTTTTGAGGGCGTCCCATAGGCGAAAGAGTGGAAACGGCAGTTTTTTGGCGATTTTTCGTGGGTGTTAGCCCACGGATCGATGGGGGGGCGCTGGGTCCGGAAATTATTTTGGGCCGAGCCGCTCAGGGGGGTACCTGACGAGCTGTTAAGCGGATCCATGGGCTCCGGGGGGCCTGTGGGAGGTTTTGAGGGCGTCCCATAGGCGAAAGAGTGGAAACGGCAGTTTTTTGGCGATTTTTCGTGGGTGTTAGCCCACGGATCGATGGGGGGGCGCTGGGTCCGGAAATTATTTTGGGCCGAGCCGCTCGGGGGGGTCCCTGACGAGCTGTTAAGCGGATCCATGGGCTCCGGGGGGCCTGTGGGAGGTTTTGAGGGCGTCCCATAGGCGAAAGAGTGGAAACGGCAGTTTTTTGGCGATTTTTCGTGGGTGTTAGCCCACGGATCGATGGGGGGGCGCTGGGTCCGGAAATTATTTTGGGCCGACCCGCTCGGGGGGGTCCCTGACGAGCTGTTAAGCGGATCCATGGGCTCCGGGGGGCCTGTGGGAGGTTTTGAGGGCGTCCCATAGGCGAAAGAGTGGAAACGGCAGTTTTTTGGCAATTTTTCGTGGGTGTTAGCCCACGGATCGATGGGGGGGCGCTGGGTCCGGAAATTATTTTGGGCCGAGCCGCTCGGGGGGGTCCCTGACGAGCTGTTAAGCGGATCCATGGGCTCCGGGGGGCCTGTGGGAGGTTTTGAGGGCGTCCCATAGGCGAAAGAGTGGAAACGACAGTTTTTTGGCGATTTTTCGTGGGTGTTAGCCCACGGATCGATGGGGGGGCGCAGGGTCCGGAAATTATTTTGGGCCGAGCCGCTCGGGGGGGTCCCTGACGAGCTGTTAAGCGGATCCATGGGCTTCGGGGGGCCTGTGGGAGGTTTTGAGGGCGTCCCATAGGCGAAAGAGTGGAAACGGCAATTTTTTGGCGATTTTTCGTGGGTGTTAGCCCACGGTTCGATGGGGGGGCGCTGGGTCCGGAAATTATTTTGGGCCGACCCGCTCGGGGGGGTCCCTGACGAGCTGTTAAGCGGATCCATGGGCTCCGGGGGGCTTGTGGGAGGTTTTGAGGGCGTCCCATAGGCGAAAGAGTGGAAACGGCAGTTTTTTGGCGATTTTTCGTGGGTGTTAGCCCACGGATCGATGGGGGGGCGCTGGGTCCGGAAATTATTTTGGGCCGAGCCGCTCGGGGGGGTCCCTGACGAGCTGTTAAGCGGATCCATGGGCTCCGGGGGGCCTGTGGGAGGTTTTGAGGGCGTCCCATAGGCGAAAGAGTGGAAACGACAGTTTTTTGGCGATTTTTCGTGGGTGTTAGCCCACGGATCGATGGGGGGGCGCAGGGTCCGGAAATTATTTTGGGCCGAGCCGCTCGGGGGGGTCCCTGACGAGCTGTTAAGAGGATCCATGGGCTCCGGGGGGCCTGTGGGAGGTTTTGAGGGCGTCCCATAGGCGAAAGAGTGGAAACGGCAGTTTTTTGGCGATTTTTCGTGGGTGTTAGCCCACGGATCGATGGGGGGGCGCTGGGTCCGGAAATTATTTTGGGCCGAGCCGCTCGGGGGCGTCCCTGAAGAGCTGTTAAGCGGATCCATGGGCTCCGGGGGGCCTGTGGGAGGTTTTGAGGGCGTCCCATAGGCGAAAGAGTGGAAACGGCAGTTTTTTGGCGATCTTTCGTGGGTGTTAGCCCACGGATCGATGGGGGGGCGCTGGGTCCGGAAATTATTTTGGGCCGAGCCGCTCGGGGGGGTACCTGACGAGCTGTTAAGCGGATCCATGGGCTCCGGGGGGCCTGTGGGAGGTTTTGAGGGCGTCCCATAGGCGAAAGAGTGGAAACGACAGTTTTTTGGCGATTTTTCGTGGGTGTTAGCCCACGGATCGATGGGGGGGCACTGGGTCCGGAAATTATTTTGGGCCGAGCCGCTCGGGGGGGTCCCTGACGAGCTGTTAAGCGGATCCATGGGCTCCGGGGGGCCTGTGGGAGGTTTTGAGGGCGTCCCATAGGCGAAAGAGTGGAAACGGCAGTTTTTTGGCGATTTTTCGTGGGTGTTAGCCCACGGATCGATGGGGGGGCGCTGGGTCCGGAAATTATTTTGGGCCGACCCGCTCGGGGGGGTCCCTGACGAGCTGTTAAGCGGATCCATGGGCTCCGGGGGGCCTGTGGGAGGTTTTGAGGGCGTCCCATAGGCGAAAGAGTGGAAACGGCAGTTTTTTGGCGATTTTTCGTGGGTGTTAGCCCACGGATCGATGGGGGGGCGCTGGGTCCGGAAATTATTTTGGGCCGAGCCGCTCGGGGGGGTCCCTGACGAGCTGTTAAGCGGATCCATGGGCTCCGGGGGGCCTGTGGGAGGTTTTGAGGGCGTCCCATAGGCGAAAGAGTGGAAACGACAGTTTTTTGGCGATTTTTCGTGGGTGTTAGCCCACGGATCGATGGGGGGGCGCAGGGTCCGGAAATTATTTTGGGCCGAGCCGCTCGGGGGGGTCCCTGACGAGCTGTTAAGCGGATCCATGGGCTTCGGGGGGCCTGTGGGAGGTTTTGAGGGCGTCCCATAGGCGAAAGAGTGGAAACGGCAATTTTTTGGCGATTTTTCGTGGGTGTTAGCCCACGGATCGATGGGGGGGCGCTAGGTCCGGAAATTATTTTGGGCCGACCCGCTCGGGGGGGTCCCTGACGAGCTGTTAAGCGGATCCATGGGCTCCGGGGGGCTTGTGGGAGGTTTTGAGGGCGTCCCATAGGCGAAAGAGTGGAAACGGCAGTTTTTTGGCGATTTTTCGTGGGTGTTAGCCCACGGATCGATGGGGGGGCGCTGGGTCCGAAAATTATTTTGGGATGAGCCGCTCGGGGGGGTCCCTGACGAGCTGTTAAGCGGATCCATGGGCTCCGGGTGGCCTGTGGGAGGTTTTGAGGGCGTCCCATAGGCGAAAGAGTGGAAACGGCAGTTTTTTGGCGATTTTTCGTGGGTGTTAGCCCACGGATCGATGGGGGGGCGCTGGGTCCGGAAATTATTTTGGGCCGAGCCGCTCGGGGGGGTCCCTGACGAACTGTTAAGCGGATCCATGGGCTCCGGGGGGCCTGTGGGAGGTTTTGAGGGCGTCCCATAGGCGAAAGAGTGGAAACGGCAGTTTTTTGGCGATTTTTCGTGGGTGTTAGCCCACGGATCGATGGGGGGCGCTGGGTCCGGAAATTATTTTGGGCCGAGCTGCTCGGGGGGGTCCCTGACGAGCTGTTAAGCGGATCCATGGGCTCCGGGGGGCCTGTGGGAGGTTTTGAGGGCGTCCCATAGGCAAAAGAGTGGAAACGACAGTTTTTTGGCGATTTTTCGTGGGTGTTAGCCCACGGATCGATGGGGGGGCGCTGGGTCCGGAAATTATTTTGGGCCGAGCCGCTCGGGGGGGCCCCTGACGAGCTGTTAAGCGGATCCATGGGCTCCGGGGGGCCTGTGGGAGGTTTTGAGGGCGTCCCATAGGCGAAAGAGTGGAAACGGCAGTTTTTTGGCGATTTTTCGTGGGTGTTAGCCCACGGATCGATGGGGGGGCGCTGGGTCCGGAAATTATTTTGGGCCGAGCCGCTCGGGGGGGTCCCTGACGAGCTGTTAAGCGGATCCATGGGCTCCGGGGGGCCTGTGGGAGGTTTTGAGGGCGTCCCATAGGCGAAAGAGTGGAAACGGCAGTTTTTTGGCGATTTTTCGTGGGTGTTAGCCCACGGATCGATGGGGGGGCGCTGGGTCCGGAAATTATTTTGGGCCGAGCCGCTCGGGGGGTCCCTGACGAGCTGTTAAGCGGATCCATGGGCTCCGGGGGGCCTGTGGGAGGTTTTGAGGGCGTCCCATAGGCGAAAGAGTGGAAACGACAGTTTTTTGGCGATTTTTCGTGGGTGTTAGCCCACGGATCGATGGGGGGGCGCTGGGTCCGGAAATTATTTTGGGCCGAGCCGCTCGGGGGTGTCCCTGACGAGCTGTTAAGTGGATCCATGGGCTCTGGGGGGCCTGTGGGAGGTTTTGAGGGCGTCCCATAGGCGAAAGAGTGGAAACGGCAATTTTTTGGCGATTTTTCGTGGGTGTTAGCCCACGGATCGATGGGGGGGCGCTGGGTCCGGAAATTATTTTGGGCCGAGCCGCTCGGGGGGGTCCCTGACGAGCTATTAAGCGGATCCATGGGCTCCGGGGGGCCTGTGGGAGGTTTTGAGGGCGTCCCATAGGCGAAAGAGTGGAAACGGCAGTTTTTTGGCGATTTTTCGTGGGTGTTAGCCCACGGATCGATGGGGGGGCGCTGGGTCCGGAAATTATTTTGGGCCGAGCCGCTCGGGGGGGTCCCTGACGAGCTGTTAAGTGGATCCATGGGCTCCGGGGGGCCTGTGGGAGGTTTTGAGGGCGTCCCATAGGCGAAAGAGTGGAAACGGCAGTTTTTTGGCGATTTTTCGTGGGTGTTAGCCCACGGATCGATGGGGGGCGCTGGGTCCGGAAATTATTTTGGGCCGAGCCGCTCGGGGGGGTCCCTGACGAGCTGTTAAGCGGATCCATGGGCTCCGGGGGGCCTGTGGGAGGTTTTGTGGGCGTCCCATAGGCGAAAGAGTGGAAACGGCAGTTTTTTGGCGATTTTTCGTGGGTGTTAGCCCACGGATCGATGGGGGGGCGCTGGGTCCGGAAATTATTTTGGGCCGAACCGCTCGGGGGGGTCCCTGACGAGCTGTTAAGCGGATCCATGGGCTCCGGGGGGCCTGTGGGAGGTTTTGAGGGCGTCCCATAGGCGAAAGAGTGGAAACGGCAATTTTTTGGCGATTTTTCGTGGGTGTTAGCCCACGGATCGATGGGGGGGCGCTGGGTCCGGAAATTATTTTGGGCCGAACCGCTCGGGGGGGTCCCTGACGAGCTGTTAAGCGGATCCATGGGCTCCGGGGGGCCTGTGGGAGGTTTTGAGGGCGTCCCATAGGCGAAAGAGTGGAAACGGCAATTTTTTGGCGATTTTTCGTGGGTGTTAGCCCACGGATCGATGGGGGGGCGCTGGGTCCGGAAATTATTTTGGGCCGAGCCGCTCGGGGGGGTCCCTGACGAGCTGTTAAGCGGATCCATGGGCTCCGGGGGGCCTGTGGGAGGTTTTGAGGGCGTCCCATAGGCGAAAGAGTGGAAACAGCAGTTTTTTGGCGATTTTTCGTGGGTGTTAGCCCACGGATCGATGGGGGGGCGCTGGGTCCGGAAATTATTTTGGGCCGAGCCGCTCGGGGGGGTCCCTGACGAGCTGTTAAGCGGATCCATGGGCTCCGGGGGGCCTGTGGGAGGTTTTGAGGGCGTCCCATAGGCGAAAGAGTGGAAACGGCAGTTTTTTGGCGATTTTTCGTGGGTGTTAGCCCACGGATCGATGGGGGGGCGCTGGGTCCGGAAATTATTTTGGGCCGAGCCGATCGGGGGGGTCCCTGACGAGCTGTTAAGCGGATCCATGGGCTCCGGGGGGCCTGTGGGAGGTTTTGAGGGCGTCCCATAGGCGAAAGAGTGGAAACGGCAGTTTTTTGGCGATTTTTCGTGGGTGTTAGCCCACGGATCGATGGGGGGGCGCTGGGTCCGGAAATTATTTTGGGCCGAGCCGCTCGGGGGGGTCCCTGACGAGCTGTTAAGCGGATCCATGGGCTCCGGGGGGCCTGTGGGAGGTTTTGAGGGCGTCCCAGAGGCGAAAGAGTGGAAACGGCAGTTTTTTGGCGATTTTTCGTGGGTGTTAGCCCACGGATCGATGGGGGGGCGCTGGGTCCGGAAATTATTTTGGGCCGAGCCGCTCGGGGGGGTACCTGACGAGCTGTTAAGCGGATCCATGGGCTCCGGGGGGCCTGTGGGAGGTTTTGAGGGCGTCCCAGAGGCGAAAGAGTGGAAACGGCAGTTTTTTGGCGATTTTTCGTGGGTGTTAGCCCACGGATCGATGGGGGGGCGCTGGGTCCGGAAATTATTTTGGGCCGAGCCGCTCGGGGGGGTCCCTGACGAGCTGTTAAGCGGATCCATGGGCTCCTGGGGGCCTGTGGGAGGTTTTGAGGGCGTCCCATAGGCGAAAGAGTGGAAACGGCAGTTTTTTGGCGATTTTTCGTGGGTGTTAGCCCACGGATCGATGGGGGGGCGCAGGGTCCGGAAATTATTTTGGGCCGAGCCGCTCGGGGGGGTCCCTGACGAGCTGTTAAGCGGATCCATGGGCTTCGGGGGGCCTGTGGGAGGTTTTGAGGGCGTCCCATAGGCGAAAGAGTGGAAACGGCAATTTTTTGGCGATTTTTCGTGGGTGTTAGCCCACGGATCGATGGGGGGGCGCTGGGTCCGGAAATTATTTTGGGCCGAGCCGCTCGGGGGGGTCCCTGACGAGCTGTTAAGCGGATCCATGGGCTCCGGGGGGCCTGTGGGAGGTTTTGAGGGCGTCCCATAGGCGAAAGAGTGGAAACGACAGTTTTTTGGCGATTTTTCGTGGGTGTTAGCCCACGGATCGATGGGGGGGCGCTGGGTCCGGAAATTATTTTGGGCCGAGCCGCTCGGGGGGGTCCCTGACGAGCTGTTAAGCGGATCCATGGGCTCCTGGGGGCCTGTGGGAGGTTTTGAGGGCGTCCCATAGGCGAAAGAGTGGAAACGACAGTTTTTTGGCGATTTTTTGTGGGTGTTAGCCCACGGATCGATGGGGGGGCGCTGGGTCCGGAAATTATTTTGGGCCGAGCCGCTCGGGGGGGTCCCTGACGAGCTGTTAAGCGGATCCATGGGCTCCGGGTGGCCTGTGGGAGGTTTTGAGGGCGTCCCATAGGCGAAAGAGTGGAAACTGCAGTTTTTTGGCGATTTTTCGTGGGTGTTAGCCCACGGATCGATGGGGGGGCGCTGGGTCCGGAAATTATTTTGGGCCGAGCCGCTCGGGGGGGTCCCTGACGAGCTGTTAAGCGGATCCATGGGCTCCGGGGGGCCTGTGGGAGGTTTTGAGGGCGTCCCATAGGCGAAAGAGTGGAAACGGCAGTTTTTTGGCGATTTTTCGTGGGTGTTAGCCCACGGATCGATGGGGGGGCGCTGGGTCCGGAAATTATTTTGGGCCGAGCCGCTCGGGGGGGTCCCTGACGAGCTGTTAAGCGGATCCATGGGCTCCGGGGGGCCTGTGGGAGGTTTTGAGGGCGTCCCATAGGCGAAAGAGTGGAAACGGCAGTTTTTTGGCGATTTTTCGTGGGTGTTAGCCCACGGATCGATGGGGGGGCGCTGGGTCCGGAAATTATTTTGGGCCGAGCCGATCGGGGGGGTCCCTGACGAGCTGTTAAGCGGATCCATGGGCTCCGGGGGGCCTGTGGGAGGTTTTGAGGGCGTCCCATAGGCGAAAGAGTGGAAACGGCAGTTTTTTGGCGATTTTTCGTGGGTGTTAGCCCACGGATCGATGGGGGGGCGCTGGGTCCGGAAATTATTTTGGGCCGAGCCGCTCGGGGGGGTCCCTGACGAGCTGTTAAGCGGATCCATGGGCTCCGGGGGGCCTGTGGGAGGTTTTGAGGGCGTCCCAGAGGCGAAAGAGTGGAAACGGCAGTTTTTTGGCGATTTTTCGTGGGTGTTAGCCCACGGATCGATGGGGGGGCGCTGGGTCCGGAAATTATTTTGGGCCGAGCCGCTCGGGGGGGTACCTGACGAGCTGTTAAGCGGATCCATGGGCTCCGGGGGGCCTGTGGGAGGTTTTGAGGGCGTCCCAGAGGCGAAAGAGTGGAAACGGCAGTTTTTTGGCGATTTTTCGTGGGTGTTAGCCCACGGATCGATGGGGGGGCGCTGGGTCCGGAAATTATTTTGGGCCGAGCCGCTCGGGGGGGTCCCTGACGAGCTGTTAAGCGGATCCATGGGCTCCTGGGGGCCTGTGGGAGGTTTTGAGGGCGTCCCAGAGGCGAAAGAGTGGAAACGGCAGTTTTTTGGCGATTTTTCGTGGGTGTTAGCCCACGGATCGATGGGGGGGCGCTGGGTCCGAAAATTATTTTGGGCCGAGCCGCTCGGGGGGGTCCCTGACGAGCTGTTAAGCGGATCCATGGGCTCCGGGGGGCCTGTGGGAGGTTTTGAGGGCGTCCCATAGGCGAAAGAGTGGAAACGGCAGTTTTTTGGCGATTTTTCGTGGGTGTTAGCCCACGGATCGATGGGGGGGCGCTGGGTCCGGAAATTATTTTGGGCCGAGCCGCTCGGGGGGGTCCCTGACGAGCTGTTAAGCGGATCCATGGGCTCCGGGGGGCCTGTGGGAGGTTTTGAGGGCGTCCCATAGGCGAAAGAGTGGAAACGGCAGTTTTTTGGCGATTTTTCGTGGGTGTTAGCCCACGGATCGATGGGGGGGCGCTGGGTCCGGAAATTATTTTGGGCCGAGCCGATCGGGGGGGTCCCTGACGAGCTGTTAAGCGGATCCATGGGCTCCGGGGGGCTTGTGGGAGGTTTTGAGGGCGTCCCATAGGCGAAAGAGTGGAAACGGCAGTTTTTTGGCGATTTTTCGTGGGTGTTAGCCCACGGATCGATGGGGGGGCGCTGGGTCCGGAAATTATTTTGGGCCGAGCCGCTCGGGGGGGTCCCTGACGAGCTGTTAAGCGGATCCATGGGCTCCGGGGGGCCTGTGGGAGGTTTTGAGGGCGTCCCATAGGCGAAAGAGTGGAAACGGCAGTTTTTTGGCGATTTTTCGTGGGTGTTAGCCCACGGATCGATGGGGGGGCGCTGGGTCCGGAAATTATTTTGGGCCGAGCCGATCGGGGGGGTCCCTGACGAGCTGTTAAGCGGATCCATGGGCTCCGGGGGGCCTGTGGGAGGTTTTGAGGGCGTCCCATAGGCGAAAGAGTGGAAACGGCAGTTTTTTGGCGATTTTTCGTGGGTGTTAGCCCACGGATCGATGGGGGGGCGCTGGGTCCGGAAATTATTTTGGGCCGAGCCGCTCGGGGGGGTCCCTGACGAGCTGTTAAGCGGATCCATGGGCTCCGGGGGGCCTGTGGGAGGTTTTGAGGGCGTCCCAGAGGCGAAAGAGTGGAAACGGCAGTTTTTTGGCGATTTTTCGTGGGTGTTAGCCCACGGATCGATGGGGGGGCGCTGGGTCCGGAAATTATTTTGGGCCGAGCCGCTCGGGGGGGTCCCTGACGAGCTGTTAAGCGGATCCATGGGCTCCTGGGGGCCTGTGGGAGGTTTTGAGGGCGTCCCATAGGCGAAAGAGTGGAAACGACAGTTTTTTGGCGATTTTTCGTGGGTGTTAGCCCACGGATCGATGGGGGGGCGCTGGGTCCGGAAATTATTTTGGGCCGAGCCGCTCGGGGGGGTCCCTGACGAGCTGTTAAGCGGATCCATGGGCTCCTGGGGGCCTGTGGGAGGTTTTGAGGGCGTCCCATAGGCGAAAGAGTGGAAACGACAGTTTTTTGGCGATTTTTCGTGGGTGTTAGCCCACGGATCGATGGGGGGGCGCTGGGTCCGGAAATTATTTTGGGCCGAGCCGCTCGGGGGGGTCCCTGACGAGCTGTTAAGCGGATCCATGGGCTCCGGGTGGCCTGTGGGAGGTTTTGAGGGCGTCCCATAGGCGAAAGAGTGGAAACTGCAGTTTTTTGGCGATTTTTCGTGGGTGTTAGCCCACGGATCGATGGGGGGGCGCTGGGTCCGGAAATTATTTTGGGCCGAGCCGCTCGGGGGGGTCCCTGACGAGCTGTTAAGCGGATCCATGGGCTCCGGGGGGCCTGTGGGAGGTTTTGAGGGCGTCCCATAGGCGAAAGAGTGGAAACGGCAGTTTTTTGGCGATTTTTCGTGGGTGTTAGCCCACGGATCGATGGGGGGGCGCTGGGTCCGGAAATTATTTTGGGCCGAGCCGCTCGGGGGGGTCCCTGACGAGCTGTTAAGCGGATCCATGGGCTCCGGGGGGCCTGTGGGAGGTTTTGAGGGCGTCCCATAGGCGAAAGAGTGGAAACGGCAGTTTTTTGGCGATTTTTCGTGGGTGTTAGCCCACGGATCGATGGGGGGGCGCTGGGTCCGGAAATTATTTTGGGCCGAGCCGATCGGGGGGGTCCCTGACGAGCTGTTAAGCGGATCCATGGGCTCCGGGGGGCCTGTGGGAGGTTTTGAGGGCGTCCCATAGGCGAAAGAGTGGAAACGGCAGTTTTTTGGCGATTTTTCGTGGGTGTTAGCCCACGGATCGATGGGGGGGCGCTGGGTCCGGAAATTATTTTGGGCCGAGCCGCTCGGGGGGGTCCCTGACGAGCTGTTAAGCGGATCCATGGGCTCCGGGGGGCCTGTGGGAGGTTTTGAGGGCGTCCCAGAGGCGAAAGAGTGGAAACGGCAGTTTTTTGGCGATTTTTCGTGGGTGTTAGCCCACGGATCGATGGGGGGGCGCTGGGTCCGGAAATTATTTTGGGCCGAGCCGCTCGGGGGGGTACCTGACGAGCTGTTAAGCGGATCCATGGGCTCCGGGGGGCCTGTGGGAGGTTTTGAGGGCGTCCCAGAGGCGAAAGAGTGGAAACGGCAGTTTTTTGGCGATTTTTCGTGGGTGTTAGCCCACGGATCGATGGGGGGGCGCTGGGTCCGGAAATTATTTTGGGCCGAGCCGCTCGGGGGGGTCCCTGACGAGCTGTTAAGCGGATCCATGGGCTCCTGGGGGCCTGTGGGAGGTTTTGAGGGCGTCCCAGAGGCGAAAGAGTGGAAACGGCAGTTTTTTGGCGATTTTTCGTGGGTGTTAGCCCACGGATCGATGGGGGGGCGCTGGGTCCGAAAATTATTTTGGGCCGAGCCGCTCGGGGGGGTCCCTGACGAGCTGTTAAGCGGATCCATGGGCTCCGGGGGGCCTGTGGGAGGTTTTGAGGGCGTCCCATAGGCGAAAGAGTGGAAACGGCAGTTTTTTGGCGATTTTTCGTGGGTGTTAGCCCACGGATCGATGGGGGGGCGCTGGGTCCGGAAATTATTTTGGGCCGAGCCGCTCGGGGGGGTCCCTGACGAGCTGTTAAGCGGATCCATGGGCTCCGGGGGGCCTGTGGGAGGTTTTGAGGGCGTCCCATAGGCGAAAGAGTGGAAACGGCAGTTTTTTGGCGATTTTTCGTGGGTGTTAGCCCACGGATCGATGGGGGGGCGCTGGGTCCGGAAATTATTTTGGGCCGAGCCGCTCGGGGGGGTCCCTGACGAGCTGTTAAGCGGATCCATGGGCTCCGGGGGGCCTGTGGGAGGTTTTGAGGGCGTCCCATAGGCGAAAGAGTGGAAACGGCAGTTTTTTGGCGATTTTTCGTGGGTGTTAGCCCACGGATCGATGGGGGGGCGCTGGGTCCGGAAATTATTTTGGGCCGAGCCGATCGGGGGGGTCCCTGACGAGCTGTTAAGCGGATCCATGGGCTCCGGGGGGCCTGTGGGAGGTTTTGAGGGCGTCCCATAGGCGAAAGAGTGGAAACGGCAGTTTTTTGGCGATTTTTCGTGGGTGTTAGCCCACGGATCGATGGGGGGGCGCTGGGTCCGGAAATTATTTTGGGCCGAGCCGCTCGGGGGGGTCCCTGACGAGCTGTTAAGCGGATCCATGGGCTCCGGGGGGCCTGTGGGAGGTTTTGAGGGCGTCCCAGAGGCGAAAGAGTGGAAACGGCAGTTTTTTGGCGATTTTTCGTGGGTGTTAGCCCACGGATCGATGGGGGGGCGCTGGGTCCGGAAATTATTTTGGGCCGAGCCGCTCGGGGGGGTCCCTGACGAGCTGTTAAGCGGATCCATGGGCTCCTGGGGGCCTGTGGGAGGTTTTGAGGGCGTCCCAGAGGCGAAAGAGTGGAAACGGCAGTTTTTTGGCGATTTTTCGTGGGTGTTAGCCCACGGATCGATGGGGGGGCGCTGGGTCCGAAAATTATTTTGGGCCGAGCCGCTCGGGGGGGTCCCTGACGAGCTGTTAAGCGGATCCATGGGCTCCTGGGGGCCTGTGGGAGGTTTTGAGGGCGTCCCAGAGGCGAAAGAGTGGAAACGGCAGTTTTTTGGCGATTTTTCGTGGGTGTTAGCCCACGGATCGATGGGGGGGCGCTGGGTCCGAAAATTATTTTGGGCCGAGCCGCTCGGGGGGGTCCCTGACGAGCTGTTAAGCGGATCCATGGGCTCCGGGGGGCCTGTGGGAGGTTTTGAGGGCGTCCCATAGGCGAAAGAGTGGAAACGGCAGTTTTTTGGCGATTTTTCGTGGGTGTTAGCCCACGGATCGATGGGGGGGCGCTGGGTCCGGAAATTATTTTGGGCCGAGCCGCTCGGGGGGGTCCCTGACGAGCTGTTAAGCGGATCCATGGGCTCCGGGGGGCCTGTGGGAGGTTTTGAGGGCGTCCCATAGGCGAAAGAGTGGAAACGGCAGTTTTTTGGCGATTTTTCGTGGGTGTTAGCCCACGGATCGATGGGGGGGCGCTGGGTCCGGAAATTATTTTGGGCCGAGCCGATCGGGGGGGTCCCTGACGAGCTGTTAAGCGGATCCATGGGCTCCGGGGGGCCTGTGGGAGGTTTTGAGGGCGTCCCATAGGCGAAAGAGTGGAAACGGCAGTTTTTTGGCGATTTTTCGTGGGTGTTAGCCCACGGATCGATGGGGGGGCGCTGGGTCCGGAAATTATTTTGGGCCGAGCCGCTCGGGGGGGTACCTGACGAGCTGTTAAGCGGATCCATGGGCTCCGGGGGGCCTGTGGGAGGTTTTGAGGGCGTCCCAGAGGCGAAAGAGTGGAAACGGCAGTTTTTTGGCGATTTTTCGTGGGTGTTAGCCCACGGATCGATGGGGGGGCGCTGGGTTCGGAAATTATTTTGGGCCGAGCCGCTCGGGGGGGTACCTGACGAGCTGTTAAGCGGATCCATGGGCTCCGGGGGGCCTGTGGGAGGTTTTGAGGGCGTCCCAGAGGCGAAAGAGTGGAAACGGCAGTTTTTTGGCGATTTTTCGTGGGTGTTAGCCCACGGATCGATGGGGGGGCGCTGGGTCCGGAAATTATTTTGGGCCGAGCCGCTCGGGGGGGTCCCTGACGAGCTGTTAAGCGGATCCATGGGCTCCTGGGGGCCTGTGGGAGGTTTTGAGGGCGTCCCAGAGGCGAAAGAGTGGAAACGGCAGTTTTTTGGCGATTTTTCGTGGGTGTTAGCCCACGGATCGATGGGGGGGCGCTGGGTCCGAAAATTATTTTGGGCCGAGCCGCTCGGGGGGGTCCCTGACGAGCTGTTAAGCGGATCCATGGGCTCCGGGGGGCCTGTGGGAGGTTTTGAGGGCGTCCCATAGGCGAAAGAGTGGGAACGGCAGTTTTTTGGCGATTTTTCGTGGGTGTTAGCCCACGGATCGATGGGGGGGCGCTGGGTCCGGAAATTATTTTGGGCCGAGCCGCTCGGGGGGGTCCCTGACGAGCTGTTAAGCGGATCCATGGGCTCCGGGGGGCCTGTGGGAGGTTTTGAGGGCGTCCCATAGGCGAAAGAGTGGAAACGGCAGTTTTTTGGCGATTTTTCGTGGGTGTTAGCCCACGGATCGATGGGGGGGCGCTGGGTCCGGAAATTATTTTGGGCCGAGCCGATCGGGGGGGTCCCTGACGAGCTGTTAAGCGGATCCATGGGCTCCGGGGGGCTTGTGGGAGGTTTTGAGGGCGTCCCATAGGCGAAAGAGTGGAAACGGCAGTTTTTTGGCGATTTTTCGTGGGTGTTAGCCCACGGATCGATGGGGGGGCGCTGGGTCCGGAAATTATTTTGGGCCGAGCCGCTCGGGGGGGTCCCTGACGAGCTGTTAAGCGGATCCATGGGCTCCGGGGGGCCTGTGGGAGGTTTTGAGGGCGTCCCATAGGCGAAAGAGTGGAAACGACAGTTTTTTGGCGATTTTTCGTGGGTGTTAGCCCACGGATCGATGGGGGGGCGCTGGGTCCGGAAATTATTTTGGGCCGAGCCGCTCGGGGGGGTCCCTGACGAGCTGTTAAGCGGATCCATGGGCTCCTGGGGGCCTGTGGGAGGTTTTGAGGGCGTCCCATAGGCGAAAGAGTGGAAACGACAGTTTTTTGGCGATTTTTCGTGGGTGTTAGCCCACGGATCGATGGGGGGGCGCTGGGTCCGGAAATTATTTTGGACCGAGCCGCTCGGGGGGGTCCCTGACGAGCTGTTAAGCGGATCCATGGGCTCCGGGGGGCCTGTGGGAGGTTTTGAGGGCGTCCCATAGGCGAAAGAGTGGAAACGGCAGTTTTTTGGCGATTTTTCGTGGGTGTTAGCCCACGGATCGATGGGGGGGCGCTGGGTCCGGAAATTATTTTGGGACGAGCCGCTCGGGGGGGTCCCTGACGAGCTGTTAAGCGGATCCATGGGCTCCGGGGGGCCTGTGGGAGGTTTTGAGGGCGTCCCATAGGCGAAAGAGTGGAAACGGCAGTTTTTTGGCGATTTTTCGTGGGTGTTAGCCCACGGATCGATGAAGGGGCGCTGGGTCCGGAAATTATTTTGGGCCGAGCCGCTCGGGGGGGTTCCTGACGAGCTGTTAAGCGGATCCATGGGCTCCGGGGGGCCTGTGGGAGGTTTTGAGGGCGTCCCATAGGCGAAAGAGTGGAAACGGCAGTTTTTTGGCGATTTTTCGTGGGTGTTAGCCCACGGATCGATGGGGGGGCGCTGGGTCCGGAAATTATTTTGGGCCGTGCCGCTCGGGGGGGTCCCTGACGAGATGTTAAGCGGATCCATGGGCTCCGGGGGGCCTGTGGGAGGTTTTGAGGGCGTCCCATAGGCGAAAGAGTGGAAACGGCAGTTTTTTGGCGATTTTTCGTGGGTGTTAGCCCACGGATCGATGGGGGGGCGCTGGGTCCGGAAATTATTTTGGGCCGAGCCGCTCGGGGGGGTCCCTGACGAGCTGTTAAGCGGATCCATGGGCTCCAGGGGGCCTGTGGGAGGTTTTGAGGGCGTCCCATAGGCGAAAGAGTGGAAACGGCAGTTTTTTGGCGATTTTTCGTGGGTGTTAGCCCACGGATCGATGGGGGGGCGCTGGGTCCGGAAATTATTTTGGGCCGAGCCGCTCGGGGGGGTCCCTGACGAGCTGTTAAGCGGATCCATGGGCTCCGGGGGGCCTGTGGGAGGTTTTGAGGGCGTCCCATAGGCGAAAGAGTGGAAACGGCAGTTTTTTGGCGATTTTTCGTGGGTGTTAGCCCACGGATCGATGGGGGGGCGCTGGGTCCGGAAATTATTTTGGGCCGAGCCGATCGGGGGGGTCCCTGACTAGCTGTTAAGCGGATCCATGGGCTCCGGGGGGCCTGTGGGAGGTTTTGAGGGCGTCCCATAGGCGAAAGAGTGGAAACGGCAGTTTTTTGGCGATTTTTCGTGGGTGTTAGCCCACGGATCGATGGGGGGGCGCTGGGTCCGGAAATTATTTTGGGCCGAGCCGCTCGGGGGGGTCCCTGACGAGCTGTTAAGCGGATCCATGGGCTCCGGGGGGCCTGTGGGAGGTTTTGAGGGCGTCCCAGAGGCGAAAGAGTGGAAACGGCAGTTTTTTGGCGATTTTTCGTGGGTGTTAGCCCACGGATCGATGGGGGGGCGCTGGGTCCGGAAATTATTTTGGGCCGAGCCGCTCGGGGGGGTACCTGACGAGCTGTTAAGCGGATCCATGGGCTCCGGGGGGCCTGTGGGAGGTTTTGAGGGCGTCCCAGAGGCGAAAGAGTGGAAACGGCAGTTTTTTGGCGATTTTTCGTGGGTGTTAGCCCACGGATCGATGGGGGGGCGCTGGGTCCGGAAATTATTTTGGGCCGAGCCGCTCGGGGGGGTCCCTGACGAGCTGTTAAGCGGATCCATGGGCTCCTGGGGGCCTGTGGGAGGTTTTGAGGGCGTCCCAGAGGCGAAAGAGTGGAAACGGCAGTTTTTTGGCGATTTTTCGTGGGTGTTAGCCCACGGATCGATGGGGGGGCGCTGGGTCCGAAAATTATTTTGGGCCGAGCCGCTCGGGGGGGTCCCTGACGAGCTGTTAAGCGGATCCATGGGCTCCGGGGGGCCTGTGGGAGGTTTTGAGGGCGTCCCATAGACGAAAGAGTGGAAACGGCAGTTTTTTGGCGATTTTTCGTGGGTGTTAGCCCACGGATCGATGGGGGGGCGCTGGGTCCGGAAATTATTTTGGGCCGAGCCGCTCGGGGGGGTCCCTGACGAGCTGTTAAGCGGATCCATGGGCTCCGGGGGGCCTGTGGGAGGTTTTGAGGGCGTCCCATAGGCGAAAGAGTGGAAACGGCAGTTTTTTGGCGATTTTTCGTGGGTGTTAGCCCACGGATCGATGGGGGGGCGCTGGGTCCGGAAATTATTTTGGGCCGAGCCGATCGGGGGGGTCCCTGACGAGCTGTTAAGCGGATCCATGGGCTCCGGGGGGCCTGTGGGAGGTTTTGAGGGCGTCCCATAGGCGAAAGAGTGGAAACGGCAGTTTTTTGGCGATTTTTCGTGGGTGTTAGCCCACGGATCGATGGGGGGGCGCTGGGTCCGGAAATTATTTTGGGCCGAGCCGCTCGGGGGGGTCCCTGACGAGCTGTTAAGCGGATCCATGGGCTCCGGGGGGCCTGTGGGAGGTTTTGAGGGCGTCCCATAGGCGAAAGAGTGGAAACGACAGTTTTTTGGCGATTTTTCGTGGGTGTTAGCCCACGGATCGATGGGGGGGCGCTGGGTTCGGAAATTATTTTGGGCCGAGCCGCTCGGGGGGGTCCCTGACGAGCTGTTAAGCGGATCCATGGGCTCCTGGGGGCCTGTGGGAGGTTTTGAGGGCGTCCCATAGGCGAAAGAGTGGAAACGACAGTTTTTTGGCGATTTTTCGTGGGTGTTAGCCCACGGATCGATGGGGGGGCGCTGGGTCCGGAAATTATTTTGGGCTGAGCCGCTCGGGGGGGTCCCTGACGAGCTGTTAAGCGGATCCATGGGCTCCGGGGGGCCTGTGGGAGGTTTTGAGGGCGTCCCATAGGCGAAAGAGTGGAAACTGCAGTTTTTTGGCGATTTTTCGTGGGTGTTAGCCCACGGATCGATGGGGGGGCGCTGGGTCCGGAAATTATTTTGGGCCGAGCCGCTCGGGGGGGTCCCTGACGAGCTGTTAAGCGGATCCATGGGCTCCGGGGGGCCTGTGGGAGGTTTTGAGGGCGTCCCATAGGCGAAAGAGTGGAAACGGCAGTTTTTTGGCGATTTTTCGTGGGTGTTAGCCCACGGATCGATGGGGGGGCGCTGGGTCCGGAAATTATTTTGGGACGAGCCGCTCGGGGGGGTCCCTGACGAGCTGTTAAGCGGATCCATGGGCTCCGGGGGGCCTGTGGGAGGTTTTGAGGGCGTCCCATAGGCGAAAGAGTGGAAACGGCAGTTTTTTGGCGATTTTTCGTGGGTGTTAGCCCACGGATCGATGAAGGGGCGCTGGGTCCGGAAATTATTTTGGGCCGAGCCGCTCGGGGGGGTTCCTGACGAGCTGTTAAGCGGATCCATGGGCTCCGGGGGGCCTGTGGGAGGTTTTGAGGGCGTCCCATAGGCGAAAGAGTGGAAACGGCAGTTTTTTGGCGATTTTTCGTGGGTGTTAGCCCACGGATCGATGGGGGGGCGCTGGGTCCGGAAATTATTTTGGGCCGTGCCGCTCGGGGGGGTCCCTGACGAGATGTTAAGCGGATCCATGGGCTCCGGGGGGCCTGTGGGAGGTTTTGAGGGCGTCCCATAGGCGAAAGAGTGGAAACGGCAGTTTTTTGGCGATTTTTTGTGGGTGTTAGCCCACGGATCGATGGGGGGGCGCTGGGTCCGGAAATTATTTTGGGCCGAGCCGCTCGGGGGGGTCCCTGACGAGCTGTTAAGCGGATCCATGGGCTCCGGGGGGCCTGTGGGAGGTTTTGAGGGCGTCCCATAGGCGAAAGAGTGGAAACGGCAGTTTTTTGGCGATTTTTCGTGGGTGTTAGCCCACGGATCGATGGGGGGGCGCTGGGTCCGAAAATTATTTTGGGCCGAGCCGCTCGGGGGGGTCCCTGACGAGCTGTTAAGCGGATCCATGGGCTCCGGGGGGCCTGTGGGAGGTTTTGAGGGCGTCCCATAGGCGAAAGAGTGGAAACGGCAGTTTTTTGGCGATTTTTCGTGGGTGTTAGCCCACGGATCGATGGGGGGGCGCTGGGTCCGGAAATTATTTTGGGCCGAGCCGCTCGGGGGGGTCCCTGACGAGCTGTTAAGCGGATCCATGGGCTCCGGGGGGCCTGTGGGAGGTTTTGAGGGCGTCCCATAGGCAAAAGAGTGGAAACGACAGTTTTTTGGCGATTTTTCGTGGGTGTTAGCCCACGGATCGATGGGGGGGCGCTGGGTCCGGAAATTATTTTGGGCCGAGCCGCTTGGGGGGGTCCCTGGCGAGCTGTTAAGCGGATCCATGGGCTCCGGGGGGCCTGTGGGAGGTTTTGAGGGCGTCCCATAGGCAAAAGAGTGGAAACGGCAGTTTTTTGGCGATTTTTCGTGGGTGTTAGCCCACGGATCGATGGGGGGGCGCTGGGTCCGGAAATTATTTTGGGCCAAGCCGCTCGGGGGGGTCCCTGACGAGCTGTTAAGCGGATCCATGGGCTCCGGGGGGCCTGTGGGAGGTTTTGAGGGCGTCCCATAGGCGAAAGAGTGGAAACGGCAGTTTTTTGGCGATTTTTCGTGGGTGTTAGCCCACGGATCGATGGGGGGGCGCTGGGTCCGGAAATTATTTTGGGCCGAGCCGCTCGGGGGGGTCCCTGACGAGCTGTTAAGCGGATCCATGGGCTCCGGGGGGCCTGTGGGAGGTTTTGAGGGCGTCCCATAGGCGAAAGAGTGGAAACGGCAGTTTTTTGGCGATTTTTCGTGGGTGTTAGCCCACGGATCGATGGGGGGGCGCTGGGTCCGGAAATTATTTTGGGCTGAGCTGCTCGGGGGGGTCCCTGACGAGCTGTTAAGCGGATCCATGGGCTCCGGGGGGCCTGTGGGAGGTTTTGAGGGCGTCCCATAGGCGAAAGAGTGGAAACGGCAGTTTTTTGGCGATTTTTCGTGGGTGTTAGCCCACGGATCGATGGGGGGCGCTGGGTCCGGAAATTATTTTGGGCCGAGCCGCTCGGGGGGGTCCCTGACGAGCTGTTAAGCGGATCCATGGGCTCCGGGGGGCCTGTGGGAGGTTTTGAGGGCGTCCCATAGGCGAAAGAGTGGAAACGGCATTTTTTTGGCGATTTTTCGTGGGTGTTAGCCCACGGATCGATGGGGGGGCGCTGGGTCCGGAAATTATTTTGGGCCGAGCCGCTCGGGGGGGTCCCTGACGAGCTGTTAAGCAGATCCATGGGCTCCGAGGGGCCTGTGGGAGGTTTTGAGGGCGTCCCATAGGCGAAAGAGTGGAAACGGCAGTTTTTTGGCGATTTTTCGTGGGTGTTAGCCCACGGATCGATGGGGGGGCGCTGGGTCCGGAAATTATTTTGGGCCGAGCCGCTCGGGGGGGTCCCTGACGAGCTGTTAAGCGGATCCATGGGCTCCGGGGGGCCTGTGGGAGGTTTTGAGGGCGTCCCATAGGCGAAAGAGTGGAAACGGCAGTTTTTTGGCGATTTTTCGTGGGTGTTAGCCCACGGATCGATGGGGGGGCGCTGGGTCCGGAAATTATTTTGGGCCGAGCCGCTCGGGGGGGTCCCTGACGAGCTGTTAAGCGGATCCATGGGCTCCGGGGGGCCTGTGGGAGGTTTTGAGGGCGTCCCATAGGCGAAAGAGTGGAAACGGCAGTTTTTTGGCGATTTTTCGTGGGTGTTAGCCCACGGATCGATGGGGGGGCGCTGGGTCCGGAAATTATTTTGGGCCGAGCTGCTCGGGGGGTCCCTAACGAGCTGTTAAGCGGATCCATGGGCTCCGGGGGGCCTGTGGGAGGTTTTGAGGGCGTCCCATAGGCGAAAGAGTGGAAACGGCAGTTTTTTGGCGATTTTTCGTGGGTGTTAGCCCACGGATCGATGGGGGGGCGCTGGGTCCGAAAATTATTTTGGGCCGAGCCGCTCGGGGGGGCCCCTGACGAGCTGTTAAGCGGATCCATGGGCTCCTGGGGGCCTGTGGGAGGTTTTGAGGGCGTCCCAGAGGCGAAAGAGTGGAAACGGCAGTTTTTTGGCGATTTTTCGTGGGTGTTAGCCCACGGATCGATGGGGGGGCGCTGGGTCCGAAAATTATTTTGGGCCGAGCCGCTCGGGGGGGTCCCTGACGAGCTGTTAAGCGGATCCATGGGCTCCGGGGGGCCTGTGGGAGGTTTTGAGGGCGTCCCATAGGCGAAAGAGTGGAAACGGCAGTTTTTTGGCGATTTTTCGTGGGTGTTAGCCCACGGATCGATGGGGGGGCGCTGGGTCGGGAAATTATTTTGGGCCGAGCCGCTCGGGGGGGTCCCTGACGAGCTGTTAAGCGGATCCATGGGCTCCGGGGGGCCTGTGGGAGGTTTTGAGGGCGTCCCATAGGCGAAAGAGTGGAAACGGCAGTTTTTTGGCGATTTTTCGTGGGTGTTAGCCCACGGATCGATGGGGGGGCGCTGGGTCCGGAAATTATTTTGGGCCGAGCCGCTCGGGGGGGTCCCTGACGAGCTGTTAAGCGGATCCATGGGCTCCGGGGGGCCTGTGGGAGGTTTTGAGGGCGTCCCATAGGCGAAAGAGTGGAAACGGCAGTTTTTTGGCGATTTTTCGTGGGTGTTAGCCCACGGATCGATGGGGGGGCGCTGGGTCCGGAAATTATTTTGGGCTGAGCTGCTCGGGGGGGTCCCTGACGAGCTGTTAAGCGGATCCATGGGCTCCGGGGGGCCTGTGGGAGGTTTTGAGGGCGTCCCATAGGCGAAAGAGTGGAAACGGCAGTTTTTTGGCGATTTTTCGTGGGTGTTAGCCCACGGATCGATGGGGGGCGCTGGGTCCGGAAATTATTTTGGGCCGAGCCGCTCGGGGGGGTCCCTGACGAGCTGTTAAGCGGATCCATGGGCTCCGGGGGGCCTGTGGGAGGTTTTGAGGGCGTCCCATAGGCGAAAGAGTGGAAACGGCATTTTTTTGGCGATTTTTCGTGGGTGTTAGCCCACGGATCGATGGGGGGGCGCTGGGTCCGGAAATTATTTTGGGCCGAGCCGCTCGGGGGGGTCCCTGACGAGCTGTTAAGCAGATCCATGGGCTCCGAGGGGCCTGTGGGAGGTTTTGAGGGCGTCCCATAGGCGAAAGAGTGGAAACGGCAGTTTTTTGGCGATTTTTCGTGGGTGTTAGCCCACGGATCGATGGGGGGGCGCTGGGTCCGGAAATTATTTTGGGCCGAGCCGCTCGGGGGGGTCCCTGACGAGCTGTTAAGCGGATCCATGGGCTCCGGGGGGCCTGTGGGAGGTTTTGAGGGCGTCCCATAGGCGAAAGAGTGGAAACGGCAGTTTTTTGGCGATTTTTCGTGGGTGTTAGCCCACGGATCGATGGGGGGGCGCTGGGTCCGGAAATTATTTTGGGCCGAGCCGCTCGGGGGGGTCCCTGACGAGCTGTTAAGCGGATCCATGGGCTCCGGGGGGCCTGTGGGAGGTTTTGAGGGCGTCCCATAGGCGAAAGAGTGGAAACGGCAGTTTTTTGGCGATTTTTCGTGGGTGTTAGCCCACGGATCGATGGGGGGGCGCTGGGTCCGGAAATTATTTTGGGCCGAGCTGCTCGGGGGGTCCCTAACGAGCTGTTAAGCGGATCCATGGGCTCCGGGGGGCCTGTGGGAGGTTTTGAGGGCGTCCCATAGGCGAAAGAGTGGAAACGGCAGTTTTTTGGCGATTTTTCGTGGGTGTTAGCCCACGGATCGATGGGGGGGCGCTGGGTCCGAAAATTATTTTGGGCCGAGCCGCTCGGGGGGGTCCCTGACGAGCTGTTAAGCGGATCCATGGGCTCCTGGGGGCCTGTGGGAGGTTTTGAGGGCGTCCCAGAGGCGAAAGAGTGGAAACGGCAGTTTTTTGGCGATTTTTCGTGGGTGTTAGCCCACGGATCGATGGGGGGGCGCTGGGTCCGAAAATTATTTTGGGCCGAGCCGCTCGGGGGGGTCCCTGACGAGCTGTTAAGCGGATCCATGGGCTCCGGGGGGCCTGTGGGAGGTTTTGAGGGCGTCCCATAGGCGAAAGAGTGGAAACGGCAGTTTTTTGGCGATTTTTCGTGGGTGTTAGCCCACGGATCGATGGGGGGGCGCTGGGTCGGGAAATTATTTTGGGCCGAGCCGCTCGGGGGGGTCCCTGACGAGCTGTTAAGCGGATCCATGGGCTCCGGGGGGCCTGTGGGAGGTTTTGAGGGCGTCCCATAGGCGAAAGAGTGGAAACGGCAGTTTTTTGGCGATTTTTCGTGGGTGTTAGCCCACGGATCGATGGGGGGGCGCTGGGTCCGGAAATTATTTTGGGCCGAGCCGATCGGGGGGGTCCCTGACGAGCTGTTAAGCGGATCCATGGGCTCCGGGGGGCCTGTGGGAGGTTTTGAGGGCGTCCCATAGGCGAAAGAGTGGAAACGGCAGTTTTTTGGCGATTTTTCGTGGGTGTTAGCCCACGGATCGATGGGGGGGCGCTGGGTCCGGAAATTATTTTGGGCCGAGCCGCTCGGGGGGGTCCCTGACGAGCTGTTAAGCGGATCCATGGGCTCCGGGGGGCCTGTGGGAGGTTTTGAGGGCGTCCCATAGGCGAAAGAGTGGAAACGACAGTTTTTTGGCGATTTTTCGTGGGTGTTAGCCCACGGATCGATGGGGGGGCGCTGGGTCCGGAAATTATTTTGGGCCGAGCCGCTCGGGGGGGTCCCTGACGAGCTGTTAAGCGGATCCATGGGCTCCTGGGGGCCTGTGGGAGGTTTTGAGGGCGTCCCATAGGCGAAAGAGTGGAAACGACAGTTTTTTGGCGATTTTTCGTGGGTGTTAGCCCACGGATCGATGGGGGGGCGCTGGGTCCGGAAATTATTTTGGGACGAGCCACTCGGGGGGGTCCCTGACGAGCTGTTAAGCGGATCCATGGGCTCCGGGGGGCCTGTGGGAGGTTTTGAGGGCGTCCCATAGGCGAAAGAGTGGAAACTGCAGTTTTTTGGCGATTTTTCGTGGGTGTTAGCCCACGGATCGATGGGGGGGCGCTGGGTCCGGAAATTATTTTGGGCCGAGCTGCTCGGGGGGGTCCCTGAGGAGCTGTTAAGCGGATCCATGGGCTCCGGGGGGCCTGTGGGAGGTTTTGAGGGCGTCCCATAGGCGAAAGAGTGGAAACGGCAGTTTTTTGGTGATTTTTCGTGGGTGTTAGCCCACGGATCGATGGGGGGGCGCTGGGTCCGGAAATTATTTTGGGACGAGCCGCTCGGGGGGGTCCCTGACGAGCTGTTAAGCGGATCCATGGGCTCCGGGGGGCCTGTGGGAGGTTTTGAGGGCGTCCCATAGGCGAAAGAGTGGAAACGGCAGTTTTTTGGCGATTTTTCGTGGGTGTTAGCCCACGGATCGATGAAGGGGCGCTGGGTCCGGAAATTATTTTGGGCCGAGCCGCTCGGGGGGGTTCCTGACGAGCTGTTAAGCGGATCCATGGGCTCCGGGGGGCCTGTGGGAGGTTTTGAGGGCGTCCCATAGGCGAAAGAGTGGAAACGGCAGTTTTTTGGCAATTTTTCGTGGGTGTTAGCCCACGGATCGATGGGGGGGCGCTGGGTCCGGAAATTATTTTGGGCCGTGCCGCTCGGGGGGGTCCCTGACGAGATGTTAAGCGGATCCATGGGCTCCGGGGGGCCTGTGGGAGGTTTTGAGGGCGTCCCATAGGCGAAAGAGTGGAAACGGCAGTTTTTTGGCGATTTTTCGTGGGTGTTAGCCCACGGATCGATGGGGGGGCGCTGGGTCCGGAAATTATTTTGGGCCGAGCCGCTCGGGGGGGTCCCTGACGAGCTGTTAAGCGGATCCATGGGCTCCGGGGGGCCTGTGGGAGGTTTTGAGGGCGTCCCATAGGCAAAAGAGTGGAAACGGCAGTTTTTTGGCGATTTTTCGTGGGTGTTAGCCCACGGATCGATGGGGGGGCGCTGGGTCCGAAAATTATTTTGGGCCGAGCCGCTCGGGGGGGTCCCTGACGAGCTGTTAAGCGGATCCATGGGCTCCGGGGGGCCTGTGGGAGGTTTTGAGGGCGTCCCATAGGCGAAAGAGTGGAAACGGCAGTTTTTTGGCGATTTTTCGTGGGTGTTAGCCCACGGATCGATGGGGGGGCGCTGGGTCCGGAAATTATTTTGGGCCGAGCCGCTCGGGGGGGTCCCTGACGAGCTGTTAAGCGGATCCATGGGCTCCGGGGGGCCTGTGGGAGGTTTTGAGGGCGTCCCATAGGCAAAAGAGTGGAAACGACAGTTTTTTGGCGATTTTTCGTGGGTGTTAGCCCACGGATCGATGGGGGGGCGCTGGGTCCGGAAATTATTTTGGGCCGAGCCGCTCGGGGGGGTCCCTGACGAGCTGTTAAGCGGATCCATGGGCTCCGGGGGGCCTGTGGGAGGTTTTGAGGGCGTCCCATAGGCAAAAGAGTGGAAACGGCAGTTTTTTGGCGATTTTTCGTGGGTGTTAGCCCACGGATCGATGGGGGGGCGCTGGGTCCGGAAATTATTTTGGGCCAAGCCGCTCGGGGGGGTCCCTGACGAGCTGTTAAGCGGATCCATGGGCTCCGGGGGGCCTGTGGGAGGTTTTGAGGGCGTCCCATAGGCGAAAGAGTGGAAACGGCAGTTTTTTGGCGATTTTTCGTGGGTGTTAGCCCACGGATCGATGGGGGGGCGCTGGGTCCGGAAATTATTTTGGGCCGAGCCGCTCGGGGGGGTCCCTGACGAGCTGTTAAGCGGATCCATGGGCTCCGGGGGGCCTGTGGGAGGTTTTGAGGGCATCCCATAGGCGAAAGAGTGGAAACGGCAGTTTTTTGGCGATTTTTCGTGGGTGTTAGCCCACGGATCAATGGGGGGGCGCTGGGTCCGGAAATTATTTTGGGCCGAGCTACTCGGGGGGGTCCCTGACGAGCTGTTAAGCGGATCCATGGGCTCCGGGGGGCCTGTGGGAGGTTTTGAGGGCGTCCCATAGGCGAAAGAGTGGAAACGGCAGTTTTTTGGCGATTTTTCGTGGGTGTTAGCCCACGGATCGATGGGGGGCGCTGGGTCCGGAAATTATTTTGGGTCGAGCCGCTCGGGGGGGGTCCCTGACGAGCTGTTAAGCGGATCCATGGGCTCCGGGGGGCCTGTGGGAGGTTTTGAGGGCGTCCCATAGGCGAAAGAGTGGAAAGGGCAGTTTTTTGGCGATTTTTCGTGGGTGTTAGCCCACGGATCGATGGGGGGGCGCTGGGTCCGGAAATTATTTTGGGCCGAGCCGCTCGGGGGGTCCCCTGACGAGCTGTTAAGCAGATCCATGGGCTCCGAGGGGCCTGTGGGAGGTTTTGAGGGCGTCCCATAGGCGAAAGAGTGGAAACGGCAGTTTTTTGGCGATTTTTCGTGGGTGTTAGCCCACGGATCGATGGGGGGGCGCTGGGTCCGGAAATTATTTTGGGCCGAGCCGCTCGGGGGGGTCCCTGACGAGCTGTTAAGCGGATCCATGGGCTCCGGGGGGCCTGTGGGAGGTTTTGAGGGCGTCCCATAGGCGAAAGAGTGGAAACGGCAGTTTTTTGGCGATTTTTCGTGGGTGTTAGCCCACGGATCGATGGGGGGGCGCTGGGTCCGGAAATTATTTTGGGCCGAGCCGCTCGGGGGGGTCCCTGACGAGCTGTTAAGCGGATCCATGGGCTCCGGGGGGCCTGTGGGAGGTTTTGAGGGCGTCCCATAGGCGAAAGAGTGGAAACGGCAGTTTTTTGGCGATTTTTCGTGGGTGTTAGCCCACGGATCGATGGGGGGGCGCTGGGTCCGGAAATTATTTTGGGCCGAGCCGCTCGGAGGGTCCCTGACGAGCTGTTAAGCGGATCCATGGGCTCCGGGGGGCCTGTGGGAGGTTTTGAGGGCGTCCCATAGGCGAAAGAGTGGAAACGGCAGTTTTTTGGCGATTTTTCGTGGGTGTTAGCCCACGGATCGATGGGGGGGCGCTGGGTCCGAAAATTATTTTGGGCCGAGCCGCTCGGGGGGGT
The DNA here is from genome assembly GCA_031232105.1 of Capsicum rhomboideum. Taxonomy (NCBI): domain Eukaryota; kingdom Viridiplantae; phylum Streptophyta; class Magnoliopsida; order Solanales; family Solanaceae; genus Capsicum; species Capsicum rhomboideum. The sequence continues at coordinate 96,237 of CP124714.1, forward strand.
CCCTGACGAGCTGTTAAGCGGATCCATGGGCTCCGGGGGGCCTGTGGGAGGTTTTGAGGGCGTCCCATAGGCGAAAGAGTGGAAACGGCAGTTTTTTTGGCGATTTTTCGTGGGTGTTAGCCCACGGATCGATGGGGGGGCGCTGGGTCCGGAAATTATTTTGGGCCGAGCCGCTCGGGGGGGTCCCTGACGAGCTTTTAAGCGGATCCATGGGCTCCGGGGGGCCTGTGGGAGGTTTTGAGGGCGTCCCATAGGCGAAAGAGTGGAAACGGCAGTTTTTTGGCGATTTTTCGTGGGTGTTAGCCCACGGATCGATGGGGGGGCGCTGGGTCCGGAAATTATTTTGGGCCGAGCCGCTCGGGGGGGTCCCTGACGAGCTGTTAAGCGGATCCATGGGCTCCGGGGGGCCTGTGGGAGGTTTTGAGGGCGTCCCATAGGCGAAAGAGTGGAAACGGCAGTTTTTTGGCGATTTTTCGTGGGTGTTAGCCCACGGATCGATGGGGGGGCGCTGGGTCCGGAAATTATTTTGGGCCGAGCTGCTCGGGGGGGTCCCTGACGAGCTGTTAAGCGGATCCATGGGCTCCGGGGGGCCTGTGGGAGGTTTTGAGGGCGTCCCATAGGCGAAAGAGTGGAAACGGCAGTTTTTTGGCGATTTTTCGTGGGTGTTAGCCCACGGATCGATGGGGGGCGCTGGGTCCGGAAATTATTTTGGGCCGAGCCGCTCGGGGGGGGTCCCTGACGAGCTGTTAAGCGGATCCATGGGCTCCGGGGGGCCTGTGGGAGGTTTTGAGGGCGTCCCATAGGCGAAAGAGTGGAAACGGCAGTTTTTTGGCGATTTTTCGTGGGTGTTAGCCCACGGATCGATGGGGGGGCGCTGGGTCCGGAAATTATTTTGGGCCGAGCCGCTCGGGGGGGTCCCTGACGAGCTGTTAAGCGGATCCATGGGCTCCGGGGGGCCTGTGGGAGGTTTTGAGGGCGTCCCATAGGCGAAAGAGTGGAAACGGCAGTTTTTTGGCGATTTTTCGTGGGTGTTAGCCCACGGATCGATGGGGGGGCGCTGGGTCCGAAAATTGTTTTGGGCCGAGCCGCTCGGGGGGGTCCCTGACGAGCTGTTAAGCGGATCCATGGGCTCCGGGGGGCCTGTGGGAGGTTTTGAGGGCGTCCCAGAGGCGAAAGAGTGGAAACGGCAGTTTTTTGGCGATTTTTCGTGGGTGTTAGCCCACGGATCGATGGGGGGGCGCTGGGTACGGAAATTATTTTGCGCAGAGCCGCTCGGGGGGATCCCTGACGAGCTGTTAAGCGGATCCATGGGCTCCGGGGGGCCTGTGGGAGGTTTTGAGGGCGTCCCATAGGCGAAAGAGTGGAAACGACAGTTTTTTGGCGATTTTTCGTGGGTGTTAGCCCACGGATCGATGGGGGGGGGGCTGGGTCCGGAAATTATTTTGGGCCGAGCCGCTCGGGGGGGTCCCTGACGAGCTGTTAAGCGGATCCATGGGCTCCGGGGGGCCTGTGGGAGGTTTTGAGGGCGTCCCAGAGGCGAAAGAGTGGAAACGGCAGTTTTTTGGCGATTTTTCGTGGGTGTTAGCCCACGGATCGATGGGGGGGCGCTGGGTCCGGAAATTATTTTGGGCCGAGCCGCTCGGGGGGGTCCCTGACGAGCTGTTAAGCGGATCCATTGGCTCCGGGGGGCCTGTGGGAGGTTTTGAGGGCGTCCCATAGGCGAAAGAGTGGAAACGACAGTTTTTTGGCGATTTTTCGTGGGTGTTAGCCCACGGATCGATGGGGGGGCGCTGGGTCCGGAAATTATTTTGGGCCGAGCCGCTCGGGGGGGTCCCTGACGAGCTGTTAAGCGGATCCATGGGCTCCGGGGGGCCTGTGGGAGGTTTTGAGGGCGTCCCATAGGCGAAAGAGTGGAAACGGCAGTTTTTTGGCGATTTTTCGTGGGTGTTAGCCCACGGATCGATGGGGGGGCGCTGGGTCCGGAAATTATTTTGGGCCGAGCCTTTCGGGGGGTCCCTGACGAGCTGTTAAGCGGATCCATGGGCTCCGGGGGGCCTGTGGGAGGTTTTGAGGGCGTCCCATAGGCGAAAGAGTGGAAACGGCAGTTTTTTGGCGATTTTTCGTGGGTGTTAGCCCACGGATCGATGGGGGGGCGCTGGGTCCGAAAATTATTTTGGGCCGAGCCGCTCGGGGGGGTCCCTGACGAGCTGTTAAGCGGATCCATGGGCTCCGGGGGGCCTGTGGGAGGTTTTGAGGGCGTCCCAGAGGCGAAAGAGTGGAAACGGCAGTTTTTTGGCGATTTTTCGTGGGTGTTAGCCCACGGATCGATGGGGGGGCGCTGGGTACGGAAATTATTTTGCGCAGAGCCGCTCGGGGGGATCCCTGACGAGCTGTTAAGCGGATCCATGGGCTCCGGGGGGCCTGTGGGAGGTTTTGAGGGCGTCCCATAGGCGAAAGAGTGGAAACGACAGTTTTTTGGCGATTTTTTGTGGGTGTTAGCCCACGGATCGATGGGGGGGGGCTGGGTCCGGAAATTATTTTGGGCCGAGCCGCTCGGGGGGGTCCCTGACGAGCTGTTAAGCGGATCCATGGGCTCCGGGGGGCCTGTGGGAGGTTTTGAGGGCGTCCCAGAGGCGAAAGAGTGGAAACGGCAGTTTTTTGGCGATTTTTCGTGGGTGTTAGCCCACGGATCGATGGGGGGGCGCTGGGTCCGGAAATTATTTTGGGCCGAGCCGCTCGGGGGGGTCCCTGACGAGCTGTTAAGCGGATCCATGGGCTCCGGGGGGCCTGTGGGAGGTTTTGAGGGCGTCCCATAGGCGAAAGAGTGGAAACGACAGTTTTTTGGCGATTTTTCGTGGGTGTTAGCCCACGGATCGATGGGGGGGCGCTGGGTCCGGAAATTATTTTGGGCCGAGCCGCTCGGGGGGGTCCCTGACGAGCTGTTAAGCGGATCCATGGGCTCCGGGGGGCCTGTGGGAGGTTTTGAGGGCGTCCCAGAGGCGAAAGAGTGGAAACGGCAGTTTTTTGGCGATTTTTCGTGGGTGTTAGCCCACGGATCGATGGGGGGGCGCTGGGTCCGGAAATTATTTTGGGCCGAGCCGCTCGGGGGGGTCCCTGACGAGCTGTTAATCGGATCCATGGGCTCCGGGGGGCCTGTGGGAGGTTTTGAGGGCGTCCCAGAGGCGAAAGAGTGGAAACGGCAGTTTTTTGGCGATTTTTCGTGGGTGTTAGCCCACGGATCTATGGGGGGGCGCTGGGTCCGGAAATTATTTTGGGCAGAGCCACTCGGGGGGGTCCCTGACGAGCTGTTAAGTGGATCCATGGGCTCCGGGGGGCCTGTGGGAGGTTTTGAGGGCCTCCCAGAGGCGAAAGAGTGGAAACGACAGTTTTTTGGCGATTTTTCGTGGGTGTTAGCCCACGGATCGATGGGGGGGCGCTGGGTCCAAAAATTATTTTGGGCCGAGCCGCTCGGGGGGGTCCCTGACGAGCTGTTAAGCGGATCCATGGGCTCCGGGGGGCCTGTGGGAGGTTTTGAGGGCGTCCCAGAGGCGAAAGAGTGGAAACGGCAGTTTTTTGGCGATTTTTCGTGGGTGTTAGCCCACGGATCGATGGGGGGGCGCTGGGTCCGGAAATTATTTTGGGCCGAGCCGCTCGGGGGGGTCCCTGACGAGCTGTTAAGCGGATCCATGGGCTCCGGGGGGCCTGTGGGAGGTTTTGAGGGCGTCCCAGAGGCGAAAGAGTGGAAACGGCAGTTTTTTGGCGATTTTTCGTGGGTGTTAGCCCACGGATCGATGGGGGGGCGCTGGGTACGGAAATTATTTTGGGCCGAGCCGCTCGGGGGGGTCCCTGACGAGTTTTTAAGCGGATCCATGGGATCCGGGGGGCCTGTGGGAGGTTTTGAGGGCGTCCCAGAGGCGAAAGAGTGGAAACGGCAGTTTTTTGGCGATTTTTCGTGGGTGTTAGCCCACGGATCGATGGGGGGCGCTGGGTCCGGAAATTATTTTGGGCCGAGCCACTCGGGTGGGTCCCTGACGAGCTGTTAAGCGGATCCATGGGCTCCGGGGGGCCTGTGGGAGGTTTTGAGGGCGTCCCAGAGGCGAAAGAGTGGAAACGACAGTTTTTTGGCGATTTTTCGTGGGTGTTAGCCCACGGATCGATGGGGGGGCGCTGGGTCCGGAAATTATTTTGGGCCGAGCCGCTCGGGGGGGGTCCCTGACGAGCTTTTAAGAGGATCCATGGGCTCCGGGGGGCCTGTGGGAGGTTTTGAGGGCGTCCCAGAGGCGAAAGAGTGGAAACGGTAGTTTTTTGGCGGTTTTTCGTGGGTGTTAGCCCACGGATCGATGGGGGGGCGCTGGGTCCGGAAATTATTTTGGGCAGAGCCACTCGGGGGGGTCCCTGACGAGCTGTTAAGCGGATCCATGGGCTCCGAGGGGCCTGTGGGAGGTTTTGAGGGCATCCCATAGGCGAAAGAGTGGAAACGGCAGTTTTTTGGCGATTTTTCGTGGGTGTTAGCCCACGGATCGATGGGGGGGCGCTGGGTCCGGAAATTATTTTAGGCCGAGCCGCTCGGGGGGGTCCCTGACGAGCTGTTAAGCGGATCCATGGGCTCCGGGGGGCCTGTGGGAGGTTTTGAGGGCGTCCCATAGGCGAAAGAGTGGAAACGGCAGTTTTTTGGCAATTTTTCGTGGGTGTTAGCCCACGGATCGATGGGGGGGCGCTGGGTCCGGAAATTATTTTGGGCCGAGCCACTCGGGGGGGTCCCTGACGAGCTTTTAAGCGGATCCATGGGCTCCGGGGGGCCTGTGGGAGGTTTTGAGGGCGTCCCATAGGCGAAAGAGTGGAAACGGTAGTTTTTTGGCGATTTTTCGTGGGTGTTAGCCCACGGATCGATGGGGGGGCGCTGGGTCCGGAAATTATTTTGGGCCGAGCCGCTCGGGGGGGTCCCTGACGAGCTGTTAAGCGGATCCATGGGCTCCGGGGGGCCTGTGGGAGGTTTTGAGGGCGTCCCATAGGCGAAAGAGTGGAAACGGCAGTTTTTTGGCGATTTTTCGTGGGTGTTAGCCCACGGATCGATGGGGGGGCGCTGGGTCCGGAAATTATTTTGGGCCGAGCCGCTCGGGGGGGTCCCTGACGAGCTGTTAAGCGGATCCATGGGCTCCGGGGGGCCTGTGGGAGGTTTTGAGGGCGTCCCATAGGCGAAAGAGTGGAAACGGCAGTTTTTTGGCGATTTTTCGTGGGTGTTAGCCCACGGATCGATGGGGGGGCGCTGGGTCCGGAAATTATTTTGGGCCGAGCCGCTCGGGGGGGTCCCTGACGAGCTGTTAAGCGGATCCATGGGCTCCGTGGGGCCTGTGGGAGGTTTTGAGGGCGTCCCAGAGGCGAAAGAGTGGAAACGGTAGTTTTTTGGCGATTTTTCGTGGGTGTTAGCCCACGGATCGATGGGGGGGCGCTGGGTCCGGAAATTATTTTGGGCCGAACCACTCGGAGGGGTCCCTGACGAGCTGTTAAGCAGATCCATGGGCTCCGTGGGGCCTGTGGGAGGTTTTGAGGGCGTCCCAGAGGCGAAAGAGTGTAAACGACAGTTTTTTGGCGATTTTTCGTGGGTGTTAGCCCACGGATCGATGGGGGGGCGCTGGGTCCAAAAATTATTTTGGGCCGAGCCGCTCGGGGGTGTCCCTGACGATCTTTTAAGAGGATCCATGGGCTCCGGGGGGGTTGTGGGAGGTTTTGAGGGCGTCCCAGAGGCGAAAGAGTGGAAACGGTAGTTTTTTGGCGGTTTTTCGTGGGTGTTAGCCCACGGATCGATGGGGGGGCGCTGGGTACGGAAATTATTTTGCGCAGAGCCGCTCGGGGGGGTCCCTGACGAGCTGTTAAGCGGATCCATGGGCTCCGGGGGGCCTGTGGGAGGTTTTGAGGGCGTCCCAGAGGCGAAAGAGTGGAAACGGCAGTTTTTTGGCGATTTTTCGTGGGTGTTAGCCCACGGATCGATGGGGGGGTGCTGGGTCCGGAAATTATTTTAGGCCGAGCCACTCGGGGGGGTCCCTGACGAGTTGTTAAGCGGATCCATGGGCTCCGGGGGGCCTGTGGGAGGTTTTGAGGGCGTCCCAGAGGCGAAAGAGTGGAAACGACAGTTTTTTGGCAATTTTTCGTGGGTGTTAGCCCACGGATCGATGGGGGGGCGCTGGGTCCAAAAATTATTTTGGGTCGAGCCGCTCGGGGGGGTCCCTGACGAGCTTTTAAGAGGATCCATGGGCTCCGGGGGGCCTGTGGGAGGTTTTGAGGGCGTCCCAGAGGCGAAAGAGTGGAAACGGCAGTTTTTTGGCGATTTTTCGTGGGTGTTAGCCCACGGATCGATGGGGGGGCGCTGGGTCCGGAAATTATTTTGGGCCGAGCCGCTCGGGGGGGTCCCTGACGAGCTTTTAAGAGGATCCATGGGCTCCGGGGGGCCTGTGGGAGGTTTTGAGGGCGTCCCAGAGGCGAAAGAGTGGAAACGGTAGTTTTTTGGCGGTTTTTCGTGGGTGTTAGCCCACGGATCGATGGGGGGGCGCTGGGTCCGGAAATTATTTTGGCCCGAGCCGCTCGGGGGGGTCCCTGACGAGCTGTTAAGCGGATCCATGGGCTCCGAGGGGCCTGTGGGAGGTTTTGAGGGCGTCCCAGAGGCGAAAGAGTGGAAACGACAGCTTTTTGGCGATTTTTCGTGGGTGTTAGCCCACGGATCGATGGGGGGGCGCTGGGTCCGGAAATTATTTTGGGCCGAGCCGCTCGGGGGGGTCCCTGACGAGCTGTTAAGCGGATCCATGGGCTCCGGGGGGCCTGTGGGAGGTTTTGAGGGCGTCCCAGTGGCGAAAGAGTGGAAACGGCAGTTTTTTGGCGGTTTTTCGTGGGTACTAGCCCACGGATCGATGGGGGGGCGCTGGGTCCGGAAATTATTTTGGGCAGAGCCACTTTGGGGGGTCCCTGATGAGCTGTTAAGCGGATCCATGGGCTCCGGGGGGCCTGTGGGAGGTTTTGAGGGCGTCCCAGAGGCGAAAGAGTGGAAACGGAAGTTTTTTGGCAATTTTTCGTGGGTGTTAGCCCACGGATCGATGGGGGGGCGCTGTGTCCGGAAATTATTTTGGGCCAAGCTGCTCGGGGGGGTCCCTGACGAGCTTTTAAGAGGATCCATGGGCTCCGGGGGGCCTGTGGGAGGTTTTGAGGGCGTCCCAGAGGCGAAAGAGTGGAAACGGTAGTTTTTTGGCGGTTTTTCGTGGGTGTTAGCCCACGGATCGATGGGGGGGCGCTGGGTCCGGAAATTATTTTGCGCAGAGCCGCTCGGGGGGGTCCCTGACGAGCTGTTAAGCGGATCCATGGGCTCCGTGGGGCCTGTGGGAGGTTTTGAGGGCGTCCCAGAGGCGAAAGAGTGGAAACGGTAGTTTTTTGGCGATTTTTCGTGGGTGTTAGCCCACGGATCGATGGGGGGGCGCTGGGTCCGGAAATTATTTTGGGCCGAACTACTCGGAGGGGTCCCTGACGAGCTGTTAAGCAGATCCATGGGCTCCGTGGGGCCTGTGGGAGGTTTTGAGGGCGTCCCAGAGGTGAAAGAGTGGAAACGACAGTTTTTTGGCGATTTTTCGTGGGTGTTAGCCCACGGATCGATGGGGGGGCGCTGGGTCCAAAAATTATTTTGGGCCGAGCCGCTCGGGGGTGTCCCTGACGATCTTTTAAGAGGATCCATGGGCTCCGGGGGGGTTGTGGGAGGTTTTGAGGGCGTCCCAGAGGCGAAAGAGTGGAAACGGTAGTTTTTTGGCGGTTTTTCGTGGGTGTTAGCCCACGGATCGATGGGGGGGCGCTGGGTACGGAAATTATTTTGCGCAGAGCCGCTCGGGGGGGTCCCTGACGAGCTGTTAAGCGGATCCATGGGCTCCGGGGGGCCTGTGGGAGGTTTTGAGGGCGTCCCAGAGGCGAAAGAGTGGAAACGGCAGTTTTTTGGCGATTTTTCGTGGGTGTTAGCCCACGGATCGATGGGGGGGTGCTGGGTCCGGAAATTATTTTAGGCCGAGCCACTCGGGGGGGTCCCTGACGAGTTGTTAAGCGGATCCATGGGCTCCGGGGGGCCTGTGGGAGGTTTTGAGGGCGTCCCAGAGGCGAAAGAGTGGAAACGACAGTTTTTTGGCAATTTTTCGTGGGTGTTAGCCCACGGATCGATGGGGGGGCGCTGGGTCCAAAAATTATTTTGGGTCGAGCCGCTCGGGGGGGTCCCTGACGAGCTTTTAAGAGGATCCATGGGCTCCGGGGGGCCTGTGGGAGGTTTTGAGGGCGTCCCAGAGGCGAAAGAGTGGAAACGGCAGTTTTTTGGCGATTTTTCGTGGGTGTTAGCCCACGGATCGATGGGGGGGCGCTGGGTACGGAAATTATTTTGGGCAAAGCCGCTCGGGGGGGGTCCCTGACGAGTTTTTAAGCGGATCCATGGGATCCGGGGGGCCTGTGGGAGGTTTTGAGGGCGTCCCAGAGGCGAAAGAGTGGAAACGGCAGTTTTTTGGCGATTTTTCGTGGGTGTTAGCCCACGGATCGATGGGGGGGCGCTGGGTCCGGAAATTATTTTGGGCCGAGCCACTCGGGTGGGTCCCTGACGAGCTGTTAAGCGGATCCATGGGCTCCGAGGGGCCTGTGGGAGGTTTTGAGGGCGTCCCAGAGGCGAAAGAGTGGAAACGACAGTTTTTTGGCGATTTTTCGTGGGTGTTAGCCCACGGATCGATGGGGGGGCGCTGGGTCCGGAAATTATTTTGGGCCGAGCCGCTCGGGGGGGTCCCTGACGAGCTTTTAAGAGGATCCATGGGCTCCGGGGGGCCTGTGGGAGGTTTTGAGGGCGTCCCAGAGGCGAAAGAGTGGAAACGGTAGTTTTTTGGCGGTTTTTCGTGGGTGTTAGCCCACGGATCGATGGGGGGGCGCTGGGTCTGGAAATTATTTTGGGCAGAGCCACTCGGGGGGGTCCCTGACGAGCTGTTAAGCGGATCCATGGGCTCCGGGTGGCCTGTGGGAGGTTTTGAGGGCGTCCCAGAGGCGAAAGAGTGGAAACGGCAGTTTTTTGGCGATTTTTCGTGGGTGTTAGCCCACGGATCGATGGGGGGGCGCTGGGTCAGGAAATTATTTTGGGCCGAGCCGCTCGGGGGGGTCCCTGACGAGCTGTTAAGCGGATCCATGGGCTCCGGGGGGCCTGTGGGAGGTTTTGAGGGCGTCCCAGTGGCGAAAGAGTGGAAACGGCAGTTTTTTGGCGGTTTTTCGTGGGTGTTAGCCCACGGATCGATGGGGGGGCGCTGGGTCCGGAATTAATTTTGGGCAGAGCCACTTTGGGGGGTCCCTGACGAGCTGTTAAGCGGATCCATGGGCTCCGGGGGGCCTGTGGGAGTTTTTGAGGGCGTCCCAGAGGCGAAAGAGTGGAAACGGAAGTTTTTTGGCAATTTTTCATGGGTGTTAGCCCACGGATCGATGGGGGGGCGCTGTGTCCGGAAATTATTTTGGGCCGAACCGCTCGGGGATGTCCCTGACGAGCTCTTAAGCGGATCCATGGGCTCCGGGGGGCCTGTGGGAGGTTTTTAGGGCGTCCCAGAGGCAAAAGAGTGGAAACGGCAGTTTTTTGGCGATTTTTCGTGGGTGTTAGCCCACGGATCGATGGGGGGGCGCTGGGTCCGAAAATTATTTTGGGCCAAGCCGCTCGGGGGGGTCCCTGACGAGCTTTTAAGAGGATCCATAGGCTCTGGGGGGCCTGTGGGAGGTTTTGAGGGCGTCCCAGAGGCGAAAGAGTGGAAACGGTAGTTTTTTGGCGGTTTTTCATGGGTGTTAGCCCACGGATCGATGGGGGGGCGCTGGGTCCGGAATTTATTTTGGGCAGAGCCGCTCGGGGGGGTCCCTGACGAGCTGTTAAGCGGATCCATGGGCTCCGTGGGGCCTGTGGGAGGTTTTGAGGGCGTCCCAGAGGGGAAAGAGTGGAAACGGCAGTTTTTTGGCGATTTTTCGTGGGTGTTAGCCCACGGATCGATGGGGGGGCGCTGGGTACGGAAATTATTTTGGGCCGAGCTGCTCGGGGGGGTCCCTGACGAGCTGTTAAGCGGATCCATGGGCTCCGGGGGGCCTGTGGGAGGTTTTGAGGGCGTCCCAGAGGCAAAAGAGTGGAAACGGTAGTTTTTTGGCGATTTTTCGTGGGTGTTAGCCCACGGATCGATGGGGGGGCGCTGGGTCCAAAAATTATTTTGGCCAGAGCCACTCGGGGGGGTCCCTGACGAGCTTTTAAGCGGATCCATGGGCTCCGGGGGGCCTGTGGGAGGTTTTGAGGGCGTCCCAGAGGCGAAAGAGTGGAAACGGCAGTTTTTTAGCGATTTTTCGTGGGTGTTAGCCCACGGATCGATGGGGGGGCGCTGGGTCCGGAAATTATTTTGGACCGAACCACTTGGGGGGGTCCCTGACGAGCTGTTAAGCGGATCCATGTGCTCCGGGGGGCCTGTGGGAGGTTTTGAGGGCGTCCCAGAGGCGAAAGAGTGGAAACGACAGTTTTTTGGCGATTTTTCGTGGGTGTTAGCCCACGGATCGATGGGGGGGCACTGGGTCCGGAAATTATTTTGGGCAGAACCGCTCGGGGGGGTCCCTGACGAGCTGTTAAGCGGATCCATGGGCTCCGGGGGGCCTGTGGGAGGTTTTGAGGGCGTCCCAGAGGCGAAAGAGTGGAAACGGTAGTTTTTTGGCGGTTTTTCGTGGGTGTTAGCCCACGGATCGATGGGGGGGCGCTGGGTCAGAAAATTATTTTGGGCCGAGCCACTCGGGGGGGTCCCTGACGAGCTGTTAAGCGGAACCATGGGCTCCGGGGGGCCTGTGGGAGGTTTTGAGGGCGTCCCAGAGGCGAAAGAGTGGAAACGGCAGTTTTTTGGCGATTTTTCGTGGGTGTTAGCCCACGGATCGATGGGGGGGCACTGGGTCCAGAAATTATTTTGGGCCGAGCCGCTCGGGGGGGTCCCTGACGAGCTGTTAAGCGGATCCATGGGCTCCGGGGGGCCTGTGGGAGGTTTTGACGGCATCCCAGAGGCGAAAGAGTGGAAACGACAGTTTTTTGGCGATTTTTCGTGGGTGTTAGCCCACGGATCGATGGGGGGGCGCTGGGTCCGGAAATTATTTTGGGCCAAGCCGCTCGGGGGGGTCCCTGACGAGCTTTTAAGAGGATCCATGGGGTCCAGGGGGCCTGTGGGAGGTTTTGAGGGCGTCCCAGAGGCGAAAGAATGGAAACGGCAGTTTTTTGGTTTTTCATGGGTGTTAGCCCACGGATCGATGGGGGGGCGCTGGGTCCGGAAATTATTTTGGGCAGAGCCGCTCGGGGGGGTCCCTGACGAGCTGTTAAGCGGATCCATGGGCTCCGTGGGGCCTGTGGGAGGTTTTGAGGGCGTCCCAGAGGCGAAAGAGTGGAAACGACAGTTTTTTGGCGATTTTTCGTGGGTGTTAGCCCACGGATCGATGGGGGGGCGCTGGGTCCGGAAATTATTTTGGAACGAGCCGCCCAGGGGCGTCCCTGACGAGCTGTTAAGCGGATCCATGGGCTCCGGGGGGCCTGTGGGAGGTTTTGAGGGCGTCCCAGAGGCGAAAGAGTGGAAACGACAGTTTTTTGGTGGTTTTTCGTGGGTGTTAGCCCACGGATCAATGGGGGGGCGCTGGGTCCGAAAATTATTTTGGGCAGAACCACTCGGGGGGGTCCCTGACGAGCTGTTAAGCGGATCCATGGGCTCCGGGGGGCCTGTGGGAGGTTTTGAGGGCGTCCCAGAGGCGAAAAAGTGGAAACGGCAGTTTTTTGGCGATTTTTTGTGGGTGTTAGCCCACGGATCGATGGGGGGGCGCTGGGTCCGGAAATTATTTTGGCCCGAGCCGCTCGGGGGGGTCCCTGACGAGCTGTTAAGCGGATCCATGGGCTCCGGGGGGCCTGTGGGAGGTTTTGAGGGCGTCCCAGAGGCGAAAGAGTGGAAACGGCAGTTTTTTGGCGATTTTTCGTGGGTGTTAGCCCACGGATCGATGGGGGGGCGCTGGGTCCGGAAATTATTTTGGGCCAAGCGGCTCGGGGGGGTCCCTGACGAGCTTTTAAGAGGATCCATGGGCTCCGGGGGGCCTGTGGGAGGTTTTGAGGGCGTCGCAGAGGCAAAAGAGTGGAAACGGTAGTTTTTTGGCGGTTTTTCGTGGGTGTTAGCCCCCGGATCGATGGGGGAGCGCTGGGTCCGAAAATTATTTTGGGCAGAGCCACTCGGGGGGGTCCCTGACGAGCTGTTAAGCAGATCCATGGGCTCCGGGGGGCCTGTGGGAGGTTTTGAGGGCGTCCCAGAGGCGAAAGAGTGGAAACGGCAGTTTTTTGGCGATTTTTCGTGGGTGTTAGCCCATGGATCGATGGGGGGGCGCTGGGTCCGGAAATTATTTTGGGCAGAGCCGCTCGGGGGGGTCCCTGACGAGCTGTTAAGCGGATCCATGGGCTCCGGGGGGCCTGTGGGAGGTTTTGAGGGCGTCCCAGAGGCGAAAGAGTGGAAACGGCAGTTTTTTGGCGATTTTTCGTGGGTGTTAGCCCACGGATCGATGGGGGGGCGCTGGGTCCGGAAATTATTTTGGGCAGAGCCGCTCGGGGGGGTCCCTGACGAGCTGTTAAGCGGATCCATGGGCTCTGTGGGGCCTGTGGGAGGTTTTGAGGGCGTTCCAGAGGCGAAAGAGTGGAAACGACAGTTTTTTGGCGATTTTTCGTGGGTGTTAGCCCCCGGATCGATGGGGGGGCGCTGGGTCAAGAAATTATTTTGGTCCGAGCCGCTCGGAGGGGTCCTTGACGAGCTGTTAAGCGTATCCATGGGCTCCGAGGGGCCTGTGGGAGGTTTTGAGGGCGTCCCAGAGGCGAAAGAGTGGAAACGGCAGTTTTTTGGCGATTTTTCATGGGTGTTAGCCCACGGATCGATGGGGGGGCGCTGGGTCCAGAAATTATTTTGGGCCGAGCCGCTCGGGGGGGTCCCTGACGAGCTGTTAAGCGGATCCATGGGCTCCGTGGGGCCTGTGGGAGGTTTTGAGGGCGTCCCAGAGGCGAAAGAGTGGAAACGACAGTTTTTTGGCGGTTTTTCGTGGGTGTTAGCCCACGGATTGATGGGGGGGCGCTGGGTCCGGAAATTATTTTGGACCGAGCCGCTTGGGGGGGTCCCTGAAGAGCTTTTAAGAGGATCCATGGGCTCCGTGGGGCCTGTGGGAGGTTTTGAGGGCGTCCCAGAGGCGAAAGAGTGGAAACGGCAGTTTTTTGGCAGTTTTTCGTGGGTGTTAACCCACGGATCGATGGGGGGGCGCTGGGTCCGGAAATTATTTTGGGCAGAGCCACTTGGGGGGGTCCCTGACGAGCTGTTAAGCGGATCCATGGGCTCCGGGGGGCCTGTGGGAGGTTTTGAGGGCATCCCAGAGGCGAAAGAGTGGAAACGGCAGTTTTTTGGCGATTTTTCGTGGGTGTTAGCCCACGGATCGATGGGGGGGCGCTGGGTCTGGAAATTATTTTGGGCAGAGCCACTCGGGGGGGTCCCTGACGAGCTGTTAAGCGGATCCATGGGCTCCGTGGGGCCTGTGGGAGGTTTTGAGGGCGTCCCAGAGGCGAAAGAGTGGAAACGGCAGTTTTTTGGCGATTTTTCGTGGGTGTTAGCCCACGGATCGATGGGGGGGCACTGGGTCCGGAAATTATTTTGGGCCGAGCCGCTCGGGGGGGTCCCTGACGAGCTGTTAAGCGGATCCATGGGCTCCGGGGGGCCTGTGGGAGGTTTTGAGGGCGTCCCAGAGACGAAAGAGTGGAAACGGCAGTTTTTTGGCAATTTTTCGTGGGTGTTAGCCCACGGATCGATGGGGGGGCGCTGGGTTCGGAAATTATTTTGGGCCGAGCCGCTCGGGGGGGTCCCTGACGAGCTTTTAAGATGATCCATGGGCTCCGAGGGGCCTGTGGTAGGTTTTGAGGGCGTCCCAGAGGCGAAAGAGTGGAAACTATAGTTTTTTGGCGGTTTTTCGTGGGTGTTAGCCCACGGATCGATGGGGGGGCGCTGGGTCCGGAAATTATTTTGGGCAGAGCCGCTCGGTGGGGTCCCTGACGAGCTGTTAAGCGGATCCATGGGCTCCGGGGGGCCTGTGGGAGGTTTTGAGGGCGTCCCAGAGGCGAAAGAGTGCAAACGACAGTTTTTTGGCGATTTTTCGTGGGTGTTAGCCCACGGATCGATGGGGGGGCGCTGGGTCCGGAAATTATTTTGGGCCGAGCCGCTCGGGGGGGTCCCTGACGAGCTGTTAAGCGGATCCATGTGCTCCGGGGGGCTTGTGGGAGGTTTTGAGGGCGTCCCAGAGGCGAAAGAGTGGAAACGGCAGTTTTTTGGCGGTTTTTCGTGGGTGTTAGCCCACGGATCGATGGGGGGGCGCTGGGTCCGGAAATTATTTTGGGCCGAGCCACTCGGGGGGGTCCCTGACGAGCTGTTAAGCGGATCCATGTGCTCCGGGGGGCTTGTGGGAGGTTTTGAGGGCGTCCCAGAGGCGAAAGAGTGGAAACGGCAGTTTTTTGGCGATTTTTTGTGGGTGTTAGCCCACGGATCGATGGGGGGGCGCTGGGTCCGAAAATTAATTTGGGCCGATCCGCTCGGGGGGGTCCCTGATGAGCTGTTAAGCGGATCCATGGGCTCCGAGGGGCCTGTGGGAGGTTTTGAGGGCGTCCCAGAGGCGAAAGAGTGGAAACGGCAGTTTTTTGGCGATTTTTCGTGGGTGTTAGCCCACGGATCGATGGGGGGGCGCTGGGTCCGGAAATTATTTTGGTCCGAGCTTCTCGGGGGGGTCCCTGACGAGCTGTTAAGCGGATCCATGGGCTCCGGGGGGCTTGTGTGAGGTTTTGAGGGCGTCCCAGAGGTGAAAGAGTGGAAATGGCAGTTTTTTGGCGGTTTTTCGTGGGTGTTAGCCCACGGATCGATGGGGGGGCGCTGGGTCCGGAAATTATTTTGGGCAGAGCCACTCGGGGGGGGCCCTGACGAGCTGTTAAGCAGATCCATGGGCTCCGGGGGGCCTGTGGGAGGTTTTGAGGGCGTCCCAGAGGCGAAAGAGTGGAAACGGCAGTTTTTTGGCGATTTTTCGTGGGTGTTAGCCCACGGATCGATGGGGGGGCGCTGGGTCCAGAAATTATTTTGGGCTGAGCCGCTCGGGGGGGTCCCTGACGAGCTGTTAAGCGGATCCATGGGCTCCGGGGGGCCTGTGGGAGGTTTTTAGGGTGTCCCATAGGCGAAAGAGTGGAAACGGCAGTTTTTTTGCGATTTTTCGTGGGTGTTAGCCCACGGATCGATGGGGGGCGCTGGGTCCGAAAATTATTTTGGGCCAAGCTGCTCGGGGGGGTCCCTGACGAGCTTTTAAGAGGATCCATGGGCTCCGGGGGGCCTGTGGGAGGTTTTGAGGGCATCCCAGAGGCGAAAGAGTGGAAACGGTAGTTTTTTGGCGGTTTTTCGTGGGTGTTAGCCCACGGATCGATGGGGGGGCGCTGGGTCTGGAAATTATTTTGGGCAGAGCCACTCGGGGGGGTCCCTGACGAGCTGTTAAGCGGATCCATGGGCTCCGTGGGGCCTGTGGGAGGTTTTGAGGGCGTCCCAGAGGCGAAAGAGTGGAAACGGCAGTTTTTTGGCGATTTTTCGTGGGTGTTAGCCCACGGATCGATGGGGGGGCACTGGGTCTGGAAATTATTTTGGGCCGAGCCGCTCGGGGGGGTCCCTGACGAGCTGTTAAGCGGATCCATGGGCTCCGGGGGGCCTGTGGGAGGTTTTGAGGGCGTCCCAGAGGCGAAAGAGTGGAAACGGCAGTTTTTTGGCAATTTTTCGTGGGTGTTAGCCCACGGATCGATGGGGGGGCGCTGGGTCCGGAAATTATTTTGGGCCGAGCCGCTCGGGGGGGTCCCTGACGAGCTTTTAAGATGATCCATGGGCTCCGAGGGGCCTGTGGTAGGTTTTGAGGGCGTCCCAGAGGCGAAAGAGTGGAAACTGTAGTTTTTTGGCGATTTTTCGTGGGTGTTAGCCCACGGATCGATGGGGGGGCGCTGGGTCCGGAAATTATTTTGGGCAGAGCCGCTCGGCGGGGTCCCTGACGAGCTGTTAAGCGGATCCATGGGCTCCGGGGGGCCTGTGGGAGGTTTTGAGGGCGTCCCAGAGGCGAAAGAGTGCAAACGACAGTTTTTTGGCGATTTTTCGTGGGTGTTAGCCCACGGATCGATGGGGGGGCGCTGGGTCCGGAAATTATTTTGGGCCGAGCCGCTCGGGGGGGTCCCTGACGAGCTGTTAAGCGGATCCATGTGCTCCGGCGGGCTTGTGGGAGGTTTTGAGGGCGTCCCAGAGGCGAAAGAGTGGAAACGGCAGTTTTTTGGCGGTTTTTCGTGGGTGTTAGCCCACGGATCGATGGGGGGGCGCTGGGTCCGGAAATTATTTTTGGCCGAGCCACTCGGGGGGGTCCCTGACGAGCTGTTAAGCGGATCCATGTGCTCCGGGGGGCTTGTGGGAGGTTTTGAGGGCGTCCCAGAGGCGAAAGAGTGGAAACGGCAGTTTTTTGGCGATTTTTTGTGGGTGTTAGCCCACGGATCGATGGGGGGGCGCTGGGTCCGAAAATTAATTTGGGCCGATCCGCTCGGGGGGGTCCCTGATGAGCATTTAAGCGGATCCATGGGCTCCGAGGGGCCTGTGGGAGGTTTTGAGGGCGTCCCAGAGGCGAAAGAGTGGAAACGGCAGTTTTTTGGCGATTTTTCGTGGGTGTTAGCCCACGGATCGATGGGGGGGCGCTGGGTCCGGAAATTATTTTGGGCCGAGCTGCTCGGGGGGGTCCCTGACAAGCTGTTAAGCGGATCCATGGGCTCCGGGGGGCTTGTGTGAGGTTTTGAGGGCGTCCCAGAGGTGAAAGAGTGGAAACGGCAGTTTTTTGGCGGTTTTTCGTGGGTGTTAGCCCACGGATCGATGGGGGGGCGCTGGGTCCGGAAATTATTTTGGGCAGAGCCACTCGGGGGGGGCCCTGACGAGCTGTTAAGCAGATCCATGGGCTCCGGGGGGCCTGTGGGAGGTTTTGAGGGCGTCCCAGAGGCGAAAGAGTGGAAACGGCAGTTTTTTGGCGATTTTTCGTGGGTGTTAGCCCACGGATCGATGGGGGGGCGCTGGGTCCAGAAATTATTTTGGGCTGAGCCGCTCGGGGGGGTCCCTGACGAGCTGTTAAGCGGATCCATGGGCTCCGGGGGGCCTGTGGGAGGTTTTTAGGGTGTCCCAGAGGCGAAAGAGTGGAAACGGCAGTTTTTTTGCGATTTTTCGTGGGTGTTAGCCCACGGATCGATGGGGGGCGCTGGGTCCGAAAATTATTTTGGGCCAAGCTGCTCGGGGGGGTCCCTGACGAGCTTTTAAGAGGATCCATGGGCTCCGGGGGGCCTGTGGGAGGTTTTGAGGGCATCCCAGAGGCGAAAGAGTGGAAACGGTAGTTTTTTGGCGGTTTTTCGTGGGTGTTAGCCCACGGATCGATGGGGGGGCGCTGGGTCCGGAAATTATTTTGGGCAGAGCCGCTCGGGGGGGTCCCTGACGAGCTGTTAAGCGGATCCATGGGCTCCGTGGGGCCTGTGGGAGGTTTTGAGGGCGTCCCAGAGGCGAAAGAGTGGAAACGGCAGTTTTTTGGCGATTTTTCGTGGGTGTTAGCCCACGGATCGATGGGGGGGCGCTGGGTCCGGAAATTATTTTGGACAGAGCCACTCGGGGGGGTCCCTGACGAGCTGTTAAGCGGATCCATGGGCTCCGGGGGGCCTGTGGGAGGTTTTGAGGGCGTCCCAGAGGCGAAAGAGTGGAAACGGCAGTTTTTTGGCGATTTTTCGTGGGTGTTAGCCCACGGATCGATGCGGGGGCGCTGGGTACGGAAATTATTTTGGGCCGAGCCGCTCGGGGGGGTCCCTGACGAGCTGTTAAGCGGATCCATGGGCTCCGGGGGGCCTGTGGGATGTTTTGAGGGCGTCCCAGAGTCGAAAGAGTGGAAACGGCAGTTTTTTGGCGGTTTTTCGTGGGTGTTAGCCCACGGATCGATGCGGGGGCGCTTGTTCCGAAAATTATTTTGGGCAGAGCCACTCGGGGGGGTCCCTGACGAGCTGTTAAGTGGATCCATGGGCTCCGGGGGGCCTGTGGGAGGTTTTGAGGGGTCCCAGAGGCGAAAGAGTGGAAACGGCAGTTTTTTGGCGGTTTTTCGTGGGTGTTAGCCCACGGATCGATGCGGGGGCGCTGGTTCCGAAAATTATTTTGGGCAGAGCCACTCGGGGGGGGTCCCTGACGAGCTGTTAAGCGGATCCATGGGCTCCGGGGGGCCTGTGGGAGGTTTTGAGGGCGTCCCAGAGGCGAAAAAGTGGAAACGGCAGTTTTTTGGCGATTTTTCGTGGGTGTTAGCCCACGGATCGATGGGGGGGCGCTGGGTCCGGAAATTATTTTGGGCAGAGCCGCTCGGGGGTGTCCCTGACGAGCTGTTAAGCGGATCCATGGGCTCCGTGGGGCCTGTGGGAGGTTTTGAGGGCGTCCCAGAGGCGAAAGAGTGGAAACGACAGTTTTTTGGCGATTTTTCGTGGGTGTTAGCCCACGGATCGATGGGGGGGCGCTGGGTCCGGAAATTATTTTGGAACGAGCCGCCCGGGGGCGTCCCTGACGAGCTGTTAAGCGGATCCATGGGCTCCGGGGGGCCTGTGGGAGGTTTTGAGGGCGTCCCAGAGGCGAAAGAGTGGAAACGACAGTTTTTTGGTGGTTTTTCGTGGGTGTTAGCCCACGGATCAATGGGGGGGCGCTGGGTCCGGAAATTATTTTGGGCAGAGCCACTCGGGGGGGTCCCTGACGAGCTGTTAAGCGGATCCATGGGCTCCGGGGGGCCTGTGGGAGGTTTTGAGGGCGTCCCAGAGGCGAAAAAGTGGAAACGGCAGTTTTTTGGCGATTTTTCGTGGGTGTTAGCCCACGGATCGATGGGGGGGCGCTGGGTCCGGAAATTATTTTGGCCCGAGCCGCTCGGGGGGGTCTCTGACGAGCTGTTAAGCGGATCCATGGGCTCCGGGGGGCCTGTGGGAGGTTTTGAGGGCGTCCCAGAGGCGAAAGAGTGGAAACGGCAGTTTTTTGGCGATTTTTCGTGGGTGTTAGCCCACGGATCGATGGGGGGGCGCTGGGTCCGGAAATTATTTTGGGCCAAGCGGCTCGGGGGGGTCCCTGACGAGCTTTTAAGAGGATCCATGGGCTCCGGGGGGCCTGTGGGAGGTTTTGAGGGCGTCGCAGAGGCAAAAGAGTGGAAACGGTAGTTTTTTGGCGGTTTTTCGTGGGTGTTAGCCCCCGGATCGATGGGGGGGCGCTGGGTCCGAAAATTATTTTGGGCAGAGCCACTCGGGGGGGTCCCTGACGAGTTGTTAAGCAGATCCATGGGCTCCGGGGGGCCTGTGGGAGGTTTTGAGGGCGTCCCAGAGGCGAAAGAGTGGAAACGGCAGTTTTTTGGCGATTTTTCGTGGGTGTTAGCCCATGGATCGATGGGGGGGCGCTGGGTCCGGAAATTATTTTGGGCAGAGCCGCTCGGGGGGGTCCCTGACGAGCTGTTAAGCGGATCCATGGGCTCCGGGGGGCCTGTGGGAGGTTTTGAGGGCGTCCCAGAGGCGAAAGAGTGGAAACGGCAGTTTTTTGGCGATTTTTCGTGGGTGTTAGCCCACGGATCGATGGGGGGGCGCTGGGTCCGGAAATTATTTTGGGCAGAGCCGCTCGGGGGGGTCCCTGACGAGCTGTTAAGCGGATCCATGGGCTCTGTGGGGCCTGTGGGAGGTTTTGAGGGCGTTCCAGAGGCGAAAGAGTGGAAACGACAGTTTTTTGGCGATTTTTCGTGGGTGTTAGCCCCCGGATCGATGGGGGGGCGCTGGGTCCGGAAATTATTTTGGTCCGAGCCGCTCGGAGGGGTCCTTGACGAGCTGTTAAGCGTATCCATGGGCTCCGGGGGGCCTGTGGGAGGTTTTGAGGGCGTCCCAGAGGCGAAAGAGTGGAAACGGCAGTTTTTTGGCGATTTTTCATGGGTGTTAGCCCACGGATCGATGGGGGGGCGCTGGGTCCAGAAATTATTTTGGGCCGAGCTGCTCGGGGGGGTCCCTGACGAGCTGTTAAGCGGATCC
Organism: Capsicum rhomboideum; assembly: GCA_031232105.1. Taxonomy (NCBI): domain Eukaryota; kingdom Viridiplantae; phylum Streptophyta; class Magnoliopsida; order Solanales; family Solanaceae; genus Capsicum; species Capsicum rhomboideum. The sequence goes on from CP124714.1 coordinate 116,389, forward strand.
ATGGGCTCTGGGGGGCCTGTGGGAGGTTTTGAGGGCGTCCTAGGGGCGAAAGAGTGGAAACGGCAGTTTTTTGGCGGTTTTTCGTGGGTGTTAGCCCACGGATCGATGGGGGGGCGCTGGTTCCGGAAATTATTTTGGGCAGAGCCACTCGGGGGGGTCCCTGACGAGCTGTTAAGCGGATCCATGGGCTCCGGGGGGCCTGTGGGAGGTTTTGAGGGCGTCCCAGAGGCGAAAGAGTGGAAACGACAGTTTTTTGGCGGTTTTTCGTGGGTGTTAGCCCACGGATTGATGGGGGGGCGCTGGGTCCGGAAATTATTTTGGACCGAGCCGCTTGGGGGGGTCCCTGAAGAGCTTTTAAGCGGATCCATGGGCTCCGTGGGGCCTGTGGGAGGTTTTGAGGGCGTCCCAGAGGCGAAAGAGTGGAAACGGCAGTTTTTTGGCAGTTTTTCGTGGGTGTTAACCCACGGATCGATGGGGGGGCGCTGGGTCCGGAAATTATTTTGGACAGAGCCACTTGGGGGGGTCCCTGACGAGCTGTTAAGCGGATCCATGGGCTCCGGGGGGCCTGTGGGAGGTTTTGAGGGCATCCCAGAGGCGAAAGAGTGGAAACGGCAGTTTTTTGGCGATTTTTCGTGGGTGTTAGCCCACGGATCGATGGGGGGGCGCTGGGTCTGGAAATTATTTTGGGCAGAGCCACTCGGGGGGGTCCCTGACGAGCTGTTAAGCGGATCCATGGGCTCCGTGGGGCCTGTGGGAGGTTTTGAGGGCGTCCCAGAGGCGAAAGAGTGGAAACGGCAGTTTTTTGGCGATTTTTCGTGGGTGTTAGCCCACGGATCGATGGGGGGGCACTGGGTCCGGAAATTATTTTGGGCCGAGCCGCTCGGGGGGGTCCCTGACGAGCTGTTAAGCGGATCCATGGGCTCCGGGGGGCCTGTGGGAGGTTTTGAGGGCGTCCCAGAGGCGAAAGAGTGGAAACGGCAGTTTTTTGGCAATTTTTCGTGGCTGTTAGCCCACGGATCGATGGGGGGGCGCTGGGTCCGGAAATTATTTTGGGCCGAGCAGCTCGGGGGGGTCCCTGACGAGCTTTTAAGATGATCCATGGGCTCCGAGGGGCCTGTGGTAGGTTTTGAGGGCGTCCCAGAGGCGAAAGAGTGGAAACTGTAGTTTTTTGGCGGTTTTTCGTGGGTGTTAGCCCACGGATCGATGGGGAGGCGCTGGGTCCGGAAATTATTTTGGGCAGAGCCGCTCGGCGGGGTCCCTGACGAGCTGTTAAGCGGATCCATGGGCTCCGGGGGGCCTGTGGGAGGTTTTGAGGGCGTCCCAGAGGCGAAAGAGTGCAAACGACAGTTTTTTGGCGATTTTTCGTGGGTGTTAGCCCACGGATCGATGGGGGGGCGCTGGGTCCGGAAATTATTTTGGGCCGAGACGCTCGGGGGGGTCCCTGACGAGCTGTTAAGCGGATCCATGTGCTCCGGGGGGCTTGTGGGAGGTTTTGAGGGCGTCCCAGAGGCGAAAGAGTGGAAACGGCAGTTTTTTGGCGGTTTTTCGTGGGTGTTAGCCCACGGATCGATGGGGGGGCGCTGGGTCCGGAAATTATTTTGGGCCGAGCCACTCGGGGGGGTCCCTGACGAGCTGTTAAGCGGATCCATGTGCCCCGGGGGGCTTGTGGGAGGTTTTGAGGGCGTCCCAGAGGCGAAAGAGTGGAAACGGCAGTTTTCTGGCGATTTTTTGTGGGTGTTAGCCCACGGATCGATGGGGGGGCGCTGGGTCCGAAAATTAATTTGGGCCGATCCGCTCGGGGGGGTCCCTGATGAGCTGTTAAGCGGATCCATGGGCTCCGAGGGGCCTGTGGGAGGTTTTGAGGGCGTCCCAGAGGCGAAAGAGTGGAAACGGCAGTTTTTTGGCGATTTTTCGTGGGTGTTAGCCCACGGATCGATGGGGGGGCGCTGGGTCCGGAAATTATTTTGGGCCGAGCTGCTCGGGGGGGTCCCTGACGAGCTGTTAAGCGGATCCATGGGCTCCGGGGGGCTTGTGTGAGGTTTTGAGGGCGTCCCAGAGGTGAAAGAGTGGAAACGGCAGTTTTTTGGCGGTTTTTCGTGGGTGTTAGCCCACGGATCGATGGGGGGGCGCTGGGTCCGGAAATTATTTTGGGCAGAGCCACTCGGGGGGGGCCCTGACGAGCTGTTAAGCAGATCCATGGGCTCCGGGGGGCCTGTGGGAGGTTTTGAGGGCGTCCCAGAGGCGAAAGAGTGGAAACGGCAGTTTTTTGGCGATTTTTCGTGGGTGTTATCCCACGGATCGATGGGGGGGCGCTGGGTCCGGAAATTATTTTGGGCTGAGCCGCTCGGGGGGGTCCCTGACGAGCTGTTAAGCGGATCCATGGGCTCCGGGGGGCCTGTGGGAGGTTTTTAGGGTGTCCCAGAGGCGAAAGAGTGGAAACGGCAGTTTTTTGGCGATTTTTCGTGGGTGTTAGCCCACGGATCGATGGGGGGCGCTGGGTCCGAAAATTATTTTGGGCCAAGCTGCTCGGGGGGGTCCCTGACGAGCTTTTAAGAGGATCCATGGGCTCCGGGGGGCCTGTGGGAGGTTTTGAGGGCATCCCAGAGGCGAAAGAGTGGAAACGGTAGTTTTTTGGCGGTTTTTCGTGGGTGTTAGCCCACGGATCGATGGGGGGGCGCTGGGTCCGGAAATTATTTTGGGCAGAGCCGCTCGGGGGGGTCCCTGACGAGCTCTTAAGCGGATCCATGGGCTCCGTGGGGCCTGTGGGAGGTTTTGAGGGCGTCCCAGAGGCGAAAGAGTGGAAACGGCAGTTTTTTGGCGATTTTTCGTGGGTGTTAGCCCACGGATCGATGGGGGGGCGCTGGGTCCGGAAATTATTTTGGACAGAGCCACTCGGGGGGGTCCCTGACGAGCTGTTAAGCGGATCCATGGGCTCCGGGGGGCCTGTGGGAGGTTTTGAGGGCGTCCCAGAGGCGAAAGAGTGGAAACGGCAGTTTTTTGGCGATTTTTCGTGGGTGTTAGCCCACGGATCGATGCGGGGGCGCTGGGTACGGAAATTATTTTGGGCCGAGCCGCTCGGGGGGGTCCCTGACGAGCTGTTAAGCGGATCCATGGGCTCCGGGGGGCCTGTGGGATGTTTTGAGGGCGTCCCAGAGGCGAAAGAGTGGAAACGGCAGTTTTTTGGCGGTTTTTCGTGGGTGTTAGCCCACGGATCGATGCGGGGGCGCTGGTTCCGAAAATTATTTTGGGCAGAGCCACTCGGGGGGGTCCCTGACGAGCTGTTAAGCGGATCCATGGGCTCCGGGGGGCCTGTGGGAGGTTTTGAGGGCGTCCCAGAGGCGAAAGAGTGGAAACGACAGTTTTTTGGCGATTTTTCGTGGGTGTTAGCCCACGGATCGATGGGGGGGCGCTGGGTCCGGAAATTATTTTGGACCGAGCCACTCGGGGGGGTCCCTGAAGAGCTGTTAAGCGGATCCATGGGCTCCTGGGGGCCTGTGGGAGGTTTTGAGGGCATCCCAGAGGCGAAAGAGTGGAAACGGCAGTTTTTTGGCGATTTTTCGTGGGTGTTAGCCCACGGATCGATGGGGGGGCGCTGGGTCCGGAAATTATTTTGGGCCGAGCCGCTCGGGGGGGTCCCTGACGAGCTGTTAAGCGGATCCATGGGCTCCGGGGGGCCTGTGGGAGGTTTTGAGGGCGTCCCAGAGGCGAAAGAGTGGAAACGGCAGTTTTTTGGCGATTTTTTGTGGGTGTTAGCCCACGGATCGATGGGGGGGCGCTGGTTCCGGAAATTATTTTGGGCAGAGCCACTTGGGGGGGTCCCTGACGAGCTGTTAAGCAGATCCATGGGCTCCGGGGGTCCTGTGGGAGGTTTTGAGGGCGTCCCAGAGGCGAAAGAGTGGAAACGGCAGTTTTTTGGCGGTTTTTCATGGGTGTTAGCCCATGGATCGATGGGGGGGCGCTGGGTCCGGAAATTATTTTGGGCAGAGCCACTCGGGGGGGTCCCTGACGAGCTGTTAAGCGGATCCATGTGCTCCGGGGGGCCTGTGGGAGGTTTTGAGGGCGTCCCAGAGGCGAAAGAGTGGAAACGACAGTTTTTTGGCGGTTTTTCGTGGGTGTTAGCCCACGGATCGATGCGGGGGCGCTGGTTCCGAAAATTATTTTGGGCAGAGCCACTCGGGGGGGTCCCTGACGAGCTGTTAAGTGGATCCATGGGATCCGGGGGCCTGTGGGAGGTTTTGAGGGGTCCCAGAGGCGAAAGAGTGGAAACGACAGTTTTTTGGCGGTTTTTCATGGGTGTTAGCCCACGGATCGATGGGGGGGCGCTGGGTCCGGAAATTATTTTGGGCAAAGCCACTCGGGGGGGTCCCTGACGAGCTGTTAAGCGGATCCATGGGCTCCGAGGGGCCTGTGGGAGGTTTTGAGGGCGTCCCAGAGGCGAAAGAGTGGAAACGGCAATTTTTTGGCGATTTTTCGTGGGTGTTAGCCCACGGATCGATGGGGGGGCGCTGGGTTCGGAAATTATTTTGGGCCGAGCTGCTCGGGGGGGTCCATGACGAGCTGTTAAGCAGATCCATGGGCTCCGGGGGGCTTGTGTGAGGTTTTGAGGGCGTCCCAGAGGTGAAAGAGTGGAAACGGCAGTTTTTTGGCGGTTTTTCGTGGGTGTTAGCCCACGGATCGATGGGGGGGCGCTGGGTCCGGAAATTATTTTGGGCAGAGCCACTCGGGGGGGGCCCTGACGAGCTGTTAAGCGGATCCATGGGCTCCGGGGGGCCTGTGGGAGGTTTTGAGGGCGTCCCAGAGGCGAAAGAGTGGAAACGGCAGTTTTTTGGCGATTTTTCGTGGGTGTTAGCCCACGGATCGATGGGGGGGCGCTGGGTACAAAAATTATTTTGGGCTGAGCCGCTCGAGGGGGTCCCTGACGAGCTGTTAAGCGGATCCATGGGCTCCGGGGGGCCTGTGGGAGGTTTTGAGGGTGTCCCAGAGGCGAAAGAGTGGAAACGGCAGTTTTTTTGCGATTTTTCGTGGGTGTTAGCCCACGGATCGATGGGGGGCGCTGGGTCCGAAAATTATTTTGGGCCAAGCTGCTCGGGGGGGTCCCTGACGAGCTTTTAAGAGGATCCATGGGCTCCGGGGGGCCTGTGGGAGGTTTTGAGGGCATCCCAGAGGCGAAAGAGTGGAAACGGTAGTTTTTTGGCGGTTTTTCGTGGGTGTTAGCCCACGGATCGATGGGGGGGCGCTGGGTCCAGAAATTATTTTGGGCAGAGCCACTCGGGGGGGTCCCTGACGAGCTGTTAAGCGGATCCATGGGCTCCGTGGGGCCTGTGGGAGGTTTTGAGGGCGTCCCAGAGGCGAAAGAGTGGAAACGGCAGTTTTTTGGCGATTTTTCGTGGGTGTTAGCCCACGGATCGATGGGGGGGCGCTGGGTCCGGAAATTATTTTGGACAGAGCCACTCGGGGGGGTCCCTGACGAGCTGTTAAGCGGATCCATGGGCTCCGGGGGGCCTGTGGGAGGTTTTGAGGGCGTCCCAGAGGCGAAAGAGTGGAAACGGCAGTTTTTTGGCGATTTTTCGTGGGTGTTAGCCCACGGATCGATGCGGGGGCGCTGGGTACGGAAATTATTTTGGGCCGAGCCGCTCGGGGGGGTCCCTGACGAGCTGTTAAGCGGATCCATGGGCTCCGGGGGGCCTGTGGGATGTTTTGAGGGCGTCCCAGAGGCGAAAGAGTGGAAACGGCAGTTTTTTGGCGGTTTTTCGTGGGTGTTAGCCCACGGATCGATGCGGGGGCGCTGGTTCCGAAAATTATTTTGGGCAGAGCCACTCGGGGGGGTCCCTGACGAGCTGTTAAGCGGATCCATGGGCTCCGGGGGGCCTGTGGGAGGTTTTGAGGGCGTCCCAGAGGCGAAAGAGTGGAAACGGCAGTTTTTTGGCGATTTTTCGTGGGTGTTAGCCCACGGATCGATGGGGGGGCGCTGGGTACGGAAATTATTTTGGACCGAGCCACTCGGGGGGGTCCCTGAAGAGCTGTTAAGCGGATCCATGGGCTCCTGGGGGCCTGTGGGAGGTTTTGAGGGCGTCCCAGAGGCGAAAGAGTGGAAACGGCAGTTTTTTGGCGATTTTTCGTGGGTGTTAGCCCACGGATCGATGGGGGGGCGCTGGGTCCGGAAATTATTTTGGGCCGAGCCACTCGGGGGGGTCCCTGATGAGCTTTTAAGACGATCCATGGGCTCCGGGGGGCCTGTGGGAGGTTTTGAGGGCGTCCCAGAGGCGAAAGAGTGGAAACGGCAGTTTTTTGGCGATTTTTCGTGGGTGTTAGCCCACGGATCGATGGGGGGGCGCTGGGTCCGGAAATTATTTTGGGTAGAGCCGCTCGGGGGGGTCCCTGACGAGCTGTTAAGCGGATCTATGGGCTCCGTGGGGCCTGTGGGAGGTTTTGAGGGCATCCCAGAGGCCAAAGAGTGGAAACGGCAGTTTTTTGGCGATTTTTCGTGGGTGTTAGCCCACGGATCGATGGGGGGGCGCTGGGTCCGGAAATTATTTTGGGCCGAGCCGCTCGGGGGGGTCCCTGACGAGCTGTTAAGCAGATCCATGGGCTCCGGGGGGCCTGTGGGAGGTTTTGAGGGCGTCCCAGAGGCGAAAGAGTGGAAACGGCAGTTTTTTGGCGATTTTTCGTGGGTGTTAGCCCACGGATCGATGGGGGGGCGCTGGTTCCGGAAATTATTTTGGGCAGAGCCACATGGGGGGGTCCCTGACGAGCTGTTAAGCAGATCCATGGGCTCCGGGGGTCCTGTGGGAGGTTTTGAGGGCGTCCCAGAGGCGAAAGAGTGGAAACGGCAGTTTTTTGGCGGTTTTTCGTGGGTGTTAGCCCATGGATCGATGGGGGGGCGCTGGGTCCGGAAATTATTTTGGGCAGAGCCACTCGGGGGGGTCCCTGACGAGCTGTTAAGCGGATCCATGGGCTCCGGGGGGCCTGTGGGAGGTTTTGAGGGCGTCCCAGAGGCGAAAGAGTGGAAACGATAGTTTTTTGGCGATTTTTCGTGGGTGTTAGCCCACGGATCGATGGGGGGGTGCTGGGTCCGAAAATTATTTTGGACCGAGCCGATCGGGGGGGTCCCTGAAGAGCTGTTAAGCGGATCCATGGGCTCCGGGGGGCCTGTGGGAGGTTTTGAGGGCGTCCCAGAGGCGAAAGAGTGGAAACGGCAGTTTTTTGGCGATTTTTCGTGGGTGTTAGCCCACGGATCGATGGGGGGGCGCTGGGTCCGGAAATTATTTTGGGCCGAGCCGCTCGGGGGGGTCCCTGACGAGCTTTTAAGAGGATCCATGGGCTCCGGGGGGCCTGTGGGAGGTTTTGAGGGCGTCCCAGAGGCGAAAGAGTGGAAACGGCAGTTTTTTGGCGATTTTTCGTGGGTGTTAGCCCACGGATCGATGGGGGGGCGCTGGGTCCGGAAATTATTTTGGGCAGAGCCACTCGGGGGGGTCCCTGACGAGATGTTAAGCGGATCCATGGGCTCCGAGGGGCCTGTGGGAGGTTTTGAGGGCGTCCCAGAGGCGAAAGAGTGGAAACGGCAGTTTTTTGGCGATTTTTCGTGGGTGTTAGCCCACGGATCGATGGGGGGGCGCTGGGTCCGGAAATTATTTTGGGCAGAGCCACTCGGGGGGGTCCCTGACGAGCTTTTAAGAGGATCCATGGGCTCCGGGGGGCCTGTGGGAGGTTTTGAGGGCGTCCCAGAGGCGAAAGAGTGGAAACGATAGTTTTTTGGCGGTTTTTCGTGGGTGTTAGCCCACGGATCGATGGGGGGGCGCTGGGTCCAGAAATTATTTTGGGCCGAGCCACTCGGGGGGGTCCCTGACGAGCTGTTAAGCGGATCCATGTGCTCCGGGGGGCCTGTGGGAGGTTTTGAGGGCATCCCAGAGGCGAAAGAGTGGAAACGGCAGTTTTTTGGAGATTTTTCGTGGGTGTTAGCCCACGGATCGATGGGGGGGCGCTGGGTCCGGAAATTATTTTGGACCGAGCCGCTCGAGGGGGTCCCTGACGAGCTGTTAAGCGGATCCATGTGCTCTGGGGGGCCTGTGGGAGGTTTTGAGGGCGTCCCAGAGGCGAAAGAGTGGAAACGACAGTTTTTTGGCTATTTTTCGAGGGTGTTAGCCCACGGATCGATGGGGGGGCGCTGGGTCCGAAAATTAATTTGGGCCGATCCGCTCGGGGGGGTCCCTGACGAGCTGTTAAGCGGATCCATAGGCTCCGAGGGGCCTGTGGGAGGTTTTGAGGGCGTCCCAGAGGTGAAAGAGTGGAAACGACAGTTTTTTGGTGATTTTTCGTGGGTGTTAGCCCACGGATCGATGGGGGGGCGCTGGGTTCGGAAATTATTTTGGGCCGAGACGCTCGGGGGGGTCCCTGACGAGCTGTTAAGCGGATCCATGGGCTCCGGGGGGCCTGTGGGAGGTTTTGAGGGCGTCCTAGAGGCGAAAGAGTGGAAACGGCAGTTTTTTGGCGGTTTTTCGTGGGTGTTAGCCCACGGATCGATGGGGGGGCGCTGGGTCTGGAAATTATTTTGGGCAGAGCCACTCGGGGGGGTCCCTGACGAGCTGTTAAGCGGATCCATGGGCTCCATGGGGCCTGTGGGAGGTTTTGAGGGCGTCCCAGAGGCGAAAGAGTGGAAACGACAGTTTTTTGGCGATTTTTCGTGGGTGTTAGCCCACGGATCGATGGGGGGGCGCTGGGTTCGGAAATTATTTTGGGCCGAGACGCTCGGGGGGGTCCCTGACGAGCTGTTAAGCGGATCCATGGGCTCCGGGGGGCCTGTGGGAGGTTTTGAGGGCGTCCTAGAGGCGAAAGAGTGGAAACGGCAGTTTTTTGGCGATTTTTCGTGGGTGTTAGCCCACGGATCAATGGGGGGGCGCTGGGTACGGAAATTATTTTGGGCCGAGCCATTCGGGGGGGGTCCCTGACGAGCTGTTAAGCGGATCCATGGGCTCCGGGGGGCCTGTGGGAGGTTTTGAGGGCGTCCCAGAGGCGAAAGAGTGGAAACGGCAGTTTTTTGGCGATTTTTCGTGGGTGTTATCCCACGGATCGATGGGGGGGCGCTGGGTCCGGAAATTATTTTGGGCCGAGCTGCTCGGGGGGGTCCCTGACGAGCTGTTAAGCAGATCCATGGGCTCCGGGGGGCCTGTGGGAGGTTTTGAGGGCGTCCCAGAGGCGAAAGAGTGGAAACGGCAGTTTTTTGGCTATTTTTCGTGGGTGTTAGCCCACGGATCGATGGGGGGGCGCTGGGTCCGGAAATTATTTTGGGCCGAACCGCTCGGGGGGGTCCCTGACGAGCTGTTAAGCGGATCCATGGGCTCCGTGGGGCCTGTGGGAGGTTTTGAGGGCGTCCCAGAGGCGAAAGAGTGGAAACGGCAGTTTTTTGGCGATTTTTCGTGGGTGTTAGCCCACGGATCGATGGGGGGGCGCTGGGTCCGGAAATTATTTTGGGCCGAGCCGGTCGGGGGGGTCCCTGACGAGCTGTTAAGCGGATCCAAGGGCTTCGGGGGGCCTGTGGGAGGTTTTGAGGGCGTCCCAGAGGCGAAAGAGTGGAAACGGCAGTTTTTTGGCAATTTTTCGTGGGTGTTAGCCCACGGATCGATGGGGGGGCGCTGGGTCCGAAAATTATTTTGGGCCAAGCCGCTCGGGGGGGTCCCTGACGAGCTTTTAAGAGGATCCATGGGCTCCGGGGGGCCTGTGGGAGGTTTTGAGGGCGTCCCAGAGGCGAAAGAGTGGAAACGGCAGTTTTTTGGCGATTTTTCGTGGGTGTTAGCCCACGGATCGATGGGGGGGCGCTGGGTCCGGAAATTATTTTGGACCGAGCTGCTCGGGGGGGTCCCTAAAGAGCTGTTAAGCGGATCCATGGGCTCCGGGGGGCCTGTGGCAGGTTTTGAGGGCGTCCCAGAGGCGAAAGAGTGGAAACGGCAGTTTTTTGGCGGTTTTTCGTGGGTGTTAGCCCACGGATCGATGGGGGGGCGCTGGGTACGGAAATTATTTTGGGCAGAGCCACTCGGGGGGGTCCCTGACGAGCTGTTAAGCGGATCCATGGGCTCCGGGGGGCCTGTGGGAGGTTTTGAGGGCGTCCCAGAGGCGAAAGAGTGGAAACGGCAGTTTTTTGGCGGTTTTTCGTGGGTGTTAGCCCATGGATCGATGGGGGGGCGCTGGGTCCGGAAATTATTTTGGGCAGAGCCACTCGGGGGGGTCCCTGACGAGCTGTTAAGCGGATCCATGGGCTCCGGGGGGCCTGTGGGAGGTTTTGAGGGCGTCCCAGAGGCGAAAGAGTGGAAACGATAGTTTTTTGGCGATTTTTCGTGGGTGTTAGCCCACGGATCGATGGGGGGGTGCTGGGTCCGAAAATTATTTTGGACCGAGCCGATCGGGGGGGTCCCTGAAGAGCTGTTAAGCGGATCCATGGGCTCCGGGGGGCCTGTGGGAGGTTTTGAGGGCGTCCCAGAGGCGAAAGAGTGGAAACGGCAGTTTTTTGGCGATTTTTCGTGGGTGTTAGCCCACGGATCGATGGGGGGGCGCTGGGTCCGGAAATTATTTTGGGCCGAGCCGCTCGGGGGGGTCCCTGACGAGCTTTTAAGAGGATCCATGGGCTCCGGGGGGCCTGTGGGAGGTTTTGAGGGCATCCCAGAGGCGAAAGAGTGGAAACAGCAGTTTTTTGGCGATTTTTCGTGGGTGTTAGCCCACGGATCGATGGGGGGGCGCTGGGTCCGGAAATTATTTTGGGCAGAGCCACTCGGGGGGGTCCCTGACGAGATGTTAAGCGGATCCATGGGCTCCGAGGGGCCTGTGGGAGGTTTTGAGGGCGTCCCAGAGGCGAAAGAGTGGAAACGGCAGTTTTTTGGCGATTTTTCGTGGGTGTTAGCCCACGGATCGATGGGGGGGCGCTGGGTCCGGAAATTATTTTGGGCAGAGCCACTCGGGGGGGTCCCTGACGAGCTTTTAAGAGGATCCATGGGCTCCGGGGGGCCTGTGGGAGGTTTTGAGGGCGTCCCAGAGGCGAAAGAGTGGAAACGATAGTTTTTTGGCGGTTTTTCGTGGGTGTTAGCCCACGGATCGATGGGGGGGCGCTGGGTCCAGAAATTATTTTGGGCCGAGCCACTCGGGGGGGTCCCTGACGAGCTGTTAAGCGGATCCATGTGCTCCGGGGGGCCTGTGGGAGCTTTTGAGGGCATCCCAGAGGCGAAAGAGTGGAAACGGCAGTTTTTTGGAGATTTTTCGTGGGTGTTAGCCCACGGATCGATGGGGGGGCGCTGGGTCCGGAAATTATTTTGGACCGAGCCGCTCGAGGGGGTCCCTGACGAGCTGTTAAGCGGATCCATGTGCTCTGGGGGGCCTGTGGGAGGTTTTGAGGGCGTCCCAGAGGCGAAAGAGTGGAAACGACAGTTTTTTGGCTATTTTTCGAGGGTGTTAGCCCACGGATCGATGGGGGGGCGCTGGGTCCGAAAATTAATTTGGGCCGATCCACTCGGGGGGGTCCCTGACGAGCTGTTAAGCGGATCCATAGGCTCCGAGGGGCCTGTGGGAGGTTTTGAGGGCGTCCCAGAGGCGAAAGAGTGGAAACGACAGTTTTTTGGTGATTTTTCGTGGGTGTTAGCCCACGGATCGATGGGGGGGCGCTGGGTTCGGAAATTATTTTGGGCCGAGACGCTCGGGGGGGTCCCTGACGAGCTGTTAAGCGGATCCATGGGCTCCGGGGGGCCTGTGGGAGGTTTTGAGGGCGTCCTAGAGGCGAAAGAGTGGAAACGGCAGTTTTTTGGCGGTTTTTCGTGGGTGTTAGCCCACGGATCGATGGGGGGGCGCTGGGTCTGGAAATTATTTTGGGCAGAGCCACTCGGGGGGGTCCCTGACGAGCTGTTAAGCGGATCCATGGGCTCCGTGGGGCCTGTGGGAGGTTTTGAGGGCGTCCCAGAGGCGAAAGAGTGGAAACGACAGTTTTTTGGCGATTTTTCGTGGGTGTTAGCCCACGGATCGATGGGGGGGCGCTGGGTTCGGAAATTATTTTGGGCCGAGACGCTCGGGGGGGTCCCTGACGAGCTGTTAAGCGGATCCATGGGCTCCGGGGGGCCTGTGGGAGGTTTTGAGGGCGTCCTAGAGGCGAAAGAGTGGAAACGGCAGTTTTTTGGCGATTTTTCGTGGGTGTTAGCCCACGGATCAATGGGGGGGCGCTGGGTACGGAAATTATTTTGGGCCGAGCCATTCGGGGGGGGTCCCTGACGAGCTGTTAAGCGGATCCATGGGCTCCGGGGGGCCTGTGGGAGGTTTTGAGGGCGTCCCAGAGGCGAAAGAGTGGAAACGGCAGTTTTTTGGCGATTTTTCGTGGGTGTTATCCCACGGATCGATGGGGGGGCGCTGGGTCCGGAAATTATTTTGGGCCGAGCTGCTCGGGGGGGTCCCTGACGAGCTGTTAAGCAGATCCATGGGCTCCGGGGGGCCTGTGGGAGGTTTTGAGGGCGTCCCAGAGGCGAAAGAGTGGAAACGGCAGTTTTTTGGCTATTTTTCGTGGGTGTTAGCCCACGGATCGATGGGGGGGCGCTGGGTCCGGAAATTATTTTGGGCCGAACCGCTCGGGGGGGTCCCTGACGAGCTGTTAAGCGGATCCATGGGCTCCGTGGGGCCTGTGGGAGGTTTTGAGGGCGTCCCAGAGGCGAAAGAGTGGAAACGGCAGTTTTTTGGCGATTTTTCGTGGGTGTTAGCCCACGGATCGATGGGGGGGCGCTGGGTCCGGAAATTATTTTGGGCCGAGCCGGTCGGGGGGGTCCCTGACGAGCTGTTAAGCGGATCCATGTGCTCCGGGGGGCCTGTGGGAGGTTTTGAGGGCATCCCAGAGGCGAAAGAGTGGAAACGGCAGTTTTTTGGAGATTTTTCGTGGGTGTTAGCCCACGGATCGATGGGGGGGCGCTGGGTCCGGAAATTATTTTGGACCGAGCCGCTCGAGGGGGTCCCTGACGAGCTGTTAAGCGGATCCATGTGCTCTGGGGGGCCTGTGGGAGGTTTTGAGGGCGTCCCAGAGGCGAAAGAGTGGAAACGACAGTTTTTTGGCTATTTTTCGAGGGTGTTAGCCCACGGATCGATGGGGGGGCGCTGGGTCCGAAAATTAATTTGGGCCGATCCGCTCGGGGGGGTCCCTGACGAGCTGTTAAGCGGATCCATAGGCTCCGAGGGGCCTGTGGGAGGTTTTGAGGGCGTCCCAGAGGCGAAAGAGTGGAAACGACAGTTTTTTGGTGATTTTTCGTGGGTGTTAGCCCACGGATCGATGGGGGGGCGATGGGTTCGGAAATTATTTTGGGCCGAGACGCTCGGGGGGGTCCCTGACGAGCTGTTAAGCGGATCCATGGGCTCCGGGGGGCCTGTGGGAGGTTTTGAGGGCGTCCTAGAGGCGAAAGAGTGGAAACGGCAGTTTTTTGGCGGTTTTTCGTGGGTGTTAGCCCACGGATCGATGGGGGGGCGCTGGGTCTGGAAATTATTTTGGGCAGAGCCACTCGGGGGGGTCCCTGACGAGCTGTTAAGCGGATCCATGGGCTCCGTGGGGCCTGTGGGAGGTTTTGAGGGCGTCCCAGAGGCGAAAGAGTGGAAACGACAGTTTTTTGGCGATTTTTCGTGGGTGTTAGCCCACGGATCGATGGGGGGGCGCTGGGTTCGGAAATTATTTTGGGCCGAGACGCTCGGGGGGGTCCCTGACGAGCTGTTAAGCGGATCCATGGGCTCCGGGGGGCCTGTGGGAGGTTTTGAGGGCGTCCTAGAGGCGAAAGAGTGGAAACGGCAGTTTTTTGGCGATTTTTCGTGGGTGTTAGCCCACGGATCAATGGGGGGGCGCTGGGTACGGAAATTATTTTGGGCCGAGCCATTCGGGGGGGGTCCCTGACGAGCTGTTAAGCGGATCCATGGGCTCCGGGGGGCCTGTGGGAGGTTTTGAGGGCGTCCCAGAGGCGAAAGAGTGGAAACGGCAGTTTTTTGGCGATTTTTCGTGGGTGTTATCCCACGGATCGATGGGGGGGCGCTGGGTCCAGAAATTATTTTGGGCCGAGCTGCTCGGGGGGGTCCCTGACGAGCTGTTAAGCAGATCCATGGGCTCCGGGGGGCCTGTGGGAGGTTTTGAGGGCGTCCCAGAGGCGAAAGAGTGGAAACGGCAGTTTTTTGGCTATTTTTCGTGGGTGTTAGCCCACGGATCGATGGGGGGGCGCTGGGTCCGGAAATTATTTTGGGCCGAACCGCTCGGGGGGGTCCCTGACGAGCTGTTAAGCGGATCCATGGGCTCCGTGGGGCCTGTGGGAGGTTTTGAGGGCGTCCCAGAGGCGAAAGAGTGGAAACGGCAGTTTTTTGGCGATTTTTCGTGGGTGTTAGCCCACGGATCGATGGGGGGGCGCTGGGTCCGGAAATTATTTTGGGCCGAGCCGGTCGGGGGGGTCCCTGACGAGCTGTTAAGCGGATCCAAGGGCTTCGGGGGGCCTGTGGGAGGTTTTGAGGGCGTCCCAGAGGCGAAAGAGTGGAAACGGCAGTTTTTTGGCAATTTTTCGTGGGTGTTAGCCCACGGATCGATGGGGGGGCGCTGGGTCCGAAAATTATTTTGGGCCAAGCCGCTCGGGGGGGTCCCTGACGAGCTTTTAAGAGGATCCATGGGCTCCGGGGGGCCTGTGGGAGGTTTTGAGGGCGTCCCAGAGGCGAAAGAGTGGAAACGGCAGTTTTTTGGCGATTTTTCGTGGGTGTTAGCCCACGGATCGATGGGGGGGCGCTGGGTCCGGAAATTATTTTGGACCGAGCTGCTCGGGGGGGTCCCTAAAGAGCTGTTAAGCGGATCCATGGGCTCCGGGGGGCCTGTGGCAGGTTTTGAGGGCGTCCCAGAGGCGAAAGAGTGGAAACGGCAGTTTTTTGGCGGTTTTTCGTGGGTGTTAGCCCACGGATCGATGGGGGGGCGCTGGGTACGGAAATTATTTTGGGCAGAGCCACTCGGGGGGGTCCCTGACGAGCTGTTAAGCGGATCCATGGGCTCCGGGGGGCCTGTGGGAGGTTTTGAGGGCGTCCCATAGGCGAAAGAGTGGAAACGGCAGTTTTTTAGCGATTTTTCGTGGGTGTTAGCCCACGGATCGATGGGGGGGCGCTGGGTCCGGAAATTATTTTGGGCCAAACCGCTCGGGGGGGTCCCTGACGAGCTTTTAAGTGGATCCATGGGCTCCGTGGGGCCTGTGGGAGGTTTTGAGGGCGTCCCAGAGGCGAAAGAGTGGAAACGGCAGTTTTTTGGCGATTTTTCGTGGGTGTTAGCCCACGGATCGATGGGGGGGCGCTGGGTCCGGAAATTATTTTGGGAAGAGCCGCTCGGGGGGGTCCCTGACGAGCTGTTAAGCGGATCCATGGGCTCCGGGGGGCCTGTGGGAGGTTTTGAGGGCGTCCCAGAGGCGAAAGAGTGGAAACGACAGTTTTTTGGCGATTTTTCGTGGGTGTTAGCCCACGGATCGATGGGGGGGCGCTGGTTCCGAAAATTATTTTGGGCAGAGCCACTCGGGGGGGTCTCTGACGAGCTGTTAAGCGGATCCATGGGCTCCGGGGGGCCTGTGGGAAGTTTTGAGGGCGTCCTAGAGGCGAAAGAGTTTAAACGGCAGTTTTTTGGCGGCTTTTCATGGGTGTTATCCCACGTATCGATGGGGGGGCGCTGGTTCCAGAAATTATTTTGGGCAGAGCCACTCGGGGGGGTCCCTGACGAGCTGTTAAGCGGATCCATGGGCTCCGGGGGGCCTGTGGGAGTTTTTGAGGGCGTCCCAGAGGCGAAAGAGTGGAAACGGCAGTTTTTTGGCGATTTTTCGTGGGTGTTAGCCCACGGATCGATGGGGGGGCGCTGGGTCCGGAAATTATTTTGGGCAGAGCCACTCGGGGGGGTCCCTGACGAGCTGTTAAGCGGATCCATGGGCTCCGGGGGGCCTGTGGGAGGTTTTGAGGGCATCCCAGAGGCGAAAGAGTGGAAACGGCAGTTTTTTGGCGATTTTTCGTGGGTGTTAGCCCAGGGATCGATGGGGGGGCGCTGGGTCCGGAAATTATTTTGGGCTGAGCCGCTCGGGGGGGTCCCTAACGAGCTTTTATGCGGATCCATGGGCTCCGGGGGGCTTGTGGGAGGTTTTGAGGGCGTCCCAGAGGCGAAAGAGTGGAAACGACAGTTTTTTGGCGATTTTTCGTGGGTGTTAGCCCACGGATCGATGGGGGGCGCTGGGTCCGGAAATTATTTTGGGCCGAGCCGCTAGGGGGGGTCCCTGACGAGCTGTTAAGCAGATCCATGGGCTCCGGGGGGCCTGTGGGAGGTTTTGAGGGCGTCCCAGAGGCGAAAGAGTGGAAACGGCAGTTTTTTGGCGATTTTTCGTGGGTGTTAGCCCACGGATCGATGGGGGGGCGCTGGTTCCGGAAATTATTTTGGGCCGAGCCGCTCGGGGGGGTCCCTGACGAGCTGTTAAGCGGATCCATGGGCTCCGGGGGGCCTGTGGGAGGTTTTGAGGGCATCCCAGAGGCGAAAGAGTGGAAACGGCAGTTTTTTGGCGATTTTTCGTGGGTGTTAGCCCACGGATCGATGGGGGGGCGCTGGGTCCGGAAATTATTTTGGGCTGAGCCACTCGGGGGGGTCCTTGACGAGCTGTTAAGTGGATCCATGGGCTCCGGGGGGCCTGTGGGAGGTTTTGAGGGCGTCCCAGAGGCGAAAGAGTGGAAACGACAGTTTTTTGGCGATTTTTCGTGGGTGTTAGCCCACGGATCGATGGGGGGCGCTGGGTCCGGAAATTATTTTGGGCCGAGCCGCTAGGGGGGGTCCCTGACGAGCTGTTAAGCGGATCCATGGGCTCCGGGGGGCCTGTGGGAGGTTTTGAGGGCGTCCCAGAGGCGAAAGAGTGGAAACGGCAGTTTTTTGGCGGTTTTTCGTGGGTGTTAGCCCACGGATCGATGGGGGGGCGCTGGGTCCGGAAATTATTTTGGGCCGACCCGCTCGGGGGGTTCCCTAACGAGCTGTTAAGCGGATCCATGGGCTCCGGGGGGCCTGTGGGAGGTTTTGAGGGCGTCCCAGAGGCGAAAGAGTGGAAACGGCAGTTTTTTGGCGATTTTTCGTTGGTGTTAGCCCACGGATCGATGGGGGGGCGCTGGGTCCGGAAATTATTTTGGGCCGAGCCGCTCGGGGGGGTCCCTGACGAGCTGTTAAGCGGATCCATGGGCTCTGGGGGGCCTGTGGGAGGTTTTGAGGGCATCCCAGAGGCGAAAGAGTGGAAACGGCAGTTTTTTGGCAATTTTTCGTGGGTGTTAGCCCACGGATCGATGGGGGGGCGCTGGGTCCGGAAATTATTTTGGGCTGAGCCGCTCGGAGGGGTCCCTGACGAGCTGTTAAGCAGATCCATGGGCTCCGGGGGGCCTATGGGAGGTTTTGAGGGCATCCCAGAGGCGAAAGAGTGGAAACGGCAGTTTTTTGGCGATTTTTCGTGGGTGTTAGCCCACGGATCGATGGGGGGGCGCTGGGTCCGGAAATTATTTTGGGCCAAGCCGCTCGGGGGGGTCCCTGACGAGCTGTTAAGAGGATCCATGGGCTCCGGGGGGCCTGTGGGAGGTTTTGAGGGCGTCCCAGAGGCGAAAGAGTGGAAACGGCAGTTTTTTGGCGATTTTTCGTGGGTGTTAGCCCACGGATCGATGGGGGGGCGCTGGGTCCGAAAATTATTTTGGTCTGAGCCGCTCGGGGGGGTCCCTGACGAGCTGTTAAGCGGATACATGGGCTCCGGGGGGCCTGTGGGAGGTTTTGAGGGCGTCCCATAGGCGAAAGAGTGGAAACGGCAGTTTTTTGGCGATTTTTCGTGGGTGTTAACCCACGGATCGATGGGGGGGCGCTGGGTCCGGAAATTATTTTGGGCCGAGCTGCTCGGGGGGGTCCCTGACGAGCTGTTAAGAGGATCCATGGGCTCCGGGGGGCCTGTGGGATGTTTTGAGGGAGTCCCAGAGGCGAAAGAGTGGAAACGGCAGTTTTTTGGCGATTTTTCGTGGGTGTTAGCCCACGGATCGATGGGGGGGCGCTGGGTCCGGAAATTATTTTGGGCAGAGCCACTCGGGGGGGTCCCTGACGACCTGTTAAGCGGATCCATGGGCTCCGGGGGGCCTGTGGGAGGTTTTGAGGGCGTCCCAGAGGCGAAAGAGTGGAAACGGCAGTTTTTTGGTGATTTTTCGTGGGTGTTAGCCCACGGATCGATGGGGGGGCGCTGGGTCCGGAAATTATTTTGGGCCGAGCCGCTCGGGGGGGTCCCTGACGAGCTGTTAAGCGGATCCATGGGCTCCGGGGGGCCTGTGGGAGGTTTTGAGGGCGTCCCAGAGGTGAAAGAGTGGAAACGGCAGTTTTTTGGCAATTTTTCATGGGTGTTAGCCCACGGATCGATGGGGGGGCGCTGGGTCCGGAAATTATTTTGGGCCGAGCCACTCGGGGGGGTCCTTGACGAGCTGTTAAGCGGATCCATGGGCTCCGGGGGGCCTGTGGGAGGTTTTGAGGGCGTCCCAGAGGCGAAAGAGTGGAAACGGCAGTTTTTTGGCGATTTTTCGTGGGTGTTAGCCCACGGATCGATGGGGGGCGCTGGGTCCGGAAATTATTTTGGGCCGAGCCACTCGGGGGGGTCCCTGACGAGCTGTTAAGCGGATCCATGGGCTCCGGGGGGCCTGTGGGAGGTTTTGAGGGCGTCCCAGAGGCGAAAGAGTGGAAACGGCAGTTTTTTGGCGATTTTTCGTGGGTGTTAGCCCACGGATCGATGGGGGGGCGCTGGGTTCGGAAATTATTTTGGGCCGAGCTGCTCGGGGGGGTCCCTGACGAGCTGTTAAGCGGATCCATGGGCTCCGGGGGGCCTGTGGGAGGTTTTGAGGGCGTCCCAGAGGCAAAAGAGTGGAAACGGCAGTTTTTTGGCGATTTTTCGTGGGTGTTAGCCCACGGATCAATGGGGGGGCGCTGGGTCCGGAAATTATTTTGGGCCGAGCCATTCGGGGGGGGTCCCTGACGAGCTGTTAAGCGGATCCATGGGCTCCGGGGGGCCTGTGGGAGGTTTTGAGGGCGTCCCAGAGGCGAAAGAGTGGAAACGGCAGTTTTTTGGCGATTTTTCGTGGGTGTTATCCCACGGATCGATGGGGGGGCGCTGGGTCCGGAAATTATTTTGGGCCGAGCCGCTCGGGGGGGTCCCTGACGAGCTGTTAAGCAGATCCATGGGCTCCGGGGGGCCTGTGGGAGGTTTTGAGGTCGTCCCAGAGGCGAAAGAGTGGAAACGACAGTTTTTTGGCGATTTTTCGTGGGTGTTAGCCCACGGATCGATGGGGGGGCGCAGGGTCCGGAAATTATTTTGGGCCGAACCACTCGGAGGGGTCCCTGACGAGCTGTTAAGCGGATCCATGGGCTCCGGGGGGCCTGTGGGAGGTTTTGAGGGCGTCCCAGAGGCGAAAGAGTGGAAACGACAGTTTTTTGGCGATTTTTCGTGGGTGTTAGCCCACGGATCGATGGGGGGGCACTGGGTTCGGAAATTATTTTGGGCCGAGCCGCTCGGGGGGGGTCCCTGACGAGCTGTTAAGCAGATCCATGGGCTCCGGGGGGCCTGTGGGAGGTTTTGAGGGCATCCCAGAGGCGAAAGAGTGGAAACGGCAGTTTTTTGGCGATTTTTCGTGGGTGTTAGCCCACGGATCGATGGGGGGGCGCTGGGTCCGGAAATTATTTTGGGCCGAGCCGCTCGGGGGGGGGTCCCTGACAAGCTGTTAAGCGGATCCATGGGCTCCGGGGGGCCTGTGGGAGGTTTTGAGGGCGTCCCAGAGGCGAAAGAGTGGAAACGGCAGTTTTTTGGCGATTTTTCGTGGGTGTTAGCCCACGGATCGATGGGGGGGCGCTGGGTCCGGAAATTATTTTGGGCTGAGCCACTCGGGGGGGTCCCTGACGAGCTGTTAAGCGGATCCATTGGCTCCGGGGGGCCTGTGGGAGGTTTTGAGGGCATCCCAGAGGCGAAAGAGTGGAAACAGCAGTTTTTTGGCGATTTTTCGTGGGTGTTAGCCCACGGATCGATGGGGGGGCGCTGGGTCCGGAAATTATTTTGGGCCGAGCCGCTCGGAGGGGTCCCTGACGAGCTGTTAAGCGGATCCATGGGCTCCGGGGGGCCTGTGGGAGGTTTTGAGGGCGTCCCAGAGGCGAAAGAGTGGAAACGGCAGTTTTTTGGCGATTTTTCGTGGGTGTTAGCCCACGGATCGATGGGGGGGCGCTGGGTCCGGAAATTATTTTGGGCCGAGCCGCTCGGGGGGGTCCCTGACGAGCTGTTAAGCGGATCCATGGGCTCCGGGGGGCCTGTGGGAGGTTTTGAGGGCGTCCCAGAGGCGAAAGAGTGGAAACGGCAGTTTTTTGGCGATTTTTCGTGGGTGTTAGCCCACGGATCGATGGGGGGGCGCTGTGTCCGGAAATTATTTTGGGCCGAGCCGCTAGGGGGGGTCCCTGATGAGCTGTTAAATGGATCCATGGGCTCTGGGGGGCCTGTGGGAGGTTTTGAGGGCGTCCCAGAGGCGAAAGAGTGGAAACGGCAGTTTTTTGGCGATTTTTCGTGGGTGTTAGCCCACGGATCGATGGGGGGGCGCTGGGTCCGGAAATTATTTTGGGCCGAGCCGCTCGGGGGGGTCCCTGACGAGCTGTTAAGCGGATCCATGGGCTCCGAGGGGCCTGTGGGAGGTTTTGAGGGCGTCCCAGAGGCGAAAGAGTGGAAACGACAGTTTTTTGGCGATTTTTCGTGGGTGTTAGCCCACGGATCGATGGGCGGGCGCTGGGTCCGGAAATTATTTTGGGCCGAGCCGCTCGGGGGGGTCCCTCACGAGCTGTTAAGCGGATCCATGGGCTCCGGGGGGGCTGTGGGAGGTTTTGAGGGCGTCCCAGAGGCGAAAGAGTGGAAACGGCAGTTTTTTGGCGATTTTTCGTGGGTGTTAGCCCACGGATCGATGGGGGGGCGCTGGGTCCGGAAATTATTTTGGGCCGAACCGCTCGGGGGGGTCCCTGACGAGCTGTTAAGCGGATCCATGGGCTCCGGGGGGCCTGTGGAAGGTTTTGAGGGCGTCCCAGAGGCGAAAGAGTGGAAACGGCAGTTTTTTGGCAATTTTTCGTGGGTGTTATCCCACGGATCGATGGGGGGGCGCTGGGTCCGGAAATTATTTTGGGCCGAGCCGCTCGAGGGGGTCCCTGACGAGCTGTTAAGCGGATCCATGGGCTCCGGGGGGCCTGTGGGAGGTTTTGAGGGCGTCCCAGAGGCGAAAGAGTGGAAACGGCAGTTTTTTGGCGATTTTTCGTGGGTGTTAGCCCACGGATCGATGGGGGGGCGCTGGGTCCGGAAATTATTTTGTGCCGAGCCGCTCGGGGGGGTCCCTGACGAGCTGTTAAGCGGATCCATGGGATCCGGGGGGCCTGTGGGAGGTTTTGAGGGCGTCCCAGAGGCGAAAGAGTGGAAACGGCAGTTTTTTGGCAATTTTTCGTGGGTGTTAGCCCACGGATCGATGGGGGGGCGCTGGGTCCGGAAATTATTTTTGGCCGAACCGCTCGGGGGGGTCCCTGACAAGCTGTTAAGCGGATCCATGGGCTCCGGGGGGCCTGTGGGAGGTTTTGAGGGCGTCCCAGAGGCAAAAGAGTGGAAACGGCAGTTTTTTGGCGATTTTTCGTGGGTGTTAGCCCACGGATCGATGGGGGGGCGCTGGGTCCAGAAATTATTTTGGGCCGAGCCACTCGGGGGGGTCCCTGACGAGCTGTTAAGCGGATCCATGGGCTCCGGGGGTCCTGTGGGAGGTTTTGAGGGCGTCCCAGAGGCGAAAGAGTGGAAACGGCAGTTTTTTGGCAATTTTTCGTGGGTGTTAGCCCACGGATCAATGGGGGGGCGCTGGGTCCGGAAATTATTTTGGGCCGAGCCGCTCGGGGGGGTCCCTGACGAGCTGTTAAGCGGATCCATGGGCTCCGGGGGGCCTGTGGGAGGTTTTGAGGGCGTCCCAGAGGCGAAAGAGTGGAAACGGCAGTTTTTTGGCGATTTTTCGTGGGTGTTAGCCCACGGATCGATGGGGGGGCGCTGGGTCCGGAAATTATTTTGGGCCGAGCCGCTCGAGGGGGTCCCTGACGAGCTGTTAAGCAGATCCATGGGCTCCGGGGGGCCTGTGGGAGGTTTTGAGGGCGTCCCAGAGGCGAAAGAGTGCAAACGGCAGTTTTTTGGCGATTTTTCGTGGGTGTTAGCCCACGAATCGATGGGGGGGCGCTGGGTCCGGAAATTATTTTGGGCCGAGCTGTTCGGGGGGGTCCCTGATGAGCTGTTAAGTGGATCCATGGGCTCCGGGGGGCCTGTGGGAGGTTTTGAGGGCGTCCCAGAGGCGAAAGAGTGGAAACAGCAGTGTTTTGGCGATTTTTCGTGGGTGTTAGCCCACGGATCGATGGGGGGGCACTGGGTCCGGAAATTATTTTGGGCCGATCCGCTTGGGGGGGGTCCCTAACGAGCTGTTATGCGGATCCATGGGCTCCGGGGGGCCTGTGGGAGGTTTTGAGGGCGTCCCAGAGGCGAAAGAGTGGAAACGGCAGTTTTTTGGCGATTTTTCGTGGGTGTTAGCCCACGGATCGATGGGGGGGCGCTGGGTCCGGAAATTATTTTGGGCTGAGCCGCTCGGGGGGGTCCCTGACGAGCTGTTAAGCGGATCCATGGGCTCCGGGGGGCCTGTGGGAGGTTTTGAGGGCGTCCCAGAGGCGAAAGAGTGGAAACGACAGTTTTTTGGCGATTTTTCGTGGGTGTTAGCCCACGGATCGATGGGGGGGCGCTGGGTCCGGAAATTATTTTGGGCTGAGCCGCTCGGGGGGGTCCCTGATGAGCTGTTAAGTGGATCCATGGGCTCCGGGGGGCCTGTGGGAGGTTTTGAGGGCGTCCCAGAGGCGAAAGAGTGGAAACAGCAGTGTTTTGGCGATTTTTCGTGGGTGTTAGCCCACGGATCGATGGGGGGGCACTGGGTCCGGAAATTATTTTGCGCCGATCCGCTTGGGGGGGGTCCCTAACGAGCTGTTATGCGGATCCATGGGCTCCGGGGGGCCTGTGGGAGGTTTTGAGGGCGTCCCAGAGGCGAAAGAGTGGAAACGGCAGTTTTTTGGCGATTTTTCGTGGGTGTTAGCCCACGGATCGATGGGGGGGCGCTGGGTCCGGAAATTATTTTGGGCTGAGCCGCTCGGGGGGGTCCCTGACGAGCTGTTAAGCGGATCCATGGGCTCCGGGGGGCCTGTGGGAGGTTTTGAGGGCGTCCCAGAGGTGAAAGAGTGGAAACAACAGTTTTTTGGCGATTTTTCGTGGGTGTTAGCCCACGGATCGATGGGGGGGCGCTGGGTCCGGAAATTATTTTGGGCCGAGCCGCTCGGGGGGGTCCCTGACGAGCTGTTAAGCGGATCCATGGGCTCCGGGGGGCCTGTGGGAGGTTTTGAGGGCGTCCCAGAGGCAAAAGAGTGGAAACGGCAGTTTTTTGGCGATTTTTCGTGGGTGTTAGCCCACGGATCGATGGGGGGGAGCTGGGTCCGGAAATTATTTTGGGACGAGCCGCTCGGGGGGGTCCCTGACGAGCTGTTAAGCAGATCCATGGGCTCCGGGGGGCCTGTGGGAGGTTTTGAGGGCGTCCCAGAGGCGAAAGAGTGGAAACGGCAGTTTTTTGGCAATTTTTCGTGGGTGTTAGCCCACGGATCGATGGGGGGGCACTGGGTCCGGAAATTATTTTGGGCCGAGCCGCTCGGGGGGGTCCCTGATGAGCTGTTAAGTGGATCCATGGGCTCCGGGGGGCCTGTGGGAGGTTTTGAGGGCGTCCCAGAGGCGAAAGAGTGGAAACAGCAGTGTTTTGGCGATTTTTCGTGGGTGTTAGCCCACGGATCGATGGGGGGGCACTGGGTCCGGAAATTATTTTGGGCCGATCCGCTTGGGGGGGGTCCCTAACGAGCTGTTATGCGGATCCATGGGCTCCGGGGGGCCTGTGGGAGGTTTGAGGGCGTCCCAGAGGCGAAAGAGTGGAAACGGCAGTTTTTTGGCGATTTTTCGTGGGTGTTAGCCCACGGATCGATGGGGGGGCGCTGGGTCCGGAAATTATTTTGGGCCGAGCCGCTCGGGGGGGTCCCTGACGAGCTGTTAAGCGGATCCATGGGCTCCGGGGGGCCTGTGGGAGGTTTTGAGGGCGTCCCAGAGGCGAAAGAGTGGAAACGACAGTTTTTTGGCGATTTTTCGTGGGTGTTAGCCCACGGATCGATGGGGGGGCGCTGGGTCCGGAAATTATTTTGGGCCGAGCCGCTCGGGGGGGTCCCTGACGAGCTGTTAAGCGGATCCATGGGCTCCGGGGGGCCTGTGGGAGGTTTTGAGGGCGTCCCAGAGGCGAAAGAGTGGAAACGGCAGTTTTTTGGCGATTTTTCGTGGGTGTTAGCCCACGGATCGATGGGGGGGCGCTGGGTCCGGAAATTATTTTGAGCCGAGCCACTCGGGGGGGTCCCTGACGAGCTGTTAAGCAGATCCATGGGCTCCGGGGGGCCTGTGGGAGGTTTTGAGGGCGTCCCAGAGGCGAAAGAGTGGAAACGGCAGTTTTTTGGCGATTTTTCGTGGGTGTTAGCCCACGGATCGATGGGGGGGCGCTGGGTCCGGAAATTATTTTGGGCCGAGCCGCTCGGGGGGGTCCCTGACGAGCTGTTAAGCGGATCCATGGGCTCCGGGGGGCCTGTGGGGGGATTTGAGGGCGTCCCAGAGGCGAAAGAATGGAAACGGCAGTTTTTTGGCGATTTTTCGTGGGTGTTAGCCCACGGATCGATGGGGGGGCGCTGGGTCCGGAAATTATTTTGGGCCGAGCCACTCGGGGGGGTCCCTGACGAGCTGTTAAGCGGATCCATGGGCTCCGAGGGGCCTGTGGGAGGTTTTGAGGGCGTCCCAGAGGCGAAAGAGTGGAAACGGCAGTTTTTTGGCGATTTTTCGTGGGTGTTAGCCCACGGATCGATGGGGGGGCGCTGGGTCCGGAAATTATTTTGGGCCGAGCCACTCGGGGGGGTCCCTGACGAGCTGTTAAGCGGATCCATGGGCTCCGGGGGGCCTGTGGGAGGTTTTGAGGGCGTCCCAGAGGCGAAAGAGTGGAAACGGCAGTTTTTTGGCGATTTTTCGTGGGTGTTAGCCCACGGATCGATGGGGGGGCGCTGGGTCCGGAAATTATTTTGGACCGAGCCGCTCGGGGGGGTCCCTGACGAGCTGTTAAGCGGATCCATGGGCTCCGGGGGGCCTGTGGGAGGTTTTGAGGGCGTCCCAGAGGCGAAAGAGTGGAAACGGTAGTTTTTTGGTGATTTTTCGTGGGTGTTAGCCCACGGATCGATGGGGGGGCGCTGGGTCCGGAAATTATTTTGGGCCGAGCCGCTAGGGGGGTTCCCTGACGAGCTGTTAAGCGGATCCATGGGCTCCGGGGGGCCTGTGGGAGGTTTTGAGGGCGTCCCAGAGGCGAAAGAGTGGAAACGGCAGTTTTTTGGCGATTTTTCGTGGGTGTTAGCCCACGGATCGATGGGGGGGCGCTGGGTCCGGAAATGATTTTGGGCCGAGCCGCTCGGGGGGGTCCCTGACGAGCTGTTAAGCGGATCCATGGGCTCCGGGGGGCCTGTGGGAGGTTTTGAGGGCGTCCCAGAGGCGAAAGAGTGGAAACGGCAGTTTTTTGGCGATTTTTCGTGGGTGTTAGCCCACGGATCGATGGGGGGGCGCTGGGTCCGGAAATTATTTTGGGCCGAGCCGCTCGGGGGGTCCCTGACGAGCTTTTAAGCGGATCCATGGGCTCCGGGGGGCCTGTGGGAGGTTTTGAGGGCGTCCCAGAGGCGAAAGAGTGGAAACGGCAGTTTTTTGGCGATTTTTCGTGGGTGTTAGCCCACGGATCGATGGGGGGGCGCTGGGTCCGGAAATTATTTTGGGCCGAGCCGCTCGGGGGGGTCCCTGACGAGCTGTTAAGCGGATCCATGGGCTCCGGGGGACCTGTGGGAGGTTTTGAGGGCATCCCAGAGGCGAAAGAGTGGAAACGGCAGTTTTTTGGCGATTTTTCGTGGGTGTTAGCCCACGGATCGATGGGGGGGCGCTGGGTTCGGAAATTATTTTGGGCCGAGCCGCTCGGGGGGGTCCCTGACGAGCTGTTAAGTGGATCCATGGGCTCCGGGGGGCCTGTGGGAGGTTTTGAGGGCGTCCCAGAGGCGAAAGAGTGGAAACGACAGTTTTTTGGCGATTTTTCGTGGGTGTTAGCCCACGGATCGATGGGGGGGCACTGGGTCCGGAAATTATTTTGGGCCGAGCCGCTCGGGGGGGGTCCCTGATGAGCTGTTAAGCGGATCCATGGGCTCCGGGGGGCCTGTGGGAGGTTTTGAGGGCGTCCCAGAGGCGAAAGAGTGGAAACGGCAGTTTTTTGGCGATTTTTCGTGGGTGTTAGCCCACGGATCGATGGGGGGCGCTGGGTCCGGAAATTATTTTGGGCCGACCCGCTCGGGGGGGGTCCCTGAAGAGCTGTTAAGCGGATCCATGGGCTCCGGGGGGCCTGTGGGAGGTTTTGAGGGCGTCCCAGAGGCGAAAGAGTGGAAACGGCAGTTTTTTGGCAATTTTTCGTGGGTGTTAGCCCACGGATCGATGGGAGGGCGCTGGGTCCGGAAATTATTTTGGACCGAGCCGCTCGGGGGGGTCCCTGACGAGCTGTTAAGCGGATCCATGGGCTCCGGGGGGCCT
Source organism: Capsicum rhomboideum (assembly GCA_031232105.1). Lineage (NCBI taxonomy): Eukaryota > Viridiplantae > Streptophyta > Magnoliopsida > Solanales > Solanaceae > Capsicum > Capsicum rhomboideum. The sequence goes on from CP124714.1 coordinate 143,127, forward strand.
GTGGGAGGTTTTGAGGGCGTCCCAGAGGCGAAAGAGTGGAAACGGCAGTTTTTTGGCGATTTTTCGTGGGTGTTAGCCCACGGGTTGATGGGGGGGCGCTGGGTCCGGAAATTATTTTGGGGCGAGCCGCTCGGGGGGGTCCTTGACGAACTGTTAAGCGGATCCATGGGCTCCGAGGGGCCTGTGGGAGGTTTTGAGGGCGTCCCAGAGGCGAAAGAGTGGAAACGGCAGTTTTTTGGCGATTTTTCGTGGGTGTTAGCCCACGGATCGATGGGGGGGCGCTGGGTCCGGAAATTATTTTGGGCCGAGCCACTCGGGGGGGTCCCTGACGAGCTGTTAAGCGGATCCATGGGCTCCGGGGGGACTGTGGGAGGTTTTGAGGGCGTCCCAGAGGCGAAAGAGTGGAAACGGCAGTTTTTTGGCGATTTTTCGTGGGTGTTAGCCCACGGATCGATGGGGGGGCGCTGGGTCCGGAAATTATTTTGGACCGAGCCGCTCGGGGGGGTCCCTGACGAGCTGTTAAGCGGATCCATGGGCTCCGGGGGGCCTGTGGGAGGTTTTGAGGGCGTCCCAGAGGCGAAAGAGTGGAAACGGTAGTTTTTTGGTGATTTTTCGTGGGTGTTAGCCCACGGATCGATGGGGGGGCGCTGGGTCCGGAAATTATTTTGGGCCGAGCCGCTAGGGGGGGTCCCTGACGAGCTGTTAAGCGGATCCATGGGCTCCGGGGGGCCTGTGGGAGGTTTTGAGGGCGTCCCAGAGGCGAAAGAGTGGAAACGGCAGTTTTTTGGCGATTTTTCGTGGGTGTTAGCCCACGGATCGATGGGGGGGCGCTGGGTCCGGAAATTATTTTGGGCCGAGCCGCTCGGGGGGGTCCCTGACGAGCTGTTAAGCGGATCCATGGGCTCCGGGGGGCCTGTGGGAGGTTTTGAGGGCGTCCCAGAGGCGAAAGAGTGGAAACGGCAGTTTTTTGGCGATTTTTCGTGGGTGTTAGCCCACGGATCGATGGGGGGGCGCTGGGTCCGGAAATTATTTTGGGCCGAGCCGCTCGGGGGGTCCCTGACGAGCTTTTAAGCGGATCCATGGGCTCCGGGGGGCCTGTGGGAGGTTTTGAGGGCGTCCCAGAGGCGAAAGAGTGGAAACGGCAGTTTTTTGGCGATTTTTCGTGGGTGTTAGCCCACGGATCGATGGGGGGGCGCTGGGTCCGGAAATTATTTTGGGCCGAGCCGCTCGGGGGGGTCCCTGACGAGCTGTTAAGCGGATCCATGGGCTCCGGGGGACCTGTGGGAGGTTTTGAGGGCATCCCAGAGGCGAAAGAGTGGAAACGGCAGTTTTTTGGCGATTTTTCGTGGGTGTTAGCCCACGGATCGATGGGGGGGCGCTGGGTTCGGAAATTATTTTGGGCCGAGCCGCTAGGGGGGGTCCCTGACGAGCTGTTAAGCGGATCCATGGGCTCCGGGGGGCCTGTGGGAGGTTTTGAGGGCGTCCCAGAGGCGAAAGAGTGGAAACGGCAGTTTTTTGGCGATTTTTCGTGGGTGTTAGCCCACGGATCGATGGGGGGGCGCTGGGTCCGGAAATGATTTTGGGCCGAGCCGCTCGGGGGGGTCCCTGACGAGCTGTTAAGCGGATCCATGGGCTCCGGGGGGCCTGTGGGAGGTTTTGAGGGCGTCCCAGAGGCGAAAGAGTGGAAACGGCAGTTTTTTGGCGATTTTTCGTGGGTGTTAGCCCACGGATCGATGGGGGGGCGCTGGGTCCGGAAATTATTTTGGGCCGAGCCGCTCGGGGGGTCCCTGACGAGCTTTTAAGCGGATCCATGGGCTCCGGGGGGCCTGTGGGAGGTTTTGAGGGCGTCCCAGAGGCGAAAGAGTGGAAACGGCAGTTTTTTGGCGATTTTTCGTGGGTGTTAGCCCACGGATCGATGGGGGGGCGCTGGGTCCGGAAATTATTTTGGGCCGAGCCGCTCGGGGGGGTCCCTGACGAGCTGTTAAGCGGATCCATGGGCTCCGGGGGACCTGTGGGAGGTTTTGAGGGCATCCCAGAGGCGAAAGAGTGGAAACGGCAGTTTTTTGGCGATTTTTCGTGGGTGTTAGCCCACGGATCGATGGGGGGGCGCTGGGTTCGGAAATTATTTTGGGCCGAGCCGCTCGGGGGGGTCCCTGACGAGCTGTTAAGTGGATCCATGGGCTCCGGGGGGCCTGTGGGAGGTTTTGAGGGCGTCCCAGAGGCGAAAGAGTGGAAACGACAGTTTTTTGGCGATTTTTCGTGGGTGTTAGCCCACGGATCGATGGGGGGGCACTGGGTCCGGAAATTATTTTGGACCGAGCCGCTCGGGGGGGGTCCCTGATGAGCTGTTAAGCGGATCCATGGGCTCCGGGGGGCCTGTGGGAGGTTTTGAGGGCGTCCCAGAGGCGAAAGAGTGGAAACGGCAGTTTTTTGGCGATTTTTCGTGGGTGTTAGCCCACGGATCGATGGGGGGCGCTGGGTCCGGAAATTATTTTGGGCCGACCCGCTCGGGGGGGGTCCCTGAAGAGCTGTTAAGCGGATCCATGGGCTCCGGGGGGCCTGTGGGAGGTTTTGAGGGCGTCCCAGAGGCGAAAGAGTGGAAACGGCAGTTTTTTGGCAATTTTTCGTGGGTGTTAGCCCACGGATCGATGGGAGGGCGCTGGGTCCGGAAATTATTTTGGACCGAGCCGCTCGGGGGGGTCCCTGACGAGCTGTTAAGCGGATCCATGGGCTCCGGGGGGCCTGTGGGAGGTTTTGAGGGCGTCCCAGAGGCGAAAGAGTGGAAACGGCAGTTTTTTGGCGATTTTTCGTGGGTGTTAGCCCACGGGTTGATGGGGGGGCGCTGGGTCCGGAAATTATTTTGGGGCGAGCCGCTCGGGGGGGTCCTTGACGAACTGTTAAGCGGATCCATGGGCTCCGAGGGGCCTGTGGGAGGTTTTGAGGGCGTCCCAGAGGCGAAAGAGTGGAAACGGCAGTTTTTTGGCGATTTTTCGTGGGTGTTAGCCCACGGATCGATGGGGGGGCGCTGGGTCCGGAAATTATTTTGGGCCGAGCCACTCGGGGGGGTCCCTGACGAGCTGTTAAGCGGATCCATGGGCTCCGGGGGGACTGTGGGAGGTTTTGAGGGCGTCCCAGAGGCGAAAGAGTGGAAACGGCAGTTTTTTGGCGATTTTTCGTGGGTGTTAGCCCACGGATCGATGGGGGGGCGCTGGGTCCGGAAATTATTTTGGACCGAGCCGCTCGGGGGGGTCCCTGACGAGCTGTTAAGCGGATCCATGGGCTCCGGGGGGCCTGTGGGAGGTTTTGAGGGCGTCCCAGAGGCGAAAGAGTGGAAACGGTAGTTTTTTGGTGATTTTTCGTGGGTGTTAGCCCACGGATCGATGGGGGGGCGCTGGGTCCGGAAATTATTTTGGGCCGAGCCGCTAGGGGGGGTCCCTGACGAGCTGTTAAGCGGATCCATGGGCTCCGGGGGGCCTGTGGGAGGTTTTGAGGGCGTCCCAGAGGCGAAAGAGTGGAAACGGCAGTTTTTTGGCGATTTTTCGTGGGTGTTAGCCCACGGATCGATGGGGGGGCGCTGGGTCCGGAAATTATTTTGGGCCGAGCCGCTCGGGGGGGTCCCTGACGAGCTGTTAAGCGGATCCATGGGCTCCGGGGGGCCTGTGGGAGGTTTTGAGGGCGTCCCAGAGGCGAAAGAGTGGAAACGGCAGTTTTTTGGCGATTTTTCGTGGGTGTTAGCCCACGGATCGATGGGGGGGCGCTGGGTCCGGAAATTATTTTGGGCCGAGCCGCTCGGGGGGTCCCTGACGAGCTTTTAAGCGGATCCATGGGCTCCGGGGGGCCTGTGGGAGGTTTTGAGGGCGTCCCAGAGGCGAAAGAGTGGAAACGGCAGTTTTTTGGCGATTTTTCGTGGGTGTTAGCCCACGGATCGATGGGGGGGCGCTGGGTCCGGAAATTATTTTGGGCCGAGCCGCTCGGGGGGGTCCCTGACGAGCTGTTAAGCGGATCCATGGGCTCCGGGGGACCTGTGGGAGGTTTTGAGGGCATCCCAGAGGCGAAAGAGTGGAAACGGCAGTTTTTTGGCGATTTTTCGTGGGTGTTAGCCCACGGATCGATGGGGGGGCGCTGGGTTCGGAAATTATTTTGGGCCGAGCCGCTAGGGGGGGTCCCTGACGAGCTGTTAAGCGGATCCATGGGCTCCGGGGGGCCTGTGGGAGGTTTTGAGGGCGTCCCAGAGGCGAAAGAGTGGAAACGGCAGTTTTTTGGCGATTTTTCGTGGGTGTTAGCCCACGGATCGATGGGGGGGCGCTGGGTCCGGAAATGATTTTGGGCCGAGCCGCTCGGGGGGGTCCCTGACGAGCTGTTAAGCGGATCCATGGGCTCCGGGGGGCCTGTGGGAGGTTTTGAGGGCGTCCCAGAGGCGAAAGAGTGGAAACGGCAGTTTTTTGGCGATTTTTCGTGGGTGTTAGCCCACGGATCGATGGGGGGCGCTGGGTCCGGAAATTATTTTGGGCCGACCCGCTCGGGGGGGGTCCCTGAAGAGCTGTTAAGCGGATCCATGGGCTCCGGGGGGCCTGTGGGAGGTTTTGAGGGCGTCCCAGAGGCGAAAGAGTGGAAACGGCAGTTTTTTGGCAATTTTTCGTGGGTGTTAGCCCACGGATCGATGGGAGGGCGCTGGGTCCGGAAATTATTTTGGACCGAGCCGCTCGGGGGGGTCCCTGACGAGCTGTTAAGCGGATCCATGGGCTCCGGGGGGCCTGTGGGAGGTTTTGAGGGCGTCCCAGAGGCGAAAGAGTGGAAACGGCAGTTTTTTGGCGATTTTTCGTGGGTGTTAGCCCACGGGTTGATGGGGGGGCGCTGGGTCCGGAAATTATTTTGGGGCGAGCCGCTCGGGGGGGTCCTTGACGAACTGTTAAGCGGATCCATGGGCTCCAGGGGGCCTGTGGGAGGTTTTGAGGGCGTCCCAGAGGCGAAAGAGTGGAAACGGCAGTTTTTTGGCGATTTTTCGTGGGTGTTAGCCCACGGATTGATGGGGGGGCGCTGGGTCCGGAAATTATTTTGGGCCGAGCCGCTCGGGGGGGTCCCTGACGAGCTGTTAAGCGGATCCATGGGCTCCGTGGGGCCTGTGGGAGGTTTTAAGGGCGTCCCAGAGGTGAAAGAGTGAAAACGGCAGTTTTTTGGCGATTTTCCGTGGGTGTTAGCCCACGGATCGCTGGGGTGGCGCTGGCTCCGGAAATTATTTTGGGCCGACCCCCTCGAGGGCGTCCCTGACGAGCTGTTAAGCGGATCCATGGGCTCCGTGGGGCCTGTGGGAGGTTTTAAGGGCGTCCCAGAGGCGAAAGAGTGAAAACGGCAGTTTTTTGGCGATTTTCCGTGGGTGTTAGCCCACGGATCGCTGGGGTGGCGCTGGCTCCGGAAATTATTTTGGGCCGAGCCCCTCGGGGGCGTCCCTGACGAGCTGTTAAGCGGATCCATGGGCTCCGTGGGGCCTGTGGGAGGTTTTAAGGGCGTCCCAGAGGCGAAAGAGTGAAAACGGCAGTTTTTTGGCGATTTTTGGTAGGTGTTAGCCCACGGATCGCTGGGGTGGCGCTGGCTCCGGAAATTATTTTGGGCCGAGGCCCTCGGGGGCGTCCCTGACGAGCTGTTAAGCAGATCCATGGGCTCCGTGGGTCCGTTGGGATGTTTTTAGGGCGTCCCATAGGCGAAAGAGTGAAAACTGCAGTTTTTTGGCGATTTTTGGTGGGTGTTAGCCCACGGATCGCTGGGGTGGCGCTGGCTCCGGAAATTATTTTGGTCCGAGGCCCTCGGGGGCGTCCCTGATGAGCTGTCAAGCGGATCCATGGGCTCTGTGGGTCCGTTGGGATGTTTTTAGGGCGTCCCATAGGCGAAAGAGTGAAAACTGCAGTTTTTTGGCGATTTTCGGTGGGTGTTAGCCCACGGATCGCTGGGGTGGCGCTGGCTCTGGAATTTATTTTGGGCCGAGGCCCTCGGGGGCGTCCCTGACGAGCTGTTAAGCGGATCCATGGGCTTCGTGGGTCCGTTGGGATGTTTTTAGGGCGTCCCATAGGCGAAAGAGTGAAAACTGCAGTTTTTTGGCTATTTTCGGTGGGTGTTAGCCCACGGATCGCTGGGGTGGCGCTGGCTCCGTAAATTATTTTGGGCCGAGGCCCTTGGGGGCATCCCTGACAAGCTGTTAAGCGGATCCATTTGCTCCGTGGGTCCGTTGGGATGTCTTTAGGGTGTCCCATAGGCGAAAGAGTGAAAACTGCAGTTTTTTGGCGATTTTCGGTGGGTGTTAGCCCACGGATCGCTGGGGTGGCGCTGGCTCCGAAAATTATTTTGGACCGAGGCCCTCGGGGGCATCCCTGACGAGCTGTTAAGCGGATCCATGGGCTCCGTGGGTCCGTTGGGATGTTTTTAGGGCGTCCCATAGGCGAAAGAGTGAAAACTGCAGTTTTTTGGCTATTTTCGGTGGGTGTTAGCCCACGGATCGCTGGGGTGGCGCTGGCTCCGGAAATTATTTTGGGTCGAGGCCCTCGGGGGCGTCCCTGATGAGCTGTTAAGCGGATCCATGGGCTCCGTTGGTCTATTGGGATGTTTTTAGGGCGTCCCATAGGCGAAAGAGTGAAAACTGCAGTTTTTTGGCGATTTTCGATGGGTGTTAGCCCACGGATCGCTGGGGTGGCGCTGGCTCCGGAAATTATTTTGGACCGAGGCCCTCGGGGGCGTCCCTGATGAGCTGTTAAGCGGATCCATGGGCTCCGTCGGTCCATTGGGATGTTTTTAGGGCATCCCATAGGCGAAAGAGTGAAAACTGCAGTTTTTTGGCGATTTTCAGTGGGTGTTAGCCCACGGATCGCTGGGGTGGCGCTGGCTCCGGAAATTATTTTGGGTCGAGTCCCTCGGGGGCTTCCCTGACGAGCTGTTAAGCGGATCCATGGGCTCTGTGGGTCTGTTGGGATGTTTTTAGGGCGTCCCATAGGCGAAAGAGTGAAAACTGCAGTTTTTTGGCTCCGAAAATTATTTTGGGCCGAGACCCTCGGGGGCATACCTGACGAGCTGTTAAGCGGATCCATGGGCTCCGTGGGTCCGTTGGGATGTTTTTAGGGCGTCCCATAGGCGAAAGAGTGAAAACTGCAGTTTTTTGGCTATTTTCGGTGGGTGTTAGCCCACGGATCGCTGGGGTGGCGCTGGCTCCGTAAATTATTTTGGGCCTAGGCCCTTAGGGGCATCCCTGACAAGCTGTTAAGCGGATCCATTTGCTCCGTGGGTCCGTTGGGATGTCTTTAGGGCGTCCCATAGGCGAAAGAGTGAAAACTGCTGTTTTTTGGCGATTTTCGGTGGGTGTTAGCCCACGGATCGCTGGGGTGGCGCTGGCTCCGAAAATTATTTTGGACCGAGGCCCTCGGGGGCATCCCTGACGAGCTGTTAAGCGGATCCATGGGCTCCGTTGGTCCGTTGGGATGTTTTTAGGGCGTCCCATAGGCGAAAGAGTGAAAACTGCAGTTTTTTGGCTATTTTCGGTGGGTGTTAGCCCACGGATCGCTGGGGTGGCGCTGGCTCCGGAAATTATTTTGGGTCGAGGCCCTCGGGGGCGTCCCTGATGAGCTGTTAAGCGGATCCATGGGCTCCGTTGGTCTATTGGGATGTTTTTAGGGCGTCCCATAGGCGAAAGAGTGAAAACTGCAGTTTTTTGGCGATTTTCGATGGGTGTTAGCCCACGGATCGCTGGGGTGGCGCTGGCTCCGGAAATTATTTTGGGCCGAGGCCCTCGGGGGCGTCCCTGATGAGCTGTTAAGCAGATCCATGGGTTCCGTTGGTCCGTTGGGATGTTTTTAGGGCATCCCATAGGCGAAAGAGTGAAAACTGCAGTTTTTTGGCGATTTTCAGTGGGTGTTAGCCCACGGATCGCTGGGGTGGCGCTGGCTCCGGAAATTATTTTGGGTCGAGGCCCTCGGGGGCTTCCCTGATGAGCTGTTAAGCGGATCCATGGGCTCCGTGGGTCCGTTGGGATGTTTTTAGGACGTCCCATAGGCGAAAGAGTGAAAACTGCAGTTTTTTGGCTCCGAAAATTATTTTGGGCCGAGGCCCTCGGGGGCATACCTGACGAGCTGTTAAGCGGATCCATGGGCTCCGTGGGTCCGTTGGGATGTTTTTAGGGCGTCCCATAGGCGAAAGAGTGAAAACTGCAGTTTTTTGGCGATTTTTGGTGGGTGTTAGCCCACGGATCGCTGGGGTGGCGCTGGCTCCGGAAATTATTTTGGGCCGAGGCCCTCGGGGGCGTCCCTGACGAGCTGTTAAGCGGATCCATGGGCTCCGTGGGTCCGTTGGGATGTTTTTAGGGCGTCCCATAGGCAAAAGAGTGAAAACTGCAGTTTTTTGGCGATTTTCGGTGGGTGTTAGCCCACGGATCGCTGGGGTGGCGCTGGCTTCGGAAATTATTTTGGGTCGAGGCCCTCAGGGGCGTCCCTGACGAGCTGTTAAGTGGATCCATGGGCTCCGTGGGTCCGTTGGGATGTTTTTAGGGCGTCCCATAGGCGAAAGAGTGAAAACTGCAGTTTTTTGGCGATTTTCGGTGGGTGTTAGCCCACGGATCGCTGGGGTGGCGCTGGCTCCGGAAATTATTTTAGGTCGAGGCCCTCGGGGGCGTCCCTGACGAGCTGTTAAACGGATCCATGGGCTCCGTGGGTCCGTTGGGATGTTTTTAGGGCGTCCCATAGGCGAAAGAGTGAAAACTGCAGTTTTTTGGCGATTTTCGATGGGTGTTAGCCCACGGATCGCTGGGGTGGCGCTGGCTCCGGAAATTATTTTGGGCCGAGGCCCTCAGGGGCGTCCCTGACGAGCTGTTAATCGGATCCATGGGCTCCGTGGGTCCGTTGGGATGTTTTTAGGGCGTCCCATAGGCGAAAGAGTGAAAACTCCAGTTTTTTGGCGATTTTCGGTGGGTGTTAGCCCACGGATCGCTGGGGTGGCGCTGGCTCCGGAAATTATTTTGGGCCGAGGCCCTCGGGGGCATCCCTGACGAGCTGTTAAGCGGTTCCATGGGCTCCGTGGATCCGTTGGGATGTTTTTAGGGCGTCCCATAGGCGAAAGAGTGAAAACTGCAGTTTTTTGGCAATTTTTGGTGGGTGTTAGCCCACGGATCGCTGGGGTGGCGCTGGCTCCGGAAATTATTTTGGGCCGAGGCCCTCGAGGGCGTCCCTGACGAGCTGTTAAGCGGATCCATGGGCTCCGTTGGGATGTTTTTAGGGCATCCCATAGGCGAAAGAGTGAAAACTGCAGTTTTTTGGCGATTTTCGGTGGGTGTTAGCCCACGGATCTCTGGGGTGGCGCTGGCTTCGGAAATTATTTTGGGCCGAGGCCCTCGGGGGCGTCCCTGATGAGCTGTTAAGCGGATCCATGGGCTCCGTGGGTCCGTTGGCATGTTTTTAGGGCGTCCCATAGGCGAAAGAGTGAAAACTGCAGTTTTTTGGCGATTTTCGGTGGGTGTTAGCCCACGGATCGCTGGGGTGGCGCTGGCTCCGAAAATTATTTTGGACCGAGGCCCTCGGGGGCATCCCTGACGAGCTGTTAAGCGGATCCATGGGCTCCGTGGGTCCGTTGGGATGTTTTTAGGGCGTCCCATAGGCGAAAGAGTGAAAACTGCAGTTTTTTGGCGATTTTCGGTGGGTGTTAGCCCACGGATCGCTGGGGTGGCGCTGGCTCCGGAAATTATTTTGGGTCGAGGCCCTCGGGGGCGTCCCTGATGAGCTGTTAAGCGGATCCATGGGCTCCGTTGGTCTATTGGGATGTTTTTAGGGCGTCCCATAGGCGAAAGAGTGAAAACTGCAGTTTTTGGGCGATTTTCGATGGGTGTTAGCCCACGGATCGCTGGGGTGGCGCTGGCTCCGGAAATTATTTTGGGACGAGGCCCTCGGGGGTGTCCCTGATGAGCTGTTAAGCGGATCCATGGGCTCCGTCGGTCCGTTGGGATGTTTTTAGGGCATCCCATAGGCGAAAGAGTGAAAACTGCAGTTTTTTGGCGATTTTCAGTGGGTGTTAGCCCACGGATCGCTGGGGTGGCGCTGGCTCCGAAAATTATTTTGGGTCGAGGCCCTCGGGGGCTTCCCTGACGAGCTGTTAAGCGGATCCATGGGCTCCGTGGGTCCGTTGGGATGTTTTTAGGGCGTCCCATAGGCGAAAGAGTGAAAACTGCAGTTTTTTGGCTCCGAAAATTATTTTGGGCCGAGGCCCTCGGGGGCATACCTGACGAGCTGTTAAGCGGATCCATGGGCTCCGTGGGTCCGTTGGGATGTTTTTAGGGCGTCCCATAGGCGAAAGAGTGAAAACTGCAGTTTTTTGGCAATTTTTGGTGGGTGTTAGCCCACGGATCGCTGGGGTGGCGCTGGCTCCGGAAATTATTTTGGGCCGAGGCCCTCGGGGGCGTCCCTGACGAGCTGTTAAGCGGATCCATGGGCTCCGTGGGTCCGTTGGGATGTTTTTAGGGCGTCCCATAGGCAAAAGAGTGAAAACTGCAGTTTTTTGGCGATTTTCGGTGGGTGTTAGCCCACGGATCGCTGGGGTGGCGCTGGCTCCGGAAATTATTTTGGGTCGAGGCCCTCAGGGGCGTCCCTGACGAGCTGTTAAGCGGATCCATGGGCTCCGTGGGTCCGTTGGGATGTTTTTAGGGCGTCCCATAGGCGAAAGAGTGAAAACTGCAGTTTTTTGGCGATTTTCGGTGGGTGTTAGCCCACGGATCGCTGGGGTGGCGCTGGCTCCGGAAATTATTTTAGGTCGAGGCCCTCGGGGGCGTCCCTGACGAGCTGTTAAACGGATCCATGGGCTCCGTGGGTCCGTTGGGATGTTTTTAGGGCGTCCCATAGGCGAAAGAGTGAAAACTGCAGTTTTTTGGCGATTTTCGATGGGTGTTAGCCCACGGATCGCTGGGGTGGCGCTGGCTCCGGAAATTATTTTGGGTCGAGGCCCTCAGGGGCGTCCCTGACGAGCTGTTAAGCGGATCCATGGGCTCCGTGGGTCCGTTGGGATGTTTTTAGGGCGTCCCATAGGCGAAAGAGTGAAAACTCCAGTTTTTTGGCGATTTTCGGTGGGTGTTAGCCCACGGATCGCTGGGGTGGCGCTGGCTCCGGAAATTATTTTGGGCCGAGGCCCTCGGGGGCGTCCCTGACGAGCTGTTAAGCGGTTCCATGGGCTCCGTGGATCCGTTGGGATGTTTTTAGGGCGTCCCATAGGCGAAAGAGTGAAAACTGCAGTTTTTTGGCAATTTTCGGTGGGTGTTAGCCCACGGATCGCTGGGGTGGCGCTGGCTCCGGAAATTATTTTGGGCCGAGGCCCTCGAGGGCGTCCCTGACGAGCTGTTAAGCGGATCCATGGGCTCCGTGGGTCCGTTGGGATGTTTTTAGGGCGTCCCATAGGCGAAAGAGTGAAAACTGCAGTTTTTTGGCGATTTTCGGTGGGTGTTAGCCCACGGATCGCTGGGGTGGCGCTGGCTCCGGAAATTATTTTGGTCCGAGGCCCTCGGGGGCATCCCTGATGAGCTGTTAAGCGGATCCATGGGCTCCGTGGGTCCGTTGGCATGTTTTTAGGGCGTCCCATAGGCGAAAGAGTGAAAACTGCAGTTTTTTGGCAATTTTCGGTGGGTGTTAGCCCACGGATCGCTGGGGTGGCGCTGGTTCCGAAAATTATTTTGGGCCGAGGCCCTCGGGGGCGTCCCTGACGAGCTGTTAAGCGGATCCATGGGCTCCGTGGGTCCGTTGGGATGTTTTTAGGGCGTCCCATAGGCGAAAGAGTGAAAACTGCAGTTTTTTGGCGATTTTCGGTGGGTGTTAGCCCACGGATCGCTGGGGTGGCGCTGGCTCCGGAAATTATTTTGGGCCGAGGCCCTCGGGGGCTTCCCTGACGAGCTGTTAAGCGGATCCATGGGCTCCGTGGGTCCGTTGGGATGTTTTTAGGGCGTCCCATAGGCGAAAGAGTGAAAACTGCAGTTTTTTGGCTCCGAAAATTATTTTGGGCCGAGGCCCTCGGGGGCATCCCTGACGAGCTGTTAAGCGGATCCATGGGCTCCGTGGGTCCGTTGGCATGTTTTTAGGGCGTCCCATAGGCGAAAGAGTGAAAACTGTAGTTTTTTGGCGATTTTCGGTGGGTGTTAGCCCACGGATCGCTGGGGTGGCGCTGGCTCTGGAAATTATTTTGGACCGAGGCCCTCGGGGGCGTCCCTGACGAGCTGTTAAACGGATCCATGGGCTCCGTGGGTCCGTTGGGATGTTTTTAGGGCGTCCCATAGGCGAAAGAGTGAAAACTGCAGTTTTTTGGCAATTTTCGGTGGGTGTTAGCCCACGGATCGCTGGGGTGGCGCTGGTTCCGAAAATTATTTTGGGCCGAGGCCCTCGGGGGCGTCCCTGACGAGCTGTTAAGCGGATCCATGGGCTCCGTGGGTCCGTTGGGATGTTTTTAGGGCGTCCCATAGGCGAAAGAGTGAAAACTGCAGTTTTTTGGCGATTTTCGGTGGGTGTTAGCCCACGGATCGCTGGGGTGGCGCTGGCTCCGGAAATTATTTTGGGTCGAGGCCCTCGGGGGCTTCCCTGACGAGCTGTTAAGCGGATCCATGGGCTCCGTGGGTCCGTTGGGATGTTTTTAGGGCGTCCCATAGGCGAAAGAGTGAAAACTGTAGTTTTTTGGCTCCGAAAATTATTTTGGGCCGAGGCCCTCGGGGGCATCCCTGACGAGCTGTTAAGCGGATCCATGGGCTCCGTGGGTCCGTTGGGATGTTTTTAGGGCGTCCCATAGGCGAAAGAGTGAAAACTGCAGTTTTTTGGCGATTTTTGGTGGGTGTTAGCCCACGGATCGCTGGGGTGGCGCTGGTTCCGAAAATTATTTTGGGCCGAGGCCCTCGGGGGCGTCCCTGACGAGCTGTTAAGCGGATCCATGGGCTCCGTGGGTCCGTTGGGATGTTTTTAGGGCGTCCCATAGGCGAAAGAGTGAAAACTGCAGTTTTTTGGCGATTTTCGGTGGGTGTTAGCCCACGGATCGCTGGGGTGGCGCTGGCTCCGGAAATTATTTTGGGCCGAGGCCCTCGGGGGCTTCCCTGACGAGCTGTTAAGCGGATCCATGGGCTCCGTGGGTCCGTTGGGATGTTTTTAGGGCGTCCCATAGGCGAAAGAGTGAAAACTGCAGTTTTTTGGCTCCGAAAATTATTTTGGGCCGAGGCCCTCGGGGGCATCCCTGACGAGCTGTTAAGCGGATCCATGGGCTCCGTGGGTCCGTTGGCATGTTTTTAGGGCGTCCCATAGGCGAAAGAGTGAAAACTGCAGTTTTTTGGCGATTTTCGGTGGGTGTTAGCCCACGGATCGCTGGGGTGGCGCTGGCTCTGGAAATTATTTTGGACCGAGGCCCTCGGGGGCGTCCCTGACGAGCTGTTAAACGGATCCATGGGCTCCGTGGGTCCGTTGGGATGTTTTTAGGGCGTCCCATAGGCGAAAGAGTGAAAACTGCAGTTTTTTGGCAATTTTCGGTGGGTGTTAGCCCACGGATCGCTGGGGTGGCGCTGGTTCCGAAAATTATTTTGGGCCGAGGCCCTCGGGGGCGTCCCTGACGAGCTGTTAAGCGGATCCATGGGCTCCGTGGGTCCGTTGGGATGTTTTTAGGGCGTCCCATAGGCGAAAGAGTGAAAACTGCAGTTTTTTGGCGATTTTCGGTGGGTGTTAGCCCACGGATCGCTGGGGTGGCGCTGGCTCCGGAAATTATTTTGGGTCGAGGCCCTCGGGGGCTTCCCTGACGAGCTGTTAAGCGGATCCATGGGCTCCGTGGGTCCGTTGGGATGTTTTTAGGGCGTCCCATAGGCGAAAGAGTGAAAACTGCAGTTTTTTGGCTCCGAAAATTATTTTGGGCCGAGGCCCTCGGGGGCATCCCTGACGAGCTGTTAAGCGGATCCATGGGCTCCGTGGGTCCGTTGGGATGTTTTTAGGGCGTCCCATAGGCGAAAGAGTGAAAACTGCAGTTTTTTGGCGATTTTTGGTGGGTGTTACCCCACGGATCGCTGGGGTGGCGCTGGCTCCGGAAATTATTTTGGGCCGAGGCCCTCGGGGGCGTCCCTGACGAGCTGTTAAGCAGATCCATGGGCTCCGTGGGTCCGTTGGGATGTTTTTAGGGCGTCCCATAGGCGAAAGAGTGAAAACTGCAGTTTTTTGGCGATTTTCGGTGGGTGTTAGCCCACGGATCGCTGGGGTGGCGCTGGCTCCGGAAATTATTTTGGGTCGAGGCCCTCGGGGGCGTCCCTGACGAGCTGTTAAGCGGATCCATGGGCTCCGTGGGTCCGTTGGGATGTTTTTAGGGCGTCCCATAGGCGAAAGAGTGAAAACTGCAGTTTTTTGGCGATTTTCGGTGGGTGTTAGCCCACGGATCGCTGGGGTGGCGCTGGCTCCAGAAATTATTTTAGGTCGAGGCCCTCGGGGGCGTCCCTCACGAGCTATTAAACGGATCTATGGGCTCCGTGGGTCCGTTGGGATGTTTTTAGGGCATCCCATAGGCGAAAGAGTGAAAACTGCAGTTTTTTGGCGATTTTCGATGGGTGTTAGCCCACGGATCGCTGGGGTGGCGCTGGCTCCGGAAATTATTTTGGGCCGAGGCCCTCGGGGGCGTCCCTGACGAGCTGTTAAGCGGATCCATGGGCTCCGTGGGTCCGTTGGGATGTTTTTAGGGCGTCCCATAGGCGAAAGAGTGAAAACTGCAGTTTTTTGTTGATTTTCGGTGGGTGTTAGCCCACGGATCGCTGGGGTGGCGCTGGCTCCGGAAATTATTTTGGGCCGAGGCCCTCGGGGGCGTCCCTGATGAGCTGTTAAGCGGATCCATGGGCTCCGTGGGTCCGTTGGCATGTTTTTAGGGCGTCCCATAGGCGAAAGAGTGAAAACTGCAGTTTTTTGGCGATTTTCGGTGGGTGTTAGCCCACGGATCGCTCGGGTGGCGCTGGCTCCGGAAATTATTTTGGGCCGAGGACCTCGGGGGCATCCCTGACGAGCTGTTAAACGGATCCATGGGCTCCGTGGGTCCGTTGGGATGTTTTTAGGGCGTCCCATAGGCGAAAGAGTGAAAACTGCAGTTTTTTGGCTATTTTCGGTGGGTGTTAGCCCACGGATCGCTGGGGTGGCGCTGGCTCCAGAAATTATTTTGGGTCGAGGCCCTCGGGGGCGTCCCTGATGAGCTGTTAAGCGGTTCCATGGGCTCCGTGGATCCGTTGGGATGTTTTTAGGGCGTCCCATAGGCGAAAGAGTGAAAACTGCAGTTTTTTGGCAATTTTCGGTGGGTGTTAGCCCACGGATCGCTGGGGTGGCGCTGGCTCCGGAAATTATTTTGGGTCGAGGCCCTCGGGGGCGTCCCTGACGAGCTGTTAAGCGGATCCATGGGCTCCGTGGGTCCGTTGGGATGTTTTTAGGGCGTCCCATAGGCGAAAGAGTGAAAACTGCAGTTTTTTGGCGATTTTCGGTGGGTGTTAGCCCACGGATCGCTGGGGTGGCGCTGGCTCCAGAAATTATTTTAGGTCGAGGCCCTCGGGGGCGTCCCTGACGAGCTATTAAACGGATCCATGGGCTCCGTGGGTCCGTTGGGATGTTTTTAGGGCATCCCATAGGCGAAAGAGTGAAAACTGCAGTTTTTTGGCGATTTTCGATGGGTGTTAGCCCACGGATCGCTGGGGTGGCGCTGGCTCCGGAAATTATTTTGGGCCGAGGCCCTCGGGGGCGTCCCTGACGAGCTGTTAAGCGGATCCATGGGCTCCGTGGGTCCGTTGGGATGTTTTTAGGGCGTCCCATAGGCGAAAGAGTGAAAACTGCAGTTTTTTGTTGATTTTCGGTGGGTGTTAGCCCACGGATCGCTGGGGTGGCGCTGGCTCCGGAAATTATTTTGGGCCGAGGCCCTCGGGGGCGTCCCTGATGAGCTGTTAAGCGGATCCATGGGCTCCGTGGGTCCGTTGGCATGTTTTTAGGGCGTCCCATAGGCGAAAGAGTGAAAACTGCAGTTTTTTGGCGATTTTCGGTGGGTGTTAGCCCACGGATAGCTCGGGTGGCGCTGGCTCCGGAAATTATTTTGGGCCGAGGACCTCGGGGGCATCCCTGACGAGCTGTTAAACGGATCCATGGGCTCCGTGGGTCCGTTGGGATGTTTTTAGGGCGTCCCATAGGCGAAAGAGTGAAAACTGCAGTTTTTTGGCTATTTTCGGTGGGTGTTAGCCCACGGATCGCTGGGGTGGCGCTGGCTCAGGAAATTATTTTGGGTCGAGGCCCTCGGGGGCGTCCCTGATGAGCTGTTAAGCGGTTCCATGGGCTCCGTGGATCCGTTGGGATGTTTTTAGGGCGTCCCATAGGCGAAAGAGTGAAAACTGCAGTTTTTTGGCAATTTTCGGTGGGTATTAGCCCACGGATCGCTGGGGTGGCGCTGGCTCCGGAAATTATTTTGGGTCGAGGCCCTCGGGGGCGTCCCTGACGAGCTGTTAAGCAGATCCATGGGCTCCGTGGGTCCGTTGGGATGTTTTTAGGGCGTCCCATAGGCGAAAGAGTGAAAACTGCAGTTTTTTGGCGATTTTCGGTGGGTGTTAGCCCACGGATCGCTGGGGTGGCGCTGGCTCCAGAAATTATTTTAGGTCGAGGCCCTCGGGGGCGTCCCTGACGAGCTATTAAACGGATCCATGGGCTCCGTGGGTCCGTTGGGATGTTTTTAGGGCGTCCCATAGGCGAAAGAGTGAAAACTGCAGTTTTTTGGCGATTTTCGATGGGTGTTAGCCCACGGATCGCTGGGGTGGCGCTGGCTCCGGAAATTATTTTGGGCCGAGGCCCTCGGGGGCGTCCCTGACGAGCTGTTAAGCGGATGCATGGGCTCCGTGGGTCCGTTGGGATGTTTTTAGGGCGTCCCATAGGCGAAAGAGTGAAAACTGCAGTTTTTTGTTGATTTTCGGTGGGTGTTAGCCCACGGATCGCTGGGGTGGCGCTGGCTCCGGAAATTATTTTGGGCCGAGGCCCTCGGGGGCGTCCCTGATGAGCTGTTAAGCGGATCCATGGGCTCCGTGGGTCCGTTGGCATGTTTTTAGGGCGTCCCATAGGCGAAAGAGTGAAAACTGCAGTTTTTTGGCGATTTTTGGTGGGTGTTAGCCCACGGATCGCTGGGGTGGCGCTGGCTCCCAAAATTATTTTGGACCGAGGCCCTCGGGGGCATCCCTGATGAGCTGTTAAGCGGATCCATGGGCTCCGTGGGTCCGTTGGGATGTTTTTAGGGCGTCCCATAGGCGAAAGAGTGAAAACTGCAGTTTTTTGGCTATTTTCGGTGGGTGTTAGCCCACGGATCGCTGGGGTGGCGCTGGCTCCGGAAATTATTTTGGGTCGAGGCCCTCGGGGGCGTCCCTGATGAGCTGTTAAGCGGATCCATGGGCTCCGTTGGTCTATTGGGATGTTTTTAGGGCGTCCCATAGGCGAAAGAGTGAAAACTGCAGTTTTTTGGCGATTTTCGATGGGTGTTAGCCCACGGATCGCTGGGGTGGCGCTGGCTCCGGAAATTATTTTGGGTCGAGGCCCTCGGGGGCTTCCCTGACGAGCTGTTAAGCGGATCCATGGGCTCCGTGGGTCCGTTGGGATGTTTTTAGGGCGTCCCATAGGCGAAAGAGTGAAAACTGCAGTTTTTTGGCTCCGAAAATTATTTTGGGCCGAGGCCCTCGGGGGCATCCCTGACGAGCTGTTAAGCGGATCCATGGGCTCCGTGGGTCCGTTGGGATGTTTTTAGGGCGTCCCATAGGCGAAAGAGTGAAAACTGCAGTTTTTTGGCGATTTTTGGTGGGTGTTACCCCACGGATCGCTGGGGTGGCGCTGGCTCCGGAAATTATTTTGGGCCGAGGCCCTCGGGGGCGTCCCTGACGAGCTGTTAAGCAGATCCATGGGCTCCGTGGGTCCGTTGGGATGTTTTTAGGGCGTCCCATAGGCGAAAGAGTGAAAACTGCAGTTTTTTGGCGATTTTCGGTGGGTGTTAGCCCACGGATCGCTGGGGTGGCGCTGGCTCCGGAAATTATTTTGGGTCGAGGCCCTCGGGGGCGTCCCTGACGAGCTGTTAAGCGGATCCATGGGCTCCGTGGGTCCGTTGGGATGTTTTTAGGGCGTCCCATAGGCGAAAGAGTGAAAACTGCAGTTTTTTGGCGATTTTCGGTGGGTGTTAGCCCACGGATCGCTGGGGTGGCGCTGGCTCCAGAAATTATTTTAGGTCGAGGCCCTCGGGGGCGTCCCTCACGAGCTATTAAACGGATCTATGGGCTCCGTGGGTCCGTTGGGATGTTTTTAGGGCATCCCATAGGCGAAAGAGTGAAAACTGCAGTTTTTTGGCGATTTTCGATGGGTGTTAGCCCACGGATCGCTGGGGTGGCGCTGGCTCCGGAAATTATTTTGGGCCGAGGCCCTCGGGGGCGTCCCTGACGAGCTGTTAAGCGGATCCATGGGCTCCGTGGGTCCGTTGGGATGTTTTTAGGGCGTCCCATAGGCGAAAGAGTGAAAACTGCAGTTTTTTGTTGATTTTCGGTGGGTGTTAGCCCACGGATCGCTGGGGTGGCGCTGGCTCCGGAAATTATTTTGGGCCGAGGCCCTCGGGGGCGTCCCTGATGAGCTGTTAAGCGGATCCATGGGCTCCGTGGGTCCGTTGGCATGTTTTTAGGGCGTCCCATAGGCGAAAGAGTGAAAACTGCAGTTTTTTGGCGATTTTCGGTGGGTGTTAGCCCACGGATCGCTCGGGTGGCGCTGGCTCCGGAAATTATTTTGGGCCGAGGACCTCGGGGGCATCCCTGACGAGCTGTTAAACGGATCCATGGGCTCCGTGGGTCCGTTGGGATGTTTTTAGGGCGTCCCATAGGCGAAAGAGTGAAAACTGCAGTTTTTTGGCTATTTTCGGTGGGTGTTAGCCCACGGATCGCTGGGGTGGCGCTGGCTCCGGAAATTATTTTGGGTCGAGGCCCTCGGGGGCGTCCCTGATGAGCTGTTAAGCGGTTCCATGGGCTCCGTGGATCCGTT
This sequence comes from Capsicum rhomboideum, assembly GCA_031232105.1. Taxonomy (NCBI): domain Eukaryota; kingdom Viridiplantae; phylum Streptophyta; class Magnoliopsida; order Solanales; family Solanaceae; genus Capsicum; species Capsicum rhomboideum. The sequence goes on from CP124714.1 coordinate 162,149, forward strand.
GGGATGTTTTTAGGGCGTCCCATAGGCGAAAGAGTGAAAACTGCAGTTTTTTGGCAATTTTCGGTGGGTGTTAGCCCACGGATCGCTGGGGTGGCGCTGGCTCCGAAAATTATTTTGGGTCGAGGCCCTCGGGGGCGTCCCTGACGAGCTGTTAAGCGGATCCATGGGCTCCGTGGGTCCGTTGGGATGTTTTTAGGGCGTCCCATAGGCGAAAGAGTGAAAACTGCAGTTTTTTGGCGATTTTCGGTGGGTGTTAGCCCACGGATCGCTGGGGTGGCGCTGGCTCCAGAAATTATTTTAGGTCGAGGCCCTCGGGGGCGTCCCTGACGAGCTATTAAACGGATCCATGGGCTCCGTGGGTCCGTTGGGATGTTTTTAGGGCATCCCATAGGCGAAAGAGTGAAAACTGCAGTTTTTTGGCGATTTTCGATGGGTGTTAGCCCACGGATCGCTGGGGTGGCGCTGGCTCCGGAAATTATTTTGGGCCGAGGCCCTCGGGGGCGTCCCTGACGAGCTGTTAAGCGGATCCATGGGCTCCGTGGGTCCGTTGGGATGTTTTTAGGGCGTCCCATAGGCGAAAGAGTGAAAACTGCAGTTTTTTGTTGATTTTCGGTGGGTGTTAGCCCACGGATCGCTGGGGTGGCGCTGGCTCCGGAAATTATTTTGGGCCGAGGCCCTCGGGGGCGTCCCTGATGAGCTGTTAAGCGGATCCATGGGCTCCGTGGGTCCGTTGGCATGTTTTTAGGGCGTCCCATAGGCGAAAGAGTGAAAACTGCAGTTTTTTGGCGATTTTCGGTGGGTGTTAGCCCACGGATAGCTCGGGTGGCGCTGGCTCCGGAAATTATTTTGGGCCGAGGACCTCGGGGGCATCCCTGACGAGCTGTTAAACGGATCCATGGGCTCCGTGGGTCCGTTGGGATGTTTTTAGGGCGTCCCATAGGCGAAAGAGTGAAAACTGCAGTTTTTTGGCTATTTTCGGTGGGTGTTAGCCCACGGATCGCTGGGGTGGCGCTGGCTCAGGAAATTATTTTGGGTCGAGGCCCTCGGGGGCGTCCCTGATGAGCTGTTAAGCGGTTCCATGGGCTCCGTGGATCCGTTGGGATGTTTTTAGGGCGTCCCATAGGCGAAAGAGTGAAAACTGCAGTTTTTTGGCAATTTTCGGTGGGTATTAGCCCACGGATCGCTGGGGTGGCGCTGGCTCCGGAAATTATTTTGGGTCGAGGCCCTCGGGGGCGTCCCTGACGAGCTGTTAAGCGGATCCATGGGCTCCGTGGGTCCGTTGGGATGTTTTTAGGGCGTCCCATAGGCGAAAGAGTGAAAACTGCAGTTTTTTGGCGATTTTCGGTGGGTGTTAGCCCACGGATCGCTGGGGTGGCGCTGGCTCCAGAAATTATTTTAGGTCGAGGCCCTCGGGGGCGTCCCTGACGAGCTATTAAACGGATCCATGGGCTCCGTGGGTCCGTTGGGATGTTTTTAGGGCGTCCCATAGGCGAAAGAGTGAAAACTGCAGTTTTTTGGCGATTTTCGATGGGTGTTAGCCCACGGATCGCTGGGGTGGCGCTGGCTCCGGAAATTATTTTGGGCCGAGGCCCTCGGGGGCGTCCCTGACGAGCTGTTAAGCGGATCCATGGGCTCCGTGGGTCCGTTGGGATGTTTTTAGGGCGTCCCATAGGCGAAAGAGTGAAAACTGCAGTTTTTTGTTGATTTTCGGTGGGTGTTAGCCCACGGATCGCTGGGGTGGCGCTGGCTCCGGAAATTATTTTGGGCCGAGGCCCTCGGGGGCGTCCCTGATGAGCTGTTAAGCGGATCCATGGGCTCCGTGGGTCCGTTGGCATGTTTTTAGGGCGTCCCATAGGCGAAAGAGTGAAAACTGCAGTTTTTTGGCGATTTTTGGTGGGTGTTAGCCCACGGATCGCTGGGGTGGCGCTGGCTCCCAAAATTATTTTGGACCGAGGCCCTCGGGGGCATCCCTGATGAGCTGTTAAGCGGATCCATGGGCTCCGTGGGTCCGTTGGGATGTTTTTAGGGCGTCCCATAGGCGAAAGAGTGAAAACTGCAGTTTTTTGGCTATTTTCGGTGGGTGTTAGCCCACGGATCGCTGGGGTGGCGCTGGCTCCGGAAATTATTTTGGGTCGAGGCCCTCGGGGGCGTCCCTGATGAGCTGTTAAGCGGATCCATGGGCTCCGTTGGTCTATTGGGATGTTTTTAGGGCGTCCCATAGGCGAAAGAGTGAAAACTGCAGTTTTTTGGCGATTTTCGATGGGTGTTAGCCCACGGATCGCTGGGGTGGCGCTGGCTCCGGAAATTATTTTGGGCCGAGGCCCTCGGGGGCGTCCCTGACGAGCTGTTAAGCGGATCCATGGGCTCCGTGGGTCCGTTGGGATGTTTTTAGGGCGTCCCATAGGCGAAAGAGTGAAAACTGCAGTTTTTTGGCGATTTTCGGTGGGTGTTAGCCCACGGATCGCTGGGGTGGCGCTGGCTCCAGAAATTATTTTAGGTCGAGGCCCTCGGGGGCGTCCCTGACGAGCTATTAAACGGATCCATGGGCTCCGTGGGTCCGTTGGGATGTTTTTAGGGCGTCCCATAGGCGAAAGAGTGAAAACTGCAGTTTTTTGGCGATTTTCGATGGGTGTTAGCCCACGGATCGCTGGGGTGGCGCTGGCTCCGGAAATTATTTTGGGCCGAGGCCCTCGGGGGCGTCCCTGACGAGCTGTTAAGCGGATCCATGGGCTCCGTGGGTCCGTTGGGATGTTTTTAGGGCGTCCCATAGGCGAAAGAGTGAAAACTGCAGTTTTTTGTTGATTTTCGGTGGGTGTTAGCCCACGGATCGCTGGGGTGGCGCTGGCTCCGGAAATTATTTTGGGCCGAGGCCCTCGGGGGCGTCCCTGATGAGCTGTTAAGCGGATCCATGGGCTCCGTGGGTCCGTTGGCATGTTTTTAGGGCGTCCCATAGGCGAAAGAGTGAAAACTGCAGTTTTTTGGCGATTTTTGGTGGGTGTTAGCCCACGGATCGCTGGGGTGGCGCTGGCTCCCAAAATTATTTTGGACCGAGGCCCTCGGGGGCATCCCTGATGAGCTGTTAAGCGGATCCATGGGCTCCGTGGGTCCGTTGGGATGTTTTTAGGGCGTCCCATAGGCGAAAGAGTGAAAACTGCAGTTTTTTGGCTATTTTCGGTGGGTGTTAGCCCACGGATCGCTGGGGTGGCGCTGGCTCCGGAAATTATTTTGGGTCGAGGCCCTCGGGGGCGTCCCTGATGAGCTGTTAAGCGGATCCATGGGCTCCGTTGGTCTATTGGGATGTTTTTAGGGCGTCCCATAGGCGAAAGAGTGAAAACTGCAGTTTTTTGGCGATTTTCGATGGGTGTTAGCCCACGGATCGCTGGGGTGGCGCTGGCTCCGGAAATTATTTTGGGCCGAGGCCCTCGGGGGCGTCCCTGATGAGCTGTTAAGCGGATCCATGGGCTCCGTCGGTCCGTTGGGATGTTTTTAGGGCATCCCATAGGCGAAAGAGTGAAAACTGCAGTTTTTTGGCGATTTTCAGTGGGTGTTAGCCCACGGATCGCTGGGGTGGCGCTGGCTCCGGAAATTATTTTGGGTCGAGGCCCTCGGGGGCTTCCCTGACGAGCTGTTAAGCGGATCCATGGGCTCCGTGGGTCCGTTGGGATGTTTTTAGGGCGTCCCATAGGCGAAAGAGTGAAAACTGCAGTTTTTTGGCTCCGAAAATTATTTTGGGCCGAGGCCCTCGGGGGCATACCTGACGAGCTGTTAAGCGGATCCATGGGCTCCGTGGGTCCGTTGGGATGTTTTTAGGGCGTCCCATAGGCGAAAGAGTGAAAACTGCAGTTTTTTGGCGATTTTTGGTGGGTGTTAGCCCACGGATCGCTGGGGTGGCGCTGGCTCCGGAAATTATTTTGGGCCGAGGCCCTCGGGGGCGTCCCTGACGAGCTGTTAAGCGGATCCATGGGCTCCGTGGGTCCGTTGGGATGTTTTTAGGGCGTCCCATAGGCAAAAGAGTGAAAACTGCAGTTTTTTGGTGATTTTCGGTGGGTGTTAGCCCACGGATCGCTGGGGTGGTGCTGGCTCCGGAAATTATTTTGGGTCGAGGCCCTCAGGGGCGTCCCTGACGAGCTGTTAAGCGGATCCATGGGCTCCGTGGGTCCGTTGGGATGTTTTTAGGGCGTCCCATAGGCGAAAGAGTGAAAACTGCAGTTTTTTGGCGATTTTCGGTGGGTGTTAGCCCACGGATCGCTGGGGTGGCGCTGGCTCCGGAAATTATTTTAGGTCGAGGCCCTCGGGGGCGTCCCTGACGAGCTGTTAAACGGATCCATGGGCTCCGTGGGTCCGTTGGGATGTTTTTAGGGCGTCCCATAGGCGAAAGAGTGAAAACTGCAGTTTTTTGGCGATTTTCGATGGGTGTTAGCCCACGGATCGCTGGGGTGGCGCTGGCTCCGGAAATTATTTTGGGCCGAGGCCCTCAGGGGCGTCCCTGACGAGCTGTTAAGCGGATCCATGGGCTCCGTGGGTCCGTTGGGATGTTTTTAGGGCGTCCCATAGGCGAAAGAGTGAAAACTCCAGTTTTTTGGCGATTTTCGATGGGTGTTAGCCCACGGATCGCTGGGGTGGCGCTGGCTCCGGAAATTATTTTGGGCCGAGGCCCTCAGGGGCGTCCCTGACGAGCTGTTAAGCGGATCCATGGGCTCCGTGGGTCCGTTGGGATGTTTTTAGGGCGTCCCATAGGCGAAAGAGTGAAAACTCCAGTTTTTTGGCGATTTTCGGTGGGTGTTAGCCCACGGATCGCTGGGGTGGCGCTGGCTCCGGAAATTATTTTGGGCCGAGGCCCTCGGGGGCGTCCCTGACGAGCTGTTAAGCGGTTCCATGGGCTCCGTGGATCCGTTGGGATGTTTTTAGGGCGTCCCATAGCCGAAAGAGTGAAAACTGCAGTTTTTTGGCAATTTTCGGTGGGTGTTAGCCCACGGATCGCTGGGGTGGCGCTGGCTCCGGAAATTATTTTGGGCCGAGGCCCTCGGGGGCGTCCCTGACTAGCTGTTAAGCGGATCCATGGGCTCCGTGGGTCCGTTGGGATGTTTTTAGGGCGTCCCATAGGCAAAAGAGTGAAAACTGCAGTTTTTTGGCGATTTTCGGTGGGTGTTAGCCCACGGATCGCTGGGGTGGCGCTGGCTTCGGAAATTATTATGGGTCGAGGCCCTCAGGGGCGTCCCTGACGAGCTGTTAAGCGAATCCATGGGCTCCGTGGGTCCGTTGGGATGTTTTTAGGGCGTCCCATAGGCGAAAGAGTGAAAACTGCAGTTTTTTGGCGATTTTCGGTGGGTGTTAGCCCACGGATCGCTGGGGTGGCGCTGGCTCCGGAAATTATTTTGGGCCGAGGCCCTCGGGGGCGTCCCTGACGAGCTGTTAAGCGGATCCATGGGCTCCGTGGGTCCGTTGGGATGTTTTTAGGGCGTCCCATAGGCGAAAGAGTGAAAACTCCAGTTTTTTGGCGATTTTCGGTGGGTGTTAGCCCACGGATCGCTGGGGTGGCGCTGGCTCCGGAAATTATTTTGGGCCGAGGCCCTCAGGGGCGTCCCTGACGAGCTGTTAAGCGGATCCATGGGCTCCGTGGGTCCGTTGGGATGTTTTTAGGGCGTCCCATAGGCGAAAGAGTGAAAACTCCAGTTTTTTGGCGATTTTCGGTGGGTGTTAGCCCACGGATCGCTGGGGTGGCGCTGGCTCCGGAAATTATTTTGGACCGAGGCCCTCGGGGGCGTCCCTGACGAGCTGTTAAACGGATCCATGGGCTCCGTGGGTCCGTTGGGATGTTTTTAGGGCGTCCCATAGGCGAAAGAGTGAAAACTGCAGTTTTTTGGCGATTTTCGATGGGTGTTAGCCCACGGATCGCTGGGGTGGCGCTGGCTCCGGAAATTATTTTGGGCCGAGGCCCTCAGGGGCGTCCCTGACGAGCTGTTAAGCGGATCCATGGGCTCCGTGGGTCCGTTGGGATGTTTTTAGGGCGTCCCATAGGCGAAAGAGTGAAAACTCCAGTTTTTTGGCGATTTTCGGTGGGTGTTAGCCCACGGATCGCTGGGGTGGCGCTGGCTCCGGAAATTATTTTGGGCCGAGGCCCTCGGGGGCGTCCCTGACGAGCTGTTAAGCGGTTCCATGGGCTCCGTGGATCCGTTGGGATGTTTTTAGGGCGTCCCATAGCCGAAAGAGTGAAAACTGCAGTTTTTTGGCAATTTTCGGTGGGTGTTAGCCCACGGATCGCTGGGGTGGCGCTGGCTCCGGAAATTATTTTGGGCCGAGGCCCTCGGGGGCGTCCCTGACGAGCTGTTAAGCGGATCCATGGGCTCCGTGGGTCCGTTGGGATGTTTTTAGGGCGTCCCATAGGCAAAAGAGTGAAAACTGCAGTTTTTTGGCGATTTTCGGTGGGTGTTAGCCCACGGATCGCTGGGGTGGCGCTGGCTCCGGAAATTATTTTGGGTCGAGGCCCTCAGGGGCGTCCCTGACGAGCTGTTAAGCGGATCCATGGGCTCCGTGGGTCCGTTGGGATGTTTTTAGGGCGTCCCATAGGCGAAAGAGTGAAAACTGCAGTTTTTAGGCGATTTTCGGTGGGTGTTAGCCCACGGATCACTGGGGTGGCGCTGGCTCCGGAAATTATTTTAGGTCGAGGCCCTCGGGGGCGTCCCTGACGAGCTGTTAAACGGATCCATGGGCTCCGTGGGTCCGTTGGGATGTTTTTAGGGCGTCCCATAGGCGAAAGAGTGAAAACTGCAGTTTTTTGGCGATTTTCGATGGGTGTTAGCCCACGGATCGCTGGGGTGGCGCTGGCTCCGGAAATTATTTTGGGCCGAGGCCCTCGAGGGCGTCCCTGACGAGCTGTTAAGCGGATCCATGGGCTCCGTGGGTCCGTTGGGATGTTTTTAGGGCGTCCCATAGGCGAAAGAGTGAAAACTGCAGTTTTTTGGCGATTTTCGGTGGGTGTTAGCCCACGGATCGCTGGGGTGGCGCTGGCTCCGGAAATTATTTTGGGCCGAGGCCCTCGGGGGCGTCCCTGATGAGCTGTTAAGCGGATCCATGGGCTCCGTGGGTCCGTTGGCATGTTTTTAGGGCGTCCCATAGGCGAAAGAGTGAAAACTGCAGTTTTTTGGCGATTTTCGGTGGGTGTTAGCCCACGGATCGCTGGGGTGGCGCTGGCTCCGGAAATTATTTTGGACCGAGGCCCTCGGGGGCGTCCCTGACGAGCTGTTAAACGGATCCATGGGCTCCGTGGGTCCGTTGGGATGTTTTTAGGGCGTCCCATAGGCGAAAGAGTGAAAACTGCAGTTTTTTGGCGATTTTCGATGGGTGTTAGCCCACGGATCGCTGGGGTGGCGCTGGCTCCGGAAATTATTTTGGGCCGAGGCCCTCAGGGGCGTCCCTGACGAGCTGTTAAGCGGATCCATGGGCTCCGTGGGTCCGTTGGGATGTTTTTAGGGCGTCCCATAGGCGAAAGAGTGAAAACTCCAGTTTTTTGGCGATTTTCGGTGGGTGTTAGCCCACGGATCGCTGGGGTGGCGCTGGCTCTGGAAATTATTTTGGGCCGAGACCCTCGGGGGCGTCCCTGACGAGCTGTTAAGCGGTTCCATGGGCTCCGTGGATCCGTTGGGATGTTTTTAGGGCGTCCCATAGCCGAAAGAGTGAAAACTGCAGTTTTTTGGCAATTTTCGGTGGGTGTTAGCCCACGGATCGCTGGGGTGGCGCTGGCTCCGGAAATTATTTTGGACCGAGGCCCTCGGGGGCGTCCCTGACGAGCTGTTAAGCGGATCCATGGGCTCCGTGGGTCCGTTGGGATGTTTTTAGGGCGTCCCATAGGCAAAAGAGTGAAAACTGCAGTTTTTTGGCGATTTTCGGTGGGTGTTAGCCCACGGATCGCTGGGGTGGCGCTGGCTCCGGAAATTATTTTGGGTCGAGGCCCTCAGGGGCGTCCCTGACGAGCTGTTAAGCGGATCCATGGGCTCCGTGGGTCCGTTGGGATGTTTTTAGGGCGTCCCATAGGCGAAAGAGTGAAAACTGCAGTTTTTTGGCGATTTTCGGTGGGTGTTAGCCCACGGATCGCTGGGGTGGCGCTGGCTCCGGAAATTATTTTAGGTCGAGGCCCTCGGGGGCGTCCCTGACGAGCTGTTAAACGGATCTATGGGCTCCGTGGGTCCGTTGGGATGTTTTTAGGGCGTCCCATAGGCGAAAGAGTGAAAACTGCAGTTTTTTGGCGATTTTCGATGGGTGTTAGCCCACGGATCGCTGGGGTGGCGCTGGCTCCGGAAATTATTTTGGGCCGAGGCCCTCGAGGGCGTCCCTGACGAGCTGTTAAGCGGATCCATGGGCTCCGTGGGTCCGTTGGGATGTTTTTAGGGCGTCCCATAGGCGAAAGAGTGAAAACTGCAATTTTTTGGCGATTTTCGGTGGGTGTTAGCCCACGGATCGCTGGGGTGGCGCTGGCTCCGAAAATTATTTTGGGCCGAGGCCCTCGGGGGCGTCCCTGATGAGCTGTTAAGCGGATCCATGGGCTCCGTGGGTCCGTTGGCATGTTTTTAGGGCGTCCCATAGGCGAAAGAGTGAAAACTGCAGTTTTTTGGCGATTTTCGGTGGGTGTTAGCCCACGGATCGCTGGGGTGGCGCTGGCTCCGGAAATTATTTTGGACCGAGGCCCTCGGGGGCGTCCCTGACGAGCTGTTAAACGGATCCATGGGCTCCGTGGGTCCGTTGGGATGTTTTTAGGTCGTCCCATAGGCGAAAGAGTGAAAACTGCAGTTTTTTGGCAATTTTCGGTGGGTGTTAGCCCACGGATCGCTGGGGTGGCGCTGGTTCCGAAAATTATTTTGGGCCGAGGCCCTCGGGGGCGTCCCTGACGAGCTGTTAAGCGGATCCATGGGCTCCGTGGGTCCGTTGGGATGTTTTTAGGGCGTCCCATAGGCGAAAGAGTGAAAACTGCAGTTTTTTGGCGATTTTCGGTGGGTGTTAGCCCACGGATCGCTGGGGTGGCGCTGGCTCCGGAAATTATTTTGGGCCGAGGCCCTCGGGGGCTTCCCTGACGAGCTGTTAAGCGGATCCATGGGCTCCGTGGGTCCGTTGGGATGTTTTTAGGGCGTCCCATAGGCGAAAGAGTGAAAACTGCAGTTTTTTGGCTCCGAAAATTATTTTAGGCCGAGGCCCTCGGGGGCATCCCTGACGAGCTGTTAAGCGGATCCATGGGCTCCGTGGGTCCGTTGGGATGTTTTTAGGGCGTCCCATAGGCGAAAGAGTGAAAACTGCAGTTTTTTGGCGATTTTTGGTGGGTGTTAGCCCACGGATCGCTGGGGTGGCGCTGGCTCCGGAAATTATTTTGGGCCGAGGCCCTCGGGGGCGTCCCTGACGAGCTGTTAAGCAGATCCATGGGCTTCGTGGGTCCGTTGGGATGTTTTTAGGGCGTCCCATAGGCGAAAGAGTGAAAACTGCAGTTTTTTGGCTCCGAAAATTATTTTAGGCCGAGGCCCTCGGGGGCATCCCTGACGAGCTGTTAAGCGGATCCATGGGCTCCGTGGGTCCGTTGGGATGTTTTTAGGGCGTCCCATAGGCGAAAGAGTGAAAACTGCAGTTTTTTGGCGATTTTTGGTGGGTGTTAGCCCACGGATCGCTGGGGTGGCGCTGGCTCCGGAAATTATTTTGGGCCGAGGCCCTCGGGGGCGTCCCTGACGAGCTGTTAAGCAGATCCATGGGCTCCGTGGGTCCGTTGGGATGTTTTTAGGGCGTCCCATAGGCGAAAGAGTGAAAACTGCAGTTTTTTGGCGATTTTCGGTGGGTGTTAGCCCACGGATCGCTGGGGTGGCGCTGGCTCTGGAAATTATTTTGGGTCGAGGCCCTCGGGGGCGTCCCTGACGAGCTGTTAAGCGGATCCATGGGCTCCGTGGGTCCGTTGGGATGTTTTTAGGGCGTCCCATAGGCGAAAGAGTGAAAACTGCAGTTTTTTGGCGATTTTCGGTGGGTGTTAGCCCACGGATCGCTGGGGTGGCGCTGGCTCCAGAAATTATTTTAGGTCGAGGCCCTCGGGGGCGTCCCTGACGAGCTATTAAACGGATCCATGGGCTCCGTGGGTCCGTTGGGATGTTTTTAGGGCGTCCCATAGGCGAAAGAGTGAAAACTGCAGTTTTTTGGCGATTTTCGATGGGTGTTAGCCCACGGATCGCTGGGGTGGCGCTGGCTCCGGAAATTATTTTGGGCCGAGGCCCTCGGGGGCGTCCCTGACGAGCTGTTAAGCGGATCCATGGGCTCCGTGGGTCCGTTGGGATGTTTTTAGGGCGTCCCATAGGCGAAAGAGTGAAAACTGCAGTTTTTTGTTGATTTTCGGTGGGTGGTAGCCCACGGATCGCTGGGGTGGCGCTGGCTCCGGAAATTATTTTGGGCCGAGGCCCTCGGGGGCGTCCCTGATGAGCTGTTAAGCGGATCCATGGGCTCCGTGGGTCCGTTGGCATGTTTTTAGGGCGTCCCATAGGCGAAAGAGTGAAAACTGCAGTTTTTTGGCGATTTTCGGTGGGTGTTAGCCCACGGATCGCTGGGGTGGCGCTGGCTCCGAAAATTATTTTGGGCCGAGGACCTCGGGGGCATCCCTGACAAGCTGTTAAATGGATCCATGGGCTCCGTGGGTCCGTTGGGATGTTTTTAGGGCGTCCCATAGGCGAAAGAGTGAAAACTGCAGTTTTTTGGCGATTTTCGATGGGTGTTAGCCCACGGATCGCTGGGGTGGCGCTGGCTCCGAAAATTATTTTAGACCGAGGCCCTCGGGGGTGTCCCTGACGAGCTGTTAAGCGGATCCATGGGCTCTGTGGGTCCGGTGGGATGTTTTTTGGGCGTCCCATAGGCGAAAGAGTGAAAACTGCAGTTTTTTGGCGATTTTCGGTGGGTGTTAGCCCACGGATCGCTGGGGTGGCGCTGGCTCCGGAAATTATTTTGGGCCGAGGCCCTCGGGGGAGTCCCTGATGAGCTGTTAAGCGGATCCATGGGCTCCGTGGGTCCGTTGGGATGTTTTTAGGGCGTCCCATAGGCGAAAGAGTGAAAACTGTAGTTTTTTGGCGATTTTCGGTGGGTGTTAGCCCACGGATCGCTGGGGTGGCGCTGGCTCCAGAAATTATTTTGGGCCGAGGCCCTCGGGGACGTCCCTGACGAGCTGTTAAGCGGATCCATGGGCTCCGTGGGTCCGTTGGGATGTTTTAGGGCGTCCCATAGGCGAAAGAGTGAAAACTGCAGTTTTTTGGCAATTTTCGGTGGGTGTTAGCCCACGGATCGCTGGGGTGGCGCTGGCTCCGGAAATTATTTTGGGCCGAGGCCCTCGGGGGCGTCGCTGACGAGCTGTTAAGCGGATCCATGGGCTCCGTGGGTCCGTTGGGATGTTTTTAGGGCGTCCCATAGGCGAAAGAGTGAAAACTGCAGTTTTTTGGCGATTTTCGGTGGGTGTTAGCCCACGGATCGCTGGGGTGGCGCTGGCTCCGGAAATTATTTTGGGCCGAGGCCCTCGGGGGCTTCCCTGACGAGCTGTTAAGCGGATCCATGGGCTCCGTGGGTCCGTTGGGATGTTTTTAGGGCGTCCCATAGGCGAAAGAGTGAAAACTGCAGTTTTTTGGCTCCGAAAATTATTTTAGGCCGAGGCCCTCGGGGGCATCCCTGACGAGCTGTTAAGCGGATCCATGGGCTCCGTGGGTCCGTTGGGATGTTTTTAGGGCGTCCCATAGGCGAAAGAGTGAAAACTGCAGTTTTTTGGCGATTTTTGGTGGGTGTTAGCCCACGGATCGCTGGGGTGGCGCTGGCTCCGGAAATTATTTTGGGCCGAGGCCCTCGGGGGCGTCCCTGACGAGCTGTTAAGCAGATCCATGGGCTCCGTGGGTCCGTTGGGATGTTTTTAGGGCGTCCCATAGGCGAAAGAGTGAAAACTGCAGTTTTTTGGCGATTTTCGGTGGGTGTTAGCCCACGGATCGCTGGGGTGGCGCTGGCTCTGGAAATTATTTTGGGTCGAGGCCCTCGGGGGCGTCCCTGACGAGCTGTTAAGCGGATCCATGGGCTCCGTGGGTCCGTTGGGATGTTTTTAGGGCGTCCCATAGGCGAAAGAGTGAAAACTGCAGTTTTTTGGCGATTTTCGGTGGGTGTTAGCCCACGGATCGCTGGGGTGGCGCTGGCTCCAGAAATTATTTTAGGTCGAGGCCCTCGGGGGCGTCCCTGACGAGCTATTAAACGGATCCATGGGCTCCGTGGGTCCGTTGGGATGTTTTTAGGGCGTCCCATAGGCGAAAGAGTGAAAACTGCAGTTTTTTGGCGATTTTCGATGGGTGTTAGCCCACGGATCGCTGGGGTGGCGCTGGCTCCGGAAATTATTTTGGGCCGAGGCCCTCGGGGGCGTCCCTGACGAGCTGTTAAGCGGATCCATGGGCTCCGTGGGTCCGTTGGGATGTTTTTAGGGCGTCCCATAGGCGAAAGAGTGAAAACTGCAGTTTTTTGTTGATTTTCGGTGGGTGGTAGCCCACGGATCGCTGGGGTGGCGCTGGCTCCGGAAATTATTTTGGGCCGAGGCCCTCGGGGGCGTCCCTGATGAGCTGTTAAGCGGATCCATGGGCTCCGTGGGTCCGTTGGCATGTTTTTAGGGCGTCCCATAGGCGAAAGAGTGAAAACTGCAGTTTTTTGGCGATTTTCGGTGGGTGTTAGCCCACGGATCGCTGGGGTGGCGCTGGCTCCGAAAATTATTTTGGGCCGAGGACCTCGGGGGCATCCCTGACAAGCTGTTAAATGGATCCATGGGCTCCGTGGGTCCGTTGGGATGTTTTTAGGGCGTCCCATAGGCGAAAGAGTGAAAACTGCAGTTTTTTGGCGATTTTCGATGGGTGTTAGCCCACGGATCGCTGGGGTGGCGCTGGCTCCGAAAATTATTTTAGACCGAGGCCCTCGGGGGTGTCCCTGACGAGCTGTTAAGCGGATCCATGGGCTCTGTGGGTCCGGTGGGATGTTTTTTGGGCGTCCCATAGGCGAAAGAGTGAAAACTGCAGTTTTTTGGCGATTTTCGGTGGGTGTTAGCCCACGGATCGCTGGGGTGGCGCTGGCTCCGGAAATTATTTTGGGCCGAGGCCCTCGGGGGAGTCCCTGATGAGCTGTTAAGCGGATCCATGGGCTCCGTGGGTCCGTTGGGATGTTTTTAGGGCGTCCCATAGGCGAAAGAGTGAAAACTGTAGTTTTTTGGCGATTTTCGGTGGGTGTTAGCCCACGGATCGCTGGGGTGGCGCTGGCTCCAGAAATTATTTTGGGCCGAGGCCCTCGGGGACGTCCCTGACGAGCTGTTAAGCGGATCCATGGGCTCCGTGGGTCCGTTGGGATGTTTTAGGGCGTCCCATAGGCGAAAGAGTGAAAACTGCAGTTTTTTGGCAATTTTCGGTGGGTGTTAGCCCACGGATCGCTGGGGTGGCGCTGGCTCCGGAAATTATTTTGGGCCGAGGCCCTCGGGGGCGTCGCTGACGAGCTGTTAAGCGGATCCATGGGCTCCGTGGGTCCGTTGGGATGTTTTTAGGGCGTCCCATAGGCGAAAGAGTGAAAACTGCAGTTTTTTGGCGATTTTCGGTGGGTGTTAGCCCACGGATCGCTGGGGTGGCGCTGGCTCCGGAAATTATTTTGGGCCGAGGCCCTCGGGGGCTTCCCTGACGAGCTGTTAAGCGGATCCATGGGCTCCGTGGGTCCGTTGGGATGTTTTTAGGGCGTCCCATAGGCGAAAGAGTGAAAACTGCAGTTTTTTGGCTCCGAAAATTATTTTAGGCCGAGGCCCTCGGGGGCATCCCTGACGAGCTGTTAAGCGGATCCATGGGCTCCGTGGGTCCGTTGGGATGTTTTTAGGGCGTCCCATAGGCGAAAGAGTGAAAACTGCAGTTTTTTGGCGATTTTTGGTGGGTGTTAGCCCACGGATCGCTGGGGTGGCGCTGGCTCCGGAAATTATTTTGGGCCGAGGCCCTCGGGGGCGTCCCTGACGAGCTGTTAAGCAGATCCATGGGCTCCGTGGGTCCGTTGGGATGTTTTTAGGGCGTCCCATAGGCGAAAGAGTGAAAACTGCAGTTTTTTGGCGATTTTCGGTGGGTGTTAGCCCACGGATCGCTGGGGTGGCGCTGGCTCTGGAAATTATTTTGGGTCGAGGCCCTCGGGGGCGTCCCTGACGAGCTGTTAAGCGGATCCATGGGCTCCGTGGGTCCGTTGGGATGTTTTTAGGGCGTCCCATAGGCGAAAGAGTGAAAACTGCAGTTTTTTGGCGATTTTCGGTGGGTGTTAGCCCACGGATCGCTGGGGTGGCGCTGGCTCCAGAAATTATTTTAGGTCGAGGCCCTCGGGGGCGTCCCTGACGAGCTATTAAACGGATCCATGGGCTCCGTGGGTCCGTTGGGATGTTTTTAGGGCGTCCCATAGGCGAAAGAGTGAAAACTGCAGTTTTTTGGCGATTTTCGATGGGTGTTAGCCCACGGATCGCTGGGGTGGCGCTGGCTCCGGAAATTATTTTGGGCCGAGGCCCTCGGGGGCGTCCCTGACGAGCTGTTAAGCGGATCCATGGGCTCCGTGGGTCCGTTGGGATGTTTTTAGGGCGTCCCATAGGCGAAAGAGTGAAAACTGCAGTTTTTTGTTGATTTTCGGTGGGTGGTAGCCCACGGATCGCTGGGGTGGCGCTGGCTCCGGAAATTATTTTGGGCCGAGGCCCTCGGGGGCGTCCCTGATGAGCTGTTAAGCGGATCCATGGGCTCCGTGGGTCCGTTGGCATGTTTTTAGGGCGTCCCATAGGCGAAAGAGTGAAAACTGCAGTTTTTTGGCGATTTTCGGTGGGTGTTAGCCCACGGATCGCTGGGGTGGCGCTGGCTCCGAAAATTATTTTGGGCCGAGGACCTCGGGGGCATCCCTGACAAGCTGTTAAACGGATCCATGGGCTCCGTGGGTCCGTTGGGATGTTTTTAGGGCGTCCCATAGGCGAAAGAGTGAAAACTGCAGTTTTTTGGCGATTTTCGATGGGTGTTAGCCCACGGATCGCTGGGGTGGCGCTGGCTCCGAAAATTATTTTAGACCGAGGCCCTCGGGGGTGTCCCTGACGAGCTGTTAAGCGGATCCATGGGCTCTGTGGGTCCGGTGGGATGTTTTTTGGGCGTCCCATAGGCGAAAGAGTGAAAACTGCAGTTTTTTGGCGATTTTCGGTGGGTGTTAGCCCACGGATCGCTGGGGTGGCGCTGGCTCCGGAAATTATTTTGGGCCGAGGCCCTCGGGGGAGTCCCTGATGAGCTGTTAAGCGGATCCATGGGCTCCGTGGGTCCGTTGGGATGTTTTTAGGGCATCCCATAGGCGAAAGAGTGAAAACTGTAGTTTTTTGGCGATTTTCGGTGGGTGTTAGCCCACGGATCGCTGGGGTGGCGCTGGCTCCAGAAATTATTTTGGGCCGAGGCCCTCGGGGACGTCCCTGACGAGCTGTTAAGCGGATCCATGGGCTCCGTGGGTCCGTTGGGATGTTTTAGGGCGTCCCATAGGCGAAAGAGTGAAAACTGCAGTTTTTTGGCAATTTTCGGTGGGTGTTAGCCCACGGATCGCTGGGGTGGCGCTGGCTCCGGAAATTATTTTGGGCCGAGGCCCTCGGGGGCGTCGCTGACGAGCTGTTAAGCGGATCCATGGGCTCCGTGGGTCCGTTGGGATGTTTTTAGGGCGTCCCATAGGCGAAAGAGTGAAAACTGCAGTTTTTTGGCAATTTTCGGTGGGTGTTAGCCCACGGATCGCTGGGGTGGCGCTGGCTCCGGAAATTATTTTGGGCCGAGGCCCTCGGGGGCTTCCCTGATGAGCTGTTAAGCGGATCCATGGGCTCCGTGGGTCCGTTGGGATGTTTTTAGGGCGTCCCATAGGCGAAAGAGTGAAAACTGCAGTTTTTTGGCTCCGGAAATTATTTTGGGCCGAGGCCCTCAGGGGCGTCCCTGACGAGCTGTTAAGCGGATCCATGGGCTCCGTGGGTCCGTTGGCATGTTTTTAGGGCGTCCCATAGGCGAAAGAGTGAAAACTGCAGTTTTTTGGCGATTTTCGGTGGGTGTTAGCCCACGGATCGCTGGGGTGGCGCTGGCTCCAGAAATTATTTTGGGCCGAGGCCCTCGGGGACGTCCCTGACGAGCTGTTAAGCGGATCCATGGGCTCCGTGGGTCCGTTGGGATGTTTTAGGGCGTCCCATAGGCGAAAGAGTGAAAACTGCAGTTTTTTGGCAATTTTCGGTGGGTGTTAGCCCACGGATCGCTGGGGTGGCGCTGGCTCCGAAAATTATTTTGGGCCGAGGCCCTCGGGGACGTCTCTGACGAGCTGTTAAGCGGATCCATGGGCTCCGTGGGTCCGTTGGGATGTTTTTAGGGCGTCCCATAGGCGAAAGAGTGAAAACTGCAGTTTTTTGGCAATTTTCGGTGGGTGTTAGCCCACGGATCGCTGGGGTGGCGCTGGCTCCGGAAATTATTTTGGGCCGAGGCCCTCGGGGGCTTCCCTAATGAGCTGTTAAGCGGATCCATGGGCTCCGTGGGTCCGTTGGGATGTTTTTAGGGCGTCCCATAGGCGAAAGAGTGAAAACTGCAGTTTTTTGGCTCCGGAAATTATTTTGGGCCGAGGCCCTCGGGGGCGTCCCTGACGAGCTGTTAAGCGGTTCCATGGGCTCCGTGGATCCGTTGGGATGTTTTTAGGGCGTCCCATAGCCGAAAGAGTGAAATCTGCAGTTTTTTGGCAATTTTCGGTGGGTGTTAGCCCACGGATCGCTGGGGTGGCGCTGGCTCCGGAAATTATTTTGGGCCGAGGCCCTCGGGGGCGTCCCTGACGAGCTGTTAAGCGGATCCATGGGCTCCGTGGGTCCGTTGGGATGTTTTTAGGGCGTCCCATAGGCAAAAGAGTGAAAACTGCAGTTTTTTGGCGATTTTCGGTGGGTGTTAGCCCACGGATCGCTGGGGTGGCGCTGGCTCCGGAAATTATTTTGGGTCGAGGCCCTTAGGGGCGTCCCTGACGAGCTGTTAAGCGGATCCATGGGCTCCGTGGGTCCGTTGGGATGTTTTTAGGGCGTCCCATAGGCGAAAGAGTGAAAACTGCAGTTTTTTGGCGATTTTCGGTGGGTGTTAGCCCACGGATCGCTGGGGTGGCGCTGGCTCCGGAAATTATTTTAGGTCGAGGCCCTCGGAGGCGTCCCTGACGAGCTGTTAAACGGATCCATGGGCTCCGTGGGTCCGTTGGGATGTTTTTAGGGCGTCCCATAGGCGAAAGAGTGAAAACTGCAGTTTTTTGGCGATTTTCGATGGGTGTTAGCCCACGGATCGCTGGGGTGGCGCTGGCTCCGGAAATTATTTTGGGCCGAGGCCCTCGAGGGCGTCCCTGACGAGCTGTTAAGCGGATCCATGGGCTCCGTGGGTCCATTGGGATGTTTTTAGGGCGTCCCATAGGCGAAAGAGTGAAAACTGCAGTTTTTTGGCGATTTTCGGTGGGTGTTAGCCCACGGATCGCTGGGGTGGCGCTGGCTCCGGAAATTATTTTGGGCCGAGGCCCTCGGGGGCGTCCCTGATGAGCTGTTAAGCGGATCCATGGGCTCCGTGGGTTCGTTGGCATGTTTTTAGGGCGTCCCATAGGCGAAAGAGTGAAAACTGCAGTTTTTTGGCGATTTTCGGTGGGTGTTAGCCCACGGATCGCTGGGGTGGCGCTGGCTCCGGAAATTATTTTGGACCGAGGCCCTCGGGGGCGTCCCTGACGAGCTGTTAAACGGATCCATGGGCTCCGTGGGTCCGTTGGGATGTTTTTAGGTCGTCCCATAGGCGAAAGAGTGAAAACTGCAGTTTTTTGGCAATTTTCGGTGGGTGTTAGCCCACGGATCGCTGGGGTGGCGCTGGTTCCGAAAATTATTTTGGGCCGAGGCCCTCGGGGGCGTCCCTGACGAGCTGTTAAGCGGATCCATGGGCTCCGTGGGTCCGTTGGGATGTTTTTAGGGCGTCCCATAGGCGAAAGAGTGAAAACTGCAGTTTTTTGGCGATTTTCGATGGGTGTTAGCCCACGGATCGCTGGGGTGGCGCTGGCTCCGGAAATTATTTTGGGCCGAGGCCCTCGGGGGCTTCCCTGACGAGCTGTTAAGCGGATCCATGGGCTCCGTGGGTCCGTTGGGATGTTTTTAGGGCGTCCCATAGGCGAAAGAGTGAAAACTGCAGTTTTTTGGCTCCGAAAATTATTTTAGGCCGAGGCCCTCGGGGGCATCCCTGACGAGCTGTTAAGCGGATCCATGGGCTTCGTGGGTCCGTTGGGATGTTTTTAGGGCGTCCCATAGGCGAAAGAGTGAAAACTGCAGTTTTTTGGCGATTTTTGGTGGGTGTTAGCCCACGGATCGCTGGGGTGGCGCTGGCTCCGGAAATTATTTTGGGCCGAGGCCCTCGGGGGCGTCCCTGACGAGCTGTTAAGCAGATCCATGGGCTTCGTGGGTCCGTTGGGATGTTTTTAGGGCGTCCCATAGGCGAAAGAGTGAAAACTGCAGTTTTTTGGCGATTTTAGGTGGGTGTTAGCCCACGGATCGCTGGGGTGGCGCTGGCTCTGGAAATTATTTTGGGTCGAGGCCCTCGGGGGCGTCCCTGACGAGCTGTTAAGCGGATCCATGGGCTCCGTGGGTCCGTTGGGATGTTTTTAGGGCGTCCCATAGGCGAAAGAGTGAAAACTGCAGTTTTTTGGCGATTTTCGGTGGGTGTTAGCCCACGGATCGCTGGGGTGGCGCTGGCTCCAGAAATTATTTTAGGTCGAGGCCCTCGGGGGCGTCCCTGACGAGCTATTAAACGGATCCATGGGCTCCGTGGGTCCGTTGGGATGTTTTTAGGGCGTCCCATAGGCGAAAGAGTGAAAACTGCAGTTTTTTGGCGATTTTCGATGGGTGTTAGCCCACGGATCGCTGGGGTGGCGCTGGCTCCGGAAATTATTTTGGGCCGAGGCCCTCGGGGGCGTCCCTGACGAGCTGTTAAGCGGATCCATGGGCTCCGTGGGTCCGTTGGGATGTTTTTAGGGCGTCCCATAGGGGAAAGAGTGAAAACTGCAGTTTTTTGTTGATTTTCGGTGGGTGGTAGCCCACGGATCGCTGGGGTGGCGCTGGCTCCGGAAATTATTTTGGGCCGAGGCCCTCGGGGGCGTCCCTGATGAGCTGTTAAGCGGATCCATGGGCTCCGTGGGTCCGTTGGCATGTTTTTAGGGCGTCCCATAGGCGAAAGAGTGAAAACTGCAGTTTTTTGGCGATTTTCGGTGGGTGTTAGCCCACGGATCGCTGGGGTGGCGCTGGCTCCGGAAATTATTTTGGGCCGAGGACCTCGGGGGCATCCCTGACAAGCTGTTAAACGGATCCATGGGCTCCGTGGGTCCGTTGGGATGTTTTTAGGGCGTCCCATAGGCGAAAGAGTGAAAACTGCAGTTTTTTGGCGATTTTCGATGGGTGTTAGCCCACGGATCGCTGGGGTGGCGCTGGCTCCGAAAATTATTTTAGACCGAGGCCCTCGGGGGTGTCCCTGACGAGCTGTTAAGCGGATCCATGGGCTCTGTGGGTCCGGTGGGATGTTTTTTGGGCGTCCCATAGGCGAAAGAGTGAAAACTGCAGTTTTTTGGCGATTTTCGGTGGGTGTTAGCCCACGGATCGCTGGGGTGGCGCTGGCTCCGAAAATTATTTTGGGCCGAGGCCCTCGGGGGAGTCCCTGATGAGCTGTTAAGCGGATCCATGGGCTCCGTGGGTCCGTTGGGATGTTTTTAGGGCGTCCCATAGGCGAAAGAGTGAAAACTGTAGTTTTTTGGCGATTTTCGGTGGGTGTTAGCCCACGGATCGCTGGGGTGGCGCTGGCTCCAGAAATTATTTTGGGCCGAGGCCCTCGGGGACGTCCCTGACGAGCTGTTAAGCGGATCCATGGGCTCCGTGGGTCCGTTGGGATGTTTTAGGGCGTCCCATAGGCGAAAGAGTGAAAACTGCAGTTTTTTGGCAATTTTCGGTGGGTGTTAGCCCACGGATCGCTGGGGTGGCGCTGGCTCCGGAAATTATTTTGGGCCGAGGCCCTCGGGGGCGTCGCTGACGAGCTGTTAAGCGGATCCATGGGCTCCGTGGGTCCGTTGGGATGTTTTTAGGGCGTCCCATAGGCGAAAGAGTGAAAACTGCAGTTTTTTGGCAATTTTCGGTGGGTGTTAGCCCACGGATCGCTGGGGTGGCGCTGGCTCCGGAAATTATTTTGGGCCGAGGCCCTCGGGGGCTTCCCTGATGAGCTGTTAAGTGGATCCATGGGCTCCGTGGGTCCGTTGGGATGTTTTTAGGGCGTCCCATAGGCGAAAGAGTGAAAACTGCAGTTTTTTGGCTCCGGAAATTATTTTGGGTCGAGGCCCTCAGGGGCGTCCCTGACGAGCTGTTAAGCGGATCCATGGGCTCCGTGGGTCCGTTGGCATGTTTTTAGGGCGTCCCATAGGCGAAAGAGTGAAAACTGCAGTTTTTTGGCGATTTTCGGTGGGTGTTAGCCCACGGATCGCTGGGGTGGCGCTGGCTCCAGAAATTATTTTGGGCCGAGGCCCTCGGGGACGTCCCTGACGAGCTGTTAAGCGGATCCATGGGCTCCGTGGGTCCGTTGGGATGTTTTAGGGCGTCCCATAGGCGAAAGAGTGAAAACTGCAGTTTTTTGGCAATTTTCGGTGGGTGTTAGCCCACGGATCGCTGGGGTGGCGCTGGCTCCGGAAATTATTTTGGGCCGAGGCCCTCGGGGGCGTCGCTGACGAGCTGGTAAGCGGATCCATGGGCTCCGTGGGTCCGTTGGGATGTTTTTAGGGCGTCCCATAGGCGAAAGAGTGAAAACTGCAGTTTTTTGGCAATTTTCGGTGGGTGTTAGCCCACGGATCGCTGGGGTGGCGCTGGCTCCGGAAATTATTTTGGGCCGAGGCCCTCGGGGGCGTCCCTGATGAGCTGTTAAACGGATCCATGGGCTCCGTGGGTCCGTTGGGATGTTTTTAGGGCGTCCCATAGGCGAAAGAGTGAAAACTGCAGTTTTTTGGCGATTTTCGGTGGGTGTTAGCCCACGGATCGCTGGGGTGGCGCTGGCTCCGGAAATTATTTTGGGTCGAGGCCCTCGGGGGCGTCCCTGACGAGCTGTTAAGCGGATCCATGGGCTCCGTGGGTCCGTTGGGATGTTTTTAGGGCGTCCCATAGGCGAAAGAGTGAAAACTGCAGTTTTTTGGCGATTTTTGGTGGGTGTTAGCCCACGGATCGCTGGGGTGGCGCTGGCTCCGGAAATTATTTTGGGTCGAGGCCCTCGGGGGCGTCCCTGACGAGCTGTTAGGCGGATCCATGGGCTCCGTGGGTCCGTTGGGATGTTTTTAGGGCGTCCCATAGGCGAAAGAGTGAAAACTGCAGTTTTTTGGTGATTTTCGGTGGGTGTTAGCCCACGGATCGCTGGGGTGGCGCTGGCTCCGGAAATTATTTTAGGTCGAAGCCCTCGGGGGCATCCCTGACGAGCTGTTAAACGGACCCATGGGTTCCGTGGGTCCGTTGGGATGTTTTTAGGGCGTCCCATAGGCGAAAGAGTGAAAACTGCAGTTTTTTGGAGATTTTCGGTGGGTGTTAGCCCACGGATCGCTGGGGTGGCGCTGGCTCCGGAAATTATTTTGGGCCGAGGCCCTCGGGGGCGTCCCTGATGAGCTGTTAAACGGATCCATGGGCTCCGTGGGTCCGTTGGGATGTTTTTAGGGCGTCCCATAGGCGAAAGAGTGAAAACTGCAGTTTTTTGGCGATTTTCGGTGGGTGTTAGCCCACGGATCGCTGGGGTGGCGCTGGCTCCGGAAATTATTTTGGGTCGAGGCCCTCGGGGGCGTCCCTGACGAGCTGTTAAGCGGATCCATGGGCTCCGTGGGTCCGTTGGGATGTTTTTAGGGCGTCCCATAGTCGAAAGAGTGAAAACTGCAGTTTTTTGGCGATTTTCGGTGGGTGTTAGCCCACGGATCGCTGGGGTGGCGCTGGCTCCGGAAATTATTTTGGGCCGAGGCCCTCGGGGGCGTCCCTGACGAGCTGTTAAGCGGTTCCATGGGCTCCGTGGATCCGTTGGGATGTTTTTAGGGCGTCCCATAGGCGAAAGAGTGAAAACTGCAGTTTTTTGGCAATTTTCGGTGGGTGTTAGCCCACGGATCGCTGGGGTGGCGCTGGCTCCGGAAATTATTTTGGGCCGAGGCCCTCGGGGGAGTCCCTGACGAGCTGTTAAGCGGATCCATGGGCTCCGTGGGTCCGTTGGGATGTTTTTAGGGCGTCCCATAGGCGAAAGAGTGAAAACTGCAGTTTTTTGGCGATTTTCGATGGGTGTTAGCCCACGGATCGCTGGGGTGGCGCTGGCTCCGAAAATTATTTTAGACCGAGGCCCTCGGGGGTGTCCCTGACGAGCTGTTAAGCGGATCCATGGGCTCTGTGGGTCCGGTGGGATGTTTTTTGGGCGTCCCATAGGCGAAAGAGTGAAAACTGCAGTTTTTTGGCGATTTTCGGTGGGTGTTAGCCCACGGATCGCTGGGGTGGCGCTGGCTCCGAAAATTATTTTGGGCCGAGGCCCTCGGGGGAGTCCCTGATGAGCTGTTAAGCGGATCCATGGGCTCCGTGGGTCCGTTGGGATGTTTTTAGGGCGTCCCATAGGCGAAAGAGTGAAAACTGTAGTTTTTTGGCGATTTTCGGTGGGTGTTAGCCCACGGATCGCTGGGGTGGCGCTGGCTCCAGAAATTATTTTGGGCCGAGGCCCTCGGGGACGTCCCTGACGAGCTGTTAAGCGGATCCATGGGCTCCGTGGGTCCGTTGGGATGTTTTAGGGCGTCCCATAGGCGAAAGAGTGAAAACTGCAGTTTTTTGGCAATTTTCGGTGGGTGTTAGCCCACGGATCGCTGGGGTGGCGCTGGCTCCGGAAATTATTTTGGGCCGAGGCCCTCGGGGGCGTCGCTGACGAGCTGTTAAGCGGATCCATGGGCTCCGTGGGTCCGTTGGGATGTTTTTAGGGCGTCCCATAGGCGAAAGAGTGAAAACTGCAGTTTTTTGGCAATTTTCGGTGGGTGTTAGCCCACGGATCGCTGGGGTGGCGCTGGCTCCGGAAATTATTTTGGGCCGAGGCCCTCGGGGGCTTCCCTGATGAGCTGTTAAGTGGATCCATGGGCTCCGTGGGTCCGTTGGGATGTTTTTAGGGCGTCCCATAGGCGAAAGAGTGAAAACTGCAGTTTTTTGGCTCCGGAAATTATTTTGGGTCGAGGCCCTCAGGGGCGTCCCTGACGAGCTGTTAAGCGGATCCATGGGCTCCGTGGGTCCGTTGGCATGTTTTTAGGGCGTCCCATAGGCGAAAGAGTGAAAACTGCAGTTTTTTGGCGATTTTCGGTGGGTGTTAGCCCACGGATCGCTGGGGTGGCGCTGGCTCCAGAAATTATTTTGGGCCGAGGCCCTCGGGGACGTCCCTGACGAGCTGTTAAGCGGATCCATGGGCTCCGTGGGTCCGTTGGGATGTTTTAGGGCGTCCCATAGGCGAAAGAGTGAAAACTGCAGTTTTTTGGCAATTTTCGGTGGGTGTTAGCCCACGGATCGCTGGGGTGGCGCTGGCTCCGGAAATTATTTTGGGCCGAGGCCCTCGGGGGCGTCGCTGACGAGCTGGTAAGCGGATCCATGGGCTCCGTGGGTCCGTTGGGATGTTTTTAGGGCGTCCCATAGGCGAAAGAGTGAAAACTGCAGTTTTTTGGCAATTTTCGGTGGGTGTTAGCCCACGGATCGCTGGGGTGGCGCTGGCTCCGGAAATTATTTTGGGCCGAGGCCCTCGGGGGCGTCCCTGATGAGCTGTTAAACGGATCCATGGGCTCCGTGGGTCCGTTGGGATGTTTTTAGGGCGTCCCATAGGCGAAAGAGTGAAAACTGCAGTTTTTTGGCGATTTTCGGTGGGTGTTAGCCCACGGATCGCTGGGGTGGCGCTGGCTCCGGAAATTATTTTGGGTCGAGGCCCTCGGGGGCGTCCCTGACGAGCTGTTAAGCGGATCCATGGGCTCCGTGGGTCCGTTGGGATGTTTTTAGGGCGTCCCATAGGCGAAAGAGTGAAAACTGCAGTTTTTTGGCGATTTTTGGTGGGTGTTAGCCCACGGATCGCTGGGGTGGCGCTGGCTCCGGAAATTATTTTGGGTCGAGGCCCTCGGGGGCGTCCCTGACGAGCTGTTAGGCGGATCCATGGGCTCCGTGGGTCCGTTGGGATGTTTTTAGGGCGTCCCATAGGCGAAAGAGTGAAAACTGCAGTTTTTTGGTGATTTTCGGTGGGTGTTAGCCCACGGATCGCTGGGGTGGCGCTGGCTCCGGAAATTATTTTAGGTCGAAGCCCTCGGGGGCATCCCTGACGAGCTGTTAAACGGACCCATGGGTTCCGTGGGTCCGTTGGGATGTTTTTAGGGCGTCCCATAGGCGAAAGAGTGAAAACTGCAGTTTTTTGGAGATTTTCGGTGGGTGTTAGCCCACGGATCGCTGGGGTGGCGCTGGCTCCGGAAATTATTTTGGGCCGAGGCCCTCGGGGGCGTCCCTGATGAGCTGTTAAACGGATCCATGGGCTCCGTGGGTCCGTTGGGATGTTTTTAGGGCGTCCCATAGGCGAAAGAGTGAAAACTGCAGTTTTTTGGCGATTTTCGGTGGGTGTTAGCCCACGGATCGCTGGGGTGGCGCTGGCTCCGGAAATTATTTTGGGTCGAGGCCCTCGGGGGCGTCCCTGACGAGCTGTTAAGCGGATCCATGGGCTCCGTGGGTCCGTTGGGATGTTTTTAGGGCGTCCCATAGTCGAAAGAGTGAAAACTGCAGTTTTTTGGCGATTTTCGGTGGGTGTTAGCCCACGGATCGCTGGGGTGGCGCTGGCTCCGGAAATTATTTTGGGCCGAGGCCCTCGGGGGCGTCCCTGACGAGCTGTTAAGCGGTTCCATGGGCTCCGTGGATCCGTTGGGATGTTTTTAGGGCGTCCCATAGGCGAAAGAGTGAAAACTGCAGTTTTTTGGCAATTTTCGGTGGGTGTTAGCCCACGGATCGCTGGGGTGGCGCTGGCTCCGGAAATTATTTTGGGCCGAGGCCCTCGGGGGAGTCCCTGACGAGCTGTTAAGCGGATCCATGGGCTCCGTGGGTCCGTTGGGATGTTTTTAGGGCGTCCCATAGGCGAAAGAGTGAAAACTGTAGTTTTTTGGCGATTTTCGGTGGGTGTTAGCCCACGGATCGCTGGGGTGGCGCTGGCTCTAGAAATTATTTTGGGCCGAGGCCCTCGGGGATGTCCCTGATGAGCTGTTAAGCGGATCCATGGGCTCCGTGGGTCCGTTGGGATGTTTTAGGGCGTCCCATAGGCGAAAGAGTGAAAACTGCAGTTTTTTGGCAATTTTCGGTGGGTGTTAGCCCACGGATCGCTGGGGTGGCGCTGGCTCCGGAAATTATTTTGGGCCGAGGCCCTCGGGGGCGTCGCTGACGAGCTGTTAAGCGGATCCATGGGCTCCGTGGGTCCGTTGGGATGTTTTTAGGGCGTCCCATAGGCGAAAGAGTGAAAACTGCAGTTTTTTGGCAATTTTCGGTGGGTGTTAGCCCACGGATCGCTGGGGTGGCGCTGGCTCCGGAAATTATTTTGGGCCGAGGCCCTCGGGGGCGTCGCTGACGAGCTGTTAAGCGGATCCATGGGCTCCGTGGGTTCGTTGGGATGTTTTTAGGGCGTCCCATAGGCGAAAGAGTGAAAACTGCAGTTTTTTGGCAATTTTCGGTGGGTGTTAGCCCACGGATCGCTGGGGTGGCGCTGGCTCCGGAAATTATTTTGGGCCGAGGCCATCGGGGGCTTCCCTGATGAGCTGTTAAGCGGATCCATGGGCTCCGTGGGTCCGTTGGGATGTTTTTAGGGCGTCCCATAGGCGAAAGAGTGAAAACTGCAGTTTTTTGGCTCCGGAAATTATTTTGGGCCGAGGCCCTCAGGGGCGTCCCTGACGAGCTGTGAAGCGGATCCATGGGCTCCGTGGGTCCGTTGGGATGTTTTTAGGGCGTCCCATAGGTGAAAGAGTTAAAACTGCAGTTTTTTGGCGATTTTCGGTGGGTGTTAGCCCACGGATCGCTGGGGTGGCGCTGGCTCCGGAAATTATTTTGGGCCGAGGCCCTCGGGGGCGTCCCTGACGAGCTGTTAAGCGGATCCATGGGCTCCGTGGGTCCGTTGGGATGTTTTTAGGGCGTCCCATAGGCGAAAGAGTGAAAACTGCAGTTTTTTGGCGATTTTTTGTGGGTGAGCCCACGGATCGCTGGGGTGGCGCTGGCTCCGGAAATTATTTTGGGTCGAGGCCCTCGGGGGCGTCCCTGACGAGCTGTTAGGCGGATCCATGGGCTCCGTGGGTCCGTTGGGATGTTTTTAGGGCGTCCCATAGGCGAAAGAGTGAAAACTGCAGTTTTTTGGCGATTTTCGGTGGGTGTTAGCCCACGGATCGCTGGGGTGGCGCTGGCTCCGGAAATTATTTTAGGTCGAAGCCCTCGGGGGCATCCCTGACGAGCTGTTAAACGGACCCATGGGCTCCGTGGGTCCGTTGGGATGTTTTTAGGGCGTCCCATAGGCGAAAGAGTGAAAACTGCATTTTTTTGGCGATTTTCGGTGGGTGTTAGCCCACGGATCGCTGGGGTGGCGCTGGCTCCGGAAATTATTTTGGCCCGAGGCCCTCGGGGGCGTCTCTGATGAGCTGTTAAACGGATCCATGGGCTCCGTGGGTCCGTTGGGATGTTTTTAGGGCATCCCATAGGCGAAAGAGTGAAAACTGCAGTTTTTTGGCGATTTTCGGTGGGTGTTAGCCCACGGATCGCTGGGGTGGCGCTGGCTCCGGAAATTATTTTGGGCCGAGGCCCTCGGGGGCGTCCCTGACGAGCTGTTAAGCGGATCCATGGGCTCCGTGGGTCCGTTGGGATGTTTTTAGGGCGTCCCATAGGCGAAAGAGTGAAAACTGCAGTTTTTTGGCGATTTTCGGTGGGTGTTAGCCCACGGATCGCTGGGGTGGCGCTGGCTCCGGAAATTATTTTGGGCCGAGGCCCTCGGGGGCGTCCCTGACGAGCTGTTAAGCGGTTCCATGGGCTCCGTGGATCCGTTGGGATGTTTTTAGGGCGTCCCATAGGCGAAAGAGTGAAAACTGCAGTTTTTTGGCAATTTTCGGTGGGTGTTAGCCCACGGATCGCTGGGGTGGCGCTGGCTCCGGAAATTATTTTGGGCCGAGGCCCTCGGGGGCGCCCCTGACGAGCTGTTAAGTGGATCCATGGGCTCCGTGGGTCCGTTGGGATGTTTTTAGGGCGTCCCATAGGCGAAAGAGTGAAAACTGCAGTTTTTTGGCGATTTTCGGTGGGTGTTAACCCACGGATCGCTGGGGTGGCGCTGGCTCCGGAAATTATTTTGGGCCGAGGCCCTCGGGGGCGTCCCTGACGAGCTGTTAAGCGGATCCATGGGCTCCGTGGGTCCGTTGGCATGTTTTTAGGGCGTCCCATAGGCGAAAGAGTGAAAACTGCAGTTTTTTAGCGATTTTCGGTGGGTGTTAGCCCACGGATCGCTGGGGAGGCGCTGGCTCCGGAAATTATTTTGGGCCGAGGACCTCGGGGGCATCCCTGACGAGCTGTTAAACGGATCCATGGGCTCCGTGGGTCCGTTGGGATGTTTTTAGGGCGTCCCATAGGCGAAAGAGTGAAAACTGCAGTTTTTTGGCGATTTTCGATGGGTGTTAGCCCACGGATCGCTGGGGTGGCGCTGGCTCCGGAAATTATTTTGGACCGAGGCCCTCGGGGGTGTCCCTGACGAGCTGTTAAGCGGATCCATGGGCTCCGTGGGTCCGTTGGGATGTTTTTAGGGCGTCCCATAGGCGAAAGAGTGAAAACTGCAGTTTTTTGGCGATTTTCGGTGGGTGTTAGCCCACGGATCGCTGGGGTGGCGCTGGCTCCAGAAATTATTTTGGGCCGAGGCCCTCGGGGGAGTCCCTGACGAGCTGTTAAGCGGATCCATGGTCTCCGTGGGTCCGTTGGGATGTTTTTAGGGCGTCCCATAGGCGAAAGAGTGAAAACTGCAGTTTTTTGGCGATTTTCGGTGGGTGTTAGCCCACGGATCGCTGGGGTGGCGCTGGCTCCAGAAATTATTTTGGGCCGAGGCCCTCGGGGACGTCCCTGACGAGCTGTTAAGCGGATCCATGGGCTCCGTGGGTCCGTTGGGATGTTTTAGGGCGTCCCATAGGCGAAAGAGTGAAAACTGCAGTTTTTTGGCAATTTTCGATGGGTGTTAGCCCACGGATCGCTGGGGGGGCGCTGGCTCCGGAAATTATTTTGGGCCGAGGCCCTCAGGGGCGTCGCTGACGAGCTGTTAAGCTGATCCATGGGCTCCGTGGGTCCGTTGGGATGTTTTTAGGGCGTCCCATAGGCGAAAGAGTGAAAACTGCAGTTTTTTGGCGATTTTCGGTGGGTGTTAGCCCACGGATCGCTGGGGTGGCGCTGACTCTGGAAATTATTTTGGACCGAGGCCCTCGGAGGCGTCCCTGACGAGCTGTTAAGCGGATCCATGGGCTCCGTGGGTCCGTTAGGATGTTTTTAGGGCGTCCCATAGGCGAAAGGGTGAAAACTGCAGTTTTTTGGCGATTTTCGGTGGGTGTTAGCCCACGGATCGCTGGGGTGGCGCTGGCTTCGAAAATTATTTTGGGCCGAGGCCCTCGGGGGCGTCCCTGACGAGCCGTTAAGCGTATCCATGGGCTTCGTGGGTCCATTGGGATGTTTTTAGGGCGTCCCATAGGCGAAAGAGTGAAAACTGCAGTTTTTTGGCGATTTTCGGTGGGTGTTAGCCCACGGATCGCTGGGGTGGCGCTGGCTCCGGAAATTATTTTGGGCCGAGGCCCTCGAGGGCGTCACCGACGAGCCGTTAAGCGGATCCATGGGCTCCGTGGGTCCGTTGGGATGTTTTTAGGGCGTCCCATAGGCAAAAGAGTGAAAACTGCAGTTTTTTGGAGATTTTCGGTGGGTGTTAGCCCACGGTTCGCTGGGGTGGCGCTGGCTCCGGAAATTATTTTAGGCCGAGGCCCTTGAGGGCGTCCCTGACGAGCTATTTAGCGGATCCATGGGCTCCGTGGGTCCGTTTGGATATTTTTAGGGCGTCCCATAGGCGAAAGAGTGAAAACTACAGTTTTTTGGCGATTTTCGGTGGGTGTTAGCCCACGGATCGCTGGGGTGGCGCTGGCTCCGGAAATTATTTTGGGCCGAGGCCCTCGGGGGCGTCCCTGACGAGCTGTTAAGCGGATCCATGGGCTCCGTGGGTCCGATGGGATGTTTTTAGGGCATCCCATAGGCGAAAGAGTGAAAACTGCAGTTTTTTGGTGATTTTCGGTGTGTTAGCCCACGGATCGCTGGGGTGGCGCTGGCTCCGGAAATTATTTTGGGCCGAGGCCCTCGGAGGCGTCCCTGACGAGATGTTAAGCGGATCCATGGGCTCCGTGGGTCCGATGGGATGTTTTTAGGGCGTCCCATAGGCGAAAGAGTGAAAACTGCAGTTTTTTGGCAATTTTCGGTGTGTGTTAGCCCACGGATCGCTGGGGTGGCGCTGGCTCCGAAAATTATTTTGGGCCGAGGCCCTCGGGGGCATCCCTGACGAGCTGTTAAGAGGATCCATGGGATCCGTGGGTCAGTTGGGATGTTTTTAGGGCGTCCCATAGGCGAAAGAGTGAAAACTGCAGTTTTTTGGCAATTTTCGGTGGGTGTTAGCCCACGGATCGCTGGGGTGGCGCTGGCTCCGAAAATTATTTTGGGCCGAGGCCCTCGGGGGCGTCCCTGACGAGCTGTTAAGCAGATCCATGGGCTTCGTGGGTCCGTTGGGATGTTTTTAGGGCGTCCCATAGGCGAAAGAGTGAAAACTGCAGTTTTTTGGCGATTTTCGGTGGGTGTTAGCCCACGGTTCGCTGGGGTGGCGCTGGCTCCGGAAATTATTTTGGGCCGAGGCCCTTGAGGACGTCCCTGACGAGCTGTTAAGCGGATCCATGGGCTCCGTGGGTCCGTTTGGATATTTTTAGGGCGTCCCATAGGCGAAAGAGTGAGAACTGCAGTTTTTTGGCGATTTTCGGTGGGTGTTAGCCCACGGATCGCTGGGGTGGCGCTGGCTCCGGAAATTATTTTGGGCCGAGGCCCTCGGGGGCGTCCCTGACGAGCTGTTAAGCGGATCCATGGGCTCCGTGGGTCCGATGGCATGTTTTTAGGGCGTCCCATAGGCGAAAGAGTGAAAACTGCAGTTTTTTGGCGATTTTCGGTGGGTGTTAGCCCACGGATCGCTGGGGTGGCGCTGGCTCCGGAAATTATTTTGGGCCGAGGACCTCGGGGGCATCCCTGACGAGCTGTTAAACGGATCCATGGGCTCCGTGGGTCCGTTGGGATGTTTTTAGGGCGTCCCATAGGCGAAAGAGTGAAAACTGCAGTTTTTTGGCGATTTTCGATGGGTGTTAGCCCACGGATCGCTGGGGTGGCGCTGGCTCCGGAAATTATTTTGGACCGAGGCCCTCGAGGGTGTCCCTGACGAGCTGTTAAGCGGATCCATGGGCTCCGTGGGTCCGTTGGGATGTTTTTAGGGCGTCCCATAGGCGAAAGAGTGAAAACTGCAGTTTTTTGGCGATTTTCGGTGGGTGTTAGCCCACGGATCGCTGGGGTGGCGCTGGCTTCGGAAATTATTTTGGGCCGAGGCCCTCGGGGGAGTCCCTGACGAGCTGTTAAGCGGATCCATGGTCTCCGTGGGTCCGTTGGGATGTTTTTAGGGCGTCCCATAGGCGAAAGAGTGAAAACTGCAGTTTTTTGGCGATTTTCGGTGGGTGTTAGCCCACGGATCGCTGGGGTGGCGCTGGCTCCAGAAATTATTTTGGGCCGAGGCCCTCGGGGACGTCCCTGACGAGCTGTTAAGCGGATCCATGGGCTCCGTGGGTCCGTTGGGATGTTTTAGGGCGTCCCATAGGCGAAAGAGTGAAAACTGTAGTTTTTTGGCAATTTTCGATGGGTGTTAGCCCACGGATCGCTGGGGGGGCGCTGGCTTCGGAAATTATTTTGGGCCGAGGCCCTCGGGGGCGTCGCTGACGAGCTGTTAAGATGATCCATGGGCTCCGTGGGTCCGTTGGGATGTTTTTAGGGCGTCCCATAGGCGAAAGAGTGAAAACTGCAGTTTTTTGGCGATTTTCGGTGGGTGTTAGCCCACGGATCGCTGGGGTGGCGCTGACTCTGGAAATTATTTTGGACCGAGGCCCTCGGGGGCGTCCCTGACGAGCTGTTAAGCGGATCCATGGGCTCCGTGGGTCCGTTGGGATGTTTTTAGGGCGTCCCATAGGCGAAAGAGTGAAAACTGCAGTTTTTTGGCGATTTTCGGTGGGTGTTAGCCCACGGATCGCTGGGGTGGCTCTGGCTTCGAAAATTATTTTGGGCCGAGGCCCTCGGGGGCGTCCCTGACGAGCCGTTAAGCGGATCCATGGGCTCCGTGGGTCCGTTGGGATGTTTTTAGGGCGTCCCATAGGCGAAAGAGTGAAAACTGCAGTTTTTTGGCGATTTTTGGTGGGTGTTAGCCCACGGATCGCTGGGGTGGCGCTGGCTCCAGAAATTATTTTGGGCCGAGGCCCTCGGGGGCGTCCCCGACGAGCCGTTAAGCGGATCCATGGGCTCCGTGGGTCCGTTGGGATGTTTTTAGGGCGTCCCATTGGCAAAAGAGTGAAAACTGCAGTTTTTTGGCGATTTTCGGTGGGTGTTAGCCCACGGTTCGCTGGGGTGGCGCTGGCTCCGGAAATTATTTTGGGCCGAGGCCCTTGAGGGCGTCCCTGACGAGCTGTTTAGCGGATCCATGGGCTCCGTGGGTCCGTTTGGATATTTTTAGGGCGTCCCATAGGCGAAAGAGTGAAAACTACAGTTTTTTGGCGATTTTCGGTGGGTGTTAGCCCACGGATCGCTGGGGTGGCGCTGGCTCCGGAAATTATTTTGGGCCGAGGCCCTCGGGGGCGTCCCTGACGAGCTGTTAAGCGGATCCATGGGCTCTGTGGGTCCGATGGGATGTTTTTAGGGCGTCCCATAGGCGAAAGAGTGAAAACTGCAGTTTTTTGGCGATTTTCGGTGGGTGTTAGCCCACGGTTCGCTGGGGTGGCGCTGGCTCCGGAAATTATTTTGGGCCGAGGCCCTCGAGGGCGTCCCTGACGAGCTGTTAAGTGGATCCATGGGCTCCGTGGGTCCGTTGGGATGTTTTTAGGGCGTCCCATAGGCGAAAGAGTGAAAACTGCAGTTTTTTGGCAATTTTCGGTGGGTGTTAGCCCACGGATCGCTGGGGTGGCGCTGGCTCCGAAAATTATTTTGGGCCGAGGCCCTCGGGGGCGTCCCTGACGAGCTGTTAAGAGGATCCATGGGATCCGTGGGTCCGTTGGTATGTTTTTAGGGCGTCCCATAGGCGAAAGAGTGAAAACTGCAGTTTTTTGGCAATTTTCGGTGGGTGTTAGCCCACGGATCGCTGGGGTGGCGCTGGCTCCGAAAATTATTTTGGGCCGAGGCCCTCGGGGGCGTCCCTGACGAGCTGTTAAGAGGATCCATGGGATCCGTGGGTCCGTTGGGATGTTTTTAGGGCGTCCCATAGGCGAAAGAGTGAAAACTGCAGTTTTTTGGCAATTTTCGGTGGGTGTTAGCCCACGGATCGCTGGGGTGGCGCTGGCTCCGAAAATTATTTTGGGTCGAGGCCCTCGGGGGCGTCCCCGACGAGCCGTTAAGCGGATCCATGGGCTCCGTGGGTCCGTTGGGATGTTTTTAGGGCGTCCCATAGGCAAAAGAGTGAAAACTGCAGTTTTTTGGCGATTTTCGGTGGGTGTTAGCCCACGGTTCGCTGGGGTGGCGCTGGCTCCGAAAATTATTTTGGGCCGAGGCCCTCGGGGGCGTCCCTGACGAGCTGTTAAGAGGATCCATGGGATCCGTGGGTCCGTTGGGATGTTTTTAGGGCGTCCCATAGGCGAAAGAGTGAAAACTGCAGTTTTTTGGCGATTTTCGGTGGGTGTTAGCCCACGGATCGCTGGGGTGGCGCTGGCTCCGAAAATTATTTTGGGCCGAGGCCCTCGGGGGTGTCCCTGACGAGCTGTTAAGCAGATCCATGGGCTCCGTGGGTCCGTTGGGATGTTTTTAGGGCGTCCCATAGGCGAAAGAGTGAAAACTGCAGTTTTTTGGCGATTTTCGGTGGGTGTTAGCCCACGGTTCGCTGGGGTGGCGCTGGCTCCGGAAATTATTTTGGGCCGAGGCCCTTGAGGACGTCCCTGACGAGCTGTTAAGCGGATCCATGGGCTCCGTGGGTCCGTTGGGATGTTTTTAGGGCGTCCCATAGGCGAAAGAGTGAAAACTGCAGTTTTTTGGCGATTTTCGGTGGGTGTTAGCCCACGGATCGCTGGGGTGGCGCTGGCTCCAGAATTTATTTTGGGCCGAGGCCCTAGGGGGCGTCCCTGACGAGCTGTTAAGCGGATCCATGGGCTCCGTGGGTCCGTTGGGATGTTTTTAGGGCGTCCCATAGGCGAAAGAGTGAAAACTGCAGTTTTTTGGCGATTTTCGGTGGGTGTTAGCCCACGGATCGCTGGGGTGGCGCTGGCTCCGGAATTTATTTTGGGCCGAGGCCCTCGGGAGCGTCCCTGACGAGCTGTTAAGCGGATCCATGGGCTCCGTGGGTCCGTTGGGATGTTTTTAGGGCGTCCCATAGGCGAAAGAGTGAAAACTGCAGTTTTTTGGCGATTTTCGGTGGGTGTTAGCCCACGGATCGCTGGGGTGGCGCTGGCTCCGGAATTTTTTTTGGGCCGAGGCCCTAGGGGGCGTCCCTGATGAGCTGTTAAGCAGATCCATGGGCTCCGTGGGTCCGTTGGGATGTTTTTAGGGCATCCCATAGGCGAAAGAGTGAAAACTGCAGTTTTTTGGCGATTTTCGGTGGGTGTTAGCCCACGGATCGCTGGGGTGGAGCTGGCTCCGGAATTTATTTTGGGCCGAGGCCCTCGGGGGCGTCCTTGACGAGCTGTTAAGCGGATCCATGGGCTCCGTGGGTCCGTTGGGATGTTTTTAGGGCGTCCCATAGGCGAAAGAGTGAAAACTGCAGTTTTTTGGCAATTTTCGGTGGGTGTTAGCCCACGGATCGCTGGGGTGGCACTGGCTCCGAAATTTATTTTGGGCCGAGGCCCTCGGGGGCGTCCCTGACGAGCTGTTAAGCGGATCCATGGGCTCCGTGGGTCCGTTGGGATGTTTTTAGGGCGTCCCATAGGCGAAAGAGTGAAAACTGCAGTTTTTTGATGATTTTTGGTGGGTGTTAGCCCACGGATCGCTGGGGTGGCGCTGGCTCCGGAATTTATTTTGGGACGAGGCCCTCGGGGGCGTCCCTGACGAGCTGTTAAGCGGATCCATGGGCTCCGTGGGTCCGTTGGGATGTTTTTAGGGCGTCCCATAGGCGAAAGAGTGAAAACTGCAGTTTTTTGGCGATTTTCGGTGGGTGTTAGCCCACGGATCGCTGGGGTGGCGCTGGCTCCGAAATTTATTTTGGGCCGAGGCCCTCGGGGGCGTCCCTGACGAGCTGTTAAGCGGATCCATGGGCTCCGTGGGTCCGTTGGGATGTTTTTAGGGCGTCCCATAGGCGAAAGAGTGAAAACTGCAGTTTTTTGGCGATTTTCGGTGGGTGTTAGCCCACGGATCGCTGGGGTGGCGCTGGCTCCGGAATTTATTTTGGGCCGAGGCCCTCGGGGGCATCCCTGACGAGCTGTTAAGCGGATCCATGGGCTCCGTGGGTCCGTTGGGATTATTTTAGGGCGTCCCATAGGCGAAAGAGTGAAAACTGCAGTTTTTTGGCGATTTTCGGTGGGTGTTAGCCCACGGATCGCTGGGGTGGCGCTGGCTCCAGAATTTATTTTGGGCCGAGGCCCTCGGGGGCATCCCTGACGAGCTGTTAAGCAGATCCATGGGCTCCGTGGGTCCGTTGGGATGTTTTTAGGGCGTCCCATAGGCGAAAGAGTGAAAACTGCAGTTTTTTGGCAATTTTCGGTGGGTGTTAGCCCACGGATCGCTGGGGTGGCGCTGGCTCCAGAATTTATTTTGGGCCGAGGCCCTCGGGGGCATCCCTGACGAGCTGTTAAGCAGATCCATGGGCTCCGTGGGTCCGTTGGGATGTTTTTAGGGCGTCCCATAGGCGAAAGAGTGAAAACTGCAGTTTTTTGGCAATTTTCGGTGGGTGTTAGCCCACGGATCGCTGGGGTGGCGCTGGCTCCGGAATTTATTTTCGGCCGAGGCCCTCGGGGGCTTCCCTGACGAGCTGTTAAGCAGATCCATGGGCTCCGTGGGTCCGTTGGGATGTTTTTAGGGCGTCCCATAGGCGAAAGAGTGAAAACTGCAGTTTTTTGGCGATTTTCGGTGGGTGTTAGCCCACGGATCGCTGGGGTGGCGCTGGCTCCGGAATTTATTTTGGGCCGAGGCCCTCGGGGGCGTCCCTGACGAGCTGTTAAGCGGATCCATGGGCTCCGTGGGTCCGTTGGGATGTTTTTAGGGCGTCCCATAGGCAAAAGAGTGAAAACTGCAGTTTTTTGGCGATTTTCGGTTGGTGTTAGCCCACGGATCGCTGGGGTGGCGCTGGCTCCGGAATTCATTTTTGGCCGAGGCCCTCGGGGGCGTCCCTGACGAGCTGTTAAGCGGATCCATGGGCTCCGTGGGTCTGTTGGGATGTTTTTAGGGCGTCCCATAGGCGAAAGAGTGAAAACTGCAGTTTTTTGGCAATTTTCGGTGGGTGTTAGCCCACGGATCGCTGGGGTGGCGCTGGCTCCGGAATTTATTTTGGGCCAAGGCCCTCGGGGGCGTCCCTGACGAGCTGTTAAGTGGATCCATGGGCTCCGTGGGTCCGTTGGGATGTTTTTAGGGCGTCCCATAGGCGAAAGAGTGAAAACTGCAGTTTTTTGGCGATTTTCGGTGGGTGTTAGCCCACGGATCGCTGGGGTGGCGCTGGCTCCGGAATTTATTTTGGGCCGAGGCCCTCGGGGGCGTCCCTGACGAGCTGTTAAGCGGATCCATGGGCTCTGTGGGTCCGTTGGGATGTTTTTAGGGCGTCCCATAGGCGAAAGAGTGAAAACTGCAGTTTTTTGGCGATTTTCGGTGGGTGTTAGCCCACGGATCGCTGGGGTGGCGCTGGCTCCGGAATCTATTTTGGGCCGAGGCCCTCGGGGGCGTCCCTGACGAGCTGTTAAGCGGATCCATGGGCTCCGTGGGTCCGTTGGGATGTTTTTAGGGCGTCCCATAGGCGAAAGAGTGAAAACTGCAGTTTTTTGGCGATTTTCGGTGGGTGTTAGCCCACGGATCGCTGGGGTGGCGCTGGCTCCGGAATTTATTTTGGGCCGAGGCCCTCGGGGGCGTCCCTGACGAGCTGTTAAGCAGATCCATGGGCTCTGTGGGTCCGTTGGGATGTTTTTAGGGCGTCCCATAGGCGAAAGAGTGAAAACTGCAGTTTTTTGGCGATTTTCGGTGGGTGTTAGCCCACGGATCGCTGGGGTGGCGCTGGCTCCGGAATTTATTTTTGGTCGAGGCCCTCGGGGGCGTCCCTGACGAGCTGTTAAGCGGATCCATGGGCTCCGTAGGTCCGTTGGGATGTTTTTAGGGCGTCCCATAGGCGAAAGAGTGAAAACTGCAGTTTTTTGGCGATTTTCGGTTGGTGTTAGCCCACGGATCGCTGGGGTGGCGCTGGCTCCGGAATTTATTTTAGGCCGAGGCCCTCGGGGGCGTCCCTGACGAGCTGTTAAACGGATCCATGGGCTCCGTGGGTCCGTTGGGATGTTTTTAGGGCGTCCCATAGGCGAAAGAGTGAAAACTGCAGTTTTTTGGCGATTTTCGGTGGGTGTTAGCCCACGGATCGCTGGGGTGGCGCTGGCTCCGGAATTTATTTTGGGCCGAGGCCCTCGGGGGCGTCCCTGACGAGCTGTTAAGCGGATCCATGGGCTCCGTGGGTCCGTTGGGATGTTTTTAGGGCGTCCCATAGGCGAAAGAGTGAAAACTGCAGTTTTTTGGCGATTTTCGGTGGGTGTTAGCCCACGGATCGCTGGGGTGGCGCTGGCTCCGGAATTTATTTTGGGCCGAGGCCCTCGGGGGCGTCCCTGACGAGCTGTTAAGCGGATCCATGGGCTCCGTGGGTCCGTTGGGATGTTTTTAGGGCGTCCCATAGGCGAAAGAGTGAAAACTGCAGTTTTTTGGCGATTTTCGGTGGGTGTTAGCCCACGGATCGCTGGGGTGGCGCTGGCTCCGAAATTTATTTTGGGCCGAGGCCCTCGGGGGCGTCCCTGACGAGCTGTTAAGCGGATCCATGGGCTCCGTGGGTCCGTTGGGATGTTTTTAGGGCGTCCCATAGGCGAAAGAGTGAAAACTGCAGTTTTTTGGCGATTTTCGGTGGGTGTTAGCCCACGGATCGCTGGGGTGGCGCTGGCTCCGGAATTTATTTTGGGCCGAGGCCCTCGGGGGCATCCCTGACGAGTTGTTAAGCGGATCCATGGGCTCCGTGGGTCCGTTGGGATTATTTTAGGGCGTCCCATAGGCGAAAGAGTGAAAACTGCAGTTTTTTGGCGATTTTCGGTGGGTGTTAGCCCACGGATCGCTGGGGTGGCGCTGGCTCCAGAATTTATTTTGGGCCGAGGCCCTCGGGGGCATCCCTGACGAGCTGTTAAGCAGATCCATGGGCTCCGTGGGTCCGTTGGGATGTTTTTAGGGCGTCCCATAGGCGAAAGAGTGAAAACTGCAGTTTTTTGGCAATTTTCGGTGGGTGTTAGCCCACGGATCGCTGGGGTGGCGCTGGCTCCAGAATTTATTTTGGGCCGAGGCCCTCGGGGGCATCCCTGACGAGCTGTTAAGCAGATCCATGGGCTCCGTGGGTCCGTTGGGATGTTTTTAGGGCGTCCCATAGGCGAAAGAGTGAAAACTGCAGTTTTTTGGCAATTTTCGGTGGGTGTTAGCCCACGGATCGCTGGGGTGGCGCTGGCTCCGGAATTTATTTTCGGCCGAGGCCCTCGGGGGCTTCCCTGATGAGCTGTTAAGCAGATCCATGGGCTCCGTGGGTCCGTTGGGATGTTTTTAGGGCGTCCCATAGGCGAAAGAGTGAAAACTGCAGTTTTTTGGCGATTTTCGGTGGGTGTTAGCCCACGGATCGCTGGGGTGGCGCTGGCTCCGGAATTTATTTTGGGCCGAGGCCCTCGGGGGCGTCCCTGACGAGCTGTTAAACGGATCCATGGGCTCCGTGGGTCCGTTGGGATGTTTTTAGGGCGTCCCATAGGCGAAAGAGTGAAAACTGCAGTTTTTTGGCGATTTTCGGTGGGTGTTAGCCCACGGATCGCTGGGGTGGCGCTGGCTCCGGAATTTATTTTGGGCCGAGGCCCTCGGGGGCGTCCCTGACGAGCTGTTAAGCGGATCCATGGGCTCCGTGGGTCCGTTGGGATGTTTTTAGGGCGTCCCATAGGCGAAAGAGTGAAAACTGCAGTTTTTTGGCGATTTTCGGTGGGTGTTAGCCCACGGATCGCTGGGGTGGCGCTGGCTCCGGAATTTATTTTGGGCCGAGGCCCTCGGGGGCGTCCCTGACGAGCTGTTAAGCGGATCCATGGGCTCCGTGGGTCCGTTGGGATGTTTTTAGGGCGTCCCATAGGCGAAAGAGTGAAAACTGCAGTTTTTTGGCGATTTTCGGTGGGTGTTAGCCCACGGATCGCTGGGGTGGCGCTGGCTCCGGAATTTATTTTGGGCCGAGGCCCTCGGGGGCGTCCCTGACGAGCTGTTAAGCGGATCCATGGGCTCCGTGGGTCCGTTGGGATGTTTTTAGGGCGTCCCATAGGCGAAAGAGTGAAAACTGCAGTTTTTTGGCGATTTTCGGTGGGTGTTAGCCCACGGATCGCTGGGGTGGCGCTGGCTCCGGAATTTATTTTGGGCCGAGGCCCTCGGGGGCGTCCCTGACGAGCTGTTAAGCGGATCCATGGGCTCCGTGGGTCCGTTGGGATGTTTTTAGGGCGTCCCATAGGCGAAAGAGTGAAAACTGCAGTTTTTTGGCGATTTTCGGTGGGTGTTAGCCCACGGATCGCTGGGGTGGCGCTGGCTCCGAAATTTATTTTGGGCCGAGGCCCTCGGGGGCGTCCCTGACGAGCTGTTAAGCGGATCCATGGGCTCCGTGGGTCCGTTGGGATGTTTTTAGGGCGTCCCATAGGCGAAAGAGTGAAAACTGCAGTTTTTTGGCGATTTTCGGTGGGTGTTAGCCCACGGATCGCTGGGGTGGCGCTGGCTCCGGAATTTATTTTGGGCCGAGGCCCTCGGGGGCATCCCTGACGAGCTGTTAAGCGGATCCATGGG
Source organism: Capsicum rhomboideum (assembly GCA_031232105.1). NCBI lineage: Eukaryota > Viridiplantae > Streptophyta > Magnoliopsida > Solanales > Solanaceae > Capsicum > Capsicum rhomboideum. Next base: position 201,507 of record CP124714.1, read on the forward strand.
CTCCGTGGGTCCGTTGGGATTATTTTAGGGCGTCCCATAGGCGAAAGAGTGAAAACTGCAGTTTTTTGGCGATTTTCGGTGGGTGTTAGCCCACGGATCGCTGGGGTGGCGCTGGCTCCAGAATTTATTTTGGGCCGAGGCCCTCGGGGGCATCCCTGACGAGCTGTTAAGCAGATCCATGGGCTCCGTGGGTCCGTTGGGATGTTTTTAGGGCGTCCCATAGGCGAAAGAGTGAAAACTGCAGTTTTTTGGCAATTTTCGGTGGGTGTTAGCCCACGGATCGCTGGGGTGGCGCTGGCTCCAGAATTTATTTTGGGCCGAGGCCCTCGGGGGCATCCCTGACGAGCTGTTAAGCAGATCCATGGGCTCCGTGGGTCCGTTGGGATGTTTTTAGGGCGTCCCATAGGCGAAAGAGTGAAAACTGCAGTTTTTTGGCGATTTTCGGTGGGTGTTAGCCCACGGATCGCTGGGGTGGCGCTGGCTCCGGAATTTATTTTGGGCCGAGGCCCTCGGGGGCGTCCCTGACGAGCTGTTAAACGGATCCATGGGCTCCGTGGGTCCGTTGGGATGTTTTTAGGGCGTCCCATAGGCGAAAGAGTGAAAACTGCAGTTTTTTGGCGATTTTCGGTGGGTGTTAGCCCACGGATCGCTGGGGTGGCGCTGGCTCCGGAATTTATTTTGGGCCGAGGCCCTCGGGGGCGTCCCTGACGAGCTGTTAAGCGGATCCATGGGCTCCGTGGGTCCGTTGGGATGTTTTTAGGGCGTCCCATAGGCGAAAGAGTGAAAACTGCAGTTTTTTGGCGATTTTCGGTGGGTGTTAGCCCACGGATCGCTGGGGTGGCGCTGGCTCCGGAATTTATTTTGGGCCGAGGCCCTCGGGGGCGTCCCTGACGAGCTGTTAAGCGGATCCATGGGCTCCGTGGGTCCGTTGGGATGTTTTTAGGGCGTCCCATAGGCGAAAGAGTGAAAACTGCAGTTTTTTGGCGATTTTCGGTGGGTGTTAGCCCACGGATCGCTGGGGTGGCGCTGGCTCCGGAATTTATTTTGGGCCGAGGCCCTCGGGGGCGTCCCTGACGAGCTGTTAAGCGGATCCATGGGCTCCGTGGGTCCGTTGGGATGTTTTTAGGGCGTCCCATAGGCGAAAGAGTGAAAACTGCAGTTTTTTGGCGATTTTCGGTGGGTGTTAGCCCACGGATCGCTGGGGTGGCGCTGGCTCCGGAATTTATTTTGGGCCGAGGCCCTCGGGGGCGTCCCTGACGAGCTGTTAAGCGGATCCATGGGCTCCGTGGGTCCGTTGGGATGTTTTTAGGGCGTCCCATAGGCGAAAGAGTGAAAACTGCAGTTTTTTGGCGATTTTCGGTGGGTGTTAGCCCACGGATCGCTGGGGTGGCGCTGGCTCCGAAATTTATTTTGGGCCGAGGCCCTCGGGGGCGTCCCTGACGAGCTGTTAAGCGGATCCATGGGCTCCGTGGGTCCGTTGGGATGTTTTTAGGGCGTCCCATAGGCGAAAGAGTGAAAACTGCAGTTTTTTGGCGATTTTCGGTGGGTGTTAGCCCACGGATCGCTGGGGTGGCGCTGGCTCCGGAATTTATTTTGGGCCGAGGCCCTCGGGGGCATCCCTGACGAGCTGTTAAGCGGATCCATGGGCTCCGTGGGTCCGTTGGGATTATTTTAGGGCGTCCCATAGGCGAAAGAGTGAAAACTGCAGTTTTTTGGCGATTTTCGGTGGGTGTTAGCCCACGGATCGCTGGGGTGGCGCTGGCTCCAGAATTTATTTTGGGCCGAGGCCCTCGGGGGCATCCCTGACGAGCTGTTAAGCAGATCCATGGGCTCCGTGGGTCCGTTGGGATGTTTTTAGGGCGTCCCATAGGCGAAAGAGTGAAAACTGCAGTTTTTTGGCAATTTTCGGTGGGTGTTAGCCCACGGATCGCTGGGGTGGCGCTGGCTCCAGAATTTATTTTGGGCCGAGGCCCTCGGGGGCATCCCTGACGAGCTGTTAAGCAGATCCATGGGCTCCGTGGGTCCGTTGGGATGTTTTTAGGGCGTCCCATAGGCGAAAGAGTGAAAACTGCAGTTTTTTGGCAATTTTCGGTGGGTGTTAGCCCACGGATCGCTGGGGTGGCGCTGGCTCCGGAATTTATTTTCGGCCGAGGCCCTCGGGGGCTTCCCTGATGAGCTGTTAAGCAGATCCATGGGCTCCGTGGGTCCGTTGGGATGTTTTTAGGGCGTCCCATAGGCGAAAGAGTGAAAACTGCAGTTTTTTGGCGATTTTCGGTGGGTGTTAGCCCACGGATCGCTGGGGTGGCGCTGGCTCCGGAATTTATTTTGGGCCGAGGCCCTCGGGGGCGTCCCTGACGAGCTGTTAAGCGGATCCATGGGCTCCGTGGGTCCGTTGGGATGTTTTTAGGGCGTCCCATAGGCAAAAGAGTGAAAACTGCAGTTTTTTGGCGATTTTCGGTTGGTGTTAGCCCACGGATCGCTGGGGTGGCGCTGGCTCCGGAATTCATTTTTGGCCGAGGCCCTCGGGGGCGTCCCTGACGAGCTGTTAAGCGGATCCATGGGCTCCGTGGGTCTGTTGGGATGTTTTTAGGGCGTCCCATAGGCGAAAGAGTGAAAACTGCAGTTTTTTGGCAATTTTCGGTGGGTGTTAGCCCACGGATCGCTGGGGTGGCGCTGGCTCCGGAATTTATTTTGGGCCAAGGCCCTCGGGGGCGTCCCTGACGAGCTGTTAAGTGGATCCATGGGCTCCGTGGGTCCGTTGGGATGTTTTTAGGGCGTCCCATAGGCGAAAGAGTGAAAACTGCAGTTTTTTGGCGATTTTCGGTGGGTGTTAGCCCACGGATCGCTGGGGTGGCGCTGGCTCCGGAATTTATTTTGGGCCGAGGCCCTCGGGGGCGTCCCTGACGAGCTGTTAAGCGGATCCATGGGCTCTGTGGGTCCGTTGGGATGTTTTTAGGGCGTCCCATAGGCGAAAGAGTGAAAACTGCAGTTTTTTGGCGATTTTCGGTGGGTGTTAGCCCACGGATCGCTGGGGTGGCGCTGGCTCCGGAATCTATTTTGGGCCGAGGCCCTCGGGGGCGTCCCTGACGAGCTGTTAAGCGGATCCATGGGCTCCGTGGGTCCGTTGGGATGTTTTTAGGGCGTCCCATAGGCGAAAGAGTGAAAACTGCAGTTTTTTGGCGATTTTCGGTGGGTGTTAGCCCACGGATCGCTGGGGTGGCGCTGGCTCCGGAATTTATTTTGGGCCGAGGCCCTCGGGGGCGTCCCTGACGAGCTGTTAAGCAGATCCATGGGCTCTGTGGGTCCGTTGGGATGTTTTTAGGGCGTCCCATAGGCGAAAGAGTGAAAACTGCAGTTTTTTGGCGATTTTCGGTGGGTGTTAGCCCACGGATCGCTGGGGTGGCGCTGGCTCCGGAATTTATTTTTGGTCGAGGCCCTCGGGGGCGTCCCTGACGAGCTGTTGAGCGGATCCATGGGCTCCGTAGGTCCGTTGGGATGTTTTTAGGGCGTCCCATAGGCGAAAGAGTGAAAACTGCAGTTTTTTGGCGATTTTCGGTTGGTGTTAGCCCACGGATCGCTGGGGTGGCGCTGGCTCCGGAATTTATTTTGGGCCGAGGCCCTCGGGGGCGTCCCTGACGAGCTGTTAAACGGATCCATGGGATCCGTGGGTCCGTTGGGATGTTTTTAGGGCGTCCCATAGGCGAAAGAGTGAAAACTGCAGTTTTTTGGCGATTTTCGGTGGGTGTTAGCCCACGGATCGCTGGGGTGGCGCTGGCTCCGGAATTTATTTTGGGCCGAGGCCCTCGGGGGCGTCCCTGACGAGCTGTTAAGCGGATCCATGGGCTCCGTGGGTCCGTTGGGATGTTTTTAGGGCGTCCCATAGGCGAAAGAGTGAAAACTGCAGTTTTTTGGCAATTTTCGGTGGGTGTTAGCCCACGGATCGCTGGGGTGGCGCTGGCTCCGGAATTTATTTTGGGCCGAGGCCCTCGGGGGCGTCCCTGACGAGCTGTTAAGCGGATCCATGGGCTCCGTGGGTCCGTTGGGATGTTTTTAGGGCGTCCCATAGGCGAAAGAGTGAAAACTGTAGTTTTTTGGCAATTTTCGGTGGGTGTTAGCCCACGGATCGCTGGGGTGGCGCTGGCTCCGGAATTTATTTTGGGCCGAGGCCCTCGGGGACGTCCCTGACGAGCTGTTAAGCGGATCCATGGGCTCCGTGGGTCCGTTGGGATGTTTTTAGGGCGTCCTATAGGCGAAAGAGTGAAAACTGTAGTTTTTTGGCGATTTTCGGTGGGTGTTAGCCCACGGATCGCTGGGGTGGCGCTGGCTCCGGAATTTATTTTGGGCCGAGGCCCTCGGGGGCGTCCCTGACGAGCTGTTAAGCGGATCCATGGGCTCCGTGGGTCCGTTGGGATGTTTTTAGGGCATCCCATAGGCGAAAGAGTGAAAACTGCAGTTTTTTGGCGATTTTCGGTGGGTGTTAGCCCACGGATCGCTGGGGTGGCGCTGGCTCCGAAATTTATTTTGGGCCGAGGCCCTCGGGGGCGTCCCTGACGAGCTGTTAAGCGGATCCATGGGCTCCGTGGGTCCGTTGGGATGTTTTTAGGGCGTCCCATAGGCGAAAGAGTGAAAACTGCAGTTTCTTGGCGATTTTCGGTGGGTGTTAGCCCACGAATCGCTGGGGTGGCGCTGGCTCCGGAAATTATTTTGGGCCGAGGCCCTCGGGGGCGTCCCTGACGAGCTGTTAAGCGGATCCACGGGCTCCGTGGGTCCGTTGGCATGTTTTTAGGGCATCCCATAGGCGAAAGAGTGAAAACTGCAGTTTTTTGGCGATTTTCGGTGGGTGTTAGCCCACGGATCGCTGGGGTGGCGCTTGCTTCGGAAATTATTTTGGGCCGAGGCCCTCGCGGGCATCCCTGACGAGCTGTTAAGTGGATCCATGGGCTCCGTGGGTCCGTTGGGATGTTTTTAGGGCGTCCCATAGGCGAAAGAGTGCAAAATTGCAGTTTTTTGGCGATTTTCGGTGGGTGTTAGCCCACGGATCGCTGGGGTGGCGCTTGCTTCGGAAATTATTTTGGGACGAGGCCCTCGGGGGCGTCCCTGACGAGCAGTTAACCGGATCCACGGGTTCCATGGGTCCGTTGGGATGTTTTTAGGGCGTCCCATAGGCGAAAGAGTGAAAACTGCAGTTTTTTGGCGATTTTCGGTGGGTGTTAGCCCACGGATCGCTGGGGTGGCGCTGGCTCCGGAATTTATTTTGGGACGAGGCCCTCGGGGGCGTCCCTGACGAGCTGTTAAGCGGATCCATGGGCTCCGTTGGGATGTTTTTAGGGCGTCCCATAGGCGAAAGAGTGAAAACTGTAGTTTTTTGGCGATTTTCGGTGGGTGTTAGCCCACGGATCGCTGGGGTGGCGCTGGCTCCGGAATTTATTTTGGGCCGAGGCCCTCGGGGACGTCCCTGACGAGCTGTTAAGCGGATCCATGGGCTCCGTGGGTCCGTTGGGATGTTTTTAGGGCGTCCCATAGGCGAAAGAGTGAAAACTGCAGTTTTTTGGCGATTTTCGGTGGGTGTTAGCCCACGGATTGCTGGGGTGGCGCTGGCTCCGGAATTTATTTTGGTCCGAGGCCCTCGGGGGCGTCCCTGACGAGCTGTTAAGCGGATCCATGGGCTCCGTGGGTCCGTTGGGATGTTTTTAGGGCATCCCATAGGCGAAAGAGTGCAAAATTGCAGTTTTTTAGCAATTTTCGGTGGGTGTTAGCCCACAGATCGCTGGGGTGGCGCTTGCTCCGGAAATTATTTTGGGCCGAGGCCCTAGGGGGCGTCCCTGACGAGCTGTTAAGCGGATCCATGGGCTCCGTGGGTCCGTTGGGATGTTTTTAGGGCGTCCCATAGGCGAAAGAGTGAAAACTTCAGTTTTTTGGCTATTTTCGGTGGGTGTTAGCCCACGGATCGCTGGGGTGGCACTTGCTCCGAAAATTATTTTGGGCCGAGGCCCTCGGGGGCGTCCCTGACGAGCTGTTAAGCGGATCCATGGGCTCCGTGGGTCCGTTGGGATGTTTTTAGGGCGTCCCATAGGCGAAAGAGTGAAAACTGCAGTTTTTTGGCGATATTCGGTGGGTGTTAGCCCACGGATCGCTGGGGTGGCGCTTGCTTCGGAAATTATTTTGGGCCGAGGCCCTCAGAGGCGTCCCTGACGAGCTGTTAAGCGGATCCACGGGCTCCGTGGGTCCGTTGGGATGTTTTTAGGGCATCCCATAGGCGAAAGAGTGAAAACTGCAGTTTTTTGGCAATTTTCGGTGGGTGTTAGCCCACGGATCGCTGGGGTGGCGCTTGCTCCGAAAATTATTTTGGGCCGAGGCCCTCGGGGGCGTCCCTAATGAGCTGTTGAGTGGATCCATGGGCTCCGTGGGTCCGTTGGGATGTTTTTAGGGCATCCCATAGGCGAAAGAGTGCAAAATTGCAGTTTTTTGGCGATTTTCGGTGGGTGTTAGCCCACGGATCGCTGGGGTGGCGCTTGCTCCAAAAATTATTTTGGGACGAGGCCCTCGGGGGTGTCCCTGACGAGCTGTTAAGCGAATCCATGGGCTCCGTGGGTCCGTTGGGATGTTTTTAGGGCGTCCCATAGGCGAAAGGGTGAAAACTGCAGTTTTTTGGCGATTTTCGGTGGGTGTTAGCCCACGGATCGCTGGGGTGGCGCTGGCTCCGGAAATTATTTTGGGCCTAGGCCCTCGGGGGCGTCCCTGACGAGTTGTTAAGCGGATCCACGGGCTCCGTGGGTCCGTTGGCATGTTTTTAGGGCGTCCCATAGGCGAAAGAGTGAAAACTGCAGTTTTTTGGCGATTTTCGGTGGGTGTTAGCCCACGGATCGCTGGGGTGGCGCTTGCTTCGGAAATTATTTTGGGACGAGGACCTCGGGGGCGTCCCTGACGATCTGTTAACCGGATCCACGGGCTCCATGGGTCCGTTGGGATGTTTTTAGGGCGTCCCATAGGCGAAAGAGTGAAAACTGCAGTTTTTTGGCGATTTTCCGTGGGTGTTAGCCCACGGATCGCTGAGGTGGCGCTTGCTCCGGAAATTTTTTTGGTCCGAGGCCCTCGGGGGCGTCCCTGACGAGCTGTTAAGCGGATCCATGGGCTCCGTGGGTCCGTTGGGATGTTTTTAGGGCGTCCCATAGGCGAAAGAGTGAAAACTGCAGTTTTTTGGCAATTTTCCGTGGGTGTTAGCCCACGGATCGCTGGGGTGGCACTTGCTTCGGAAATTATTTTGGGACGAGGCCCTCGGGGATGTCCCTGACGAGCTGTTAAGTGGATCCATGGGCTCCGTGGGTCCGTTGGGATGTTTTTAGGGCGTCCCATAGGCGAAAGAGTGAAAACTGCAGTTTTTTGGCGATTTTCGGTGGGTGTTAGCCCACGGATCGCTGGGGTGGCGCTTGCTCCGGAAATTATTTTGGGCCGAGGCCCTCGAGGGCGTCCCTGACGAGCTTTTGAGTGGATCCATGGGCTCCGTGGGTCCGTTGGGATGTTTTTAGGGCGTCCCATAGGCGAAAGAGTGAAAACTGCAGTTTTTTGGCGATTTTCGGTGGGTGTTAGCCCACGGATCGCTGGGGTGGCGCTTGCTCCGGAAATTATTTTGGGCCGAGGCCCTCGGGGGCGTCCCTGACGAGCTGTTGAGTGGATCCATGGGCTCCGTGGGTCCGTTGGGATGTTTTTAGGGCGTCCCATAGGCGAAAAAGTGCAAAATTGCAGTTTTTTGGCGATTTTCGGTGGGTGTTAGCCCACGGATCGCTGGGGTGGCGCTTGTTCCAAAAATTATTTTGGGACGAGGCCCTCAGAGGCGTCCCTGACGAGCTGTTAAGTGGATCCACGGGCTCCGTGGGTCCGTTGGGATGTTTTTAGGGCGTCCCATAGGCGAAAGAGTGAAAACTGTAGTTTTTTGGCAATTTTCGGTGGGTGTTAGCCCACGGATCGCTGGGGTGGCGCTTGCTCCGGAAATTATTTTGGCCCGAGGCCCTCGGGGGCATCCCTGATGAGCTGTTAAGTGGATCCATGGGCTCCGTGGGTCCGTTGGGATGTTTTTAGGGCGTCCCACAGGCGAAAGAGTGCAAAATTGCAGTTTTTTGGCGATTTTCGGTGGGTGTTAGCCCACGGATCGCTGGGGTGGCGCTTGCTCCAAAAATTATTTTGGGAAGAGGCCCTCGGGGGTGTCCCTGACGAGCTGTTAAGCGGATCCATGGGCTCCGTGGGTCCGTTGGGATGTTTTTAGGGCGTCCCATAGGCGAAAGAGTGAAAACTGCAGTTTTTTGGCGATTTTCGGTGGGTGTTAGCCCACGGATCGCTGGGGTGGCGCTTGCTCCGAAAATTATTTTGGGCCGAGGCCCTCCGGGGCCTCCCTGACGAGCTGTTAAGCGGATCCATGGGCTCCGTGGGGCCTGTGGGAGGTTTTAAGGGCATCCCAGAGGTGAAAGAGTGAAAACGGCAGTTTTTTGGCGATTTTCCGTGGGTGTTAGCCCACGGATCGCTGGGGTGGCGCTGGCTCCGGAAATTATTTTGGGCCGAGCCCCTCGGGGGCGTCCCTGACGAGCTGTTAAGCGGATCCATGGGCTCCGTGGGGCCTGTGCGAGGTTTTAAAGGCGTCCCAGAGGCGAAAGAGTGAAAACGGCAGTTTTTTGGCGATTTTCCATGGGTGTTAGCCCACGGATCGCTGGGGTGGCGCTGGCTCCGGAAATTATTTTGGGCCGAGCCCCTCGAGGGCATCCCTGACGAGCTGTTAAGCGGATCCATGGGCTCCATGGGGCCAGTGGGAGGTTTTAAAGGCGTCCCAGAGGCGAAAGAGTGAAAACGGCAGTTTTTTGGCAATTTTCCGTGGGTGTTAGCCCACGGATCGCTGGGGTGGCGCTGGCTCCGGAAATTATTTTGGGCCGAGCCCCTCGGGGGCGTCCCTGACGAGCTGTTAAGTGGATCCATTGGCTCCGTGGGGCCTGTTGGAGGTTTTAAGGGCGTCCCAGAGGCGAAAGAGTGAAAACGGCAGTTTTTTGGCGATTTTCCGTGGTTGTTAGCCCACGGATCGCTGGGGTGGCGCTGGCTCCGGAAATTATTTTAGGCTGAGCCCCTCGGGGGCGTCCCTGACGAGCTGTTAAGCGGATCCACGGGCTCCGTGGGGCCTGTGCGAGGTTTTAAGGGCGTCCCAGAGGCGAAAGAGTGAAAACTGCAGTTTTTTGGCGATTTTCGGTGGGTATTAGCCCACGGATCGCTGGGGTGGCGCTTGCTCCGGAAATTATGTTGGGCCGAGGCCCTTGGGGGCGTCCCTGACGAGCTGTTAAGCGGATCCACAGGCTCCGTGGGTCCGTTGGCAAGTTTTTAGGGCGTCCCATAGGCGAAAGAGTGAAAACTGCAGTTTTTTGGCGATTTTCGGTGGGTGTTAGCCCACGGATCGCTGGGGTGGCGCTTGCTGCGGAAATTATTTTGGGCCGAGGCCCTCGGGGGCGTCCCTGACGAGCTGTTAACCAGATCCACGAGCTCCGTGGGTCCGTTGGGATGTTTTTAGGGCGTCCCATAGGCGAAAGAGTGAAAACTGCAGTTTTTTGGCGATTTTCGGTGGGTGTTAGCCCACGGATCGCTGGGGTGGCGCTTGCTTCGGAAATTATTTTGGGACGAGGCCCTCGGGGGCGTCCCTGACGAGCTGTTAAGCGGATCCATGGGCTCCGTGGGTCCGTTGGGATGTTTTTAGGGCGTCCCATAGGCGAAAGAGTGAAAACTGCAGTTTTTTGGCGATTTTCGGTGGGTGTTAGCCCACGGATCGCTGGGGTGGCGCTTGCTCCGAAAATTTTTTTGGTCCGAGGCCCTCGGGGGCGTCCCTAACGAGCTGTTAAGCGGATCCATGGGCTCCGTGGGTCCGTTGGGATGTTTTTAGGGCGTCCCATAGGCGAAAGAGTGCAAAATTGCAGTTTTTTAGCGATTTTCGGTGGGTGTTAGCCCACGGATCGCTAGGGTGGCGCTTGCTCCGGAAATTATTTTGGGCCGAGGCCCTAGGGGGCATCCTTGACGAGCTGTTAAGCGGATCCATGGGCTCCGTGGGTCCGTTGGGATGTTTTTAGGCGTCCCATAGGCGAAAGAGTGAAAACTTCAGTTTTTTGGCGATTTTCGGTGGGTGTTAGCCCACGGATCGCTGGGGTGGCGCTTGCTCCGAAAATTATTTTGGGCCGAGGCCCTAGGGGGTGTCCCTGACGAGCTGTTAAACGGATCCATGGGCTCCGTGGGTCCGTTGGGATGTTTTTAGGGTGTCCCATAGGCGAAAGAGTGAAAACTGCAGTTTTTTGGCGATATTCGGTGGGTGTTAGCCCACGGATCGCTGGGGTGGCGCTTGCTTCGGAAATTATTTTGGGCCGAAGCCCTCAGGGGCGTCCCTGACGAGCTGTTAAGCGGATCCACGGGCTCTGTGGGTCCGTTGGGATTTTTATAGGGCGTCCCATAGGCGAAAGAGTGAAAACTGCAGTTTTTTGGCAATTTTCGGTGGGTGTTAGCCCACGGATCGCTGGGGTGGCGCTTGCTCCAAAAATTATTTTGGGCCGAGGCCCTTGGGGGCGTCTCTGACGAGCTGTTAAGTGGATCCATGGGCTCCGTGGGTCCGTTGGGATGTTTTTAGGGCGTCCCATAGGCGAAAGAGTGCAAAATTGCAGTTTTTTGGCGATTTTCGGTGGGTGTTAGCCCACGGATCGCTGGGGTGGCGCTTGCTCCAAAAATTATTTTGGGCCGAGGCCCTCGGGGGCATCCCTGACGAGCTGTTAAGCGGATCCATGGGCTCCGTGGGTCCGTTGGGATGTTTTTAGGGCGTCCCATAGGCGAAAGAGTGAAAACTGCAGTTTTTTGGCGATTTTCGGTGGGTGTTAGCCCACGGATCGCTGGGGTGGCGCTTGCTCCGGAAATTATTTTGGACCGAGGCCCTCGAGGGCGTCCCTGACGAGCTGTTAAGTGGATCCATGGGCTCCGTGGGTCCGTTGGGATGTTTTTAGGGCGTCCCATAGGCAAAAGAGTGCAAAATTGCAGTTTTTCGGCAATTTTCGGTGGGTGGTAGCCCACGGATCGCTGGGGTGGCGCTTGCTCCAAAAATTATTTTGGGCCGAGCCCTCGGGGGCATCCCTGACGAGCTGTTAAGCGGATCCACGGGCTCCGTGGGTCCGTTGGGATGTTTTTAGGGCGTCCCATAGGCAAAAGAGTGAAAACTGCAGTTTTTTGGCGATTTTCGGTGGGTGTTAGCCCACGGATCGCTGGGGTGGCGCTTGCTCCGAAAATTATTTTGGGCCGAGGCCCTCGGGGGCATCCCTGACGAGCTGTTAAGTGGATCCATGGGCTCCGTTGGTCCGTTGGGATGTTTTTAGGGCGTCCCATAGGCGAAAGAGTGCAAAATTGCAGTTTTTTGGCAATTTTCGGTGGGTGTTAGCCCACGGATCGCTGGGGTGGCGCTTGCTCCAAAAATTATTTTGGACCGAGGCCCTCGGGGGCGTCCCTGACGAGCTGTTAAGTGGATCCATGGGCTCCGTGGGGCCTGTGGGAGGTTTTAAGGGCGTCCCAGAGGCGAAAGAGTGAAAACGGCAGTTTTTTGGCGATTTTCCATGGGTGTTAGCCCACGGATCGCTGGGGTGGCGCTGGCTCCGGAAATTATTTTGGGCCGAGCCCCTCGGGGGCGTCCCTGACGAGCCGTTAAGCGGATCCATGGGCTCCGTGGGGCCTGTGCGAGGTTTTAAGGGCGTCCTAGAGGCGAAAGAGTGAAAACGGCAGTTTTTTGGCGATTTTCCGTGGGTGTTAGCCCACGGATCGCTGGGGTGGCGCTGGGTCCGGAAATTATTTTGGGCCGAGCCCCTCGGGGGCATCCCTGACGAGCTGTTAAGCGGATCCATGGGCTCCTTGGGGCCTGTGGGAGGTTTTAAGGGCGTCCCAGAGGCGAAAGAGTGAAAACGGCAGTTTTTTGGCGATTTTTCGTGGGTGTCAGCCCACGGATCGCTGGGGTGGCGCTGGCTCCGGAAATTATTTTGGGCCGAGCCCCTCGGGGGCGTCCCTGACGAGCTGTTAAGCGGATCCACAGGCTCCGTGGGTCCGTTGGGATGTTTTTAGGGCGTCCCAGAGGCAAAAGAGTGAAAACTGCAATTTTTTGGCGATTTTCGGTGGGTGTTAGCCCACGGATCGCTGGGCTGGCGCTTGCTCCGGAAATTATTTTGGGCCGAGGCCCTCGGGGGCGTCCCTGACGAGCTGTTAAGTGGATCCATGGGCTCCGTTGGTCCGTTGGGATGTTTTTAGGGCGTCCCATAGGCGAAAGAGTGCAAAATTGCAGTTTTTTGGCGATTTTCGGTGGGTGTTAGCCCACGGATCGCTGGGGTGGCGCTTGCTCCAAAAATTATTTTGGGCCGAGGACCTCAGGGGCGTCCCTGACGAGCTGTTAAGCGGATCCATGGGCTCCGTGGGTCCGTTGGGATGTTTTTAGGGCGTCCCATAGGCGAAAGAGTGAAAACTGCAGTTTTTTGGCGATTTTCGGTGGGTGTTAGCCCACGGATCGCTGGGGTGGCGCTTGCTCCGGAAATTATTTTGGGCCGAGGCCCTCGGGGGCGTCCCTGACGAGCTGTTAAGCGGATCCATGGGCTCCGTGGGGCCAGTGGGAGGTTTTAAGGGCGTCCCAGAGGCGAAAGAGTGAAAACGACAGTTTTTTGGCGATTTTCCGTGGGTGTTAGCCCACGGATCGCTGGGGTGGCGCTGGCTCCGGAAATTATTTTGGGCCGAGCCCCTCGGGGGCATCCCTGACGAGCTGTTAAGCGGATCAATGGGCTCCGTGGGGCCTGTGGGAGGTTTTAAGGGCGTCCCAGAGGCGAAAGAGTGAAAACGGCAGTTTTTTGGCAATTTTCCGTGGGTGTTAGCCCACGGATCGCTGGGGTGGCGCTGGCTCCGGAAATTATTTTGGGCTGAGCCCCTCGGGGGCGTCCCTGACGAGCTGTTAAGCGGATCCATGGGCTCCGTGGGGCCTGTGGGAGGTTTTAAGGGCGTCCCAGAGGTGAAAGAGTGAAAACGGCAGTTTTTTGGCGATTTTCCGTGGGTGTTAGCCCACGGATCGCTGGGGTGGCGCTGGCTCCGGAAATTATTTTGGACCGAACCCCTCAGGGGCATCCCTGACGAGCTGTTAAGTGGATCCATGGGGTCCGTGGGGCCTGTGGGAGGTTTTAAGGGTGTCCCAGAGGCGAAAGAGTGAAAACGGCAGTTTTTTGGCGATTTTCCGTGGGTGTTAGCTCACGGATCGCTGGGGTGGCGCTGGCTCCGGAAATTATTTTGGGCCGAGCCCCTCGGGGGCGTCCCTGACGAGCTGTTAAGCGGATCCATGGGCTCCGTGGGGCCTGTGGGAGGTTTTAAGGGCGTCCCAGAGGCGAAAGAGTGAAAACGGCAGTTTTTTGGCGATTTTCCGTGGTTGTTAGCCCACGGATCGCTGGGGTGGCGCTGGCTCCGGAAATTATTTTGGGCTGAGCCCCTCGGGGGCGTCCCTAACGAGCTGTTAAGCGGATCCACGGGCTCCGTGGGGCCTGTGCGAGGTTTTAAGGGCGTCCCAAAGGCGAAAGAGTGAAAATGGCAGTTTTTTGGCGATTTTCCGTGGGTGTTAGCCCACGGATCGCTGGGGTGGCGCTGGCTCCGGAAATTATTTTGGGACGAGCCCCTCGGGGGCATCCCTGACGAGCTGTTAAGCGGATCCATGGGCTCCGTGGGGCCAGTGGGAGGTTTTAAGGGCGTCCCAGAGGCGAAAGAGTGAAAACGGCAGTTTTTTGGCGATTTTCCGTGGGTGTTAGCCCACGGATCGCTGGGGTGGCGCTGGCTCCGGAAATTATTTTGGGCCGAGCCCCTCGGGGGAGTTCCTGACGAGCTGTTAAGTGGATCCATGGGCTCCGTGGGGCCTGTGGGAGGTTTTAAGGGCGTCCCAGAGGCGAAAGAGTGAAAACGGCAGTTTTTTGGCGATTTTCCGTGGTTGTTAGCCCACGGATCGCTGGGGTGGCGCTGGCTCGGGAAATTATTTTGGGCTGAGCCCCTCGGGGGCGTCCCTGACGAGCTGTTAAGCGGATCCACGGGCTTCGTGGGGCCTGTGCGAGGTTTTAAGGGCGTCCCAGAGGCGAAAGAGTGAAAATGGCAGTTTTTTGGCGATTTTCCGTGGGTGTTAGCCCACGGATCGCTGGGGTGGCGCTGGCTCCGGAAATTATTTTGGGCCGAGCCCCTTTGGGGCGTCCCTGACAAGCTGTTAAGCGGATCCACAGGCTCCGTGGGTCCGTTGGGATGTTTTTAGGGCGTCCCATAGGCGAAAGAGTGAAAACGGCAGTTTTTTGGCGATTTTCGGTGGGTATTAACCCACGGATCGCTGGGGTGGCGCTTGCTCCGGAAATTATTTTGGGCCGAGGCCCTCGGGGGCGTCCCTGACGAGCTGTTAAGCGGATCCACGGGCTCCGTGGGTCCGTTGGCAAGTTTTTAGGGCGTCCCATAGGCGAAAGAGTGAAAACTGTAGTTTTTTGGCGATTTTCGGTGGGTGTTAGCCCACGGATCGCTGGGGTGGCGCTTGCTCCGGAAATTATTTTGGGCCGAGGCCCTCGGGGGCGTCCCTGACGAGCTGTTAACCGGATCCACGAGCTCCGTGGGTCCGTTGGGATGTTTTTAGGGCGTCCCATAGGCGAAAGAGTGAAAACTGCAGTTTTTTGGCGATTTTCGGTGGGTGTTAGCCCACGGATCGCTGGGGTGGCGCTTGCTCCGGAAATTATTTTGGACCGAGGCCCTCGGGGGCGTCCCTGACGAGCTGTTAAGCGGATCCATGGGCTCCGTGGGTCCGTTGGGATGTTTTTAGGGCGTCCCATAGGCGAAAGAGTGAAAACTGCAGTTTTTTGGCGATTTTCGGTGGGTGTTAGCCCACGGATCGCTGGGGTGGCGCTTGGACCGGAAATTATTTTGGGCCGAGGCCCTCGGGGGCGTCCCTGACGAGCTGTTAACCGGATCCACGGGCTCCGTGGGTCCGTTGGGATGTTTTTAGGGCGTCCCATAGGCGAAAGAGTGAAAACTGCAATTTTTTGGCGATTTTCCATGGGTGTTAGCCCACGGATGGCTGGGGTGGCGCTTGCTCCGGAAATTATTTTGGGTCGAGGCCCTCGGGGGCGTCCCTGACGAGCTTTTAAGCGGATCCATGGGCTCCGTGGGTCCGTTGGGATGTTTTTAGGGCGTCCCATAGGCGAAAGAGTGAAAACTGCAGTTTTTTGGCTATTTTCGGTGGGTGTTAGCCCACGGATCGCTGGGGTGGCGCTTGCTTCGGAAATTATTTTGGGACGAGGCCCTCGGGGGCATCCCTGACGAGTTGTTAAGCGGATCCATGGGCTCCGTGGGTCCGTTGGGATGTTTTTAGGGCGTCCCATAGGCGAAAGAGTGAAAACTGCAGTTTTTTGGCGATTTTCGGTGGGTGTTAGCCCACGGATCGCTGGGGTGGCGCTTGCTCCAAAAATTTTTTTGGTCTGAGGCCCTCGGGGGAGTCCCTGACGAGCTCTTAAGCGGATCCATGGGCTCCGTGGGTCCGTTGGGATGTTTTTAGGGCGTCCCATAGGTGAAAGAGTGAAAACTGCAGTTTTTTGGCGATTTTCGGTGGGTGTTAGCCCACGGATCGATGGGGTGGCGCTTGCTCCGGAAATTATTTTGGGCCGAGGCCCTCGGGGGCATCCCTGACAAGCTGTTAAGCGGATCCATGGGCTCCGTGGGTCCGTTGGGATGTTTTTAGGGCGTCCCATAGGCGAAAGAGTGCAAAATTGTAGTTTTTTAGCAATTTTCGGTGGGTGTTAGCCCACGGATCGCTGGGGTGGCGCTTGCTCCGGAAATTATTTTGGGCCGAGGCCCTAAGGGGCGTCCCTGACGAGCTGTTAAGCGGATCCATGGGCTCCGTGGGTCCGTTGGGATGTTTTTAGGGCGTCCCATAGGCGAAAGAGTGAAAACTGCAGTTTTTTGGCGATTTTCGGTGGGTGTTAGCCCACGGATCGCTGGGGTGGCGCTTGCTCCGGAAATTATTTTCGGCCGAGGCCCTCGGGGGCATCCCTGACGAGCTGTTAAGCGGATCCATGGGCTCCGTGGGTCCGTTGGGATGTTTTTAGGGCGTCCCATAGGCGAAAGAGTGCAAAATTGCAGTTTTTTAGCGATTTTCGGTGGGTGTTAGCCCACGGATCGCTGGGGTGGCGCTTGCTCCGGAAATTATTTTGGGCCGAGGCCCTCGGGGGCGTCCCTGACGAGCTGTTAAGTGGATCAATGGGCTCCGTGGGTCCGTTTGGAAGTTTTTAGGGCGTCCCATAGGCGAAAGAGTGCAAAATTGCAGTTTTTTGGCGATTTTCGGTGGGTGTTAGCCCACGGATCGCTGGGGTGGCGCTTGCTCCAAAAATTATTTTGGGCTGAGGCCCTCGGGGGTATCTCTGACGAGCTGTTAAGCGGATCCATGGGCTCCGTGGGTCCGTTGGGATGTTTTTAGGGCGTCCCATAGGCGAAAGAGTGAAAACTACAGTTTTTTGGCGATTTTCGGTGGGTGTTAGCCCACGGATCGCTGGGCTGGCGCTTGCTCCGGAAATTATTTTGGGCCGAGGCCCTCGGGGGCGTCCCTGACGAGCTGTTAAGCGGATCCATGGGCTCCGTGGGTCCGTTGGGATGTTTTTAGGGCGTCCCATAGGCGAAAGAGTGCAAAATTGCAGTTTTTTGGCGATTTTCGGTGGGTGTTAGCCCACGGATCGCTGGGGTGGCGCTTGCTCCAAAAATTATTTTGGGCCGAGGCCCTCGGGGGCGTCCCTGACGAGCTGTTAAGAGGATCCATGGGCTCCGTGGGTCCGTTGGGATGTTTTTAGGGCGTCCCATAGGCGAAAGAGTGAAAACTGCAGCTTTTTGGCGATTTTCGGTGGGTGTTAGCCCACGGATCGCTGGGGTGGCGCTTGCTCCGAAAATTATTTTGGGCCGAGGACCTACGGGGCGTCCCTGACGAGCTGTTAAGCGGATCCATGGGCTCTGTAGGGCCTGTGGGAGGTTTTAAGGGCGTCCCAGAGGCGAAAGAGTGAAAACGGCAGTTTTTTGGCGATTTTCCGTGGGTGTTAGCCCACGGATCGCTGGGGTGGCGCTGGCTCCAGAAATTATTTTGGGCCGAGCCCCTCGGGGGCGTCCCTGACGAGCTGTTAAGTGGATCCATGGGCTCCGTGGGGCCTGTGGGAGGTTTTAAGGGCGTCCCAGAGGCGAAAGAGTGAAAACGGCAGTTTTTTGGCGATTTTCCGTGGGTTTTAGCCCACGGATCGCTGGGGTGGCGCTGGCTCCGGAAATTATTTTGGCCCGAGCCCCTCGGGGGCGTCCCTGACGAGCTGTTAAGCGGATCCATGGGCTCCGTGGGGCCTGTGGGAGGTTTTAAGGGCGTCCCAGAGGCGAAAGAGTGAAAACGGCAGTTTTTTGGCGATTTTCCGTGGGTGTTAGCCCACGGATCGCTGGGGTGGCGCTGGCTCCGGAAATTATTTTGGGCCGAGCCCCTCGGGGGCGTCCCTGACGAGCTGTTAAGTGGATCCACGGGCTCCGTGGGGCCTGTGGGAGGTTTTAAGGGCGTCCCAGAGGCGAAAGAGTGAAAACGGCAGTTTTTTGGCAATTTTCCGTGGTTGTTAGCCCACGGATCGCTGGGGTGGCGCTGGCTCCAGAAATTATTTTGGGCCGAGCCCCTTGGGAGCGTCCCTGACGAGCTGTTAAGTGGATCCATGGGCTCCGTGGGGCCTGTGGGAGGTTTTAAGGGCGTCCCAGAGGCGAAAGAGTGAAAACGGCAGTTTTTTGGCGATTTTCCGTGGTTGTTAGCCCACGGATCGCTGGGGTGGAGCTGGCTCCGGAAATTATTTTGGGCTGAGCCCCTCGGGGGCGTACCTGACGAGCTGTTAAGCGGATCCATGGGCTCCGTGGGGCCTGTGGGAGGTTTTAAGGGCGTCCCAGAGGCGAAAGAGTGAAAATGGCAGTTTTTTGGCGATTTTCCGTGGGTGTTAGCCCACGGATCGCTGGGGTGGCGCTGGCTCCGGAAATTATTTTGGACCGAGCCCCTCGGGGGCGTCCCTGACGAGCTGTTAAGTGGATCCATGGGCTCCGTGGGGCCTGTGGGAGGTTTTAAGGGCGTCCCAGAGGCGAAAGAGTGAAAACGGCAGTTTTTTGGCAATTTTCCGTGGTTGTTAGCCCACGGATCGCTGGGGTGGCGCTGGCTCCGGAAATTATTTTGGGCTGAGCCCCTCGGGGGCGTCCCTGACGAGCTGTTAAGCGGATCCATGGGCTCCGTGGGGCCTGTGGGAGGTTTTAAGGGCGTCCCAGAGGTGAAAGAGTGAAAATGGCAGTTTTTTGGCGATTTTCCGTGGGTGTTAGCCCACGGATCGCTGGGGTGGCGCTGGCTCCGGAAATTATTTTGGCCCGAGCCCCTCGGGGGCATCCCTGACGAGCTGTTAAGCGGATCCATGGGCTCCGTGGGGCCTGTGGGAGGTTTTAAGGGCGTCCCAGAGGCGAAAGAGTGAAAACGGCAGTTTTTTGGCGATTTTCCGTGGGTGTTAGCCCACGGATCGCTGGGGTGGCGCTGGCTCCGGAAATTATTTTGGGCCGAGCCCCTCGGGGGCGTCCCTGACGAGCTGTTAAGTGGATCCATGGGCTCCGTGGGGCCTGTGGGAGGTTTTAAGGGCGTCCCAGAGGCGAAAGAGTGAAAACGGCAGTTTTTTGGCAATTTTCCGTGGTTGTTAGCCCACGGATCGCTGGGGTGGCGCTGGCTCCAGAAATTATTTTGGGCCGAGCCCCTTGGGAGCGTCCCTGACGAGCTGTTAAGTGGATCCATGGGCTCCGTGGGGCCTGTGGGAGGTTTTAAGGGCGTCCCAGAGGCGAAAGAGTGAAAACGGCAGTTTTTTGGCGATTTTCCGTGGTTGTTAGCCCACGGATCGCTGGGGTGGAGCTGGCTCCGGAAATTATTTTGGGCTGAGCCCCTCGGGGGCGTACCTGACGAGCTGTTAAGCGGATCCATGGGCTCCGTGGGGCCTGTGGGAGGTTTTAAGGGCGTCCCAGAGGCGAAAGAGTGAAAATGGCAGTTTTTTGGCGATTTTCCGTGGGTGTTAGCCCACGGATCGCTGGGGTGGCGCTGGCTCCGGAAATTATTTTGGACCGAGCCCCTCGGGGGCGTCCCTGACGAGCTGTTAAGTGGATCCATGGGCTCCGTGGGGCCTGTGGGAGGTTTTAAGGGCGTCCCAGAGGCGAAAGAGTGAAAACGGCAGTTTTTTGGCAATTTTCCGTGGTTGTTAGCCCACGGATCGCTGGGGTGGCGCTGGCTCCGGAAATTATTTTGGGCTGAGCCCCTCGGGGGCGTCCCTGACGAGCTGTTAAGCGGATCCACGGGCTCCGTGGGGCCTGTGCGTGGTTTTAAGGGCGTCCCAGAGGTGAAAGAGTGAAAATGGCAGTTTTTTGGCGATTTTCCGTGGGTGTTAGCCCACGGATCGCTGGGGTGGCGCTGGCTCCGGAAATTATTTTGGGCTGAGCCCCTCGGGGGCATCCCTGACGAGCTGTTAAGCGGATCCATGGGCTCCGTGGGGCCAGTGGGAGGTTTTAAGGGCGTCCCAGAGGCGAAAGAGTGAAAACGGCAGTTTTTTGGCGATTTTCCGTGGGTGTTAGCCCACGGATCGCTGTGGTGGCGCTGGCTCCGGAAATTATTTTGGGCCGAGCCCCTTGGGAGCGTCCCTGACGAGCTGTTAAGTGGATCCATGGGCTCCGTGGGGCCTGTGGGAGGTTTTAAGGGCGTCCCAGAGGCGAAAGAGTGAAAACGGCAGTTTTTTGGCGATTTTCCGTGGTTGTTAGCCCACGGATCGCTGGGGTGGCGCTGGCTCCGGAAATTATTTTGGGCTGAGCCCCTCGGGGCCGTCCCTGACGAGCTGTTAAGCGGATCCACGGGCTCCGTGGGTCCGTTGGGATGTTTTTAGGGCGTCCCATAGGCAAAAGAGTGAAAACTGCAATTTTTTGGCGATTTTCCATGGGTGTTAGCCCACGGATGGCTGGGGTGGCGCTTGCTCCGGAAATTATTTTGGGTCGAGGCCCTCGGGGGCGTCCCTGACGAGCTTTTAAGCGGATCCATGGGCTCCGTGGGTCCGTTGGGATGTTTTTAGGGCGTCCCATAGGCGAAAGAGTGAAAACTGCAGTTTTTTGGCGATTTTCGGTGGGTGTTAGCCCACGGATCGCTGGGGTGGCGCTTGCTTCGGAAATTATTTTGGGACGAGGCCCTCGGGGGCATCCCTGACGAGTTGTTAAGCGGATCCATGGGCTCCGTGGGTCCGTTGGGATGTTTTTAGGGCGTCCCATAGGCGAAAGAGTGAAAACTGCAGTTTTTTGGCGATTTTCGGTGGGTGTTAGCCCACGGATCGCTGGGGTGGCGCTTGCTCCGAAATTTTTTTGGTCTGAGGCCCTCGGGGGAGTCCCTGACGAGCTCTTAAGCGGATCCATGGGCTCCGTGGGTCCGTTGGGATGTTTTTAGGGCGTCCCATAGGTGAAAGAGTGAAAACTGCAGTTTTTTGGCGATTTTCGGTGGGTGTTAGCCCACGGATCGCTGGGGTGGCGCTTGCTCCGGAAATTATTTTGGGCCGAGGCCCTCGGGGGCATCCCTGACAAGCTGTTAAGCGGATCCATGGGCTCCGTGGGTCCGTTGGGATGTTTTTAGGGCGTCCCATAGGCGAAAGAGTGCAAAATTGTAGTTTTTTAGCAATTTTCGGTGGGTGTTAGCCCACGGATCGCTGGGGTGGCGCTTGCTCCGGAAATTATTTTGGGCCGAGGCCCTAAGGGGCGTCCCTGACGAGCTGTTAAGCGGATCCATGGGCTCCGTGGGTCCGTTGGGATGTTTTTAGGGCGTCCCATAGGCGAAAGAGTGAAAACTGCAGTTTTTTGGCGATTTTCGGTGGGTGTTAGCCCACGGATCGCTGGGGTGGCGCTTGCTCCGGAAATTATTTTGGGCCGAGGCCCTCGGGGGCATCCCTGACGAGCTGTTAAGCGGATCCATGGGCTCCGTGGGTCCGTTGGGATGTTTTTAGGGCGTCCCATAGGCGAAAGAGTGCAAAATTGCAGTTTTTTAGCGATTTTCGGTGGGTGTTAGCCCACGGATCGCTGGGGTGGCGCTTGCTCCGGAAATTATTTTGGGCCGAGGCCCTCGGGGGCGTCCCTGATGAGCTGTTAAGTGGATCAATGGGCTCCGTGGGTCCGTTTGGAAGTTTTTAGGGCGTCCCATAGGCGAAAGAGTGCAAAATTGCAGTTTTTTGGCGATTTTCGGTGGGTGTTAGCCCACGGATCGCTGGGGTGGCGCTTGCTCCAAAAATTATTTTGGGCTGAGGCCCTCGGGGGCATCTCTGACGAGCTGTTAAGCGGATCCATGGGCTCCGTGGGTCCGTTGGGATGTTTTTAGGGCGTCCCATAGGCGAAAGAGTGAAAACTACAGTTTTTTGGCGATTTTCGGTGGGTGTTAGCCCACGGATCGCTGGGCTGGCGCTTGCTCCGAAAATTATTTTGGGTCGAGGCCCTCGGGGGCGTCCCTGACGAGCTGTTAAGCGGATCCATGGGCTCCGTGGGTCCGTTGGGATGTTTTTAGGGCGTCCCATAGGCGAAAGAGTGCAAAATTGCAGTTTTTTGGCGATTTTCGGTGGGTGTTAGCCCACGGATCGCTGGGGTGGCGCTTGCTCCAAAAATTATTTTGGGCCGAGGCCCTCGGGGGCGTCCCTGACGAGCTGTTAAGAGGATCCATGGGCTCCGTGGGTCCGTTGGGATGTTTTTAGGGCGCCCCATAGGCGAAAGAGTGAAAACTGCAGCTTTTTGGCGATTTTCGGTGGGTGTTAGCCCACGGATCGCTGGGGTGGCGCTTGCTCCGAAAATTATTTTGGGCCGAGGCCCTCCGGGGCGTCCCTGACGAGCTGTTAAGCGGATCCATGGGCTCTGTAGGGCCTGTGGGAGGTTTTAAGGGCGTCCCAGAGGCGAAAGAGTGAAAACGGCATTTTTTTGGCGATTTTCCGTGGGTGTTAGCCCACGGATCGCTGGGGTGGCGCTGGCTCCAGAAATTATTTTGGGCCGAACCCCTCGGGGGCGTCCCTGACGAGCTGTTAAGTGGATCCATGGGCTCCGTGGGGCCTGTGGGAGGTTTTAAGGGCGTCCCAGAGGCGAAAGAGTGAAAACGGCAGTTTTTTGGCGATTTTCCGTGGGTTTTAGCCCACGGATCGCTGGGGTGGCGCTGGCTCCGGAAATTATTTTGGGCCGAGCCCCTCGGGGGCGTCCCTGACGAGCTGTTAAGCGGATCCATGGGCTCCGTGGGGCCTGTGGGAGGTTTTAAGGGCGTCCCAGAGGCGAAAGAGTGAAAACGGCAGTTTTTTGGCGATTTTCCGTGGGTGTTAGCCCACGGATCGCTGGGGTGGCGCTGGCTCCGGAAATTATTTTGGGCCGAGCCCCTCGGGGGCGTCCCTGACGAGCTGTTAAGTGGATCCACGGGCTCCGTGGGGCCTGTGGGAGGTTTTAAGGGCGTCCCAGAGGCGAAAGAGTGAAAACGGCAGTTTTTTGGCAATTTTCCGTGGTTGTTAGCCCACGGATCGCTGGGGTGGCGCTGGCTCCGGAAATTATTTTGGGCTGAACCCCTCGGGGGCGTCCCTGACGAGCTGTTAAGCGGATCCACGGGCTCCGTGGGGCCTGTGCGAGGTTTTAAGGGCGTCCCAGAGGTGAAAGAGTGAAAATGGCAGTTTTTTGGCGATTTTCCGTGGGTGTTATCCCACGGATCGCTGGGGTGGCGCTGGCTCCGGAAATTATTTTGGGCCGAGCCCCTCGGGGGCATCCCTGACGAGCTGTTAAGCGGATCCATGGGCTCCGTGGGGCCAGTGGGAGGTTTTAAGGGCGTCCCAGAGGCGAAAGAGTGAAAACGGCAGTTTTTTGGCGATTTTCCGTGGGTGTTAGCCCACGGATCGCTGTGGTGGCGCTGGCTCCGGAAATTATTTTGGCCGAGCCCCTTGGGAGCGTCCCTGACGAGCTGTTAAGTGGATCCATGGGCTCCGTGGGGCCTGTGGGAGGTTTTAAGGGCGTCCCAGAGGCGAAAGAGTGAAAACGGCAGTTTTTTGGCGATTTTCCGTGGTTGTTAGCCCACGGATCGCTGGGGTGGAGCTGGCTCCGGAAATTATTTTGGGCTGAGCCCCTCGGGGGCGTACCTGACGAGCTGTTAAGCGGATCCATGGGCTCCGTGGGGCCTGTGGGAGGTTTTAAGGGCGTCCCAGAGGCGAAAGAGTGAAAATGGCAGTTTTTTGGCGATTTTCCGTGGGTGTTAGCCCATGGATCGCTGGGGTGGCGCTGGCTCCGGAAATTATTTTGGGCCGAGCCCCTCGGGGGCGTCCCTGACGAGCTGTTAAGTGGATCCATGGGCTCCGTGGGGCCTGTGGGAGGTTTTAAGGGCGTCCCAGAGGCGAAAGAGTGAAAACGGCAGTTTTTTGGCAATTTTCCGTGGTTGTTAGCCCATGGATCGCTGGGGTGGCGCTGGCTCCGGAAATTATTTTGGGCTGAGCCCCTCGGGGGCTTCCCTGACGAGCTGTTAAGCGGATCCACGGGCTCCGTGGGGCCTGTGCGTGGTTTTAAGGGCGTCCCAGAGGTGAAAGAGTGAAAATGGCAGTTTTTTGGCGATTTTCCGTGGGTGTTAGCCCACGGATCGCTGGGGTGGCGCTGGCTCCGGAAATTATTTTGGGCCGAGCCCCTCGGGGGCATCCCTGACGAGCTGTTAAGCGGATCCATCGGCTCCGTGGGGCCAGTGGGAGGTTTTAAGGGCGTCCCAGAGGCGAAAGAGTGAAAACGGCAGTTTTTTGGCGATTTTCCGTGGGTTTTAGCCCACGGATCGCTGGGGTGGCGCTGGCTCCGGAAATTATTTTGGGCCGAGCCCCTCGGGGGCGTCCCTGACGAGCTGTTAAGCGGATCCATGTGCTCCGTGGGGCCTGTGGGAGGTTTTAAGGGCGTCCCAGAGGCGAAAGAGTGAAAACGGCAGTTTTTTGGCGATTTTCCGTGGGTGTTAGCCCACGGATCGCTGGGGTGGCGCTGGCTCCGGAAATTATTTTGGGCCGAGCCCCTCGGGGGCGTCACTGACGAGCTGTTAAGTGGATCCACGGGCTCCGTGGGGCCTGTGGGAGGTTTTAAGGGCGTCCCAGAGGCGAAAGAGTGAAAACGGCAGTTTTTTGGCAATTTTCCGTGGTTGTTAGCCCACGGATCGCTGGGGTGGCGCTGGCTCCGGAAATTATTTTGGGCTGAACCCCTCGGGGGCGTCCCTGACGAGCTGTTAAGCGGATCCACGGGCTCCGTGGGGCCTGTGCGAGGTTTTAAGGGCGTCCCAGAGGTGAAAGAGTGAAAATGGCAGTTTTTTGGCGATTTTCCGTGGGTGTTATCCCACGGATCGCTGGGGTGGCGCTGGCTCCGGAAATTATTTTGGGCCGAGCCCCTCGGGGGCGTCCCTGACGAGCTGTTAAGCGGATCCACGGGCTCCGTGGGGCCTGTGCGTGGTTTTAAGGGCGTCCCAGAGGTGAAAGAGTGAAAATGGCAGTTTTTTGGCGATTTTCCGTGGGTGTTAGCCCACGGATCGCTGGGGTGGCGCTGGCTCCGGAAATTATTTTGGGCCGAGCCCCTCGGGGGCATCCCTGACGAGCTGTTAAGCGGATCCATGGGCTCCGTGGGGCCAGTGGGAGGTTTTAAGGGCGTCCCAGAGGCGAAAGAGTGAAAACGGCAGTTTTTTGGCGATTTTCCGTGGTTGTTAGCCCACGGATCGCTGGGGTGGCGCTGGCTCCGGAAATTATTTTGGGCTGAGCCCCTCGGGGGCGTCCCTGACGAGCTGTTAAGCGGATCCACGGGCTCCGTGGGGCCTGTGCGAGGTTTTAAGGGCGTTCCAGAGGCGAAAGAGTGAAAATGGCAGTTTTTTGGCGATTTTCCGTGGGTGTTAGCCCACGGATCGCTGGGGTGGCACTGGCTTTGGAAATTATTTTGGGCCGAGCCCCTCGGGGGCATCCCTGACGAGCTGTTAAGTGGATCCATGGGCTCCGTGGGGCCAGTGGGAGGTTTTAAGGGCGTCCCAGAGGTGAAAGAGTGAAAACGGCAGTTTTTTGGCGATTTTCGGTGGGTGTTAGCCCACGGATCGCTGGGGTGGCGCTTGCTCCAGAAATTATTTTGGGCCGAGCCCCTCGGGGGCATCCCTGACGAGCTGTTAACCGGATCCACGGGCTCCGTGGGTCCGTTGGGATGTTTTTAGGGCGTCCCATAGGCGAAAGAGTGAAAACTGCAGTTTTTTGGCGATTTTCGGTGGGTGTTAGCCCACGGATCGCTGGGGTGGCGCTTGCTCCAGAAATTATTTTGGGCCGAGGCCCTCGGGGGCGTCCCTGACGAGCTGTTAAGCGGATCCATGGGCTCCGTGGGTCCGTTGGGATGTTTTTAGGGCGTCCCATAGGCGAAAGAGTGAAAACTGCAGTTTTTTGGCGATTTTCGGTGGGTGTTAGCCCACGGATCGCTGGGGTGGCGCTTGCTCCGGAAATTATTTTGGGCCGAGGCCCCAGGGGGCATCCCTGACGAGCTGTTAAGCGGATCCACGGGATCCGTGGGTCCGTTGGCATGTTTTTAGGGCGTCCCATAGGCGAAAGAGTGAAAACTGCAGTTTTTTGGCGATTTTCGGTGGGTGTTAGCCCACGGATCGCTGGGGTGGCGCTTGCTCCGGAAATTATTTTGGGCCGAGGCCCTCGGGGGCATCCCTGACGAGCTGTTAACCGGATCCACGGGCTACGTGGGTCCGTTGGGATGTTTTTAGGGCGTCCCATTGGCGAAAGAGTGAAAACTGCAGTTTTTTGGCGATTTTCCGTGGGTGTTAGCCCACGGATCGCTGGGGTGGCGCTTGCTCCAGAAATTATTTTGGGACGAGGCCCTCGGGGGCGTCCCTGACGAGCTGTTAAGCGGATCCATGGGCTCCGTGGGTCCGTTGGGATGTTTTTAGGGCGTCCCATAGGCGAAAGAGTGAAAACTGCAGTTTTTTGGCGATTTTCGGTGGGTGTTAGCCCACGCATCGCTGGGGTGGCGCTTGCTCTGAAATTGTTTTTGGTCCGAGGCCCTCGGGGGCATCCCTAACGAGCTGTTAAGCGGATCCATGGGCTCCGTGGGTCCGTTGGGATGTTTTTAGGGCGTCCCATAGGCGAAAGAGTGAAAATTGCAGTTTTTTGGTGATTTTCGGTGGGTGTTAGCCCACGGATCGCTGGGGTGGCGCTTGCTCCGGAAATTATTTTGGGCCGAGGCCCTCGGGGGCATCCCTGACGAGCTGTTAAGCGTATCCATGGGCTCCGTGGGTCCGTTGGGATGTTTTTAGGGCGTCCCATAGGCGAAAGAGTGCAAAATTGCAGTTTTTTAGCGATTTTCGGTGGGTGTTAGCCCACGGATCGCTGGGGTGGCGCTTGCTCCGGAAATTATTTTGGGCCGAGGCCCTAGGGGGCGTCCCTGACGAGCTGTTAAGCGGATCCATGGGCTCCGTGGGTCCGTTGGGATGTTTTTAGGGCGTCCCATAGGCGAAAGAGTGAAAACTTCAGTTTTTTGGCGATTTTCGGTGGGTGTTAGCCCACGGATCGCTGGGGTGGCGCTTGCTCCAAAAATTATTTTGGGCCGAGGCCCTCGGGGGCATCCCTGAAGAGCTGTTAAGAGGATCCATGGGCTCCGTGGGTCCGTTGGGATGTTTTTAGGGCGTCCCATAGGCGAAAGAGTGAAAACTGCAATTTTTTAGCGATATTCGGTGGGTGTTAGCCCACGGATCGCTGGGGTGGCGCTTGCTTCGAAAATTATTTTGGGCCGAGGCCCTCAGGGGTGTCCCTGACGAGCTGTTAAGCGGATCCACGGGCTCCGTGGGTCCGTTGGGATGTTTTTAGGGCGTCCCATAGGTGAAAGAGTGAAAACTGTAGTTTTTTGGCAATTTTCGGTGGGTGTTAGCCCACGGATAGCTGGGGTGGCGCTTGCTCCGGAAATTATTTTAGGCCGAGGCCCTCGGGGGAGTCCCTGACGAGCTGTTAAGCGGATACACGGGCTCCGTGGGTCCGTTGGGATGTTTTTAGGGCGTCCCATAGGCGAAAGAGTGAAAACTGCAGTTTTTTGGCGATTTTCGGTGGGTGTTAGCCCACGGATCGCTGGGGTGGCGCTTGCTCCGGAAATTATTTTGGGCCGAGGCCCTCGGGGGCGTCCCTGACGAGCTGTTAAGTGGATCCATGGGCTCCGTGGGTCCGTTGGGATGTTTTTAGGGCGTCCCATAGGCGAAAGAGTGCAAAATTGCAGTTTTTTGGCGATTTTTCGTGGGTGTTAGCCCACGGATCGCTGGGGTGGCGCTTGCTCCAAAAATTATTTTGGGCCGAGGCCCTCGGGGCCATCCCTGACGAGCTGTTAAGCGGATCCATGGGCTCCGTCGGTCCGTTGGGATGTTTTTAGGGCGTCCCATAGGCGAAAGAGTGAAAACTGCAGTTTTTGGCGATTTTCGGTGGGTGTTAGCCCACGGATCGCTGGGGTGGCGCTTGCTCTGGAAATTATTTTGGGCCGAGGCCCTCAGGGGCGTCCCTGACGAGCTGTTAAGCGGATCCACGGGCTCCGTGGGTCCGTTGGCATGTTTTTAGGGCGTCCCATAGGCGAAAGAGTGAAAACTCTAGTTTTTTGGCGATTTTCGATGGGTGTTAGCCCACGGATCGCTGGGGTGGCGCTTGCACCGGAAAATATTTTGGACCGAGGCCCTCGGGGGCGTCCCTGACGAGCTGTTAACCGTTCCACGGGCTCCGTGGGTCCGTTGGGATGTTTTTAGGGCGTCCCATAGGCGAAAGAGTGAAAACTGCAGTTTTTTGGCGATTTTCCATGGGTGTTAGCCCACGGATGGCTGGAGTGGCGCTTGCTCCGGAAATTATTTTGGGCCGAGGCCCTCGGGGGCGTCCCTGACGAGCTTTTAAGCGGATCCATGGGCTCCGTGGGTCCGTTGGGATGTTTTTAGGGCGTCCCATAGGCGAAAGAGTGAAAACTGCAGTTTTTTGGCGATTTTCGGTGGGTGTTAGCCCACGGATCGCTGGGGTGGCGCTTGCTTCGGAAATTATTTTGGGACGAGGCCCTCAGGGGCGTCCCTGACGAGTTGTTTAGCGGATCCATGGGCTCCGTGGGTCCGTTGGGATGTTTTTAGGGCGTCCCATAGGCGAAAGAGTGAAAACTGCAGTTTTTTGGCGATTTTCGGTGGGTGTTAGCCCACGGATCGCTGGGGTGGCGCTTGCTCCGGAAATTATTTTGGGCCGAGGCCCTAGGGGGCGTCCCTGACGAGCTGTTAAGCGGATCCATGGGCTCCGTGGGTCCGTTGGGATGTTTTTAGGGCGTCCCATAGGCGAAAGAGTGAAAACTTCAGTTTTTTGGCGATTTTCGGTGGGTGTTAGCCCACGGATCGCTGGGGTGGCGCTTGCTCCGGAAATTATTTTGGGCCGAGGCCCTCGGGGGCATCCCTGACGAGCCTTTAAGCGGATCCATGGGCTCCGTGGGACCGTTGGGATGTTTTTAGGGCGTCCCATAGGCGAAAGAGTCCAAAATTGCAGTTTTTTAGCGATTTTCGGTGGGTGTTAGCCCACGGATCGCTGGGGTGGCGCTTGCTCCGAAAATTATTTTGGACCGAGGCCCTAGGGGGCGTCCCTGACGAGCTGTTAAGCGGATCCATGGGCTCCGTGGGTCCGTTGGGATGTTTTTAGGGCGTCCCATAGGCGAAAGAGTGAAAACTGCAGTTTTTTGGCGATATTCGGTGGGTGTTAGCCCACGGATCGCTGGGGTGGCGCTTGCTTCGGAAATTATTTTGGGCCGAGGCCCTCAGGGGCGTCCCTGACGAGCTGTTAAGCGGATCCACGGGCTCCGTGGGTCCGTTGGGATGTTTTTAGGGCGTCCCATAGGCAAAAGAGTGAAAACTGCAGTTTTTTGGCAATTTTCGGTGGGTGTTAGCCCACGGATCGCTGGGGTGGCGCTTGCTCCGGAAATTATTTTGGGCCGAGGCCCTCGGGGGCATCCCTGACGAGCTGTTAAGTGGATCCATGGGCTCCGTGGGTCCGTTTGGATGTTTTTAGGGCATCCCATAGGCGAAAGAGTGCAAAATTGCAGTTTTTTGGCAATTTTCGGTGGGTGTTAGCCCACGGATCGCTGGGGTGGCGCTTGCTCCAAAAATTATTTTGGGCCGAGGCCCTCGGGGGCATCTCTGACGAGCTGTTAAGCGGATCCATGGGCTCCGTGGGTCCGTTGGGATGTTTTTAGGGCGTCCCATAGGCAAAAGAGTGAAAACTGCAGTTTTTTAGCGATTTTCGGTGGGTGTTAGCCCACGGATCGCTGGGCTGGCGCTTGCTCCGGAAATTATTTTGGGCCGAAGCCCTCGGGGGCGTCCCTGACGAGCTGTTAAGTGGATCCATGGGCTCCGTGGGTCCGTTGGGATGTTTTTAGGGCGTCCCATAGGCGAAAGAGTGCAAAATTGCAGGTTTTTGGCGATTTTCGGTGGGTGTTAGCCCACGGATCGCTGGGGTGGCGCTTGCTCCGGAAATTATTTTGGGCCGAGGCCCTCGGGGTCTCCCTGACGAGCTGTTAAGCGGATCCATGGGCTCCGTGGGTCCGTTGGGATGTTTTTAGGGCGTCCCATAGGCGAAAGAGTGAAAACTGCAGTTTTTTGGCAATTTTCGGTGGGTGTTAGCCCACGGATCGCTGGGGTGGCGCTTGCTCCGAAAATTATTTTGGGCCGAGGCCCTCCGGGGCGTCCCTGACGAGCTGTTAAGCGGATCCATAGGCTCTGTAGGGCCTGTGGGAGGTTTTAAGGGCGTCCCAGAGGCGAAAGAGTGAAAACGGCAGTTTTTTGGCGATTTTCCGTGGGTGTTAGCCCACGGATCGCTGGGGTGGCGCTGGCTCCAGAAATTATTTTGGACCGAGCCCCTCGGGGGCGTCCCTGACGAGCTGTTAAGTGGATCCATGGGCTCCGTGGGGCCTGTGGGAGGTTTTAAGGGCGTCCCAGAGGCGAAAGAGTGAAAACGGCAGTTTTTTGGCGATTTTCCGTGGGTGTTAGCCCACGGATCGCTGGGGTGGCGCTGGCTCCGGAAATTATTTTGGGCCGAGCCCCTCGGGGGCGTCCCTGACGAGCTGTTAAGCGGATCCATGGGATCCGTGGGGCCTGTGGGAGGTTTTAAGGGCATCCCAGAGGCGAAAGAGTGAAAACGGCAGTTTTTTGGCGATTTTCCGTGGGTGTTAGCCCACGGATCACTGGGGTGGCGCTGGCTCCGGAAATTATTTTGGGCCGACCCCTCGAGGGCGTCCCTGACGAGCTGTTAAGTGGATCCATGGGCTCCGTGGGGCCTGTGGGAGGTTTTAAGGGCGTCCCAGAGGCGAAAGAGTGAAAACGGCAGTTTTTTGGCAATTTTCCGTGGTTGTTAGCCCACGGATCGCTGGGGTGGCGCTGGCTCCGGAAATTATTTTGGGCTGAGCCTCTCGGGGGCGTCCCTGACGAGCTGTTAAGCGGATCCACGGGCTCCGTGGGGCCTGTGCGAGGTTTTAAGGGCGTCCCAGAGGTGAAAGAGTGAAAATGGCAGTTTTTTGGCGATTTTCCGTGGGTGTTAGCCCACGGATCGCTGGGGTGGCGCTGGCTCCGGAAATTATTTTGGGCCGAGCCCCTCGGGGGCATCCCTGACGAGCTGTTAAGCGGATCCATGGGCTCCGTGGGGCCAGTGGGAGGTTTTAAGGGCGTCCCAGAGGCGAAAGAGTGAAAACGGCAGTTTTTTGGCGATTTTCCGTGGGTGTTAGCCCACGGATCGCTGTGGTGGCGCTGGCTCCGGAAATTATTTTTGGCCGAGCCCCTTGGGGGCGTCCCTGACGAGCTGTTAAGTGGATCCATGGGCTCCGTGGGGCCTGTGGGAGGTTTTAAGGGCGTCCGAGAGGAGAAAGAGTGAAAACGGCAGTTTTTTGGCGATTTTCCGTGGTTGTTAGCCCACGGATCGCTGGGGTGGCGCTGGCTCCGGAAATTATTTTGGGCTGAGCCCCTCGGGGGTGTCCCTGACGAGCTGTTAAGCGGATCCACGGGCTCCGTGGGGCCTGTGCGAGGTTTTAAGGGCGTCCCAGAGGCGAAAGAGTGAAAATGGCAGTTTTTTGGCGATTTTCCGTGGGTGTTAGCCCACGGATCACTGGGGTGGCG
The DNA here is from genome assembly GCA_031232105.1 of Capsicum rhomboideum. Taxonomy (NCBI): domain Eukaryota; kingdom Viridiplantae; phylum Streptophyta; class Magnoliopsida; order Solanales; family Solanaceae; genus Capsicum; species Capsicum rhomboideum. Next base: position 232,735 of record CP124714.1, read on the forward strand.
CTGGCTCTGGAAATTATTTTGGGCCGAGCCCCTCGGGGGCATCCCTAACAAGCTGTTAAGCGGATCCACGGGCTCCGTGGGTCCGTTGGGATGTTTTTAGGGCGTCCCATAGGCGAAAGAGTGAAAACTGCAGTTTTTTGGCGATTTTCGGTGGGTATTAGCCCACGGATCGCTGGGGTGGCGCTTGCTCCGGAAATTATTTTGGGCCGAGGCCCTCGTGGGAGTCCCTGACGAGATGTTAAGCGGATCGACGGGCTCCGTGGGTCCGTTGGCAAGTTTTTAGGGCGTCCCATAGGCGAAAGAGTGAAAACTGCAGTTTTTTGGCGATTTTCGGTGGGTGTTAGCCCACGGATCGCTGGGGTGGCGCTTGCTCCGGAAATTATTTTGGGCCGAGGCCCTCGGGGGCGTCCCTGACGAGCTGTTAACCGGATCCACGGGCTCCGTGGGTCCGTTGGGATGTTTTTTGGGCGTCCCATAGGCGAAAGAGTGAAAACTGCAGTTTTTTGGCGATTTTCGGTGGGTGTTAGCCCACGGATCGCTGGGGTGGCGCTTGCTCCGGAAATTATTTTGGGCCGAGGCCCTCGGGGGCATCCCTGACGAGCTGTTAACTGGATCCACGGGCTACGTGGGTCCGTTGGGATGTTTTTAGGGCGTCCCATGGGCGAAAGAGTGAAAACTGTAGTTTTTTGGCGATTTTCCATGGGTGTTAGCCCACGGATCGCTGGGGTGGCGCTTGCTCCCAAAATTATTTTGGGCTGAGGCCCTCGGGGGCGTCCCTGACGAGCTGTTAAGCGGATCCATGGGCTCCGTGGGTCCGTTGGGATGTTTTTAGGGCGTCCCATAGGCGAAAGAGTGAAAACAGCAGTTTTTTGGCGATTTTCGGTGGGTGTTAGCCCACGGATCGCTGGGGTGGCGCTTGCTTCGAAAATTATTTTGGGACGAGGCCCTCGGGGGCGTCCCTGACGAGCTGTTAAGCGGATCCATGGGCTCCGTGGGTCCGTTGGGATGTTTTTAGGGCATCCCATAGGCGAAAGAGTGAAAACTGCAGTTTTTTGGCGATTTTCGGTGGGTGTTAGCCCACGCATCGCTGGGGTGGCGCTTGCTCCAAAAATTTTTTTGGTTCGAGGCCCTCGGGGGCGTCCCTAACGAGCTGTTAAGCGGATCCATGGGCTCCGTGGGTCCGTTGGGATGTTTTTAGGGCGTCCCATAGGCGAAAGAGTGAAAATTGCAGTTTTTGGCGATTTTCGGTGGGTGTTTGCCCACGGATCGCTGGGGTGGCGCTTGCTCTGGAAATTATTTTGGGCCGAGGCCCTCAGGGGCGTCCCTGACGAGCTGTTAAGCGGATCCACGGGCTCCGTGGGTCCGTTGGCATGTTTTTAGGGCGTCCCATAGGCGAAAGAGTGAAAACTCTAGTTTTTTGGCGATTTTCGATGGGTGTTAGCCCACGGATCGCTGGGGTGGCGCTTGCACCGGAAAATATTTTGGACCGAGGCCCTCGGGGGCGTCCCTGACGAGCTGTTAACCGTTCCACGGGCTCCGTGGGTCCGTTGGGATGTTTTTAGGGCGTCCCATAGGCGAAAGAGTGAAAACTGCAGTTTTTTGGCGATTTTCCATGGGTGTTAGCCCACGGATGGCTGGGTTGGCGCTTGCTCCGGAAATTATTTTGGGCCGAGGCCCTCGAGGGCGTCCCTGACGAGCTTTTAAGCGGATCCATGGGCTCCGTGGGTCCGTTGGGATGTTTTTAGGGCGTCCCATAGGCGAAAGAGTGAAAACTGCAGTTTTTTGGCGATTTTCGGTGGGTGTTAGCCCACGGATCGCTGGGGTGGCGCTTGCTTCGGAAATTATTTTGGGACGAGGCCCTCGGGGGCGTCCCTGACGAGTTGTTTAGCGGATCCATGGGCTCCGTGGGTCCGTTGGGATGTTTTTAGGGCGTCCCATAGGCGAAAGAGTGAAAACTGCAGTTTTTTGGCGATTTTCGGTGGGTGTTAGCCCACGGATCGCTGGGGTGGCGCTTGCTCCGGAAATTATTTTGGGCCGAGGCCCTAGGGGGCGTCCCTGACGAGCTGTTAAGCGGATCCATGGGCTCCGTGGGTCCGTTGGGATGTTTTTAGGGCGTCCCATAGGCGAAAGAGTGAAAACTTCAGTTTTTTGGCGATTTTCGGTGGGTGTTAGCCCACGGATCGCTGGGGTGGCGCTTGCTCCGGAAATTATTTTGGGCCGAGGCCCTCGGGGGCATCCCTGACGAGCCTTTAAGCGGATCCATGGGCTTCGTGGGACCGTTGGGATGTTTTTAGGGCGTCCCATAGGCGAAAGAGTGCAAAATTGCAGTTTTTTAGCGATTTTCGGTGGGTGTTAGCCCACGGATCGCTGGGGTGGCGCTTGCTCCGGAAATTATTTTGGACCGAGGCCCTAGGGGGCGTCCCTGACGAGCTGTTAAGCGGATCCATGGGCTCCGTGGGTCCGTTGGGATGTTTTTAGGGCGTCCCATAGGCGAAAGAGTGAAAACTGCAGTTTTTTGGCGATATTCGGTGGGTGTTAGCCCACGGATCGCTGGGGTGGCGCTTGCTTCGGAAATTATTTTGGGCCGAGGCCCTCAGGGGCGTCCCTGACGAGCTGTTAAGCGGATCCATGGGCTCCGTGGGTCCGTTGGGATGTTTTTAGGGCGTCCCATAGGCGAAAGAGTGCAAAATTGCAGGTTTTTGGCGATTTTCGGTGGGTGTTAGCCCACGGATCGCTGGGGTGGCGCTTGCTCCGGAAATTATTTTGGGCCGAGGCCCTCGGGGGCGTCCCTGACGAGCTGTTAAGCGGATCCATGGGCTCCGTGGGTCCGTTGGGATGTTTTTAGGGCGTCCCATAGGCGAAAGAGTGAAAACTGCAGTTTTTTGGCAATTTTCGGTGGGTGTTAGCCCACGGATCGCTGGGGTGGCGCTTGCTCCGAAAATTATTTTGGGCCGAGGCCCTCCGGGGCGTCCCTGACGAGCTGTTAAGCGGATCCATAGGCTCTGTAGGGCCTGTGGGAGGTTTTAAGGGCGTCCCAGAGGCGAAAGAGTGAAAACGGCAGTTTTTTGGCGATTTTCCGTGGGTGTTAGCCCACGGATCGCTGGGGTGGCGCTGGCTCCAGAAATTATTTTGGACCGAACCCCTCGGGGGCGTCCCTGACGAGCTGTTAAGTGGATCCATGGGCTCCGTGGGGCCTGTGGGAGGTTTTAAGGGCGTCCCAGAGGCGAAAGAGTGAAAACGGCAGTTTTTTGGCGATTTTCCGTGGGTGTTAGCCCACGGATCGCTGGGGTGGCGCTGGCTCCGGAAATTATTTTGGGCCGAGCCCCTCGGGGGCGTCCCTGACGAGCTGTTAAGCGGATCCATGGGATCCGTGGGGCCTGTGGGAGGTTTTAAGGGCATCCCAGAGGCGAAAGAGTGAAAACGGCAGTTTTTTGGCGATTTTCCGTGGGTGTTAGCCCACGGATCACTGGGGTGGCGCTGGCTCCGGAAATTATTTTGGGCCGACCCCTCGGGGGCGTCCCTGACGAGCTGTTAAGTGGATCCATGGGCTCCGTGGGGCCTGTGGGAGGTTTTAAGGGCGTCCCAGAGGCGAAAGAGTGAAAACGGCAGTTTTTTGGCAATTTTCCGTGGTTGTTAGCCCACGGATCGCTGGGGTGGCGCTGGCTCCGGAAATTATTTTGGGCTGAGCCTCTCGGGGGCGTCCCTGACGAGCTGTTAAGCGGATCCACGGGCTCCGTGGGGCCTGTGCGAGGTTTTAAGGGCGTCCCAGAGGTGAAAGAGTGAAAATGGCAGTTTTTTGGCGATTTTCCGTGGGTGTTAGCCCACGGATCGCTGGGGTGGCGCTGGCTCCGGAAATTATTTTGGGCCGAGCCCCTCGGGGGCATCCCTGACGAGCTGTTAAGCGGATCCATGGGCTCCGTGGGGCCAGTGGGAGGTTTTAAGGGCGTCCCAGAGGCGAAAGAGTGAAAACGGCAGTTTTTTGGCGATTTTCTGTGGGTGTTAGCCCACGGATCGCTGTGGTGGCGCTGGCTCCGGAAATTATTTTGGGCCGAGCCCCTTGGGGGCGTCCCTGACGAGCTGTTAAGTGGATCCATGGGCTCCGTGGGGCCTGTGGGAGGTTTTAAGGGCGTCCGAGAGGAGAAAGAGTGAAAACGGCAGTTTTTTGGCGATTTTCCGTGGTTGTTAGCCCACGGATCGCTGGGGTGGCACTGGCTCCAAAAATTATTTTGGGCTGAGCCCCTCGGGGGTGTCCCTGACGAGCTGTTAAGCGGATCCACGGGCTCCGTGGGGCCTGTGCGAGGTTTTAAGGGCGTCCCAGAGGCGAAAGAGTGAAAATGGCAGTTTTTTGGCGATTTTCCGTGGGTGTTAGCCCACGGATCACTGGGGTGGCGCTGGCTCTGGAAATTATTTTGGGCCGAGCCCCTCGGGGGCATCCCTAACAAGCTGTTAAGCGGATCCACGGGCTCCGTGGGTCCGTTGGGATGTTTTTAGGGCGTCCCATAGGCGAAAGAGTGAAAACTGCAGTTTTTTGGCGATTTTCGGTGGGTATTAGCCCACGGATCGCTGGGGTGGCGCTTGCTCCGGAAATTATTTTGGGCCGAGGCCCTCGTGGGAGTCCCTGACGAGATGTTAAGCGGATCGACGGGCTCCGTGGGTCCGTTGGCAAGTTTTTAGGGCGTCCCATAGGCGAAAGAGTGAAAACTGCAGTTTTTTGGCGATTTTCGGTGGGTGTTAGCCCACGGATCGCTGGGGTGGCGCTTGCTCCGGAAATTATTTTGGGCCGAGGCCCTCGGGGGCGTCCCTGACGAGCTGTTAACCGGATCCACGGGCTCCGTGGGTCCGTTGGGATGTTTTTAGGGCGTCCCATAGGCGAAAGAGTGAAAACTGCAGTTTTTTGGCGATTTTCGGTGGGTGTTAGCCCACGGATCGCTGGGGTGGCGCTTGCCCCGGAAATTATTTTGGGCCGAGGCCCTCGGGGGCATCCCTGACGAGCTGTTAACCGAATCCACGGGCTACGTGGGTCCGTTGGGATGTTTTTAGGGCGTCCCATAGGCGAAAGAGTGAAAACTGCAGTTCTTTGGCGATTTTCCATGGGTGTTAGCCCACGGATCGCTGGGGTGGCGCTTGCCCCCGAAATTATTTTGGGCTGAGGCCCTCGGGGGCGTCCCTGACGAGCTGTTAAGCGGATCCATGGGATCCGTGGGTCCGTTGGGATGTTTTTAGGGCGTCCCATAGGCGAAAGAGTGAAAACTGCAGTTTTTTGGCGATTTTCGGTGGGTGTTAGCCCACGGATCGCTGGGGTGGCGCTTGCTCCCGAAATTATTTTGGGCTGAGGCCCTCGGGGGCGTCCCTGACGAGCTGTTAAGCGGATCCATGGGCTCCGTGGGTCCGTTGGGATGTTTTTAGGGCGTCCCATAGGCGAAAGAGTGAAAACTGCAGTTTTTTGGCGATTTTCGGTGGGTGTTAGCCCACGCATCGCTGGGGTGGCGCTTGCTCCGAAAATTTTTTTGGTTCGAGGCCCTCGGGGGCGTCCCTAACGAGCTGTTAAGCGGATCCATGGGCTCCGTGGGTCCGTTGGGATGTTTTTAGGGCGTCCCATAGGCGAAAGAGTGAAAATTGCAGTTTTTTAGTGATTTTCGGTGGGTGTTAGCCCACGGATCGCTGGGGTGGCGCTTGCTCTGGAAATTATTTTGGGCCGAGGCCCTCGGGGGCATCCCTGACGAGCTGTTAAGCGTATCCATGGGCTCCGTGGGTCCGTTGGGATGTTTTTAGGGCGTCCCATAGGCAAAAGAGTGCAAAATTACAGTTTTTTAGCGATTTTCGGTGGGTGTTAGCCCACGGATCGCTGGGGTGGCGGTTGCTCCGGAAATTATTTTGGGCCGAGGCCCTAGGGGGCGTCCCTGACGAGCTGTTAAGCGGATCCATGGGCTCCGTTGGGATGTTTTTAGGGCGTCCCATAGGCGAAAGAGTGAAAACTTCAGTTTTTTGGCGATTTTCGGTGGGTGTTAGCCCACGGATCGCTGGGGTGGCGCTTGCTCCGAAAATTATTTTGGGCCGAGGCCCTCGGGGGCGTCCCTGACGAGCTGTTAAGCGGATCCATGGGATCCGTGGGTCCGTTAGCATGTTTTTAGGGCGTCCCATAGGCGAAAGAGTAAAAACTGCAATTTTTTGGCGATATTCGGTGGGTGTTAGCCCACGGATCGCTGGGGTGGCGCTTGCTTCGAAAATTATTTTGGGCCGAGGCCCTCAGGGGCGTCCCTGACGAGCTGTTAAGCGGATCCACGGGCTCCGTGGGTCCGTTGGGATGTTTTTAGGGCGTCCCATAGGCAAAAGAGTGAAAACTGTAGTTTTTTGGCAATTTTCGGTGGGTGTTAGCCCACGGATAGCTGGGGTGGCGCTTGCTCCAGAAATTATTTTGGGCCGAGGCCCTCGGGGGAGTCCCTGACGAGCTGTTAAGCGGATCCACGGGCTCCGTGGGTCCGTTGGGATGTTTTTAGGGCGTCCCATAGGCGAAAGAGTGAAAACTGCAGTTTTTTGGCAATTTTCGGTGGGTGTCAGCCCACGGATCGCTGGGGTGGCGCTTGCTCCGGAAATTATTTTGGGCCGAGGCCCTCGGGGGCGTCCTTGACGAGCTGTTAAGTGGATCCATGGGCTCCGTGGGTCCGTTGGGATGTTTTTAGGGCGTCCCATAGGCGAAAGAGTGCAAAATTGCAGTTTTTTGGCGATTTTTCGTGGGTGTTAGCCCACGGATCGCTGGGGTGGCGCTTGCTCCAAAAATTATTTTGGGCCGAGGCCCTCGGGGGCGTCCCTGACGAGCTGTTAAGCGGATCCATGGGCTCCGTGGGTCCGTTGGGATGTTTTTAGGGCGTCCCATAGGCGAAAGAGTGAAAACTGTAGTTTTTGGCGATTTTCGGTGGGTGTTAGCACACGGATCGCTGGGGTGGCGCTTGCTCCCGAAATTATTTTGGGCCGAGGCCGTCGGGGGCCTCCCTAACGAGCTGTTAAGCGGATCCATGGGCTCCGTGGGTCCGTTGGCATGTTTTTAGGGCGTCCCATAGGCGAAAGAGTGAAAACTGCAGTTTTTTGGCGATATTCGGTGGGTGTTAGCCCACGGATCGCTGGGGTGGCGCTTGCTTCGGAAATTATTTTGGGCCGAGGCCCTCAGGGGCATCCCTGACAAGCTGTTAAGCGGATCCACGGGCTCCGTGGGTCCGTTGGGATGTTTTTAGGGCGTCCCATAGGCGAAAGAGTGAAAACTGCAGTTTTTTGGCAATTTTCGGTGGGTGTTAGCCCACGGATCGCTGGGGTGGCGCTTGCTCCCAAAATTATTTTGGGCCGAGGCCCTCGGGGGCGTCCCTGACGAGCTGTTAAGCGGATCCATGGGCTCCGTGGGTCCGTTGGGATGTTTTTAGGGCGTCCATAGGCGAAAGAGTGAAAACTTCAGTTTTTGGCGATTTTCGGTGGGTGTTAGCCCACGGATCGCTGGGGTGGCGCTTGCTCCGGAAATTATTTTGGGCCGAGGCCCTCGGGGGCGTCCCTGACGAGCTGTTAAGTGGATCCATGGGCTCCGTGGGTCCGTTGGGATATTTTTAGGGCGTCCCATAGGCGAAAGAGTGCAAAATTGCTGTTTTTTGGTGATTTTCGGTGGGTGTTAGCCCACGGATCGCTGGGGTGGCGCTTGCTCCAAAAATTATTTTGGGCCGAGGCCCTCGGGGGCGTCCCTGACGAGCCGTTAAGCGGATCCATGGGCTCCGTGGGTCCGTTGGGATGTTTTTAGGGCGTCCCATAGGCGAAAGAGTGAAAACTGCAGTTTTTTGGCGATTTTTGGTGGGTGTTAGCCCACGGATCGCTGGGGTGGCGCTTGCTCCGAAAATTATTTTAGGCCGAGGCCCTTCGGGGCGTCCCTGACGAGCTGTTAAGCGGATCCATGGGCTCCGTAGGGCCTGTGGGAAGTTTTAAGGGCGTCCCAGAGGCAAAAGAGTGAAACCGGCAGTTTTTTGGCGATTTTCCGTGGGTGTTAGCCCACGGATCGCTGGGGTGGCGCTGGCTCCGGAAATTATTTTGGGCCGAGCCCCTCGGGGGCGTCCCTGACGAGCTGTTAAGTGGATCCATGGGCTCCGTGGGGCCTGTGGGAGGTTTTAAGGGCGTCCCTGAGGCGAAAGAGTGAAAATGACAGTTTTTTGGTGATTTTCCGTGGTTGTTAGCCCACGGATCGCTGGGGTGGCGCTGGCTCCGAAAATTATTTTGGGCCGAGCCCCTCGGGGGCGTCCCTGACGAGCTGTTAAGCGGATCCATGGGCTCCGTGGGGCCTGTGGGAGGTTTTAAGGGCGTCCCAGAGGCGAAAGAGTGAAAACGGCAGTTTTTTGGCGATTTTCCGTGGGTGTTAGCCCACGGATCGCTGGGGTGGCGCTGGCTCCGGAAATTATTTTGGGCCGAGCCCCTCGGGGGCATCCCTGACGAGCTGTTAAGTGGATCCATGGGATCCGTGGGGCCTGTGGGATGTTTTAAGGGTGTCCCAGAGGCAAAAGAGTGAAAACGGCAGTTTTTTGGCGATTTTCCGTAGGTGTTAGCCCACGGATCGCTGGGGTGGCGCTGGCTCCGAAAATTATTTTAGGCCGAGCCCCTCGAGGGCATCCCTGACGAGCTGTTAAGCGGATCCATGGGCTCCGTGGGGCCTGTGGGAGGTTTTAAGGGCGTCCCAGAGGCGAAAGAGTGAAAAGGGCAGTTTTTTGGCGATTTTCCGTGGGTGTTAGCCCACGGATCGCTGGGGTGGCGCTGGCTCCGGAAATTATTTTGGACCGAGCCCCTCGGGGGCGTCCCTGACGAGCTGTTAAGTGGATCCATGGACTCCGTGGGGCCTGTGGGAGGTTTTAAGGGCGTCCCAGAGGTGAAAGAGTGAAAACGGCAGTTTTTTGGCGATTTTCCGTGGTTGTTAGCCCACGGATCGCTGGGGTGGCGCTGGCTCCGGAAATTATTTTGGGCTGAGCCCCTCGGGGGCATCCCTGACGAGCCGTTAAGCGGATCCATGGGCTCCGTGGGGCCAGTGGGAGGTTTTAAGGGCATCCCATAGGCGAAAGAGTGAAAACGGCAGTTTTTTGGCGATTTTCGGTGGGTGTTAGCCCACGGATCGCTGGGGTGGCGCTTGCTCCGAAAATTATTTTAGGCCGAGGCCCTCCGGGGCGTCCCTGACGAGCTGTTAAGCGGATCCATGGGCTCATTAGGGCCTGTGGGAGGTTTTAAGGGCGTCCCAGAGGCAAAAGAGTGAAACCGGCAGTTTTTTGGCGATTTTCCGTGGGTGTTAGCCCACGGATCGCTGGGGTGGCGCTGGCTCCGGAAATTATTTTGGGCCGAGCCCCTCGGGGGCGTCCCTGACGAGCTGTTAAGTGGATCCATGGGCTCCGTGGGGCCTGTGGGAGGTTTTAAGGGCGTCCCTGAGGCGAAAGAGTGAAAATGACAGTTTTTTGGTGATTTTCCGTGGTTGTTAGCCCACGGATCGCTGGGGTGGCGCTGGCTCCGAAAATTATTTTGGGCCGAGCCCCTCGGGGGCGTCCCTGACGAGCTGTTAAGCGGATCCATGGGCTCCGTGGGGCCTGTGGGAGGTTTTAAGGGCGTCCCAGAGGCGAAAGAGTGAAAACGGCAGTTTTTTGGCGATTTTCCGTGGGTGTTAGCCCACGGATCGCTGGGGTGGCGCTGGCTCCGGAAATTATTTTGGGCCGAGCCCCTCGGGGGCATCCCTGACGAGCTGTTAAGTGGATCCATGGGATCCGTGGGGCCTGTGGGATGTTTTAAGGGTGTCCCAGAGGCAAAAGAGTGAAAACGGCAGTTTTTTGGCGATTTTCCGTAGGTGTTAGCCCACGGATCGCTGGGGTGGCGCTGGCTCCGAAAATTATTTTAGGCCGAGCCCCTCGAGGGCGTCCCTGACGAGCTGTTAAGCGGATCCATGGGCTCCGTGGGGCCTGTGGGAGGTTTTAAGGGCGTCCCAGAGGTGAAAGAGTGAAAAGGGCAGTTTTTTGGCAATTTTCTGTGGGTGTTAGCCCACGGATCGCTGGGGTGGCGCTGGCTCCGGAAATTATTTTGGGCCGAGCCCCTCGGGGGCGTCCCTGACGAGCTGTTAAGTGGATCCATGGACTCCGTGGGGCCTGTGGGAGGTTTTAAGGGCGTCCCAGAGGTGAAAGAGTGAAAACGGCAGTTTTTTGGCGATTTTCCGTGGTTGTTAGCCCACGGATCGCTGGGGTGGCGCTGGCTCCGGAAATTATTTTGGGCTGAGCCCCTCAGGGGCATCCCTGACGAGCTATTAAGCGGATCCATGGGCTCCGTGGGGCCAGTGGGAGGTTTTAAGGGCGTCCCAGAGGCGAAAGAGTGAAAACGGCAGTTTTTTGGCGATTTTCCGTGGGTGTTAGCCCACGGATCGCTGGGGTGGCGCTGGCTCCGAAAATTATTTTGGGCCGAGCCCCTCGGGGGCGTCCCTGACGAGCTGTTAAGTGGATCCATGGGCTCCGTGGGGCCTGTGGGAGGTTTTAAGGGCGTCCCAGAGGCGAAAGAGTGAAAACGGCAGTTTTTTGGCGATTTTCCGTGGTTGTTAGCCCACGGATCGCTGGGGTGGCGCTGGCTCCGGAAATTATTTTGGGGTGAGCCCCTCGGGGGCGTCCCTGACGAGCTGTTAAGCGGATCCACGGGCTCCGTGGGGCCTGTGCGAGGTTTTAAGGGCGTCCCAGAGGCGAAAGAGTGAAAATGGCAGTTTTTTGGCGATTTTCCGTGGGTGTTAGCCCACGGATCGCTAGGGTGGCGCTGGCTTCGGAAATTATTTTGGGCCGAGCCCCTCGGGGGAGTCCCTGACAAGCTGATAAGCGGATCCACGGGCTCCGTGGGTCCGTTGGGATGTTTTTAGGGCGTCCCATAGGCGAAAGAGTTAAAATTGCAGTTTTTTGGCGATTTTCGGTGGGTATTAGCCCACGGATCGCTGGGGTGGCGCTTGCTCCGGAAATTATTTTGGGCCGAGGCCCTCGGGGGCATCCTTGACGAGCTGTTAAGCGGATCCACGGGCTCCGTGGGTCCGTTGGCAAGTTTTTAGGGCATCCCATAGGCGAAAGAGTGAAAACTGCAGTTTTTTGGCGATTTTCGGTGGGTGTTAGCCCACGGATCGCTGGGGTGGCGCTTGCTCCGAAAATTATTTTGGGCCGAGGCCCTAGGGGGCGTCCCTGACGAGCTGTTAACCGGATCCACGGGCTCCGTGGGTCCGTTGGGATGTTTTTAGGGCGTCCCATAGGCGAAAGAGTGAAAACTACAATTTTTTGGCGATTTTCGGTGGGTGTTAGCCCACGGATCGCTGGGGTGGCACTTGCTCCGGAAATTATTTTGGGCCGAGGCCCTCGGGGGCGTCCCTGACGAGCTGTTAAGCGGATCCATGGGCTTCGTGGGTCCGTTGGGATGTTTTTAGGGCGTCCCATAGGCGAAAGAGTGAAAACTGCAGTTTTTTGGCGATTTTCGGTGGGTGTTAGCCCACGGATCGCTGGGGTGGCGCTTGCTTTGGAAATTATTTTGGGACGAGGCCCTCGGGGGCGTCCCTGACGAGCTGTTAAGCGGATCCATGGGCTCCGTGGGGCCAGTGGGAGGTTTTAAGGGTGTCCCAGAGGCGAAAGAGTGAAAACGGCAGTTTTTTGGCGATTTTCCGTGGGTGTTAGCCCACGGATCGCTGGGGTGGCGCTGGATCCGGAAATTATTTTGGGCCGAGCCACTCGGGGGAGTCCCTGACAAGCTGATAAGCGGATCCACGGGCTCCGTGGGTCCATTGGGATATTTTTAGGGCGTCCCATAGGCGAAAGAGTTAAAATTGCAGTTTTTTGGCGATTTTCGGTGGGTATTAGCCCACGGATCGCTGGGGTGGCGCTTGCTCCGGAAATTATTTTGGGCCGAGGCCCTCGGGGGCATCCCTGACGAGCTGTTAAGCGGATCCATGGGCTCCGTGGGGCCAGTGGGAGGTTTTAAGGGCGTCCCATAGGCGAAAGAGTGAAAACTGCAGTTTTTTGGCGATTTTCGGTGGGTGTTAGCCCACGGATCGCTGGGGTGGCGCTTGCTCCGGAAATTATTTTGGGCCGAGGCCCTCGGGGGCGTCCCTGACGAGCTGTTAACCGGATCCATGGGCTCCGTGGGTCCGTTGGGATGTTTTTAGGGCGTCCCATAGGCGAAAGAGTGAAAACTGCAGTTTTTTGGCGATTTTCGGTGGGTGTTAGCCCACGGATCGCTGGGGTGGCACTTGCTCCGGAAATTATTTTGGGCCGAGGCCCTCGAGGGCGTCCCTGACGAGCTGTTAAGCGGATCCATGGGCTCCGTGGGTCCGTTGGGATGTTTTTAGGGTGTCCCATAGGTGAAAGAGTGAAAACTGCAGTTTTTTGGCAATTTTCGGTGGGTGTTAGCCCACGGATCGCTGGGGTGGCGCTTGCTCCGGAAATTATTTTGGGCCGAGGCCCTCGGGGGCGTCCCTGACGAGCTGTTAAGCGGATCCACGGGCTCCGTGGGTCCGTTGGCATGTTTTTAGGGCGTCCCATAGGCGAAAGAGTGAAAACTGCAGTTTTTTGGCGATTTTCGGTGGGTGTTAGCCCACGGATCGCTGGGGTGGCGCTTGCTCCGGAAATTATTTTGGGCCGAGGCCCTCGGGGGAGTCCCTGACGAGCTGTTAACCGGATCCACGAGCTTCGTGGGTCCGTTGGGATGTTTTTAGGGCGTCCCATAGGTGAAAGAGTGAAAACTACAGTTTTTTGGCAATTTTCCGTGGGTGTTAGCCCACGGATCGCTGGGGTGGCGCTTGCTCCGGAAATTATTTTGGGCCGAGGCCCTCGGGGACGTCCCTCACGAGCTGTTAAGCGGATCCATGGGCTCCGTGGGTCCGTTGGGATGTTTTTAGGGCATCCCATAGGCGAAAGAGTGAAAACTGCAGTTTTTTGGCGATTTTCGGTGGGTGTTAGCCCACGGATCGCTGGGGTGGCGCTTGCTTCGGAAATTATTTTGGGACGAGGCCCTCGGGGGATTCCCTGAGGAGCTGTTAAGCGGATCCATGGGCTCCGTGGGTCCGTTGGGATGTTTTTAGGGCGTCCCATAGGCGAAAGAGTGAAAACTGCAGTTTTTTGGCGATTTTCGGTGGGTGTTAGCCCACGGATCGCTGGGGTGGCGCTTGCTCCAAAAAATTTTTTGGTCTGAGGCCCTCGGGGGCGTCCCTGACGAGCTGTTAAGCAAATCCATGGGCTCCGTGGGTCCGTTGGGATGTTTTTAGGGCGTCCCATAGGCGAAAGAGTGAAAACTGCAGTTTTTTGGCAATTTTCGGTGGGTGTTAGCCCACGGATCGCTGGGGTGGCGCTTGCTCCGGAAATTATTTTGGGCCGAGGCCCTCGGGGGCATCCCTGACGAGCTGTTAAACGGATCCATGGGCTCCGTGGGTCCGTTGGGATGTTTTTAGGGCATCCCATAGGCGAAAAAGTGCAAAATTGCAGTTTTTTAGCGATTTTCGGTGGGTGTTAGCCCACGGATCGCTGGGGTGGCGCTTGCTCCGGAAATTATTTTGGGCCGAGGCCCTAGGGGGCGTCCCTGACGAGCTGTTAAGCGGATCCATGGGCTCCGTGGGTCCGTTGGGATGTTTTTAGGGCGTCCCATAGGCGAAAGAGTGAAAACTGCAGTTTTTTGGCGATATTCGGTGGGTGTTAGCCCACGGATCGCTGGGGTGGCGCTTGCTCCGGAAATTATTTTGGGCCGAGGCCCTCGGGGGCATCCCTGACAAGCTGTTAAGCGGATCCATGGGCTCCGTGGGTCCGTTGGGATGTTTTTAGGGCATCCCATAGGCGAAAGAGTGCAAAATTGCAGTTTTTTAGCGATTTTCGGTGGGTGTTAGCCCACGGATCGCTGGGGTGGCGCTTGCTCCGGAAATTATTTTGGGCCGAGGCCCTAGGGGGCGTCCCTGACGAGCTGTTAAGCGGATCCATGGGCTCCGTGGGTCCGTTGGGATGTTTTTAGGGCGTCCCATAGGCGAAAGAGTGAAAACTGCAGTTTTTTGGCGATATTCGGTGGGTGTTAGCCCACGGATCGCTGGGGTGGCGCTTGCTTCGGAAATTATTTTGGGCCGAGGCCCTCAGGGGCGTCCCTGACGAGCTGTTAAGCGGATCCACGGGCTCCGTGGGTCCGTTGGGATGTTTTTAGTGCGTCCCATAGGCGAAAGAGTGAAAACTGCAGTTTTTTGGCAATTTTCGGTGGGTGTTAGCCCACGGATCGCTGGGGTGGCGCTTGCTCCGGAAATTATTTTGGGTCGAGGGCCTCGGAGGCATCCCTGACGAGCTGTTAAGCGGATCCACGGGCTCCGTGGGTCCGTTGGGATGTTTTTAGGGCGTCCCATAGGCAAAAGAGTGAAAACTGCAGTTTTTTGGCGATTTTCGGTGGGTGTTAGCCCACGGATCGCTGGGGTGGCGCTGGCTCCGAAAATTATTTTGGGCCGAGCCCCTCGGGGGCGTCCCTGACGAGCTGTTAAGTGGATCCATGGGCTCCGTGGGGCCTGTGGGAGGTTTTAAGGGCGTCCCAGAGGCGAAAGAGTGAAAACGGCAGTTTTTTGGCGATTTTCCGTGGTTGTTAGCCCACGGATCGCTGGGGTGGCGCTGGCTCCGGAAATTATTTTTGGCTGAGCCCTTCGGGGGCGTCCCTGACGAGTTTTTATGCGGATCCACGGGCTCCGTGGGGCCTGTGCGAAGTTTTAAGGGCGTCCTAGAGGCGAAAGAGTGAAAATGGCAGTTTTTTGGCGATTTTCCGTGGGTGTTAGCCCACGGATCGCTGGGGTGGCGCTTGCTCCGGAAATTATTTTGGGCCGAGGCCCTCGAGGGCGTCCCTGACGAGCTGTTAAGCGGATCCACGGGCTCCGTGGGTCCGTTGGCATGTTTTTAGGGCGTCCCATAGGCGAAAGAGTGAAAACAACAGTTTTTTGGCGATTTTCGGTGGGTGTTAGCCCACGGATCGCTGGGGTGGCGCTTGCTCCGGAAATTATTTTGGGCCGAGGCCCTCGAGGGCGTCCCTGACGAGCTGTTAACCGTATCCACGGGCTCTGTGGGTCCGTTGGGATGTTTTTAGGGCGTCCCATAGGCGAAAGAGTGAAAATGGCAGTTTTTTGGCGATTTTCCGTGGGTGTTAGCCCACGGATCGCTGGGGTGGCGCTTGCTCCGGAAATTATTTTGGGCCGAGGCCCTCGGGGGCGTCCCTGACGAGCTGTTAACCGGATCCACGGGCTCCGTGGGTCCGTTGGGATGTTTTTAGGGCATCCCATAGGCGAAAGAGTGCAAAATTGCAGTTTTTTAGCGATTTTCGGTGGGTGTTAGCCCACGGATCGCTGGGGTGGCGCTTGCTCCGGAAATTATTTTGGGCCGAGGCCCTAGGGGGCGTCCCTGACGAGCTGTTAAGCGGATCCATGGGCTCCGTGGGTCCGTTGGGATGTTTTTAGGGCGTCCCATAGGCGAAAGAGTGAAAACTGCAGTTTTTTGGCGATATTCGGTGGGTGTTAGCCCACGGATCGCTGGGGTGGCGCTTGCTTCGGAAATTATTTTGGGCCGAGGCCCTCAGGGGCGTCCCTGACGAGCTGTTAAGCGGATCCACGGGCTCCGTGGGTCCGTTGGGATGTTTTTAGTGCGTCCCATAGGCGAAAGAGTGAAAACTGCAGTTTTTTGGCAATTTTCGGTGGGTGTTAGCCCACGGATCGCTGGGGTGGCGCTTGCTCCGGAAATTATTTTGGGTCGAGGGCCTCGGAGGCATCCCTGACGAGCTGTTAAGCGGATCCACGGGCTCCGTGGGTCCGTTGGGATGTTTTTAGGGCGTCCCATAGGCAAAAGAGTGAAAACTGCAGTTTTTTGGCGATTTTCGGTGGGTGTTAGCCCACGGATCGCTGGGGTGGCGCTTGCTCCGGAAATGATTTTGGGCCGAGGTCCTAGGGGGCATCCCTGACGAGCTGTTAAGCGGATCCATGAGCTCCGTGGGTCCGTTGGGATGTTTTTAGGGCGTCCCATAGGCGAAAGAGTGAAAACTTCAGTTTTTTGGCGATTTTCGGTGGGTGTTAGCCCACGGATCGCTGGGGTGGCGCTTGCTCCGAAAATTATTTTGGGCCGAGGCCCTCGGGGGCGTCCCTGACGAGCTGTTAAGTGGATCCATGGGCTCCGTGGGTCCGTTGGGATGTTTTTAGGGCGTCCCATAGGCGAAAGAGTGAAAACTGCAGTTTTTTGGCGATATTCGGTGGGTGTTAGCCCACGGATCGCTGGGGTGGCGCTGGCTCCGGAAATTATTTTGGGTCGAACCCCTCGGGGGCGTCCCTGACGAGCTGTTAAGCAGATCCATGGGCTCCGTGGGGCCTTTGGGAGGTTTTAAGGGCGTCCCAGAGGCAAAAGAGTGAAAACGGCAGTTTTTTGGCGATTTTCCGTGGGTGTTAGCCCACGGATCGCTGGGGTGGCGCTGGCTCCGAAAATTATTTTGGGCCGAGCCCCTCGGGGGCGTCCTTGACGAGCTGTTAAGTGGATCCATGGGCTCCGTGGGGCCTGTGGGAGGTTTTAAGGGCGTCCCAGAGGCGAAAGAGTGAAAACGGCAGTTTTTTGGCGATTTTCCGTGGTTGTTAGCCCACGGATCGCTGGGGTGGCGCTGGCTCCGGAAATTATTTTTGGCTGAGCCCTTCGGGGGCGTCCCTGACGAGTTTTTATGCGGATCCACGGGCTCCGTGGGGCCTGTGCGAAGTTTTAAGGGCGTCCTAGAGGCGAAAGAGTGAAAATGGCAGTTTTTTGGCGATTTTCCGTGGGTGTTAGCCCACGGATCGCTGGGGTGGCGCTTGCTTCGGAAATTATTTTGGGCCGAGGCCCTCGAGGGCGTCCCTGACGAGCTGTTAAGCGGATCCACGGGCTCCGTGGGTCCGTTGGCATGTTTTTAGGGCGTCCCATAGGCGAAAGAGTGAAAACAACAGTTTTTTGACGATTTTCGGTGGGTGTTAGCCCACGGATCGCTGGGGTGGCGCTTGCTCCGGAAATTATTTTGGGCCGAGGCCCTCGAGGGCATCCCTGACGAGCTGTTAACCGTATCCACGGGCTCTGTGGGTCCGTTGGGATGTTTTTAGGGCGTCCCATAGGCGAAAGAGTGAAAACTGCAGTTTTTTGGCGATTTTCCGTGGGTGTTAGCCCACGGATCGCTGGGGTGGCGCTTGCTCCGGAAATTATTTTGGGCCGAGGCCCTCGGGGGCGTCCCTGACGAGCTGTTAACCGGATCCACGGGCTCTGTGGGTCCGTTGGGATGTTTTTAGGGCGTCCCATAGGCGAAAGAGTGAAAACTGCAGTTTTTTGGCGATTTTCTGTGGGTGTTAGCCCACGGATCGCTGGGGTGGCGCTTGCTCCGGAAATTATTTTGGGCTGAGGCCCTCAGGGGCGTCCCTGACGAGCTGTTAAGTGGATCCACGGGCTCCGTGGGTCCGTTGGGATGTTTTTAGGGCATCCCATAGGCGAAAGAGTGAAAACTGCAGTTTTTTGGCAATTTTCGGTGGGTGTTAGCCCACGGATCGCTAGGGTGGCGCTTGCTCCGGAAATTATTTTGGGCCGAGGCCCTCGGGGGCGTCCCTGACAAGCTGTTAAGCGGATCCACGGGCTCCGTGGGTCCATTGGGATGTTTTTAGGGCGTCCCATAGGCTAAAGAGTGAAAACTGCAGTTTTTTGGCGATTTTCGGTGGGTGTTAGCCCACGGATCGCTGGGGTGGCGCTTGCTCCGGAAATTATTTTGGGCCGAGGCCCTCGGGGGCGTCCCTGACGAGCTGTTAAGTGGATACATGGGCTTCGTGGGTCCGTTGGGATGTTTTTAGGGCGTCCCATAGGCGAAAGAGTGCAAAATTGCTGTTTTTTGGCGATTTTTGGTGGGTGTTAGCCCACGGATCGCTGGGGTGGCGCTTGCTCCAAAAATTATTTTGGGCCGAGGCCCTCGGGGGCGTCCCTGACGAGCTGTTAAGCGGATCCATGGGCTCCGTGGGTCCGTTGGGATGTTTTTAGGGCGTCCCATACGCGAAAGAGTGAAAACTGCAGTTTTTTGGCGATTTTCGGTGGGTGTTAGCCCACGGATCGCTGGGGTGGCGCTTGCTCCGGAAATTATTTTGGGTCGAGGCCCTCGGGGGCGTCCCTGACGAGCTGTTAAGCGGATCCATGGGCTCCGTGGGGCCAGTGGGAGGTTTTAAGGGCGTCCCAGAGGCGAAAGAGTGAAAACGGCAGTTTTTTGGCGATTTTCCGTGGGTGTTAGCCCACGGATCGCTAGGGTGGCGCTGGCTCCAGAAATTATTTTGGGCCGAGCCCCTCGGGGGCGTCCCTGACAAGCTGTTAAGTGGATCCATGGGCTCCGTGGGGCCTGTGGGAGGTTTTAAGGGCGTCCCAGAGGCGAAAGAGTGAAAACGGCAGTTTTTTGGCGATTTTCCGTGGTTGTTAGCCCACGGATCGCTGGGGTGGCGCTGGCTCCGGAAATTATTTTTGGCTGAGCCCCTCGGGGGCGTCCCTGACGAGTTTTTAAGCGGATCCACGGGCTCCGTGGGGCCTGTGCGAGGTTTTAAGGGCGTCCCAGAGGTGAAAGAGTGAAAACGGCAGTTTTTTGGCGATTTTCCGTGGGTGTTAGCCCACGGATCGCTGGGGTGGCGCTGGCTCCGGAAATTATTTTGGGCCGATCCCCTTAGGGGCATCCCTGACGAGCTGTTAAGCGGATCCATGGGCTCCGTGGGGCCTTTGGGAGGTTTTAAGGGCGTCCCAGAGGCGAAAGAGTGAAAACGGCAGTTTTTTGGCGATTTTCCGTGGGTGTTAGCCCACGGATCGCTGGGGTGGCGCTGGCTCCGAAAATTACTTTGGGCCGAGCCCCTCGAGGGCGTCCCTGACGAGCTGTTAAGTGGATCCATGGGCTCCGTGGGGCCTGTGGGACGTTTTAAGGGCGTCCCAGAGGCGAAAGAGTGAAAACGGCAGTTTTTTGGCGATTTTCCGTGGTTGTTAGCCCACGGATCGCTGGGGTGGCGCTTGCTCCGGAAATTATTTTGGGCCGAGGCCCTCGGGGGCGTCCCTGACGAGCTGTTAAGCGGATCCATGGGCTCCGTGGTTCCGTTGGGATGTTTTTAGGGCGTCCCATAGGCGAAAGAGTGAAAACTGCAGTTTTTTGGCGATTTTTGGTGGGTGTTAGCCCACGGATCGCTGGGGTGGCGCTTGCTTCGGAAATTATTTTGGGACGAGGCCCTCGGGGGCGTCCTTGACGAGCTGTTAAGCGGATCCATGGGCTCCGTGGGTCCGTTGGGATGTTTTTAGGGCGTCCCATAGGCAAAAGAGTGAAAACTGCAGTTTTTTGGCGATTTTCGGTGGGTGTTAGCCCACGGATCGCTGGGGTGGCGCTTGCTCCGAAATTTTTTTTGGTCCGAGGCCCTCGGGGGCATCCCTGACGAGCTGTTAAGCGGATCCATGGGCTCCGTGGGTCCGTTGGGATGTTTTTAGGGCGTCCCATAGGCGAAAGAGTGAAAACTGTAGTTTTTTGGCGATTTTCGGTGGGTGTTAGCCCACGGATCGCTGGGGTGGCGCTTTCTCCGGAAATTATTTTGGGCCGAGGCCCTCGGGGGCATCCTTGACGAGCTGTTAAGTGGATCCATGGGCTCCGTGGGTCCGTTGGGATGGTTTTAGGGCGTCCCATAGGCGAAAGAGTGCAAAATTACAGTTTTTTAGCGATTTTTGGTGGGTGTTAGCCCACGGATCGCTGGGGTGGCGCTTGCTCCGGAAATTATTTTGGCCCGAGGCCCTAGGGGGCGTCCCTGACGAGCTGTTAAGCGGATCCATGGGCTCCGTGGGTCCGTTGGGATGTTTTTAGGGCGTCCCATAGGCGAAAGAGTGAAAACTTCAGTTTTTTGGCAATTTTCGGTGGGTGTTAGCCCACGGATCGCTGGGGTGGCGCTTGCTCTGAAAATTATTTTGGGCCGAGGCCCTCGGGGGCGTCCCTGACGAGCTGTTAAGCTGATCCATGGGCTCCGTGCGTCCGTTGGGATGTTTTTAGGGCGTCCCATAGGCGAAAGAGTGAAAACTACAGTTTTTTGGCGATATTCGGTGGGTGTTAGCCCACGGATCGCTGGGGTGGCGCTTGCTTCGGAAATTATTTTGGGCCGAGGCCCTCAGGGGCATCCCTGACGAGCTGTTAAGCAGATCCACGGGCTCCGTGGGTCCGTTGGGATGTTTTTAGGGCGTCCCATAGGCGAAAGAGTGAAAACTGCAGTTTTTTGGCAATTTTCGGTGGGTGTTAGCCCACGGATCGCTGGGGTGGCGCTTGCTCCGGAAATTATTTTGGGCCGAGGCCCTCGGGGGCGTCCCTGACGAGCTGTTAAGCGGATCCGCGGGCTCCGTGGGTCCGTTGGGATGCTTTTAGGGCGTCCCATAGGCGAAAGAGTGAAAACTGCAGTTTTTTGGCGATTTTCGGTGGGTGTTAGCCCACGGATCCCTGGGGTGGCGCTTGCTACGGAAATTATTTTGGGCCGAGGCCCTCGGGGGCATCCCTAATGAGCTGTTAAGTGGATCCATGGGCTCCGTGGGTCCGTTGGGATGTTTTTAGGGCGTCCCATAGGCGAAAGAGTGAAAATGGCAGTTTTTTGGCGATTTTCCGTGGGTGTTAGCCCACGGATCGCTGGGGTGGCGCTGGCTCCGGAAATTATTTTGGGCCGAGCCCCTCGGGGGCATCCCTGAAGAGCTGTTAAGCGGATCCATGGGCTCCGTGGGGCCAGTGGGAGGTTTTAAAGGCGTCCCAGAGGCGAAAGAGTGAAAACTACAGTTTTTTGGCGATTTTCCATGGGTGTTAGCCCACGGATCGCTGGGGTGGCGCTGGCTCCGGAAATTATTTTGGGCCGAGCCCCTCGGGGGCGTCCTTGACGAGCTGTTAAGCGGATCCATGGGCTCCGTGGGGCCTGTGGGATGTTTTAAGGGCGTCCCAGAGGCAAAAGAGTGAAAATGGCAGTTTTTTGGCGATTTTCCGTGGGTGTTAGCCCACGGATCGCTGGGGTGGCGCTGGCTCCGGAAATTATTTTGGGACGAGCCCCTCGGGGGCATCCTTGACGAGCTGTTAAGCGGATCCATGGGCTCCGTGGGGCCAGTGGGAGGTTTTAAGGGCGTCCCAGAGGCGAAAAAGTGAAAACGGCAGTTTTTTGGCGATAACACCCACGGATCGCTGGGGTGGTGCTGGCTCCGAAAATTATTTTGGGCTGAGCCCCTCGGGGGCGTCCCTGACGAGCTGTTAAGTGGATCCATGGGCTCCGTGGGGCCTGTGGGAGGTTTTAAGGGCGTCCCAGAGGCGAAAGAGTGAAAACGGCAGTTTTTTGGCGATTTTCCGTGGTTGTTAGCCCACGGATCGCTGGGGTGGCGCTGGCTCCGGAAATTATTTTTGGATGAGCCCCTCGGGGGCGTCCCTGACGAGCTGTTAAGCGGATCCACGGGCTCCGTGGGGCCTGTGCGAGGTTTTAAGGGCGTCCCAGAGGCGAAAGAGTGAAAATGGCAGTTTTTTGGCGATTTTCCGTGGGTGTTAGCCCACGGATCGCTGGGGTGGCGCTTGCTCCGGAAATTATTTTGGGCCGAGGCCCTCGGGGGCATCCCTGACGAGCTTTTAAGCGGATCCACGGGCTCCGTGGGTCCGTTGGCATGTTTTTAGGGCGTCCCATAGGCGAAAGAGTGAAAACTGCAGTTTTTTGGCGATTTTCGGTGGGTGTTAGCCCACGGATCGCTGGGGTGGCGCTTGCTCCGGAAATTATTTTGGGCCGAGGCCCTCGGGGGCGTCCCTGACGAGCTGTTAAGCGGATCCATGGGCTCCGTGGTTCCGTAGGGATGTTTTTAGGGAGTCCCATAGGCAAAAGAGTGAAAACTGCAGTTTTTTGGCGATTTTCGGTGGGTGTTAGCCCACGGATCGCTGGGGTGGTGCTTGCTTCGGAAATTATTTTGGGACGAGGCCCTCGGGGGCGTCCCTGACGAGCTGTTAAGCGGATCCATGGGCTCCGTGGGTCCGTTGGGATGTTTTTAGGGCGTCCCATAGGCGAAAGAGTGAAAACTGTAGTTTTTTGGCAATTTTCGGTGGGTGTTAGCCCACGGATCGCTGGGGTGGCGCTTGCTCCAAAAATTTTTTTGGTCCGAGGCCCTCGGAGGCGTCCCTGACGAGCTGTTAAGCAGATCCATGGGCTCCGTGGGTCCGTTGGGATGTTTTTAGGGCGTCCCATAGGCGAAAGAGTGAAAACTGCAGTTTTTTGGCGATTTTCGGTGGGTGTTAGCCCACGGATCGCTGGGGTGGCGCTTGCTTAGGAAATGATTTTGGGCCGAGGCCCTCGGGGGCATCCCTGACGAGCTGTTAAACGGATCCATGGGCTCCGTGGGTCCGTTGGGATGTTTTTAGGGCGTCCCATAGGCGAAAGAGTGCAAAATTGTAATTTTTTAGCTATTTTTGGTGGGTGTTAGCCCACGGATCGCTGGGGTGGCGCTTGATCCGAAAATTATTTTGGGCTGAGGCCCTAGGGGGCGTCCCTGATGAGCTGTTAAGCGGATCCATGGGCTCCGTGGGTCCGTTGGGATGTTTTTAGGGCGTCCCATAGGCGAAAGAGTGAAAACTTCAGTTTTTTGGCGATTTTCGGTGGGTGTTAGCCCACGGATCGCTGGGGTGGCGCTTGCTCCGGAAATGATTTTGGGCCGACGCCCTCGGGGGCATCCCTGACGAGCTGTTAAACGGATCCATGGGCTCCGTGGGTCCGTTGGGATGTTTTTAGGGCGTCCCATAGGCGAAAGAGTGCAAAATTGCAGTTTTTTAGCGATTTTTGGTGGGTGTTAGCCCACGAATCGCTGGGGTGGCGCTTGCTCCGGAAATTATTTTGGGCCGAGGCCCTAGGGGGCGTCCCTGACGAGCTGTTAAGCGGATCCATGGGCTCCGTGGGTCCGTTGGGATGTTTTTAGGGCGTCCCATAGGCGAAAGAGTGAAAACTTCAGTTTTTTGGCGATTTTCGGTGGGTGTTAGCCCACGGATCGCTGGGGTGGCGCTTGCTCTGAAAATTATTTTGGGCCGAGGCCCTCGGGGGCGTCCCTGACGAGCTGTTAAGCGGATCCATGGGCTCCGTGGGTCCGTTGGGATGTTTTTAGGGCGTCCCATAGGCGAAAGAGTGCAAAATTGCAGTTTTTTGGCGATTTTCGGTGGGTGTTAGCCCACGGATCGCTGGGGTGGCGCTTGCTCCAAAAATTATTTTGGGCCGAGGCCCTCGGGGGCGTACCTAACGAGCTGTTAAGCGGATCCATGGGCTCCGTGGGTCTGTTGGGATGTTTTTAGGGTGTCCCATAGGCGAAAGAGTGAAAACTGCAGTTTTTTGGCGATTTTCGGTGGGTGTTAGCCCACGGATCGCTGGGGTGGCGCTGGCTCCGGAAATTATTTTGGGCCGAGCCCCTCGGGGGCATCCCTGACGAGCTGTTAAGTGGATCCATGGGCTACGTGGGGCCTGTGGGAGGTTTTAAGGGTGTCCCAGAGGCGAAAGAGTGAAAATGGCAGTTTTTTGGCGATTTTCCGTGGTTGTTAGCCCACGGATCGCTGGGGTGGCGCTGGCTCCGGAAATTATTTTTGGCTGAGCCCCTCGGGGGCGTCCCTGACGAGCTGTTAAGCGGATCCACGGGCTCCGTGGGGCCTGTGCGAGGTTTTAAGGGCGTCCCAGAGGCGAAAGAGTGAAAATGGCAGTTTTTTGGCGATTTTCCGTGGGTGTTAGCCCACGGATCGCTGGGGTGGCGCTTGCTCCGGAAATTATTTTGGGCCGAGGCCCTCGGGGGCATCCCTGACGAGCTTTTAAGCGGATCCACGGGCTCCGTGGGTCCGTTGGCATGTTTTTAGGGCGTCCCATAGGCGAAAGAGTGAAAACTGCAGTTTTTTGGCGATTTTCGGTGGGTGTTAGCCCACGGATCGCTGGGGTGGCGCTTGCTCCGGAAATTATTTTGGGCCGAGGCCCTCGGGGGCGTCCCTGACGAGCTGTTAAGCGGATCCATGGGCTCCGTGGTTCCGTAGGGATGTTTTTAGGGAGTCCCATAGGCAAAAGAGTGAAAACTGCAGTTTTTTGGCGATTTTCGGTGGGTGTTAGCCCACGGATCGCTGGGGTGGTGCTTGCTTCGGAAATTATTTTGGGACGAGGCCCTCGGGGGCGTCCCTGACGAGCTGTTAAGCGGATCCATGGGCTCCGTGGGTCCATTGGGATGTTTTTAGGGCGTCCCATAGGCGAAAGAGTGAAAACTGTAGTTTTTTGGCAATTTTCGGTGGGTGTTAGCCCACGGATCGCTGGGGTGGCGCTTGCTCCAAAAATTTTTTTGGTCCGAGGCCCTCGGAGGCGTCCCTGACGAGCTGTTAAGCGGATCCATGGGCTCCGTGGGTCCGTTGGGATGTTTTTAGGGCGTCCCATAGGCGAAAGAGTGAAAACTGCAGTTTTTTGGCGATTTTCGGTGGGTGTTAGCCCACGGATCGCTGGGGTGGCGCTTGCTTAGGAAATGATTTTGGGCCGAGGCCCTCGGGGGCATCCCTGACGAGCTGTTAAACGGATCCATGGGCTCCGTGGGTCCGTTGGGATGTTTTTAGGGCGTCCCATAGGCGAAAGAGTGCAAAATTGTAATTTTTTAGCTATTTTTGGTGGGTGTTAGCCCACGGATCGCTGGGGTGGCGCTTGATCCGAAAATTATTTTGGGCTGAGGCCCTAGGGGGCGTCCCTGATGAGCTGTTAAGCGGATCCATGGGCTCCGTGGGTCCGTTGGGATGTTTTTAGGGCGTCCCATAGGCGAAAGAGTGAAAACTTCAGTTTTTTGGCGATTTTCGGTGGGTGTTAGCCCACGGATCGCTGGGGTGGCGCTTGCTCCGGAAATGATTTTGGGCCGACGCCCTCGGGGGCATCCCTGACGAGCTGTTAAACGGATCCATGGGCTCCGTGGGTCCGTTGGGATGTTTTTAGGGCGTCCCATAGGCGAAAGAGTGCAAAATTGCAGTTTTTTAGCGATTTTTGGTGGGTGTTAGCCCACGGATCGCTGGGGTGGCGCTTGCTCCGGAAATTATTTTGGGCCGAGGCCCTAGGGGGCGTCCCTGACGAGCTGTTAAGCGGATCCATGGGCTCCGTGGGTCCGTTGGGATGTTTTTAGGGCGTCCCATAGGCGAAAGAGTGAAAACTTCAGTTTTTTGGCGATTTTCGGTGGGTGTTAGCCCACGGATCGCTGGGGTGGCGCTTGCTCTGAAAATTATTTTGGGCCGAGGCCCTCGGGGGCGTCCCTGACGAGCTGTTAAGCGGATCCATGGGCTCCGTGGGTCCGTTGGGATGTTTTTAGGGCGTCCCATAGGCGAAAGAGTGCAAAATTGCAGTTTTTTGGCGATTTTCGGTGGGTGTTAGCCCACGGATCGCTGGGGTGGCGCTTGCTCCAAAAATTATTTTGGGCCGAGGCCCTCGGGGGCGTACCTAACGAGCTGTTAAGCGGATCCATGGGCTCCGTGGGTCTGTTGGGATGTTTTTAGGGTGTCCCATAGGCGAAAGAGTGAAAACTGCAGTTTTTTGGCGATTTTCGGTGGGTGTTAGCCCACGGATCGCTGGGGTGGCGCTGGCTCCGGAAATTATTTTGGGCCGAGCCCCTCGGGGGCATCCCTGACGAGCTGTTAAGTGGATCCATGGGCTACGTGGGGCCTGTGGGAGGTTTTAAGGGTGTCCCAGAGGCGAAAGAGTGAAAACGGCAGTTTTTTGGCGATTTTCCGTAGGTGTTAGCCCACGGATCGCTGGGGTGGCGCTGGATCCGGAAATTATTTTAGGCCGAGCCCCTCGGGGGCATCCCTGACGAGCTTTTAAGCGGATCCACGGGCTCCGTGGGGCCTGTGGGAGGTTTTAAGGGCGTCCCATAGGCGAAAGAGTGAAAACTGCAGTTTTTTGGCAATTTTCGGTGGGTGTTAGCCCACGGATCGCTGGGGTGGCGCTTGCTCCGGAAATTATTTTGGGCCGAGGCCCTCGGGGGCGTCCCTGACGAGCTGTTAACCGGATCCACGGGCTTCGTGGGTCCGTTGGGATGTTTTTAGGGCGTCCCATAGGCGAAAGAGTGAAAACTGCAGTTTTTTGGCGATTTTCCGTGGGTGTTAGCCCACGGATCGCTGGGGTGGCGCTTGCTCCGGAAATTATTTTGGGCCGAGGCCCTCGGGGGCGTCCCTGACGAGCTGTTAAGCGGATCCATGGGCTCCGTGGTTCCGTAGGGATGTTGTTAGGGCGTCCCATAGGCGAAAGAGTGAAAACTGCAGTTTTTTGGCGATTTTCGGTGGGTGTTAGCCCACGGATCGCTGGGGTGGCGCTTGCTCCGAAAATTTTTTTGGTCCGAGGCCCTCGCGGGCGTCCCTGACGAGCTGTTAAGCGGATCCATGGGCTCCGTGGGTCCGTTGGGATGTTTTTACGGCGTCCCATAGGCGAAAGAGTGAAAACTGCAGTTTTTTGGCGATATTCGGTGGGTGTTAGCCCACGGATCGCTGGGGTGGCGCTTGCTCAGGAAATGATTTTGGGCCGAGGCCCTCGGGGGCATCCCTGACGAGCTGTTAAACGGATCCATGGGCTCCGTGGGTCCGTTGGGATGGTTTTAGGGCGTCCCATAGGCGAAAGAGTGCAAAATTGCAGTTTTTTAGCGATTTTTGGTGGGTGTTAGCCCACGGATCGCTGGGGTGGCGCTTGCTCCGGAAATTATTTTGGGCCGAGGCCCTCGGGGGCGTCCCTGACGAGCTGTTAAGCGGATCCATGGGCTCCGTGGGTCCGTTGGGATGTTTTTAGGGCGTCCCATAGGCGAAAGAGTGAAAACTTCAGTTTTTTGGCGATTTTCGGTGGGTGTTAGCCCACGGATCGCTGGGGTGGCGCTTGCTCTGAAAATTATTTTGGGCCGAGGCCCTCGGGGGCATCCCTGACGAGCTATTAAGCGGATCCATGGGCTCCGTGGGTCCGTTGGGATGTTTTTAGGGCGTCCCATAGGCGAAAGAGTGAAAACTGCAGTTTTTTGGCGATATTCGGTGGGTGTTAGCCCACGAATCGCTGGGGTGGCGCTTGCTTCAGAAATTATTTTGGGCCGAGGCCCTCAGGGGCATCCCTGACGAGCTGTTAAGCGGATCCACGGGCTCCGTGGGGCCATTGGGATGTTTTTAGGGCGTCCCATAGGCGAAAGAGTGAAAACTGCAGTTTTTTGGCAATTTTCGGTGGGTGTTAGCCCACGGATCGCTGGGGTGGCGCTTGCTCCGGAAATTATTTTGGGCCGAGGCCCTCGGGGGCATCCCTGACGAGCTGTTAAGCGGATCCACGGGCTCCGTGGGTCCGTTGGGATGTTTTTAGGGCATCCCATAGGCAAAAGAGTGAAAACTGCAGTTTTTTGGCGATTTTCGGTGGGTGTTAGCCCACGGATCCCTGGGGTGGCGCTTGCTCCGAAAATTATTTTGGGCCGAGGCCCTCGGGGGCGTCCCTGGTGAGCTGTTAAGTGGATCCATGGGCTCCGTGGGTCCGTTGGGATGTTTTTAGGGCGTCCCATAGGCGAAAGAGTGAAAACTGTAGTTTTTTGGCGATTTTCGGTGGGTGTTAGCCCACGGATCGCTGGGGTGGCGCTTGCTCCGAAAATTTTTTTGGTCCGAGGCCCTCGGGGGCGTCCCTGACGAGCTGGTAAGCAGATCCATGGGCTCCGTGGGTCCGTTGGGATTTTTTTAGGGCGTCCCATAGGCGAAAGAGTGAAAACTGCAGTTTTTTGGCGATTTTCGGTGGGTGTTAGCCCACGGATCGCTGGGGTGGCGCTTGCTCCGGAAATGATTTTGGGCCGACGCCCTCGGGGGCATCCCTGACGAGCTGTTAAACGGATCCATGGGCTCCGTGGGTCCGTTGGGATGTTTTTAGGGCGTCCCATAGGCGAAAGAGTGCAAAATTGCAGTTTTTTAGCGATTTTTGGTGGGTGTTAGCCCACGGATCGCTGGGGTGGCGCTTGCTCCGGAAATTATTTTGGGCCGAGGCCCTAGGGGGCGTCCCTGACGAGCTGTTAAGCGGATCCATGGGCTCCGTGGGTCTGTTGGGATGTTTTTAGGGCGTCCCATAGGCGAAAGAGTGAAAACTTCAGTTTTTTGGCGATTTTCGGTGGGTGTTAGCCCACGGATCGCTGGGGTGGCGCTTGCTCTGAAAATTATTTTGGGCCGAGGCCCTCGGGGGCGTCCCTGACGAGCTGTTAAGCGGATCCATGGGCTCCGTGGGTCCGTTGGGATGTTTTTAGGGCGTCCCATAGGCGAAAGAGTGAAAACTGCAGTTTTTTGGCGATATTCGGTGGGTGTTAGCCCACGGATCGCTGGTGTGGCGCTTGCTTCGGAAATTATTTTGGGCCGAGGCCCTCAGGGGCATCCCTGACGAGCTGTTAAGCGGATCCACGGGCTCCGTGGGGCCGTTGGGATGTTTTTAGGGCGTCCCATAGGCGAAAGAGTGAAAACTGCAGTTTTTTGGCAATTTTCGGTGGGTGTGAGCCCACGGATCGCTGGGGTGGCGCTTGCTCCGGAAATTATTTTGGGCCGAGGCCCTCAGGGGCATCCCTGACGAGCTGTTAAGCGGATCCACGGGCTCCGTGGGTCCGTTGGGATGTTTTTAGGGCATCCCATAGGCGAAAGAGTGAAAACTGCAGTTTTTTGGCGATTTTCGGTGGGTGTTAGCCCACGGATCCCTGGGGTGGCGCTTGCTCCGGAAATTATTTTGGGCCGAGGCCCTCGGGGGCGTCCCTGGTGAGCTTTTAAGTGGATCCATGGGCTCCGTGGGTCCGTTGGGATGTTTTTAGGGCGTCCCATAGGCGAAAGAGTGAAAACTGCAGTTTTTTGGCGATTTTCGGTGGGTGTTAGCCCACAGATCGCTGGGGTGGCGCTGGCTCCGGAAATTATTTTGGGCCGAGCCCCTCGGGGGCATCCCTGACGAGCTGTTAAGTGGATCCATGGGCTCCGTGGGGCCTGTGGGTGGTTTTAAGGGTGTCCCAGAGGCGAAAGAGTGAAAACGGTAGTTTTTTGGCGATTTTCCGTAGGTGTTAGCCCACGGATCGCTGGGGTGGTGCTGGATCCGGAAATTATTTTAGGCTGAGCCTCTCGGGGGCGTCCCTGACGAGCTGTTAAGCGGATCCATGGGCTCCGTGGGGCCTGTGGGAGGTTTTAAGGGCGTCCCAGAGGCGAAAGAGTGAAAACGGCAGTTTTTTGGCGATTTTCCGTGGTTGTTAGCCCACGGATCGCTGGGGTGGCGCTGGCTCCGAAAATTATTTTGGTTTGAACCCCTCGGGGGCGTCCCTGACGAGCTGTTAAGCGGATCCATGGGCTCCGTGGGGCCTGTGGGAGGTTTTAAGGGCGTCCCAGAGGCGAAAGAGTGAAAATGGCAGTTTTTTGGCGATTTTCCGTGGGTGTTAGCCCACGGATCGCTGGGGTGGCGCTGGCTCCGGAAATTATTTTTGGCCGAGCCCCTCGGGGGCATCCCTGACGAGCTGTTAAGCGGATCCATGGGCTCCGTGGGGCCAGTGGGAGGTTTTAAGGGCGTCCCAGAGGCGAAAGAGTGAAAACGGAAGTTTTTTGGCGTTTTCCGTGGGTGTTAGCCCACGGATCGCTGGGGTGGCGCTGGCTCCGGAAATTATTTTGGGCCGAGCCACTCGGGGGCGTCCCTGATGAGCTGTTAAGTGGATCCATGGGCTCCGTGGGGCCTTTGGGAGGTTTTAAGGGCGTCCCAGAGGCGAAAGAGTGAAAACGGCAGTTTTTTGGCGATTTTCCGTGGTTGTTAGCCCACGGATCGCTGGGGTGGCGCTGGCTCCGGAAATTATTTTGGGCTGAGCCCCTCGGGGGCGTCCCTGACGATCTGTTAAGCGGATCCACTGGCTCCGTGGGGCCTGTGCGAGGTTTTAAGGGCGTCCCAGAGGCGAAAGAGTGAAAATGGCAGTTTTTTGGCGATTTTCCGTGGGTGTTAGCCCACGGATCGCTGGGGTGGCGCTGGCTCCGGAAATTATTTTGGGCCGAGCCGCTCGGGGGCATCCCTGACGAGCTGTTAAGCGGATCCATGGGCTCCGTGGGGCCAGTGGGAGGTTTTAAGGGCGTCCCAGAGGCGAAAGAGTGAAAACGGCAGTTCTTTGGCGATTTTCCGTGGGTGTTAGCCCACGGATCGCTGGGGTGGCGCTGGCTCCGGAAATTATTTTGGGCCGAGGCCCTCGGGGGCGTCCCTGACAAGCTGTTAAGCAGATCCACGGGCTCCGTGGGTCCGTTGAGATGTTTTTAGGGCGTCCCATAGGCGAAAGAGTGAAAACTGTAGTTTTTTGGCGATTTTCGGTGGGTATTAGCCCACGGATCGCTGGGGTGGCGCTTGCTCCGGAAATTATTTTGGGCCGAGGCCCTTGGGGGCATCCCTGACGAGCTTTTAAGTGGATCCACGGGCTCCGTGGGTCCGTTGGCAAGTTTTTAGGGTGTCCCATAGGCGAAAGAGTGAAAACTGCAGTTTTTTGGCGATTTTCGGTGGGTGTTAGCCCACGTATCGCTGGGGTGGCACTTGCTCCGAAAATTTTTTTGGTCTGAGGCCCTCGGGGGCGTCCCTGACGAGCTGTTAAGCGGATCCATGGGCTCCGTGGGTCCGTTGGGATGTTTTTAGGGCGTCCCATAGGCGAAAGAGTGAAAACTGCAGTTTTTTGGCGATTTTCGGTGGGTGTTAGCCCACGGATCGCTGGGGTGGCGCTTGCTCCAGAAATTATTTTGGGCCGAGGCCCTCGGGGGCGTCCCCGACGAGCTGTTAAGCGGATCCACGAGCTCCGTGGGTCCGTTGGCATGTTTTTAGGGCGTCCCATAGGCGAAAGAGTGAAAACTGCAGTTTTTTGGCAATTTTCCGTGGGTGTTAGCCCACGGATCGCTGGGGTGGCGCTTGCTCCAGAAATTATTTGGGGCCGAGGCCCTCATGGGCGTCCCTGACAAGCTGTTAAGCGGTTCCATGGGCTCCGTGGATCCGTAGGGATGTTTTTAGGGCGTCCCATAGGCGAAAGAGTGAAAACTGCAGTGTTTTGGCGATTTTCGGTGGGTGTTAGCCCACGGATCGCTGGGGCGGCGCTTGCTTCGGAAATTATTTTAGGATGAGGCCCTCGGGGGCATCCCTGACGAGCTGTTAAGTGGATCCATGGGCTCCGTGGGTCCGTTGGGATGTTTTTAGGGCGTCCCATAGGCGAAAGAGTGAAAACTGCAGTTTTTTGGCGATTTTCGGTGGGTGTTAGCCCACGGATCGCTGGGGTGGCGCTTGCTCCGGAAATTATTTTGGGCCGAGGCCCTCGGGGGCATCCCTAACGAGCTGTTAAGCGGATCCATGGGCTCCGTGGGTCCGTTGGGATGTTTTTAGGGCGTCCCATAGGCGAAAGAGTGCAAAATTGCAGTTTTTTAGCGATTTTCGGTGGGTGTTAGCCCACGGATCGCTGGGGTGGCGCTTCCTCCGGAAATTATTTTGGGCCGAGGCCTTAGGGGGCATCCCTGACGAGCTGTTAAGCGGATCCATGGGCTCTGTGGGTCCGTTGGGATGCTTTTAGGGCGTCCCATAGGCGAAAGAGTGAAAACTGCAGTTTTTTGGCGATATTCGGTGGGTGTTAGCCCACGGATCGCTGGGGTGGCGCTTGCTTCGGAAATTATTTTGGGCCGAGGCCCTCAGGGGCGTCCCTGACGAGCTGTTAAGCGGATCCACGGGCTCCGTGGGTCCGTTGGGATGTTTTTAGGGCGTCCCATAGGCGAAAGAGTGAAAACTGCAGTTTTTTGGCAATTTTCGGTGGGTGTTAGCCCACGGATCGCTGGGGTGGCGCTTGTTCCGGAAATTATTTTGGGCCGAGGCCCTCGGGGGCGTCCCTGACGAGATGTTAAGTGGATCCATGGGCTCCGTGGGTCCGTTGGGATGTTTTTAGGGCGTCCCATAGGCGAAAGAGTGCAAAATTGCAGTTTTTTGGCGATTTTCGGTGGGTGTTAGCCCACGGATCGCTGGGGTGGCGCTTGCTCCAAAAATTATTTTGGGTCGAGGCCCTCGGGGGCGTCCCTGATGAGCTGTTAAGCGGATCCATGGGCTCCGTGGGTCCGTTGGGATGTTTTTAGGGCGTCCCATAGGCGAAAGAGTGAAAACTGCAGTTTTTTGGCGATTTTCGGTGGGTGTTAGCCCACGGATCGCTGGGGTGGCGCTTGCTCCAGAAATTATTTTGGGACGAGGCCCTCGGGGGCGTCCCTGACGAGCTGTTAAGTGGATCCATGGGCTCCGTGGGTCCGTTGGGATGTTTTTAGGGCGTCCCATAGGCGAAAGAGTGAAAACTGCAGTTTTTTGGCGATTTTCGGTGGGTGTTAGCCCACGGATCGCTGGGGTGGCGCTTGCTCCGGAAATTATTTTGGGCCGAGGCCCTCGGGGGCGTCCCTGACGAGCTATTAATCGGATCCACGGGCTCCGTGGGTCCGTTGGCATGTTTTTAGGGCGTCCCATAGGCGAAAGAGTGAAAACTGCAGTTTTTTGGCGATTTTCCGTGGGTGTTAGCCCACGGATCGCTGGGGTGGCGCTTGCTCCGGAAATTATTTTGGGCCGAGGCCCTAGGGGGCGTCCCTGATGAGCTGTTAAGCGGATCCATGGGCTCCGTGGGTCCGTTGGGATATTTTTAGGGCGTCCCATAGGCGAAAGAGTGAAAACTGCAATTTTTTGGCGATTTTCGGTGGGTGTTAGCCCACGGATCGCTGGGGTGGCGCTTGCTCCGGAAATTATTTTGGGCCGAGGCCCTCGGGGGAGTCCCTGACGAGCTGTTAAGCGGATCCATGGGCTCCGTGGGTCCGTTGGGATGTTTTTAGGGCATCCCATAGGCGAAAGAGTGAAAACTGCAGTTTTTTGGCGATTTTCGGTGGGTGTTAGCCCACGGATCGCTGGGGTGGCGCTTGCTCCGAAAATTATTTTGGGCCGAGGCCCTCGGAGGCGTCCCTGACGAGCTGTTAAGCGGATCCATGGGCTCCGTGGGTCCGTTGGGATGCTTTTAGGGCGTCCCATAGGCGAAAGAGTGAAAACTACAGTTTTTTGGCGATATTCGGTGGGTGTTAGCCCACGGATCGCTGGGGTGGCGCTTGCTTCGGAAATTACTTTGGGCCGAGGCCCTCAGGGGCGTCCCTGACGAGCTGTTAAGCGGATCCACGGGCTCTGTGGGTCCGTTGGTATGTTTTTAGGGCG
This sequence comes from Capsicum rhomboideum, assembly GCA_031232105.1. Classification (NCBI taxonomy): domain Eukaryota; kingdom Viridiplantae; phylum Streptophyta; class Magnoliopsida; order Solanales; family Solanaceae; genus Capsicum; species Capsicum rhomboideum. Next base: position 265,955 of record CP124714.1, read on the forward strand.
TCCCATAGGCGAAAGAGTGAAAACTGCAGTTTTTTGGCAATTTTTGGTGGGTGTTAGCCCACGGATCGCTGGGGTGGCGCTTGCTCCGGAAATTATTTTGGACCGAGGCCCTCGGGGGCATCCCTGACGAGCTGTTAAGTGGATCCATAGGCTCCGTGGGTCCGTTGGGATGTTTTTAGGGCGTCCCATAGGCGAAAGAGTGCAAAATTGCAGTTTTTTGGCGATTTTCGGTGGGTGTTAGCCCACGGATCGCTGGGGTGGCGCTTTCTCCAAAAATTATTTTGAGCCGAGGCCCTCGGGGGCATCCCTGATGAGCTGTTAAGCGGATCCATGGGCTCCGTGGGTCCGTTGGGATGTTTTTAGGGCATCCCATAGGCGAAAGAGTGAAAACTGCAGTTTTTTGGCGATTTTCGGTGGGTGTTAGCCCACGGATCGCTGGGGTGGCGCTTGCTCCGGAAATTATTTTGGACCGAGGCCCTCGGGGGCATCCCTGACGAGCTGTTAAGTGGATCCATGGGCTCCGTGGGTCCGTTGGGATGTTTTTAGGGCGTCCCATAGGCGAAAGAGTGAAAACTGCAGTTTTTTGGCGATTTTCGGTGGGTGTTAGCCCACGGATCGCTGGGGTGGCGCTTGCTCCGGAAATTATTTTGGGCCGAGGCCCTCGGGGGAATCCCTGACGAGCTATTAAGCGGATCCACGGGCTCCGTGGGTCCGTTGGCATGTTTTTAGGGCGTCCCATAGGCGAAAGAGTGAAAACTGCAGTTTTTTGGCGATTTTCCGTGGGTGTTAGCCCACGGATCGCTGGGGTGGCGCTTGCTCCGGAAATTATTTTGGGCCGAGGCCCTAGGGGGCGTCCCTGACGAGCTGTTAAGCGGATCCATGGGCTCCGTGGGTCCGTTGGGATGTTTTTAGGGCGTCCCATAGGCGAAAGAGTGAAAACTGCAATTTTTTGGCGATTTTCGGTGGGTGTTAGCCCACGGATCGCTGGGGTGGCGCTTGCTCCGGAAATTATTTTGGGCCGAGGCCCTCGGGGGTGTCCCTGACGAGCTGTTAAGCGGATCCATGGGCTCCGTGGGTCCGTTGGGATGTTTTTAGGGCGTCCCATAGGCGAAAGAGTGAAAACTGCAGTTTTTTGGCGATTTTCCGTGGGTGTTAGCCCACGGATCGCTGGGGTGGCGCTTGCTCCGGAAATTATTTTGGGCCGAGACCCTAGGGGGCGTCCCTGACGAGCTGTTAAGCGGATCCATGGGCTCCGTGGGTCCGTTGGGATGTTTTTAGGGCGTCCCATAGGCGAAAGAGTGAAAACTGCAATTTTTTGGCGATTTTCGGTGGGTGTTAGCCCACGGATCGCTGGGGTGGCGCTTGCTCCGGAAATTATTTTGGGCCGAGGCCCTCGGGGGCATCCCTGACGAGCTGTTAAGCGGATCCATGGGCTCCGTGGGTCCGTTGGGATGTTTTTAGGGCATCCCATAGGCAAAAGAGTGAAAACTGCAGTTTTTTGGCGATTTTCGGTGGGTGTTAGCCCACGGATCGCTGGGGTGGCGCTTGCTCCGGAAATTATTTTGGGCCGAGGCCCTCGGGGGCGTCCCTGACGAGCTGTTAAGCGGATCCACGGGCTCCGTGGGTCCGTTGGCATGTTTTTAGGGCGTCCCATAGGCGAAAGAGTGAAAACTGCAGTTTTTTGGCGATTTTTCGTGGGTGTTAGCCCACGGATCGCTGGGGTGGCGCTTGCTCCGGAAATTATTTTGGGCCGAGGCCCTAGGGGGCGTCCCTGATGAGCTGTTAAGCGGATCCATGGGCTCCGTGGGTCCGTTGGGATGTTTTTAGGGCGTCCCATAGGCGAAAGAGTGAAAACTGTAGTTTTTTGGCAATTTTCGGTGGGTGTTAGCCCACGGATCGCTGGGGTGGCGCTTGCTTCGGAAATTATTTTGGGATGAGGCCCTCGAGGGAGTCCCTGACGAGCTGTTAAGCGGATCCATGGGCTCCGTGGGTCCGTTGGGATGTTTTTAGGGCGTCCCATAGGCGAAAGAGTGAAAACTGCAGTTTTTTGGCAATTTTCGGTGGGTGTTAGCCCACGGATCGCTGGGGTGGCGCTTGCTCCGAAATTTTTTTTGGTTTGAGGCCCTCGGGGGCGTCCCTGACGAGCTGTTAAGTGGATCCATGGGCTCCGTGGGTCCGTTGGGATGTTTTTAGGGCATCCCATAGGCAAAAGAGTGAAAACTGCATTTTTTTGGCTATTTTCGGTGGGTGTCAGCCCACGGATCACTGGGGTGGCGCTTGCTCCGGAAATTATTTTGGGCCGAGGCCCTCGGGGGAATCCCTGACGAGCTGTTAAGCGGATCCATGGGCTCCGTGGGTCCGTTGGGATGTTTTTAGGGCGTCCCATAGGCGAAAGAGTGCAAAACTGCAGTTTTTTGGCGATTTTCGGTGGGTGTTAGCCCACGGATCGCTGGGGTGGCGCTTGCTTCGGAAATTATTTTGGGACGAGGCCCTTGGGGGCATCCCTGACGAGCTGTTAAGCGGATCCATGGGCTCCGTGGGTCCGTTGGGATATTTTTAGGGCGTCCCATAGGCGAAAGAGTGAAAACTGCAGTTTTTTGGCGATTTTCGGTGGGTGTTAGCCCACGGATCGCTGGGGTGGCGCTTGCTCCGGAAATTATTTTGGGCCGAGGCCCTCGGGGGAATCCCTGACGAGCTATTAAGCGGATCCACGGGCTCCGTGGGTCCGTTGGCATGTTTTTAGGGCGTCCCATAGGCGAAAGAGTGAAAACTGCAGTTTTTTGGCGATTTTCCGTGGGTGTTAGCCCACGGATCGCTGGGGTGGCGCTTGCTCCGGAAATTATTTTGGGCCGAGGCCCTAGGGGGCATCCCTGACGAGCTGTTAAGCGGATCCATGGGCTCCGTGGGTCCGTTGGGATGTTTTTAGGGCGTCCCATAGGCGAAAGAGTGAAAACTGCAATTTTTTGGCGATTTTCGGTGGGTGTTAGCCCACGGATCGCTGGGGTGGCGCTTGCTCCGGAAATTATTTTGGGCCGAGGCCCTCGGGGGTGTCCCTGACGAGCTGTTAAGCGGATCCATGGGCTCCGTGGGTCCGTTGGGATGTTTTTAGGGCGTCCCATAGGCGAAAGAGTGAAAACTGCAGTTTTTTGGCGATTTTCCGTGGGTGTTAGCCCACGGATCGCTGGGGTGGCGCTTGCTCCGGAAATTATTTTGGGCCGAGACCCTAGGGGGCGTCCCTGACGAGCTGTTAAGCGGATCCATGGGCTCCGTGGGTCCGTTGGGATGTTTTTAGGGCGTCCCATAGGCGAAAGAGTGAAAACTGCAATTTTTTGGCGATTTTCGGTGGGTGTTAGCCCACGGATCGCTGGGGTGGCGCTTGCTCCGGAACTTATTTTGGGCCGAGGCCCTCGGGGGCATCCCTGACGAGCTGTTAAGCGGATCCATGGGCTCCGTGGGTCCGTTGGGATGTTTTTAGGGCATCCCATAGGCGAAAGAGTGAAAACTGCAGTTTTTTGGCGATTTTCGGTGGGTGTTAGCCCACGGATCGCTGGGGTGGCGCTTGCTCCGGAAATTATTTTGGGCCGAGGCCCTCGGGGGCGTCCCTGACGAGCTGTTAAGCGGATCCACGGGCTCCGTGGGTCCGTTGGCATGTTTTTAGGGCGTCCCATAGGCGAAAGAGTGAAAACTGCAGTTTTTTGGCGATTTTTCGTGGGTGTTAGCCCACGGATCGCTGGGGTGGCGCTTGCTTCGGAAATTATTTTGGGCCGAGGCCCTAGGGGGCGTCCCTGATGAGCTGTTAAGCGGATCCATGGGCTCCGTGGGTCCGTTGGGATGTTTTTAGGGCGTCCCATAGGCGAAAGAGTGAAAACTGTAGTTTTTTGGCAATTTTCGGTGGGTGTTAGCCCACGGATCGCTGGGGTGGCGCTTGCTTCGGAAATTATTTTGGGATGAGGCCCTCGGGGGAGTCCCTGACGAGCTGTTAAGCAGATCCATGGGCTCCGTGGGTCCGTTGGGATGTTTTTAGGGCGTCCCATAGGCGAAAGAGTGAAAACTGCAGTTTTTTGGCAATTTTCGGTGGGTGTTAGCCCACGGATCGCTGGGGTGGCGCTTGCTCCGAAAATTTTTTTGGTTTGAGGCCCTCGGGGGCGTCCCTGACGAGCTGTTAAGTGGATCCATGGGCTCCGTGGGTCCGTTGGGATGTTTTTAGGGCGTCCCATAGGCGAAAGAGTGCAAAACTGCAGTTTTTTGGCGATTTTCGGTGGGTGTTAGCCCACGGATCGCTGGGGTGGCGCTTGCTTCGGAAATTATTTTGGGACGAGGCCCTTGGGGGCATCCCTGACGAGCTGTTAAGCGGATCCATGGGCTCCGTGGGTCCGTTGGGATGTTTTTAGGGCGTCCCATAGGCGAAAGAGTGAAAACTGCAGTTTTTTGGCGATTTTCGGTGGGTGTTAGCCCACGGATCGCTGGTGTGGCGCTTGCTCCGAAAATTTTTTTAGTCCAAGGCCATCGGGGGCGTCCCTGACGAGCTGTTAAGCGGATCCATGGGCTCCGTGGGTCCGTTGGGATGTTTTTAGGGCGTCCCATAGGCGAAAGAGTGAAAACTACAGTTTTTTGGCGATTTTTGGTGGGTGTTAGCCCACGGATCGCTGGGGTGGCGCTTGCTCCGGAAATTATTTTGGGCCGAGGCCCTCGGGGGCATCCCTAACGAGCTTTTAAGTGGATCCATGGGCTCCGTGGGTCCGTTGGGATGTTTTTAGGGCGTCCCATAGGCAAAAGAGTGCAAAATTGCAGTTTTTTAGCGATTTTCGGTGGGTGTTAGCCCACGGATCGCTGGGGTGGCGCTTGCTCCGGAAATTATTTTGGGCCGAGGCCCTAGGGGGCATCCCTGACGAGCTGTTAAGCGGATCCATGGGCTCTGTGGGTCCGTTGGGATGTTTTTAGGGAGTCCCATAGGCGAAAGAGTGAAAACTTCAGTTTTTTGGCGATTTTCGGTGGGTGTTAGCCCACGGATCGCTGGGGTGGCGCTTGCTCCGAAAATTATTTTGGGCCGAGGCCCTCGGGGGCGTCCCTGACGATCTGTTAAGTGGATCCATGGGCTCCGTGGGTCCGTTGGGATGCTTTTAGGGCGTCCCATAGGCGAAAGAGTGAAAACTGCAGTTTTTTGGCGATATTCGGTGGGTGTTAGCCCACGGATCGCTGGGGTGGCGCTTGCTTCGGAAATTATTTTGGGCCGAGGCCCTCAGGGGCGTCCCTGACGAGCTGTTAAGCGGATCCACGGGCTCCGTGGGTCCGTTGGGATGTTTTTAGGGCGTCCCATAGGCGAAAGAGTGAAAACTGCAGTTTTTTGGCAATTTTCGGTGGGTGTTAGCCCACAGATCGCTGGGGTGGCGCTTGCTCCGGAAATTATTTTGGGCCGAGGCCCTCGGGGGCGTCCCTGACGAGCTGTTAAGTGGATCCATGCGCTCCGTGGGTCCGTTGGGATGTTTTTAGGGCGTCCCATAGGCGAAAGAGTGCAAAATTGCAGTTTTTTGGCGATTTTCGGTGGGTGTTAGCCCACGGATCGCTGGGGTGGCGCTTGCTCCGGAAATTATTTTGGGCCGAGGCCCTCGGGGGTGTCCCTGACGAGCTGTTAAGCGGATCCACGGGCTCCGTGGGTCCGTTGGCATGTTTTTAGGGCGTCCCATAGGCGAAAGAGTGAAAACTGCAGTTTTTTGGCAATTTTCGGTGGGTGTTAGCCCACGGATCGCTGGGGTGGCGCTTGCTTCGGAAATTATTTTGGGATGAGGCCCTCGGGGGCGTCCCTGACGAGCTGTTAAGCGGATCCATGGGCTCCGTGGGTCCGTTGTGATGTTTTTAGGGCGTCCCATAGGCGAAAGAGTGAAAACTGCAGTTTTTTGGCGATTTTCGGTGGGTGTTAGCCCACGGATCGCTGGGGTGGCGCTTGCTCCAAAAATTTTTTTGGTTCGAGGCCCTCGAGGGCGTCCCTGACGAGCTGTTAAGCGGATCCATGGGCTCCGTGGGTCCGTTGGGATGTTTTTAGGGCGTCCCATAGGCAAAAGAGTGCAAAATTGCAGTTTTTTAGCGATTTTCGGTGGGTGTTAGCCCACGGATCGCTGGGGTGGCGCTTGCTTCGGAAATTATTTTGGGTCGAGGCCCTCGGGGGCGTCCCTGACGAGCTGTTAAGTGGATCCATGGGCTCCGTGGGTCCGTTGGGATGTTTTTAGGGCGTCCCATAGGCGAAAGAGTGAAAACTGCAGTTTTTTGGCAATTTTCGGTGGGTGTTAGCCCACGGATCGCTGGGGTGGCGCTTGCTTCGGAAATTATTTTGGGATGAGGCACTCGGGGGCGTCCCTGACGAGCTGTTAAGCGGATCCATGGGCTCCGTGGGTCCGTTGTGATGTTTTTAGGGCGTCCCATAGGCGAAAGAGTGAAAACTGCAGTTTTTTGGCGATTTTCGGTGGGTGTTAGCCCACGGATCGCTGGGGTGGCGCTTGCTCTGGAAATTATTTTGGGCCGAGGCCCTCGGGGGCGTCCCTGATGAGCTGTTAAGTGGATCCATGGGCTCCGTGGGTCCGTTGGGATGTTTTTAGGGCATCCCATAGGCGAAAGAGTGAAAACTGCAGTTTTTTGGCAATTTTTGGTGGGTGTTAGCCCACGGATCGCTGGGGTGGCGCTTGCTTCGGAAATTATTTTGGGATGAGGCCCTCGGGGGCGTCCCTGACGAGCTGTTAAGCGGATCCATGGGCTCCGTGGGTCCGTTGTGATGTTTTTAGGGCGTCCCATAGGCGAAAGAGTGAAAACTGCAGTTTTTTGGCGATTTTCGGTGGGTGTTAGCCCACGGATCGCTGGGGTGGCGCTTGCTCCAAAAATTTTTTTGGTTCGAGGCCCTCGAGGGCGTCCCTGACGAGCTGTTAAGCGGATCCATGGGCTCCGTGGGTCCGTTGGGATGTTTTTAGGGCGTCCCATAGGCGAAAGAGTGCAAAATTGCAGTTTTTTAGCGATTTTCGGTGGGTGTTAGCCCACGGATCGCTGGGGTGGCGCTTGCTCCGGAAATTATTTTGGGCCGAGGCCCTAGGGGGCATCCCTGACGAGCTGTTAAGCGGATCCATGGTCTCTGTGGGTCCGTTGGGATGTTTTTAGGGAGTCCCATGGGCGAAAGAGTGAAAACTTCAGTTTTTTGGCGATTTTCGGTGGGTGTTAGCCCACGGATCGCTGGGGTGGCGCTTGCTCCGAAAATTATTTTGAGCCGAGGCCCTCGGGGGTGTCCCTGACGAGCTGTTAAGCGGATCCATGGGCTCCGTGGGTCCGTTGGGATGCTTTTAGGGCGTCCCATAGGCGAAAGAGTGAAAACTGTAGTTTTTTGGCGATATTCGGTGGGTGTTAGCCCACGGATTGCTCGGGTGGCGCTTGATTCGGAAATTATTTTGGGCTGAGGCCCTCAGGGGCGTCCCTGACGAGCTGTTAAGCGGATCCACGGGCTCCGTGGGTCCGTTGGGATGTTTTTAGGGCGTCCCATAGGCGAAAGAGTGAAAACTGCAGTTTTTTGGCAATTTTCGGTGGGTGTTAGCCCACGGATCGCTGGGGTGGCGCTTGCTCCGGAAATTATTTTGGGCCGAGGCCCTCGGGGGCGTCCCTGACGAGCTGTTAAGTGGATCCATTGGCTCCGTGGGTCCGTTGGGATGTTTTTAGGGCGTCCCATAGGCGAAAGAGTGCAAAATTGCAGTTTTTTGGCGATTTTCGGTGGGTGTTAGCCCACGGATCGCTGGGGTGGCGCTTGCTCCGGAAATTATTTTGGGCCGAGGCCCTCGGGGGTGTCCCTGACGAGCTGTTAAGCGGATCCACGGGCTCCGTGGGTCCGTTGGCATGTTTTTAGGGCGTCCCATAGGCGAAAGAGTGAAAACTGCAGTTTTTTGGCGATTTTCCGTGGGTGTTAGCCCACGGATCGCTGGGGTGGCGCTTGCTCTGGAAATTATTTTGGGCCGAGGCCCTCGGGGGCGTCCCTGACGAGCTGTTAAGTGGATCCATGGGCTCCGTGGGTCCGTTGGGATGTTTTTAGGGCATCCCATAGGCGAAAGAGTGAAAACTGCAGTTTTTTGGCAATTTTCGGTGGGTGTTAGCCCACGGATCGCTGGGGTGGCGCTTGCTTCGGAAATTATTTTGGGATGAGGCCCTCGGGGGCATCCCTGACGAGCTGTTAAGCGGATCCATGGGCTCCGTGGGTCCGTTGTAATGTTTTTAGGGCGTCCCATTGGCGAAAGAGTGAAAACTGCAGTTTTTTGGCGATTTTCGGTGGGTGTCAGCCCACGGATCGCTGGGGTGGCGCTTGCTCCAAAAATTTTTTTGGTTCGAGGCCCTCGAGGGCGTCCCTGACGAGCTGTTAAGCGGATCCATGGGCTCCGTGGGTCCGTTGGGATGTTTTTAGGGCGTCCCATAGGCGAAAGAGTGCAAAATTGCAGTTTTTTAGCGATTTTCGGTGGGTGTTAGCCCACGGATCGCTGGGGTGGCGCTTGCTCCGGAAATTATTTTGGGCCGAGGCCTTAGGGGGCATCCCTGACGAGATGTTAAGCGGATCCATGGGCTCTGTGGGTCCGTTGGGATGTTTTTAGGGAGTCCCATGGGCGAAAGAGTGAAAACTTCAGTTTTTTGGCGATTTTCGGTGGGTGTTAGCCCACGGATCGCTGGGGTGGCGCTTGCTCCGAAAATTAGTTTGGGCCGAGGCCCTCGGAGGTGTCCCTGACGAGCTGTTAAGCGGATCCATGGGCTCCGTGGGTCCGTTGGGATGCTTTTAGGGCGTCCCATAGGCGAAAGAGTGAAAACTGCAGTTTTTTGGCGATATTCGGTGGGTGTTAGCCCACGGATCGCTGGGGTGGCGCTTGATTCGGAAATTATTTTGGGCTGAGGCCCTCAGGGGCGTCCCTGACGAGCTGTTAAACGGATCCACGGGCTCCGTGGGTCCGTTGGGATGTTTTTAGGGCGTCCCATAGGCGAAAGAGTGAAAACTGCAGTTTTTTGGCAATTTTCGGTGGGTGTTAGCCCACGGATCGCTGGGGTGGCGCTTGCTTCGGAAATTATTTTGGGCCGAGGCCCTCGGGGGCGTCCCTGACGAGCTGTTAAGTGGATCCATTGGCTCCGTGGGTCCGTTGGGATGTTTTTAGGGCATCCCATAGGCGAAAGAGTGCAAAATTGCAGTTTTTTGGCGATTTTCGGTGGGTGTTAGCCCACGGATCGCTGGGGTGGCGCTTGCTCCAAAAATTATTTTGGACCGAGGCCCTCGGGGGCATCCCTGATGAGCTGTTAAGCGGATCCATGGGCTCCGTGGGTCCGTTGGGATGTTTTTAGGGCGTCCCATAGGCGAAAGAGTGAAAACTGCAGTTTTTTGGCGATTTTCGGTGGGTGTTAGCCCACGGATCGCTGGGGTGGCACTTGCTCCGAAAATTATTTTGGGCCGAGGCCCTCGGGGGCGTCCCTGACGAGATGTTAAGCGGATCCACGGGCTCCGTGGGTCCGTTGGCATGTTTTTAGGGCGTCCCATAGGCGAAAGAGTGAAAACTGCAGTTTTTTGGCGATTTTCCGTGGGTGTTAGCCCACGGATCGCTGGGGTGGCGCTTGCTCCGGAAATTATTTTGGGCCGAGGCCCTCGGGGGCGTCCCTGACGAGCTGTTAAGTGGATCCATAGGCTCCGTGGGTCCGTTGGGATGTTTTTAGGGCGTCCCATAGGCGAAAGAGTGAAAACTGCAGTTTTTTGGCAATTTTCGGTGGGTGTTAGCCCACGGATCGCTGGGGTGGCGCTTGCTTCGGAAATTATTTTGGGATGAGGCCCTCGAGGGCATCCCTGACAAGCTGTTAAGCGGATCCATGGGCTCCGTGGGTCCGTTGGGATGTTTTTAGGGCGTCCCATAGGCGAAAGAGTGAAAACTGCAGTTTTTTGGCGATTTTCGGTGGGTGTTAGCCCACGGATCGCTGGGGTGGCGCTTGCTCCGAAAATTTTTTTGGTTTGAGGCCCTCGGGGGCATCCCTGACGAGCTGTTAAGAGGATCCATGGGCTCCGTGGGTCCGTTGGGATGTTTTTAGGGCGTCCCATAGGCGAAAGAGTGAAAACTGCAGTCTTTTGGCAATTTTCGGTGGGTGTTAGCCCACGGATCGCTGCGGTGGCGCTTGCTCCGGAAATTATTTTGGGCCGAGGACCTCGGGGGCATCCTTGACGAGCTGTTAAGTGGATCCATGGGCTCCGTGGGTCCGTTGGGATGTTTTTAGGGCGTCCCATAGGCGAAAGAGTGCAAAATTGCAGTTTTTTGGCGATTTTCGGTGGGTGTTAGCCCACGGATCGCTGGGGTGGCGCTTGCTCCAAAAATTATTTTGGGCCGAGGCCCTCGGGGGCGTCCCTGACGAGCTTTTAAGCGGATCCATGGGATCCGTGGGTCCGTTGGGATGTTTTTAGGGCGTCCCATAGGCGAAAGAGTGAAAACTGCAGTTTTTTGGCGATTTTCGGTGGGTGTTAGCCCACGGATCGCTGGGGTGGCGCTTGCTCCGGAAATTATTTTGGGTCGAGGCCCTCGGGGGCGTCCCTGACGAGCTGTTAAGCGGATCCACGGGCTCTGTGGGTCCGTTGGCATGTTTTTAGGGCGTCCCATAGGCGAAAGAGTGAAAACTGCAGTTTTTTGGCGATTTTCGGTGGGTGTTAGCCCACGGATCGCTGGGGTGGCGCTTGCTCCGGAAATTATTTTGGGCCGAGGCCCTCGGGGGCGTCCCTGACGAGCTGTTAAGCGGATCCATGGGCTCCGTGGGTCCGTTGGGATGTTTTTAGGGCGTCCCATAGGCGAAAGAGTGAAAACTGCAGTTTTTTGGCGATTTTCGGTGGGTGTTAGCCCACGGATCGCTGGGGTGGCGCTTGCTCCGGAAATTATTTTGGGTCGAGGCCCTCGGGGGCGTCCCTGACGAGCTTTTAACCGGATCCACGGGCTCCGTGGGTCCGTTGGGATGTTTTTAGGGCGTCCCATAGGCGAAAGAGTGAAAACTGCAGTTTTTTGGCGATATTCGGTGGGTGTTAGCCCACGGATCGCTGGGGTGGCGCTTGATTCGGAAATTATTTTGGGCTGAGGCCCTCAGGGGCGTCCCTGACGAGCTGTTAAGCGGATCCACGGGCTCCGTGGGTCCGTTGGGATGTTTTTAGGGCGTCCCATAGGCGAAAGAGTGAAAACTGCAGTTTTTTGGCAATTTTCGGTGGGTGTTAGCCCACGGATCGCTGGGGTGGCGCTTGCTCCGGAAATTATTTTGGGCCGAGGCCCTCGGGGGCGTCCCTGACGAGCTGTTAAGTGGATCCATTGGCTCCGTGGGTCCGTTGGGATGTTTTTAGGGCGTCCCATAGGCGAAAGAGTGCAAAATTGCAGTTTTTTGGCGATTTTCGGTGGGTGTTAGCCCACGGATCGCTGGGGTGGCGCTTGCTCCAAAAATTATTTTGGACCGAGGCCCTCGGGGGCGTCCCTGATGAGCTGTTAAGCGGATCCATGGGCTCCGTGGGTCCGTTAGGATGTTTTTAGGGCGTCCCATAGGCGAAAGAGTGAAAACTGCAGTTTTTTGGCGATTTTCGGTGGGTGTTAGCCCACGGATCGCTGGGGTGGCGCTTGCTCCGGAAATTATTTTGGGCCGAGGCCCTCGGGGGCATCCCTGACGAGATGTTAAGCGGATCCACGGGCTCCGTGGGTCCGTTGGCATGTTTTTAGGGAGTCCCATAGGCGAAAGAGTGAAAACTGCAGTTTTTTGGCGATTTTCCGTGGGTGTTGGCCCACGGATCGCTGGGGTGGCGCTTGCTCCGGAAATTATTTTGGGCCGAGGCCCTCGGGGGCGTCCCTGACGAGCTGTTAAGTGGATCCATGGGCTCCGTGGGTCCGTTGGGATGTTTTTAGGGCGTCCCATAGGCGAAAGAGTGAAAACTGCAGTTTTTTGGCAATTTTCGGTGGGTGTTAGCCCACGGATCGCTGGGGTGGCGCTTGCTTCGGAAATTATTTTGGGATGAGGCCCTCGAAGGCATCCCTGACGAGCTGTTAAGCGGATCCATGGGCTCCGTGGGTCCGTTGGGATGTTTTTAGGGCGTCCCATAGGCGAAAGAGTGAAAACTGCAGTTTTTTGGCGATTTTCGGTGGGTGTTAGCCCACGGATCGCTGGGGTGGCGCTTGCTCCGAAAATTTTTTTGGTTTGAGGCCCTCGGGGGCGTCCCTGACGAGCTGTTAAGAGGATCCATGGGCTCCGTGGGTCCGTTGGGATGTTTTTAGGGCGTCCCATAGGCGAAAGAGTGAAAACTGCAGTCTTTTGGCAATTTTCGGTGGGTGTTAGCCCACGGATCGCTGCGGTGGCGCTTGCTCCGGAAATTATTTTGGGCCGAGGACCTCGGGGGCATCCCTGACGAGCTGTTAAGTGGATCCATGGGCTCCGTGGGTCCGTTGGGATGTTTTTAGGGCGTCCCATAGGCGAAAGAGTGCAAAATTGCAGTTTTTTGGCGATTTTCGGTGGGTGTTAGCCCACGGATCGCTGGGGTGGCGCTTGCTCCAAAAATTATTTTGGGCCGAGGCCCTCGGGGGCGTCCCTGACGAGCTTTTAAGCGGATCCATGGGATCCATGGGTCCGTTGGGATGTTTTTAGGGCGTCCCATAGGCGAAAGAGTGAAAACTGCAGTTTTTTGGCGATTTTCGGTGGGTGTTAGCCCACGGATCGCTGGGGTGGCGCTTGCTCCGGAAATTATTTTGGGTCGAGGCCCTCGGGGGCGTCCCTGACGAGCTGTTAAGCGGATCCACGGGCTCTGTGGGTCCGTTGGCATGTTTTTAGGGCGTCCCATAGGCGAAAGAGTGAAAACTGCAGTTTTTTGGCGATTTTCGGTGGGTGTTAGCCCACGGATCGCTGGGGTGGCGCTTGCTCCGGAAATTATTTTGGGCCGAGGCCCTCGGGGGCGTCCCTGACGAGCTGTTAAGCGGATCCATGGGCTCCGTGGGTCCGTTGGGATGTTTTTAGGGCGTCCCATAGGCGAAAGAGTGAAAACTGCAGTTTTTTGGCGATTTTCGGTGGGTGTTAGCCCACGGATCGCTGGGGTGGCGCTTGCTCCGGAAATTATTTTGGGCCGAGGCCCTCGGGGGCGTCCCTGACGAGCTTTTAACCAGATCCACGGGCTCCGTGGGTCCGTTGGGATGTTTTTAGGGCGTCCCATAGGCGAAAGAGTGAAAACTGCAGTTTTTTGGCGATATTCGGTGGGTGTTAGCCCACGGATCGCTGGGGTGGCGCTTGATTCGGAAATTATTTTGGGCTGAGGCCCTCAGGGGCGTCCCTGACGAGCTGTTAAGCGGATCCACGGGCTCCGTGGGTCCGTTGGGATGTTTTTAGGGCGTCCCATAGGCGAAAGAGTGAAAACTGCAGTTTTTTGGCAATTTTCGGTGGGTGTTAGCCCACGGATCGCTGGGGTGGCGCTTGCTCCGGAAATTATTTTGGGTCGAGGCCCTCGGGGGCATCCCTGACGAGCTGTTAAGTGGATCCATTGGCTCCGTGGGTCCGTTGGGATGTTTTTAGGGCGTCCCATAGGCGAAAGAGTGCAAAATTGCAGTTTTTTGGCGATTTTCGGTGGGTGTTAGCCCACGGATCGCTGGGGTGGCGCTTGCTCCAAAAATTATTTTGGACCGAGGCCCTCGGGGGCGTCCCTGATGAGCTGTTAAGCGGATCCATGGGCTCCGTGGGTCCGTTAGGATGTTTTTAGGGCGTCCCATAGGCGAAAGAGTGAAAACTGCAGTTTTTTGGCGATTTTCGGTGGGTGTTAGCCCACGGATCGCTGGGGTGGCGCTTGCTCCGGAAATTATTTTGGGCCGAGGCCCTCGGGGGCGTCCCTGACGAGATGTTAAGCGGATCCACGGGCTCCGTGGGTCCGTTGGCATGTTTTTAGGGCGTCCCATAGGCGAAAGAGTGAAAACTGTAGTTTTTTGGCGATTTTCCGTGGGTGTTAGCCCACGGATCGCTGGGGTGGCGCTTGCTCCGGAAATTATTTTGGGCCGAGGCCCTCGGGGGCGTCCCTGACGAGCTGTTAAGTGGATCCATGGGCTCCGTGGGTCCGTTGGGATGTTTTTAGGGCGTCCCATAGGCGAAAGAGTGAAAACTGCAGTTTTTTGGCAATTTTCGGTGGGTGTTAGCCCACGGATCGCTGGGGTGGCGCTTGCTTCGGAAATTATTTTGGGATGAGGCCCTCGAAGGCATCCCTGACGAGCTGTTAAGCGGATCCATGGGCTCCGTGGGTCCGTTGGGATGTTTTTAGGGCGTCCCATAGGCGAAAGAGTGAAAACTGCAGTTTTTTGGCGATTTTCGGTGGGTGTTAGCCCACGGATCGCTGGGGTGGCGCTTGCTCCGAAAATTTTTTTGGTTTGAGGCCCTCGGGGGCGTCCCTGACGAGCTGTTAAGAGGATCCATGGGCTCCGTGGGTCCGTTGGGATGTTTTTAGGGCGTCCCATAGGCGAAAGAGTGAAAACTGCAGTCTTTTGGCAATTTTCGGTGGGTGTTAGCCCACGGATCGCTGCGGTGGCGCTTGCTCCGGAAATTATTTTGGGCCGAGGACCTCGGGGGCATCCCTGACGAGCTGTTAAGTGGATCCATGGGCTCCGTGGGTCCGTTGGGATGTTTTTAGGGCGTCCCATAGGCGAAAGAGTGCAAAATTGCAGTTTTTTGGCGATTTTCGGTGGGTGTTAGCCCACGGATCGCTGGGGTGGCGCTTGCTCCAAAAATTATTTTGGGCCGAGGCCCTCGGGGGCGTCCCTGACGAGCTTTTAACCGGATCCATGGGATCCGTGGGTCCGTTGGGATGTTTTTAGGGCGTCCCATAGGCGAAAGAGTGAAAACTGCAGTTTTTTGGCGATTTTCGGTGGGTGTTAGCCCACGGATCGCTGGGGTGGCGCTTGCTCCGGAAATTATTTTGGGTCGAGGACCTCGGGGCCGTCCCTGACGAGCTGTTAAGCGGATCCACGGGCTCTGTGGGTCCGTTGGCATGTTTTTAGGGCGTCCCATAGGCGAAAGAGTGAAAACTGCAGTTTTTTGGCGATTTTCGGTGGGTGTTAGCCCACGGATCGCTGGGGTGGCGCTTGCTCCGGAAATTATTTTGGGCCGAGGCCCTCGGGGGCGTCCCTGACGAGCTGTTAAGCGGATCCATGGGCTCCGTGGGTCCGTTGGGATGTTTTTAGGGCGTCCCATAGGCGAAAGAGTGAAAACTGCAGTTTTTTGGCAATTTTCGGTGGGTGTTAGCCCACGGATCGCTGGGGTGGCGCTTGCTTCGAAAATTATTTTGGGACGAGGCCCTCGGGGGCGTCCTTGACGAGCTGTTAAGCGGATCCATGGGCTCCGTGGGTCCGTTGGGATGTTTTTAGGGCGTCCCATAGGCGAAAGAGTGAAAACTGCAGTTTTTTGGCGATTTTCCGTGGGTGTTAGCCCACGGATCTCTGGGGTGGCGCTTGCTCCGGAAATTATTTTGGGCCGAGGCCCTAGGGGGCGTCCCTGACGAGCTGTTAAGCGGATCCATGGGCTCCGTGGGTCCGTTGGGATGTTTTTAGGGCGTCCCATAGGCGAAAGAGTGAAAACTGCAGTTTTTTGGCGATTTTCCGTGGGTGTTAGCCCACGGATCGCTGGGGTGGCGCTTGCTCCGGAAATTATTTTGGGCCGAGGCCCTCGGGGGCGTCCCTGACGAGCTGTTAAGCGGATCCATGGGCTCCGTGGGTCCGTTGGGATGTTTTTAGGGCGTCCGATAGGCGAAAGAGTGAAAACTGCAGTTTTTTGGCGATTTTCGGTGGGTGTTAGACCACGGATCACTGGGGTGGCGCTTGCTCCGGAAATTATTTTAGACCGAGGCCCTCGGGGGCATCCCTGATGAGCTGTTAAGCTGATCCATGGGCTCCGTGGGTCCGTTGGGATGTTTTTAGGGCGTCCCATAGGCGAAAGAGTGCAAAATTGCAGTTTTTTAGCAATTTTCGGTGGGTGTTAGCCCACGGATCGCTGGGGTGGCGCTTGCTCCGGAAATTATTTTGGGCCGAGGCCCTAGGGGGCGTCCCTGACGAGCTGTTAAGCGGATCCATTGGCTCCGTGGGTCCGTTGGGATGTTTTTAGGGCGTCCCATAGGCGAAAGAGTGAAAACTGCAGTTTTTTGGCGATTTTCGGTGGGTGTTAGCCCACGGATCGCTGGGGGTGGCGCTTGCTTCGGAAATTATTTTGGGACGAGGCCCTCGGGGGCATCCCTGATGAGCTGTTAAGCGGATCCACGGGCTCCGTGGGTCCGTTGGGATGTTTTTAGGGCGTCCCATAGGCGAAAGAGTGAAAACTGCAGTTTTTTGGCGATTTTCGGTGGGTGTTAGCCCACGGATCGCTGGGGTGGCGCTTGCTCCGAAAATTTTTTTGGTCTGAGGCCCTCGAGGGCGTCCCTGACGAGCTGTTAAGCGGATCCATGGGCTCCGTGGGTCCGTTGGGATGTTTTTAGGGCGTCCCATAGGCGAAAGAGTGAAAACTGCAGTTTTTTGGCGATTTTCGGTGGGTGTTAGCCCACGGATCGCTGGGGTGGCGCTTGCTCCGGAAATTATTTTGGGTCGAGGCCCTCAGGGGCATCCCTAACGAGCTGTTAAGCGGATCCATGGGCTCCGTGGGTCCGTTGGGATGTTTTTAGGGCGTCCCATAGGCGAAAGAGTGCAAACTTGCAGTTTTTTAGCGATTTTTGGTGGGTGTTAGCCCACGGATCGCTGGGGTGGCGCTTGCTCCGGAAATTATTTTGGCCCGAGGCCCTAGGGGGCGTCCCTGACGAGCTGTTAAGCGGATCCATGGGCTCTGTGGGTCCGTTGGGATGTTTTTAGGGCGTCCCATAGGCGAAAGAGTGAAAACTTCAGTTTTTTGGCGATTTTCGGTGGGTGTTAGCCCACGGATCGCTGGGGTGGCGCTTGCTCCGAAAATTATTTTGGGCCGAGGCCCTCGGGGGAGTCCCTGACGAGCTGTTAAGCGGATCCATGGGCTCCGTGGGTCCGTTGGGATGCTTTTAGGGCATCCCATAGGCGAAAGAGTGAAAACTGCAGTTTTTTGGCGATATTCGGTGGGTGTTAGCCCACGGATCGCTGGGGTGGCGCTTGCTTCGGAAATTATTTTGGGCCGAGGCCCTCAGGGGCGTCCCTGACGAGCTGTTAAGCGGATCCACGGGCTCCGTGGGTCCGTTGGGATGTTTTTAGGGCGTCCCATAGGCGAAAGAGTGAAAACTGTAGTTTTTTGGCGATTTTCGGTGGGTGTTAGCCCACGGATCGCTGGGGTGGCGCTTGCTCCGGAAATTATTTTGGGCCGAGGCCCTCGGGAGCGTCCCTGACGAGCTGTTAAGTGGATCCATGGGCTCCGTGGGTCCGTTGGGATGTTTTTAGGGCGTCCCATAGGCGAAAGAGTGCAAAATTGCAGTTTTTTGGCGATTTTCGGTGGGTGTTAGCCCACGGATCGCTGCGGTGGCGCTTGCTCCAAAAATTATTTTGGGCCGAGGCCCTCGGGGGCATCCCTGATGAGCTGTTAAGCGGATCCATGGGCTCCGTGGGTCCGTTGGGATGTTTTTAGGGTGTCCCATAGGCGAAAGAGTGAAAACTGCAGTTTTTTGGCGATTTTCGGTGGGTGTTAGCCCACGGATCGCTGGGGTGGCGCTTGCTCCGGAAATTATTTTGGGCCGAGGCCCTCGGTGGCGTCCCTGACGAGCTGTTAAGCGGATCCATGGGCTCCGTGGGTCCGTTGGGATGTTTTTAGGGCGTCCCATAGGCGAAAGAGTGAAAACTGCAGTTTTTTGGCGATTTTCGGTGGGTGTTAGCCCACGGATCGCTGGGGTGGCGCTTGCTCCTGAAATTATTTTGGGCCGAGGCCCTCGGGGGCGTCCCTGACGAGCTGTTAAGCGGATCCACGGGCTCCGTGGGTCCGTTGGCATGTTTTTAGGGCATCCCATAGGCGAAAGAGTGAAAACTGCAGTTTTTTGGCGATTTTCCGTGGGTGTTAGCCCACGGATCGCTGGGGTGGCGCTTGCTCCGGAAATTATTTTGGGCCGAGGCCCTCGGGGGCGTCCCTGACGAGCTGTTAAGTGGATCCATGGGCTCCGTGGGTCCATTGGGATGTTTTTAGGGCATCCCATAGGCGAAAGAGTGCAAAATTGCAGTTTTTTGGCGATTTTCCGTGGGTGATAGCCCACGGATCGCTGGGGTGGCGCTTGCTCCGAAAATTTTTTTGGTTCGAGGCCCTCGGGGGCGTCCCTGACGAGCTGTTAAGTGGATCCATGGGCTCCGTGGGTCCGTTGGGATGTTTTTAGGGCATCCCATAGGCGAAAGAGTGAAAACTGCAGTTTTTTGGCAATTTTTGGTGGGTGTTAGCCCACGGATCACTGGGGTGGCGCTTGCTCCGGAAATTATTTTGGACCGAGGCCCTCGAGGGCATCCCTGACGAGCTGTTAAGCGGATCCATGGGCTCCGTGGGTCAGTTGGGATGTTTTTAGGGCGTCCCATAGGCGAAAGAGTGAAAACTGCAGTTTTTTGGCGATTTTCGGTGGGTGTTAGCCCACGGATCGCTGGGGTGGCGCTGGCTCCGAAATTTATTTTGGGCCGAGGCCTTCGGGGGCGTCCCTGACGAGCTGTTAAGCGGATCCATGGGCTCCGTGGGTCCGTTGGGATGTTTTTAGGGCATCCCATAGGCGAAAGAGTGAAAACTGCAGTTTTTTGGCGATTTTCGGTGGGTGTTAGCCCACGGATCGCTGGGGTGGCGCTTGCTCAGAAATTTATTTTGGGCCGAGGCCCTCGGGGGCGTCCCTGACGAGCTGTTAAGCGGATCCATGGGCTCCGTGGGTCCGTTGGGATGTTTTTAGGGCGTCCCATAGGCGAAAGAGTGAAAACTGCAGTTTTTTGGCGATTTTCGGTGGGTGTTAGCCCACGGATCGCTGGGGTGGCGCTTGCTCCGGAAATTATTTTGGGCCGAGGCCCTCGGGGGCGTCCCTGACGAGCTGTTAACCGGATCCATGGGCTCCGTGGGTCCGTTGGGATGTTTTTAGGGCGTCCCATAGGCGAAAGAGTGAAAACTGCAGTTTTTTGGCGATTTTCGGTGGGTGTTAGCCCACGGATCGCTGGGGTGGCGCTTGCTCCGAAAATTTTTTTGGTCCGAGGCCCTCGGGGGCATCCCTGACGAGCTGTTAAGCGGATCCATGGGCTCCGTGGGTCCGTTGGGATGTTTTTAGGGCGTCCCATAGGCGAAAGAGTGAAAACTGCAGTTTTTTGGCGATTTTCGGTGGGTGTTAGCCCACGGATCGCTGGGGTGGCGCTTGCTCCGGAAATTATTTTGGGCCGAGGCCCTCGGGGGCATCTCTAATGAGCTGTTAAGCGGATCCATGGGCTCCGTGGGTCCGTTGGGATGTTTTTAGGGCGTCCCATAGGCGAAAGAGTGCAAAATTGTAGTTTTTTAGCGATTTTCGGTGGGTGTTAGCCCACGGATCGCTGGGGTGGCGCTTGCTCCGGAAATTATTTTGGCCCGAGGCCCTAGGGGGCGTCCCTGACAAGCTGTTAAGCGGATCCATGGGCTCTGTGGGTCCGTTGGGATGTTTTTAGGGCGTCCCATAGGCGAAAGAGTGAAAACTTCAGTTTTTTGGCGATTTTCGGTGGGTGTTAGCCCACGGATCGCTGGGGTGGCGCTTGCTCCAAAAATTATTTTGGGCCGAGGCCCTCGGGGGCGTCCCTGACGAGCTGTTAAGCGGATCCATGGGCTCCGTGGGTCCGTTGGGATGCTTTTATGGCGTCCCATAGGCGAAAGAGTGAAAACTGCAGTTTTTTGGCGATATTCGGTGGGTGTTAGCCCACGGATCGCTGGGGTGGCGCTTGCTTCGGAAATTATTTTAGGCCGAGGCCCTCAGGGGCGTCCCTGATGAGCTGTTAAGCGGATCCACGGGCTCCGTGGGTCCGTTGGGATGTTTTTAGGGCGTCCCATAGGCGAAAGAGTGAAAACTGTAGTTTTTTGGCAATTTTCGATGGGTGTTAGCCCACGGATCGCTGGGGTGGCGCTTGCTCCGGAAATTATTTTGGACCGAGGCCCTCGGGGGTGTCCCTGACGAGCTGTTAAGTGGATCCATGGGCTCCGTGGGTCCGTTGGGATGTTTTTAGGGCGTCCCATAGGCGAAAGAGTGCAAAATTGCAGTTTTTTGGCGATTTTCGGTGGGTGTTAGCCCACGGATCGCTGCGGTGGCGCTTGCTCCAAAAATTATTTTGGGCCGAGGCCCTCGGGGGCGTCCCTGATGAGCTGTTAAGCGGATCCATGGGCTCCGTGGGTCCGTTGGGATGTTTTTAGGGCGTCCCATAGGCGAAAGAGTGAAAACTGCAGTTTTTTGGCGATTTTCGGTGGGTGTTAGCCCACGGATCGCTGGGGTGGCGCTTGCTCCGGAAATTATTTTGGGCTGAGGCCCTCGGGGGCGTCCCTGACGAGCTGTTAAGCGGATCCATGGGCTCCGTGGGTCCGTTGGGATGTTTTTAGGGCGTCCCATAGGCGAAAGAGTGAAAACTGTAGTTTTTTGGCGATTTTCGGTGGGTGTTAGCCCACGGATCGCTGGGGTGGCGCTTGCTCCTGAAATTATTTTGGGCCGAGGCCCTCGGGGGCATCCCTGACGAGCTGTTAAGCGGATCCACGGGCTCCGTGGGTCCGTTGGCATGTTTTTAGGGCGTCCCATAGGCGAAAGAGTGAAAACTGCAGTTTTTTGGCGATTTTCGGTGGGTGTTAGCCCACGGATCGCTGGGGTGGCGCTTGCTCCAGAAATTATTTTGGGCCGAGGCCCTCGGGGGCGTCCCTGACGAGCTGTTAAGTGGATCCATGGGCTCCGTGGGTCCGTTGGGATGTTTTTAGGGCGTCCCATAGGCGAAAGAGTGAAAACTGCAGTTTTTTGGCAATTTTCGGTGGGTGTTAGCCCACGGATCGCTGGGGTGGCGCTTGCTTCGGAAATTATTTTGGGATGAGGCCCTCGGGGGTGTCCCTGACGAGCTGTTAAGCGGATCCATGGGCTCCGTGGGTCCGTTGGGATGTTTTTAGGGCGTCCCATAGGCGAAAGAGTGAAAACTGCAGTTTTTTGGCGATTTTCGGTGGGTGTTAGCCCACGGATCGCTGGGGTGGCGCTTGCTCCGAAAATTTTTTTGGTTCGAGGCCCTCGGGGGCGTCCCTGACGAGCTGTTAAGTGGATCCATGGGCTCCGTGGGTCCGTTGGGATGTTTTTAGGGCGTCCCATAGGCGAAAGAGTGAAAACTGTAGTTTTTTGGCGATTTTCGGTGGGTGTTAGCCCACGGATCACTGGGGTGGCGCTTGCTCCGGAAATTATTTTGGGCCGAGGCCCTCGAGGGCATCCCTGATGAGCTGTTAAGCGGATCCATGGGCTCCGTGGGTCCGTTGGGATGTTTTTAGGGCGTCCCATAGGCGAAAGAGTGCAAAATTGCAGTTTTTTAGCGATTTTAGGTGGGTGTTAGCCCACGGATCGCTGGGGTGGCGCTTGCTCCGAAAATTATTTTGGGCCGAGGCCCTCGGGGGCGTGCCTGATGAGCTGTTAAGCGGATCCATGGGCTCCGTGGGTCCGTTGGGATGTTTTTAGGGCGTCCCATAGGCGAAAGAGTGAAAACTGCAGTTTTTTGGCGATATTCGGTGGGTGTTAGCCCACGGATCGCTGGGGTGGCGCTTGCTTCGGAAATTATTTTGGGCCGAGGACCTCAGGGGCGTCCCTGACGAGCTGTTAAGCGGATCCACGGGCTACGTGGGTCCATTGGGATGTTTTTAGGGCGTCCCATAGGCGAAAGAGTGAAAACTGCAGTTTTTTGGCAATTTTCGGTGGGTGTTAGCCCACGGATCGCTGGGGTGGCGCTTGCTTCGAAAATTATTTTGGGCCGAGGCCCTCGGGGGCGTCCCTGACGAGCTGTTAAGTGGATGCATGGGCTCCGTGGGTCCGTTGGGATGTTTTTAGGGCGTCCCATAGGCGAAAGAGTGCAAAATTGCAGTTTTTTGGCGATTTTCGGTGGGTGTTAGCCCACGGATCGCTGGGGTGGCGCTTGCTCCAAAAATTATTTTGGGCCGAGGCCCTCGGGGGCGTCCCTGACGAGCTGTTAAGCGGATCCATGGGCTCCGTGGGTCCGTTGGGATGATTTTAGGGCGTCCCATAGGCGAAAGAGTGAAAACTGCAGTTTTTTGGCGATTTTCGGTGGGTGTTAGCCCACGGATCGCTGGGGTGGCGCTTGATCCGGAAATTATTTTGGGTCGAGGCCCTCGGGGGCGTCCCTGACGAGCTGTTAAGCGGATCCATGGGCTCCGTGGGTCCGTTGGGATGTTTTTAGGGCGTCCCATAGGCGAAAGAGTGCAAAATTGCAGTTTTTTGGCGATTTTCGGTGGGTGTTAGCCCACGGATCGCTGCGGTGGCGCTTGCTCCAAAAATTATTTTGGGCCGAGGCCCTCGGGGGCGTCCCTGATGAGCTGTTAAGCGGATCCATGGGCTCCGTGGGTCCGTTGGGATGTTTTTAGGGCGTCCCATAGGCGAAAGAGTGAAAACTGCAGTTTTTTGGCGATTTTCGGTGGGTGTTAGCCCACGGATCGCTGGGGTGGCGCTTGCTCCGGAAATTATTTTGGGCTGAGGCCCTCGGGGGCGTCCCTGACGAGCTGTTAAGCGGATCCATGGGCTCCGTGGGTCCGTTGGGATGTTTTTAGGGCGTCCCATAGGCGAAAGAGTGAAAACTGTAGTTTTTTGGCGATTTTCGGTGGGTGTTAGCCCACGGATCGCTGGGGTGGCGCTTGCTCCTGAAATTATTTTGGGCCGAGCCCCTCGGGGGCATCCCTGACGAGCTGTTAAGCGGATCCATGGGCTCCGTGGGGCCTGTGGGAGGTTTTAAGGGCGTCCCAGAGGCAGAAGAGTGAAAACGGCAGTTTTTTGGCGATTTTCCGTGGGTGTTAGCCCACGGATCGCTGGGGTGGCGCTGGCTCCTGAAATTATTTTGGGCCGAACCCCTCGGGGGTGTCCCTGACGAGCTGTTAAGCGGATTCATGGGCTCCGTGGGGCCTGTGGGAGGTTTTAAGGGCGTCCCAGAGGCGAAAGAGTGAAAACGCCAGTTTTTTGGCGATTTTCCGTGGGTGTTAGCCCACGGATCGCTGGGGTGGCGCTGGCTCCGGAAATTATTTTGGGCCGAGCCCCTCGGGGGCATCCCTGACGAGCTGTTAAACGGATCCATGGGCTCCGTGGGGCCAGTGGGAGGTTTTAAGGGCGTCCCAGAGGCGAAAGAGTGAAAACGGCAGTTTTTTGGCGATTTTCCGTGGGTGTTAGCCCACGGATCGCTGGGGTGGCGCTGGCTCCGGAAATTATTTTGGGCCGAGCCCCTCGGGGGCATCCCTGACGAGCTGTTAAGCAGATCCATGGGCTCCGTGGGGCCAGTGGGAGGTTTTAAGGGCATCCCAGAGGCGAAAGAGTGAAAACGGCAGTTTTTTGGCGATTTTCCGTGGGTGTTAGCCCACGGATCGCTGGGGTGGCGCTGGCTCCGGAAATTATTTTGGGCCGAGCCCCTCGGGGGCGTCCCTGACGAGCTGTTAAGCGGATCCATGGGCTCCGTGGGGCCTGTGGGAGGTTTTAAGGGCGTCCCAGAGGTGAAAGAGTGAAAACGGCAGTTTTTTGGCGATTTTCCGTGGGTGTTAGCCCACGGATCGCTGGGGTGGCGCTGGCTCCGGAAATTATTTTGGGCCGAGCCCCTCGGGGGCATCCCTGACGAGCTGTTAAGCGGATCCA
Organism: Capsicum rhomboideum; assembly: GCA_031232105.1. NCBI lineage: Eukaryota > Viridiplantae > Streptophyta > Magnoliopsida > Solanales > Solanaceae > Capsicum > Capsicum rhomboideum. The sequence goes on from CP124714.1 coordinate 289,734, forward strand.
TGGGCTCCGTGGGGCCAGTGGGAGGTTTTAAGGGCGTCCCAGAGGCGAAAGAGTGAAAACGGCAGTTTTTTGGCGATTTTCCGTGGGTGTTAGCCCACGGATCGCTGGGGTGGCGCTGGCTCCGGAAATTATTTTGGGCCGAGCCCCTCGGGGGCGTCCCTGACGAGCTGTTAAGTGGATCCATGGGATCCGTGGGGCCTGTGGGAGGTTTTAAGGGCGTCCCAGAGGCGAAAGAGTGAAAACGGCAGTTTTTTGGCAATTTTCCGTGGGTGTTAGCCCACGGATCGCTGGGGTGGCGCTGGCTCCGGAAATTATTTTGGGCCGAGCCCCTCGGGGGCATCCCTGACGAGCTGTTAAGCGGATCCATGGGCTCCGTGGGGCCAGTGGGAGGTTTTAAGGGCGTCCCAGAGGCGAAAGAGTGAAAACGACAGTTTTTTGGCGATTTTCCGTGGGTGTTAGCCCACGGATCGCTGGGGTGGCGCTGGCTCTGGAAATTATTTTGGGCCGAGCCCCTCGAGGGCGTCCCTGACGAGCTGTTAAGCGGATCCATGGGCTCCGTGGGGCCTGTGGGAGGTTTTAAGGGCGTCCCAGAGGCGAAAGAGTGAAAACGGCATTTTTTTGGCGATTTTTCGTGGGTGTTAGCCCACGGATCGCTGGGGTGGCGCTGGCTCCGGAAATTATTTTGGGCCGAGCCCCTCGGGGGCGTCCCTGACGAGCTGTTAAGCGGATCCATGGGCTCCGTGGGGCCTGTGGGAGGTTTTAAGGGCGTCCCAGAGGTGAAAGAGTGAAAACGGCAGTTTTTTGGCGATTTTCCGTGGGTGTTAGCCCACGGATCGCTGGGGTGGCGCTGGCTCCGGAAATTATTTTGGGCCGAGCCCCTCGGGGGCGTCCCTGACGAGCTGTTAAGCGGATCCATGGGCTCCGTGGGGCCTGTGGGAGGTTTTAAGGGCGTCCCAGAGGCGAAAGAGTGAAAACGGCAGTTTTTTGGCGATTTTCCGTGGGTGTTAGCCCACGGATCGCTGGGGTGGCGCTGGCTCCGAAAATTATTTTGGGCCGAGCCCCTCGGGGGCGTCCCTGACGAGCTGTTAAGCGGATCCATGGGATTCGTGGGTCCTGTGGGAGGTTCTAAGGGCGTCCCAGAGGCGAAAGAGTGAAAACGCCAGTTTTTTGGCGATTTTCCGTGGGTGTTAGCCCACGGATCGCTGGGGTGGCGCTGGCTCCGGAAATTATTTTGGGCCGAACCCCTCGGGGGCGTCCCTGACGAGCTGTTAAGTGGATCCATGGGCTCCGTGGGGCCTGTGGGAGGTTTTAAGGGCGTCCCAGAGGCGAAAGAGTGATAACGGTAGTTTTTTGGCGATTTTCCGTGGGTGTTAGCCCACGGATCGCTGGGGTGGCGCTGGCTCCGAAAATTATTTTGGGCCGAGCCCTCAGGGGCATCCCTGACGAGCTGTTAAGCGGATCCATGGGCTCCGTGGGGCCTGTGCGAGGTTTTAAGGGCGTCCCAGAGGCGAAAGAGTGAAAACGGCAGTTTTTTGGCAATTTTCCGTGGGTGTTAGCCCACGGATCGCTGGGGTGGCGCTGGCTCCGGAAATTATTTTGGGCCGAGCCCCTCGGGGGCATCCCTGACGAGCTGTTAAGCGGATCCATGGGCTCCGTGGGGCCAGTGGGAGGTTTTAAGGGCGTCCCAGAGGCGAAAGAGTGAAAACGGCAGTTTTTTGGCGATTTTCCGTGGGTGTTAGCCCACGGATCGCTGGGGTGGCGCTGGCTCCGGAAATTATTTTGGGCCGAGCCCCTCGGGGGTATCCCTGACGAGCTGTTAAGCGGATCCATGGGCTCCGTGGGGCCAGTGGGAGGTTTTAAGGGCATCCCAGAGGCGAAAGAGTGAAAACGGCAGTTTTTTGGCGATTTTCCGTGGGTGTTAGCCCACGGATCGCTGGGGTGGCGCTGGCTCCAGAAATTATTTTGGGCCGAGCCCCTCGGGGGCGTCCCTGACGAGCTGTTAAGCGGATCCATGGGCTCCGTGGGGCCTGTGGGAGGTTTTAAGGGCGTCCCAGAGGCGAAAGAGTGAAAACGGCAGTTTTTTGGCAATTTTCCGTGGGTGTTAGCCCACGGATCGCTGGGGTGGCGCTGGCTCCGGAAATTATTTTGGGCCGAGCCCCTCGGGGGCGTACCTGATGAGCTGTTAAGTGGATCCATGGGCTCCGTGGGGCCTGTGGGAGGTTTTAAGGGCGTCCCAGAGGCGAAAGAGTGAAAACGGCAGTTTTTTGGCGATTTTTCGTGGGTGTTAGCCCACGGATCGCTGGGGTGGCGCTGGCTCTGGAAATTATTTTGGGCCGAGCCCCTCGGGGGCGTCCCTGACGAGCTGTTAAGCGGATCCATGGGCTCCGTGGGGCCTGTGGGAGGTTTTAAGGGCGTCCCAGAGGTGAAAGAGTGAAAACGGCAGTTTTTTGGCGATTTTCCGTGGGTGTTAGCCCACGGATCGATGGGGTGGCGCTGGCTCCGGAAATTATTTTGGCCCGAGCCCCTCGGGGGCATTCCTGACGAGCTGTTAAGTGGATCCATGGGCTCCGTGGGGCCTGTTGGAGGTTTTAAGGGTGTCCCAGAGGCGAAAGAGTGAAAACGGCAGTTTTTTGGCGATTTTCCGTGGGTGTTAGCCCACGGATCGCTGGGGTGGCGCTGGCTCCAGAAATTATTTTGGGCCGAGCCCCTCGGGGGCGTCCCTGACGAGCTGTTAAGTGGATCCATGGGCTCCGTGGGGCCTGTGGGAGGTTTTAAGGGCGTCCCAAAGGCGAAAGAGTGATAACGGCAGTTTTTTGGCGATTTTCCGTGGGTGTTAGCCCACGGATCGCTGGGGTGGCGCTGGCTCCGAAAATTATTTTGGGCCGAGCCCCTCGGGGGCATCCCTGACGAGCTGTTAAGCGGATCCATGGGCTCCGTGGGGCCTGTGCGAGGTTTTAAGGGCGTCCCAGAGGCGAAAGAGTGAAAACGGCAGTTTTTTGGCAATTTTCCATGGGTGTTAGCCCACGGATCGCTGGGGTGGTGCTGGCTCCGGAAATTATTTTGGGCCGAGCCCCTCGGGGGCATCCCTGACGAGCTGTTAAGCGGATCCATGGGCTCCGTGGGGCCAGTGGGAGGTTTTAAGGGCATCCCAGAGGCGAAAGAGTGAAAACGGCAGTTTTTTGGCGATTTTCCGTGGGTGTTAGCCCACGGATCGCTGGGGTGGCGCTGGCTCCGGAAATTATTTTGGGCCGAGCCCCTCGGGGGCATCCCTGACGAGCTGTTAAGCGGATCCATGGGCTCCGTGGGGCCTGTGGGAGGTTTTAAGGGCGTCCCAGAGGCGAAAGAGTGAAAACGGCAGTTTTTTGGCAATTTTCCGTGGGTGTTAGCCCACGGATCGCTGGGGTGGCGCTGGCTCCGGAAATTATTTTGGGCCGAGCCCCTCGGGGGCATCCCTGACGAGCTGTTAAGCGGATCCATGGGCTCCGTGGGGCCAGTGGGAGGTTTTAAGGGCGTCCCAGAGGCGAAAGAGTGAAAACGGCAGTTTTTTGGCGATTTTCCGTGGGTGTTAGCCCACGGATCGCTGGGGTGGCGCTGGCTCCGGAAATTATTTTGGGCCGAGCCCCTCGGGGGCATCCCTGACGAGCTGTTAAGCGGATCCATGGGCTCCGTGGGGCCAGTGGGAGGTTTTAAGGGCATCCCAGAGGCGAAAGAGTGAAAACGGCAGTTTTTTGGCGATTTTCCGTGGGTGTTAGCCCACGGATCGCTGGGGTGGCGCTGGCTCCGGAAATTATTTTGGGCCGAGCCCCTCGGGGGCATCCCTGACGAGCTGTTAAGCGGATCCATGGGCTCCGTGGGGCCTGTGGGAGGTTTTAAGGGCATCCCAGAGGTGAAAGAGTGAAAACGGCAGTTTTTTGGCGATTTTCCGTGGGTGTTAGCCCACGGATTGCTGGGGTGGCGCTGGCTCCGGAAATTATTTTGGGCCGAGCCCCTCGGGGGAATCCCTGACGAGCTGTTAAGCGGATCCATGGGCTCCGTGGGGCCAGTGGGAGGTTTTAAGGGCGTCCCAGAGGCGAAAGAGTGAAAACGGCAGTTTTTTGGCGATTTTCCGTGGGTGTTAGCCCACGGATCGCTGGGGTGGCGCTGGCTCCGGAAATTATTTTGGGCCGAGCCCCTCGGGGGCGTCCCTGACGAGCTGTTAAGTGGATCCATGGGATCCGTGGGGCCTGTGGGAGGTTTTAAGGGCGTCCCAGAGGCGAAAGAGTGAAAACGGCAGTTTTTTGGCAATTTTCCGTGGGTGTTAGCCCACGGATCGCTGGGGTGGCGCTGGCTCCGGAAATTATTTTGGGCCGAGCCCCTCGGGGGCATCCCTGACGAGCTGTTAAGCGGATCCATGGGCTCCGTGGGGCCAGTGGGAGGTTTTAAGGGCGTCCCAGAGGCGAAAGAGTGAAAACGACAGTTTTTTGGCGATTTTCCGTGGGTGTTAGCCCACGGATCGCTGGGGTGGCGCTGGCTCCGGAAATTATTTTGGGCCGAGCCCCTCGAGGGCGTCCCTGACGAGCTGTTAAGCGGATCCATGGGCTCCGTGGGGCCTGTGGGAGGTTTTAAGGGCGTCCCAGAGGCGAAAGAGTGAAAACGGCAGTTTTTTGGCGATTTTTCGTGGGTGTTAGCCCACGGATCGCTGGGGTGGCGCTGGCTCCGGAAATTATTTTGGGCCGAGCCCCTCGAGGGCGTCCCTGACGAGCTGTTAAGTGGATCCATGGGCTCCGTGGGGCCTGTGGGAGGTTTTAAGGGCGTCCCAGAGGTGAAAGAGTGAAAACGGCAGTTTTTTGGCGATTTTCCGTGGGTGTTAGCCCACGGATCGCTAGGGTGGCGCTGGCTCCGGAAATTATTTTGGGCCGAGCCCCTCGGGGGCATCCCTGACGAGCTGTTAAGTGGATCCATGGGCTCCGTGGGGCCTGTGGGAGGTTTTAAGGGTGTCCCAGAGGCGAAAGAGTGAAAACGGCAGTTTTTTGGCAATTTTCCGTGGGTGTTAGCCCACGGATCGCTGGGGTGGCGCTGGCTCCGGAAATTATTTTGGGCCGAGCCCCTCGGGGGCGTCCCTGACGAGCTATTAAGCGGATCCATGGGCTCCGTGGGGCCTGTGGGAGGTTTTAAGGGCGTCCCAGAGGCGAAAGAGTGAAAACGACAGTTTTTTGGCGATTTTCCGTGGGTGTTAGCCCACGGATCGCTGGGGTGGCGCTGGCTCCGGAAATTATTTTGGGCCGAGCCCCTCGGGGGCGTCCCTGACGAGCTGTTAAGCGGATCCATGGGCTCCGTGGGGCCTGTGGGAGGTTTTAAGGGCGTCCCAGAGGCGAAAGAGTGAAAACGGCAGTTTTTTGGCGATTTTCCGTGGGTGTTAGCCCACGGATCGCTGGGGTGGCGCTGGCTCCGAAAATTATTTTGGGCCGAGCCCCTCGGGGGCGTCCCTGACGAGCTGTTAAGCGGATCCATGGGCTTCGTGGGTCCTGTGGGAGGTTCTAAGGGCGTCCCAGAGGCGAAAGAGTGAAAACGCCAGTTTTTTGGCGATTTTCCGTGGGTGTTAGCCCACGGATCGCTGGGGTGGCGCTGGCTCCGGAAATTATTTTGGGCCGAACCCCTCGGGGGCGTCCCTGACGAGCTGTTAAGTGGATCCATGGGCTCCGTGGGGCCTGTGGGAGGTTTTAAGGGCGTCCCAGAGGCGAAAGAGTGATAACGGCAGTTTTTTGGCGATTTTCCGTGGGTGTTAGCCCACGGATCGCTGGGGTGGCGCTGGCTCCGAAAATTATTTTGGGCCGAGCCCTCAGGGGCATCCCTGACGAGCTGTTAAGCGGATCCATGGGCTCCGTGGGGCCTGTGCGAGGTTTTAAGGGCGTCCCAGAGGCGAAAGAGTGAAAACGGCAGTTTTTTGGCAATTTTCCGTGGGTGTTAGCCCACGGATCGCTGGGGTGGCGCTGGCTCCGGAAATTATTTTGGGCCGAGCCCCTCGGGGGCATCCCTGACGAGCTGTTAAGCGGATCCATGGGCTCCGTGGGGCCAGTGGGAGGTTTTAAGGGCGTCCCAGAGGCGAAAGAGTGAAAACGGCAGTTTTTTGGCGATTTTCCGTGGGTGTTAGCCCACGGATCGCTGGGGTGGCGCTGGCTCCGGAAATTATTTTGGGCCGAGCCCCTCGGGGGCATCCCTGACGAGCTGTTAAGCGGATCCATGGGCTCCGTGGGGCCAGTGGGAGGTTTTAAGGGCATCCCAGAGGCGAAAGAGTGAAAACGGCAGTTTTTTGGCGATTTTCCGTGGGTGTTAGCCCACGGATCGCTGGGGTGGCGCTGGCTCCGGAAATTATTTTGGGCCGAGCCCCTCGGGGGCATCCCTGACGAGCTGTTAAGCGGATCCATGGGCTCCGTGGGGCCAGTGGGAGGTTTTAAGGGCGTCCCAGAGGCGAAAGAGTGAAAACGGCAGTTTTTTGGCGATTTTCCGTGGGTGTTAGCCCACGGATCGCTGGGGTGGCGCTGGCTCCGGAAATTATTTTGGGCCGAGCCCCTCGGGGGCGTCCCTGACGAGCTGTTAAGTGGATCCATGGGATCCGTGGGGCCTGTGGGAGGTTTTAAGGGCGTCCCAGAGGCGAAAGAGTGAAAACGGCAGTTTTTTGGCAATTTTCCGTGGGTGTTAGCCCACGGATCGCTGGGGTGGCGCTGGCTCCGGAAATTATTTTGGGCCGAGCCCCTCTGGGGCATCCCTGACGAGCTGTTAAGCGGATCCATGGGCTCCGTGGGGCCAGTGGGAGGTTTTAAGGGCGTCCCAGAGGCGAAAGAGTGAAAACGACAGTTTTTTGGCGATTTTCCGTGGGTGTTAGCCCACGGATCGCTGGGGTGGCGCTGGCTCCGGAAATTATTTTGGGCCGAGCCCCTCGGGGGCGTCCCTGACGAGCTATTAAGCGGATCCATGGGCTCCGTGGGGCCTGTGGGAGGTTTTAAGGGCGTCCCAGAGGCGAAAGAGTGAAAACGGCAGTTTTTTGGCGATTTTCCGTGGGTGTTAGCCCACGGATCGCTGGGGTGGCGCTGGCTCCGGAAATTATTTTGGGCCGAGCCCCTCGGGGGCGTCCCTGACGAGCTGTTAAGCGGATCCATGGGCTCCGTGGGGCCTGTGGGAGGTTTTAAGGGCGTCCCAGAGGCGAAAGAGTGAAAACGGCAGTTTTTTGGCGATTTTCCGTGGGTGTTAGCCCACGGATCGCTGGGGTGGCGCTGGCTCCGGAAATTATTTTGGGCCGAGCCCCTCGGGGGCGTCCCTGACGAGCTGTTAAGCGGATCCATGGGCTTCGTGGGTCCTGTGGGAGGTTCTAAGGGCATCCCAGAGGCGAAAGAGTGAAAACGCCAGTTTTTTGGCGATTTTCCGTGGGTGTTAGCCCACGGATCGCTGGGGTGGCGCTGGCTCCGGAAATTATTTTGGGCCGAACCCCTCGGGGGCGTCCCTGACGAGCTGTTAAGCGGATCCATGGGCTCCGTGGGGCCTGTGGGAGGTTTTAAGGGCGTCCCAGAGGCGAAAGAGTGAAAATGACAGTTTTTTGGCGATTTTCCGTGGGTGTTAGCCCACGGATCGCTGGGGTGGCGCTGGCTCCGGAAATTATTTTGGGCCGAGCCCCTCGGGGGCATCCTTGACGAGCTGTTAAGCGGATCCATGGGCTCCGTGGGGCCTGTGGGAGGTTTTAAGGGCGTCCCAGAGGCGAAAGAGTGAAAAGGCAGTTTTTTGGCGATTTTCCGTGGGTGTTAGCCCACGGATCGCTGGGGTGGCGCTGGCTCCGAAAATTATTTTGGGCCGAGCCCCTCGGGGGCGTCCCTGACGAGCTGTTAAGCGGATCCATGGGCTTCGTGGGTCCTGTGGGAGGTTCTAAGGGCGTCCCAGAGGCGAAAGAGTGAAAACGCCAGTTTTTTGGCGATTTTCCGTGGGTGTTAGCCCACGGATCGCTGGGGTGGCGCTGGCTTCGGAAATTATTTTGGGCCGAACCCCTCGGGGGCGTCCCTGACGAGCTGTTAAGTGGATCCATGGGCTTCGTGGGGCCTGTGGGAGGTTTTAAGGGCGTCCCAGAGGCGAAAGAGTGATAACGGCAGTTTTTTGGCGATTTTCCGTGGGTGTTAGCCCACGGATCGCTGGGGTGGCGCTGGCTCCGAAAATTATTTTGGGCCGAGCCCTCAGGGGCATCCCTGACGAGCTGTTAAGCGGATCCATGGGCTCCGTGGGGCCTGTGCGAGGTTTTAAGGGCGTCCCAGAGGCGAAAGAGTGAAAACGGCAGTTTTTTGGCAATTTTCCGTGGGTGTTAGCCCACGGATCGCTGGGGTGGCGCTGGCTCCGGAAATTATTTTGGGCCGAGCCCCTCGGGGGCATCCCTGACGAGCTGTTAAGCGGATCCATGGGCTCCGTGGGGCCAGTGGGAGGTTTTAAGGGCGTCCCAGAGGCGAAAGAGTGAAAACGGCAGTTTTTTGGCGATTTTCCGTGGGTGTTAGCCCACGGATCGCTGGGGTGGCGCTGGCTCCGGAAATTATTTTGGGCCGAGCCCCTCGGGGGCGTCCCTGACGAGCTGTTAAGTGGATCCATGGGATCCGTGGGGCCTGTGGGAGGTTTTAAGGGCATCCCAGAGGCGAAAGAGTGAAAACGGCAGTTTTTTGGCAATTTTTCGTGGGTGTTAGCCCACGGATCGCTGGGGTGGCGCTGGCTCCGGAAATTATTTTGGGCCGAGCCCCTCGGGGGCGTCCCTGACGAGCTGTTAAGCGGATCCATGGGCTCCGTGGGGCCTGTGGGAGGTTTTAAGGGCGTCCCAGAGGTGAAAGAGTGAAAACGGCAGTTTTTTGGCGATTTTCTGTGGGTGTTAGCCCACGGATCGCTGGGGTGGCGCTGGCTCCGGAAATTATTTTGGGCCGAGCCACTCGGGGGCATCCCTGACGAGCTGTTAAGTGGATCCATGGGCTCCGTGGGGCCTGTGGGAGGTTTTAAGGGTGTCCCAGAGGCGAAAGAGTGAAAACGGCAGTTTTTTGGCAATTTTCCGTGGGTGTTAGCCCACGGATCGCTGGGGTGGCGCTGGCTCCGGAAATTATTTTGGGCCGAGCCCCTCGGGGGCGTCCCTGACGAGCTATTAAGCGGATCCATGGGCTCCGTGGGGCCTGTGGGAGGTTTTAAGGGCGTCCCAGAGGCGAAAGAGTGAAAACGACAGTTTTTTGGCGATTTTCCGTGGGTGTTAGCCCACGGATCGCTGGGGTGGCGCTGGCTCCGGAAATTATTTTGGGCCGAGCCCCTCGGGGGCGTCCCTGACGAGCTGTTAAGCGGATCCATGGGCTCCGTGGGGCCTGTGGGAGGTTTTAAGGGCGTCCCAGAGGCGAAAGAGTGAAAACGGCAGTTTTTTGGCGATTTTCCGTGGGTGTTAGCCCACGGATCGCTGGGGTGGCGCTGGCTCCGAAAATTATTTTGGGCCGAGCCCCTCGGGGGCGTCCCTGACGAGCTGTTAAGCGGATCCATGGGCTTCGTGGGTCCTGTGGGAGGTTCTAAGGGCGTCCCAGAGGCGAAAGAGTGAAAACGCCAGTTTTTTGGCGATTTTCCGTGGGTGTTAGCCCACGGATCGCTGGGGTGGCGCTGGCTCCGGAAATTATTTTGGGCCGAACCCCTCGGGGGCGTCCCTGACGAGCTGTTAAGCGGATCCATGGGCTCCGTGGGGCCTGTGGGAGGTTTTAAGGGCGTCCCAGAGGCGAAAGAGTGAAAACGACAGTTTTTTGGCGATTTTCCGTGGGTGTTAGCCCACGGATCGCTGGGGTGGCGCTGGCTCCGGAAATTATTTTGGGCCGAGCCCCTCGGGGGCATCCCTGACGAGCTGTTAAGCGGATCCATGGGCTCCGTGGGGCCTGTGGGAGGTTTTAAGGGCGTCCCAGAGGCGAAAGAGTGAAAACGGCAGTTTTTTGGCGATTTTCCGTGGGTGTTAGCCCACGGATCGCTGGGGTGGCGCTGGCTCCGAAAATTATTTTGGGCCGAGCCCCTCGGGGGCGTCCCTGACGAGCTGTTAAGCGGATCCATGGGCTTCGTGGGTCCTGTGGGAGGTTCTAAGGGCGTCCCAGAGGCGAAAGAGTGAAAACGCCAGTTTTTTGGCGATTTTCCGTGGGTGTTAGCCCACGGATCGCTGGGGTGGCGCTGGCTCCGGAAATTATTTTGGGCCGAACCCCTCGGGGGCGTCCCTGACGAGCTGTTAAGTGGATCCATGGGCTCCGTGGGGCCTGTGGGAGGTTTTAAGGGCGTCCCAGAGGCGAAAGAGTGATAACGGCAGTTTTTTGGCGATTTTCCGTGGGTGTTAGCCCACGGATCGCTGGGGTGGCGCTGGCTCCGAAAATTATTTTGGGCCGAGCCCTCAGGGGCATCCCTGACGAGCTGTTAAGCGGATCCATGGGCTCCGTGGGGCCTGTGCGAGGTTTTAAGGGCGTCCCAGAGGCGAAAGAGTGAAAACGGCAGTTTTTTGGCAATTTTCCGTGGGTGTTAGCCCACGGATCGCTGGGGTGGCGCTGGCTCCGGAAATTATTTTGGGCCGAGCCCCTCGGGGGCATCCCTGACGAGCTGTTAAGCGGATCCATGGGCTCCGTGGGGCCAGTGGGAGGTTTTAAGGGCGTCCCAGAGGCGAAAGAGTGAAAACGGCAGTTTTTTGGCGATTTTCCGTGGGTGTTAGCCCACGGATCGCTGGGGTGGCGCTGGCTCCGGAAATTATTTTGGGCCGAGGCCCTCGGGGGCGTCCCTGACGAGCTGTTAAGTGGATCCATGGGATCCGTGGGGCCTGTGGGAGGTTTTAAGGGCGTCCCAGAGGCGAAAGAGTGAAAACGGCAGTTTTTTGGCAATTTTCCGTGGGTGTTAGCCCACGGATCGCTGGGGTGGCGCTGGCTCCGAAAATTATTTTGGGCCGAGCCCCTCGGGGGCGTCCCTGACGAGCTATTAAGCGGATCCATGGGCTCCGTGGGGCCTGTGGGAGGTTTTAAGGGCGTCCCAGAGGCGAAAGAGTGAAAACGACAGTTTTTTGGCGATTTTCCGTGGGTGTTAGCCCACGGATCGCTGGGGTGGCGCTGGCTCCGGAAATTATTTTGGGCCGAGCCCCTCGGGGGCGTCCCTGACGAGCTGTTAAGCGGATCCATGGGCTCCGTGGGGCCTGTGGGAGGTTTTAAGGGCGTCCCAGAGGCGAAAGAGTGAAAACGGCAGTTTTTTGGCGATTTTCCGTGGGTGTTAGCCCACGGATCGCTGGGGTGGCGCTGGCTCCGAAAATTATTTTGGGCCGAGCCCCTCGGGGGCGTCCCTGACGAGCTGTTAAGCGGATCCATGGGCTTCGTGGGTCCTGTGGGAGGTTCTAAGGGCGTCCCAGAGGCGAAAGAGTGAAAACGACAGTTTTTTGGCGATTTTCCGTGGGTGTTAGCCCACGGATCGCTGGGGTGGCGCTGGCTCCGGAAATTATTTTGGGCCGAACCCCTCGGGGGCGTCCCTGACGAGCTATTAAGTGGATCCATGGGCTCCGTGGGGCCTGTGGGAGGTTTTAAGGGCGTCCCAGAGGCGAAAGAGTGATAACGGCAGTTTTTTGGCGATTTTCCGTGGGTGTTAGCCCACGGATCGCTGGGGTGGCGCTGGCTCCGAAAATTATTTTGGGCCGAGCCCTCAGGGGCATCCCTGACGAGCTGTTAAGCGGATCCATGGGCTCCGTGGGGCCTGTGCGAGGTTTTAAGGGCGTCCCAGAGGCGAAAGAGTGAAAACGGCAGTTTTTTGGCAATTTTCCGTGGGTGTTAGCCCACGGATCGCTGGGGTGGCGCTGGCTCCGGAAATTATTTTGGGCCGAGCCCCTCGGGGGCATCCCTGACGAGCTGTTAAGCGGATCCATGGGCTCCGTGGGGCCAGTGGGAGGTTTTAAGGGCGTCCCAGAGGCGAAAGAGTGAAAACGGCAGTTTTTTGGCGATTTTCCGTGGGTGTTAGCCCACGGATCGCTGGGGTGGCGCTGGCTCCGGAAATTATTTTGGGCCGAGCCCCTCGGGGGCGTCCCTGACGAGCTGTTAAGTGGATCCATGGGATTCGTGGGGCCTGTGGGAGGTTTTAAGGGCGTCCCAGAGGCGAAAGAGTGAAAACGGCAGTTTTTTGGCGATTTTTCGTGGGTGTTAGCCCACGGATCGCTGGGGTGGCGCTGGCTCCGGAAATTATTTTGGGCCGAGCCCCTCGGGGGCGTCCCTGACGAGCTGTTAAGCGGATCCATGGGCTCCGTGGGGCCTGTGGGAGGTTTTAAGGGCGTCCCAGAGGTGAAAGAGTGAAAACGGCAGTTTTTTGGCGATTTTCTGTGGGTGTTAGCCCACGGATCGCTGGGGTGGCGCTGGCTCCGGAAATTATTTTGGGCCGAGCCCCTCGGGGGCATCCCTGACGAGCTGTTAAGTGGATCCATGGGCTCCGTGGGGCCTGTGGGAGGTTTTAAGGGTGTCCCAGAGGCGAAAGAGTGAAAACGGCAGTTTTTTGGCAATTTTCCGTGGGTGTTAGCCCACGGATCGCTGGGGTGGCGCTGGCTCCGGAAATTATTTTGGGCCGAGCCCCTCGGGGGCGTCCCTGACGAGCTATTAAGCGGATCCATGGGCTCCGTGGGGCCTGTGGGAGGTTTTAAGGGCGTCCCAGAGGCGAAAGAGTGAAAACGACAGTTTTTTGGCGATTTTCCGTGGGTGTTAGCCCACGGATCGCTGGGGTGGCGCTGGCTCCGGAAATTATTTTGGGCCGAGCCCCTCGGGGGCGTCCCTGACGAGCTGTTAAGCGGATCCATGGGCTCCGTGGGGCCTGTGGGAGGTTTTAAGGGCGTCCCAGAGGCGAAAGAGTGAAAACGGCAGTTTTTTGGCGATTTTCCGTGGGTGTTAGCCCACGGATCGCTGGGGTGGCGCTGGCTCCGAAAATTATTTTGGGCCGAGCCCCTCGGGGGCGTCCCTGACGAGCTGTTAAGCGGATCCATGGGCTTCGTGGGTCCTGTGGGAGGTTCTAAGGGCGTCCCAGAGGCGAAAGAGTGAAAACGCCAGTTTTTTGGCGATTTTCCGTGGGTGTTAGCCCACGGATCGCTGGGGTGGCGCTGGCTCCGGAAATTATTTTGGGCCGAACCCCTCGGGGGCGTCCCTGACGAGCTGTTAAGCGGATCCATGGGCTCCGTGGGGCCTGTGGGAGGTTTTAAGGGCGTCCCAGAGGCGAAAGAGTGAAAACGACAGTTTTTTGGCGATTTTCCGTGGGTGTTAGCCCACGGATCGCTGGGGTGGCGCTGGCTCCGGAAATTATTTTGGGCCGAGCCCCTCGGGGGCATCCCTGACGAGCTGTTAAGCGGATCCATGGGCTCCGTGGGGCCTGTGGGAGGTTTTAAGGGCGTCCCAGAGGCGAAAGAGTGAAAACGGCAGTTTTTTGGCGATTTTCCGTGGGTGTTAGCCCACGGATCGCTGGGGTGGCGCTGGCTCCGAAAATTATTTTGGGCCGAGCCCCTCGGGGGCGTCCCTGACGAGCTGTTAAGCGGATCCATGGGCTTCGTGGGTCCTGTGGGAGGTTCTAAGGGCGTCCCAGAGGCGAAAGAGTGAAAACGCCAGTTTTTTGGCGATTTTCCGTGGGTGTTAGCCCACGGATCGCTGGGGTGGCGCTGGCTCCGGAAATTATTTTGGGCCGAACCCCTCGGGGGCGTCCCTGACGAGCTGTTAAGTGGATCCATGGGCTCCGTGGGGCCTGTGGGAGGTTTTAAGGGCGTCCCAGAGGCGAAAGAGTGATAACGGCAGTTTTTTGGCGATTTTCCGTGGGTGTTAGCCCACGGATCGCTGGGGTGGCGCTGGCTCCGAAAATTATTTTGGGCCGAGCCCTCAGGGGCATCCCTGACGAGCTGTTAAGCGGATCCATGGGCTCCGTGGGGCCTGTGCGAGGTTTTAAGGGCGTCCCAGAGGCGAAAGAGTGAAAACGGCAGTTTTTTGGCAATTTTCCGTGGGTGTTAGCCCACGGATCGCTGGGGTGGCGCTGGCTCCGGAAATTATTTTGGGCCGAGCCCCTCGGGGGCATCCCTGACGAGCTGTTAAGCGGATCCATGGGCTCCGTGGGGCCAGTGGGAGGTTTTAAGGGCGTCCCAGAGGCGAAAGAGTGAAAACGGCAGTTTTTTGGCGATTTTCCGTGGGTGTTAGCCCACGGATCGCTGGGGTGGCGCTGGCTCCGGAAATTATTTTGGGCCGAGCCCCTCGGGGGCGTCCCTGACGAGCTGTTAAGTGGATCCATGGGATCCGTGGGGCCTGTGGGAGGTTTTAAGGGCGTCCCAGAGGCGAAAGAGTGAAAACGGCAGTTTTTTGGCAATTTTCCGTGGGTGTTAGCCCACGGATCGCTGGGGTGGCGCTGGCTCCGGAAATTATTTTGGGCCGAGCCCCTCGGGGGCATCCCTGACGAGCTGTTAAGCGGATCCATGGGCTCCGTGGGGCCAGTGGGAGGTTTTAAGGGCGTCCCAGAGGCGAAAGAGTGAAAACGACAGTTTTTTGGCGATTTTCCGTGGGTGTTAGCCCACGGATCGCTGGGGTGGCGCTGGCTCCGGAAATTATTTTGGGCCGAGCCCCTCGAGGGCGTCCCTGACGAGCTGTTAAGCGGATCCATGGGCTCCGTGGGGCCTGTGGGAGGTTTTAAGGGCGTCCCAGAGGCGAAAGAGTGAAAACGGCAGTTTTTTGGCGATTTTTCGTGGGTGTTAGCCCACGGATCGCTGGGGTGGCGCTGGCTCCGGAAATTATTTTGGGCCGAGCCCCTCGGGGGCGTACCTGACGAGCTGTTAAGCGGATCCATGGGCTCCGTGGGGCCTGTGGGAGGTTTTAAGGGCGTCCCAGAGGTGAAAGAGTGAAAACGGCAGTTTTTTGGCGATTTTCCGTGGGTGTTAGCCCACGGATCGCTGGGGTGGCGCTGGCTCCGGAAATTATTTTGGGCCGAGCCCCTCGGGGGCATCCCTGACGAGCTGTTAAGTGGATCCATGGGATCCGTGGGGCCTGTGGGAGGTTTTAAGGGTGTCCCAGAGGCGAAAGAGTGAAAACGGCAGTTTTTTGGCAATTTTCCGTGGGTGTTAGCCCACGGATCGCTGGGGTGGCGCTGGCTCCGGAAATTATTTTGGGCCGAGCCCCTCGGGGGCGTCCCTGACGAGCTATTAAGCGGATCCATGGGCTCCGTGGGGCCTGTGGGAGGTTTTAAGGGCGTCCCAGAGGCGAAAGAGTGAAAACGACAGTTTTTTGGCGATTTTCCGTGGGTGTTAGCCCACGGATCGCTGGGGTGGCGCTGGCTCCGGAAATTATTTTGGGCCGAGCCCCTCGGGGGCGTCCCTGACGAGCTGTTAAGCGGATCCATGGGCTCCGTGGGGCCTGTGGGAGGTTTTAAGGGCGTCCCAGAGGCGAAAGAGTGAAAACGGCAGTTTTTTGGCGATTTTCCGTGGGTGTTAGCCCACGGATCGCTGGGGTGGCGCTGGCTCCGAAAATTATTTTGGGCCGAGCCCCTCGGGGGCGTCCCTGACGAGCTGTTAAGCGGATCCATGGGCTTCGTGGGTCCTGTGGGAGGTTCTAAGGGCGTCCCAGAGGCGAAAGAGTGAAAACGCCAGTTTTTTGGCGATTTTCCGTGGGTGTTAGCCCACGGATCGCTGGGGTGGCGCTGGCTCCGGAAATTATTTTGGGCCGAACCCCTCGGGGGCGTCCCTGACGAGCTGTTAAGTGGATCCATGGGCTCCGTGGGGCCTGTGGGAGGTTTTAAGGGCGTCCCAGAGGCGAAAGAGTGATAACGGCAGTTTTTTGGCGATTTTCCGTGGGTGTTAGCCCACGGATCGCTGGGGTGGCGCTGGCTCCGAAAATTATTTTGGGCCGAGCCCTCAGGGGCATCCCTGACGAGCTGTTAAGCGGATCCATGGGCTCCGTGGGGCCTGTGCGAGGTTTTAAGGGCGTCCCAGAGGCGAAAGAGTGAAAACGGCAGTTTTTTGGCAATTTTCCGTGGGTGTTAGCCCACGGATCGCTGGGGTGGCGCTGGCTCCGGAAATTATTTTGGGCCGAGCCCCTCGGGGGCATCCCTGACGAGCTGTTAAGCGGATCCATGGGCTCCGTGGGGCCAGTGGGAGGTTTTAAGGGCGTCCCAGAGGCGAAAGAGTGAAAACGGCAGTTTTTTGGCGATTTTCCGTGGGTGTTAGCCCACGGATCGCTGGGGTGGCGCTGGCTCCGAAAATTATTTTGGGCCGAGCCCCTCGGGGGCGTCCCTGACGAGCTGTTAAGCGGATCCATGGGCTTCGTGGGTCCTGTGGGAGGTTCTAAGGGCGTCCCAGAGGCGAAAGAGTGAAAACGCCAGTTTTTTGGCGATTTTCCGTGGGTGTTAGCCCACGGATCGCTGGGGTGGCGCTGGCTCCGGAAATTATTTTGGGCCGAACCCCTCGGGGGCGTCCCTGACGAGCTGTTAAGCGGATCCATGGGCTCCGTGGGGCCTGTGGGAGGTTTTAAGGGCGTCCCAGAGGCGAAAGAGTGAAAACGACAGTTTTTTGGCGATTTTCCGTGGGTGTTAGCCCACGGATCGCTGGGGTGGCGCTGGCTCCGGAAATTATTTTGGGCCGAGCCCCTCGGGGGCATCCCTGACGAGCTGTTAAGCGGATCCATGGGCTCCGTGGGGCCTGTGGGAGGTTTTAAGGGCGTCCCAGAGGCGAAAGAGTGAAAACGGCAGTTTTTTGGCGATTTTCCGTGGGTGTTAGCCCACGGATCGCTGGGGTGGCGCTGGCTCCGAAAATTATTTTGGGCCGAGCCCCTCGGGGGCGTCCCTGACGAGCTGTTAAGCGGATCCATGGGCTTCGTGGGTCCTGTGGGAGGTTCTAAGGGCGTCCCAGAGGCGAAAGAGTGAAAACGCCAGTTTTTTGGCGATTTTCCGTGGGTGTTAGCCCACGGATCGCTGGGGTGGCGCTGGCTCCGGAAATTATTTTGGGCCGAACCCCTCGGGGGCGTCCCTGACGAGCTGTTAAGTGGATCCATGGGCTCCGTGGGGCCTGTGGGAGGTTTTAAGGGCGTCCCAGAGGCGAAAGAGTGATAACGGCAGTTTTTTGGCGATTTTCCGTGGGTGTTAGCCCACGGATCGCTGGGGTGGCGCTGGCTCCGAAAATTATTTTGGGCCGAGCCCTCAGGGGCATCCCTGACGAGCTGTTAAGCGGATCCATGGGCTCCGTGGGGCCTGTGCGAGGTTTTAAGGGCGTCCCAGAGGCGAAAGAGTGAAAACGGCAGTTTTTTGGCAATTTTCCGTGGGTGTTAGCCCACGGATCGCTGGGGTGGCGCTGGCTCCGGAAATTATTTTGGGCCGAGCCCCTCGGGGGCATCCCTGACGAGCTGTTAAGCGGATCCATGGGCTCCGTGGGGCCAGTGGGAGGTTTTAAGGGCGTCCCAGAGGCGAAAGAGTGAAAACGGCAGTTTTTTGGCGATTTTCCGTGGGTGTTAGCCCACGGATCGCTGGGGTGGCGCTGGCTCCGGAAATTATTTTGGGCCGAGCCCCTCGGGGGCGTCCCTGACGAGCTGTTAAGTGGATCCATGGGATCCGTGGGGCCTGTGGGAGGTTTTAAGGGCGTCCCAGAGGCGAAAGAGTGAAAACGGCAGTTTTTTGGCAATTTTCCGTGGGTGTTAGCCCACGGATCGCTGGGGTGGCGCTGGCTCCGGAAATTATTTTGGGCCGAGCCCCTCGGGGGCATCCCTGACGAGCTGTTAAGCGGATCCATGGGCTCCGTGGGGCCAGTGGGAGGTTTTAAGGGCGTCCCAGAGGCGAAAGAGTGAAAACGACAGTTTTTTGGCGATTTTCCGTGGGTGTTAGCCCACGGATCGCTGGGGTGGCGCTGGCTCCGGAAATTATTTTGGGCCGAGCCCCTCGAGGGCGTCCCTGACGAGCTGTTAAGCGGATCCATGGGCTCCGTGGGGCCTGTGGGAGGTTTTAAGGGCGTCCCAGAGGCGAAAGAGTGAAAACGGCAGTTTTTTGGCGATTTTTCGTGGGTGTTAGCCCACGGATCGCTGGGGTGGCGCTGGCTCCGGAAATTATTTTGGGCCGAGCCCCTCGGGGGCGTACCTGACGAGCTGTTAAGCGGATCCATGGGCTCCGTGGGGCCTGTGGGAGGTTTTAAGGGCGTCCCAGAGGTGAAAGAGTGAAAACGGCAGTTTTTTGGCGATTTTCCGTGGGTGTTAGCCCACGGATCGCTGCGGTGGCGCTGGCTCCGGAAATTATTTTGGGCCGAGCCCCTCGGGGGCATCCCTGACGAGCTGTTAAGTGGATCCATGGGATCCGTGGGGCCTGTGGGAGGTTTTAAGGGTGTCCCAGAGGCGAAAGAGTGAAAACGGCAGTTTTTTGGCAATTTTCCGTGGGTGTTAGCCCACGGATCGCTGGGGTGGCGCTGGCTCCGGAAATTATTTTGGGCCGAGCCCCTCGGGGGCGTCCCTGACGAGCTATTAAGCGGATCCATGGGCTCCGTGGGGCCTGTGGGAGGTTTTAAGGGCGTCCCAGAGGCGAAAGAGTGAAAACGACAGTTTTTTGGCGATTTTCCGTGGGTGTTAGCCCACGGATCGCTGGGGTGGCGCTGGCTCCGGAAATTATTTTGGGCCGAGCCCCTCGGGGGCGTCCCTGACGAGCTGTTAAGCGGATCCATGGGCTCCGTGGGGCCTGTGGGAGGTTTTAAGGGCGTCCCAGAGGCGAAAGAGTGAAAACGGCAGTTTTTTGGCGATTTTCCGTGGGTGTTAGCCCACGGATCGCTGGGGTGGCGCTGGCTCCGAAAATTATTTTGGGCCGAGCCCCTCGGGGGCGTCCCTGACGAGCTGTTAAGCGGATCCATGGGCTTCGTGGGTCCTGTGGGAGGTTCTAAGGGCGTCCCAGAGGCGAAAGAGTGAAAACGCCAGTTTTTTGGCGATTTTCCGTGGGTGTTAGCCCACGGATCGCTGGGGTGGCGCTGGCTCCGGAAATTATTTTGGGCCGAACCCCTCGGGGGCGTCCCTGACGAGCTGTTAAGTGGATCCATGGGCTCCGTGGGGCCTGTGGGAGGTTTTAAGGGCGTCCCAGAGGCGAAAGAGTGATAACGGCAGTTTTTTGGCGATTTTCCGTGGGTGTTAGCCCACGGATCGCTGGGGTGGCGCTGGCTCCGAAAATTATTTTGGGCCGAGCCCTCAGGGGCATCCCTGACGAGCTGTTAAGCGGATCCATGGGCTCCGTGGGGCCTGTGCGAGGTTTTAAGGGCGTCCCAGAGGCGAAAGAGTGAAAACGGCAGTTTTTTGGCAATTTTCCGTGGGTGTTAGCCCACGGATCGCTGGGGTGGCGCTGGCTCCGGAAATTATTTTGGGCCGAGCCCCTCGGGGGCATCCCTGACGAGCTGTTAAGCGGATCCATGGGCTCCGTGGGGCCAGTGGGAGGTTTTAAGGGCGTCCCAGAGGCGAAAGAGTGAAAACGGCAGTTTTTTGGCGATTTTCCGTGGGTGTTAGCCCACGGATCGCTGGGGTGGCGCTGGCTCCGGAAATTATTTTGGGCCGAGCCCCTCGGGGGCGTCCCTGACGAGCTGTTAAGCGGATCCATGGGCTCCGTGGGGCCTGTGGGAGGTTTTAAGGGCGTCCCAGAGGTGAAAGAGTGAAAACGGCAGTTTTTTGGCGATTTTCCGTGGGTGTTAGCCCACGGATCGCTGGGGTGGCGCTGGCTCCGGAAATTATTTTGGGCCGAGCCCCTCGGGGGCATCCCTGACGAGCTGTTAAGTGGATCCATGGGCTCCGTGGGGCCTGTGGGAGGTTTTAAGGGTGTCCCAGAGGCGAAAGAGTGAAAACGGCAGTTTTTTGGCGATTTTCCGTGGGTGTTAGCCCACAGATCGCTGGGGTGGCGCTGGCTCCGGAAATTATTTTGGGCCGAGCCCCTCGGGGGCGTCCCTGACGAGCTGTTAAGCGGATCCATGGGCTCCGTGGGGCCTGTGGGAGGTTTTAAGGGCGTCCCAGAGGTGAAAGAGTGAAAACGGCAGTTTTTTGGCGATTTTCCGTGGGTGTTAGCCCACGGATCGCTGGGGTGGCGCTGGCTCCGGAAATTATTTTGGGCCGAGCCCCTCGGGGGCATCCCTGACGAGCTGTTAAGCGGATCCATGGGCTCCGTGGGGCCAGTGGGAGGTTTTAAGGGCGTCCCAGAGGCGAAAGAGTGAAAACGGCAGTTTTTTGGCGATTTTCCGTGGGTGTTAGCCCACGGATCGCTGGGGTGGCGCTGGCTTCGGAAATTATTTTGGGCCGAGCCCCTCGGGGGCGTCCCTAACGAGCTGTTAAGCGGATCCATGGGCTCCGTGGGGCCTGTGGGAGGTTTTAAGGGCGTCCCAGAGGCGAAAGAGTGAAAACGGCAGTTTTTTGGCGATTTTTCATGGGTGTTAGCCCACGGATCGCTGGGGTGGCGCTGGCTCCGGAAATTATTTTGGGCCGAGCCCCTCGGGGACGTCCCTGACGAGCTGTTAAGCGGATCCATGGGCTCCGTGGGGCCTGTGGGAGGTTTTAAGGGCGTCCCAGAGGTGAAATAGTGAAAACGGCAGTTTTTTGGCGATTTTCCGTGGGTGTTAGCCCACGGATCGCTGGGGTGGCGCTGGCTCCGGAAATTATTTTGGGCCGAGCCCCTCGGGGGCATCCCTGACGAGATGTTAAGTGGATCCATGGGCTCCGTGGGGCCTGTGGGAGGTTTTAAGGGTGTCCCAGAGGCGAAAGAGTGAAAACGGCAGTTTTTTGGCAATTTTCCGTGGGTGTTAGCCCACGGATCGCTGGGGTGGCGCTGGCTCCGGAAATTATTTTGGGCCGAGCCCCTCGGGGGCGTACCTGACGAGCTGTTAAGCGGATCCATGGGCTCCGTGGGGCCTATGGGAGGTTTTAAGGGCGTCCCAGAGGCGAAAGAGTGAAAACGGCAGTTTTTTGGCGATTTTCCGTGGGTGTTAGCCCACGGATCGCTGGGGTGGCGCTGGCTCCGGAAATTATTTTGGGCCGAGCCCCTCGGGGGCGTCCCTGACGAGCTGTTAAGCGGATCCATGGGCTCCGTGGGGCCTGTGGGAGGTTTTAAGGGCGTCCTAGAGGCGAAAGAGTGAAAACGGCAGTTTTTTGGCGATTTTCCGTGGGTGTTAGCCCACGGATCGCTGGTGTGGCGCTGGCTCCGGAAATTATTTTGGGCCGAGCCCCTCGGGGGCGTCCCTGACGAGCTGTTAAGCGGATCCATGGGCTCCGTGGGGCCTGTGGGAGGTTTTAAGGGCGTCCCAGAGGCAAAAGAGTGAAAACGGCAGTTTTTTGGCGATTTTCCGTGGGTGTTAGCCCACGGATCGCTGGGGTGGCGCTGGCTCCGGAAATTATTTTGGGCCGAACCCCTCGGGGGCGTCCCTGACGAGCTGTTAAGTGGATCCATGGGCTCCGTGGGGCCTGTGGGAGGTTTTAAGGGCGTCCCAGAGGCGAAAGAGTGAAAACGGCAGTTTTTTGGCGATTTTCCGTGGGTGTTAGCCCACGGATCGCTGGGGTGGCGCTGGCTCCGAAAATTATTTTGGGCCGAGCCCCTCGGGGGCATCCCTGACGAGCTGTTAAGCGGATCCATGGGCTCCGTGGGGCCTGTGCGAGGTTTTAAGGGCGTCCCAGAGGCGAAAGAGTGAAAACGGCAGTTTTTTGGCGATTTTCCGTGGGTGTTAGCCCACGGATCGCTGGGGTGGCGCTGGCTCCGGAAATTATTTTGGGCCGAGCCCCTCGGGGGCATCCCTGACGAGCTGTTAAGCGGATCCATGGGCTCCGTGGGGCCTGTGCGAGGTTTTAAGGGCGTCCAAGAGGCGAAAGAGTGAAAACGGCAGTTTTTTGGCAATTTTCCGTGGGTGTTAGCCCACGGATCGCTGGGGTGGCGCTGGCTCCGGAAATTATTTTGGGCCGAGCCCCTCGGGGGCATCCCTGACGAGCTGTTAAGCGGATCCATGGGCTCCGTGGGGCCAGTGGGAGGTTTTAAGGGCGTCCCAGAGGCGAAAGAGTGAAAACGGCAGTTTTTTGGCGATTTTCCGTGGGTGTTAGCCCACGGATCGCTGGGGTGGCACTGGCTCTGGAAATTATTTTGGGCCGAGCCCCTCGGGGGCGTCCCTGACGAGCTGTTAAGCAGATCCATGGGCTCCGTGGGGCCTGTGGGAGGTTTTAAGGGCGTCCCAGAGGCGAAAGAGTGAAAACGGCAGTTTTTTGGCGATTTTCCGTAGGTGTTAGCCCACGGATCGCTGGGGTGGCGCTGGCTCCGGAAATTATTTTGGGCCGAGCCCCTCGGGGGCATCCCTGACGAGCTGTTAAGTGGATCCATGGGCTCCGTGGGGCCTGTGGGAGGTTTTAAGGGTGTCCCAGAGGCGAAAGAGTGAAAACGGCAGTTTTTTGGCAATTTTCCGTGGGTGTTAGCCCACGGATCGCTGGGGTGGCGCTGGCTCCGGAAATTATTTTGGGCCGAGCCCCTCGGGGGCGTACCTGACGAGCTGTTAAGCGGATCCATGGGCTCCGTGGGGCCTGTGGGAGGTTTTAAGGGCGTCCCAGAGGCGAAAGAGTGAAAACGGCAGTTTTTTGGCGATTTTCCGTGGGTGTTAGCCCAAGGATCGCTGGGGTGGCGCTGGCTCCGGAAATTATTTTGGGCCGAGCCCCTCGGGGACGTCCCTGACGAGCTGTTAAGCGGATCCATGGGCTCCGTGGGGCCTGTGGGAGGTTTTAAGGGCGTCCCAGAGGCGAAAGAGTGAAAACGGCAGTTTTTTGGCGATTTTCCGTGGGTGTTAGCCCACGGATCGCTGGGGTGGCGCTGGCTCCGGAAATTATTTTGGGCCGAGCCCCTCGGGGGCGTCCCTGACGAGCTGTTAAGCGGATCCATGGGCTCCGTGGGGCCTGTGGGAGGTTTTAAGGGCGTCCCAGAGGCGAAAGAGTGAAAACGGCAGTTTTTTGGCGATTTTCCGTGGGTGTTAGCCCACGGATCGCTGGGGTGGCGCTGGCTCCGGAAATTATTTTGGGCCGAACCCCTCGGGGGCGTCCCTGACGAGCTGTTAAGTGGATCCATGGGCTCCGTGGGGCCTGTGGGAGGTTTTAATGGCGTCCCAGAGGCGAAAGAGTGAAAACGGCAGTTTTTTGGCGATTTTCCGTGGGTGTTAGCCCACGGATCGCTGGGGTGGCGCTGGCTCCGAAAATTATTTTGGGCCGAGCCCCTCGGGGGCATCCCTGACGAGCTGTTAAGCGGATCCATGGGCTCCGTGGGGCCTGTGCGAGGTTTTAAGGGCGTCCCAGAGGCGAAAGAGTGAAAACGGCAGTTTTTTGGCGATTTTCCGTAGGTGTTAGCCCACGGATCGCTGGGGTGGCGCTGGCTCCGGAAATTATTTTAGGCCGAGCCCCTCGGGGGCGTCCCTAACGAGCTGTTAAGCGGATCCATGGGCTCCGTGGGGCCTGTGGGAGGTTTTAAGGGCGTCCCAGAGGCGAAAGAGTGAAAACGGCAGTTTTTTGGCGATTTTCCGTGGGTGTTAGCCCACGGATCGCTGGGGTGGCGCTGGCTCCGGAAATTATTTTGGACTGAGCCCCTCGGGGGAGTCCCTGACGAGCTGTTAAGCGGATCCACGGGCTCCGTGGGGCCTGTGCGAGGTTTTAAGGGCGTCCCAGAGGCGAAAGAGTGAAAATGGCAGTTTTTTGGCGATTTTCCGTGGGTGTTAGCCCACGGATCGCTGGGGTGGCGCTGGTTCCGGAAATTATTTTGGCCCGAGCCCCTCGGGGGCGTCCCTGACGATCTGTTAAGTGGATCCATGGGCTCCGTGGGGCCAGTGGGAGGTTTTAAGGGCGTCCCAGAGGCGAAGGAGTGAAAACGGCAGTTTTTTGGCGATTTTCCGTGGGTGTTAGCCCACGGATCGCTGGGGTGGCGCTGGCTCCGGAAATTATTTTGGGCCGAGCCCCTCCGGGGAATCCCTGACGAGCTGTTAAGTGGATCCATGGGCTCCGTGGGGCCTGTGGGAGGTTTTAAGGGCGTCCCAGAGGCGAAAGAGTGAAAACGGCAGTTTTTTGGCGATTTTCCGTGGTTGTTAGCCCACGGATCGCTGGGGTGGCGCTGGCTCCGAAAATTATTTTGGGCTGAGCCCCTCGGGGGCGTCCCTGACGAGCTGTTAAGCGGATCCACGGGCTCCGTGGGGCCTGTGCGAGGTTTTAAGGGCGTCCCAGAGGCGAAAGAATGAAAATGGCAGTTTTTTGGCGATTTTCCGTGGGTGTTAGCCCACGGATCGCTGGGGTGGCGCTGGCTCCGGAAATTATTTTGGGCCGAGCCCCTCGGGGGCATCCCTGACGAGCTGTTAAGCGGATCCATGGGCTCCGTGGGGCCAGTGGGAGGTTTTAAAGGCGTCCCAGAGGCGAAAGAGTGAAAACGGCAGTTTTTTGGCGATTTTTCGTGGGTGTTAGCCCACGGATCGCTGGGGTGGCGCTGGCTCCGGAAATTATTTTGGGCCGAGCCCCTCGGGGGCGTCCCTGACAAGCTGTTAAGCGGATCCACGAGCTCCGTGGGTCCGTTGGGATGTTTTTAGGGCGTCCCATAGGCGAAAGAGTGAAAATTGTAGTTTTTTGGCAATTTTCGGTGGGTATTAGCCCACGGATCGCTGGGGTGGCGCTTGCTCCGAAAATTATTTTGGGCCGAGGCCCTCGGGGGCGTCCCTGACGAGCTGTTAAGAGGATCCACGGGCTCCGTGGGTCCGTTGGCAAGTTTTTAGGGCGTCCCATAGGCGAAAGAGTGAAAACTGCAGTTTTTTGGCGATTTTCGGTGGGTGTTAGCCCACGGATCGCTGGGGTGGCGCTTGCTCCGGAAATTATTTTGGGCCGAGGCCCTCGGGGGCGTCCCTGACGAGCTGTTAAGCGGATCCACGGGCTCCGTGGGTCCGTTGGCATGTTTTTAGGGCGTCCCATAGGCGAAAGAGTGAAAACTGCAGTTTTTTGGCGATTTTCGGTGGGTGTTAGCCCACGGATCGCTGGGGTGGCGCTTGCTCCGGAAATTATTTTGGGCTGAGGCCCTCGGGGGCGTCCCTGACGAGCTGTTAACCGGATCCATGGGCTCCGTGGGTCCGTTGGGATGTTTTTAGGGCGTCCCATAGGCGAAAGAGTGAAAACTGCAGTTTTTTGGCGATTTTCGGTGGGTGTTAGCCCACGGATCGCTGGGGTGGCGCTTGCTCCGGAAATTATTTTGGGCCGAGGCCCTCGGGGGCGTCCCTGACGAGCTGTTAACCGGATCCACGGGCTCCGTGGGTCCGTTGGGATGTTTTTAGGGCCTCCCATAGGCGAAAGAGTGAAAACTCCAGTTTTTTGGCGATTTTCCGTGGGTGTTAACCCACGGATCGCTGGGGTGGCGCTTGCTCCGGAAATTATTTTGGGCCGAGGCCCTCGGGGGCATCCCTGACGAGCTGTTAAGCGGATCCATAGGCTCCGTGGGTTCGTTGGGATGTTTTTAAGGCGTCCCATAGGCGAAAGAGTGAAAACTGCAGTTTTTTGGCAATTTTCGGTGGGTGTTAGCCCACGGATCGCTGGGGTGGCGCTTGCTTCGGAAATTATTTTGGGAAGAGGCCCTCGGGGGCGTCCCTGACGAGCTGTTAAGCGGATCCATGGGCTCCGTGGGTCCGTTGGGATGTTTTTAGGGCGTCCCATAGGCGAAAGAGTGAAAACTGCAGTTTTTTGGCGATTTTCGGTGGGTATTAGCCCACGGATCGCTGGGGTGGCGCTTGCTCCGAAAATTATTTTGGGTCGAGGCCCTCGGGGGCGTCCCTGACGAGCTGTTAAGCGGATCCACGGGCTCCGTGGGTCCGTTGGCAAGTTTTTAGGGCGTCCCATAGGCGAAAGAGTGAAAACTGCAGTTTTTTGGCGATTTTCGGTGGGTGTTAGCCCACGGATCGCTGGGGTGGCGCTTGCTCCGAAAATTATTTTGGGTCGAGGCCCTCGGGGGCGTCCCTGACGAGCTGTTAAGCGGATCCACGGGCTCCGTGGGTCCGTTGGCATGTTTTTAGGGCGTCCCATAGGCGAAAGAGTGAAAACTGCAGTTTTTTGGCGATTTTCGGTGGGTGTTAGCCCACGGATCGCTGGGGTGGCGCTTGCTCCGGAAATTATTTTGGGCCGAGGCCCTCGGGGGCGTCCCTGACGAGCTGTTAACCGGATCCATGGGCTCCGTGGGTCCGTTGGGATGTTTTTAGGGCGTCCCATAGGCGAAAGAGTGAAAACTGCAATTTTTTGGCGATTTTCGGTGGGTGTTAGCCCACGGATCGCTGGGGTGGCGCTTGCTCCGGAAATTATTTTGGGCCGAGGCCCTCGGGGGCGTCCCTGACGAGCTGTTAAGCGGATCCACGGGCTCCGTGGGTCCGTTGGCATGTTTTTAGGGCATCCCATAGGCGAAAGAGTGAAAACTGCAGTTTTTTGGCGATTTTCGGTGGGTGTTAGCCCACGGATCGCTGGGGTGGCGCTTGCTCCGGAAATTATTTTGGGCCGAGGCCCTCGGGGGCGTCCCTGACGAGCTGTTAACCGGATCCACGGGCTTCGTGGGTCCGTTGGGATGTTTTTAGGGCGTCCCATAGGCGAAAGAGTGAAAACTGCAGTTTTTTGGCGATTTTCCGTGGGTGTTAGCCCACGGATCGCTGGGGTGGCGCTTGCTCCGGAAATTATTTTGGGCCGAGGCCCTCGGGGGCCTCCCTGACGAGCTGTTAAGCGGATCCATGGGCTCCGTGGGTCCGTTGGGATGTTTTTAGGGCGTCCCATAGGCGAAAGAGTGAAAACTGCAGTTTTTTGGCGATTTTCGGTGGGTGTTAGCACACGGATCGCTGGGGTGGCGCTTGCTCCGAAAATTATTTTGGGCCGAGGCCCTCCGGGGCGTCCCTGACGAGCTGTTAAGTGGATCCATGGGCTCCGTAGGGCCTGTGGGAGGTTTTAAGGGCATCCCATAGGCGAAAGAGTGAAAACGGCAGTTTTTTGGCAATTTTCGGTGGGTGTTAGTCCACGGATCGCTGGGGTGGCGCTTGCTCCGGAAATTATTTTGGGCCGAGCCCCTCGGGGGCATCCCTGACGAGCTGTTAAGTGGATCCATGGGCTCCGTGGGGCCTGTGGGAGGTTTTAAGGGCATCCCAGAGGCGAAAGAGTGAAAACGGCAGTTTTTTGGCGATTTTCCGTGGGTGTTAGCCCACGGATCGCTGGGGTGGCGCTGGCTCCGGAAATTATTTTGGGCCGAGCCCCTCGGGGGCGTCCCTGACGAGCTGTTAAGCGGATCCATGGGCTCCGTGGGTCCGTTGGGATGTTTTTAGGGCATCCCATAGGCGAAAGAGTGAAAACTGCAGTTTTTTCGCGATTTTCGGTGGGTGTTAGCCCACGGATCGCTGGGGTGGCACTTGCTCCGGAAATTATTTTGGGCCGAGACCCTCGGGGGCATCCCTGACGAGCTGTTAAGCGTATCCATGGGCTTAGTGGGTCCGTTGGGATGTTTTTAGGGCGTCCCATAGGCGAAAGAGTGAAAACTGCAGTTTTTTGGCGATTTTCGGTGGGTGTTAGCCCACGGATCGCTGGGGTGGCGCTTGCTCCGGAAATTATTTTGGGCCGAGGCCCTCGGGGGCATCCCTAACGAGCTATTAAGCGTATCCATGGGCTCCGTGGGTCCTTTGGGATGTTTTTAGAGCGTCCCATAGGCAAAAGAGTGCAAAATTGCAGTTTTTTAGCAATTTTCGGTGGGTGTTAGCCCACGGATCGCTGGGGTGGCGCTTGCTCGGGAAATTATTTTGGGCCGAGGCCCTAGGGGGCGTCCCTGACGAGCTGTTAAGCGGATCCATGGGCTCCGTGGGTCCGTTGGGATGTTTTTAGGGCGTCCCATAGGCGAAAGAGTGAAAACTTCAGTTTTTTGGCGATTTTCGGTGGGTGTTAGCCCACGGATCGCTGGGGTGGTGCTTGCTCCAAAAATTATTTTGGGCCGAGGCCCTCGGGGGCGTCCCTGACGAGCTGTTAAGCGGATCCACGGGCTCTGTGGGTCCGTTGGCAAGTTTTTAGGGCGTCCCATAGGCGAAAGAGTGAAAACTGCAGTTTTTTGGCGATTTTCGGTGGGTGTTAGCCCACGGATCGCTGGGGTGGCGCTTGCTCCGGAAATTATTTTGGACCGAGGCCCTCGGGGGCGTCCCTGACGAGCTTTTAACTGGATCCACGGGCTCCGTGGGTCCTTTGGGATGTTTTTAGGGCGTCCCATAGGCGAAAGAGTGAAAACTGCAGTTTTTTGGCGATTTTCCGTGGGTGTTAGCCCACGGATCGCTGGGGTGGCGCTTGCTCCGGAAATTATTTTGGGCCGAGGCCCTCGGGGGCGTCCCTGACGAGCTGTTAAGCGGATCCATGGGATCCGTGGGTCCGTTGGGATGTTTTTAGGGCGTCCCATAGGCGAAAGAGTGAAAACTGCAGTTTTTTGGCGATTTTCGGTGGGTGTTATCCCACGGATCGCTGGGGTGGCGCTTGCTCCGAAAATTATTTTGGACCGAGGCCCTCCGGGGCGTCCCTGATGAGCTTTTAAGCGGATCCATGGGCTCCGTAGGGCCTGTGGGAGGTTTTAAGGGCGTCCCATAGGCGAAAGAGTGAAAACGGCAGTTTTTTGGCAATTTTCGGTGGGTGTTAGTCCACGGATCGCTGGGGTGGGGCTTGCTCCGGAAATTATTTTGGGCCGAGCCCCTCGGGGGTGTCCCTGACGAGCTGTTAAGTGGATCCATGGGCTCCGTGGGTCCTGTGGGAGGTTTTAAGGGCATCCCAGAGGCGAAAGAGTGAAAACGGCAGTTTTTTGGCGATTTTCCGTGGGTGTTAGCCCACGGATCGCTGGGGTGGCGCTGGCTCCGGAAATTATTTTGGGCCGAGCCCCTCGGGGGCGTCCCTGACGAGCTGTTAAGCGGATCCATGGGCTCCGTGGGGCCTGTGGGATGTTTTAAGGGCGTCCCAGAGGCGAAAGAGTGAAAACGGCAGTTTTTTGGCAATTTTCCGTGGGTGTTAGCCCACGGATCGCTGGGGTGGCGCTGGCTCCGGAAATTATTTTGGGCCGAGCCCCTCGGGGGCATCCCTGACGAGCTTTTAATCGGATCCATGGGCTCCGTGGGGCCAGTGAGAGGTTTTAAGGGCGTCCCAGAGGCGAAAGAGTGAAAACGGCAGTTTTTTGGCGATTTTCCGTGGGTGTTAGCCCACGGATCGCTGGGGTGGCGCTTGCTCCGGAAATTATTTTGGGCCGAGGCCCTCGGGGGCATCCCTGACGAGCTGTTAAGCGGATCCACGGGCTCTGTGGGTCCGTTGGGATGTTTTTAGGGCGTCCCATAGGCGAAAGAGTGAAAACTGCAGTTTTTTGGCGATTTTCCGTGGGTGTTAGCCCACGGATCGCTGGGGTGGCGCTTGCTCCGGAAATTATTTTCGACCGAGGCCCTCGGGGGCGTCCCTGACGAGCTTTTAAGCGGATCCATGGGCTCCGTGGGTCCGTTGGGATGTTTTTAGGGCGTCCCATAGGCGAAAGAGTGAAAACTGCAGTTTTTTGGCGATTTTCGGTGGGTGTTAGCCCACGGATTGCTGGGGTGGCGCTTGCTTCGGAAATTATTTTGGGACGAGGCCCTTGGGGGCGTCCCTGACGAGCTGTTAAGCGGATCCATGGGCTCCGTGGGTCCGTTGGGATATTTTTAGGGCGTCCCATAGGCGAAAGAGTGAAAACTGCAGTTTTTTGGCGATTTTCGGTGGGTGTTAGCCCACGGATCGCTGGGGTGGCGCTTGCTCCGAAAATTTTTTTGGTCTGAGGCCCTCGGGGGCGTCCCTGATGAGCTGTTAAGTGGATCCATGGGCTCCGTGGGTCCGTTGGGATGTTTTTAGGGCATCCCATAGGCGAAAGAGTGAAAACTGCAGTTTTTTGGCAATTTTCGGTGGGTGTTAGCCCACGGATCGCTGGGGTGGCGCTTGCTCCGGAAATTATTTTGGGCCGAGGCCCTCGGGGGCATCCCTAACGAGCTATTAAGCGTATCCATGGGCTCCGTGGGTCCTTTGGGATGTTTTTAGAGCGTCCCATAGGCAAAAGAGTGCAAAATTGCAGTTTTTTAGCAATTTTCGGTGGGTGTTAGCCCACGGATCGCTGGGGTGGCGCTTGCTCCGGAAATTATTTTGGGCCGAGGCCCTAGGGGGCGTCCCTGACGAGCTGTTAAGCGGATCCATGGGCTCCGTGGGTCCGTTGGGATGTTTTTAGGGCGTCCCATAGGCGAAAGAGTGAAAACTTCAGTTTTTTGGCGATTTTCGGTGGGTGTTAGCCCACGGATCGCTGGGGTGGCGCTTGCTCCGAAAATTATTTTGGGCCGAGGCCCTCGGGGGCGTCCCTGACGAGCTGTTAAGCGGATCCACGGGCTCTGTGGGTCCGTTGGCAAGTTTTTAGGGCGTCCCATAGGCGAAAGAGTGAAAACTGCAGTTTTTTGGCGATTTTCGGTGGGTGTTAGCCCACGGATCGCTGGGGTGGCGCTTGCTCCGGAAATTATTTTGGACCGAGGCCCTCGGGGGCGTCCCTGACGAGCTTTTAACTGGATCCACGGGCTCCGTGGGTCCTTTGGGATGTTTTTAGGGCGTCCCATAGGCGAAAGAGTGAAAACTGCAGTTTTTTGGCGATTTTCCGTGGGTGTTAGCCCACGGATCACTGGGGTGGCGCTTGCTCCGGAAATTATTTTGGGCCGAGGCCCTCGGGGGCCTCCCTGACGAGCTGTTAAGCGGATCCATGGGCTCCGTGGGTCCGTTGGGATGTTTTTAGGGCGTCCCATAGGCGAAAGAGTGAACACTGCAGTTTTTTGGCGATTTTCGGTGGGTGTTAGCCCACGGATCGCTGGGG
Source organism: Capsicum rhomboideum (assembly GCA_031232105.1). Taxonomy (NCBI): domain Eukaryota; kingdom Viridiplantae; phylum Streptophyta; class Magnoliopsida; order Solanales; family Solanaceae; genus Capsicum; species Capsicum rhomboideum. Next base: position 320,580 of record CP124714.1, read on the forward strand.
TGGCGCTTGCTCCGGAAATTATTTTGGTCCGAGGCCCTCGGGGGCGTCTCTGACGAGCTGTTAAGCGGATCCACGGGCTCTGTGGGTCCGTTGGGATGTTTTTAGGGCGTCCCATAGGCGAAAGAGTGAAAACTGCAGTTTTTTGGCGATTTTCCGTGGGTGTTAGCCCACGGATCCCTGGGGTGGCGCTTGCTCCCGAAATTATTTTGGGCAGGCCCTCGGGGGCGTCCCTGACGAGCTGTTAAGCGGATCCATGGGCTCCGTGGGTCCGTTGGGATGTTTTTAGGGCGTCCCATAGGCGAAAGAGTGAAAACTGCAGTTTTTTGGCAATTTTCGGTGGGTGTTAGCCCACGTATCGCTGGGGTGGCACTTGCTTCAGAAATTATTTTGGGACGAGGCCCTCGGGGGCGTCCCTGACGAGCTGTTAAGCGGATCCATGGGCTCCGTGGGTCCGTTGGGATGTTTTTAGGGTGTCCCATAGGCGAAAGAGTGAAAACTACAGTTTTTTGGCGATTTTCGGTGGGTGTTAGCCCACGGATCGCTGGGGTGGCGCTTGCTCCAAAAATTTTTTTGGTCCGAGGCCCTCGGGGGCGTCCCTGACGAGTTGTTAAGTGGATCCATGGGCTCCGTGGGTCCGTTGGGATGTTTTTAGGGCATCCCATAGGCGAAAGAGTGAAAACTGCAGTTTTTTGGCAATTTTCGGTGGGTGTTAGCCCACGGATCGCTGGGGTGGCGCTTGCTCCGGAAATTATTTTGGGCCGAGGCCCTCGGGGGCATCCCTAACGAGCTATTAAGCGTATCCATGGGCTCCGTGGGTCCTTTGGGATGTTTTTAGAGCATCCCATAGGCAAAAGAGTGCAAAATTGCAGTTTTTTAGCAATTTTCGGTGGGTGTTAGCCCACGGATCGCTGGGGTGGCGCTTGCTCCGGAAATTATTTTGGGTCGAGGCCCTAGGGGGCGTCCCTGACGAGCTGTTAAGCGGATCCATGGGCTCCGTGGGTCCGTTGGGATGTTTTTAGGGCGTCCCATAGGCGAAAGAGTGAAAACTTCAGTTTTTTGGCGATTTTCGGTGGGTGTTAGCCCACGGATCGCTGGGGTGGCGCTTGCTCCGAAAATTATTTTGGGCCGAGGCCCTCGGGGGCGTCCCTGACGAGCTGTTAAGCGGATCCACGGGCTCTGTGGGTCCGTTGGCAAGTTTTTAGGGCGTCCCATAGGCGAAAGAGTGAAAACTGCAGTTTTTTGGCGATTTTCGGTGGGTGTTAGCCCACGGATCGCTGGGGTGGCGCTTGCTCCGGAAATTATTTTGGACCGAGGCCCTCGGGGGCGTCCCTGACGAGCTTTTAACTGGATCCACGGGCTCCGTGGGTCCTTTGGGATGTTTTTAGGGCGTCCCATAGGCGAAAGAGTGAAAACTGCAGTTTTTTGGCGATTTTCCGTGGGTGTTAGCCCACGGATCGCTGGGGTGGCGCTTGCTCCGGAAATTATTTTGGGCCGAGGCCCTCGGGGGCCTCCCTGACGAGCTGTTAAGCGGATCCATGGGCTCCGTGGGTCCGTTGGGATGTTTTTAGGGCGTCCCATAGGCGAAAGAGTGAAAACTGCAGTTTTTTGGCGATTTTCGGTGGGTGTTAGCCCACGGATCGCTGGGGTGGCGCTTGCTCCGAAAATTTTTTTGGTCCGAGGCCCTCGGGGGCGTCCCTGATGAGCTGTTAAGCGGATCCATGGGCTCCGTGGGTCCGTTGGGATGTTTTTAGGGCATCCCATAGGCGAAAGAGTGAAAACTGCAGTTTTTTGGCAATTTTCGGTGGGTGTTAGCCCACGGATCGCTGGGGTGGCGCTTGCTCCGGAAATTATTTTGGGCCGAGGCCCTCGGGGGCATCCCTAACGAGCTATTAAGCGTATCCATGGGCTCCGTGGGTCCTTTGGGATGTTTTTAGAGCGTCCCATAGGCAAAAGAGTGCAAAATTGCAGTTTTTTAGCAATTTTCGGTGGGTGTTAGCCCACGGATCGCTGGGGTGGCGCTTGCTCCGGAAATTATTTTGGGCCGAGGCCCTAGGGGGCGTCCCTGACGAGCTGTTAAGCGGATCCATGGGCTCCGTGGGTCCGTTGGGATGTTTTTAGGGCGTCCCATAGGCGAAAGAGTGAAAACTTCAGTTTTTTGGCGATTTTCGGTGGGTGTTAGCCCACGGATCGCTGGGGTGGCGCTTGCTCCGAAAATTATTTTGGGCCGAGGCCCTCGGGGGCGTCCCTGACGAGCTGTTAAGCGGATCCACGGGCTCTGTGGGTCCGTTGGCAAGTTTTTAGGGCGTCCCATAGGCGAAAGAGTGAAAACTGCAGTTTTTTGGCGATTTTCGGTGGGTGTTAGCCCACGGATCGCTGGGGTGGCGCTTGCTCCGGAAATTATTTTGGACCGAGGCCCTCGGGGGCGTCCCTGATGAGCTTTTAACTGGATCCACGGGCTCCGTGGGTCCTTTGGGATGTTTTTAGGGCGTCCCATAGGCGAAAGAGTGAAAACTGCAGTTTTTTGGCGATTTTCCGTGGGTGTTAGCCCACGGATCGCTGGGGTGGCGCTTGCTCCGGAAATTATTTTGGGCCGAGGCCCTCGGGGGCCTCCCTGACGAGCTGTTAAGCGGATCCATGGGCTCCGTGGGTCCGTTGGGATGTTTTTAGGGCGTCCCATAGGCGAAAGAGTGAACACTGCAGTTTTTTGGCGATTTTCGGTGGGTGTTAGCCCACGGATCGCTGGGGTGGCGCTTGCTCCGGAAATTATTTTGGGCCGAGGCCCTCGGGGGCGTCCCTGACGAGCTGTTAAGCGGATCCACGAGCTCCGTGGGTCCGTTGGCATGTTTTTAGGGCGTCCCATAGGCGAAAGAGTGAAAATTGCAGTTTTTTGGCGATTTTCGGTGGGTGTTAGCCCACGGATCGCTGGGGTGGCGCTTGCTCCGGAAATTATTTTGGGCCGAGGCCCTCGGGGGCGTCCCTGACGAGCTGTTAACCGGATCCACGAGCTCCGTGGGTCCGTTGGGATGTTTTTAGGGCGTCCCATAGGCGAAAGAGTGAAAACTGCAGTTTTTTGGCGATTTTCCGTGGGTGTTAGCCCACGGATCGCTGGGGTGGCGCTTGCTCCCGAAATTATTTTGGGCAGGCCCTCGGGGGCGTCCCTGACGAGCTGTTAAGCGGATCCATGGGCTCCGTGGGTCCGTTGGGATGTTTTTTGGGCGTCCCATAGGCGAAAGAGTGAAAACTGCAGTTTTTTGGCGATTTTCGGTGGGTGTTAGCCCACGTATCGCTGGGGTGGCACTTGCTTCGGAAATTATTTTGGGACGAGGCCCTCGGGGGCGTCCCTGACGAGCTGTTAAGCAGATCCATGGGCTCCGTGGGTCCGTTGGGATGTTTTTAGGGTGTCCCATAGGCGAAAGAGTGAAAACTACAGTTTTTTGGCGATTTTCGGTGGGTGTTAGCCCACGGATCGCTGGGGTGGCGCTTGCTCCAAAAATTTTTTTGGTCCGAGGCCCTCGGGGGCGTCCCTGATGAGTTGTTAAGTGGATCCATGGGCTCCGTGGGTCCGTTGGGATGTTTTTAGGGCATCCCATAGGCGAAAGAGTGAAAACTGCTGTTTTTTGGCGATTTTCGGTGGGTGTTAGCCCACGGATCGCTGGGGTGGCACTTGCTCCGGAAATTATTTTGGGCCGAGGCCCTCGGGGGCATCCCTGACGAGCTGTTAAGCGTATCCATGGGCTTCGTGGGTCCGTTGGGATGTTTTTAGGGCGTCCCATAGGCGAAAGAGTGAAAACTGCAGTTTTTTGGCGATTTTCGGTGGGTGTTAGCCCACAGATCGCTGGGGTGGCGCTTGCTCCGAAAATTATTTTGGGCCGAGGCCCTCCGGGGCGTCCCTGACGAGCTGTTAAGCAGATCCATGGGCTCCGTAGGGCCTGTGGGAGGTTTTAAGGGCGTCCCAGAGGCGAAAGAGTGAAAACGGCAGTTTTTTGGCGATTTTCCGTGGGTGTTAGCCCACGGATCGCTGGGGTGGCGCTTGCTCCGGAAATTATTTTGGGCCGAGGCCCTCGGGGGCATCTCTGATGAGCTTTTAACTGGATCCACCGGCTCCGTGGGTCCTTTGGGATGTTTTTAGGGCGTCCCATAGGCGAAAGAGTGAAAACTGCAGTTTTTTGGCGATTTTCCGTGGGTGTTAGCCCACGGATCGCTGGGGTGGCGCTTGCTCCCGAAATTATTTTGGGCAGGCCCTCGGGGGCGTCCCTGACGAGCTGTTAAGCGGATCCATGGGCTCCGTGGGTCCGTTGGGATGTTTTTTGGGCGTCCCATAGGCGAAAGAGTGAAAACTGCAGTTTTTTGGCGATTTTCGGTGGGTGTTAGCCCACGTATCGCTGGGGTGGCACTTGCTTCGGAAATTATTTTGGGACGAGGCCCTCGGGGGCGTCCCTGACGAGCTGTTAAGCAGATCCATGGGCTCCGTGGGTCCGTTGGGATGTTTTTAGGGTGTCCCATAGGCGAAAGAGTGAAAACTACAGTTTTTTGGCGATTTTCGGTGGGTGTTAGCCCACGGATCGCTGGGGTGGCGCTTGCTCCAAAAATTTTTTTGGTCCGAGGCCCTCGGGGGCGTCCCTGATGAGTTGTTAAGTGGATCCATGGGCTCCGTGGGTCCGTTGGGATGTTTTTAGGGCATCCCATAGGCGAAAGAGTGAAAACTGCAGTTTTTTGGCGATTTTCGGTGGGTGTTAGCCCACGGATCGCTGGGGTGGCACTTGCTCCGGAAATTATTTTGGGCCGAGGCCCTCGGGGGCATCCCTGACGAGCTGTTAAGCGTATCCATGGGCTTCGTGGGTCCGTTGGGATGTTTTTAGGGCGTCCCATAGGCGAAAGAGTGAAAACTGCAGTTTTTTGGCGATTTTCGGTGGGTGTTAGCCCACAGATCGCTGGGGTGGCGCTTGCTCCGAAAATTATTTTGGGCCGAGGCCCTCCGGGGCGTCCCTGACGAGCTGTTAAGCAGATCCATGGGCTCCGTAGGGCCTGTGGGAGGTTTTAAGGGCGTCCCAGAGGCGAAAGAGTGAAAACGGCAGTTTTTTGGCGATTTTCCGTGGGTGTTAGCCCACGGATCGCTGGGGTGGCGCTTGCTCCGGAAATTATTTTGGGCCGAGGCCCTCGGGGGCATCTCTGATGAGCTTTTAACTGGATCCACCGGCTCCGTGGGTCCTTTGGGATGTTTTTAGGGCGTCCCATAGGCGAAAGAGTGAAAACTGCAGTTTTTTGGCGATTTTCGGTGGGTGTTAGCCCACGGATCGCTGGGGTGGCGCTTGCTCCGAAAATTATTTTGGGCCGAGGCCCTCGGGGGCGTCCCTGACGAGCTGTTAAGCGGATCCATGGGCTCCGTGGGTCCGTTGGGATGTTTTTAGGGCGTCCCATAGGCGAAAGAGTGAAAACTGCAGTTTTTTGGCGATTTTCGGTGGGTGTTAGCCCACGGATCGCTGGGGTGGCGCTTGCTCCGGAAATTATTTTGGGCCGACGCCCTCGGGGGCGTCCCTGACGAGCTGTTAAGCGGATCCACGAGCTCCGTGGGTCCGTTGGCATGTTTTTAGGGCGTCCCATAGGCGAAAGAGTGAAAACTGCAGTTTTTTGGCGATTTTTGGTGGGTGTTAGCCCACGGATCGCTGGGGTGGCGCTTGCTCCGGAAATTATTTTGGGCCGAGGCCCTCGGGGGCGTCCCTGACGAGCTGTTAACCGGATCCACGGGCTCCGTGGGTCCGTTGGGATGTTTTTAGGGCGTCCCATAGGCGAAAGAGTGAAAACTGCAGTTTTTTGGCGATTTTCCGTGGGTGTTAGCCCACGGATCGCTGGGGTGGCGCTTGCTCCCAAAATTATTTTGGGCAGGCCCTCGGGGGCGTCCCTGACGAGCTGTTAAGCGGATCCATGGGCTCCGTGGGTCCGTTGGGATGTTTTTAGGGTGTCCCATAGGCGAAAGAGTGAAAACTGCAGTTTTTTGGCGATTTTCGGTGGGTGTTAGCCCACGTATCGCTGGGGTGGCACTTGCTTCGGAAATTATTTTGGGACGAGGCCCTCGGGGGCGTCCTTGACGAGCTGTTAAGTGGATCCATGGGCTCCGTGGGTCCGTTGGGATGTTTTTAGGGCGTCCCATAGGCGAAAGAGTGAAAACTACAGTTTTTTGGCGATTTTCGGTGGGTGTTAGCCCACGGATCGCTGGGGTGGCGCTTGCTCCAAAAATTTTTTTGGTCCGAGGCCCTCGGGGGCGTCCCTGACGAGTTGTTAAGTGGATCCATGGGCTCCGTGGGTCCGTTGGGATGTTTTTAGGGCATCCCATAGGCGAAAGAGTGAAAACTGCAGTTTTTTGGCGATTTTCGGTGGGTGTTAGCCCACGGATCGCTGGGGTGGCACTTGCTCCAGAAATTATTTTGGGCCGAGACCCTCGGGGGCATCCCTGACGAGCTGTTAAGCGTATCCATGGGCTTCGTGGGTCCGTTGGGATGTTTTTAGGGCGTCCCATAGGCGAAAGAGTGAAAACTGCAGTTTTTTGGCGATTTTCGGTGGGTGTTAGCCCACGGATCGCTGGGGTGGCACTTGCTCCGGAAATTATTTTGGGCCGAGGCCCTCGGGGACGTCCCTGACGAGCTGTTAAGCGGATCCATGGGCTCCGTGGGTCCGTTGGGATGTTTTTAGGGCGTCCCATAGGCGAAAGAGTGAAAACTGCAGTTTTTTGGTGATTTTCGGTAGGTGTTAGCCCACGGATCGCTGGGGTGGCGCTTGCTCCGGAAATTATTTTGGGCCGAGGCCCTCGGGGGCGTCCCTGACGAGCTGTTAAGCGGATCCACGGGCTCCGTAGGTCCGTTGGCATGTTTTTAGGGCTTCCCATAGGCGAAAGAGTGAAAACTGCAGTTTTTTGGCGATTTTCCGTGGGTGTTAGCCCACGGATCGCTGGGGTGGCGCTTGCTCCCGAAATTATTTTGGACAGGCCCTCGGAGGCGTCCCTGACGAGCTGTTAAGCGGATCCATGGGCTCCGTGGGTCCGTTGGGATGTTTTTAGGGCGTCCCATAGGCGAAAGAGTGAAAACTGCAGTTTTTTGGCGATTTTCGGTGGGTGTTAGCCCACGGATCGCTGGGGTGGCACTTGCTTCGGAAATTATTTTGGGACGAGGCCCTCGGGGGCGTCCCTGACGAGCTTTTAAGCGGATCCATGGGCTCCGTGGGTCCGTTGGGATGTTTTTAGGGCGTCCCATAGGCGAAAGAGTGAAAACTGCAGTTTTTTGGCGATTTTCGGTGGGTGTTAGCCCACGGATCGCTGGGGTGGCGCTTGCTCCAAAAATTTTTTTGGTTCGAGGCCCTCGGGGGCGTCCCTGACGAGTTGTTAAGCGGATCCATGGGCTCCGTGGGTCCGTTGGGATGTTTTTAGGGCGTCCCATAGGCGAAAGAGTGAAAACTGCAGTTTTTTGGCGATTTTCGGTGGGTGTTAGCCCACGGATCGCTGGGGTGGCGCTTGCTCCGGAAATTATTTTGGGCCGAGGCCCTCGGGGGCATCCCTGACGAGCTGTTAAGCGTATCCATGGGCTTCGTGGGTCCGTTGGGATGTTTTTAGGGCGTCCCATAGGCGAAAGAGTGAAAACTGCAGTTTTTTGGCGATTTTCGGTGGGTGTTAGCCCACGGATCGCTGGGGTGGCGCTTGTTCCGAAAATTATTTTGGGCCGAGGCCCTCCGAGGCATCCCTGACGAGCTGTTAAGCGGATCCATGGGCTCCGTAGGTCCTGTGGGAGGTTTTAAGGGCGTCCCAGAGGCGAAAGAGTGAAAACGGCAGTTTTTTGGCGATTTTCCGTGGGTGTTAGCCCACGGATCGCTGGGGTGGCGCTGGCTCCGGAAATTATTTTGGGCCGAGCCCCTCGGGGGCGTCCCTGACGAGCTGTTAAGTGGATCCATGGGCTCCGTGGGGCCTGTGGGAGGTTTTAAGGGCATCCCAGAGGCGAAAGAGTGAAAACGGCAGTTTTTTGGCGATTTTCCATGGGTGTTAGCCCACGGATCGCTGGGGTGGCGCTGGCTCCGGAAATTATTTTTGGCCGAGCCCCTCGGGGGCGTCCCTGACGAGCTGTTAAGCGGATCCATGGGCTCCGTGGGGCCTGTGCGAGGTTTTAAGGGCGTCCCAGAGGCGAAAGAGTGAAAACGGCAGTTTTTTGGCGATTTTCCGTGTGTGTTAGCCCACGGATCGCTGGGGTGGCGCTGGCTCCGGAAATTATTTTGGGCCGAGCCCCTCGGGGGCGTCCCTGACGAGCTGTTAAGCGGATCCACGGGCTCCGTGGGTCCGTTGGCAAGTTTTTAGGGCGTCCCATAGGCGAAAGAGTGAAAACTGCAGTTTTTTGGCGATTTTCGGTGGGTGTTAGCCCACGGATCGCTGGGGTGGCGCTTGCTCCAGAAATTATTTTGGGCCGAGGCCCTCGGGGGCATCCCTGACGAGCTGTTAAGCGGATCCATGGGCTCCGTGGGTCCGTTGGGATGTTTTTAGGGCGTCCCATAGGCGAAAGAGTGAAAACTGCAGTTTTTTGGCGATTTTCGGTGGGTGTTAGCCCACGGATCGCTGGGGTGGCGCTTGCTCCGGAAATTATTTTGGGCCGAGGACCTCGGGGGCGTCCCTGACGAGCTGTTAAGCGGATCCACGGGCTCCGTAGGTCCGTTGGCATGTTTTTAGGGCGTCCCATAGGCGAAAGAGTGAAAACTGCAGTTTTTTGGCGATTTTCGGTGGGTGTTAGCCCACGGATCGCTAGGGTGGCGCTTGCTCCGGAAATTATTTTGGGCCGAGGCCCTCGGGGGCATCCCTGACGAGCTGTTAACCGGATCCACGGGCTCCGTGGGTCCGTTGGGATGTTTTTAGGGCGTCCCATAGGCGAAAGAGTGAAAACTGCAGTTTTTTGGCGATTTTCCGTGGGTGTTAGCCCACGGATCGCTGGGGTGGCACTTGCTTCGGAAATTATTTTGGGACGAGGCCCTCGGGGGCGTCCCTGACGAGCTGTTAAGCGGATCCATGGGCTCCGTGGGTCCGTTGGGATGTTTTTAGGGCGTCCCATAGGCGAAAGAGTGAAAACTGTAGTTTTTTGGCGATTTTCGGTGGGTGTTAGCCCACGGATCGCTGGGGTGGCGCTTGCTCCAAAAATTTTTTTGGTTCGAGGCCCTCGGGGGCGTCCCTGACGAGTTGTTAAGCGGATCCATGGGCTCCGTGGGTCCGTTGGGATGTTTTTAGGGCGTCCCATAGGCGAAAGAGTGAAAACTGCAGTTTTTTGGCGATTTTTGGTGGGTGTTAGCCCACGGATCGCTGGGGTGGCGCTTGCTCCGGAAATTATTTTGGGCCGAGGCCCTCGGGGGCATCCCTGACGAGCTGTTAAGCGTATCCATGGGCTCCGTGGGTCCGTTGGGATGTTTTTAGGGCGTCCCATAGGCGAAAGAGTGAAAACTGCAGTTTTTTGGCGATTTTCGGTGGGTGTTAGCCCACGGATCGCTGGGGTGGCGCTTGCTCCGAAAATTATTTTGGGCCGAGGCCCTCCGGGGCATCCCTGACGAGCTGTTAAGCGGATCCATGGGCTCCGTAGGGCCTGTGGGAGGTTTTAAGGGCGTCCCAGAGGCGAAAGAGTGAAAACGGCAGTTTTTTGGCGATTTTCCGTGGGTGTTAGCCCACGGATCGCTGGGGTGGCGCTGGCTCCGGAAATTATTTTGGACTGAGCCCCTCGGGGGCGTCCCTGACGAGCTGTTAAGCGGATCCATGGGCTCCGTGGGGCCTGTGGGAGGTTTTAAGGGCGTCCCAGAGGCGAAAGAGTGAAAACGACAGTTTTTTGGCGATTTTCCGTGGGTGTTAGCCCACGGATCGCTGGGGTGGCGCTGGCTCCGGAAATTATTTTGGGCCGAGCCCCTCGGGGGCGTCCCTGGTGAGCTGTTAAGCGGATCCATGGGCTCCGTGGGGCCTGTGGGATGTTTTAAGGGCGTCCCAGAGGTGAAAGAGTGAAAACGGCAGTTTTTTGGCAATTTTCCGTGGGTGTTAGCCCACGGATCGCTAGGGTGGCGCTGGCTCCGGAAATTATTTTGGGCCGAGCCCCTCGGGGGAGTCCCTGACGAGCTGTTAAGTGGATCCATGGGCTCCGTGGGGCCTGTGGGAGGTTTTAAGGGCGTCCCAGAGGCGAAAGAGTGAAAACGGCAGTTTTTTGGCGATTTTCCTTGGGTATTAGCCCACGGATCGCTGGGGTGGCGCTGGCTTCGGAAATTATTTTGGTCCGAGCCCCTCGGAGGCGTCCCTGACGAGCTGTTAAGCGGATCCATGGGCTCCGTGGGGCCAGTGGGAGGTTTTAAGGGCGTCCCAGAGGCGAAAGAGTGAAAACGGCAGTTTTTTGGCAATTTTCCGTGGGTGTTAGCCCACGGATCGCTAGGGTGGCGCTGGCTCCGGAAATTATTTTGGGCCGAGCCCCTCGGGGGCGTCCTTGACGAGATGTTAAGCGGATCCATGGGCTCCGTGGGGCCTGTGCGAGGTTTTAAGGGCGTCCCAGAGGCAAAAGAGTGAAAACGGCAGTTTTTTGGCGATTTTCCTTGGGTATTAGCCCACGGATCGCTGGGGTGGCGCTGGCTTCGGAAATTATTTTGGTCCGAGCCCCTCGGAGGCGTCCCTGACGAGCTGTTAAGCGGATCCATGGGCTCCGTGGGGCCAGTGGGAGGTTTTAAGGGCGTCCCAGAGGCGAAAGAGTGAAAACGGCAGTTTTTTGGCGATTTTCCGTGGGTGTTAGCCCACGGATCGCTGGGGTGGCGCTGGCTCCGGAAATTATTTTGGACCGAGCCCCTCGGGGGCGTCCCTGACGAGCTGGTAAGCGGATCCATGGGCTCCGTGGGGCCTGTGGGAGGTTTTAAGGGCGTCCCAGAGGCGAAAGAGTGAAAACGACAGTTTTTTGGCGATTTTCCGTGGGTGTTAGCCCACGGATCGCTGGGGTGGCGCTGGCTCCGGAAATTATTTTGGGCCGAACCCCTCGTGGGCGTCCCTGACGAGCTGTTAAGCGGATCCATGGGCTCCGTGGGGCCTGTGGGAGGTTTTAAGGGCGTCCCAGAGGTGAAAGAGTGAAAACGGCAGTTTTTTGGCGATTTTCCGTGGGTGTTAGCCCACGGATCGCTGGGGTGGCGCTGGCTCCGGAAATTATTTTGGGCCGAACCCCTCGGGGGCATCCCTGAAGAGCTGTTAAGTGGATCCATGGGCTCCGTGGGGCCTGTGGAAGGTTTTAAGGGTGTCCCAGAGGCGAAAGAGTGAAAACGGCAGTTTTTTGGCGATTTTCCGTAGGTGTTAGCCCACGGATAGCTGGGGTGGCGCTGGCTCCGGAAATTATTTTAGGACGAGCCCCTCGGAGGCGTCCCTGACGAGCTGTTAAGAGGATCCATGGGATCCGTGGGGCCTGTGGGAGGTTTTAAGGGCGTCCCAGAGGCGAAAGAGTGAAAACGGCAGTTTTTTGGCGATCTTCCGTGGGTGTTAGCCCACGGATCGCTGGGGTGGCGCTGGCTCCGGAAATTATTTTGGGCCGAGCCCCTCGGGGGCGTCCCTGACGAGCTGTTAAGTGGATCCATGGACTCCGTGGGGCCTGTGGGAGTTTTTAAGGGCGTCCCAGAGGTGAAAGAGTGAAAACGGCAGTTTTTTGGCGATTTTCCGTGGTTGTTAGCCCACGGATCGCTGGGGTGGCGCTGGCTCCGGAAATTATTTTGGGCCGAGCCCCTCGGGGGCGTCCCTGACGAGCTGTTAAGCGGATCCACGGGCTCCGTGGGGCCTGTGCGAGGTTTTAAGGGCATCCCAGAGGCGAAAGAGTGAAAATGGCAGTTTTTTGGCAATTTTCCGTGGGTGTTAGCCCACGGATCGCTGGGGTGGCGCTGGCTCCGGAAATTATTTTGGGCCGAGCCCTTCGGGGGCATCCCTGACGAGCTGTTAAGCGGATCCATGGGCTCCGTGGGGCCAGTAGGAGGTTTTAAGGGCGTCCCAGAGGCGAAAGAGTGAAAACGGCAGTTTTTTGGCGATTTTTCGTGGGTGTTAGCCCACGGATCGCTGGGATGGCGCTGGCTCCGAAAATTATTTTGGGCCGAGCCCCTCGGGGGCGTCCCTTACGAGCTGTTAAGTGGATCCATCGGCTCCGTGGGGCCTGTGGGAGGTTTTAAGGGCGTCCCAGAGGCGAAAGAGTGAAAACGGCAGTTTTTTGGCGATTTTCCGTGGTTGTTAGCCCACGGATCGCTGGGGTGGCGCTGGCTCCGGAAATTATTTTGGGCTGAGCCCCTCGGGGGCGTCCCTGACGAGCTGTTAAGCGGATCCACGGGCTCCGTGGGGCCTGTGCGAGGTTTTAAGGGCGTCCCAGAGGCGAAAGAGTGAAAATGGCAGTTTTTTGGCGATTTTCCGTAGGTGTTAGCCCACGGATCGCTGGGGTGGCGCTGGCTCCGGAAATTATTTTGGGCCGAGCCCCTCGGGGGAATCCCTGACGAGCTGTTAAGCGGATCCACGGGCTCCGTGGGGCCTGTGCGAGGTTTTAAGGGCGTCCCAGAGGCGAAAGAGTGAAAATGGCAGTTTTTTGGCGATTTTCCGTGGGTGTTAGCCCACGGATCGCTGGGGTGGCGCTGGCTCCGAAAATTATTTTGGGCCGAGCCCCTCGGGGGCATCCCTGACAAGTTGTTAAGTAGATCCACGGGCTCCGTGGGTCCGTTGGGATGTTTTTAGGGTATCCCATAGGCGAAAGAGTGAAAACTGCAGTTTTTTGGCGATTTTCGGTGGGTATTAGCCCACGGATCGCTGGGGTGGCGCTTGCTCCGGAAATTATTTTGGGTCGAGGCCCTCGGGGGCGTCCATGACGAGCTGTTAAGCGGATCCACGGGCTCCGTGGGTCCGTTGGCAAGTTTTATGGCGTCCCATAGGCGAAAGAGTGAAAACTGCAGTTTTTTGGCAATTTTCGGTGGGTGTTAGCCCACGGATCGCTGGGGTGGCGCTTGCTCCGGAAATTATTTTGGGCCGAGGTCCTCGGGGGCGTCCCTGACAAGCTGTTAACCGGATCCACGGGCTCCGTGGGTCCGTTGGGATGTTTTTAGGGCGTACCATAGGCGAAAGAGTGAAAACTGCAGTTTTTTGGCGATTTTCGGTGGGTGTTAGCCCACGGATCGCTGGGGTGGCGCTTGATCCAGAAATTATTTTGGGCTGAGGACCTTGGGGGCGTCCCTGACGAGCTGTTAAGCGGATCCATGGGCTCCGTGGGTCCGTTGGGATGTTTTTAGGGCGTCCCATAGGCGAAAGAGTGAAAACTGCAGTTTTTTGGCGATTTTCGGTGGGTGTTAGCCCACGGATCGCTGGGGTGGCGCTTGCTCCAAAAATTATATTGGGCCGAGGCCCTCGGGGGCGTCCCTGACGAGCTGTTAAGCGGATCCACGGGCTCCGTGGGTCCGTTGGCATGTTTTTAGGGTATCCCATAGGCGAAAGAGTGAAAACTGCAGTTTTTTGGCGATTTTCGGTGGGTATTAGCCCACGGATCGCTGGGGTGGCGCTTGCTCCGGAAATTATTTTGGGTCGAGGCCCTCGGGGGCATCCCTGACGAGCTGTTAAGCGGATCCACGGGCTCCGTGGGTCCGTTGGCAAGTTTTATGGCGTCCCATAGGCGAAAGAGTGAAAACTGCAGTTTTTTGGCAATTTTCGGTGGGTGTTAGCCCACGGATCGCTGGGGTGGCGCTTGCTCCGGAAATTATTTTGGGCCGAGGTCCTCGGGGGCGTCCCTGACAAGCTGTTAACCGGATCCACGGGCTCCGTGGGTCCGTTGGGATGTTTTTAGGGCGTACCATAGGCGAAAGAGTGAAAACTGCAGTTTTTTGGCGATTTTCGGTGGGTGTTAGCCCACGGATCGCTGGGGTGGCGCTTGATCCAGAAATTATTTTGGGCTGAGGACCTTGGGGGCGTCCCTGACGAGCTGTTAAGCGGATCCATGGGCTCCGTGGGTCCGTTGGGATGTTTTTAGGGCGTCCCATAGGCGAAAGAGTGAAAACTGCAGTTTTTTGGCGATTTTCGGTGGGTGTTAGCCCACGGATCGCTGGGGTGGCGCTTGCTCCAAAAATTATATTGGGCCGAGGCCCTCGGGGGCGTCCCTGACGAGCTGTTAAGCGGATCCACGGGCTCCGTGGGTCCGTTGGCATGTTTTTAGGGTATCCCATAGGCGAAAGAGTGAAAACTGCAGTTTTTTGGCGATTTTCGGTGGGTATTAGCCCACGGATCGCTGGGGTGGCGCTTGCTCCGGAAATTATTTTGGGTCGAGGCCCTCGGGGGCATCCCTGACGAGCTGTTAAGCGGATCCACGGGCTCCGTGGGTCCGTTGGCAAGTTTTATGGCGTCCCATAGGCGAAAGAGTGAAAACTGCAGTTTTTTGGCAATTTTCGGTGGGTGTTAGCCCACGGATCGCTGGGGTGGCGCTTGCTCCGGAAATTATTTTGGGCCGAGGTCCTCGGGGGCGTCCCTGACAAGCTGTTAACCGGATCCACGGGCTCCGTGGGTCCGTTGGGATGTTTTTAGGGCGTACCATAGGCGAAAGAGTGAAAACTGCAGTTTTTTGGCGATTTTCGGTGGGTGTTAGCCCACGGATCGCTGGGGTGGCGCTTGATCCAGAAATTATTTTGGGCTGAGGACCTTGGGGGCGTCCCTGACGAGCTGTTACGCGGATCCATGGGCTCCGTGGGTCCGTTGGGATGTTTTTAGGGCGTCCCATAGGCGAAAGAGTGAAAACTGCAGTTTTTTGGCGATTTTCGGTGGGTGTTAGCCCACGGATCGCTGGGGTGGCGCTTGCTCCAAAAATTATATTGGGCCGAGGCCCTCGGGGGCGTCCCTGACGAGCTGTTAAGCGGATCCACGGGCTCCGTGGGTCCGTTGGCATGTTTTTAGGGCATCCCATAGGCGAAAGAGTGAAAACTGCAGTTTTTTGGCGATTTTCGGTAGGTGTTAGCCCACGGATCGCTGGGGTGGCGCTTGCTCCGGAAATTATTTTGGACCGAGGCCCTCGGGGGCGTCCCTGACGAGCTGTTAACCGGATCCACGAGCTCCGTTGGTCCGTTGGGATGTTTTTAGGGCGTCCCATAGGCGAAAGAGTGAAAACTGCAGTTTTTTGGCGATTTTCCGTGGGTGTTAGCCCACGGATCGCTGGGGTGGCGCTTGCTCCGGAAATTATTTTGGGCCGAGGCCCTCGGGGGCGTCCCTGACGAGCTGTTAAGCGGATCCATGGGCTCCGTGGGTCCGTTGGGATGTTTTTAGGGCATCCCATAGGCAAAAGAGTGAAAACTGCAGTTTTTTGGCGATTTTCGGTGGGTGTTAGCCCACGGATCGCTGGGGTGGCGCTTGCTTCGGAAATTATTTTGGGACGAGGCCCTCGGGGGCGTCCCTGACGAGCTGTTAAGCGGATCCATGGGCTCCGTGGGTCCGTTGGGATGTTTTTAGGGCGTCCCATAGGCGAAAGAGTGAAAACTGCAGTTTTTTGGCGATTTTCGGTGGGTGTTAGCCCACGGATCACTGGGGTGGCGCTTGCTCCGGAAATAATTTTGGGCCGAGGCCCTCGGGGGCATCCTTGACGAGCTGTTAAGCAGATCCATGGGCTCCGTGGGTCCGTTGGGATGTTTTTAGGGCATCCCATAGGCGAAAGAGTGCAAAATTGCAGTTTTTTAGCGATTTTCGGTGGGTGTTAGCCCACGGATCGCTGGGGTGGCGCTTGTTCCGGAAATTATTTTGGCCCGAGGCCCTAGGGGGCATCCCTGACGAGCTGTTAAGCGGATCCAAGGGCTCCGTGGGTCCGTTGGGATGTTTTTAGGGCGTCCCATAGGCGAAAGAGTGAAAACTTCAGTTTTTTGGCGATTTTCGGTGGGTGTCAGCCCATGGATCGCTGGGGTGGCGCTTGCTCCAAAAATTTTTTTGGTCTGAGGACCTCAGGGGCGTCCCTGACGAGCTGTTAAGCGGATCCATGGGCTCCGTGGGTCCGTTGGGATGTTTTTAGGGCGTCCCATAGGCGAAAGAGTGAAAACTGCAGTTTTTTGGCGATATTCGGTGGGTGTTAGCCCATGGATCGCTGGGGTGGCGCTTGCTTCGGAAATTATTTTAGGCCGAGGCCCTCAGGGGCGTCCCTGACGAGCTGTTAAGCGGATCCACGAGCTCCGTGGGTCCGTTGGGATGTTTTTAGGGCGTCCCATAGGCGAAAGAGTGAAAACTGTAGTTTTTTTGCGATTTTCGGTGGGTGTTAGCCCACGGATCGCTGGGGTGGCGCTTGCTCCGGAAATTATTTTGGGCCGAGCCCCTCGGGGGCGTCCCTGACGAGCTGTTAAGCGGATCCATGGGCTCCGTGGGGCCAGTGGGAGGTTTTAAGGGCATCCCAGAGGCGAAAGAGTGAAAACGACAGTTTTTTGGCGATTTTCCGTGGGTGTTAGCCCACGGATCGCTGGGGTGGCGCTGGCTCCGGAAATTATTTTGGGCCGAGCTTCTCGGGGGCGTCCCTGACGAGCTGTTAAGCGGATCCATGGGCTCCGTGGGGCCTGTGGGAGGTTTTAAGGGCATCCCAGAGGCGAAAGAGTGAAAACGACAGTTTTTTTGCGATTTTCCGTGGTTGTTAGCCCACGGATCGCTGGGGTGGCGCTGGCTTCGGAAATTATTTTGGGCTGAACCCCTCGGGGGAGTCCCTGACGAGCTGTTAAGTGGATCCACGGGCTCCGTGGGGCCTGTGCGAGGTTTTAAGGGCGTCCCAGAGGCGAAAGAGTGAAAATGGCAGTTTTTTGGCGATTTTCCGTGGGTGTTAGCCCACGGATCGCTGGGGTGGCGCTGGCTCCGGAAATTATTTTGGGCCGAGCCCCTAGGGGGCATCCCTGACGAGCTATTAAGTGGATCCATGGGCTCCGTGGGGCCAGTGGGATGTTTTAAGGGCGTCCCAGAGGCGAAAGAGTGAAAACGGCAGTTTTTTGGCGATTTTCCGTGGGTGTTAGCCCACGGATCGCTGGGGTGGCGCTGGCTCCGGAAATTATTTTGGGCCGAGCCCCTCGGGGGCTTCCCTGACGAGCTGTTAAGTGGATCCATGGGCTCCGTGGGGCCTGTGGGAGGTTTTAAGGGCGTCCCAGAGGCGAAAGAGTGAAAACGGCAGTTTTTTGGCGATTTTCCGTGGTTGTTAGCCCACGGATCGCTGGGGTGGCGCTGGCTCCGGAAATTATTTTGGGCCGAGCCCCTCGGGGGAATCCCTGACGAGCTGTTAAGCGGATCCATGGGCTCCGTGGGGCCAGTGGGAGGTTTTAAGGGCGTCCCAGAGGCGAAAGAGTGAAAACGGCAGTTTTTTGGAGATTTTCCGGGGGTGTTAGCCCACGGATCGCTGGGGTGGCGCTGGAGCCGGAAATTATTTTGGGCCGAACCCCTTGGGGGCGTCCCTGACAAGCTGTTAAGCGGATCCACGGGCTCCGTGGGTCCGTTGGGATGTTTTTAGGGCGTCCCATAGGCGAAAGAGTGAAAACTGCAGTTTTTTGGCGATTTTCGGTGGGTATTAGCCCACGGATCGCTGGGGTGGCGCTTGCTCCAGAAAATATTTTGGGCCGAGGCCCTCGGGGGCGTCCCTGACGAGCTGTTAAGCGGATCCACAGGATCCGTGGGTCCGTTGGCAAGTTTTTAGGGCGTCCCATAGGCGAAAGAGTGAAAACTGCAGTTTTTTGGCGATTTTCGGTGGGTGTTAGCCCACGGATCGCTGGGGTGGTGCTTGCTCCAGAAATTATTTTGGGCCGAGGCCCTCGGGGGCGTCCCTGACGAGCTGTTAACCGGATCCACGGGCTCCGTGGGTCCGTTGGGATGTTTTTAGGGCGTCCCATAGGCGAAAGAGTGAAAACTGCAGTTTTTTGGCGATTTTCGGTGGGTGTTATCCCACGGATCGCTGGGGTGGCGCTTGCTCCGGAAATTATTTTAGGCCGAGGCCCTCGGGGGCGTCCCTGACGAGCTGTTAAGAGGATCCATGGGCTCCGTGGGTCCGTTAGGATGTTTTTAGGGCGTCCCATAGGCGAAAGAGTGAAAACTGCAGTTTTTTGGCGATTTTCGGTGGGTGTTAGCCCACGGATCGCAGGGGTGGCACTTGCTTCGGAAATTATTTTGGGCCGAGGCCCTCGGGGGCGTCCCTGACGAGCTGTTAAGCGGATCCATGGGCTCCGTGGGTCCGTTGGGATGTTTTTAGGGCGTCCCATAGGCGAAAGAGTGAAAACTGCAGTTTTTTGGCGATTTTCGGTGGGTGTTAGCCCACGGATCGCTGGGGTGGCGCTTGCTCCAAAAATTTTTTTGGTCTGAGGCCCTCGGGGGCATCCCTGACGAGCTGTTAAGCGGATCCATGGGCTCCGTGGGTCCGTTGGGATGTTTTTAGGGCGTCCCATAGGCGAAAGAGTGCAAAATTGCAGTTTTTTAGCGATTTTCGGTGGGTGTTAGCCCACGGATCGCTGGGGTGGCGCTTGCTCCGGAAATTATTTTGGGCCGAGGCCCTAGGGGGCGTCCCTGACGAGCTGTTAAGTGGATCCATGGGCTCCGTGGGTCCGTTGGGATGTTTTTAGGGCGTCACATAGGCGAAAGAGTGAAAACTGCAGTTTTTTGGCGATTTTCGGTGGGTATTAGCCCACGGATCGCTGGGGTGGCGCTTGCTCCGGAAATTATTTTGGGCCGAGGCCGTCGAGGGCGTCCCTAACGAGCTGTTAAGCGGATCCACGGGCTCCGTGGGTCCGTTGGCAAGTTTTTAGGGCATCCCATAGGCGAAAGAGTGAAAACTACAGTTTTTTGGCAATTTTCGGTGGGTGTTAGCCCACGGATCGCTGGGGTGGCGCTTGCTCCGGAAATTATTTTGGGCCGAGGCCCTCGGGGGCGTCCCTGACGAGCTGTTAACCGGATCCACGGGCTCCTTGGGTCCGTTGGGATGTTTTTAGGGCGTCCCATAGGCGAAAGAGTGAAAACTGCAGTTTTTTGGTGATTTTCGGTGGGTGTTAGCCCACGGATCGCTGGGGTGGCGCTTGCTCCGGAATTTATTTTGGGCCGAGGCCCTCGGGGGCGTCCCTGACGAGCTGTTAAGCGGATCCATGGGCTCCGTGGGTCCGTTGGGATATTTTTAGGGCGTCCCATAGGCGAAAGAGTGCAAAATTGCAGTTTTTTGGCGATTTTCGGTGGGTGTTAGCCCACGGATCGCTGGGGTGGCGCTTGCTCCAAAAATTATTTTGGGCAGAGGCCCTCGGGGGCATCCCTGACGAGATGTTAAGCGGATCCATGGGCTCCGTGGGTCCGTTGGGATGTTTTTAGGGCGTCCCATAGGCGAAAGAGTGAAAACTGCAGTTTTTTGGCGATTTTCGGTTGGTATTAGCCCACGGATCGCTGGGGTGGCGCTTGCTCCGAAAATTATTTTGGGCCGAGGACCTCCGGGGCGTCCCTGACGAGGTGTTAAGCCGATCCATGGGCTCCGTGGGGCCTGTGGGAGGTTTTAAGGGCGTCCCAGAGGCGAAAGAGTGAAAACGGCAGTTTTTTGGCGATTTTCCGTGGTTGTTAGCCCACGGATCGCTGGGGTGGCGCTGGCTCCGGAAATTATTTTGGGCTGAGCCCCTCGGGGGCGTCCCTGACGAGCTGTTAAGCGGATCCACGGGCTCCGTGGGGCCTGTACGAGGTTTTAAGGGCGTCCCAGAGGCGAAAGAGTGAAAATGGCAGTTTTTTGGCGATTTTCCGTGGGTGTTAGCCCACGGATCGCTGGGTGGCGCTGGCTCCGGAAATTATTTTGGGCCGAGCCCCTCGGGGGCATCCCTGACGAGCTGTTAAGCGGATCCATGGGCTCCGTGGGGCTAGTGGGAGGTTTTAAGGGCGTCCCAGAGGCGAAAGAGTGAAAACTGCAGTTTTTTGGCGATTTTCCGTGGGTGTTAGCCCACGGATCGCTGGGGTGGCGCTTGCTACGGAAATTATTTTGGGCCGAGGCCCTCGGGGGCGTCCCTGACGAGCTGTTAAGCGGATCCACGGGCTCCGTGGGTCCGTTGGCAAGTTTTTAGGGCGTCCCATAGGCGAAAGAGTGAAAACTACAGTTTTTTGGCAATTTTCGGTGGGTGTTAGCCCACGGATCGCTGGGGTGGCGCTTGCTCCGGAAATTATTTTGGGCCGAGGCCCTCGGGGGCGTCCCTGACGAGCTGTTAAGCGGATCCATGGGCTCCGTGGGTCCGTTGGGATGTTTTTAGGGCGTCCCATAGGCGAAAGAGTGAAAACTGCAGTTTTTTGGCGATTTTCGGTGGGTGTTAGCCCACGGATCGCTGGGGTGGCGCTGGCTCCGAAATTTATTTTGGGCCGAGGCCCTCGGGGGCGTCCCTGATGAGCTGTTAAGCGGATCCATGGGCTCCGTGGGTCCGTTGGGATGTTTTTAGGGCGTCCCATAGGCGAAAGAGTGCAAAATTGCAGTTTTTTGGCGATTTTCGGTGGGTGTTAGCCCACGGATCGCTGGGGTGGCGCTTGCTCCAAAAATTATTTTGGGCAGAGGCCCTCGGGGGCATCCCTGACGAGATGTTAAGCGGATCCATGGGCTCCGTGGGTCCGTTGGGATGTTTTTAGGGCGTCCCATAGGCGAAAGAGTGAAAACTGCAGTTTTTTGGCGATTTTCGGTTGGTATTAGCCCACGGATCGCTGGGGTGGCGCTTGCTCCGAAAATTATTTTGGGCCGAGGACCTCCGGGGCGTCCCTGACGAGGTGTTAAGCCGATCCATGGGCTCCGTGGGGCCTGTGGGAGGTTTTAAGGGCGTCCCAGAGGCGAAAGAGTGAAAACGGCAGTTTTTTGGCGATTTTCCGTGGTTGTTAGCCCACGGATCGCTGGGGTGGCGCTGGCTCCGGAAATTATTTTGGGCTGAGCCCCTCGGGGGCGTCCCTGACGAGCTGTTAAGCGGATCCACGGGCTCCGTGGGGCCTGTACGAGGTTTTAAGGGCGTCCCAGAGGCGAAAGAGTGAAAATGGCAGTTTTTTGGCGATTTTCCGTGGGTGTTAGCCCACGGATCGCTGGGTGGCGCTGGCTCCGGAAATTATTTTGGGCCGAGCCCCTCGGGGGCATCCCTGACGAGCTGTTAAGCGGATCCATGGGCTCCGTGGGGCTAGTGGGAGGTTTTAAGGGCGTCCCAGAGGCGAAAGAGTGAAAACTGCAGTTTTTTGGCGATTTTCCGTGGGTGTTAGCCCACGGATCGCTGGGGTGGCGCTTGCTACGGAAATTATTTTGGGCCGAGGCCCTCGGGGGCGTCCCTGACGAGCTGTTAAGCGGATCCACGGGCTCCGTGGGTCCGTTGGCAAGTTTTTAGGGCGTCCCATAGGCGAAAGAGTGAAAACTACAGTTTTTTGGCAATTTTCGGTGGGTGTTAGCCCACGGATCGCTGGGGTGGCGCTTGCTCCGGAAATTATTTTGGGCCGAGGCCCTCGGGGGCGTCCCTGACGAGCTGTTAAGCGGATCCATGGGCTCCGTGGGTCCGTTGGGATGTTTTTAGGGCGTCCCATAGGCGAAAGAGTGAAAACTGCAGTTTTTTGGCGATTTTCGGTGGGTGTTAGCCCACGGATCGCTGGGGTGGCGCTGGCTCCGAAATTTATTTTGGGCCGAGGCCCTCGGGGGCGTCCCTGATGAGCTGTTAAGCGGATCCATGGGCTCCGTGGGTCCGTTGGGATGTTTTTAGGGCGTCCCATAGGCGAAAGAGTGCAAAATTGCAGTTTTTTGGCGATTTTCGGTGGGTGTTAGCCCACGGATCGCTGGGGTGGCGCTTGCTCCAAAAATTATTTTGGGCAGAGGCCCTCGGGGGCATCCCTGACGAGATGTTAAGCGGATCCATGGGCTCCGTGGGTCCGTTGGGATGTTTTTAGGGCGTCCCATAGGCGAAAGAGTGAAAACTGCAGTTTTTTGGCGATTTTCGGTTGGTATTAGCCAACGGATCGCTGGGGTGGCGCTTGCTCCGAAAATTATTTTGGGCCGAGGACCTCCGGGGCGTCCCTGACGAGGTGTTAAGCCGATCCATGGGCTCCGTGGGGCCTGTGGGAGGTTTTAAGGGCGTCCCAGAGGCGAAAGAGTGAAAACGGCAGTTTTTTGGCGATTTTCCGTGGTTGTTAGCCCACGGATCGCTGGGGTGGCGCTGGCTCCGGAAATTATTTTGGGCTGAGCCCCTCGGGGGCGTCCCTGACGAGCTGTTAAGCGGATCCACGGGCTCCGTGGGGCCTGTACGAGGTTTTAAGGGCGTCCCAGAGGCGAAAGAGTGAAAATGGCAGTTTTTTGGCGATTTTCCGTGGGTGTTAGCCCACGGATCGCTGGGGTGGCGCTGGCTCCGGAAATTATTTTGGGCCGAGCCCCTCGGGGGCATCCCTGACGAGCTGTTAAGCGGATCCATGGGCTCCGTGGGGCTAGTGGGAGGTTTTAAGGGCGTCCCAGAGGCGAAAGAGTGAAAACTGCAGTTTTTTGGCGATTTTCCGTGGGTGTTAGCCCACGGATCGCTGGGGTGGCGCTTGCTACGGAAATTATTTTGGGCCGAGGCCCTCGGGGGCGTCCCTGATGAGCTGTTAAGCGGATCCACGGGCTCCGTGGGTCCGTTGGCAAGTTTTTAGGGCGTCCCATAGGCGAAAGAGTGAAAACTACAGTTTTTTGGCAATTTTCGGTGGGTGTTAGCCCACGGATCGCTGGGGTGGCGCTTGCTCCAGAAATTATTTTGGGCCGAGGCCCTCGGGGGCGTCCCTGACGAGCTGTTAAGCGGATCCATGGGCTCCGTGGGTCCGTTGGGATGTTTTTAGGGCGTCCCATAGGCGAAAGAGTGAAAACTGCAGTTTTTTGGCGATTTTCGGTGGGTGTTAGCCCACGGATCGCTGGGGTGGCGCTGGCTCCGAAATTTATTTTGGGCCGAGGCCCTCGGGGGCGTCCCTGACGAGCTGTTAAGCGGATCCATGGGCTCCGTGGGTCCGTTGGGATGTTTTTAGGGCGTCCCATAGGCGAAAGAGTGCAAAATTGCAGTTTTTTGGCGATTTTCGGTGGGTGTTAGCCCACGGATCGCTGGGGTGGCGCTTGCTCCAAAAATTATTTTGGGCCGAGGCCCTCGGGGGCATCCCTGATGAGATGTTAAGCGGATCCATGGGCTCCGTGGGTCCGTTGGGATGTTTTTAGGGCGTCCCATAGGCGAAAGAGTGAAAACTGCAGTTTTTTGGCGATTTTCGGTTGGTATTAGCCCACGGATCGCTGGGGTGGCGCTTGCTCCGAAAATTATTTTGGGCCGAGGACCTCCGGGGCGTCCCTGACGAGGTGTTAAGCCGATCCATGGGCTCCGTAGGGCCTGTGGGAGGTTTTAAGGGCGTCCCAGAGGCGAAAGAGTGAAAACGGCAGTTTTTTGGCGATTTTCCGTGGTTGTTAGCCCACGGATCGCTGGGGTGGCGCTGGCTCCGGAAATTATTTTGGGCTGAGCCCCTTGGGGGCGTCCCTGACGAGCTGTTAAGTGGATCCACGGGCTCCGTGGGGCATGTGAGAGGTTTTAAGGGCGTCCCAGAGGCGAAAGAGTGAAAATGGCAGTTTTTTGGCGATTTTCCGTGGGTGTTAGCCCACGGATCGCTGGGGTGGCGCTGGCTCCGGAAATTATTTCTGGCCGAGCCCCTCGGGGGCATCCCTGACGAGCTGTTAAGCGGATCCACGGGCTCCGTGGGTCCGTTGGCAAGTTTTTAGGGCGTCCCATAGGCGAAAGAGTGAAAACGGCAGTTTTTTGGTGATTTTCCGTGGGTGGTAGCCCACGGATCGCTGGGGTGGCGCTGGCTCTGGAAATTATTTTGGGCCGAGACCCTCAGGGGTGTCCCTGACGAGCTGTTAAGTGGATCCATGGGCTCCGTGGGGCCTGTGGGAGGTTTTAAGGGCGTCCCGGAGGCGAAAGAGTGAAAACGGCAGTTTTTTGGCGATTTTCCGTGGTTGTTAGCCCACGGATCGCTGGGGTGGCGCTGGCTCCGGAAATTATTTTGGGCTGAGCCCCTCGGGGGCGTCCCTGACGAGCTGTTAAGCTGATCCACGGGCTCCGTGGGGCCTGTACGAGGTTTTAAGGGCGTCCCAGAGGCGAAAGAGTGAAAATGGCAGTTTTTTGGCGATTTTCCGTGGGTGTTAGCCCACGGATCGCTGGGGTGGCGCTGGCTCCGGAAATTATTTTAGGCCGAGCCCCTCGGGGGCATCCCTGACGAGCTGTTAAGCGGATCCATGGGCTCCGTGGGGCTAGTGGGAGGTTTTAAGGGCGTCCCAGAGGCGAAAGAGTGAAAACTGCAGTTTTTTGGCGATTTTCGGTGGGTGTTAGCCCACGGATCGCTGGGGTGGCGCTTGCTACGGAAATTATTTTGGGCCAAGGCCCTAGGGGGCGTCCCTGACGAGCTTTTAAGCGGATCCATGGGCTCCGTGGGTCCGTTGGGATGTTTTTAGGGCGTCCCATAGGCGAAAGAGTGAAAACTGTAGTTTTTTGGCGATTTTCGGTGGGTGTTAGCCCACGGATCGCTGGGGTGGCGCTTGCTCCGGAAATTATTTTGGGCCGAGGCCCTAGGGGGCGTCCCTGACGAGCTGTTAAGCAGATCCATGGGCTCCGTGGTTCCGTTGGGATGTTTTTAGGGCGTCCTATAGGCGAAAGAGTGAAAACTGCAGTTTTTTGGCGATATTCGGTGGGTGTTAGCCCACGGATGGCTGGGGTGGCGCTTGCTTCGGAAATTATTTTGGGCCGAGGCCCTCAGGGGCGTACCTTACGAGCTGTTAAGCGGATCCACGGGCTCCGTGGGTCCGTTGGGATGTTTTTAGGGCGTCCCATAGGCGAAAGAGTGAAAACTGCAGTTTTTTGGCAATTTTCGGTGGGTGTTAGCCCACGGATCACTGGGGTGGCGCTTGCTTCGGAAATTATTTTGGGCTGAGGCCCTCGGGGGCTTCCCTGACAAGCTGTTAAGCGGATCCACGGGCTCCGTGGGTCCGTTGGGATGTTTTTAGGGCATCCCATAGGCGAAAGAGTGAAAACTGCAGTTTTTTGGCGATTTTCGGTGGGTGTTAGCCCACGGATTGCTGGGGTGGCGCTTGCTCCGGAAATTATTTTGGGCCGAGGCCCTCGGGGGCCTCCCTGACGAGCTGTTAAGTGGATCCATGGGCTCCGTGGGTCCGTTGGGATGTTTTTAGGGCGTCCCATAGGCGAAAGAGTGAAAACTGCAGTTTTTTGGCGATTTTCGGTGGGTGTTATCCCACGGATCGCTGGTACGCTTGCTCCGGAAATTATTTTGGTCCGAGGCCCTCGGGGGCGTCCCTGACGAGCTGTTAAGTGGATCCATGGGCTCCGTGGGTCCGTTGGGATGTTTTTAGGGCGTCCGATAGGCGAAAGAGTGCAAAATTGCAGTTTTTTGGCGATTTTCGGTGGGTGTTAGCCCACGGATCGCTGGGGTGGCGCTTGCTCCAAAAATTATTTTGGACCGAGGCCCTCGGGGGCGTCCCTGACGAGATGTTAAGCGGATCCATGGGCTCAGTGGGTTCGTTGGGATGTTTTTAGGGCGTCCCATAGGCGAAAGAGTGAAAACTGCAGTTTTTTGGCGATTTTCGGTGGGTGTTAGCCCACGGATCGCTGGGGTGGCGCTTGCTCCGAAAATTATTTTGGGCCGAGGCCCTCCGGGGCGTCCCTGACGAGCTGTTAAGCGGATCCATGGGCTCCGTAGGGCCTGTGGAAGGTTTTAAGGGCGTCCCAGATGCGAAAGAGTGAAAATGGCAGTTTTTTGGCGATTTTCCGTGGGTGTTAGCCCACGGATCGCTGGGGTGGCGCTGGCTCCGGAAATTATTTTGGGCTGAGCCCCTCGGGGACGTCCCTGACGAGCTTTTAAGCGGATCCATGGGCTCCGTGGGGCCTGTGGGAGGTTTTAAGGGCGTCCCAGAGGCGAAAGAGTGAAAACGGCAGTTTTTTGGCGATTTTCCGTGGGTGTTAGCCCACGGATCGCTGGGGTGGCGCTGGCTCCGAAAATTATTTTGGGCCGAGCACCTCGGGGGCGTCCCTGACGAGCTGTTAAGTGGATCCATGGGCTCCGTGGGGCCTGTGGGAGGTTTTAAGGGTGTCCCAGAGGCGAAAGAGTGAAAACGGCAGTTTTTTGGCGATTTTCCGTGGTTGTTAGCCCACGGATCGCTGGGGTGGCGCTGGCTCCAGAAATTATTTTGGGCTGAGCCACTCAGGGGCGTCCCTGACGAGCTGTTAAGCGGATCCACGGGCTCCGTGGGGCCTGTGCGAGGTTTCAAGGGCGTCCCAGAGGCGAAAGAGTGAAAATGGCAGTTTTTTGGCGATTTTCCATGGGTGTTAGCCCACGGATCGCTGGGGTGGCGCTGGCTCCGAAAATTATTTTGGGCCGAGCCCCTCGAGGGCATCCCTGACGAGCTGTTAAGCGGATCCACGGGCTCCGTGGGTCCGTTGGCAAGTTTTTAGGGCGTCCCATAGGCGAAAGAGTGAAAACGGCAGTTTTTTGGCGATTTTCCGTGGGTGTTAGCCCACGGATCGCTGGGGTGGCGCTGGCTTCGGAAATTATTTTGGGCCGAGCCCCTCGGGGGCGTCCCTGACGAGATGTTAAGTGGATCCATGGGCACCGTGGGGCCTGTGGGAGGTTTTAAGGGCGTCCCAGAGGCGAAAGAGTGAAAACGGCAGTTTTTTGGCAATTTTCCGTGGTTGTTAGCCCACGGATCGCTGGGGTGGCGCTGGCTTCGGAAATTATTTTGGACTGAGCCCCTCGGGGGCATCCCTGACGAGCTGTTAAGCGGATCCACGGGCTCCGTGGGGCCTGTTCGAGGTTTTAAGGGCATCCCAGAGGCGAAAGAGTGAAAATGGCAGTTTTTTGGCGATTTTCCGTGGGTGTTAGCCCACGGATCGCTGGGGTGGCGCTGGCTTCGGAAATTATTTTGGGCTGAGCCCCTAGGGGGCGTCCCTGACGAGCTGTTAAGCGGATCCACGGGCTCCGTGGGGCCTGTGCGAGGTTTTAAGGGCATCCCAGAGGCGAAAGAGTGAAAATGGCAGTTTTTTGGCGATTTTCCGTGGGTGTTAGCCCACGGATCGCTGGGGTGGCACTGGCTCCGGAAATTATTTTGGGCCGAGCCCCTCGGGGGCATTCCTGACGAGCTGTTAAGCGGATCCATGGGCTCCGTGGGGCCAGTGGGAGGTTTTAAGGGCGTCCCAGAGGCGAAAGAGTGAAAACGGCAGTTTTTTGGCCATTTTCCTTGGGTGTTAGCCCACGGATCGCTGGGGTGGCGCTTGCTCCGGAAATTATTTTGGGCCGAGCCCCTCGGGGGCGTCCCTGACAAGCTGTTAAGCGGATCCGCGGGCTCCGTGGGTCCGTTGGCATGTTTTTAGGGCGTCCCATAGGCGAAAGAGTGAAAACTGCAGTTTTTTGGAGATTTTCGGTGGGTATTAGCCCACGGATCGCTGGGGTGGCGCTTGCTCCGAAAATTATTTTGGGCCGAGGCCCTCGGGGGCATCCCTGACGAGCTGTTAAGCGGATCCACGGGCTCCGTGGGTCCGTTGGCAAGTTTTTAGGGCGTCCCATAGGCGAAAGAGTGAAAACTGCAGTTTTTTGGCAATTTTCGGTGGGTGTTAGCCCACGGATCGCTGGGGTGGCGCTTGCTCCGAAAATTATTTTGGGCCGAGGCCCTCGGGGGTGTCCCTGACGAGCTGTTAACCAGATCCACGGGCTCTGTGGGTCCGTTGGGATGTTTTTAGGGCGTCCCACAGGCGAAAGAGTGAAAACTGCAGTTTTTTGGCAATTTTCCGTGGGTGTTAGCCCGCGGATCGCTGGGGTGGCGCTTGCTCCGAAAATTTTTTTGGTCCGAGGCCCTCGAGGGCGTATCTGACGAGCTTTTAAACGGATCCATGGGCTCCGTGGGTCCGTTGGGATGTTTTTAGGGCGTCCCATAGGCGAAAGAGTGAAAACTGCAGTTTTTTGGCAATTTTCGGTGGGTGTTAGCCCACGGATCGCTGGGGTGGCGCTTGCTCCGGAAATTATTTTGGGACGAGGCCCTCGGGGGCATCCCTGACGAGCTGTTAAGCGGATCCATGGGCTCCGTGGGTCCGTTGGGATGTTTTTAGGGCGTCCCATAGGCGAAAGAGTGAAAACTGCAGTTTTTTGGCAATTTTCGGTGGGTGTTAGCCCACGGATCGCTGGGGTGGCGCTTGCTCAGAAAATTTTTTTGGTCCGAGGCCCTCGGGGGCGTCCCTGACGAGCTGTTAAGCGGATCCATGGGCTCCGTGGGTCCGTTGGGATGTTTTTAGGGCGTCCCATAGGCGAAAGAGTGAAAACTGCAGTTTTTTGGTGATTTTCGGTGGGTGTTAGCCCACGGATCGCTGGGGTGGCGCTTGCTCCGGAAATTATTTTGGGCCGGGGCCCTCGGGGGTATCCCTGACGAGCTGTTAAGCGGATCCATGGGCTCCGTGGGTCCGTTGGGATGTTTTTAGGGCGTCCCATAGGCGAAAGAGTTCAAAATTGCAGTTTTTTAGCAATTTTCGGTGGGTGTTAGCCCACGGATCGTTGTGGTGGCGCTTGCTCCAGAAATTATTTTGGGCCGAGGCCCTAGGGGGCATCCCTGACGAGCTGTAAAGCGGATCCATGAGCTTCGTGGGTCCGTTGGGATGTTTTTAGGGCGTCCCATAGGCGAAAGAGTGAAAACTGCAGTTTTTTGGCGATTTTCGGTGGGTGTTAGCCCACGGATCGCTGGGGTGGCGCTTGCTCCGAAAATTATTTTGGGTCGAGGCCCTCGGGGGCGTCCCTGACGAGCTGTTAAGCGAATCCATGGGCTCCGTGGGTTCGTTGGGATGTTTTTAGGGCGTCCCATAGGCGAAAGAGTGAAAACTGCAGTTTTTTGGCGATATTCGGTGGGTGTTAGCCCACGGATCGCTGGGATGGCGCTTGCTTCGGAAATTATTTTGGGCCGAGGCTCTCAGGGGCATCCCTGAAGAGCTGTTAAGCGGATCCACGGGCTCCGTGGGTCCGTTGGGATGTTTTTAGGGCGTCCCATAGGCGAAAGAGTGAAAACTGCAGTTTTTTGGCAATTTTCGGTGGGTGTTAGCCCACGGATCGCTGGGGTGGCGCTTGCTCCGGAAATTATTTTGGGCCGAGGCCCTCGGGGGCATCCCTGATGAGCTGTTAAGCGGATCCACGGGCTCCGTGGGTCCATTGGGATGTTTTTAGGGCGTCCCATAGGCGAAAGAGTGAAAACTGTAGTTTTTTGGCGATTTTCGGTGGGTGTTAGCCCACGGATCGCTGGGGTGGCGCTTGCTCCGGAAATTATTTTGGGCCGAGGCCCTCGGGGGTGTCCCTGACGAGCTGTTAACCAGATCCACGGGCTCTGTGGGTCCGTTGGGATGTTTTTAGGGCGTCCCATAGGCGAAAGAGTGCAAAATTACAGTTTTTTGGCGATTTTCGGTGGGTGTTAGCCCACGGATCGCTGGGGTGGCGCTTGCTCCAAAAATTATTTTGGGCCGAGGCCCTCGGGGGCGTTTCTGACGAGCTGTTAAGCGGATCCATGGGCTCCGTGGGTCCGTTGGGATGTTTTTAGGGCGTCCCATAGGCGAAAGAATGAAAACTGCAGTTTTTTGGCGATTTTCCGTGGGTGTTAGCCCACGGATCGCTGGGGTGGCGCTTGCTCCGAAAATTATTTTGGGCCGAGGCCCTCTGGGGCATCCCTGACGAGCTTTTAAGCGGATCCATGGGCTCCGTGGGTCCGTTGGGATGTTTTTAGGGCGTCCCATAGGCGAAAGAGTGAAAACTGCAGTTTTTTGGCGATTTTCGGTGGGTGTTAGCCCACGGATCGCTGGGGTGGCGCTTGCTCCGGAAATTATTTTGGGACGAGGCCCTCGGGGGCATCCCTGACGAGCTGTTAAGCGGATCCATGGGCTCCGTGGGTCCGTTGGGATGTTTTTAGGGCGTCCCATAGGCGAAAGAGTGAAAACTGCAGTTTTTTGGCGATTTTCGGTGGGTGTTAGCCCACGGATCGCTGGGGTGGCGCTTGCTCAGAAAATTTTTTTGGTCCGAGGCCCTCGGGGGCGTCCCTGACGAGCTGTTAAGCGGATCCATGGGCTCCGTGGGTCCGTTGGGATGTTTTTAGGGCGTCCCATAGGCGAAAGAGTGAAAACTGCAGTTTTTTGGTGATTTTCGGTGGGTGTTAGCCCACGGATCGCTGGGGTGGCGCTTGCTCCGGAAATTATTTTGGGCCGGGGCCCTCGGGGGTATCCCTGACGAGCTGTTAAGCGGATCCATGGGCTCCGTGGGTCCGTTGGGATGTTTTTAGGGCGTCCCATAGGCGAAAGAGTTCAAAATTGCAGTTTTTTAGCAATTTTCGGTGGGTGTTAGCCCACGGATCGTTGTGGTGGCGCTTGCTCCAGAAATTATTTTGGGCCGAGGCCCTAGGGGGAATCCCTGACGAGCTGTTAAGCGGATCCATGAGCTTCGTGGGTCCGTTGGGATGTTTTTAGGGCGTCCCATAGGCGAAAGAGTGAAAACTGCAGTTTTTTGGCGATTTTCGGTGGGTGTTAGCCCACGGATCGCTGGGGTGGCGCTTGCTCCGAAAATTATTTTGGGTCGAGGCCCTCGGGGGCGTCCCTGACGAGCTGTTAAGCGAATCCATGGGCTCCGTGGGTTCGTTGGGATGTTTTTAGGGCGTCCCATAGGCGAAAGAGTGAAAACTGCAGTTTTTTGGCGATATTCGGTGGGTGTTAGCCCACGGATCGCTGGGGTGGCGCTTGCTTCGGAAATTATTTTGGGCCGAGGCTCTCAGGGGCATCCCTGAAGAGCTGTTAAGCGGATCCACGGGCTCCGTGGGTCCGTTGGGATGTTTTTAGGGCGTCCCATAGGCGAAAGAGTGAAAACTGCAGTTTTTTGGCAATTTTCGGTGGGTGTTAGCCCACGGATCGCTGGGGTGGCGCTTGCTCCGGAAATTATTTTGGGCCGAGGCCCTCGGGGGCATCCCTGATGAGCTGTTAAGCGGATCCACGGGCTCCGTGGGTCCATTGGGATGTTTTTAGGGCGTCCCATAGGCGAAAGAGTGAAAACTGTAGTTTTTTGGCGATTTTCGGTGGGTGTTAGCCCACGGATCGCTGGGGTGGCGCTTGCTCCGGAAATTATTTTGGGCCGAGGCCCTCGGGGGTGTCCCTGACGAGCTGTTAACCAGATCCACGGGCTCTGTGGGTCCGTTGGGATGTTTTTAGGGCGTCCCATAGGCGAAAGAGTGCAAAATTACAGTTTTTTGGCGATTTTCGGTGGGTGTTAGCCCACGGATCGCTGGGGTGGCGCTTGCTCCGGAAATTATTTTGGGCCGAGGCCCTCGGGGGCATCCCTGACGAGCTGTTAAGTGGATCTATGGGCTCCGTGGGTCCGTTGGGATGTTTTTAGGGCGTCCCATAGGCGAAAGAGTGCAAAATTACAGTTTTTTGGCGATTTTCGGTGGGTGTTAGCCCACGGATCGCTGGGGTGGCGCTTGCTCCAAAAATTATTTTGGGCCGAGGCCCTCGGGGGCATCCCTGACGAGCTGTTAAGTGGATCCATGGGCTCCGTGGGTCCGTTGGGATGTTTTTAGGGCGTCCCATAGGCGAAAGAGTGCAAAATTGCAGTTTTTTGGCGATTTTCGGTGGGTGTTAGCCCACGGATCGCTGGGGTGGCGCTTGCTCCAAAAATTATTTTGGGACGAGGCCCTCGGGGGCATCCCTGACGAGCCGTTAAGCGGATCCATGGGCTCCGTGGGTCCGTTGGGATGTTTTTAGGGCGTCCCATAGGCGAAAGAATGAAAACTGCAGTTTTTTGGCGATTTTCGGTGGGTGTTAGCCCACGGATCGCTGGTGTGGCGCTTGCTCCGAAAATTATTTTGGGCCGAGGCCCTCTGGGGCATCCCTGACGAGCTGTTAAGCGGATCCATGGGCTCCGTAGGGACTGTGGGAGGTTTTAAGGGCGTCCCAGAGGCGAAAGAGTGAAAACGGCAGTTTTTTGGCAATTTTCCGTGGGTGTTAGCCCACGGATCGCTGGGGTGGCGCTGGCTCCGGAAATTATTTTGGGCCGAGGCCCTCAGGGGTGTCCCTGACGAGCTGTTAACCAGATCCACGGGCTCTGTGGGTCCGTTGGGATGTTTTTAGGGCGTCCCATTGGCGAAAGAGTGAAAACTGCAGTTTTTTGGCAATTTTCCGTGGGTGTTAGCCCGCGGATCGCTGGGGTGGCGCTTGCTCCGAAATTTTTTTTGGTCCGAGGCCCTTGAGGGCGTCTCTGACGAGCTTTTAAGCGGTTCCATGGGCTCCGTGGGTCCGTTGGGATGTTTTTAGGGCGTCCCATAGGCGAAAGAGTGAAAACTGCAGTTTTTTGGCGATTTTCGGTGGGTGTTAGCCCACGGATCGCTGGGGTGGCGCTTGCTCCGGAAATTATTTTGGGACGAGGCCCTCGGGGGCATCCCTGACGAGCTGTTAAGCGGATCCATGGGCTCCGTGGGTCCGTTGGGATGTTTTTAGGGCGTCCCATAGGCGAAAGAGTGAAAACTGCAGTTTTTTGGCGATTTTCGGTGGGTGTTAGCCCACGGATCGCTGGGGTGGCGCTTGCTCAGAAAATTTTTTTGGTCCGAGGCCCTCGGGGGCGTCCCTGACGAGCTGTTAAGCGGATCCATGGGCTTCGTGGGTCCGTTGGGATGTTTTTAGGGCGTCCCATAGGCGAAAGAGTGAAAACTGCAGTTTTTTGGCGATTTTCGGTGGGTGTTAGCCCACGGATCGCTGGGGTGGCGCTTGCTCCGGAAATTATTTTGGGCCGGGGCCCTCGGGGGTATCCCTGACGAGCTGTTAAGCGGATCCATGGGCTCCGTGGGTCCGTTGGGATGTTTTTAGGGCATACCATAGGCGAAAGAGTTCAAAATTGCAGTTTTTTAGCAATTTTCGGTGGGTGTTAGCCCACGGATCGTTGTGGTGGCGCTTGCTCCGGAAATTATTTTGGGCCGAGGCCCTAGGGGGCATCCCTGACGAGCTGTTAAGCGGATCCATGAGCTTCGTGGGTCCGTTGGGATGTTTTTAGGGCGTCCCATAGGCGAAAGAGTGAAAACTGCAGTTTTTTGGCGATTTTCGGTGGGTGTTAGCCCACGGATCGCTGGGGTGGCGCTTGCTCCGAAAATTATTTTGGGCCGAGGCCCTCGGGGGCGTCCCTGACGAGCTGTTAAGCGAATCCATGGGCTCCGTGGGTTCGTTGGGATGTTTTTAGGGCGTCCCATAGGCGAAAGAGTGAAAACTGCAGTTTTTTGGCGATATTCGGTGGGTGTTAGCCCACGGATCGCTGGGGTGGCGCTTGCTTCGGAAATTATTTTGGGCCGAGGCTCTCAGGGGCATCCCTGAAGAGCTGTTAAGCGGATCCACGGGCTCCGTGGGTCCGTTGGGATGTTTTTAGGGCGTCCCATAGGCGAAAGAGTGAAAACTTTAGTTTTTTGGCAATTTTCGGTGGGTGTTAGCCCACGGATCGCTGGGGTGGCGCTTGCTCCGGAAATTATTTTGGGCTGAGGCCCTCGGGGGCGTCCCTGATGAGCTGTTAAGCGGATCCACGGGCTCCGTGGGTCCATTGGGATGTTTTTAGGGCGTCCCATAGGCGAAAGAGTGAAAACTGTAGTTTTTTGGCGATTTTCGGTGGGTGTTAGCCCACGGATCGCTGGGGTGGCGCTTGCTCCGGAAATTATTTTGGGCCGAGGCCCTCGGGGGCATCCCTGACGAGCTGTTAAGTGGATCTATGGGCTTCGTGGGTCCGTTGGGATGTTTTTAGGGCGTCCCATAGGCGAAAGAGTGCAAAATTACAGTTTTTTGGCGATTTTCGGTGGGTGTTAGCCCACGGATCGCTGGGGTGGCGCTTGCTCCAAAAATTATTTTGGGCCGAGGCCCTCGGGGGCGTTTCTGACGAGCTGTTAAGCGGATCCATGGGCTCCGTGGGTCCGTTGGGATGTTTTTAGGGCGTCCCATAGGTGAAAGAGTGAAAACTGCAGTTTTTTAGCGATTTTCGGTGGGTGTTAGCCCACGGATCGCTGGGGTGGCGCTTGCTCCGAAAATTATTTTGGGCCGAGG
The DNA here is from genome assembly GCA_031232105.1 of Capsicum rhomboideum. NCBI lineage: Eukaryota > Viridiplantae > Streptophyta > Magnoliopsida > Solanales > Solanaceae > Capsicum > Capsicum rhomboideum. Next base: position 354,651 of record CP124714.1, read on the forward strand.
CCCTCTGGGGCGTCCCTGACGAGCTGTTAAGTGGATCCATGGGCTCCGTGGGTCCGTTGGGATGTTTTTAGGGCGTCCCATAGGCGAAAGAGTGCAAAATTGCAGTTTTTTGGCGATTTTCGGTGGGTGTTAGCCCACGGATCGCTGGGGTGGCGCTTGCTCCAAAAATTATTTTGGGACGAGGCCCTCGGGGGCATCCCTGACGAGCCGTTAAGCGGATCCATGGGCTCCGTGGGTCCGTTGGGATGTTTTTAGGGCGTCCCATAGGCGAAAGAATGAAAACTGCAGTTTTTTGGCGATTTTCGGTGGGTGTTAGCCCACGGATCGCTGGTGTGGCGCTTGCTCCGAAAATTATTTTGGGCCGAGGCCCTCTGGGGCATCCCTGACGAGCTGTTAAGCGGATCCATGGGCTCCGTGGGGCCTGTGGGATGTTTTAAGGGCGTCCCAGAGGCGAAAGAGTGAAAACGGCAGTTTTTTGGCGATTTTCCGTGGTTGTTAGCCCACGGATCGCTGGGGTGGCGCTGGCTCCGGAAATTATTTTGGGCTGAGCCCCTCGGGGGCGTCCCTGACGAGCTTTTAAGTGGATCCATGGGCTCCGTGGGGCCTGTGCGAGGTTTTAAGGGCGTCCCAGAGGCAAAAGAGTTAAAATGGCAGTTTTTTGGCGATTTTCCGTGGGTGTTAGCCCACGGATCGCAGGGGTGGTGCTGGCTCCGGAAATTATTTTGGTCCGAGCCCCTCGGGGACATCCCTGACGAGCTGTTAAGCGGATCCACGAGCTCCGTGGGTCCGTTGGCAAGTTTTTAGGGCGTCCCATAGGCGAAAGAGTGAAAACGGCAGTTTTTTGGCAATTTTCCGTGGGTGTTAGCCCACGGATCGCTGGGGTGGTGCTGGCTTCGGAAATTATTTTGGGCCGAGCCCCTCGGGGGCGTCCCTGACGAGCTGTTAAGTGGATCCATGGGCTCCGTGGGGCCTGTGGGAGGTTTTAAGGGCGTCCCATAGGCGAAAGAGTGAAAACTGCAGTTTTTTGGCGATTTTCGGTGGTTGTTAGCCCACGGATCGCTGGGGTGGCGCTGGCTCCGGAAATTATTTTGGGCTGGGGCCCTCGGGGGCGTCCCTGACGAGCTGTTAAGCGGATCCACGGGCTCCGTGGGTCCGTTGGGAGGTTTTAAGGGCGTCCCATAGGCGAAAGAGTGCATAGCGATTTTCGGTGGGTGTTAGCCCACGGATCGCTGTGGTGGCGCTTGCTCCGGAAATTATTTTGGGCCGAGGCCCTAGAGGGCATCCCTGACGAGCTGTTAAGCGGATCCATGAGCTCCGTGGGTCCGTTGGGATGTTTTTAGGGCGTCCCATAGGCGAAAGAGTGAAAACTGCAGTTTTTTGGCGATTTTCGGTGGGTGTTAGCCCACGGATCGCTGGGGTGGCGCTTGCTCCGGAAATTATTTTGGGCCGAGGCCCTCGGGGGCGTCCCTGAAGAGCTGTTAACCGGATCCACGGGCTCCGTGGGTCCGTTGGGATGTTTTTAGGGCGTCCCATAGGCGAAAGAGTGAAAACTGCAGTTTTTTGGCGATTTTCGGTGGGTGTTAGCCCACGGATCGCTGGGGTGGCGCTTGCTCCGGAAATTATTTTGGGCCGAGGCCCTCAGGGGCGTCCCTGACGAGCTGTTAAGCGGATCCATGGGCTCCGTGGGTCCATTGGGATGTTTTTAGGGCGTCCCATAGGCGAAAGAGTGAAAACTGCAGTTTTTTGGCGATTTTCGGTGGGTGTTAGCCCACGGATCGCTGGGGTGGCGCTTGCTCCGGAAATTATTTTGGGCCGAGGCCCTCGGGGGCGTACCTGACGAGCTTTTAAGCAGATCCACGGGCTCCGTGGGTCCGTTGGCATGTTTTTAGGGCATCCCATAGGCGAAAGAGTGAAAACTGCAGTTTTTTGGCGATTTTCGGTGGGTGTTAGCCCACGGATCGCTAGGGTGGCGCTTGCTCCGGAAATTATTTTGGGCCGAGGCCCTCGGGGGCATCCCTGACGAGCTTTTAAGCGGATCCATGGGCTCCGTGGGTCCGTTGGGATGTTTTTAAGGCGTCCCATAGGCGAAAGAGTGAAAACTGCAGTTTTTTGGCGATTTTCGGTGGGTGTTAGCCCACGGATCGCTGGGGTGGCGCTTGCTTCGGAAATTATTTTGGGACGAGGCCCTCGGGGGCATCCCTGACGAGCTGTTAAGCGGATCCATGGGCTCCGTGGGTCCGTTGGGATGTTTTTAGGGCGTCCCATAGGCGAAAGAGTGAAAACTATAGTTTTTTGGCGATTTTCGGTGGGTGTTAGCCCACGGATCGCTGGGGTGGTGCTTGCTCCGAAAATTTTTTTGGTCCGAGGCCCCCGAGGGCGTCCCTGACGAGCTGTTAAGCGGATCCATGGGCTCCGTGGGTCCGTTGGGATGTTTTTAGGGCGTCCCATAGGCGAAAGAGTGAAAACTGCAGTTTTTTGGCGATTTTCGGTGGGTGTTAGCCCACGGATCGCTGGGGTGGCGCTTGCTCCGGAAATTATTTTGGCCCGGGGCCCTCGGGGGCATCCCTGACGAGCTGTTAAGCGGATCCATGGGCTCCGTGGGTCCGTTGGGATGTTTTTAGGGCGTCCCATAGGCGAAAGAGTGCAAAATTGCAGTTTTTTAGCGATTTTCGGTGGGTGTTAGCCCACGGATCGCTGGGGTGGCGCTTGCTCCGGAAATTATTTTGGGCCGAGGCCCTCGGGGGCGTCCCTGAAGAGCTGTTAACCGGATCCACGGGCTCCGTGGGTCCGTTGGGATGTTTTTAGGGCGTCCCATAGGCGAAAGAGTGAAAACTGCAGTTTTTTGGCGATTTTCGGTGGGTGTTAGCCCACGGATCGCTGGGGTGGCGCTTGCTCCGGAAATTATTTTGGGCCGAGGCCCTCAGGGGCGTCCCTGACGAGCTGTTAAGCGGATCCATGGGCTCCGTGGGTCCATTGGGATGTTTTTAGGGCGTCCCATAGGCGAAAGAGTGAAAACTGCAGTTTTTTGGCGATTTTCGGTGGGTGTTAGCCCACGGATCGCTGGGGTGGCGCTTGCTCCGGAAATTATTTTGGGCCGAGGCCCTCGGGGGCGTACCTGACGAGCTTTTAAGCAGATCCACGGGCTCCGTGGGTCCGTTGGCATGTTTTTAGGGCATCCCATAGGCGAAAGAGTGAAAACTGCAGTTTTTTGGCGATTTTCGGTGGGTGTTAGCCCACGGATCGCTAGGGTGGCGCTTGCTCCGGAAATTATTTTGGGCCGAGGCCCTCGGGGGCATCCCTGACGAGCTTTTAAGCGGATCCATGGGCTCCGTGGGTCCGTTGGGATGTTTTTAAGGCGTCCCATAGGCGAAAGAGTGAAAACTGCAGTTTTTTGGCGATTTTCGGTGGGTGTTAGCCCACGGATCGCTGGGGTGGCGCTTGCTTCGGAAATTATTTTGGGACGAGGCCCTCGGGGGCATCCCTGACGAGCTGTTAAGCGGATCCATGGGCTCCGTGGGTCCGTTGGGATGTTTTTAGGGCGTCCCATAGGCGAAAGAGTGAAAACTATAGTTTTTTGGCGATTTTCGGTGGGTGTTAGCCCACGGATCGCTGGGGTGGTGCTTGCTCCTTAAATTTTTTTGGTCCGAGGCCCCCGAGGGCGTCCCTGACGAGCTGTTAAGCGGATCCATGGGCTCCGTGGGTCCGTTGGGATGTTTTTAGGGCGTCCCATAGGCGAAAGAGTGAAAACTGCAGTTTTTTGGCGATTTTCGGTGGGTGTTAGCCCACGGATCGCTGGGGTGGCGCTTGCTCCGGAAATTATTTTGGCCCGGGGCCCTCGGGGGCATCCCTGACGAGCTGTTAAGCGGATCCATGGGCTCCGTGGGTCCGTTGGGATGTTTTTAGGGCGTCCCATAGGCGAAAGAGTGCAAAATTGCAGTTTTTTAGCGATTTTCGGTGGGTGTTAGCCCACGGATCGCTGGGGTGGCGCTTGCTCCGGAAATTATTTTGGGCCGAGGCCCTAGGGGGCTTCCCTGACGAGCTGTTAAGTGGATCCATGGGCTCCGTGGGTCCGTTGGGATGTTTTTAGGGCATCCCATAGGCGAAAGAGTGAAAACTTCAGTTTTTTGGCGATTTTCGGTGGGTGTTAGCCCACGGATCGCTGGGGTGACGCTTGCTCCGAAAATTATTTTGGGCCGAGGCCCTCGGGGGTGTCCCTGACGAGCTGTTAAGAGGATCCATGGGCTCCGTGGGTCCGTTGGGATGTTTTTAGGGCGTCCCATAGGCGAAAGAGTGAAAACTGTAGTTTTTTGGCGATTTTCGGTGGGTGTTAGCCCACGGATCGCTGGGGTGGCGCTTGCTTCGGAAATTATTTTGGGCCGAGGCCCTCAGGGGCGTCCCTGACGAGCTGTTAAGCGGATCCACGGGCTCCGTGGGTCCGTTGGGATGTTTTTAGGGCGTCCCATAGGCGAAAGAGTGTAAACTGCAGTTTTTTGGCAATTTTCGGTGGGTGTTAGCCCACGGATCGCTGGGGTGGCGCTTGCTCCGAAAATTATTTTGGCTCGGGGCCCTCGGGGGCATCCCTGACGAGCTTTTAAGCGGATCCACGGGCTCCGTGGGGCCTGTGCGAGGTTTTAAGGGCGTCCCAGAGGTGAAATAGTGAAAATGGCAGTTTTTTGGCGATTTTCCGTGGGTGTTAGCCCACGGATCGCTGGGGTGGCGCTGGCTTCGGAAATTATTTTGGGCCGAGCCCCTCGGGGGCATCCCTGACGAGCTGTTAAGCGGATTCATGGGCTCCGTGGGTCCGTTGGGATGTTTTTAGGGCATCCCATAGGCGAAAGAGTGAAAACTTCAGTTTTTTGGCGATTTTCGGTGGGTGTCAGCCCACGGATCGCTGGGGTGGCGCTTGCTCCGAAAATTATTTTGGGCCGAGGCCCTCGGGGGCGTCCCTGACGAGCTGTTAAGCGGATCCATGGGCTCCGTGGGTCCGTTGGGATGTTTTTAGGGCGTCCCATAGGCGAAAGAGTGAAAACTGTAGTTTTTTGGCGATTTTCGGTGGGTGTTAGCCCACGGATCGCTGGGGTGGCGCTTGCTTCGGAAATTATTTTGGGCCGAGGCCCTCAGGGGAGTCCCTGACGAGCTGTTAAGCGGATCCACGGGCTCCGTGGGTCCGTTGGGATGTTTTTAGGGCGTCCCATAGGCGAAAGAGTGTAAACTGCAGTTTTTTGGCAATTTTCGGTGGGTGTTAGCCCACGGATCGCTGGGGTGGCGCTTGCTCCGGAAATTATTTTGGGCCGAGGCCCTCGGGGGCGTCCCTGACGATCTTTTAAGCGGATCCACGGGCTCCGTGGGGCCTGTGCGAGGTTTTAAGGGCGTCCCAGAGGCGAAATAGTGAAAATGGCAGTTTTTTGGCGATTTTCCGTGGGTGTTAGCCCACGGATCGCTGGGGTGGCGCTGGCTTCGGAAATTATTTTGGGCCGAGCCCCTCGGGGGCATCCCTGACGAGCTGTTAAACGGATCTATGGGCTCCGTGGGGCCAGTGGGAGGTTTTAAGGGCGTCCCAGAGGCGAAAGAGTGAAAACGGCAGTTTTTTGGCGATTTTCCGTGGGTGTTAGCCCACGGATCGCTGGGGTGGCGCTTGCTCCGGAAATTATTTTGGGCCGAGGCCCTCGGGGGCATCCCTGACGAGCTGTTAACCGGATCCACGGGCTCAGTGGGTCCGTTGGGATGTTTTTAGGGCGTCCCATAGGCGAAAGAGTGTAAACTGCAGTTTTTTTGCAATTTTCGGTGGGTGTTAGCCCACGGATCGCTGGGGTGGCGCTTGCTCCGGAAATTATTTTGGGCCGAGGCCCTCGGGGGCGTCCCTGACGAGCTGTTAAGCGGATCCACGGGCTCCGTGGGTCCGTTGGGATGTTTTTAGGGCGTCCCATAGGCGAAAGAGTGAAAACTTCTATTTTTTGGCGATTTTCGGTGGGTGTTAGCCCACGGATCGCTGGGGTGGCGCTTGCTCCGCAAATTATTTTGGGCCGAGGCCCTCGGGGGCGTCCCTGACGAGCTTTTAAGTGGATCTATGGGCTCCGTGGGTCCGTTGGGATGTTTTTAGGGCGTCCCATAGGCGAAAGAGTGCAAAATTGCAGTTTTTTGGCGATTTTCGGTGGGTGTTAGCCCACGGATCGCTGGGGTGGCGCTTGCTCCGGAAATTATTTTGGGCCGTGGCCCTCGGGGGCATCCCTGACGAGCTGTTAAGTGGACCCATGGGCTCCGTGGGTCCGTTGGGATGTTTTTAGGGCGTCCCATAGGCGAAAGAGTGCAAAATTGCAGTTTTTTGGCGATTTTCGGTGGGTGTTAGCCCACGGATCGCTGGGGTGGCGCTTGCTCCAAAAATTATTTTGGGCCGAGGCCCTCGGGGGCATCCCTGACGAGCTGTTAAGCGGATCCATGTGATCCGTGGGTCCGTTGGGATGTTTTTAGGGCGTCCCATAGGCGAAAGAGTGAAAACTGCAGTTTTTTGGCGATTTTCGGTGGGTGTTAGCCCACGGATCGCTGGGGTGGCGCTTGCTCCGAAAATTATTTTGGGCCGAGGCCCTCCAGGGCATCCCTGACGAGCTGTTAAGCGGATCCATGGGCTCCGTAGGGCCTGTGGGAGGTTTTAAGGGCGTCCCAGAGGCGAAAGAGTGAAAACGGCAGTTTTTTGGCAATTTTCCGTGGGTGTTAGCCCACGGATCGCTGGGGTGGCGCTGGCTCCGGAAATTATTTTGGGCCGAGCCCCTCGGGGGCATCCCTGACGAGCTGTTAAGTAGATCCATGGGCTCCGTGGGGCCTGTGGGAGATTTTAAGGGCGTCCCAGAGGCGAAAGAGTGAAAACGGCAGTTTTTTGGCGATTTTCCGTGGGTGTTAGCCCACGGATCGCTGGGGTGGCGCTGGCTCCGGAAATTATTTTGGGCCGAACCCCTCGGGAGCGTCCCTGACGAGCTGTTAAGCGGATCCATGGGCTCCGTGGGGCCTGTGGGAGGTTTTAAGGGCATCCCAGAGGCGAAACAGTGAAAACGGCAGTTTTTTGGCGATTTTCCGTGGGTGTTAGCCCACGGATCGCTGGGGTGGCGCTGGCTCCGGAAATTATTTTGGGCCGAGCCCCTTGGGGGCATCCCTGACGAGCTGTTAAGTGGATCCATGGGCTCCGTGGGTCCTATGGGAGGTTTTAAGGGCGTCCCAGAGGCGAAAGAGTGAAAACGGCAGTTTTTTGGCGATTTTCCGTGGTTGTTAGCCCACGGATCGCTGGGGTGGCGCTGGCTCCGGAAATTATTTTGGGCTGAGCCCCTCGGGGGCGTCCCTGACGAGCTGTTAAGAGGATCCACGGGCTCCGTGGGGCCTGTGCGAGGTTTTAAGGGCGTCCCAGAGGCGAAAGATTGAAAATGGCAGTTTTTTGGCGATTTTCCGTGGGTGTTAGCCCACGGAACGCTGGGGTGGCGCTGGCTCCGGAAATTATTTTGGGTCGAGCCCCTCGGGGGCATCCCTGACGAGCTGTTAAGCGGATCCATGGGCTCCATGGGGCCAGTGGGAGGTTTTAAGGGCGTCTTAGAGGCGAAAGAGTGAAAACGGCAGTTTTTTGGCGATTTTCCGTGGGTGTGAGCCCACGGATCGCTGGGGTGGCGCTGGCTCCGGAAATTATTTTGGGACGAGCCACTCGGGGGCGTCCCTGACGAGCTGTTAAGTGGATCCATGGGCTCCGTGGGGCCTGTGGGAGGTTTTAAGGGCGTCCCAGAGGCGAAAGAGTGAAAACGGCAGTTTTTTGGCGATTTTCCGTGGTTGTTAGCCCACGGATCGCTGGGGTGGCGCTGGCTTCGGAAATTATTTTGGGCTGAGCCCATCGGGGGCATCCCTGACGAGCTGTTAAGCGGATCCACGGGCTCCGTGGGGCCTGTGCGAGGTTTTAAGGGCGTCCCAGAGGCGAAAGAGTGAAAATGGCAGTTTTTTGGCGATTTTCCATGGGTGTTAGCCCACGGATCGCTGGGGTGGCGCTGGCTTCGGAAATTATTTTGGACCGAGCCCCTCGGGGGCATCCCTGACGAGCTGTTAAGCGGATCCAAGGGCTCCGTGGGGCCAGTGGGAGGTTTTAAGGGCGTCCCAGAGGCGAAAGAGTGAAAACGGCAGTTTTTTGGCAATTTTCCGTGGGTGTTAGCCCACAGATCGCTGGGGTGGCGCTGGCTCCGGAAATTATTTTGGGCCGAGCCCCTCGGGGGCGTCCCTGACGAGCTGTTAAGTAGATCCATGGGCTCCGTGGGGCCTGTGGGAGATTTTAAGGGCGTCCCAGAGGCGAAAGAGTGAAAACGGCAGTTTTTTGGCGATTTTCCGTGGGTGTTAGCCCACGGATCGCTGGGGTGGCGCTGGCTCCGGAAATTATTTTGGACCGAGCCCCTCGGGAGCGTCCCTGACGAGCTGTTAAGCGGATCCATGGGCTCCGTGGGGCCTGTGGGAGGTTTTAAGGGCATCCCAGAGGCGAAAGAGTGAAAACGGCAGTTTTTTGGCGATTTTCCGTGGGTGTTAGCCCACGGATCGCTGGGGTGGCGCTTGCTCCGGAAATTATTTTGGGCCGAGGCCCTTGGGGGCGTCCCTGACGAGCTGTTAACCGGATCCACGGGCTCCGTGGGTCCGTTGGGATGTTTTTAGGGCGTCCCATAGGCGAAAGAGTGAAAACTGCAGTTTTTTGGCGATTTTCCGTGGGTGTTAGCCCACGGATCGCTGGGGTGGCGCTTGCTCCGGAAATTATTTTGGACCGAGGCCCTCGGGGGCGTCCCTGACGAGCTGTTAAGCGGATCCATGGGCTCCGTGGGGCCTGTGGGAGGTTTTAAGGGCATCCCAGAGGCGAAAGAGTGAAAACGGCAGTTTTTTGGCGATTTTCCGTGGGTGTTAGCCCACGGATCGCTGGGGTGGCGCTGGCTCCGGAAATTATTTTGGGCCGAGCCCCTTGGGGGCATCCCTGACGAGCTGTTAAGTGGATCCATGGGCTCCGTGGGTCCTGTGGGAGGTTTTAAGGGCGTCCCAGAGGCGAAAGAGTGAAAACGGCAGTTTTTTGGCGATTTTCCGTGGTTGTTAGCCCACGGATCGCTGGGGTGGCGCTGGCTCCGGAAATTATTTTGGGCTGACCCCCTCGGGGGCGTCCCTGACGAGCTGTTAAGAGGATCCACGGGCTCCGTGGGGCCTGTGCGAGGTTTTAAGGGCGTCCCAGAGGCGAAAGAGTGAAAATGGCAGTTTTTTGGCGATTTTCCGTGGGTGTTAGCCCACGGAACGCTGGGGTGGCGCTGGCTCCGGAAATTATTTTGGGTCGAGCCCCTCGGGGGCTTCCCTGACGAGCTGTTAAGCGGATCCATGGGCTCCATGGGGCCAGTGGGAGGTTTTAAGGGCGTCTTAGAGGCGAAAGAGTGAAAACGGCAGTTTTTTGGCGATTTTCCGTGGGTGTGAGCCCACGGATCGCTGGGGTGGCGCTGGCTCCGGAAATTATTTTGGGACGAGCCACTCAGGGGCGTCCCTGACGAGCTGTTAAGTGGATCCATGGGCTCCGTGGGGCCTGTGGGAGGTTTTAAGGGCGTCCCAGAGGCGAAAGAGTGAAAACGGCAGTTTTTTGGCGATTTTCCGTGGTTGTTAGCCCACGGATCGCTGGGGTGGCGCTGGCTTCGGAAATTATTTTGGGCTGAGCCCATCGGGGGCATCCCTGACGAGCTGTTAAGCGGATCCACGGGCTCCGTGGGGCCTGTGCGAGGTTTTAAGGGCGTCCCAGAGGCGAAAGAGTGAAAATGGCAGTTTTTTGGCGATTTTCCATGGGTGTTAGCCCACGGATCGCTGGGGTGGCACTGGCTTCGGAAATTATTTTGGACCGAGCCCCTCGGGGGCATCCCTGACGAGCTGTTAAGCGGATCCAAGGGCTCCGTGGGGCCAGTGGGAGGTTTTAAGGGCGTCCCATAGGCGAAAGAGTGAAAACTGTAGTTTTTTGGCGATTTTCCGTGGGTGTTAGCCCACGGATCGCTGGGGTGGCGCTGGCTCCGAAAATTATTTTGGCCCGAGCCCCTCGGGGGCGTCCCTGACAAGCTGTTAAGCGGATCCATGGGCTCCGTGGGTCCGTTGGCAAGTTTTTAGGGCGTCCCATAGGCGAAAGAGTGCAAACTGCAGTTTTTTGGTGATTTTCGGTGGGTGTTAGCCCACGGATCGCTGGGGTGGCGCTTGCTCCGGAAATTATTTTGGGCCGAGGCCCTCGGGGGCTTCCCTGACGAGCTGTTAACTGGATCCACGGGCTCCGTGGGTCCGTTCGGATGTTTTTAGGGCGTCCCATTGGCGAAAGAGTGAAAACTGCAGTTTTTTGGCGATTTTCGGTGGGTGTTAGCCCACGGATCGCTGGGGTGGCGCTTGCTCCGAAAATTATTTTGGGCCGAGGCCCTAGGGGGCGTCCCTGACGAGCTGTTAAGCGGATCCACGGGCTCCGTGGGTCCGTTGGCATGTTTTTAGGGCATCCCATAGGCGAAAGAGTGAAAACTGCAGTTTTTTGGCGATTTTCGATGGGTGTTAGCCCACGGATCGCTGGGGTGGCGCTTGCTCCGGAAATTATTTTGGGATGAGGCCCTCGGGGGCGTCCCTGACGAGCTGTTAACCGGATCCACGGGCTCCGTGGGTCCGTTGGGATGTTTTTAGGGCGTCCCATAGGCGAAAGAGTGAAAACTGTAGTTTTTTGGCGATTTTCCGTGGGTGTTAGCCCACGGATCGCTGGGGTGGCGCTTGCTCCCAAAATTATTTTGGGCCGAGGCCCTCGGGGGCGTCCCTGACGAGCTGTTAAGCGGATCCATGGGCTCCGTGGGTCCGTTGGGATGTTTTTAGGGTGTCCCATAGGCGAAAGAGTGAAAACTGCAGTTTTTTGGCGATTTTCGGTGGGTGTTAGCCCACGGATCGCTGGGGTGGCGCTTGCTTCGGAAATTATTTTGGGACGAGGCCCTCAGGGGCGTCCCTGACGAGCTGTTAAGCGGATCCATGGGCTCCGTGGGTCCGTTGGGATGTTTTTAGGGCGTCCCATAGGCGAAAGAGTGAAAACTGCAGTTTTTTGGCGATTTTCGGTGGGTGTTAGCCCACGGATCGCTGGGGTGGCGCTTACTCCGAAATTTTTTTGGTCCGAGGGCCTCGAGGGCATCCCTGACGAGCTGTTAAGCGGATCCATGGGCTCCGTGGGTCCGTTGGGATGTTTTTAGGGCGTCCCATAGGCAAAAGAGTGCAAAATTGCAGTTTTTTAGCGATTTTCAGTGGGTGTTAGCCCACGGATCGCTGGGGTGGCGCTTGCTCCGGAAATTATTATGGGTCGAGGCCCTCGGGGGCGTACCTGACGAGCTGTTAAACGAATCCATGGGCTCCGTGGGTCCGTTGGGATGTTTTTAGGGCGTCCCATAGGCGAAAGAGTGAAAACTGCAGTTTTTTGGCGATATTCGGTGGGTGTTAGCCCACGGATCGCTGGGGTGGCGCTTGCTCCAAAAATTATTTTGGGCCGAGGCCCTCGGGGGCGTCCCTGACGAGCTGTTAAGCGGATCCACGGGCTCCGTGGGTCCGTTGGGATGTTTTTAGGGCATCCCATAGGCGAAAGAGTGAAAACTGCAGTTTTTTGGCGATTTTCGGTGGGTGTTAGCCCACGGATCGCTGGGGTGGCGCTTGCTCCGGAAATTATTTTGGGCCGAGGCCCTCGGGGGCGTCCCTGACGAGTTGTTAAGCGGATCCACGGGCTCCGTGGGTCCGTTGGCATGTTTTTAGGGCATCCCATAGGCGAAAGAGTGAAAACTGCAGTTTTTTGGCGATTTTCGGTGGGTGTTAGCCCACGGATCGCTGGGGTGGCGCTTGCTCCGGAAATTATTTTGGGCCGAGGCCCTTGGGGGCGTCCCTGACGAGCTGTTAACCGGATCCACGGGCTCCGTGGGTCCGTTGGGATGTTTTTAGGGCGTCCCATAGGCGAAAGAGTGAAAACTGCAGTTTTTTGGCGATTTTCCGTGGGTGTTAGCCCACGGATCGCTGGGGTGGCGCTTGCTCCGGAAATTATTTTGGACCGAGGCCCTCGGGGGCGTCCCTGACGAGCTGTTAAGCGGATCCATGGGCTCCGTGGGTCCGTTGGGATGTTTTTAGGGCGTCCCATAGGCGAAAGAGTGAAAACTGCAGTTTTTTGGTGATTTTCGGTGGGTGTTAGCCCACGGATCGCTGGGGTGGCGCTGGCTCCCGAAATTATTTTGGGCCGAGCCCCTCGGGGGCATCCCTGACGAGCTGTTAAGTGGATATATGGGCTCCGTGGGGCCTGTGGGAGGTTTTAAGGGCGTCCCAGAGGAGAAAGAGTGAAAACGGCAGTTTTTTGGCGATTTTCCGTGGGTGTTAGCCCACGGATCGCTGGGGTGGCGCTGGCTCCGGAAATTATTTTGGGCCGAGCCCCTCGGGGGCGTCCCTGACGAGCTGTTAAGCGGATCCATGGGCTCCGTGTGGCCTGTGGGAGGTTTTAAGGGCGTCCCAGAGGCGAAAGAGTGAAAACGGCAGTTTTTTGGCGATTTTCCGTGGGTGTTAGCCCACGGATCGCTGGGGTGGCGCTGGCTCCGGAAATTATTTTGGGCCGAGCCCCTCGGGGGCGTCCCTGACGAGCTGTTAAGTGGATCCATGGGCTCCGTGGGGCCTGTGGGAGGTTTTAAGGGCGTCCCAGAGGTGAAAGAGTGAAAACGGCAGTTTTTTGGCGATTTTCCGTGGGTGTTAGCCCACGGATCGCTGGGGTGGCGCTGGCTCCGAAAATTATTTTGGGCCGAGCCCCTTGGGGGCATCCCTGACGAGCTGTTAAGCGGATCCATGGGCTCCGTGGGGACAGTGGAAGGTTTTAAGGGCGTCCCAGAGGCGAAAGAGTGAAAACGGCAGTTTTTTGGCGATTTTTCGTGGGTGTTAGCCCACGGATCGCTGGGGTGGCGCTGGCTCCGGAAATTATTTTGGGCCGAGCCCCTCGGGGGCGTCCCTGATGAGCTGTTAAATGGATCCATGGGCTCCGTGGGGCCTGTGGGAGGTTTTAAGGGCGTCCCAGAGGCGAAAGAGTGAAAACGGCAGTTTTTTGGCGATTTTCTGTGGGTGTTAGCCCACGGATCGCTGGGGTGGCGCTGGCTCCGGAAATTATTTTGGGCTGAGCCCCTCGGGGGCGTCCCTGATGAGCTGTTAAGCGGATCCATGGGCTCCGTGGGTCCATTGGGATATTTTTAGGGCGTCCCATAGGCGAAAGAGTGAAAACTGCAGTTTTTTGGCGATTTTCGGTGGGTGTTAGCCCACGGATCGCTGGGGTGGCGCTTGCTCCGAAATTTTTTTTGGTCCGAGGCCCTCGAGGGCATCCCTGACGAGCTGTTAAGCGGATCCATGGGCTCCGTGGGTCCGTTGTGATGTTTTTAGGGCGTCCCATAGGCAAAAGAGTGCAAAATTGCAGTTTTTTAGCGATTTTCAGTGGGTGTTAGCCCACGGATCGCTGGGGTGGCGCTTGCTCCGGAAATTATTTTGGGCCGAGGCCCTCGGGGGCGTACCTGACGAGCTGTTAAACGAATCCATGGGCTCCGTGGGTCCGTTGGGATGTTTTTAGGGCGTCCCATAGGCGAAAGAGTGAAAACTGCAGTTTTTTGGCGATATTCGGTGGGTGTTAGCCCACGGATCGCTGGGGTGGCGCTTGCTCCAAAAATTATTTTGGGCCGAGGCCCTCGGGGGCGTCCCTGACGAGCTGTTAAGCGGATCCACGGGCTCCGTGGGTCCGTTGGGATGTTTTTAGGGCATCCCATAGGCGAAAGAGTGAAAACTGCAGTTTTTTGGCGATTTTCGGTGGGTGTTAGCCCACGGATCGCTGGGGTGGCTCTTGCTCCGGAAATTATTTTGGGCCGAGGCCCTAGGGGGCGTCCCTGACGAGTTGTTAAGCGGATCCACGGGCTCCGTGGGTCCGTTGGCATGTTTTTAGGGCATCCCATAGGCGAAAGAGTGAAAACTGCAGTTTTTTGGCGATTTTCGGTGGGTGTTAGCCCACGGATCGCTGGGGTGGCGCTTGCTCCGGAAATTATTTTGGGCCGAGGCCCTTGGGGGCGTCCCTGACGAGCTGTTAACCGGATCCACGGGCTCCGTGGGTCCGTTGGGATGTTTTTAGGGCGTCCCATAGGCGAAAGAGTGAAAACTGCAGTTTTTTGGCGATTTTCCGTGGGTGTTAGCCCACGGATCGCTGGGGTGGCGCTTGCTCCGGAAATTATTTTGGACCGAGGCCCTCGGGGGCGTCCCTGACGAGCTGTTAAGCGGATCCATGGGCTCCGTGGGTCCGTTGGGATGTTTTTAGGGCGTCCCATAGGCGAAAGAGTGAAAACTGCAGTTTTTTGGCGATTTTCGGTGGGTGTTAGCCCACGGATCGCTGGGGTGGCGCTGGCTCCCGAAATTATTTTGGGCCGAGCCCCTCGGGGGCATCCCTGACGAGCTGTTAAGTGGATATATGGGCTCCGTGGGGCCTGTGGGAGGTTTTAAGGGCGTCCCAGAGGCGAAAGAGTGAAAACGGCAGTTTTTTGGTGATTTTCCGTGGGTGTTAGCCCACGGATCGCTGGGGTGGCGCTGGCTCCGGAAATTATTTTGGGCCGAGCCCCTCGGGGGCGTCCCTGACGAGCTGTTAAGCGGATCCATGGGCTCCGTGTGGCCTGTGGGAGGTTTTAAGGGCGTCCCAGAGGCGAAAGAGTGAAAACGGCAGTTTTTTGGCGATTTTCCGTGGGTGTTAGCCCACGGATCGCTGGGGTGGCGCTGGCTCCGGAAATTATTTTGGGCCGAGCCCCTCGGGGGCGTCCCTGACGAGCTGTTAAGTGGATCCATGGGCTCCGTGGGGCCTGTGGGAGGTTTTAAGGGCGTCCCAGAGGTGAAAGAGTGAAAACGGCAGTTTTTTGGCGATTTTCCGTGGGTGTTAGCCCACGGATCGCTGGGGTGGCGCTGGCTCCGAAAATTATTTTGGGCCGAGCCCCTTGGGGGCATCCCTGACGAGCTGTTAAGCGGATCCATGGGCTCCGTGGGGACAGTGGAAGGTTTTAAGGGCGTCCCAGAGGCGAAAGAGTGAAAACGGCAGTTTTTTGGCGATTTTTCGTGGGTGTTAGCCCACGGATCGCTGGGGTGGCGCTGGCTCCGGAAATTATTTTGGGCCGAGCCCCTCGGGGACGTCCCTGACGAGCTGTTAAATGGATCCATGGGCTCCGTGGGGCCTGTGGGAGGTTTTAAGGGCGTCCCAGAGGCGAAAGAGTGAAAACGGCAGTTTTTTGGCGATTTTCTGTGGGTGTTAGCCCACGGATCGCTGGGGTGGCGCTGGCTCCGGAAATTATTTTGGGCTGAGCCCCTCGGGGGCGTCCCTGATGAGCTGTTAAGCGGATCCATGGGCTCCGTGGGTCCATTGGGATATTTTTAGGGCGTCCCATAGGCGAAAGAGTGAAAACTGCAGTTTTTTGGCGATTTTCGATGGGTGTTAGCCCACGGATCGCTGGGGTGGCGCTTGCTCCGGAAATTATTTTGGGCCGAGGCCCTCGGGGGCATCCCTGACGAGCTGTTAAGCAGATCCATGGGCTCCGTGGGTCCGTTGGGATGTTTTTAGGGCGTCCCATAGGCGAAAGAGTGCAAAATTGCAGTTTTTTAGCGATTTTCGGTGGGTGTTAGCCCACGGATCGCTGGGGTGGCGCTTGCTCCGGAAATTATTTTGGGCCGAGGCCCTAGGGGGCGTTCCTGACGAGCTGTTAAGCGGATCCATGGGCTCCGTGGGTCCGTTGGGATGTTTTTAGGGGGTCCCATAGGCGAAAGAGTGAAAACTTCAGTTTTTTGGCGATTTTCGGTGGGTGTTAGCCCACGGATCGCTGGGGTGGCGCTTGCTCCAAAAATTATTTTGGGCCGAGGCCCTCGGGGGAGTCCCTGACGAGCTATTAAGCGGATCCATGGGCTCCGTGGGGCAAGTGGAAGGTTTTAAGGGCGTCCCAGAGGCGAAAGAGTGAAAACGGCAGTTTTTTGGCGATTTTCCGTGGGTGTTAGCCCACGGATCGCTGGGGTGGCGCTGGCTCCGGAAATTATTTTGGGTCGAGCCCCTCGGGGGCGTCCCTGACGAGCTGTTAAGTTGATCCATGGGCTCCGTGGGGCCTGTGGGAGGTTTTAAGGGCGTCCCAGAGGCGAAAGAGTGAAAACTGCAGTTTTTTGGCGATTTTCGGTGGGTGTTAGCCCACGGATCGCTGGGGTGGCGCTTGCTCCGGAAATTATTTTGGGTCGAGGCCCTCGGGGGCATCCCTGACGAGCTGTTAAGCGGATCCATGGGCTCCGTGGGTCCGTTGGGATGTTTTTAGGGCGTCCCATAGGCGAAAGAGTGCAAAATTGCAGTTTTTTAGCGATTTTCGGTGGGTGTTAGCCCACGGATCGCTGGGGTGGCGCTTGCTCCGAAAATTATTTTGGGCCGAGGCCCTCCGGGGCGTCCCTGACGAGCTGTTAAGCAGATTCATGGGATCCGTAGGGCCTGTGGGAGGTTTTAAGGGCATCCCAGAGGCGAAAGAGTGAAAACGGCAGTTTTTTGGCGATTTTCCGTGGGTGTTAGCCCACGGATCGCTGGGGTGGCGCTGGCTCCGGAAATTATTTTGGGCTGAGCCCCTCGGGGGCGTCCCTGACGAGCTGTTAAGCGGATCCATGGGCTCCGTGGGTCCGTTGGGATGTTTTTAGGGCGTCCCATAGGCGAAAGAGTGAAAACTGCAGTTTTTTGGCAATTTTCGGTGGGTGTTAGCCCACGGATCGCTGGGGTGGCGCTTGCTCCGGAAATTATTTTGGGCCGAGGAGCTCGGGGGCATCCCTGACGAGCTGTTAAGCGGATCCATGGGCTCCGTGGGTCCGTTGGGATGTTTTTAGGGCGTCCCATAGGCGAAAGAGTGCAAAATTGCAGTTTTTTAGCGATTTTCGGTGGGTGTTAGCCCACGGATCGCTGGGGTGGCGCTTGCTCCGGAAATTATTTTGGGCCGAGGCCCTAGGGGGCGTCCCTGACGAGCTGTTAAGCGGATCCATGGGCTCCGTGGGTCCGTTGGGATGTTTTTAGGGGGTCCCATAGGCAAAAGAGTGAAAACTTTAGTTTTTTGGCGATTTTCGGTGGGTGTTAGCCCACGGATCGCTGGGGTGGCGCTTGCTCCGAAAATTATTTTGGGCCGAGGCCCTCGGGGGCGTCCCTGACGAGCTGTTAAGCGGATCCATGGGCTCCGTGGGTCCGTTGGGATGTTTTTAGGGCGTCCCATAGGCGAAAGAGTGAAAACTGCAGTTTTTTGGCGATATTCTGTGGGTGTTAGCCCACGGATCGCTGGGGTGGCGCTTGCTTCGGAAATTATTTTGGGCCGAGGCCCTCAGGGTGTCCCTGATGAGATGTTAAGCGGATCCACGGGCTCCGTGGGTCCGTTGGGATGTTTTTAGGGCGACCCATAGGCGAAAGAGTGAAAACTGCAGTTTTTTGGCAATTTTCGGTGGGTGTTAGCCCACGGATCGCTGGGGTGGCGCTTGCTTCGGAAATTATTTTGGGCCGAGGCCCTCGGGGGAATCCCTGACGAGCTGTTAGGCGGATCCACGGGCTCCGTGGGGCCTGTGCGAGGTTTTAAGGGCGTCCCAGAGGCGAAAGAGTGAAAATGGCAGTTTTTTGGCGATTTTCCGTGGGTGTTAGCCCACGGATCGCTGGGGTGGAGCTGGCTCCGGAAATTATTTTGGGCCGAGCCCCTCGGGGGCGTCCCTGACGAGCTGTTAAGCGGATCCATGGGCTCCGTGGGGCCTGTGGGAGGTTTTAAGGGCGTCCCAGAGGCGAAAGAGTGAAAACGGCAGTTTTTTGGCGATTTTCCGTGGGTGTTAGCCCACGGATCGCTGGGGTGGCGCTGGCTCCGGAAATTATTTTGGGCCGAGCCCCTCGGGGGCGTCCCTGACGAGCTTTTAAGCGGATCCATGGGCTCCGTGGGGCCTGTGGGAGGTTTTAAGGGCGTCCCAGAGGTAAAAGAGTGAAAACGGCAATTTTTTGGCGATTTTCCGTGGGTGTTAGCCCACGGATCGCTGGGGTGGCGCTTGCTCCGGGAATTATTTTGGGCCTAGCCCCTCTGGGGCGTCCCTGACGAGCTGTTAAGCGGATCCATGGGCTCCGTGGGGCCTGTGCGAGGTTTTAAGGGCGTCCCAGAGGCGAAAGAGTGAAAATGGCAGTTTTTTGGCGATTTTCCGTGGGTGTTAGCCCACGGATCGCTGGGGTGGAGCTGGCTCCGGAAATTATTTTGGGCCGAGCCCCTCGGGGGCGTCCCTGACGAGCTGTTAAGCGGATCCATGGGCTCCGTGGGGCCTGTGGGAGGTTTTAAGGGCGTCCCAGAGGCGAAAGAGTGAAAACGGCAGTTTTTTGGCGATTTTCCGTGGGTGTTAGCCCACGGATCGCTGGGGTGGCGCTGGCTCCGGAAATTATTTTGGGCCGAGCCCCTCGGGGGCGTCCCTGACGAGCTTTTAAGCGGATCCATGGGCTCCGTGGGGCCTGTGGGAGGTTTTAAGGGCGTCCCAGAGGTAAAAGAGTGAAAACGGCAATTTTTTGGCGATTTTCCGTGGGTGTTAGCCCACGGATCGCTGGGGTGGCGCTTGCTCCGGGAATTATTTTGGGCCTAGCCCCTCTGGGGCGTCCCTGACGAGCTGTTAAGCGGATCCATGGGCTCCGTGGGGCCTGTGCGAGGTTTTAAGGGCGTCCCAGAGGCGAAAGAGTGAAAATGGCAGTTTTTTGGCGATTTTCCGTGGGTGTTAGCCCACGGATCGCTGGGGTGGAGCTGGCTCCGGAAATTATTTTGGGCCGAGCCCCTCGGGGGCGTCCCTGACGAGCTGTTAAGCGGATCCATGGGCTCCGTGGGGCCTGTGGGAGGTTTTAAGGGCGTCCCAGAGGCGAAAGAGTGAAAACGGCAGTTTTTTGGCGATTTTCCGTGGGTGTTAGCCCACGGATCGCTGGGGTGGCGCTGGCTCCGGAAATTATTTTGGGCCGAGCCCCTCGGGGGCGTCCCTGACGAGCTTTTAAGCGGATCCATGGGCTCCGTGGGGCCTGTGGGAGGTTTTAAGGGCGTCCCAGAGGTAAAAGAGTGAAAACGGCAATTTTTTGGCGATTTTCCGTGGGTGTTAGCCCACGGATCGCTGGGGTGGCGCTGGCTTCGGAAATTATTTTGGGCCGAGCCCCTCGGGGGCATCCCTGACGAGCTTTTAAGTGGATCCATGGGGTCCGTGGGGCCTGTGGGAGGTTTTAAGGGTGTCCCAGAGGCGAAAGAGTGAAAACGGCAGTTTTTTGGCGATTTTCCGTAGGTGTTAGCCCACGGATCGCTGGGGTGGCGCTGGCTCCGGAAATTATTTTAGGCCGAGCCCCTTAGGGGCATCCCTGACGAGCTGTTAAGCGGATCCATGGGCTCCGTGGGGCCTTTGGGAGGTTTTAAGGGCGTCCCAGAGGCGAAAGAGTGAAAACGGCAGTTTTTTGGCGATTTTCCGTGGGTGTTAGCCCACGGATCGCTGGGGTGGCGCTGGCTCCGAAAATTATTTTGGGCCGAGCCCCTCGGGGGCGACCCTGACAAGCTGTTAAGTGGATCCATGGGATCCGTGGGGCCTGTGGGATGTTTTAAGGGCGTCCCAGAGGCGAAAGAGTGAAAACGGCAGTTTTTTGGCGATTTTCCGTGGTTGTTAGCCCACGGATCGCTGGGGTGGCGCTGGCTCCGGAAATTATTTTGGGCTGAGCCCCTCGGGGGCGTCCCTGACGAGCTGTTAAGCGGATCCACGGGCTCCGTGGGGCCTGTACGAGGTTTTAAGGGCGTCCCAGAGGCGAAAGAGTGAAAATGGCAGTTTTTTGGCGATTTTCCGTGGGTGTTAGCCCACGGATCGCTGGGGTGGCGCTGGCTCCGGAAATTATTTTGGGCCGAGCCCCTCGGGGGCATCCCTGATGAGCTGTTAAGCGGATCCATGGGCTCCGTGGGGCCAGTGGGAGGTTTTAAGGGCGTCCCAGAGGCGAAAGAGTGAAAACGGCAGTTTTTTGGCAATTTTCCGTGGGTGTTAGCCCACGGATCGCTGGGGTGGCGCTGGCTCCGGAAATTATTTTGGGCCGAGCCCCTCGGGGGCGTCCCTGACAATCTGTTAAGCGGATCCACGGGCTCCGTGGGTCCGTTGGGATGTTTTTAGGGCGTCCCATAGACGAAAGAGTGAAAACTGCAGTTTTTTGGCGATTTTCGGTGGGTATTAGCCCACGGATCGCTGGGGTGGCGCTTGCTACGGAAATTATTTTGGGCCGAGGCCCTCGGGGGCGTCCCTAACGAGCTGTTAAGCGGATCCACGGGCTCCGTGGGTCCGTTGGCAAGTTTTTAGGGCGTCCCATAGGCGAAAGAGTGAAAACTGCAGTTTTTTGGCGATTTTCGGTGGGTGTTAGCCCACGGATCGCTGGGGTGGCGCTTGCTCCGGAAATTATTTTGGGCCGAGGCCCTCGGGGGCGTCCCTGACGAGCTGTTAACCGGATCCACGGGCTCCGTGGGTCCGTTGGGATGTTTTTAGGGCGTCCCATAGGCGAAAGAGTGAAAACTTCAGTTTTTTGGCGATTTTCGGTGGGTGTTAGCCCACGGATCGCTGGGGTGGCGCTTGCTCCGGAAATTATTTTGGGCCGAGGCCCTCGAGGGCATCCCTGACGAGCTGTTACGCGGATCCACGGGCTCCGTGGGTCCGTTGGCATGTTTTTAGGGCATCCCATAGGCGAAAGAGTGAAAACTGCAGTTTTTTGGCGATTTTCGGTGGGTGTTAGCCCACGGATCGCTGGGGTGGCGCTTGCTCCGGAAATTATTTTGGGCCGAGGCCCTCGGGGGCGTCCCTGACGAGCTGTTAACCGGATCCACGGGCTCCGTGGGTCCGTTGGGATGTTTTTAGGGCGTCCCATAGGCGAAAGAGTGAAAACTGCAGTTTTTTGGCGATTTTCCGTGGGTGTTAGCCCACGGATCGCTGGGGTGGCGCTTGCTCCGGAAATTATTTTGGGCCGAGGCCCTCGGGGGCATCCCTGATGAGCTGTTAAGCGGATCCATGGGCTCCGTGTGTCCGTTGGGATGTTTTTAGGGCATCCCATAGGCGAAAGAGTGAAAACTGTAGTTTTTTGGCGATTTTCGGTGGGTGTTAGCCCACGGATCGCTGGGGTGGTGCTTGCTTCGGAAATTATTTTGGGACGAGGCCCTCGGGGGCGTCCCTGAGGAGCTTTTAAGCGGATCCATGGGCTCCGTGGGTCCGTTGGGATGTTTTTAGGGCGTCCCATAGGCGAAAGAGTGAAAACTGCAGTTTTTTGGCGATTTTCGGTGGGTGTTAGACCACGGATCGCTGGGGTGGTGATTGGTCCGAAAATTTTTTTGGTCCGAGGCCCTCGGGGGCGTCCCTGACGAGCTGTTAAGCAGATCCATGGGCTCCATGGGTCCGTTGGGATGTTTTTAGGGCGTCCCATAGGCGAAAGAGTGAAAACTGCAGTTTTTTGGCGATTTTCGATGGGTGTTAGCCCACGGATCGCTGGGGTGGCGCTTGCTCCGGAAATTATTTTGGGCCGAGGCCCTCGGGGGCATCCCTGATGAGCTGTTAAGAGGATCCATGGGCTCCGTGGGTCCGTTGGGATGTTTTTAGGGCGTCCCATAGGCGAAAGAGTGCAAAATTGCAGTTTTTTAGCGATTTTCGGTGGGTGTTAGCCCACGAATCGCTGGGGTGGCGCTTGCTCCGGAAATTATTTTGGGCCGAGGCCCTAGGGGGCGTCCCTGACGAGATGTTAAGCGGATCCATGGGCTCCGTGGGTCCGTTGGCATGTTTTTAGGGCATCCCATAGGCGAAAGAGTGAAAACTTCAGTTTTTTGGCGATTTTCGGTGGGTGTTAGCCCACGGATCGCTGGGGTGGCGCTTGCTCCGAAAATTATTTTGGGTCGAGGCCCTCGGGGGCGTCCCTGACGAGCTGTTAAGCGGATCCACGGGCTCCGTGGGTCCGTTGGGATGTTTTTAGGGCGTCCCATAGGCGAAAGAGTGAAAACTGCAGTTTTTTGGCAATTTTCGGTGGGTGTAAGCCCACGGATCGCTGGGGTGGCGCTTGCTCCGGAAATTATTTTGGGCCGAGGCCCTTGGGGGCGTCCCTGACGAGCTGTTAAGTGGATCCATGGGCTCCGTTGGGATGTTTTTAGGGCGTCCCATAGGCGAAAGAGTGCAAAATTGCAGTTTTTTGGCGATTTTCGGTGGGTGTTAGCCCACGGATCGCTGGGGTGGCGCTTGCTCCAAAATTTATTTTGGGCCGAGGCCCTCGGGGGCATCCCTGATGAGCTGTTAAGCGGATCCATGGGCTCCGTGGGTCCGTTGGGATGTTTTTAGGGCGTCCCATAGGCGAAAGAGTGAAAACTGCAGTTTTTTGGCGATTTTCGGTGGGTGTTAGCCCACGGATCGCTGGGGTGGTGCTTGCTTCGGAAATTATTTTGGGACGAGGCCCTCGGGGGCGTCCCTGACGAGCTTTTAAGCGGATCCATGGGCTCCGTGGGTCCGTTGGGATGTTTTTAGGGCGTCCCATAGGCGAAAGAGTGAAAACTGCAGTTTTTTGGCGATTTTCGGTGGGTGTTAGCCCACGGATCGCTGGGGTGGTGATTGGTCCAAAAATTTTTTTGGTCCGAGGCCCTCGGGGGCGTCCCTGACGAGCTGTTAAGCAGATCCATGGGCTCCATGGGTCCGTTGGGATGTTTTTAGGGCGTCCCATAGGCGAAAGAGTGAAAACTGCAGTTTTTTGGCGATTTTCGATGGGTGTTAGCCCACGGATCGCTGGGGTGGCGCTTGCTCCGGAAATTATTTTGGGCCGAGGCCCTCGGGGGCATCCCTGACGAGCTGTTAAGAGGATCCATGGGCTCCGTGGGTCCGTTGGGATGTTTTTAGGGCGTCCCATAGGCGAAAGAGTGCAAAATTGTAGTTTTTTAGCGATTTTCGGTGGGTGTTAGCCCACGGATCGCTGGGGTGGCGCTTGCTCCGGAAATTATTTTGGGCCGAGGCCCTAGGGGGCGTCCCTGACGAGATGTTAAGCGGATCCATGGGCTCCTTGGGTCCGTTGGCATGTTTTTAGGGCATCCCATAGGCGAAAGAGTGAAAACTTTAGTTTTTTGGCGATTTTCGGTGGGTGTTAGCCCACGGATCGCTGGGGTGGCGCTTGCTCCGAAAATTATTTTGGGTCGAGGCCCTCGGGGGCGTCCCTGATGAGCTGTTAAGCGGATCCACGGGCTCCGTGGGTCCGTTGGGATGTTTTTAGGGCGTCCCATAGGCGAAAGAGTGAAAACTGCAGTTTTTTGGCAATTTTCGGTGGGTGTAAGCCCACGGATCGCTGGGGTGGCGCTTGCTCCGGAAATTATTTTGGGCCGAGGCCCTTGGGGGCGTCCCTGACGAGCTGTTAAGTGGATCCATGGGCTCCGTTGGGATGTTTTTAGGGCGTCCCATAGGCGAAAGAGTGCAAAATTGCAGTTTTTTGGCGATTTTCGGTGGGTGTTAGCCCACGGATCGCTGGGGTGGCGCTTGCTCCAAAATTTATTTTGGGCCGAGGCCCTCGGGGGCATCCCTGATGAGCTGTTAAGCGGATCCATGGGCTCCGTGGGTCCGTTGGGATGTTTTTAGGGCGTCCCATAGGCGAAAGAGTGAAAACTGCAGTTTTTTGGCGATTTTCGGTGGGTGTTAGCCCACGGATCGCTGGGGTGGCGCTTGCTCCGGAAATTATTTTGGGCCGAGGCCCTCGGGGGCATCCCTGACAAGCTGTTAAGCGGATCCATGGGCTCCGTGGGTCCGTTGGGATGTTTTTAGGGCGTCCCATAGGCGAAAGAGTGAAAACTTCAGTTTTTTGGCGATTTTCGGTGGGTGTTAGCCCACGGATCGCTGGGGTGGCGCTTGCTTCGAAAATTATTTTGGGCCGAGGCCCTCCAGGGCATCCCTGATGAGCTGTTAAGCGGATCCATGGGCTCCGTAGGGCCTGTGGGAGGTTTTAAGGGCGTCCCAGAGGCGAAAGAGTGAAAACGGCAGTTTTTTGGCAATTTTTCGTGGGTTTTAGCCCACGGATCGCTGGGGTGGCGCTTGCTTCGAAATTTATTTTGGGCCGAGGCCCTCCAGGGCATCCCTGACGAGCTGTTAAGCGGATCCATGGGCTCCGTAGGGCCTGTGGGAGGTTTTAAGGGCGTCCCAAAGGCGAAAGAGTGAAAACGGCAGTTTTTTGGCGATTTTCCGTGGTTGTTAGCCCACGGATCGCTGGGGTGGCGCTGGCTCCGGAAATTATTTTGGGCTGAGCCCCTCGGGGGCATCCCTGACGAGCTGTTAAGCGGATCCACGGGCTCCGTGGGGCCTGTGCGAGGTTTTAAGGGCGTCCCAGAGGCGAAAGAGTGAAAATGGCAGTTTTTTGGCGATTTTCCGTGGGTGTTAGCCCACGGATCGCTGGGGTGGCGCTGGCTCCGGAAATTATTTTGGGCCGAGCCCCTCGGGGGCATCCCTGATGAGCTGTTAAGCGGATCCATGGGCTCTGTGGGGCCAGTGGGAGGTTTTAAGGGCGTCCCAGAGGCGAAAGAGTGAAAACGGCAGTTTTTTGGCGATTTTCCGTGGGTGTTAGCCCACGGATCGCTGGGGTGGCGCTGGCTCCGGAAATTATTTTGCGCCGAGCCCCTCGGGGGCGTCCCTGACAAGCTGTTAAGCGGATCCACGGGCTCCGTGGGTCCGTTGGGATGTTTTTAGGGCGTCCCATAGGCAAAAGAGTGAAAACTGTAGTTTTTTGGCGATTTTCGGTGGGTATTAGCCCACGGATCGCTGGGGTGGCGCTTGCTCCAAAATTTATTTTGGGCCGAGGCCCTCGGGGGCGTCCCTGATGAGCTTTTAAGCGGATCCATGGGCTCCGTGGGTCCGTTGGGATGTTTTTAGGGCGTCCCATAGGCGAAAGAGTGAAAACTGTAGTTTTTTGGCGATTTTCGGTGGGTGTTAGCCCACGGATCGCTGGGGTGGCGCTTGCTCCGGAAATTATTTTGGACCGAGGCCCTCGGGGGCGTCCCTGACGAGCTGTTAAGTGGATCCATGGGCTCCGTGGGTCCGTTGGGATGTTTTTAGGGCGTCCCATAGGCGAAAGAGTGCAAAATTGCAGTTTTTTGGCGATTTTCGGTGGGTGTTAGCCCACGGATTGCTGGGGTGGCGCTTGCTCCAAAAATTATTTTGGGCCGAGGCCCTTGGGGGTGTCCCTGACGAGCTGTTAAGCGGATCCATGTGCTCCGTGGGTCCGTTGGGATGTTTTTAGGGCGTCCCATAGGCGAAAGAGTGAAAACTTTAGTTTTTTGGCGATTTTCGGTGGGTGCTAGCCCACGGATCGCTGGGGTGGCGCTTGCTTCGAAAATTATTTTGGGCCGAGGCCCTCCAGGGCATCCCTGACGAGCTGTTAAGCGGATCCATGGGCTCCGTAGGGCCTGTGGGAGGTTTTAAGGGCGTCCCAGAGGCGAAAGAGTGAAAACGACAGTTTTTTGGCGATTTTCCGTGGGTGTTATCCCACGGATCGCTGGGGGGGCGCTTGCTTCGAAAATTATTTTGGGCCGAGGCCCTCCAGGGCATCCCTGACGAGCTGTTAAGCGGATCCATGGGCTCCGTAGGGCCTGTGGGAGGTTTTAAGGGTGTCCCAAAGGCGAAAGAGTGAAAACGGCAGTTTTTTAGTGATTTTCCGTGGTTGTTAGCCCACGGATCGCTGGGGTGGCGCTGGCTCCGGAAATTATTTTGGGCTGAGCCCCTCGGGGGCGTCCCTGACGAGCTGTTAAGCGGATCCACGGGCTCCGTGGGGCCTGTGCGAGGTTTTAAGGGCGTCCCAGAGGCGAAAGAGTGAAAATGGCAGTTTTTTGGCGGTTTTCCGTGGGTGTTAGCCCACGGATCGCTGGTGTGGCGCTGGCTCCGGAAATTATTTTGGGCCGAGCCCCTCGGGGGCATCCCTGACGAGCTGTTAAGCGGATCCATGGGCTCCGTGGGGCCAGTGGGAGGTTTTAAGGGCGTCCCATAGGCGAAAGAGTGAAAACCGCAGTTTTTTGGCGATTTTCGGTGGGTGTTAGCCCACGGATCGCTGGGGTGGCGCTTGCTCCGGAAATTATTTTGGGCCGAGGCCCTCGGGGGCGTCCCTGACGAGCTGTTAAGCAGATCCACGGGCTCCGTGGGTCCGTTGGCATGTTTTTAGGGCATCCCATAGGCGAAAGAGTGAAAACTGCAGTTTTTTGGCGATTTTCGGTGGGTGTTAGCCCACGGATCGCTGGGGTGGCGCTTGCTCCGGAAATTATTTTGGGCCGAGGCCCTCGGGGGCATCCCTGACGAGCTGTTAACCGGATCCACGGGCTCCGTGGGTCCGTTGGGATGTTTTTAGGGCATCCCATAGGCGAAAGAGTGAAAACTGCAGTTTTTTGGCGATTTTCCGTGGGTGTTAGCCCACGGATCGCTGGGGTGGCGCTTGCTCCGGAAATTATTTTGGGCCGAGGCCCTCGGGGGCGTCCCTGACGAGCTGTTAAGCGGATCCATGGGCTCCGTGGGTCCGTTGGGATGTTTTTAGGGCGTCCCATAGGCGAAAGAGTGAAAACTGTAGTTTTTTGGCGATTTTCGGTGGGTGTTAGCCCACGGATCGCTGGGGTGGCGCTTGCTCCGGAAATTATTTTGGGCCGAGGCCCTCGGGGGCGTCCCTGACGAGCTGTTAAGTGGATCCATGGGCTCTGTGGGTCCGTTGGGATGTTTTTAGGGCATCCCATAGGTGAAAGAGTGCAAAATTGCAGTTTTTTGGCGATTTTCGGTGGGTGTTAGCCCACGGATTGCTGGGGTGGCGCTTGCTCCAAAAATTATTTTGGGACGAGGCCCTCGGGGGCGTCCCTGACGAGCTGTTAAGCAGATCCATGGGCTCCGTGGGTCCGTTGGGATGTTTTTAGGGCGTCCCATAGGCGAAAGAGTGAACTTCAGTTTTTTGGCGATTTTCGGTGGGTGTTAGCCCACGGATCGCTGGGGTGGCGCTTGCTTCGAAAATTATTTTGGGCCGAGGCCCTCCAGGGCATCCTTGACGAGCTGTTAAGCGGATCCATGGGCTCCGTAGGGCCTGTGGGAGGTTTTAAGGGCGTCCCATAGGCGAAAGAGTGAAAACGGCAGTTTTTTGGCGATTTTCCGTGAGTGTTAGCCCACGGATCGCTGGGGTGGCGCTTGCTTCGAAAATTATTTTGGGCCGAGGCCCTCCAGGGCATCCCTGACGAGCTGTTAAGCGGATCCATGGGCTCCGTAGGGCCTGTGGGAGGTTTTAAGGGCGTCCCAAAGGCGAAAGAGTGAAAACGGTAGTTTTTTGGCGATTTTCCGTGGTTGTTAGCCCACGGATCGCTGGGGTGGCGCTGGCTCCGGAAATTATTTTGGTCTGAGCCCCTCGGGGGCGTCCCTGACGAGCTGTTAAGCGGATCCACGGGCTCCGTGGGTCCGTTGGGATGTTTTTAGGGCGTCCCAGAGGCGAAAGAGTGAAAATGGCAGTTTTTTGGCGATTTTCCGTGGGTGTTAGCCCACGGATAGCTGGGGTGGCGCTGGCTCCGGAAATTATTTTGGGCCGAGCCCCTCGGGGGCATCCCTGACGAGCTGTTAAGCGGATCCATGGGCTCCGTGGGGCCAGTGGGAGGTTTTAAGGGCGTCCCATAGGCGAAAGAGTGAAAACTGTAGTTTTTTGGCGATTTTCGGTGGGTGTTAGCCCACGGATCGCTGGGGTGGCGCTTGCTCCGGAAATTATTTTGGGCCGAGGCCCTCGGGGGCGTCCCTGACGAGCTGTTAAGCGGATCCATGGGCTCCGTGGGTCCGTTGGGATGTTTTTAGGGCGTCCCATAGGCGAAAGAGTGAAAACTGTAGTTTTTTGGCGATTTTCGGTGGGTGTTAGCCCACGGATCGCTGGGGTGGTGCTTGCTTCGGAAATTATTTTGGGACGAGGCCCTCGGGGGCATCCCTGATGACCTGTTAAGCGGATCCATGGGCTCTGTGGGTCCGTTGGGATGTTTTTAGGGCGTTCCATAGGCGAAAGAGTGAAAACTGCAGTTTTTTGGCGATTTTCGGTGGGTGTTAGCCCACGGATCGCTGGGGTGGCGCTTGCTCCGAAAATTTTTTTGGTCTGAGGCCCTCGGGGGCGTCCCTGACGAGCTGTTAAGCGGATCCATGGGCTCCGTGGGTCCATTGGGATGTTTTTAGGGCGTCCCATAGGCGAAAGAGTGAAAACTGCAGTTTTTTGGCGATTTTCGGTGGGTGTTAGCCCACGGATCGCTGGGGTGGCGCTTGCTCCGGAAATTATTTTGGACCGAGGCCCTCGGGGGCGTCCCTGACGAGCTGTTAAGCGGATCCATGGGCTCCGTTGGTCCGTTGGGATGTTTTTAGGGCGTCCCATAGGCGAAAGAGTGCAAAATTGCAGTTTTTTGGCGATTTTCGGTGGGTGTTAGCCCACGGATCGCTGGGGTGGCGCTTGCTTCGGAAATTATTTTGGGCCGAGGCCCTAGGGGGCGTCCCTGACGAGCTGTTAAGCGGATCCATGGGCTCCGTGGCTCCGTTGGGATGTTTTTAGGGCGTCCCATAGGCGAAAGAGTGAAAACTTCAGTTTTTTGGCGATTTTCGGTGGGTGTTAGCCCACGGATCGCTGGGGTGGCGGTTGCTCCGAAAATTATTTTGGGCCGAGGCCCTCGGGGGCGTCCCTGACGAGCTGTTAAGCGGATCCATGGGCTCCGTGGGTCCGTTGGCATGTTTTTAGGGCGTCCCATAGGCGAAAGAGTGAAAACTGCAGTTTTTTGCGATATTCGGTGGGTGTTAGCCCACGGATCACTGGGGTGGCGCTTGCTTCGAAAATTATTTTGGGCCGAGGCCCTCAGGGGCGTCCCTGACGAGCTGTTAAGCGGATCCACGGGCTCCGTGGGTCCGTTGGGATGTTTTTAGGGCGTCCCATAGGCGAAAGAGTGAAAACTGCAGTTTTTTGGCAATTTTCGGTGGGTGTAAGCCCACGGATCGCTCGGGTGGCGCTTGCTCCGGAAATTATTTTGGGCCGAGGCCCTTGGGGGCATCCCTGACGAGCTGTTAAGTGGATCCATGGGCTCCGTTGGGATATTTTTAGGGCGTCCCATAGGCGAAAGAGTGCAAAATTGCAGTTTTTTGGCGATTTTCGGTGGGTGTTAGCCCACGGATCGCTGGGGTGGCGCTTGCTCCAAAATTTATTTTGGGCCGAGGCCCTCGGGGGCATCCCTAATGAGCTGTTAAGCGGATCCATGGGCTCCGTGGGTCCGTTGGGATGTTTTTAGGGCGTCCCATAGGCGAAAGAGTGAAAACTGCAGTTTTTTGGCGATTTTTGGTGGGTGTTAGCCCACGGATCGCTGGGGTGGCGCTTGCTCCGGAAATTATTTTGGGCCGAGGCCCTCGGGGGCGTCCCTGACGAGCTGTTAAGTGGATCCATGGGCTCCGTGGGTCCGTTGGGATGTTTTTAGGGCTTCCCATAGGCGAAAGAGTGCAAAATTGCAGTTTTTTGGCGATTTTCGGTGGGTGTTAGCCCACGGATTGCTGGGGTGGCGTTTGCTCCAAAAATTATTTTGGGCCGAGGCCCTCGGGGGCGTCCCTGACGAGATGTTAAGCGGATCCATGGGCTCCGTGGGTCCGTTGGGATGTTTTTAGGGCATCCCAGAGGCGAAAGAGTGAAAACTGCAGTTTTTTGGCGATTTTCGGTGGGTGTTAGCCCACGGATCGCTGGGGTGGCGCTTGCTTCGAAAATTATTTTGGGCCGAGGCCCTCCAGGGCATCCCTGACGAGCTGTTAAGCGGATACATGGGCTCCGTAGGGCCTGTGGGAGGTTTTAAGGGCGTCCCAGAGGCGAAAGAGTGAAAACGGCAGTTTTTTGGCGATTTTCCGTGGGTGTTAGCCCACGGATCGCTGGGGTGGCGCTTGCTTCGAAAATTATTTTGGGCCGAGGCCCTCCAGGGCATCCCTGACGAGCTGTTAAGCGGATCCACGGGCTCCGTGGGGCCTGTGCGAGGTTTTAAGGGCGTCCCAGAGGCGAAAGAGTGAAAATGGCAGTTTTTTGGCGATTTTCCGTGGGTGTTAGCCCACGGATCGCTGGGGTGGCGCTGGCTCCGGAAATTATTTTGGACCGAGCCCCTCGGGGGCATCCCTGACGAGCTATTAAGCGGATCCATGGGCTCCGTGGGGCCAGTGGGAGGTTTTAAGGGCGTCCCAGAGGCGAAAGAGTGAAAACGGCAGTTTTTTGGCGATTTTTCGTGGGTGTCAGCCCACGGATCGCTGGGGTGGCGCTGGCTCCGGAAATTATTTTGGGCCGAGCCCCTCGGGGGCGTCCCTGACGAGCTGTTAAGTGGATCCATGGGCTCCGTGGGGCCTGTGGGAGGTTTTAAGGGTCCCAGAGGCGAAAGAGTGAAAACGGCAGTTTTTTGGCGATTTTCCGTGGTTGTTAGCCCACGGATCGCTGGGGTGGCGCTGGCTCCGGAAATTATTTTGGGCTGAGCCGCTCGGGGGCGTCCCTGACGAGCTGTTCAGCGGATCCACGGGCTCCGTGGGGCCTGTACGAGGTTTTAAGGGCGTCCCAGAGGCGAAAGAGTGAAAATGGCAGTTTTTTGGCGATTTTCCATGGGTGTTAGCCCACGGATCGCTGGGGTGGCGCTGGCTTCGGAATTTATTTTGGGCTGAGGCCCTCGGGGGCGTCCCTGACGAGCTGTTAAGCGGATCCATGGGCTCCGTGGGTCCGTTGGGATGTTTTTAGGGCGTCCCATAGGCGAAAGAGTGAAAACTGCAGTTTTTTGGCAATTTTCGGTGGGTGTTAGCCCACGGATCGCTGGGGTGGCGCTGGCTCAGAAATTTATTTTGGGCCGAGGCCCTCGGGGGCGTCCCTGATGAGCTGTTAAGCGGATCCATGGGCTCCGTGGGTCCGTTAGGATGTTTTTAGGGCGTCCCATAGGCGAAAGAGTGAAAACTGCAGTTTTTTGGCTATTTTCGGTAGGTGTTAGCCCACGGATCGCTGGGTTGGCGCTGGCTCCGGAATTTATTTTGGGCCGAGGCCCTCGGGGGCATCCCTGACGAGCTGCTAAGCGGATCCATGGGCTCCGTGGGTCCGTTGGGATGTTTTTAGGGCGTCCCATAGGCGAAAGAGTGAAAACTGCAATTTTTTGGCGATTTTCGGTGGGTGTTAGCCCACGGATCGCTGGGGTGGCGCTGGCTCCGGAATTTATTTTGGGCCGAGGCCCTCTGGGGCATCCCTGACGAGCTGTTAAGCGGATCCATGGGCTCTGTGGGTCCGTTGGGATGTTTTTAGGGCGTCCCATAGGCGAAAGAGTGAAAACTGCAGTTTTTTGGCGATTTTCGGTGGGTGTTAGCCCACGGATCGCTGGGGTGGCGCTGGCTCAGAAATTTATTTTGGGCCGAGGCCCTCGGGGGCGTCCCTGATGAGCTGTTAAGCGGATCCATGGGCTCCGTGGGTCCGTTGGGATGTTTTTAGGGCGTCCCATAGGCGAAAGAGTGAAAACTGCAGTTTTTTGGCGATTTTCGGTAGGTGTTAGCCCACGGATCGCTGGGTTGGCGCTGGCTCCGAAATTTATTTTGGTCCGAGGCCCTCGGGGGCATCCCTGACGAGCTGCTAAGCGGATCCATGGGCTCCGTGGGTCCGTTGGGATGTTTTTAGGGCGTCCCATAGGCGAAAGAGTGAAAACTGCAGTTTTTTGGCGATTTTCGGTGGGTGTTAGCCCACGGATCGCTGGGGTGGCGCTGGCTCCGGAATTTATTTTGGGCCGAGGCCCTCTGGGGCATCCCTGACGAGCTGTTAAGCGGATCCATGGGCTCTGTGGGTCCGTTGGGATGTTTTTAGGGCGTCCCATAGGCGAAAGAGTGAAAACTGCAGTTTTTTGGCGATTTTCGGTGGGTGTTAGCCCACGGATCGCTGGGGTGGCGCTGGCTCAGAAATTTATTTTGGGCCGAGGCCCTCGGGGGCGTCCCTGATGAGCTGTTAAGCGGATCCATGGGCTCCGTGGGTCCGTTGGGATGTTTT
Organism: Capsicum rhomboideum; assembly: GCA_031232105.1. Taxonomy (NCBI): domain Eukaryota; kingdom Viridiplantae; phylum Streptophyta; class Magnoliopsida; order Solanales; family Solanaceae; genus Capsicum; species Capsicum rhomboideum. Next base: position 386,719 of record CP124714.1, read on the forward strand.
TAGGGCGTCCCATAGGCGAAAGAGTGAAAACTGCAGTTTTTTGGCGATTTTTGGTGGGTGTTAGCCCACGGATCGCTGGGGTGGCGCTTGCTCCGGAAATTATTTTGGGCCGAGGCCCTCGGGGGCGTCCCTGACGAGCTGTTAAGTGGATCCATGGGCTCCGTGGGTCCGTTGGGATGTTTTTAGGGCTTCCCATAGGCGAAAGAGTGCAAAATTGCAGTTTTTTGGCGATTTTCGGTGGGTGTTAGCCCACGGATTGCTGGGGTGGCGTTTGCTCCAAAAATTATTTTGGGCCGAGGCCCTCGGGGGCGTCCCTGACGAGATGTTAAGCGGATCCATGGGCTCCGTGGGTCCGTTGGGATGTTTTTAGGGCATCCCAGAGGCGAAAGAGTGAAAACTGCAGTTTTTTGGCGATTTTCGGTGGGTGTTAGCCCACGGATCGCTGGGGTGGCGCTTGCTTCGAAAATTATTTTGGGCCGAGGCCCTCCAGGGCATCCCTGACGAGCTGTTAAGCGGATCCATGGGCTCCGTAGGGCCTGTGGGAGGTTTTAAGGGCGTCCCAGAGGCGAAAGAGTGAAAACGGCAGTTTTTTGGCGATTTTCCGTGGGTGTTAGCCCACGGATCGCTGGGGTGGCGCTTGCTTCGAAAATTATTTTGGGCCGAGGCCCTCCAGGGCATCCCTGACGAGCTGTTAAGCGGATCCACGGGCTCCGTGGGGCCTGTGCGAGGTTTTAAGGGCGTCCCAGAGGCGAAAGAGTGAAAATGGCAGTTTTTTGGCGATTTTCCGTGGGTGTTAGCCCACGGATCGCTGGGGTGGCGCTGGCTCCGGAAATTATTTTGGACCGAGCCCCTCGGGGGCATCCCTGACGAGCTATTAAGCGGATCCATGGGCTCCGTGGGGCCAGTGGGAGGTTTTAAGGGCGTCCCAGAGGCGAAAGAGTGAAAACGGCAGTTTTTTGGCGATTTTTCGTGGGTGTCAGCCCACGGATCGCTGGGGTGGCGCTGGCTCCGGAAATTATTTTGGGCCGAGCCCCTCGGGGGCGTCCCTGACGAGCTGTTAAGTGGATCCATGGGCTCCGTGGGGCCTGTGGGAGGTTTTAAGGGTCCCAGAGGCGAAAGAGTGAAAACGGCAGTTTTTTGGCGATTTTCCGTGGTTGTTAGCCCACGGATCGCTGGGGTGGCGCTGGCTCCGGAAATTATTTTGGGCTGAGCCGCTCGGGGGCGTCCCTGACGAGCTTTTCAGCGGATCCACGGGCTCCGTGGGGCCTGTACGAGGTTTTAAGGGCGTCCCAGAGGCGAAAGAGTGAAAATGGCAGTTTTTTGGCGATTTTCCATGGGTGTTAGCCCACGGATCGCTGGGGTGGCGCTGGCTTCGGAATTTATTTTGGGCTGAGGCCCTCGGGGGCGTCCCTGACGAGCTGTTAAGCGGATCCATGGGCTCCGTGGGTCCGTTGGGATGTTTTTAGGGCGTCCCATAGGCGAAAGAGTGAAAACTGCAGTTTTTTGGCAATTTTCGGTGGGTGTTAGCCCACGGATCGCTGGGGTGGCGCTGGCTCAGAAATTTATTTTGGGCCGAGGCCCTCGGGGGCGTCCCTGATGAGCTGTTAAGCGGATCCATGGGCTCCGTGGGTCCGTTAGGATGTTTTTAGGGCGTCCCATAGGCGAAAGAGTGAAAACTGCAGTTTTTTGGCGATTTTCGGTGGGTGTTAGCCCACGGATCGCTGGGGTGGCGCTGGCTCCGGAATTTATTTTGGGCCGAGGCCCTCGGGGGCATCCCTGACGAGCTGCTAAGCGGATCCATGGGCTCCGTGGGTCCGTTGGGATGTTTTTAGGGCGTCCCATAGGCGAAAGAGTGAAAACTGCAATTTTTTGGCGATTTTCGGTGGGTGTTAGCCCACGGATCGCTGGGGTGGCGCTGGCTCCGGAATTTATTTTGGGCCGAGGCCCTCTGGGGCATCCCTGACGAGCTGTTAAGCGGATCCATGGGCTCTGTGGGTCCGTTGGGATGTTTTTAGGGCGTCCCATAGGCGAAAGAGTGAAAACTGCAGTTTTTTGGCGATTTTCGGTGGGTGTTAGCCCACGGATCGCTGGGGTGGCGCTGGCTCAGAAATTTATTTTGGGCCGAGGCCCTCGGGGGCGTCCCTGATGAGCTGTTAAGCGGATCCATGGGCTCCGTGGGTCCGTTGGGATGTTTTTAGGGCGTCCCATAGGCGAAAGAGTGAAAACTGCAGTTTTTTGGCGATTTTCGGTAGGTGTTAGCCCACGGATCGCTGGGTTGGCGCTGGCTCCGAAATTTATTTTGGTCCGAGGCCCTCGGGGGCATCCCTGACGAGCTGCTAAGCGGATCCATGGGCTCCGTGGGTCCGTTTGGATGTTTTTAGGGCGTCCCATAGGCGAAAGAGTGAAAACTGCAGTTTTTTGGCGATTTTCGGTGGGTGTTAGCCCACGGATCGCTGGGGTGGCGCTGGCTCCGGAATTTATTTTGGGCCGAGGCCCTCTGGGGCATCCCTGACGAGCTGTTAAGCGGATCCATGGGCTCTGTGGGTCCGTTGGGATGTTTTTAGGGCGTCCCATAGGCGAAAGAGTGAAAACTGCAGTTTTTTGGCGATTTTCGGTGGGTGTTAGCCCACGGATCGCTGGGGTGGCGCTGGCTCAGAAATTTATTTTGGGCCGAGGCCCTCGGGGGCGTCCCTGATGAGCTGTTAAGCGGATCCATGGGCTCCGTGGGTCCGTTGGGATGTTTTTAGGGCGTCCCATAGGCGAAAGAGTGAAAACTGCAGTTTTTTGGCGATTTTCGGTGGGTGTTAGCCCACGGATCGCTGGGGTGGCGCTGGCTCCAGAATTTATTTTGGGCCAAGGCCCTCGGGGGCGTCCCTGACGAGCTGCTAAGCGGATCCATGGGCTCCGTGGGTCCGTTGGGATGTTTTTAGGGCGTCCCATAGGCGAAAGAGTGAAAACTGCAGTTTTTTGGCGATTTTCGGTGGGTGTTAGCCCATGGATCGCTGGGGTGGCGCTGGGTCTGGAATTTATTTTGGGCCGAGGCCCTCGGGGGCGTCCCTGACGAGCTGTTAAGCGGATCCATGGGCTCCGTGGTTCCGTTGGGATGTTTTTAGGGCGTCCCATAGGCGAAAGAGTGAAAACTGCAGTTTTTTGGCAATTTTCGGTGGGTGTTAGCCCACGGATCGCTGGGATGGCGCTTGCTCCGGAAATTATTTTGGGACGAGGCCCTCAGGGGTGTCCCTGACGAGCTGTTAAGTGGATCCATGGGCTCCGTGGGTCCGTTGGGATGTTTTTAGGGCATCCCATAGGCGAAAGAGTGCAAAATTGCAGTTTTTTGGCGATTTTCGATGGGTGTTAGCCCACGGATTGCTGGGGTGGCGCTTGCTCCAAAAATTATTTTGGGCCGAGGCCCTCGGGGGCATCCCTGACGAGCTGTTAAGCGGATCCATGGGCTCCGTGGGTCCGTTGGGGTCTTTTTAGGGCGTCCCATAGGCGAAAGAGTGAAAACTTCAGTTTTTTGGCGATTTTCGGTGGGTGTTAGCCCACGGATCGCTGGGGTGGCGCTTGCTTCGAAAATTATTTTGGGCCGAGGCCCTCCAGGGCATCCCTGACGAGCTGTTAAGCGGATCCATGGGCTCCGTAGGGCCTGTGGGAGGTTTTAAGGGCGTCCCAGAGGCGAAAGAGTGAAAACGGCAGTTTTTTGGCGATTTTCCGTGGGTGTTAGCCCACGGATCGCTGGGGTGGCGCTTGATTCGAAAATTATTTTGGGCCGAGGCCCTCCAGGGCATCCCTGACGAGCTGTTAAGCGGATCCATGGGCTCCGTGGGTCCGTTGGGATGTTTTTAGGGCGTCCCATAGGCGAAAGAGTGAAAACTGCAGTTTTTTGGCGATTTTCGGTAGGTGTTAGCCCACGGATCGCTGGGTTGGCGCTGGCTCCGGAATTTATTTTGGTCCGAGGCCCTCGGGGGCATCCCTGACGAGCTGCTAAGCGGATCCATGGGCTCCGTGGGTCCGTTGGGATGTTTTTAGGGCGTCCCATAGGCGAAAGAGTGAAAACTGCAGTTTTTTGGCGATTTTCGGTGGGTGTTAGCCCACGGATCGCTGGGGTGGCGCTGGCTCCGGAATTTATTTTGGGCCGAGGCCCTCTGGGGCATCCCTGACGAGCTGTTAAGCGGATCCATGGGCTCTGTGGGTCCGTTGGGATGTTTTTAGGGCGTCCCATAGGCGAAAGAGTGAAAACTGCAGTTTTTTGGCGATTTTCGGTGGGTGTTAGCCCACGGATCGCTGGGGTGGCGCTGGCTCAGAAATTTATTTTGGGCCGAGGCCCTCGGGGGCGTCCCTGATGAGCTGTTAAGCGGATCCATGGGCTCCGTGGGTCCGTTGGGATGTTTTTAGGGCGTCCCATAGGCGAAAGAGTGAAAACTGCAGTTTTTTGGCGATTTTCGGTGGGTGTTAGCCCACGGATCGCTGGGGTGGCGCTGGCTCCAGAATTTATTTTGGTCCAAGGCCCTCGGGGGCGTCCCTGACGAGCTGCTAAGCGGATCCATGGGCTCCGTGGGTCCGTTGGGATGTTTTTAGGGCGTCCCATAGGCGAAAGAGTGAAAACTGCAGTTTTTTGGCGATTTTCGGTGGGTGTTAGCCCATGGATCGCTGGGGTGGCGCTGGGTCTGGAATTTATTTTGGGCTGAGGCCCTCGGGGGCGTCCCTGACGAGCTGTTAAGCGGATCCATGGGCTCCGTGGTTCCGTTGGGATGTTTTTAGGGCGTCCCATAGGCGAAAGAGTGAAAACTGCAGTTTTTTGGCAATTTTCGGTGGGTGTTAGCCCACGGATCGCTGGGGTGGCGCTTGCTCCGGAAATTATTTTGGGACGAGGCCCTCAGGGGTGTCCCTGACGAGCTGTTAAGTGGATCCATGGGCTCCGTGGGTCCGTTGGGATGTTTTTAGGGCATCCCATAGGCGAAAGAGTGCAAAATTGCAGTTTTTTGGCGATTTTCGATGGGTGTTAGCCCACGGATTGCTGGGGTGGCGCTTGCTCCAAAAATTATTTTGGGCCGAGGCCCTCGGGGGCATCCCTGACGAGCTGTTAAGCGGATCCATGGGCTCCGTGGGTCCGTTGGGGTCTTTTTAGGGCGTCCCATAGGCGAAAGAGTGAAAACTTCAGTTTTTTGGCGATTTTCGGTGGGTGTTAGCCCACGGATCGCTGGGGTGGCGCTTGCTTCGAAAATTATTTTGGGCCGAGGCCCTCCAGGGCATCCCTGACGAGCTGTTAAGCGGATCCATGGGCTCCGTAGGGCCTGTGGGAGGTTTTAAGGGCGTCCCAGAGGCGAAAGAGTGAAAACGGCAGTTTTTTGGCGATTTTCCGTGGGTGTTAGCCCACGGATCGCTGGGGTGGCGCTTGCTTCGAAAATTATTTTGGGCCGAGGCCCTCCAGGGAATCCCTGACGAGCTGTTAAGCGGATCCATGGGCTCCGTAGGGCCTGTGGGAGGTTTTAAGGGCATCCCAAAGGCGAAAGAGTGAAAACGGCAGTTTTTTGGTGATTTTCCGTGGGTGTTAGCCCACGGATCGCTGGGGTGGCGCTGGCTCCGGAAATTATTTTGGGCCGAGCCCCTCGGGGGCATCCCTGACGAGCTGTTAAGCGGATCCATGGGCTCCGTGGGGCCAGTGGGAGGTTTTAAGGGCGTCCCAGAGGCGAAAGAGTGAAAACGGCAGTTTTTTGGCGATTTTCCGTGGGTGTTAGCCCACGGATCGCTGGGGTGGCGCTGGCTCCGAAAATTATTTTGGGCCGAGCCCCTCGGGGGCGTCCCTGATGAGCTGTTAAGTGGATCCATGGGCTCCGTGGGGCCTGTGGGAGGTTTTAAGGGCGTCCCAGAGGCGAAAGAGTGAAAACGGCAGTTTTTTGGCGATTTTCCGTGGTTGTTAGCCCACGGATCGCTGGGGTGGCGCTGGCTCCGGAAATTATTTTGGGCTGAGCCGCTCGGGGGCGTCCCTGACGAGCTGTTCAGCGGATCCACGGGCTCCGTGGGGCCTGTGCGAGGTTTTAAGGGCGTCCCAGAGGCGAAAGAGTGAAAATGGCAGTTTTTTGGCGATTTTCCGTGGGTGTTAGCCCACGGATCGCTGGGGGGGCGCTGGCTCCGGAAATTATTTTGGGCCGGGGCCCTCGGGGGCGTCCCTGACGAGCTGTTAAGCGGATCCATGTGCTCTGTGGGTCCGTTGGGATGTTTTTAGGGCGTCCCATAGGCGAAAGAGTGAAAACTTCAGTTTTTTGGCGATTTTCGGTGGGTGTTAGCCCACGGATCGCTGGGGTGGCGCTTGCTCCGAAAATTATTTTGGGCCGAGGCCCTCGTGGGAGTCCCTAACGAGCTGTTAAGCGGATCCATGGGCTCCGTGGGTCCGTTGGGATGTTTTTAGGGCGTCCCATAGGCGAAAGAGTGAAAACTGCAGTTTTTTGGCGATATTCGGTGGGTGTTAGCCCACGGATCACTGGGGTGGCGCTTGCTTCGGAAATTATTTTGGGCCGAGGCCCTCAGGGGCGTCCCTGACGAGCTTTTAAGCGGATCCACGGGCTCCGTGGGTCCGTTGGGATGTTTTTAGGGCGTCCCATAGGCGAAAGAGTGAAAACAGCAGTTTTTTGGCAATTTTCGGTGGGTGTTAGCCCACGGATCGCTGGGGTGGCGCTTGCTCCGGAAATTATTTTGGGCCGAGGCCCTCGGGGGCGTCCCTGACGAGCTGTTAAGCGGATCCACGGGCTCCGTGGGTCCGTGGGATGTTTTTAGGGAGTCCCATAGGCGAAAGAGTGAAAACTGCAGTTTTTTGGCGATTTTCGGTGGGTGTTAGCCCACGGATCGCTGGGGTGGCGCTTGCTCCGGAAATTATTTTGGGCCGAGGCCCTCGGGGGCGTCCCTGACGAGCTTTTAAGTGGATCCATGGGCTCCGTGGGTCCGTTGGGATGTTTTTAGGGCGTCCCATAGGCGAAAGAGTGAAAACTGCAGTTTTTTGGCGATTTTCGGTGGGTGTTAGCCCACGGATCGCTGGGGTGGCGCTTGCTCCGGAAATTATTTTGGGCCGAGGCCCTCGGGGGCGTCCCTGACGAGCTGTTAAGTGGATCCATGGGCTCCGTGGGTCCGTTGGGATGTTTTTAGGGCGTCCCATAGGCGAAAAGTTCAAAATTGCAGTTTTTTGGCGATTTTCGGTGGGTGTTAGCCCACGGATCGCTGGGGTGGCGCTTGCTCCGAAAATTATTTTGGGCCGAGGCCCTCCGGGGCATCCCTGACGAGCTGTTAAGCGGATCCATGGGCTCCGTGGGGCCTGTGGGAGGTTTTAAGGGCGTCCCAGAGGCGAAAGAGTGAAAATGGCAGTTTTTTGGCGATTTTCCGTGGGTGTTAGCCCACGGATCGCTGGGGTAGCACTGGCGCCGGAAATTATTTTGGGCCGAGCCCCTCGGGGGCGTCCCTGACGAGCTGTTAAGCGGATCCATGGGCTCCGTGGGGCCTGTGGGAGGTTTTAAGGGCGTCGCAGAGGCGAAAGAGTGAAAATGGCAGTTTTTTGGCGATTTTCCGTGGGTGTTAGCCCACGGATCGCTGGGGTGGCGCTGGCTCCGGAAATTATTTTGGGCCGAGCCCCTCGGGGGCGTCCCTGACGAGCTGTTAAGCGGATCCATGGGCTCCGTGGGGCCAGTGGGAGGTTTTAAGGGCATCCTAGAGGCGAAAGAGTGAAAACGGCAGTTTTTTGGCGATTTTCCGTGGGTGTTAGCCCACGGATCGCTGGGGTGGCGCTGGCTCCGGAAATTATTTTGGGCCGAGCCCCTCAGGGGCGTCCCTGACGAGCTGTTAAGTGGATCCATGGGCTCCGTGGGGCCTGTGGGAGGTTTTAAGGGCGTCCCAGAGGCGAAAGAGTGAAAACGGCAGTTTTTTGGCGATTTTCCGTGGTTGTTAGCCCACGGATCGCTGGGGTGGCGCTGGCTCCAGAAATTATTTTGGGATGAGCCCCTCGAGAGAGTCCCTGACGAGCTGTTAAGCGGATCCACGGGCTCCGTGGGGCCTGTGCGAGGTTTTAAGGGCATCCCAGAGGCGAAAGAGTGAAAATGGCAGTTTTTTGGCGATTTTCCGTGGGTGTTAGCCCACGGATCGCTGGGGTGGCGCTGGCTCCGGAAATTATTTTGGGCCGAGCCCCTCGGAGGCATCCCTGACGAGCTGTTAAGCGGATCCATGGGCTCCGTGGGGCCATTGGGAGTTTTTAAGGGCGTCCCAGAGGCGAAAGAGTGAAAACGGCAGTTTTTTGGCGATTTTCCGTGGGTGTTAGCCCACGGATCGCTGGGGTGGCGCTGGCTCCGGAAATTATTTTGGGCCGAGCCCCTCGGGGGCGTCCCTGACAAGCTGTTAAGCGGATCCACGGGCTCCGTGGGTCCGTTGGGATGTTTGTAGGGCGTCCCATAGGCGAAAGAGTGAAAACTGCAGTTTTTTGGCGATTTTCGGTGGGTATTAGCCCACGGATCGCTGGGGTGGCGCTTGCTCCGGAAATTATTTTGGGCCGAGGCTCTCGGGGGCGTCCCTTACGAGCTGTTAAGCGGATCCACGGGCTCCGTGGGTCCGTTGGCAAGTTTTTAGGGCATCCCATAGGCGAAAGAGTGAAAACTGCAGTTTTTTGGTGATTTTCGGTGGGTGTTAGCCCACGGATCGCTGGGGTGGCGCTTGCTCCAAAAATTATTTTGGGCCGAGGCCCTCGGGGGCATCCCTGACGAGCTTTTAACCAGATCCACGGGCTCCGTGGGTCCGTTGGGATGTTTTTAGTGCGTCCCATAGGCGAAAGAGTGAAAACTGCAGTTTTTTGGCAATTTTCGGTGGGTGTTAGCCCACGGATCGCTGGGGTGGCGCTTGCTCCGGAAATTATTTTGGGCCGAGGCCTCGGGGGCATCCCTGACGAGCTGTTAAGCGGATCCATGGGCTCCGTGGGTCCGTTGGGATGTTTTTAGGGCGTCCCATAGGCGAAAGAGTGAAAACTGTAGTTTTTTGGCGATTTTCGGTGGGTGTTAGCCCACGGATCGCTGGGGTGGCGCTTGCTCCGGAAATTATTTTGGGCCAAGGCCCTCGGGGGCGTCCCTGATGAGCTGTTAAGCGGATCCACGGGCTCCGTGGGTCCGTTGGCATGTTTTTAGGGTGTCCCATAGGCGAAAGAGTGAAAACTACAGTTTTTTGGCGATTTTCCGTGGGTGTTAGCCCACGGATCGCTGGGGTGGCGCTTGCTCCGGAAATTATTTTGGGCCGAGGCCCTCGGGGGCATCCCTGACGAGCTATTAAGCGGATCCATGGGCTCCGTGGGTCCGTTGGGATGTTTTTAGGGCGTCCCATAGGCGAAAGAGTGCAAAACTGCAGTTTTTTAGCGATTTTCGGTGGGTGTTAGCCCACGGATCGCTGGGGTGGCGCTTGCTCCGGAAATTATTTTGGGCCGAGGCCCTAGGGGGCGTCCCTGACGAGCTGTTAAGCAGATCCATGTGCTCCGTGGGTCCGTTGGGATGTTTTTAGGGCGTCCCATAGGCGAAAGAGTGAAAACTTCAGTTTTTTGGCGATTTTCGGTGGGTGTTAGCCCACGGATCGCTGGGGTGGCGCTTGCTCCGGAAATTATTTTGGGCCGAGGCCCTAGGGGGCCTCCCTGATGAGCTGTTAAGCAGATCCATGTGCTCCGTGGGTCCGTTGGGATGTTTTTAGGGCGTCCCATAGGCGAAAGAGTGAAAACTTCAGTTTTTTGGCGATTTTCGGTGGGTGTTAGCCCACGGATCGCTGGGGTGGCGCTTGCTCCGAAAATTATTTTGGGCCGAGGCCCTCGTGGGAGTCCCTAACGAGCTGTTCAGCGGATCCATGGGCTCCGTGGGTCCGTTGGGATGTTTTTAGGGCGTCCCATAGGCGAAAGAGTGAAAACTGCAGTTTTTTGGCGATATTCGGTGGGTGTTAGCCCACGGATCGCTGGGGTGGCGCTTGCTTCGGAAATTATTTTGGGCCGAGGCCCTCAGGGGCGTCCCTGACGAGCTTTTAAGCGGATCCACGGGCTCCGTGGGTCCGTTGGGATGTTTTTAGGGCGTCCCATAGGCGAAAGAGTGAAAACAGCAGTTTTTTGGCAATTTTCGGTGGGTGTTAGCCCACGGATCGCTGGGGTGGCGCTTGCTCCGGAAATTATTTTGGGCCGAGGCCCTCGGGGGCGTCCCTGACGAGCTGTTAAGTGGATCCACGGGCTCCGTGGGTCCGTGGGATGTTTTTAGGGAGTCCCATAGGCGAAAGAGTGAAAACTGCAGTTTTTTGGCGATTTTCGGTGGGTGTTAGCCCACGGATCGCTGGGGTGGCGCTTGCTCCGGAAATTATTTTGGGCCGAGGCCCTCGGGGGCGTCGCTGACGAGCTTTTAAGTGGATCCATGGGCTCCGTGGGTCCGTTGGGATGTTTTTAGGGCGTCCCATAGGCGAAAGAGTGCAAAATTGCAGTTTTTTGGCGATTTTCGGTGGGTGTTAGCCCACGGATCGATGGGGTGGCGCTTGCTCCAAAAATTATTTTGGGCCGAGGCCCTCGGGGGCATCCCTGACGAGCTGTTAGGCGGATCCATGGGCTCCGTGGGTCCGTTGGGATGTTTTTAGGGCGTCCCATAGGCGAAAGAGTGAAAACTGCAGTTTTTTGGCGATTTTTGGTGGGTGTTAGCCCACGGATCGCTGGGGTGGCGCTTGCTCCGGAAATTATTTTGGGCCGAGGCCCTCGGGGGCGTCCCTGAAGAGCTGTTAAGTGGATCCATGGGCTCCGTGGGTCCGTTGGGATGTTTTTAGGGCGTCCCATAGGCGAAAAGTTCAAAATTGCAGTTTTTTGGCGATTTTCGGTGGGTGTTAGCCCACGGATCGCTGGGGTGGCGCTTGCTCCAAAAATTATTTTGGGCCGAGTCCCTCGGGGGCGTCCCTGACGAGCCGTTAAGCGGATCCATGGGCTCTGTGGGTCCGTTGGGATGTTTTTAGGGCGTCCCAGAGGCGAAAGAGTGAAAACTGCAGTTTTTTGGCGATTTTCGGTGGGTGTTAGCCCACGGATCGCTGGGGTGGCGCTTGCTCCGAAAATTATTTTGGGCTGAGGCCCTCCGGGGCATCCCTGACGAGCTGTTAAGCGGATCCATGGGCTCCGTAGGGCTGTGGGAGGTTTTAAGGGCGTCCCAGAGGCGAAAGAGTGAAAACGGCAGTTTTTTGGCGATTTTCCGTGGGTGTTAGCCCACGGATCGCTGGGGTGGCGCTGGCTCCGGAAATTATTTTGGACCAAACCCCTCGGGGGCATCCCTGATGAGCTGTTAAGCGGATCCATGGGCTCCGTGGGGCCTGTGGGAGGTTTTAAGGGCGTCCCAAAGGCGAAAGAGTGAAAATGGCAGTTTTTTGGCGATTTTCCGTGGGTGTTAGCCCACGGATCGCTGGGGTGGCACTGGCTCCGGAAATTATTTTGGGCCGAGCCCCTCGGGGGCGTCCCTGACGAGCTGTTAAGCGGATCCATGGGCTCCGTGGGGCCTGTGGGAGGTTTTAAGGGCGTCCCAGAGGCGAAAGAGTGAAAATGGCAGTTTTTTGGCGATTTTTCGTGGGTGTTAGCCCACGGATCGCTGGGGTGGCGCTGGCTCCGGAAATTATTTTGGGCCGAGCCCCTCGAGGGCGTCCCTGACGAGCTGTTAAGCAGATCCATGGGCTCCGTGGGGCCAGTGGGAGGTTTTAAGGGCATCCCAGAGGCGAAAGAGTGAAAACGGCAGTTTTTTGGCGATTTTCCGTGGGTGTTAGCCCACGGATCGCTGGGGTGGCGCTGGCTCCGGAAATTATTTTGGGCCGAGCCCCTCAGGGGCGTCCCTGATGAGCTGTTAAGTGGATCCATGGGCTCCGTGGGGCCTGTGGGAGGTTTTAAGGGCGTCCCAGAGGCGAAAGAGTGAAAACGGCAGTTTTTTGGCGATTTTCCGTGGTTGTTAGCCCACGGATCGCTGGGGTGGCGCTGGCTCCAGAAATTATTTTGGGATGAGCCCCTCGAGAGAGTCCCTGACGAGCTGTTAAGCGGATCCACGGGCTCCGTGGGGCCTGTGCGAGGTTTTAAGGGCATCCCAGAGGCGAAAGAGTGAAAATGGCAGTTTTTTGGCGATTTTCCGTGGGTGTTAGCCCACGGATCGCTGGGGTGGCGCTGGCTCCGGAAATTATTTTGGGCCGAACCCCTCGGGGGCGTCCCTGACAAGCTGTTAAGCGGATCCACGGGCTCCGTGGGTCCGTTGGGATGTTTTTAGGGCGTCCCATAGGCGAAAGAGTGAAAACTGCAGTTTTTTGGCGATTTTCGGTGGGTGTTAGCCCACGGATCGCTGGGGTGGCGCTTGCTCCGGAAATTATTTTGGGCCAAGGCCCTCGGGGGCGTCCCTGACGAGCTGTTAAGCGGATCCACGGGCTCCGTGGGTCCGTTGGCATGTTTTTAGGGCGTCCCATAGGCGAAAGAGTGAAAACTGCAGTTTTTTGGCGATTTTCGATGGGTGTTAGCCCACGGATCGCTGGGGTGGCGCTTGCTCCGGAAATTATTTTGGGCCTAGGCCCTCGGGGGCGTCCCTGACGAGCTGTTAACCGGATCCACCGGCTCCGTGGGTCCGTTGGGATGTTTTTAGGGCGTCCCATAGGCGAAAGAGTGAAAACTGCAGTTTTTTGGCAATTTTCCGTGGGTGTTAGCCCACGGATCGCTGGGGTGGCGCTTGCTCCGGAAATTATTTTGGGCCGAGGCCCTCGGGGGCGTCCCTGATGAGCTGTTAAGCGGATCCATGGGCTCCGTGGGTCCGTTGGGATGTTTTTAGGGCGTCCCATAGGCGAAAGAGTGAAAACTGCAGTTTTTTGGCGATTTTCGGTGGGTGTTAGCCCACGGATCGCTGGGGTGGCGCTTGCTTCGAAAATTATTTTGGGACGAGGCCCTCGGGGGCATCCCTGACGAGCTGTTAAGCGGATCCATGGGCTCCGTGGGTCCGTTGGGATGTTTTTAGGGCGTCCCATAGGCGAATGAGTGAAAACTTCAGTTTTTTTGCAATTTTCGGTGGGTGTTAGCCCACGGATCGCTGGGGTGGCGCTTGCTCCGAAAATTATTTTGGGTCGAGGCCCTCGGGGGCGTCCCTGACGAGTTGTTAAGCGGATCCACGGGCTCCGTGGGTCCGTTGGCATGTTTTTAGGGCGTCCCATAGGCGAAAGAGTGAAAACTGCAGTTTTCTGGCGATTTTCGGTGGGTGTTAGCCCACGGATCGCTGGGGTGGCGCTTGCTCCGGAAATTATTTTGGGCCGAGCCCCTCGGGGGCATCCCTGACGATCTGTTAAGTGGATCCATGGGCTCCGTGGGGCCAGTGGGAGGTTTTAAGGGCGTCCCAGAGGCGAAAGAGTGAAAACGGCAGTTTTTTGGCGATTTTCCGTGGGTGTTAGCCCATGGATCGCTGGGGTGGCGCTGGCTCCGGAAATTATTTTGGGCCGAGCCCCTCGGGGGCGTCCCTGACGAGCTGTTAAGTGGATCCATGGGCTCCGTGGGGCCTGTGGGAGGTTTTAAGGGCGTCCCAGAGGCGAAAGAGTGAAAACGGCAGTTTTTTGGCGATTTTCCGTGGTTGTTAGCCCACGGATCGCTGGGGTAGCGCTGGCTCCAGAAATTATTTTGGGTTGAGCCCCTCGAGGGCGTCCCTGACGAGCTGTTAAGCGGATCCACGGGCTCCGTGGGGCCTGTGCGAGGTTTTAAGGGCATCCCAGAGGCGAAAGAGTGAAAATGGCAGTTTTTTGGCGATTTTCCGTGGGTGTTAGCCCACGGATCGCTGGGGTGGCGCTGGCTCCGGAAATTATTTTGGGCCGAGCCCCTCAGAGGCATCCCTGACGAGCTGTTAAGCGGATCCATGGTCTCCGTGGGGCCATTGGGAGGTTTTAAGGGCGTCCCAGAGGCGAAAGAGTGAAAACGGCAGTTTTTTGGCGATTTTCCGTGGGTGTTAGCCCACGGATCGCTGGGGTGGCGCTGGCTTCGGAAATTATTTTGGGCCGAGCCCCTCGGGGGCGTCCCTGACGAGCTGTTAAGTGGATCCATGGGCTCCGTGGGGCCTGTGGGAGGTTTTAAGGGCGTCCCAGAGGCGAAAGAGTGAAAACGGCAGTTTTTTGGCGATTTTCCGTGGTTGTTAGCCCACGGATCGCTGGGGTAGCGCTGGCTCCAGAAATTATTTTGGGTTGAGCCCCTCGAGGGCGTCCCTGACGAGCTGTTAAGCGGATCCACGGGCTCCGTGGGGCCTGTGCGAGGTTTTAAGGGCATCCCAGAGGCGAAAGAGTGAAAATGGCAGTTTTTTGGCGATTTTCCGTGGGTGTTAGCCCACGGATCGCTGGGGTGGCGCTGGCTCCGGAAATTATTTTGGGCCGAGCCCCTCAGAGGCATCCCTGACGAGCTGTTAAGCGGATCCATGGTCTCCGTGGGGCCATTGGGAGGTTTTAAGGGCGTCCCAGAGGCGAAAGAGTGAAAACGGCAGTTTTTTGGCGATTTTCCGTGGGTGTTAGCCCACGGATCGCTGGGGTGGCGCTGGCTCCGGAAATTATTTTGGGCCGAGCCCCTCGGGGGCGTCCCTGACGAGCTGTTAAGCGGATCCATGGGCTCCGTGGGGCCTGTGCGAGGTTTTAAGGGCGTCCCAGAGGCGAAAGAGTGAAAACGACAGTTTTTTGGCGATTTTCCGTGGGTGTTAGCCCACGGATCGCTGGGGTGGCGCTGGCTCCGGAAATTATTTCTGGCCGAGCCCCTCGGGGGATTCCCTGACGAGCTGTTAAGCGGATCCATGGGCTCCGTGGGGCTCCGTGGGGCCTGTGGGTGTTAGCCCACGGATCGCTGGGGTGGTGCTTGCTCCGGAAATTATTTTGGGCCGAGGCCCTCGGGGGCATCCCTGACGAGCTGTTAAGCGGATCCATGGGCTCCGTGGGTCCGTTGGGATGTTTTTAGGGCATCCCATAGGCGAAAGAGTGAAAACTGCAGTTTTTTGGCGATTTTCGGTGGGTGTTAGCCCACGGATCGCTGGGGTGGCGCTTGCTCCGGAAATTATTTTGGGCCGAGGCCCTCGGGGGCGTCCCTGACGAGCTGTTAAGCGGATCCACGGGCTCCGTGGGTCCGTTGGGATGTTTTTAGGGCGTCCCATGGGCGAAAGAGTGAAAACTGCAGTTTTTTGGCGATTTTCCGTGGGTGTTAGCCCACGGATCGCTGGGGTGGCGCTTGCTCCGGAAATTATTTTGGGCCGAGGCCCTCGGGGGCGTCCCTGACGAGCTGTTAAGCGGATCCATGGGCTCCGTGGGTCCGTTGGGATGTTTTTAGGGCGTCCCATAGGCGAAAGAGTGAAAACTGCAGTTTTTTGGCGATTTTCGGTGGGTGTTAGCCCACGGATCGCTGGGGTGGCACTTGCTTCGGAAATTATTTTGGGACGAGGCCCTCGGGGGCATCCCTGACGAGCTGTTAAGCGGATCCATGGGCTCCGTGGGTCCGTTGGGATGTTTTTAGGGCGTCCCATAGGCGAAAGAGTGAAAACTTCAGTTTTTATGCGATTTTCGGTGGGTGTTAGCCCACGGATCGCTGGGGTGGCGCTTGCTCCGAAAATTATTTTCGGCCGAGGCCCTCGGGGGCGTCTCTGACGAGCTGTTAAGCGGATCCACGGGCTCCGTGGGTCCGTTGGCATGTTTTTAGGGCGTCCCATAGGAGAAAGAGTGAAAACTGCAGTTTTTTGGCGTTTTTCGGTGGGTGTTAGCCCACGGATCGCTGGGGTGGCGCTTGCTCCGGAAATTATTTTGGGCCGAGGCCCTCGGGGGCATCCCTGACGAGCTGTTAACCGGATCCACGGGCTCCGTGGGTCCGTTGGGATGTTTTTAGGGCGTCCCATAGGCGAAAGAGTGAAAACTGCAGTTTTTTGGCGATTTTGGGTGGGTGTTAGCCCACGGATCGCTGGGGTGGCGCTTGCTCAGGAAATTATTTTAGGCCGAGGCCCTCGGGGGCATCCCTGACGAGCTGTTAAGTGGATCCATGGGCTCCGTGGGTCCGTTGGGATGTTTTTAGGGGGTCCCATAGGCGAAAGAGTGCAAAATTGCAGTTTTTTAGCAATTTTCGGTGGGTGTTAGCCCACGGATCGCTGGGGTGGCGCTTGCTCCAGAAATTATTTTGGGCCGAGGCCCTAGGGGGCGTCCCTGACGAGCTGTTAAGCGGATCCATGGGCTCCGTGGGTCCGTTGGGATGTTTTTAGGGCGTCCCATAGGCGAAAGAGTGAAAACTTCAGTTTTTTGGCGATTTTCGGTGGGTGTTAGCCCACGGATCGCTGGGGTGGCGCTTGCTCCGAAAATTATTTTTGGCCGAGGCCCTCGGGGGCATCCCTGACGAGCTGTTAAGCGGATCCATGGGCTCCGTGGGTCCGTTGGGATGTTTTTAGGGCGTCCCATAGGCGAAAGAGTGAAAACAGCAGTGTTTTGGCGATTTTCGGTGGGTGTTAGCCCACGGATCACTGGGGTGGCGCTTGCTCCGGAAATTATTTTGGGCCGAGCCCCTCGGGGGCATCCCTGACGAGCTGTTAAGCGGATCCATGGGCTCCGTGGGGCGAGTGGGAGGTTTTTAGGGTGTCCCAGAGGCGAAAGAGTGAAAACTGCAGTTTTTTGGCGATTTTCCGTGGGTGTTAGCCCACGGATCGCTGGGGTGGCGCTGGCTTCGGAAATTATTTTGGGCCGAGCCCCTCGGGGGCGTCCCTGACGAGCTGTTAAGTGGATCCATGGGCTCCATGGGGCCTGTGGGAGGTTTTAAGGGCGTCCCAGAGGCGAAAGAGTGAAAACGGCAGTTTTTTGGCGATTTTCCGTGGTTGTTAGCCCACGGATCGCTGGGGTGGCGCTGGCTCCAGAAATTATTTTGGGCTGAGCCCCTCGGGGGCGTCCCTGTCAAGATTTTAAGCGGATCCACGGGCTCCGTGGGGCCTGTGCGAGGTTTTAAGGGCATCCCAGAGGCGAAAGAGTGAAAATGGCAGTTTTTTGGCGATTTTCCGTGGGTGTTAGCCCACGGATCGCTGGGGTGGCGCTGGCTCCGAAAATTATTTTGGGCCGAGCCCCTCGGGGGCATCCCTGACGAGCTGTTAAGCGGATCCATGGGCTCCGTGGGGCCATTGGGAGGTTTTAAGGGCGTCCCAGAGGCGAAAGAGTGAAAACGGCAGTTTTTTGGCGATTTTCCGTGGGTGTTAGCCCACGGATCGCTGGGGTGGCACTGGCTCCGGAAATTATTTTGGGCCGAGCCCCTCGGGGGCGTCCCTGACAAGCTTTTAAGCGGATCCACGGGCTCCGTGGGTCCGTTGGGATGTTTTTAGGGCGTCCCATAGGCGAAAGAGTGAAAACTGCAGTTTTTTGGCGATTTTCGGTGGGTATTAGCCCACGGATCGCTGGGGTGGCGCTTGCTCCGGAAATTATTTTGGGCCGAGGCCCTCGGGGGCGTCCCTTACGAGCTGTTAAGCAGATCCACGGGCTCCGTGGGTCCGTTGGCAAGTTTTTAGGGCATCCCATAGGCGAAAGAGTGAAAACTGCAGTTTTTTGGCGATTTTCGGTGGGTGTTAGCCCACGGATCGCTGGGGTGGCGCTTGCTCCGGAAATTATTTTGGGCCGAGGCCCTCGGGGGCGTCCCTGACGAGCTGTTAACCGGATCCACGGGCTCCGTGGGTCCGTTGGGATGTTTTTAGTGCGTCCCATAGGCGAAAGAGTGAAAACTACAGTTTTTTGGCGATTTTCGGTGGGTGTCAGCCCACGGATCGCTGGGGTGGCGCTTGCTCCGGAAATTATTTTGGGCCGAGGCCCTCGGGGGCGTCCTTGACTAGCTGTTAAGCGGATCCACGGGCTCCGTGGGTCCGTTGGGATGTTTTTAGGGCGTCCCATAGGCGAAAGAGTGAAAACTGCAGTTTTTTGGCGATTTTCCGTGGGTGTTAGCCCACGGATCGCTGGGGTGGCGCTTGCTCCGGAAATTATTTTGGGCCGAGGCCCTCGGGGGCATCCCTGACGAGCTGTTAAGCGGATCCATGGGCTCCGTGGGTCCGTTGGGATGTTTTTAGGGCGTCCCATAGGCGAAAGAGTGAAAACTGCAGTTTTTTGGCGATTTTCGGTGGGTGTTAGCCCACGGATCACTGGGGTGGCACTTGCTTCGGAAATTATTTTGGGACGAGGCCCTCGGGGGCATCCCTGACGAGCTGTTAAGCGGATCCATGGGCTCCGTGGGTCCGTTGGGATGTTTTTAGGGCGTCCCATAGGCGAAAGAGTGAAAAATTCAGTTTTTATGCGATTTTCGGTGGGTGTTAGCCCACGGATCGCTGGGGTGGCGCTTGCTCCGAAAATTATTTTGGGCCGAGGCCCTCGGGGGCGTCTCTGACGAGCTGTTAAGCGGATCCACGGGCTCCGTGGGTCCGTTGGGATGTTTTTAGGGCGTCCCATAGGCGAAAGAGTGAAAACTTCAGTTTTTTGGCGATTTTCGGTGGGTGTTAGCCCACGGATCGCTGGGGTGGCGCTTGCTCCGAAAATTATTTTTGGCCGAGGCCCTCGGGGGCATCCCTGACGAGCTGTTAAGCGGATCCATGGGCTCCGTGGGTCCGTTGGGATGTTTTTAGGGCGTCCCATAGGCGAAAGAGTGAAAACAGCAGTGTTTTGGCGATTTTCGGTGGGTGTTAGCCCACGGATCACTGGGGTGGCGCTTGCTCCGGAAATTATTTTGGGCCGAGCCCCTCGGGGGCATCCCTGACGAGCTGTTAAGCGGATCCATGGGCTCCGTGGGGCCAGTGGGAGGTTTTTAGGGCGTCCCAGAGGCGAAAGAGTGAAAACTGCAGTTTTTTGGCGATTTTCCGTGGGTGTTAGCCCACGGATCGCTGGGGTGGCGCTGGCTCCAGAAATTATTTTGGGCTGAGCCCCTCGAGGGCGTCCCTGACGAGCTGTTAAGCGGATCCACGGGCTCCGTGGGGCCTGTGCGAGGTTTTAAGGGCATCCCAGAGGCGAAAGAGTGAAAATGGCAGTTTTTTGGCGATTTTCCGTGGGTGTTAGCCCACGGATCGCTGGGGTGGCGCTGGCTCCGAAAATTATTTTGGGCCGAGCCCCTCGGGGGCATCCCTGACGAGCTGTTAAGTGGATCCATGGGCTCCGTGGGGCCATTGGGAGGTTTTAAGGGCGTCCCAGAGGCGAAAGAGTGAAAACGGCAGTTTTTTGGCAATTTTCCGTGGGTGTTAGCCCACGGATCGCTGGGGTGGCACTGGCTCCGGAAATTATTTTGGGCCGAGCCCCTCGGGGGCGTCCCTGACAAGCTTTTAAGCGGATCCACGGGCTCCGTGGGTCCGTTGGGATGTTTTTAGGGCGTCCCATAGGCGAAAGAGTGAAAACTGCAGTTTTTTGGCGATTTTCGGTGGGTATTAGCCCACGGATCGCTGGGGTGGCGCTTGCTCCGGAAATTATTTTGGGCCGAGGCCCTCGGGGGCGTCCCTTACGAGCTGTTAAGCATATCCACGGGCTCCGTGGGTCCGTTGGCAAGTTTTTAGGGCATCCCATAGGCGAAAGAGTGAAAACTGCAGTTTTTTGGCGATTTTCGGTGGGTGTTAGCCCACGGATCGCTGGGGTGGCGCTTGCTCCGGAAATTATTTTGGGCCGAGGCCCTCGGGGGCGTCCCTGACGAGCTGTTAACCGGATCCACGGGCTCCGTGGGTCCGTTGGGATGTTTTTAGTGCGTCCCATAGGCGAAAGAGTGAAAACTACAGTTTTTTGGCGATTTTCGGTGGGTGTCAGCCCACGGATCGCTGGGGTGGCGCTTGCTCCGGAAATTATTTTGGGCCGAGGCCCTCGGGGGCGTCCTTGACTAGCTGTTAAGCGGATCCACGGGCTCCGTGGGTCCGTTGGGATGTTTTTAGGGCGTCCCATAGGCGAAAGAGTGAAAACTGCAGTTTTTTGGCGATTTTCCGTGGGTGTTAGCCCACGGATCGCTGGGGTGGCGCTTGCTCCGGAAATTATTTTGGGTCGAGGCCCTCGGGGGCATCCCTGACGAGCTGTTAAGCGGATCCATGGGCTCCGTGGGTCCGTTGGGATGTTTTTAGGGCGTCCCATAGGCGAAAGAGTGAAAACTGCAGTTTTTTGGCGATTTTCGGTGGGTGTTAGCCCACGGATCACTGGGGTGGCACTTGCTTCGGAAATTATTTTGGGAAGAGGCCCTCGGGGGCATCCCTGACGAGCTGTTAAGCGGATCCATGGGCTCCGTGGGTCCGTTGGGATGTTTTTAGGGCGTCCCATAGGCGAAAGAGTGAAAACTTCAGTTTTTTGGCGATTTTCGGTGGGTGTTAGCCCACGGATCCCTGGGGTGGCGCTTGCTCCGAAAATTATTTTGGGCCGAGGCCCTCGGGGGCGTCTCTGACGAGCTGTTAAGCGGATCCACGGGCTCCGTGGGTCCGTTGGGATGTTTTTAGGGCGTCCCATAGGCGAAAGAGTGAAAACTTCAGTTTTTTGGCGATTTTCGGTGGGTGTTAGCCCACGGATCGCTGGGGTGGCGCTTGCTCCGAAAATTATTTTTGGCCGAGGCCCTCGGGGGCATCCCTGACGAGCTGTTAAGCGGATCCATGGGCTCCGTGGGTCCGTTGGGATGTTTTTAGGGCGTCCCATAGGCGAAAGAGTGAAAACAGCAGTGTTTTGGCGATTTTCGGTGGGTGTTAGCCCACGGATCACTGGGGTGGCGCTTGCTCCGGAAATTATTTTGGGCCGAGCCCCTCGGGGGCATCCCTGACGAGCTGTTAAGCGGATCCATGGGCTCCGTGGGGCCAGTGGGAGGTTTTTAGGGCGTCCCAGAGGCGAAAGAGTGAAAACTGCAGTTTTTTGGCGATTTTCCGTGGGTGTTAGCCCACGGATCGCTGGGGTGGCGCTGGCTCCAGAAATTATTTTGGGCTGAGCCCCTCGAGGGCGTCCCTGACGAGCTGTTAAGCGGATCCACGGGCTCCGTGGGGCCTGTGCGAGGTTTTAAGGGCATCCCAGAGGCGAAAGAGTGAAAATGGCAGTTTTTTGGCGATTTTCCGTGGGTGTTAGCCCACGGATCGCTGGGGTGGCGCTGGCTCCGAAAATTATTTTAGGCCGAGCCCCTCGGGGGCATCCCTGACGAGCTGTTAAGCGGATCCATGGGCTCCGTGGGGCCATTGGGAGGTTTTAAGGGCGTCCCAGAGGCGAAAGAGTGAAAACGGCAGTTTTTTGGCGATTTTCCGTGGGTGTTAGCCCACGGATCGCTGGGGTGGCACTGGCTCCGGAAATTATTTTGGGCCGAGCCCCTCGGGGGCGTCCCTGACAAGCTTTTAAGCGGATCCACGGGGTCCGTGGGTCCGTTGGGATGTTTTTAGGGCGTCCCATAGGCGAAAGAGTGAAAACTGCAGTTTTTTGGCGATTTTCGGTGGGTATTAGCCCACGGATCGCTGGGGTGGCGCTTGCTCCGGAAATTATTTTGGGCCGAGGCCCTCGGGGGCGTCCCTTACGAGCTGTTAAGCAGATCCACGGGCTCCGTGGGTCCGTTGGCAAGTTTTTAGGGCATCCCATAGGCGAAAGAGTGAAAACTGCAGTTTTTTGGCGATTTTCGGTGGGTGTTAGCCCACGGATCGCTGGGGTGGCGCTTGCTCCGGAAATTATTTTGGGCCGAGGCCCTCGGGGGCATCCCTGACGAGCTGTTAACCGGATCCACGGGCTCCGTGGGTCCGTTGGGATGTTTTTAGTGCGTCCCATAGGCGAAAGAGTGAAAACTACAGTTTTTTGGCGATTTTCGGTGGGTGTCAGCCCACGGATCGCTGGGGTGGCGCTTGCTCCGGAAATTATTTTGGGCCGAGGCCCTCGAGGGCGTCCTTGACTAGCTGTTAAGCGGATCCACGGGCTCCGTGGGTCCGTTGGGATGTTTTTAGGGCGTCCCATAGGCGAAAGAGTGAAAACTGCAGTTTTTTGGCGATTTTCCGTGGGTGTTAGCCCACGGATCGCTGGGGTGGCGCTTGCTCCGGAAATTATTTTGGGCCGAGGCCCTCGGGGGCATCCCTGACGAGCTGTTAAGCGGATCCATGGGCTCCGTGGGTCCGTTGGGATGTTTTTAGGGCGTCCCATAGGCGAAAGAGTGAAAACTGCAGTTTTTTGGCGATTTTCGGTGGGTGTTAGCCCACGGATCGCTGGGGTGGCACTTGCTTCGGAAATTATTTTGGGATGAGGCCCTCGGGGGCATCCCTGACGAGCTGTTAAGCGGATCCATGGGCTCCGTGGGTCCGTTGGGATGTTTTTAGGGCGTCCCATAGGCGAAAGAGTGAAAACTTCAGTTTTTATGCGATTTTCGGTGGGTGTTAGCCCACGGATCGCTGGGGTGGCGCTTGCTCCGAAAATTATTTTGGGCCGAGGCCCTCGGGGGCGTCTCTGACGAGCTGTTAAGCGGATCCACGGGCTCCGTGGGTCCGTTGGGATGTTTTTAGTGCGTCCCATAGGCGAAAGAGTGAAAACTGCAGTTTTTTGGCGATTTTCGGTGGGTGTTAGCCCACGGATCGCTGGGGTGGCGCTTGCTTCGGAAATTATTTTCGGCCGAGGCCCTCGAGGGCGTCCCTGACGAGCTGTTAAGCGGATCCATGGGCTCCGTGGGTCCGTTGGGATGTTTTTAGGGCGTCCCATAGGTGAAAGAGTGAAAACTGCAGTTTTTTGGCGATTTTCGGTGGGTGTTAGCCCACGGATCGCTGGGGTGGCGCTTGCTCCGGAAATTATTTTGGGCCGAGGCCCTCGGGGGCGTCCCTGACGAGCTGTTAAGCGGATCCACGGGCTCCGTGGGTCCGTTGGGATGTTTTTAGGGCGTCCCATAGGCGAAAGAGTGAAAACTTCAGTTTTTTGGCGATTTTGGGTGGGTGTTAGCCCACGGATCGCTGGGGTGGCGCTTGCTCCGGAAATTATTTTGGGCCGAGGCCCTCGGGGGCGTCCCTGACGAGCTGTTAAGTGGATCCATGGGCTCCGTGGGTCCGTTGGGATGTTTTTAGGGGGTCCCATAGGCGAAAGAGTGCAAAATTGCAGTTTTTTAGCAATTTTCGGTGGGTGTTAGCCCACGGATCGCTGGGGTGGCGCTTGCTCCGGAAATTATTTTGGGCCGAGGCCCTAGGGGGCGTCCCTGACGAGCTGTTAAGCGGATCCATGGGCTCCGTGGGTCCGTTGGGATGTTTTTAGGGCGTCCCATAGGCGAAAGAGTGAAAACTTCAGTTTTTTGGCAATTTTCGGTGGGTGTTAGCCCACGGATCGCTGGGGTGGCGCTTGCTCCGGAAATTATTTTGGGCCGAGGCCCTCGGGGGCGTCCCTGACGAGCTGTTAAGCGGATCCATGGGCTCCGTGGGTCCGTTGGGATGTTTTTAGGGCGTCCCATAGGCGAAAGAGTGAAAACTGCAGTTTTTTGGCGATTTTCGGTGGGTGTTAGCCCACGGATCGCTGGGGTGGCGCTTGCTCCAGAAATTATTTTGGGCCGAGGACCTCGGGGGCGTCCCTGACTAGCTGTTAAGCGGATCCACGGGCTCCGTGGGTCCGTTGGGATGTTTTTAGGGCGTCCCATAGGCGAAAGAGTGAAAACTGCAGTTTTTTGGCGATTTTCCGTGGGTGTTAGCCCACGGATCGCTGGGGTGGCGCTTGCTCCGGAAATTATTTTGGTCCGACACCCTCGGGGGCGTCCCTGACGAGCTGTTAAGCGGATCCATGGGCTCTGTGGGTCCGTTGGGATGTTTTTAGGGCGTCCCATAGGCGAAAGAGTGAAAACTGCAGTTTTTTGGCAATTTTCGGTGGGTGTTAGCCCACGGATCGCTGGGGTGGCACTTGCTTCGGAAATTATTTTGGTACGAGGCCCTCGGGGGCATCCCTGACGAGCTGTTAAGCGGATCCATGGGCTCCGTGGGTCCGTTGGGATGTTTTTAGGGCGTCCCATAGGCGAAAGAGTGAAAACTTCAGTTTTTATGCGATTTTCGGTGGGTGTTAGCCCACGGATCGCTGGGGTGGCGCTTGCTCCGAAAATTATTTTGGGCCGAGGCCCTCGGGGGCATCTCTGACGAGCTGTTAAGCGGATCCACGGGCTCCGTGGGTCCGTTGGGATGTTTTTAGTGCGTCCCATAGGCGAAAGAGTGAAAACTGCAGTTTTTTGGCGATTTTCGGTGGGTGTTAGCCCACGGATCGCTGGGGTGGCGCTTGATCCGGAAATTATTTTGGGCCGAGGCCCTCGGGGGCGTCCCTGACGAGCTGTTAAGCGGATCCATGGGCTCCGTGGGTCCGTTGGGATGTTTTTAGGGCGTCCCATAGGCGAAAGAGTGAAAACTGCAGTTTTTTGGCGATTTTCCGTGGGTGTTAGCCCACGGATCGCTGGGGTGGCGCTTGCTCCGGAAATTATTTTGGGCCGAGGCCCTCGGGGGCGTCCCTGACGAGCTGTTAAGCGGATCCATGGGCTCCGTGGGTCCGTTGGGATGTTTTTAGGGCATCCCATAGGCGAAAGAGTGAAAACTGCAGTTTTTTGGCGATTTTCGGTGGGTGTTAGCCCACGGATCGCTGGGGTGGCACTTGCTTCGGAAATTATTTTGGGCCGAGGCCCTCGGGGGCGTCTCTGACGAGCTGTTAAGCGGATCCACGGGCTCCGTGGGTCCGTTGGCATGTTTTTAGGGCGTCCCATAGGCGAAAGAGTGAAAACTGCAGTTTTTTGGCAATTTTCGGTGGGTGTTAGCCCACGGATCGCTGGGGTGGCGCTTGCTCCGGAAATTATTTTTGGCCGAGGCCCTCGGGGGCGTCCCTGACGAGCTGTTAACCGGATCCACGGGCTCCGTGGGTCCGTTGGGATGTTTTTAGGGCGTCCCATAGGCGAAAGAGTGAAAACTGCAGTTTTTTGGCGATTTTCGGTGGGTGTTAGCCCACGGATCGCTGGGGTGGCGCTTGCTCCGGAAATTATTTTGGGCCGAGGCCCTCGGGGGCGTCCCTGACGAGCTGTTAAGAGGATCCACGGGCTCCGTGGGTCCGTTGGGATGTTTTTAGGGCGTCCCATAGGCGAAAGAGTGAAAACTGCAGTTTTTTGGCGATTTTCGGTGGGTGTTAGCCCACGGATCGCTGGGGTGGCGCT
Source organism: Capsicum rhomboideum (assembly GCA_031232105.1). Lineage (NCBI taxonomy): Eukaryota > Viridiplantae > Streptophyta > Magnoliopsida > Solanales > Solanaceae > Capsicum > Capsicum rhomboideum. Next base: position 411,824 of record CP124714.1, read on the forward strand.
TGCTCCAGAAATTATTTTGGGCCGAGGCCCTCGGGGGCGTCCCTGACGAGCTGTTAAGAGGATCCACGGGCTCCGTGGGTCCGTTGGGATGTTTTTAGGGCGTCCCATAGGCGAAAGAGTGAAAACTGCAGTTTTTTGGCGATTTTCGGTGGGTGTTAGCCCACGGATCGCTGAGGTGGCGCTTGCTCCGGAAATTATTTTGGGCCGAGGCCCTCGGGGGCATCCCTGACGAGCTGTTAAGCGGATCCATGGGCTCCGTGGGTCCGTTGGGATGTTTTTAGGGCGTCCCATAGGCGAAAGAGTGAAAACTGCAGTTTTTTGGCAATTTTCGGTGGGTGTTAGCCCACGGATTGCTGGGGTGGCGCTTGCTCCGAAAATTATTTTGGGCCGAGGCCCTCGGGGGCATCCCTGACGAGCTGTTAAGCGGATCCATGGGCTCCGTGGGTCCGTTGGCATGTTTTTAGGGCGTCCCATAGGCGAAAGAGTGAAAACTGCAGTTTTTTGGCGATTTTCGGTGGGTGTTAGCCCACGGATCGCTGGGGTGGCGCTTGCTCCGTAAATTATTTTGGGCCGAGGCCCTCGAGGGCATCCCTGACAAGCTGTTAACCGGATCCACGGGCTCCGTGGGTCCGTTGGGATGTTTTTAGGGTGTCCCATAGGCGAAAGAGTGAAAACTGCAATTTTTTGGCGATTTTCGGTGGGTGTTAGCCCACGGATCGCTGGGGTGGCGCTTGCTCCCGAAATTATTTTGGGCCGAGGCCCTCGGGGGCGTCCCTGACGAGCTGTTAAGTGGATCCATGGGCTCCGTGGGTCCGTTGGGATGTTTTTAGGGCGTCCCATAGGCGAAAGAGTGAAAACTGCAGTTTTTTTTCGATTTTCGGTGGGTGTTAGCCCACGGATCGCTGGGGTGGCACTTGCTTCGGAAATTATTTTGGGACGGGGCCCTCGGGGGCGTCCCTGACGAGCTGTTAAGCGGATCCATGGGCTCCGTGGGTCCGTTGGGATGTTTTTAGGGCGTCCCATAGGCGAAAGAGTGAAAACTGTAGTTTTTTGGCGATTTTCGGTGGGTATTAGCCCACGGATCGCTGGGGTGGCGCTTGCTCCGGAAATTATTTTGGGCCGAGGCCCTCGGGGGCGTCCCTGACGAGCTGTTAAGCGGATCCACGGGCTCCGTGGGTCCGTTGGGATGTTTTTAGGGCGTCCCATAGGCGAAAGAGTGAAAACTGCAGTTTTTTGGCAATTTTCGGTGGGTGTTAGCCCACGGATCGCTGGGGTGGCGCTTACTCCGGAAATTATTTGGGGCCGAGGCCCTCGGGGGCATCCCTGATGAGCTGTTAAGCGGATCCATGGGCTCTGTGGGTCCGTTGGGATGTTTTTAGGGCGTCCCATAGGCGAAAGAGTGAAAACTGCAGTTTTTTGGCGATTTTCGGTGGGTGTTAGCCCACGGATCGCTGGGGTGGCGCTTGCTCCGGAAATTATTTTGGGCTGAGGCCCTCGGGGGCGTCCCTGACGAGCTGTTAAGCGGATCCATGGGATCCGTGGGTCCGTTGGCATGTTTTTAGGGCGTCCCATAGGCGAAAGAGTGAAAACTGCAGTTTTTTGGCGATTTTCGGTGGGTGTTAGCCCACGGATCGCTGGGGTGGCGCTTGCTCCGGAAATTATTTTGGGCCGAGGCCCTCGAGGGCGTCCCTGACAAGCTGTTAACCGGATCCACGGGCTCCGTAGGTCCGTTGGGATGTTTTTAGGGCATCCCATAGGCGAAAGAGTACAAAATTACAGTTTTTTGGCGATTTTCGGTGGGTGTTAGCCCACGGATCGCTGGGGTGGCGCTTGCTCCCAAAATTATTTTGGACCGAGGCCCTCGGGGGCGTCCCTGACGAGCTGTTAAGCGGATCCATGGGCTCCGTGGGTCCGTTGGGATGTTTTTAGGGCGTCCCATAGGCGAAAGAGTGAAAACTGCAGTTTTTTTTCGATTTTCGGTGGGTGTTAGCCCACGGATCGCTGGGGTGGCGCTTGCTTCGGAAATTATTTTGGGACGGGGCCCTCGGGGGCGTCCTTGACGAGCTGTTAAGCGGATCCATGGGCTCCGTGGGTCCGTTGGGATGTTTTTAGGGCGTCCCATAGGTGAAAGAGTGAAAACTGCAGTTTTTTGGCGATTTTCGGTGGGTGTTAGCCCACGGATCGCTGGGGTGGCGCTTGCTCCGAAAATTTTTTTGGTCCGAGGCCCTCGGGGGCATCCCTGACGATCTGTTAAGTGGATCCATGGGCTCCGTGGGTCCGTTAGGATGTTTTTAGGGCGTCCCATAGGCGAAAGAGTGAAAACTGTAGTTTTTTGGCGATTTTCGGTGGGTGTTAGCCCACGGATCGCTGGAGTGGCGCTTGCTCCAAAAATTTTTTTGGTTCGAGGCCCTCGGGGGCGTCCCTGACGAGCTGTTAAGCGGATCCATGGGCTCCGTGGGTCCGTTGGGATGTTTTTAGGGCGTCCCATAGGCGAAAGAGTGAAAACTGTAGTTTTTTGGCGATTTTCGGTGGGTGTTAGCCCACGGATCGCTGGGGTGGCGCTTGCTCCGAAAATTTTTTTGGTCCGAGGCCCTCGGGGGCGTCCCTGACGAGCTGTTAAGCGGATCCATGGGCTCCGTGGGGCCGTTGGGATGTTTTTAGGGCGTCCCATAGGCGAAAGAGTGAAAACTTCAGTTTTTTGGCGATTTTCGGTGGGTGTTAGCCCACGGATCGCTGGGGTGGCGCTTGCTCCGAAAATTATTTTGGGCCGAGGCCCTCGGGGGCGTCCTTGACGAGCTGTTAAGCGGATCCATGGGCTCCGTGGGTCCGTTGGGATGTTTTTAGGGCGTCCCATAGGCGAAAGAGTGAAAACTGCAGTTTTTTGGCAATTTTCGGTGGGTGTTAGCCCACGGATCGCTGGGGTGGCGCTTGCTCCAAAAATTATTTTGGGCCGAGGCCCTCGGGGGCGTCCCTGACGAGCCGTTAAGCGGATCCATGGGCTCCGTGGGTCCGTTGGGATGTTTTTAGGGCGTCCCATAGGCGAAAGAGTGAAAACTGCAGTTTTTTGGCGATTTTCGGTGGGTGTTAGCCCACGGATCGCTGGGGTGGCGCTTGCTTCGAAAATTATTTTGGGCCGAGGCCCTCCGAGGCGTCCCTGACGAGCTGTTAAGCGGATCCATGGGCTCTGTAGGGCCTGTGCGAGGTTTTAATGGGTGTCCCAGAGGCGAAAGAGTGAAAACGGCAGTTTTTTGGCGATTTTCCGTGGGTGTTAGCCCACGGATCGCTGGGGTGGCGCTGGCCCCGGAAATTATTTTGGGCCGAGCCCCTCGGGGGCATCCCTGACGAGCTGTTAAGCGGATCCATGGGCTCCGTGGAGCCTGTGGGAGGTTTTAAGGGCGTCCCAGAGGCGAAAGAGTGAAAACGGCAGTTTTTTGGCAATTTTCCGTGGGTGTTAGCCCACGGATCGCTGGGGTGGCGCTGGCTCCGGAAATTATTTTGGGCCGAGCCCCTCGGGGGCGTCCCTGACGAGCTGTTAAGCGGATCCATGGGCTCCGTGGGGCCTGTGGGAGGTTTTAAGGGCGTCCCAGACGTGAAAGAGTGAAAACGGCAGTTTTTTGGCGATTTTCCGTGGGTGTTAGCCCACGGATCGCTGGGGTGGCGCTGGCTCCGGAAATTATTTTGGGCCGAGCCCCTCGGGGGAGTCCCTGACGAGCTGTTAAGTGGATCCATGGGCTCCGTGGGGCCTGTGGGAGGTTTTAAGGGTATCCCAGAGGCGAAAGAGTGAAAACGGCAGTTTTTTGGCAATTTTCCGTAGGTGTTAGCCCACGGATCGCTGGGGTGGCGCTGGCTCCGGAAATTATTTTGGGCCGAGCCCCTCGGGGGCGTCCCTGACGAGCTTTTAAGCGGATCCATGGGCTCCGTGGGGCCTGTGCGAGGTTTTAAGGGCGTCCCAGAGGCGAAAGAGTGAAAACGGTAGTTTTTTGGCGATTTTCCGTGGGTGTTAGCCCACGGATCGCTGGGGTGGCGCTGGCTCCGGAAATTATTTTGGGCCAAGCCCCTCGGGGGCGTCCCTGACGAGCTGTTAAGCAGATCCATGGGCTCCGTGGGGCCTGTGGGAGGTTTTAAGGGCGTCCCAGACGTGAAAGAGTGAAAACGGCAGTTTTTTGGCGATTTTCCGTGGGTGTTAGCCCACGGATCGCTGGGGTGGCGCTGGCTCCGGAAATTATTTTGGGCCGAGCCCCTCGGGAGCGTCCCTGACGAGCTGTTAAGTGGATCCATGGGCTCCGTGGGGCCTGTGGGAGGTTTTAAGGGTGTCCCAGAGGCGAAAGAGTGAAAACGGCAGTTTTTTGGCAATTTTCCGTAGGTGTTAGCCCACGGATCGCTGGGGTGGCACTGGCTCCGGAAATTATTTTGGGCCGAGCCCCTCGGGGGCATCCCTGACGAGCTGTTAAGCGGATCCATGGGCTCCGTGGGGCCTGTGGGAGGTTTTAAGGGCGTCCCAGAGGCGAAAGAGTGAAAACGGCAGTTTTTTGGCGATTTTCCGTGGGTGTTAGCCCACGGATCGCTGGGGTGGCGCTGGCTCCGGAAATTATTTTGGGCCGAGCCCCTCGGGGGCGTCGCTGACGAGCTGTTAAGCGGATCCATGGGCTCCGTGGGGCCTGTGCGAGGTTTTAAGGGCGTCCCAGAGGTGAGAGAGTGAAAACGGCAGTTTTTTGGCGATTTTCCGTGGGTGTTAGCCCACGGATCGCTGGGGTGGCGCTGGCTCCGGAAATTATTTTGGGCCAAGCCCCTCGGGGGCGTCCCTGACGAGCTGTTAAGCGGATCCATGGGCTCCGTGGGGCCTGTGGGAGGTTTTAAGGGCGTCCCAGAGGTGAAAGAGTGAAAACGGCAGTTTTTTGGCGATTTTCCGTGGGTGTTAGCCCACGGATCGCTGGGGTGGCGCTGGCTCCGGAAATTATTTTGGGCCGAGCCCCTCGGGGGCGTCCCTGACGAGCTGTTAAGTGGATCCATGGGCTCCGTGGGGCCTGTGGGAGGTTTTAAGGGTGTCCCAGAGGCGAAAGAGTGAAAACGGTAGTTTTTTGGCAATTTTCCGTAGGTGTTAGCCCACGGATCGCTGGGGTGGCACTGGCTCCGGAAATTATTTTGGGCCGAGCCCCTCGGGGGCATCCCTGACGAGCTGTTAAGCGGATCCATGGGCTCCGTGGGGCCTGTGGGAGGTTTTAAGGGCGTCCCAGTGGCGAAAGAGTGAAAACGGCAGTTTTTTGGCGATTTTCCGTGGGTGTTAGCCCACGGATCGCTGGGGTGGCGCTGGCTCCGGAAATTATTTTGGGCCGAGCCCTCGGGGGCGTCGCTGACGAGCTGTTAAGCGGATCCATGGGCTCCGTGGGGCCTGTGCGAGGTTTTAAGGGCGTCCCAGAGGTGAAAGAGTGAAAACGGCGGTTTTTTGGCGATTTTCCGTGGGTGTTAGCCCAAGGATCGCTGGGGTGGCGCTGGCTCCGAAAATTATTTTGGCCCGAGCCCCTCGGGGGCGTCCCTGACGAGCTGTTAAGCGGATCCATGGGCTCCGTGGGGCCAGTGGGAGGTTTTATGGGCGTCCCAGAGGCGAAAGAGTGAAAACGGCAGTTTTTTGGCGATTTTCCGTGGGTGTTAGCCCACGGATCGCTGGGGTGGCGCTGGCTCCGGAAATTATTTTGGTTCGAGCCCCTCGGTGGCATCCCTGACGAGCTTTTAAGTGGATCCATGGGCTCCGTGGGGCCTGTGGGAGGTTTTAAGGGTGTCCCAGAGGCGAAAGAGTGAAAACGGCAGTTTTTTGGCGATTTTCCATAGGTGTTAGCCCACGGATCGCTGGGGTGGCGCTGGCTCCGGAAATTATTTTAGGCCGAGCCCCTCGGGGGCATCCCTGACGAGCTGTTAAGCGGATCCATGGGCTCCGTGGGGCCTGTGGGAGGTTTTAAGGGCGTCCCAGAGGCGAAAGAGTGAAAACGGCAGTTTTTTGGCGATTTTCCGTGGTTGTTAGCCCACGGATCGCTGGGGTGGCGCTGGCTCCGGAAATTATTTTGGGCCGAGCCCCTCGGGGGCGTCCCTGACGAGCTGTTAAGTGGATCCATGGGCTCCGTGGGGCCTGTGGGAGGTTTTAAGGGCGTACCAGAGGCGAAAGAGTGAAAACGGCAGTTTTTTGGCGATTTTCCGTGGTTGTTAGTCCACGGATCGCTGGGGTGGCGCTGGCTCCGAAAATTATTTTGGGCTGAGCCCCTCAGGGGCGTCCCTGACGAGATGTTAAGCGGATCCACGGGCTCCGTGGGGCCTGTGCGAGGTTTTAAGGGCGTCCCAGAGGCGAAAGAGTGAAAATGGCAGTTTTTTGGCGATTTTTCGTGGGTGTTAGCCCACGGATCGCTGGGGTGGCGCTGGCTCCAGAAATTATTTTGGGCCGAGCCCCTCGGGGGCATCCCTGACGAGCTGTTAAGCGGATCCATGGGCTCCGTGGGGCCAGTGGGAGGTTTTAAGGGCGTCCCAGAGGCGAAAGAGTGAAAACGGCAGTTTTTTGGCGATTTTCCGTGGGTGTTAGCCCACGGATCGCTGGGGTGGCACTGGCTCCGGAAATTATTTTGGGCCGAGCCCCTCGGGGGCATCCCTGACGATCTGTTAAGCGGATCCATGGGCTCCGTGGGGCCAGTGGGAGGTTTTAAGGGCGTCCCAGAGGCAAAAGAGTGAAAACGGCAGTTTTTTGGCGATTTTCCGTGGGTGTTAGCCCACGGATCGCTGGGGTGGCGCTGGCTCTGGAAATTATTTTGGGCCGAGCCCCTCGAGGGCGTCCCTGACAAGCTTTTAAGTGGATCCATGGGCTCCGTGGGTCCGTTGGGATGTTTTTAGGGCGTCCCATAGGCGAAAGAGTGAAAACTGCAGTTTTTTGGCGATTTTCGGTGGGTATTAGCCCACGGATCGCTGGGGTGGCGCTTGCTCCGGAAATTATTTTGGGCCGAGGCCCTCGGGGGCGTCCCTGATGAGCTATTAAGCGGATCCACGGGCTCCGTGGGTTCGTTGGCAAGTTTTTAGGGCGTCCCATAGGCGAAAGAGTGAAAACTGCAGTTTTTTGGCGATTTTTGGTGGGTGTTAGCCCACGGATCGCTGGGGTGGCGCTTGCTCCGAAAATTATTTTGGGTCGAGGCCCTCGGGGGCGTACCTGACGAGCTGTTAACCGGATCCACGGGCTCCGTGGGTCCGTTGGGATGTTTTTAGGGCGTCCCATAGGCGAAAGAGTGAAAACTGCACTTTTTTGGCGATTTTCCGTGGGTGTTAGCCCACGGATCGCTGGGGTGGCGCTTGCTCCGGAAATTATTTTGGGATGAGGCCCTCGGGGGCGTCCCTGACGAGCTGTTAAGCGGATCTATGGGCTCCGTGGGTCCGTTGGGATGTTTTTAGGGCGTCCCATAGGCGAAAGAGTGAAAACTGCAGTTTTTTGGCAATTTTCGGTGGGTGTTAGCCCACGGATCGCTGGGGTGGCGCTTGCTCCGGAAATTATTTTGGGCCGAGGCCCTCGGAGGTGTCCCTGACGAGCTGTTAAGCGGATCCACGGGATCCGTGGGTCCGTTGGCATGTTTTTAGGGCGTCCCATAGGCGAAAGAGTGAAAACTGCAGTTTTTTGGCGATTTTCGATGGGTGTTAGCCCACGGATCGCTGGGGTGGCGCTTGCTCCGGAAATTATTTTGGGCCGAGGCCCTCGGGGGCGTCCCTGACGAGCTGTTAACCGGATCCACGGGCTCCGTGGGTCCGTTGGGATGTTTTTAGGGCGTCCCATAGGCGCAAGAGTGAAAACTGCAGTTTTTGGCGATTTTCGGTGGGTGTTAGCCCACGGATCGCTGGGGTGGCGCTTGCTTCGGAAATTATTTTGGGACGAGGCCCTCGGGGGGGCCCCTGATGAGCTGTTAAGCGGATCCATGGGCTCCGTGGGTCCGTTGGGATGTTTTTAGGGCGTCCCATAGGCGAAAGAGTGAAAACTGCAGTTTTTTGGCGATTTTCGGTGGGTGTTAGCCCACGGATCGCTGGGGTGGCGCTTGCTCCGGAAATTATTTTGGGCCGAGTCCCTCGGGGGCATGCCTGACGAGCTGTTAAGCGGATCCATGGGCTCCGTGGGTCCGTTGGGATGTTTTTAGGGCGTCCCATAGGCGAAAGAGTGCAAAATTGCAGTTTTTTAGCGATTTTCGGTGGGTGTTAGCCCACGGATCGTTGGGGTGGCGCTTGCTCCGGAAATTATTTTGGGCCGAGGCCCTAGGGGGCGTCCCTGACGAGCTGTTAAGCGGATCCATGGGCTCCGTGGGTCCGTTGGGATGTTTTTAGGGCATCCCATAGGCGAAAGAGTGAAAACTTCAGTTTTTTGGCGATTTTCGGTGGTTGTTAGCCCACGGATCGCTGGGGTGGCGCTTGCTCCGAAAATTATTTTGGGCCGAGGCCCTCGGGGGCGTCCCTGACGAGCTGTTAAGCGGATCCACGGGCTCCGTGGGTTCGTTGGCAAGTTTTTAGGGCGTCCCATAGGCGAAAGAGTGAAAACTGCAGTTTTTTGGCGATTTTCGGTGGGTGTTAGCCCACGGATCGCTGGGGTGGCGCTTGCTCCGGAAATTATTTTGGGACGAGGCCCTCGGGGGCGTCCCTGACGAGCTGTTAAGCGGATCCATGGGCTCTGTGGGTCCGTTGGGATGTTTTTAGGGCGTCCCATAGGCGAAAGAGTGAAAACTGCAGTTTTTTGGCGATTTTCGGTGGGTGTTAGCCCACGGATCGCTGGGGTGGCGCTTGCTCCGGAAATTATTTTGGGCCGAGGCCCTCGGAGGTGTCCCTGACGAGCTGTTAAGCGGATCCACGGGATCCGCGGGTCCGTTGGCATGTTTTTAGGGCGTCCCATAGGCGAAAGAGTGAAAACTGCAGTTTTTTGGCGATTTTCGATGGGTGTTAGCCCACGGATCGCTGGGGTGGCGCTTGCTCCGGAAATTATTTTGGGCCGAGGCCCTCGGGGGCGTCCCTGACGAGCTGTTAACCGGATCCACGGGCTCCGTGGGTCCGTTGGGATGTTTTTAGGGCGTCCCATAGGCGAAAGAGTGAAAACTGTAGTTTTTTGGCGATTTTCGGTGGGTGTTAGCCCACGGATCGCTGTGGTGGCGCTTGCTTCGGAAATTATTTTGGGACGAGGCCCTCGGGGGGGCCCCTGATGAGCTGTTAAGCGGATCCATGGGCTCCGTGGGTCCGTTGGGATGTTTTTAGGGCGTCCCATAGGCGAAAGAGTGAAAACTGCAGTTTTTTGGCGATTTTCGGTGGGTGTTAGCCCACGGATCGCTGGGGTGGCGCTTGCTCCGAAAATTTTTTTGGTACGAGGCCCTCGGGGGCGTCCCTGACGAGCTGTTAAGCGGATACATGGGCTCCGTGGGTCCGTTGGGATGTTTTTAGGGCGTCCCATAGGCGAAAGAGTGAAAACTGCAGTTTTTTGGCGATTTTCGGTGGGTGTTAGCCCACGGATCGCTGGGGTGGCGCTTGCTCCGGAAATTATTTTGGGCCGAGTCCCTCAGGGGCGTCCCTGACGAGCTGTTAAGCGGATCCACGGGCTCCGTGGGTCCGTTGGGATGTTTTTAGGGCGTCCCATAGGCGAAAGAGTGCAAAATTGTAGTTTTTTAGCGATTTTCGGTGGGTGTTAGCCCACGGATCGTTGGGGTGGCGCTTGATCCGGAAATTATTTTAGGCCGAGGCCCTAGGGGGCGTCCCTGACGAGCTGTTAAGCGGATCCATGGGCTCCGTGGGTCCGTTGGGATGTTTTTAGGGCATCCCATAGGCGAAAGAGTGAAAACTTCAGTTTTTTGGCGATTTTCGGTGGGTGTCAGCCCACGGATCGCTGGGGTGGCGCTTGCTCCGAAAATTATTTTGGGCCGAGGCCCTCGGGGGCGTCCCTGACGAGCTGTCAAGCGGATCCATGGGATCCGTGGGTCCGTTGGGATGTTTTTAGGGCGTCCCATAGGCGAAAGAGTGAAAACTGCAGTTTTTTGGCGATATTCGGTGGGTGTTAGCCCACGGATCGCTGGGGTGGCGCTTGCTTCGGAAATTATTTTGGGCCGAGGCCCTCAGGGGCGTCCCTGACGAGTTGTTAAGCGGATCCACGGGCTCCGTGGGTCCGTTGGGATGTTTTTAGGGCGTCCCATAGGCGAAAGAGTGAAAACTGCAGTTTTTTGGCAATTTTCGGTGGGTGTTAGCCCACGGATCGCTGGGGTGGCGCTTGCTCCGGAAATTATTTTGGGCCGAGACACTCGGGGGCATCCCTGACGAGCTGTTAAGCGGATCCATGGGCTCCGTGGGTCCGTTGGGATGTTTTTAGGGCGTCCCATAGGCGAAAGAGTGCAAAATTGCAGTTTTTTGGCGATTTTCGGTGGGTGTTAGCCCACGGATTGCTGGGGTGGCGCTTGCTCCAAAAATTATTTTGGGCCGAGGCCCTCGGGGGCATCCCTGACGAGCTGTTAAGCGGATCCATGGGCTCCGTGGGTCCGTTGGGATGTTTTTAGGGCGTCCCATAGGCGAAAGAGTGAAAACTGTAGTTTTTTGGCGATTTTCGGTGGGTGTTAGCCCACGGATCGCTGGGGTGGCGCTTGCTCCGGAAATTATTTTGGGCCGAGGCCCTCGGGGGCATCCCTGACGAGCTGTTAAGCGGATCCATGGGCTCCGTGGGTCCGTTGGGATGTTTTTAGGGCGTCCCATAGGCGAAAGAGTGCAAAATTGCAGTTTTTTAGCGATTTTCGGTGGGTGTTAGCCCACGGATCGCTGGGGTGGCACTTGTTCCGGAAATTATTTTGGGCCGAGGCCCTAGGGGGCGTCCCTGACGAGCTGTTAAGCGGATCCATGGGCTCCGTGGGTCCGTTGGGATGTTTTTAGGGCGTCCCATAGGCGAAAGAGTGAAAACTTCAGTTTTTTGGCGATTTTCGGTGGGTGTTAGCCCACGGATCGCTAGGGTGGCGCTTGCTCCGAAAATTATTTTGGGCCGAGGCCCTCGGGGGCATCCCTGACGAGCTGTTAAGCGGATCCATGGGCTCCGTGGGTCCGTTGGGATGTTTTTAGGGCGTCCCATAGGCGAAAGAGTGAAAACTACAGTTTTTTGGCGAAATTTAGTGGGTGTTAGCCCACGGATCGCTGGGGTGGCGCTTGCTTCGGAAATTATTTTGGGACGAGGCCCTCAGGGGCGTCCCTGATGAGCTGTTAATCGGATCCACGGGCTCCGTAGGTCCGTTGGGATGTTTTTAGGGCGTCCCATAGGCGAAAGAGTGAAAACTGCAGTTTTTTGGCAATTTTCGGTGGGTGTTAGCCCACGGATCGCTGGGGTGGCGCTTGATCCGGAAATTATTTTGGGCCGAGGCCCTCGGGGGCGTCCCTGACAAGATTTTAAGTGGATCCACGGGCTCCGTGGGTCCGTTGGGATGTTTTTAGGGCGTCCCATAGGCGAAAGAGTGAAAACTGCAGTTTTTTGGCGATTTTCGGTGGGTGTTAGCCCACGGATCGCTGGGGTGGCGCTTGCTCCGGAAATTATTTTGGGCCGAGGCCCTCGGAGGCGTCCCTGACGAGCTGTTAAGTGGATCCATGGACTCCGTGGGTCCGTTGGGATGTTTTTAGGGCGTCCCATAGGCGAAAGAGTGCAAAATTGCAGTTTTTTGGCGATTTTCGGTGGGTGTTAGCCCACGGATCGCTGGGGTGGCGCTTGCTCCAAAAATTATTTTGGGCCGAGGCCCTCGGGGGCATCCCTGACGAGCTGTTAAGCGTATCCATGGGCTCCGTGGGTCCGTTGGGATGTTTTTAGGGCTTCCCATAGGCGAAAGAGTGAAAACTACAGTTTTTTGGCGATTTTCGGTGGGTGTTAGCCCACGGATCGCTGGGGTGGCGCTTGCTCCGGACATTATTTTGGGCCGAGGCCCTCGGGGGCATCTCTGACGAGCTGTTAAGTGAATCCATGGGCTCCGTGGGTCCGTTGGGATGTTTTTAGGGCGTCCCATAGGCGAAAGAGTGCAAAATTGCAGTTTTTTGGCGATTTTCGGTGGGTGTTAGCCCACCGATCGCTGGGGTGGCGCTTGCTCCAAAAATTATTTTGGGCCGAGGCCCTCGGGGGCCTCCCTGACGAGCTGTTAAGCGGATCCATGGGCTCCGTGGGTCCGTTGGGATGTTTTTAGGGCATCCCATAGGCGAAAGAGTGAAAACTTCAGTTTTTTGGCGATTTTTGGTGGGTGTTAGCCCACGGATCGCTGGGGTGGCGCTGGCTCCGGAAATTATTTTGGGCCGAGCCCCTCGGGGACGTCCCTGACGAGCTGTTAAGTGGATCCATGGGCTCCGTGGGGCCTGTGGGAGGTTTAAGGGTGTCCCAGAGGCGAAAGAGTGAAAACGGCAGTTTTTTGGCGATTTTCGGTGGGTGTTAGCCCACGGATCGCTGGGGTGGCGCTGGCTCCGGAAATTATTTTGGGCCGAGCCCCTCGGCGGCGTCCCTGACGAGCTGTTAAGCGGATCCATGGGCTCCGTGGGGCCTGTGGGAGGTTTTAAGGTCGTCCCAGAGGCGAAAGAGTGAAAACGGCAGTTTTTTGGCGATTTTCCGTGGGTGTTAGCCCACGGATCGCTGGGGTGGCGCTGGCTCCGGAAATTATTTTGGGCCGAGCCCCTCGGGGGCGTCCCTGACGAGCTGTTAAGTGGATCCATGGGCTCCGTGGGGCCTGTGGGAGGTTTTAAGGGCGTCCCAGAGGCAAAAGAGTGAAAACGGCAGTTTTTTGGCGATTTTCCGTGGGTGTTAGCCCACGGATCGCTGGGGTGGCGCTGGCTTCGGAAATTATTTTGGGCCGGGCCCCTCGGGGGCGTCCCTGACGAGCTGTTAAGCGGATCCATGGGCTCCGTGGGGCCAGTAGGAGGTTTTAAGGGCGTCCCAGAGGCGAAAGAGTGAAAACTGCAGTTTTTTGGCGATTTTCGGTGGGTGTTAGCCCACGGATCGCTGGGGTGGCGCTTGCTCCGGAAATTATTTTGGGACGAGGCCCTCGGGGGCGTCCCTGATGAGCTGTTAAGCGGATCCACGGGCTCCGTGGGTCCGTTGGCATGTTTTTAGGGCGTCCCATGGGCGAAAGAGTGAAAACTGCAGTGTTTTGGCGATTTTTGGTGGGTGTTAGCCCACGGATCGCTGGGGTGGCGCTTGCTCCGGAAATTATTTTGGGACGAGGCCCTCGGGGGCATCCCTGACGAGCTGTTAACCAGATCCACGGGCTCCGTGGGTCCGTTGGGATGTTTTTAGGGCGTCCCATAGGCGAAAGAGTGAAAACTGCAGTTTTTTGGCGATTTTCGGTGGGTGTTAGCCCACGGATCGCTGGGGTGGTGCTTGCTTCGGAAATTATTTTGGGACGAGGCCCTCGGGGCGTCCCTGACGAGCTGTTAAGCGGATCCATGGGCTCCGTGGGTCCGTTGGGATGTTTTTAGGGCGTCCCATAGGCGAAAGAGTGAAAACTGCAGTTTTTTGTCGATTTTCGGTGGGTGTTAGCCCACGGATCGCTGGGGTGGCGCTTGCTCCGAAAATTTTTTTGGTCCGAGGCCCTCGGGGCCGTCCCTGACGAGCTGTTAAGTGGGTCCATGGGCTCCGTGGGTCCGTTGGGATGTTTTTAGGGCGTCCCATAGGCGAAAGAGTGAAAACTGCAGTTTTTTGGCGATTTTCGGTGGGTTTTAGCCCACGGATCGCTGGGGTGGCGCTTGCTCCGGAAATTATTTTGGGCCGAGGCCCTCGGGGGCGTCCCTGACGAGCTGTTAAGCGGGTCCACGGGCTCCGTGGGTCCGTTGAGATGTTTTTAGGGCGTCCCATAGGCGAAAGAGTGAAAACTGCAGTTTTTTGGCAATTTTCGGTGGGTGTTAGCCCACGGATCGCTGGGGTGGCGCTTGCTCCGGAAATTATTTTGGGCCGAGGCCCTCGGGGGCGTCCCTGACGAGCTGTTAAGTGGATCCACGGGCTCCGTGGGTCCGTTGGGATGTTTTTAGGGCGTCCCATAGGCGAAAGAGTGAAAACTGCAGTTTTTTGGCGATTTTCGGTGGGTGTTAGCCCACGGATCGCTGGGGTGGCGCTTGCTCCGGAAATTATTTTGGGCCGAGGCCCTCGGGGGCGTCCCTGACGAGCTGTTAAGTGGATCCATGGGCTCCGTGGGTCCGTTGGGATGTTTTTAGGGCGTCCCATAGGCGAAAGAGTGCAAAATTGCAGTTTTTTGGCGATTTTCGGTGGGTGTTAGCCCACGGATCGCTGGGGTGGCGCTTGCTCCAAAAATTATTTTGGGCCGAGGCCCTCGGGGGCGTCCCTGATGAGCTGTTAAGCGGATCCATGGGCTCCGTGGGTCCGTTGGGATGTTTTTAGGGCGTACCATAGGCGAAAGAGTGAAAACTGCAGTTTTTTGGCGATTTTCGGTGGGTGTTAGCCCACGGATCGCTGGGGTGGCGCTTGCTCCGGAAATTATTTTGGGCCGAGGCCCTCGGGGGTGTCCCTGACGAGCTGTTAAGTGGATCCATGGGCTCCGTGGGTCCGTTGGGATGTTTTTAGGGCGTCCCATAGGCGAAAGAGTGCAAAATTGCAGTTTTTTGGCGATTTTCGGTGGGTGTTAGCCCACGGATCGCTGGGGTGGCGCTTGCTCCAAAAATTATTTTGGGCCGAGGCCCTCGGGGGCGTCCCTGAGGAGCTGTTAAGCGGATCCATGGGCTCCGTGGGTCCGTTGGGATGTTTTTAGGGCATCCCATAGGCGAAAGAGTGAAAACTGTAGTTTTTTGGCGATTTTCGGTGGGTGTTAGCCCACGGATCGCTGGGGTGGCGCTTGCTCCGAAAATAAATTTGGGCCGAGGCCCTTCGGGGAGTCGCTGACGAGCTGTTAAGCGGATCCATGGGCTCCGTAGGGCCTGTGGGAGGTTTTAAGGGCGTCCCAGAGGCGAAAGAGTGAAAACGGTAGTTTTTTGGCGATTTTCCGTGGGTGTTAGCCCACGGATCGCTGGGGTGGCGCTGGCTCCGGAAATTATTTTGGGCTGAGCCCCTCGGGGGCGTCCCTGACGAGCTGTTAAGCGGAACCATGGGCTCCGTGGGGCCTGTGGGAGGTTTTAAGGGCGTCCCAGAGGCGAAAGAGTGAAAACGGCAGTTTTTTGGCGATTTTCCGTGGGTGTTAGCCCACGGATCGCTGGGGTGGCGCTGGCTCCGGAAATTATTTTGGGCCGAGCCCCTCGGGGGCATCCCTGACGAGCTGTTAAGCGGATCCATGGGCTCCGTGGGGCCTGTGCGAGGTTTTAAGGGCATCCCAGAGGCGAAAGAGTGAAAACGGCAGTTTTTTGGCGATTTTCGGTGGGTGTTAGCCCACGGATCGCTGGGGTGGCGCTTGCTCCGAAAATTAATTTGGGCCGAGGCCCTCCGGGGCGTCCCTAACGAGCTGTTAAGCGGATCCATGGGCTCCGTAGGGCCTGTGGGAGGTTTTAAGGGCGTCCCAGAGGCGAATGAGTGAAAACGGCAGTTTTTTGGCAATTTTCCGTGGGTGTTAGCCCACGGATCGCTGGGGTGGCGCTGGCTCCGGAAATTATTTTGGGCCGACCCCCTCGGGGGCGTCCCTGACGAGCTGTTAAGCGGATCCATGGGCTCCGTGGGGCCTGTAGGAGGTTTTAAGGGCGTCCCAGAGGCGAAAGAGTGAAAACGGCAGTTTTTTGGTAATTTTCCGTGGGTGTTAGCCCACGGATCGCTGGGGTGGCGCTGGCTCCGGAAATTATTTTGGGCCGAGCCCCTCGGGGGCGTCCCTGACGAGCTGTTAAGCGGATCCATGGGCTCCGTGGGGCCTGTGCGAGGTTTTAAGGGCGTCCCAGAGGCGAAAGAGTGAAAACGGCAGTTTTTTGGCGATTTTCGGTGGGTGTTAGCCCACGGATCGCTGGGGTGGCGCTGGCTCCGGAAATTATTTTGGGCCGAGCCCCTCGAGGGCGTCCCTGACGAGCTGTTAAGCGGATCCATGGGCTCCGTGGGGCCTGTGGGAGGTTTTAAGGGCATCCCAGAGGCGAAAGAGTGAAAACGGCAGTTTTTTGGCGATTTTCCGTGGGTGTTAGCCCACGGATCGCTGGGGTGGCGCTTGCTCCGGAAATTATTTTGGGCTGAGCCCCTCGGGGGCGTTCCTGACGAGCTGTTAAGCGGATCCATGGGCTCCGTGGGGCCTGTGGGAGGTTTTAAGGGCGTCCCAGAGGTGAAAGAGTGAAAACGGCAGTTTTTTGGCGATTTTCCGTGGGTGTTAGCCCACGGATCGCTGGGGTGGCGCTGGCTCCGGAAATTATTTTGGGCCGAGCCCCTCGGGGGCGTCCCTGACGAGCTGTTAAGTGGATCCATGGGCTCCGTGGGGCCTGTGGGAGGTTTTAAGGGTGTCCCAGAGGCGAAAGAGTGAAAACGGCAGTTTTTTGGCGATTTTCCGTAGGTGTTAGCCCACGGATCGCTGGGGTGGCGCTGGCTCCGGAAATTATTTTGGGCCGAGCCCCTCGGGGGCGTCCCTGACGAGCTGTTAAGCGGATCCATGGGCTCCGTGGGGACTGTGGGAGGTTTTAAGGGCGTCTCAGAGGCGAAAGAGTGAAAACGGCAGTTTTTTGGCGATTTTCCGTGGGTGTTAGCCCACGGATCGCTGGGGTGGCGCTGGCTCCGGAAATTATTTTGGGCCGAGCCCCTCGGGGGCGTCCTTGACGAGCTGTTAAGTGGATCCATGGGCTCCGTGGGGCCTGTGGTAGGTTTTAAGGGTGTCCCAGAGGCGAAAGAGTGAAAACGGCAGTTTTTTGGCGATTTTCCGTGGGTGTTAGCCCACGGATCGCTGGGGTGGCGCTTGCTCCAAAAATTATTTTGGGCCGAGGCCCTCGGGGGCGTCCCTGACGAGCTGTTAAGCGGATCCATGGGCTCCGTGGGTCCGTTGGGATGTTTTTAGAGCGTCCCATAGGCGAAAGAGTGAAAACTGCAGTTTTTTGGCGATTTTCGGTGGGTGTTAGCCCACGGATCGCTGGGGTGGCGCTTGCTCCGAAAATTATTTTGGGCCGAGGCCCTCGGGGGTGTCCCTGACGAGCTGTTAAGTGGATCCATGGGCTCCGTGGGTCCGTTGGGATGTTTTTAGGGCGTCCCATAGGCGAAAGAGTGCAAAATTGCAGTTTTTTGGCGATTTTCGGTGGGTGTTAGCCCACGGATCGCTGGGGTGGCGCTTGCTCCAAAAATTATTTTGGGCCGAGGCCCTCGGGGGCGTCCCTGACGAGCTGTTAAGCGGATCCATGGGCTCCGTGGGTCCGTTGGGATGTTTTTAGAACGTCCCATAGGCGAAAGAGTGAAAACTGCACTTTTTTGGCGATTTTCGGTGGGTGTTAGCCCACGGATCGCTTGGGTGGCGCTTGCTCCGAAAATAAATTTGGGCCGAGGCCCTCCGAGGAGTCCCTGACGAGCTGTTAAGCGGATCCATGGGCTCCGTAGGGCCTGTGGGAGGTTTTAAGGGCGTCCCAGAGGCGAAAGAGTGAAAACGGCAGTTTTTTGGCGATTTTCCGTGGGTGTTAGCCCACGGATCGCTGGGGTGGCGCTGGCTCCGGAAATTATTTTGGGCCGAGCCCCTCGGGGGCATCCCTGACGAGCTGTTAAGCGGAACCATGGGCTCCGTGGGGCCTGTGGGAGGTTTTAAGGGCGTCCCAGAGGCGAAAGAGTGAAAACGGCAGTTTTTTGGCGATTTTCCGTGGGTGTTAGCCCACGGATCGCTGGGGTGGCGCTGGCTCCGGAAATTATTTTGGGCCGAGCCCCTCGGGGGCGTCCCTGACGAGCTGTTAAGCGGATCCATGGGCTTCGTGGGGCCTGTGCGAGGTTTTAAGGGCCTCCCAGAGGCGAAAGAGTGAAAACGGCAGTTTTTTGGCGATTTTCGGTGGGTGTTAGCCCACGGATCGCTGGGGTGGCGCTGGCTCCGGAAATTATTTTGGGCTGAGCCCCTCGGGGGCGTCCCTGACGAGCTGTTAAGTGGATCCATGGGCTCCGTGGGGCCTGTGGGAGGTTTTAAGGGCATCCCAGAGGCGAAAGAGTGAAAATGGCAGTTTTTTGGCGATTTTCCGTGGGTGTTAGCCCACGGATCGCTGGGGTGGCGCTGGCTCCGGAAATTATTTTGGGCTGAGCCCCTCGGGGGCGTTCCTGACGAGCTGTTAAGCGGATCCATGGGCTCCGTGGGGCCTGTGGGAGGTTTTAAGGGCGTCCCAGAGGTGAAAGAGTGAAAACGGCAGTTTTTTGGCGATTTTCCGTGGGTGTTAGCCCACGGATCGCTGGGGTGGCGCTGGCTCCGGAAATTATTTTGGGCCAAGCCCCTCGGGGGCATCCCTGACGAGCTGTTAAGTGGATCCATGGGCTCCGTGGGGCCTGTGGGAGGTTTTAAGGGTGTCCCAGAGGCGAAAGAGTGAAAACGGCAGTTTTTTGGCGATTTTCCGTAGGTGTTAGCCCACGGATCGCTGGGGTGGCGCTGGCTCCGGAAATTATTTTGGGCCGAGCCCCTCGGGGGCGTCCCTGACGAGCTGTTAAGCGGATCCATGGGCTCCGTGGGGCCTGTGCGAGGTTTTAAGGGCGTCCCAGAGGCGAAAGAGTGAAAACGACAGTTTTTTGGCGATTTTCCGTGGGTGTTAGCCCACGGATCGCTGGGGTGGCGCTGGCTCCGGAAATTATTTCTGGCCGAGCCCCTCGGGGGATTCCCTGACGAGCTGTTAAGCGGATCCATGGTCTCCGTGGGGCCAGTGGGAGGTTTTAAGGGTGTCCCAGAGGCAAAAGAGTGAAAACGGCAGTTTTTTGGCGATTTTCCGTGGGTGTTAGCCCACGGATCGCTGGGGTGGCGCTGGCTCCGGAAATTATTTTGGGCCGAGCCCCTCAGGGGCGTCCCTGACGAGCTGTTAAGCGGATCCATGGGCTCCGTGGGGCCTGTGGGAGGTTTTAAGGGTGTCCCAGAGGCGAAAGAGTGAAAATGGCAGTTTTTTGGCGATTTTCCGTAGGTGTTAGCCCACGGATCGCTGGGGTGGCGCTGGCTCCGGAAATTATTTTTGGCCGAGCCCCTCGGGGGCATCCCTGACGAGCTGTTAAGCGGATCCATGGGCTCCGTGGGGCCTGTGGGAGGTTTTAAGGGCGTCCCAGAGGTGAAAGAGTGAAAACGGCAGTTTTTTGGCGATTTTCCGTGGGTGTTAGCCCACGGATCGCTGGGGTGGCGCTGGCTCCGGAAATTATTTTGGGCCGAGCCCCTCGGAGGCGTCCCTGACGAGCTGTTAAGTGGATCCATGGGCTCCGTGGGGCCTGTGGGAGGTTTTAAGGGTGTCCCAGAGGCGAAAGAGTGAAAACGGCAGTTTTTTGGCGATTTTCCGTAGGTGTTAGCCCACGGATCGCTGGGGTGGCGCTGGCTCCGGAAATTATTTTTGCCCGAGCCCCTCGGGGGCGTCCCTGACGAGCTGTTAAGTGGATCCATGGGCTCCGTGGGGACTGTGGGAGGTTTTAAGGGCGTCCCAGAGGCGAAAGAGTGAAAATGGCAGTTTTTTGGCGATTTTCCGTGGGTGTTAGCCCACGGATCGCTGGGGTGGCGCTGGCTCCGGAAATTATTTTGGGCCGAGCCCCTCGGGGGCATCCCTGACGAGCTGTTAAGAGGATCCATGGGCTCCGTGGGGCCAGTGGGAGGTTTTAAGGGCATCCCAGAGGCGAAAGAGTGAAAACGGCAGTTTTTTGGCGATTTTCCGTGGGTGTTAGCCCACGGATCGCTGGGGTGGCGCTGGCTCCGGAAATTATTTTGGGCCGAGCCCCTCGGGGGCTTCCCTGACGAGCTGTTAAGCGGATCCATGGGCTCCGTGGGGCCTGTGGGAGGTTTTAAGGGCGTCCCAGAGGCGAAAGAGTGAAAATGACAGTTTTTTGGCGATTTTCCGTGGGTGTTAGCCCACGGATCGCTGGGGTGGCGCTGGCTCCAGAAATTATTTTGGGCCGAGCCCCTCGGGGGCGTCCCTGACAAGCTGTTAAGCGGATCCACTGGCTCCGTGGGTCCGTTGGGATGTTTTTAGGGCGTCCCATAGGCGAAAGAGTGAAAACTGCAGTTTTTTGACGATTTTCGGTGGGTATTAGCCCACGGATCGCTGGGGTGGCGCTTGCTCCGGAAATTATTTTGGGCCGAGGCCCTCGGGGGAGTCCCTGATGAGCTGTTAAGCGGATCCACGGGCTCCGTGGGTCCGTTGGCAAGTTTTTAGGGCGTCCCATAGGCGAAAGAGTGAAAACTGCAGTTTTTTGGCGATTTTCGGTGGGTGTTAGCCCACGGATCGCTGGGGTGGCGCTTGCTCCAGAAATTATTTTGGGCCGAGGCCCTCGGGGGCATCCCTGACGAGCTGTTAACCGAATCCACGGGCTCCGTGGGTCCGTTGGGATGTTTTTAGGGCGTCCCATAGGCGAAAGAGTGAAAACTGCAGTTTTTTGGCGATTTTCGGTGGGTGTTAGCCCACGGATCGCTGGGGTGGCACTTGCTCCGGAAATTATTTTGGACCGAGGCCCTCGGGGGCGTCCCTGACGAGCTGTTAAGCGGATCCATGGGCTCCGTGGGTCCGTTGGGATGTTTTTAGGGCGTCCCATAGGTGAAAGAGTGAAAACTGCAGTTTTTTGGCGATTTTCGGTGGGTGTTAGCCCACGGATCGCTGGGGTGGCACTTGCTTCGGAAATTATTTTGGGACGAGGCCCTCGGGGGTATCCCTGACGAGCTGTTAAGCGGATCTATGGGATCCTTGGGTCCGTTGGGATGTTTTTAGGGCGTCCCATAGGCGAAAGAGTGAAAACTGCAGTTTTTTGGCGATTTTTGGTGGGTGTTAGCCCACGGATCGCTGGGGTGGCGCTTGCTCCAAAAAATTTTTTGGTCCAAGGCCCTCGGGGGCGTCCCTGACGAGCTGTTAAGCGGATCCATGGGCTCCGTGGGTCCGTTGGGATGTTTTTAGGGCATCCCATAGGCGAAAGAGTGCAAAATTGAAGTTTTTTGGCGATTTTCGGTGGGTGTTAGCCCATGGATCGCTGGGGTGGCGCTTGCTCCAAGAATTATTATGGGCCGAGGCCCTCGGGGGCGTCCCTGACGAGCTGTTAAGCGGATCCATGGGCTCCGTGGGTCCGTTGGGATGTTTTTAGGGCGTCCCATAGGCGAAAGAGTGAAAACTGCAGTTTTTTGGCGATTTTCGGTGGGTGTTAGCCCACGGATCGCTGGGGTGGCGCTTGCTCCAAAAATTATTTTGGGCCGAGGCCCTCCGGGGCATCCCTGATGAGCTGTTAAGCGGATCCATGGGCTCCGTAGGGCCTGTGGGAGGTTTTAAGGGCGTCCCAGAGGCGAAAGAGTGAAAACGGCAGTTTTTTGGCGATTTTCCATGGGTGTTAGCCCACGGATCGCTGGGGTGGCGCTGGCTCCGGAAATTATTTTGGGCCGAGCCCCTCGGGGGAGTCCCTGACGAGCTGTTAAGTGGATCCATGGGCTCCGTTGGGCCTGTGGGAGGTTTTAAGGGCGTCCCAGAGGCGAAAGAGTGAAAACGGCAGTTTTTTGGCGATTTTCCGTGGGTGTTAGCCCACGGATCGCTGGGGTGGCGCTGGCTCCGGAAATTATTTTGGGCCGAGCCCCTCGGGGGCGTCCCTGACGAGCTGTTAAGCAGATCCATGGGCTCCGTGGGGCCTGTGCGAGGTTTTAAGGGCATCCCAGAGGCGAAAGAGTGAAAACGGCAGTTTTTTGGCGATTTTCCGTGGGTGTTAAACCACGGATCGCTGGGGTGGCGCTGGCTCCGGCAATTATTTTGGGCCGAGCCCCTCGGGGGCGACCCTGAAGAGCTGTTAAGCGGATCCATGGGCTCCGTGGGGCCAGTGGGAGGTTTTAAGGGCGTCCCAGAGGCGAAAGAGTGAAAACGGCAGTTTTTTGGCGATTTTCCGTGGGTGTTAGCCCACGGATCGCTGGGGTGGCGCTGGCTCCGGAAATTATTTTGGGCCGAGCCCCTCGAGGGCGTCCCTGACGATCTGTTAAGTGGATCCATGGGCTCCGTGGGGCCTGTGGGAGGTTTTAAGGGCGTCCCAGAGGCGAAAGAGTGAAAACGGCAGTTTTTTGGCGATTTTCCGTGGGTGTTAGCCCACGGATCGCTGGGGTGGCGCTGGCTCAGGAAATTATTTTGGGCCGAGCCCCTCGGGGGCGTCCTTGACGAGCTGTTAAGCGGATCCATGGGCTCCGTGGGGCCTGTGCGAGGTTTTAAGGGCGTCCCAGAGGCGAAAGAGTGAAAACGGCAGTTTTTTGGCGATTTTCCGTGGGTGTTAGCCCACGGATCGCTGGGGTGGCGCTGGCTCCGGAAATTATTTTGGGCCGAGCCCCTCGGGGGCATCCCTGACGAGCTGTTAAGCGGATCCATGGGCTCCGTGGGGCCTGTGGTAGGTTTTAAGGGCGTTCCAGAGGCGAAAGAGTGAAAACGACAGTTTTTTGGCGATTTTCCGTGGGTGTTAGCCCACGGATCGCTGGGGTGGCGCTGGCTCAGGAAATTATTTTGGGCCAAGCCCCTCGGGGGCGTCCCTGACGAGCTGTTAAGCGGATCCATGGGCTCCGTGGGGCCTGTGCGAGGTTTTAAGGGCGTCCCAGAGGCGAAAGAGTGAAAACGGTAGTTTTTTGGCGATTTTCCGTAGGTGTTAGCCCACGGATCGCTGGGGTGGCGCTGGCTCCGGAAATTATTTTGGGCCGAGCCCCTCGGGGGCGTCCCTGACGAGCTGTTAAGCGGATCCATGGGCTCCTTGGGGCCTGTGGGAGGTTTTAAGGGCGTCCCAGAGGCGAAAGAGTGAAAACGGCAGTTTTTTGGCGATTTTCCGTATGTGTTAGCCCACGGATCGCTGGGGTGGCGCTGGCTCCGAAAATTATTTTGGGCCGAGCCCCTCGGGGGAGTCCCTGACGAGCTGTTAAGTGGATCCATGGGCTCCGTGGGGCCTGTGGGAGGTTTTAAGGGCGTCCCAGAGGCGAAAGAGTGAAAACGGCAGTTTTTTGGCGATTTTCCGTGGGTGTTAGACCACGGATCGCTGGGGTGGCGCTGGCTCCGGAAATTATTTTGGGCCGAGCCCCTCGGGGGCGTCCCTGACGAGCTGTTAAGTGGATCCATGGGCTCCGTGGGGCCTGTGCGAGGTTTTAAGGGCGTCCCAGAGGCGAAAGAGTGAAAACGGCAGTTTTTTGGCGATTTTCCGTGGGTGTTAGCCCACGGATCGCAGGGGTGGCGCTGGCTCCGGAAATTATTTTGGGCCGAGCCCCTCGGGAGCGTCTCTGACGAGCTGTTAAGCGGATCCATGGGCTCCGTGGGGCCAGTGGGAGGTTTTAAGGGCGTCCCAGAGGCGAAAGAGTGAAAACGGCAGTTTTTTGGCGATTTTCCGTGGGTATTAGCCCACGGATCGCTGGGGTGGCGCTGGATCCGGAAATTATTTTGGGCCGAGCCCCTCGGGGGCATCCCTGACGATCTGTTAAGTGGATCCATGGGCTCCGTGGGGCCTGTGGGAGGTTTTAAGGGCGTCCCAGAGGCGAAAGAGTGAAAACGGCAGTTTTTTGGCGATTTTCCGTGGGTGTTAGCCCACGGATCGCTGGGGTGGCGCTGGCTCAGAAAATTATTTTGGGCCGAGCCCCTCGGGGGCGTCCCTGACGAGCTGTTAATCGGATCCATGGGCTCCGTGGGGCTAGTTGGAGGTTTTAAGGGTGTCCCAGAGGCGAAAGAGTGAAAACGGCAGTTTTTTGGCAATTTTCCGTAGGTGTTAGCCCACGAATCGCTGGGGTGGCGCTGGCTCCGGAAATTATTTTGGGCCGAGCCCCTCGGGGGCGTCCCTGACGAGCTGTTAAGCGGATCCATGGGCTCCGTGGGGCCTGTGGGAGGTTTTAAGGGCGTCCCAGAGGCGAAAGAGTGAAAACGGCAGTTTTTTGGCGATTTTCCGTGGGTGTTAGCCCACGGATCGCTGGGGTGGCGCTGGCTCAGGAAATTATTTTGGGACGAGCCCCTCGGGGGCGTCCCTGACGAGCTGTTAAGTGGATCCATGGGCTCCTTGGGGCCTGTGGGAGGTTTTAAGGGCGTCCCAGAGGCGAAAGAGTGAAAACGGCAGTTTTTTGGCGATTTTCCGTGGGTGTTAGCCCACGGATCGCTGGGGTGGCGCTGGCTCAGGAAATTATTTTGGGCCGAACCCCTCGGGGGCGTCCCTGACGAGCTGTTAAGCAGATCCATGGGCTCCGTGGGGCCTGTGCGAGGTTTTAAGGGCATCCCAGAGGCGAAAGAGTGAAAACGGCAGTTTTTTGGCGATTTTCCGTGGGTGTTAAACCACGGATCGCTGGGGTGGCGCTGGCTCCGGCAATTATTTTGGGCCGAGCCCCTCGGGGGCGACCCTGAAGAGCTGTTAAGCGGATCCATGGGCTCCGTGGGGCCAGTGGGAGGTTTTAAGGGTGTCCCAGAGGCGAAAGAGTGAAAACGGCAGTTTTTTGGCGATTTTCCGTAGGTGTTAGCCCACGGATCGCTGGGGTGGCGCTGGCTCCGGAAATTATTTTTGCCCGAGCCCCTCGGGGGCGTCCCTGACGAGCTGTTAAGTGGATCCATGGGCTCCGTGGGGACTGTGGGAGGTTTTAAGGGCGTCCCAGAGGCGAAAGAGTGAAAATGGCAGTTTTTTGGCGATTTTCCGTGGGTGTTAGCCCACGGATCGCTGGGGTGGCGCTGGCTCCGGAAATTATTTTGGGCCGAGCCCCTCGGGGGCATCCCTGACGAGCTGTTAAGAGGATCCATGGGCTCCGTGGGGCCAGTGGGAGGTTTTAAGGGCATCCCAGAGGCGAAAGAGTGAAAACGGCAGTTTTTTGGCGATTTTCCGTGGGTGTTAGCCCACGGATCGCTGGGGTGGCGCTGGCTCCGGAAATTATTTTGGGCCGAGCCCCTCGGGGGCATCCCTGACGAGCTGTTAAGCGGATCCATGGGCTCCGTGGGGCCTGTGGGAGGTTTTAAGGGCGTCCCAGAGGCGAAAGAGTGAAAATGACAGTTTTTTGGCGATTTTCCGTGGGTGTTAGCCCACGGATCGCTGGGGTGGCGCTGGCTCCAGAAATTATTTTGGGCCGAGCCCCTCGGGGGCGTCCCTGACAAGCTGTTAAGCGGATCCACTGGCTCCGTGGGTCCGTTGGGATGTTTTTAGGGCGTCCCATAGGCGAAAGAGTGAAAACTGCAGTTTTTTGACGATTTTCGGTGGGTATTAGCCCACGGATCGCTGGGGTGGCGCTTGCTCCGGAAATTATTTTGGGCCGAGGCCCTCGGGGGAGTCCCTGATAAGCTGTTAAGCGGATCCACGGGCTCCGTGGGTCCGTTGGCAAGTTTTTAGGGCGTCCCATAGGCGAAAGAGTGAAAACTGCAGTTTTTTGGCGATTTTCGGTGGGTGTTAGCCCACGGATCGCTGGGGTGGCGCTTGCTCCAGAAATTATTTTGGGCCGAGGCCCTCGGGGGCGTCCCTGACGAGCTGTTAACCGGATCCACGGGCTCCGTGGGTCCGTTGGGATGTTTTTAGGGCGTCCCATAGGCGAAAGAGTGAAAACTGCAGTTTTTTGGCGATTTTCGGTGGGTGTTAGCCCACGGATCGCTGGGGTGGCACTTGCTCCGGAAATTATTTTGGACCGAGGCCCTCGGGGGCGTCCCTGACGAGCTGTTAAGCGGATCCATGGGCTCCGTGGGTCCGTTGGGATGTTTTTAGGGCGTCCCATAGGTGAAAGAGTGAAAACTGCAGTTTTTTGGCGATTTTCGGTGGGTGTTAGCCCACGGATCGCTGGGGTGGCACTTGCTTCGGAAATTATTTTGGGACGAGGCCCTCGGGGGTATCCCTGACGAGCTGTTAAGCGGATCCATGGGATCCTTGGGTCCGTTGGGATGTTTTTAGGGCGTCCCATAGGCGAAAGAGTGAAAACTGCAGTTTTTTGGCGATTTTTGGTGGGTGTTAGCCCACGGATCGCTGGGGTGGCGCTTGCTCCAAAAATTTTTTTGGTCCAAGGCCCTCGGGGGCGTCCCTGATGAGCTGTTAAGCGGATCCATGGGCTCCGTGGGTCCGTTGGGATGTTTTTAGGGCATCCCATAGGCGAAAGAGTGCAAAATTGAAGTTTTTTGGCGATTTTCGGTGGGTGTTAGCCCATGGATCGCTGGGGTGGCGCTTGCTCCAAGAATTATTATGGGCCGAGGCCCTCGGGGGCGTCCCTGACGAGCTGTTAAGCAGATCCATGGGCTCCGTGGGTCCGTTGGGATGTTTTTAGGGCGTCCCATAGGCGAAAGAGTGAAAACTGCAGTTTTTTGGCGATTTTCGGTGGGTGTTAGCCCACGGATCGCTGGGGTGGCGCTTGCTCCAAAAATTATTTTGGGCTGAGGCCCTCCGGGGCATCCCTGATGAGCTGTTAAGCGGATCCATGGGCTCCGTAGGGCCTGTGGGAGGTTTTAAGGGCGTCCCAGAGGCGAAAGAGTGAAAACGGCAGTTTTTTGGCGATTTTCCATGGGTGTTAGCCCACGGATCGCTGGGGTGGCGCTGGCTCCGGAAATTATTTTGGGCCGATCCCCTCGGGGGAGTCCCTGACGAGCTGTTAAGTGGATCCATGGGCTCCGTTGGGCCTGTGGGAGGTTTTAAGGGCGTCCTAGAGGCGAAAGAGTGAAAACGGCAGTTTTTTGGCGATTTTCCGTGGGTGTTAGCCCACGGATCGCTGGGGTGGCGCTGGCTCCGGAAATTATTTTGGGCCGAGCCCCTCGGGGGCGTCCCTGACGAGCTGTTAAGCAGATCCATGGGCTCCGTGGGGCCTGTGCGAGGTTTTAAGGGCATCCCAGAGGCGAAAGAGTGAAAACGGCAGTTTTTTGGCGATTTTCCGTGGGTGTTAAACCACGGATCGCTGGGGTGGCGCTGGCTCCGGCAATTATTTTGGGCCGAGCCCCTCGGGGGCGACCCTGAAGAGCTGTTAAGCGGATCCATGGGCTCTGTGGGGCCAGTGGGAGGTTTTAAGGGCGTCCCAGAGGCGAAAGAGTGAAAACGGCAGTTTTTTGGCGATTTTCCGTGGGTGTTAGCCCACGGATCGCTAGGGTGGCGCTGGCTCCGGAAATTATTTTGGGCCGAGCCCCTCGAGGGCGTCCCTGACGATCTGTTAAGTGGATCCATGGGCTCCGTGGGGCCTGTGGGAGGTTTTAAGGGCGTCCCAGAGGCGAAAGAGTGAAAACGGCAGTTTTTTGGCGATTTTCCGTGGGTGTTAGCCCACGGATCGCTGGGGTGGCGCTGGCTCAGGAAATTATTTTGGGCCGAGCCCCTCGGGGGCGTCCCTGACGAGCTGTTAAGCGGATCCATGGGCTCCGTGGGGCCTGTGCGAGGTTTTAAGGGCGTCCCAGAGGCGAAAGAGTGAAAACGGCAGTTTTTTGGCGATTTTCCGTGGGTGTTAGCCCACGGATCGCTGGGGTGGCGCTGGCTCCGGAAATTATTTTGCGCCGAGCCCCTCGGGGGCATCCCTGACGAGCTGTTAAGCGGATCCATGGGCTCCGTGGGGCCTGTGGTAGGTTTTAAGGGCGTTCCAGAGGCGAAAGAGTGAAAACGACAGTTTTTTGGCGATTTTCCGTGGGTGTTAGCCCACGGATCGCTGGGGTGGCGCTGGCTCCGGAAATTATTTTGGGTCGAGCCCCTCGGGGGCGTCCCTGACGAGCTGTTAAGCGGATCCATGGGCTCCGTGGGGCCAGTGGGAGGTTTTAAGGGTGTCCCAGAGGCGAAAGAGTGAAAACGGCAGTTTTTTGGCGATTTTCCGTGGGTGTTAGCCCACGGATCGCTGGGGTGGCGCTGGCTCAGGAAATTATTTTGGGCCAAGCCCCTCGGGGGCGTCCCTGACGAGCTGTTAAGCGGATCCATGGGCTCCGTGGGGCCTGTGCGAGGTTTTAAGGGCGTCCCAGAGGCGAAAGAGTGAAAACGACAGTTTTTTGGCGATTTTCCGTAGGTGTTAGCCCACGGATCGCTGGGGTGGCGCTGGCTCCGGAAATTATTTTGGGCCGAGCCCCTCGGGGGCGTCCCTGACGAGCTGTTAAGCGGATCCATGGGCTCCTTGGGGCCTGTGGGAGGTTTTAAGGGCGTCCCAGAGGCGAAAGAGTGAAAACGGCAGTTTTTTGGCGATTTTCCGTATGTGTTAGCCCACGGATCGCTGGGGTGGCGCTGGCTCCGAAAATTATTTTGGGCCGAGCCCCTCGGGGGAGTCCCTGACGAGCTGTTAAGTGGATCCATGGGCTCCGTGGGGCCTGTGGGAGGTTTTAAGGGCGTCCCAGAGGCGAAAGAGTGAAAACGGCAGTTTTTTGGCGATTTTCCGTGGGTGTTAGACCACGGATCGCTGGGGTGGCGCTGGCTCCGGAAATTATTTTGGGCCGAGCCCCTCGGGGGCGTCCCTGACGAGCTTTTAAGTGGATCCATGGGCTCCGTGGGGCCTGTGCGAGGTTTTAAGGGCGTCCCAGAGGCGAAAGAGTGAAAATGGCAGTTTTTTGGCGATTTTCCGTGGGTGTTAGCCCACGGATCGCAGGGGTGGCGCTGGATCCGGAAATTATTTTGGGCCGAGCCCCTCGGGAGCATCTCTGACGAGCTGTTAAGCGGATCCATGGGCTCCGTGGGGCCAGTGGGAGGTTTTAAGGGCGTCCCAGAGGCGAAAGAGTGAAAACGGCAGTTTTTTGGCGATTTTCCGTGGGTATTAGCCCACGGATCGCTGGGGTGGCACTGGATCCGGAAATTATTTTGGGCCGAGCCCCTCGGGGGCATCCCTGACGATCTGTTAAGTGGATCCATGGGCTCCGTGGGGCCTGTGGGAGGTTTTAAGGGCGTCCCAGAGGCGAAAGAGTGAAAACGGCAGTTTTTTGGCGATTTTCCGTGGGTGTTAGCCCACGGATCGCTGGGGTGGCGCTGGCTCAGGAAATTATTTTGGGCCAAGCCCCTCGGGGGCGTCCCTGACGAGCTGTTAAGCGGATCCATGGGCTCCGTGGGGCCTGTGCGAGGTTTTAAGGGCGTCCCAGAGGCGAAAGAGTGAAAACGGCAGTTTTTTGGCGATTTTCCGTGGGTGTTAGCCCACGGATCGCTGGGGTGGCGCTGGCTCCGAAAATTATTTTGGGCCGAGCCCCTCGGGGGCGTCCCTGACGAGCTGTTAATCGGATCCATGGGCTCCGTGGGGCTAGTTGGAGGTTTTAAGGGTGTCCCAGAGGCGAAAGAGTGAAAACGGCAGTTTTTTGGCAATTTTCCGTAGGTGTTAGCCCACGAATCGCTGGGGTGGCGCTGGCTCCGGAAATTATTTTGGGCCGAGCCCCTCGGGGGCGTCCCTGACGAGCTGTTAAGCGGATCCATGGGCTCCGTGGGGCCTGTGGGAGGTTTTAAGGGCGTCCCAGAGGCGAAAGAGTGAAAACGGCAGTTTTTTGGCGATTTTCCGTGGGTGTTAGCCCACGGATCGCTGGGGTGGCGCTGGCTCAGGAAATTATTTTGGGACGAGCCCCTCGGGGGCGTCCCTGACGAGCTGTTAAGTGGATCCATGGGATCCTTGGGGCCTGTGGGAGGTTTTAAGGGCGTCCCAGAGGCGAAAGAGTGAAAACGGCAGTTTTTTGGCGATTTTCCGTGGGTGTTAGCCCATGGATCGCTGGGGTGGCGCTGGCTCAGGAAATTATTTTGGGCCGAACCCCTCGGGGGCGTCCCTGACAAGCTGTTAAGTGGATCCATGGGCTCCGTGGGGCCTGTGCGAGGTTTTAAGGGCGTCCCAGAGGCGAAAGAGTGAAAACGGCAGTTTTTTGGCGATTTTCCGTAGGTGTTAGCCCACGGATCGCTGGGGTGGCGCTGGCTCCGGAAATTATTTTGGGCCGAACCCCTCGGGGGCGTCCTTGACGAGCTGTTAAGCGGATCCATGGGCTCCGTGGGGCCTGTGGGAGGTTTTAAGGGCGTCCCAGAGGCGAAAGAGTGAAAACGGCAGTTTTTTGGCGATTTTCCGTGGGTGTTAGCCCACGGATCGCTGGGGTGGCGCTGGCTCCGGAAATTATTTTGGGCCGAGCCCCTCGGGGGCGTCCCTGACGAGCTGTTAAGCGGATCCATGGGCTCCGTGGGGCCAGTGGGAGGTTTTAAGGGCGTCCCAGAGGCGAAAGAGTGAAAACGGCAGTTTTTTGGCAATTTTCCGTGGGTGTTAGCCCACGGATCGCTGGGGTGGCGCTGGCTCCGGAAATTATTTTGGGCTGAGCCCCTCGGGGGCGTCCCTGACGAGCTGTTAAGCAGATCCACGGGCTCCGTGGGGCCTGTGCGAGGTTTTAAGGGCGTCCCAGAGGTGAAAGAGTGAAAATGGCAGTTTTTTGGCGATTTTCCGTGGTTGTTAGCCCACGGATCGCTGGGGTGGCGCTGGCTCCGGAAATTATTTTGGGCCGAGCCCCTCGGGGGCGTCCCTGACGAGCTTTTAAGTGGATCCATGGGCTCCGTGGGGCCTGTGGGAGGTTTTAAGGGCGTCCCAGAGGCGAAAGAGTGAAAACGGCAGTTTTTTGGCGATTTTCCATGGTTGTTAGCCCACGGATCGCTGGGTGGCGCTGGCTCCGGAAATTATTTTGGGCTGAGCCCCTCGGGGGCGTCCCTGACGAGCTGTTAAGCGGATCCACGGGCTCCGTGGGGCCTGTGCGAGGTTTTAAGGGCGTCCCAGAGGCGAAAGAGTGAAAATGGCAGTTTTTTGGCGATTTTCCGTGGGTGTTAGCCCACGGATCGCTGGGGTGGCGCTGGCTCCGGAAATTATTTTGGGCCGAGCCCCTCAGGGGCATCCCTGACGAGCTGTTAAGCGGATCCATGGGCTCCGTGGGGCCAGTGGGAGGTTTTAAGGGCGTCCCAGAGGCGAAAGAGTGAAAACGGCAGTTTTTTGGCGATTTTCCGTGGGTGTTAGCCCACGGATCGCTGGGGTGGCGCTGGCTCCGGAAATTATTTTGGGCCGAGCCCCTCCGGGGCGTCCCTGACGAGCTGTTAAGTGGATCCATGGGCTCCGTGGGGCCTGTGGGAGGTTTTAAGGGCGTCCCAGAGGCGAAAGAGTGAAAACGGCAGTTTTTTGGCGATTTTCCGTGGTTGTTAGCCCACGGATCGCTGGGGTGGCGCTGGCTCCGGAAATTATTTTGGGATGAGCCCCTCGGGGGCGTCCCTGACGAGCTGTTATGCGGATCCACGGGCTCCGTGGGGCCTGTGCAAGGTTTTAAGGGCGTCCCAGAGGCGAAAGAGTGAAAATGGCAGTTTTTTGGCGATTTTCCGTGGGTGTTAGCCCACGGATCGCTGGGGTGGCGCTGGCTCCGGAAATTATTTTGGGCCAAGCCCATTGGGGGCATCCCTGACGAGCTGTTAAGCGGATCCATGGGCTCCGTGGGGCCAGTGGGAGGTTTTAAGGGCGTCCCAGAGGCGAAAGAGTGAAAACGGCAGTTTTTTGGCGATTTTCCGTGGGTGTTAGCCCACGGATCGCTGGGGTGGCGCTGGCTCCGGAAATTATTTTGGGCCGAGCCCCTCGGGGGCATCCCTGACAAGCTGTTAAGCGGATCCACGGGCTCCGTGGGTCCGTTGGGATGTTTTTAGGGCGTCCCATAGGCGAAAGAGTGAAAACTGCAGTTTTTTGGCGATTTTCGGTGGGTGTTAGCCCACGGATCGCTGGGGTGGCGCTTGCTCCGAAATTTTTTTTGGTCCGAGGCCCTCGGGGGCATCCCTGACAAGCTGTTAACCGGATCCACGGGCTCCGTGGGTCCGTTGGGATGTTTTTAGGGCGTCCCATAGGCGAAAGAGTGAAAACTGCAGTTTTTTGGCGATTTTCGGTGGGTGTTAGCCCACGGATCGCTGGGGTGGCGCATGCTCCGAAAATTATTTTGGGCTGAGGCCCTCGGGGGCATCCCTGACGAGCTGTTAAGCGGATCCATGGGCTCCTTGGGTCCGTTGGGATGTTTTTAGGGCGTCCCATAGGCGAAAGAGTACAAAATTGCAGTTTTTTGGCGATTTTCGGTGGGTGTTAGCCCACGGATCGCTGGGGTGGCGCTTGCTTCGAAAATTATTTTGGTCCGAGGCCCTCGGGGGCGTCCCTGACGAGCTGTTAACCGGATCCACGGGCTCCGTGGGTCCGTTGGGATGTTTTTAGGGCGTCCCATAGGCGAAAGAGTGAAAACTGCAGTTTTTTGGCGATTTTCGGTGGGTGTTAGCCCACGGATCGCTGGGGTGGCGCTTGCTCCGGAAATTATTTTGGGCCGAGGCCCTCGGGGGCATCCCTGACGAGCTGTTAAGCGGATCCACGGGCTCCATGGGTCCGTTGGCATGTTTTTAGGGCGTCCCATAGGCGAAAGAGTGAAAACTGCAGTTTTGTGGCGATTTTCGGTGGGTGTTAGCCCACGGATCGCTGGGGTGGCGCTTGATCCGAAAATTATTTTGGGCCGAGGCCCTCGGGGGCGTCCCTGACGAGCTGTTAACCGGATCCACGGGCTCCGTGGGTCCGTTGGGATGTTTTTAGGGCGTCCCATAGGCGAAAGAGTGAAAACTGCAGTTTTTTGGCGATTTTCCGTGGGTGTTAGCCCACGGATCGCTGGGGTGGCGCTTGCTCCGGAAATTATTTTGGGCCGAGGCCCTCGAGGGCGTCCCTGACGAGCTGTTAAGCGGATCCATGGGCTCCGTGGGTCCGTTGGGATGTTTTTAGGGTGTCCCATAGGCGAAAGAGTGAAAACTGCAGTTTTTTGGCGATTTTCGGTGGGTGTTAGCCCACGGATCGCTGGGGTGGCGCTTGCTCCGGAAATTATTTTGGGCCGAGGCCCTCGAGGGCGTCCCTGACGAGCTGTTAAGCGGATCCATGGGCTCCGTGGGTCCGTTGGGATGTTTTTAGGGTGTCCCATAGGCGAAAGAGTGAAAACTGCAGTTTTTTGGCGATTTTCGGTGGGTGTTAGCCCACGGATCGCTGGGGTGGCGCTTGCTCCGAAATTTTTTTTGGTCCGAGGCCCTCGGGGGCATCCCTGACAAGCTGTTAACCGGATCCACGGGCTCCGTGGGTCCGTTGGGATGTTTTTAGGGCGTCCCATAGGCGAAAGAGTAAAAACGGCAGTTTTTTGGCGATTTTCCGTGGGTGTTAGCCCACGGATCGCTGGGGTGGCGCTGGCTCCGGAAATTATTTTGGGCCGAGCCCCTCGGGGGCGTCCCTGACGAGCTGTTAAGCGGATCCATGGGCTCCGTGGGGCCAGTGGGAGGTTTTAAGGGCGTCCCAGAGGCGAAAGAGTGAAAACGGCAGTTTTTTGGCAATTTTCCGTGGGTGTTAGCCCACGGATCGCTGGGGTGGCGCTGGCTCCGGAAATTATTTTGGGCTGAGCCCCTCGGGGGCGTCCCTGACGAGCTGTTAAGCAGATCCACGGGCTCCGTGGGGCCTGTGCGAGGTTTTAAGGGCGTCCCAGAGGTGAAAGAGTGAAAATGGCAGTTTTTTGGCGATTTTCCGTGGTTGTTAGCCCACGGATCGCTGGGGTGGCGCTGGCTCCGGAAATTATTTTGGGCCGAGCCCCTCGGGGGCGTCCCTGACGAGCTTTTAAGTGGATCCATGGGCTCCGTGGGGCCTGTGGGAGGTTTTAAGGGCGTCCCAGAGGCGAAAGAGTGAAAACGGCAGTTTTTTGGCGATTTTCCATGGTTGTTAGCCCACGGATCGCTGGGGTGGCGCTGGCTCCGGAAATTATTTTGGGCTGAGCCCCTCGGGGGCGTCCCTGACGAGTTGTTAAGCGGATCCACGGGCTCCGTGGGGCCTGTGCGAGGTTTTAAGGGCGTCCCAGAGGCGAAAGAGTGAAAATGGCAGTTTTTTGGCGATTTTCCGTGGGTGTTAGCCCACGGATCGCTGGGGTGGCGCTGGCTCCGGAAATTATTTTGGGCCGAGCCCCTCAGGGGCATCCCTGACGAGCTGTTAAGCGGATCCATGGGCTCCGTGGGGCCAGTGGGAGGTTTTAAGGGCGTCCCAGAGGCGAAAGAGTGAAAACGGCAGTTTTTTGGCGATTTTCCGTGGGTGTTAGCCCACGGATCGCTGGGGTGGCGCTGGCTCCGGAAATTATTTTGGGCCGAGCCCCTCCGGGGCGTCCCTGACGAGCTGTTAAGTGGATCCATGGGCTCCGTGGGGCCTGTGGGAGGTTTTAAGGGCGTCCCAGAGGCGAAAGAGTGAAAACGGCAGTTTTTTGGCGATTTTCCGTGGTTGTTAGCCCACGGATCGCTGGGGTGGCGCTGGCTCCGGAAATTATTTTGGGATGAGCCCCTCGGGGGCGTCCCTGACGAGCTGTTAAGCGGATCCACGGGCTCCGTGGGGCCTGTGCAAGGTTTTAAGGGCGTCCCAGAGGCGAAAGAGTGAAAATGGCAGTTTTTTGGCGATATTCCGTGGGTGTTAGCCCACGGATCGCTGGGGTGGCGCTGGCTCCGGAAATTATTTTGGGCCAAGCCCATTGGGGGCATCCCTGACGAGCTGTTAAGCGGATCCATGGGCTCCGTGGGGCCAGTGGGAGGTTTTAAGGGCGTCCCAGAGGCGAAAGAGTGAAAACGGCAGTTTTTTGGCGATTTTCCGTGGGTGTTAGCCCACGGATCGCTGGGGTGGCGCTGGCTCCGGAAATTATTTTGGGCCGAGCCCCTCGGGGGCGTCCCTGACAAGCTGTTAAGCGGATCCACGGGCTCCGTGGGTCCGTTGGGATGTTTTTAGGGCGTCCCATAGGCGAAAGAGTGAAAACTGCAGTTTTTTGGCGATTTTCGGTGGGTGTTAGCCCACGGATCGCTGGGGTGGCGCATGCTCCGAAAATTATTTTGGGCTGAGGCCCTCGGGGGCATCCCTGACGAGCTGTTAAGCGGATCCATGGGCTCCTTGGGTCCGTTGGGATGTTTTTAGGGCGTCCCATGGGCGAAAGAGTACAAAATTGCAGTTTTTTGGCGATTTTCGGTGGGTGTTAGCCCACGGATCGCTGGGGTGGCGCTTGCTTCGAAAATTATTTTGGTCCGAGGCCCTCGGGGGCGTCCCTGACGAGCTGTTAACCGGATCCACGGGCTCCGTGGGTCCGTTGGGATGTTTTTAGGGCGTCCCATAGGCGAAAGAGTGAAAACTGCAGTTTTTTGGCGATTTTCGGTGGGTGTTAGCCCACGGATCGCTGGGGTGGCGCTTGCTCCGGAAATTATTTTGGGCCGAGGCCCTCGGGGGCATCCCTGACGAGCTGTTAAGCGGATCCACGGGCTCCGTGGGTCCGTTGGCATGTTTTTAGGGCGTCCCATAGGCGAAAGAGTGAAAACTGCAGTTTTGTGGCGATTTTCGGTGGGTGTTAGCCCACGGATCGCTGGGGTGGCGCTTGATCCGAAAATTATTTTGGGCCGAGGCCCTCGGGGGCGTCCCTGACGAGCTGTTAACCGGATCCACGGGCTCCGTGGGTCCGTTGGGATGTTTTTAGGGCGTCCCATAGGCGAAAGAGTGAAAACTGCAGTTTTTTGGCGATTTTCCGTGGGTGTTAGCCCACGGATCGCTGGGGTGGCGCTTGCTCCGGAAATTATTTTGGGCCGAGGCCCTCGAGGGCGTCCCTGACGAGCTGTTAAGCGGATCCATGGGCTCCGTGGGTCCGTTGGGATGTTTTTAGGGTGTCCCATAGGCGAAAGAGTGAAAACTGCAGTTTTTTGGCGATTTTCGGTGGGTGTTAGCCCACGGATCGCTGGGGTGGCGCTTGCTCCGGAAATTATTTTGGGCCGAGGCCCTCGAGGGCGTCCCTGACGAGCTGGTAAGCGGATCCATGGGCTCCGTGGGTCCGTTGGGATGTTTTTAGGGTGTCCCATAGGCGAAAGAGTGAAAACTGCAGTTTTTTGGCGATTTTCGGTGGGTGTTAGCCCACGGATCGCTGGGGTGGCGCTTGCTCCGAAATTTTTTTTGGTCCGAGGCCCTCGGGGGCATCCCTGACAAGCTGTTAACCGGATCCACGGGCTCCGTGGGTCCGTTGGGATGTTTTTAGGGCGTCCCATAGGCGAAAGAGTGAAAACTGTAGTTTTTTGGCGATTTTCCGTGGGTGTTAGCCCACGGATCGCTGGGGTGGCGCTTGCTCCGGAAATTATTTTGGGCCGAGGCCCTCGAGGGCGTCCCTGACGAGCTGTTAAGCGGATCCATGGGCTCCGTGGGTCCGTTGGGATGTTTTTAGGGTGTCCCATAGGCGAAAGAGTGAAAACTGCAGTTTTTTGGCGATTTTCGGTGGGTGTTAGCCCACGGATCGCTGGGGTGGCGCATGCTCCGAAAATTATTTTGGGCTGAGGCCCTCGGGGGCATCCCTGACGAGCTGTTAAGCGGATCCATGGGCTCCTTGGGTCCGTTGGGATGTTTTTAGGGCGTCCCATAGGCGAAAGAGTACAAAATTGCAGTTTTTTAGCGATTTTCGGTGGGTGTTAGCCCACGGATCGCTGGGGTGGCGCTTGCTCCGAAAAGTATTTTGGGCCGAGGCCCTCGGGGGCATCCCTGACGAGCTGTTAAGCGGATCCATGGGCTCCGTGGGTCCGTTGGGATGTTTTTAGGGCATCCCATAGGCGAAAGAGTGAAAACTGCAGTTTTTTGGCGATATTCGGTGGGTGTTAGCCCACGGATCGCTGGGGTGGCGCTTGCTTCGGAAATTATTTTGGGCCGAGGCCCTCAGGGGCGTCCCTGATGAGCTGTTAAGCGGATCCACGGGCTCCGTGGGTCCGTTGGGATGTTTTTAGGGCGTCCCATAGGCGAAAGAGTGAAAACTGCAGTTTTTTGGCAATTTTCGGTGGGTGTTAGCCCACGGATCGCTGGGGTGGCGCTTGCTCCGGAAATTATTTTGGGCCGAGGCCCTCGGGGGCGTCCCTGACGAGCTGTTAAGCAGATGCACGGGCTCCGTGGGTCCGTTGGGATGTTTTTAGGGCGTCCCATAGGCGAAAGAGTGAAAACTGCAGTTTTTTGGCGATTTTCGGTGGGTGTTAGCCCACGGATCGCTGGGGTGGCGCTTGCTCCGGAAATTATTTTGGGCCGAGGCCCTCGGGGGCGTCCCTGACGAGCTGTTAAGCGGATCCACGGGCTCTGTGGGTCCGTTGGGATGTTTTTAGGGCGTCCCATAGGCGAAAGAGTGCAAAATTGCAGTTTTTTGGCGATTTTCGGTGGGTGTTAGCCCACGGATCGCTGGGGTGGCGCTTGCTCCATAAATTATTTTAGGCCGAGGCCCTCGGGGGCGTCCCTGACGAGCTTTTAAGCGGATCCATGGGATCCGTGGGTCCGTTGGGATGTTTTTAGGGTGTCCCAGAGGCGAAAGAGTGAAAATTGCATGTTTTTTGGCAATTTTCGGTGGGTGTTAGCCCACGGATCGCTGGGGTGGCGCTTGCTCCGAAAATTATTTTAGGGCCAAGGCCCTCCGGGGAGTCCCTGACGATCTGTTAAGTGGATCCATGGGCTCCGTAGGGCCTGTGGGAGGTTTTAAGGGCGTCCCAGAGACGAAAGAGTGAAAACGGCAGTTTTTTGGCGATTTTCCGTGGGTGTTAGCCCACGGATCGCTGGGGTGGCGCTGGCTCCGGAAATTATTTTGGGCCGAGCCCCCCGGGGGCGTCCCTGACGAGCTGTTAAGTGGATCCATGGGCTCCGTGGGGCCTGTGGGAGGTTTTAAGGGCGTCCCAGAGGCGAAAGAGTGAAAACGGCAGTTTTTTGGCGATTTTCCGTGGGTGTTAGCCCACGGATCGCTGGGGTGGCGCTGGCTCCGGAAATTATTTTGGGCCGAGGCCCTAGGGGGCGTCCCTGACGAGCTGTTAAGCGGATCCATGGGCTCCGTGGGGCCTGTGCGAGGTTTTAAGGGCGTCCCAGAGGCGAAAGAGTGAAAACGGCAGTTTTTTGGCGATTTTCCGTGGGTGTTAGCCCACGGATCGCTGGGGTGGCGCTGGCTCCGGAAATTATTTTGGGCCGAACCCCTCGGGGGCGTCCCTGACGAGCTGTTAAGCGTATCCATGGGCTCCGTGGGGCCTGTGGGAGGTTTTAAGGGCGTCCCAGAGGCGAAAGAGTGAAAACGGCAGTTTTTTGGCGATTTTCCGTGGGTGTTAGCCCACGGATCGCTGGGGTGGTGCTGGCTCCGGAAATTATTTTGGCCCGAGCCCCTCGGGGGCGTCTCTGACGAGCTGTTAAGCGGATCCATGGGCTCCGTGGGGCCTGTGGGAGGTTTTAAGGGCATCCCAGAGGCGAAAGAGTGAAAACGGCAGTTTTTTGGCGATTTTCCGTGGGTGTTAGCCCACGGATCGCTGGGGTGGCGCTGGCTACGGAAATTATTTTGGGCCGAGCCCCTCGGGGGCGTCCCTGACGAGCTGTTAAGCGGATCCATGGGCTCCGTGGGGCCTGTGCGAGGTTTTAAGGGCGTCCCAGAGGCGAAAGAGTGAAAACGGCAGTTTTTTGGCGATTTTCCGTGGGTGTTAGCCCACGGATCGCTGGGGTGGCGCTGGCTCCGGAAATTATTTTAGGCCGAGCCCCTCGGGGGCGTCCCTGAAGAGCTGTTAAGCGGATCCATGGGCTCCGTGGGGCCTGTGCGAGGTTTTAAGGGCGTCCCAGAGGCGAAAGAGTGAAAACGGCAGTTTTTTGGCGATTTTCCGTGGGTGTTAGCCCACGGATCGCTGGGGTGGCGCTGGCTCCGGAAATTATTTTGGGCCGAACCCCTCGGGGGTGTCCCTGACGAGCTGTTAAGCGGATCCATGGGCTCCGTGGGGCCTGTGGGAGGTTTTAAGGGCGTCCCAGAGGCGAAAGAGTGAAAACGGCAGTTTTTTGGCGATTTTCCGTGGGTGTTAGCCCACGGATCGCTGGGGTGGCGCTGGCTCCGGAAATTATTTTGGGCCGAGCCCCTCGGGGGCGTCCCTGACGAGCTGTTAAGCGGATCCATGGGCTCCGTGGGGCCTGTGGGAGGTTTTAAGGGCATCCCAGAGGCGAAAGAGTGAAAACGGTAGTTTTTTGGCGATTTTCCGTGGGTGTTAGCCCACGGATCGCTGGGGTGGCGCTGGCTCCGGAAATTATTTTGGGCCGAGCCCCTCGAGGGCGTCCCTGACGAGCTGTTAAGCGGATCCATGGGCTCCGTGGTGCCTGTGCGAGGTTTTAAGGGCGTCCCAGAGGCGAAAGAGTGAAAACGGCAGTTTTTTGGCGATTTTCCGTGGGTGTTAGCCCACGGATCGCTGGGGTGGCGCTGGCTCCGGAAATTATTTTGGGCCGAGCCCCTCGGGGGCGTCCCTGACGAGCTGTTAAGTGGATCCATGCGCTCCGTGGGGCCTGTGGGAGGTTTTAAGGGCGTCCCAGAGGCGAAAGAGTGAAAACGGCAGTTTTTTGGCGATTTTCCGTGGGTGTTAGCCCACGGATCGCTGGGGTGGCGCTGGCTCCGGAAATTATTTTGGGCCGAGGCCCTAGGGGGCGTCCCTGACGAGCTGTTAAGCGGATCCATGGGCTCCGTGGGGCCTGTGCGAGGTTTTAAGGGCGTCCCAGAGGCGAAAGAGTGAAAACGGCAGTTTTTTGGCGATTTTCTGTGGGTGTTAGCCCACGGATCGCTGGGGTGGCGCTGGATCCGGAAATTATTTTGGGCCGAACCCCTCGGGGGCGTCCCTGACGAGCTGTTAAGCGGATCCATGGGCTCCGTGGGGCCTGTGCGAGGTTTTAAGGGCGTCCCAGAGGCGAAAGAGTGAAAACGGCAGTTTTTTGGCGATTTTCCGTGGGTGTTAGCCCACGGATCGCTGGGGTGGCGCTGGCTCCGGAAATTATTTTAGGCCGAGCCCCTCAGGGGCGTCCCTGAAGAGCTGTTAAGCGGATCCATGGGCTCCGTGGGGCCTGTGCGAGGTTTTAAGGGCGTCCCAGAGGCGAAAGAGTGAAAACGGCAGTTTTTTGGCGATTTTCCGTGGGTGTTAGCCCACGGATCGCTGGGGTGGCGCTGGCTCCGGAAATTATTTTAGGCCGAGCCCCTCGGGGGCGTCCCTGAAGAGCTGTTAAGCGGATCCATGGGCTCCGTGGGGCCTGTGCGAGGTTTTAAGGGCGTCCCAGAGGCGAAAGAGTGAAAACGGCAGTTTTTTGGCGATTTTCCGTGGGTGTTAGCCCACGGATCGCTGGGGTGGCGCTGGCTCCGGAAATTATTTTGGGCTGAACCCCTCGGGGGCGTCCCTGACGAGCTGTTAAGCGGATCCATGGGCTCCGTGGGGCCTGTGGGAGGTTTTAAGGGCGTCCCAGAGGCGAAAGAGTGAAAACGGCAGTTTTTTGGCGATTTTCCGTGGGTGTTAGCCCACGGATCGCTGGGGTGGCGCTGGCTTCGGAAATTATTTAGGGCCGAGCCCCTAGGGGGCGTCCCTGACGAGCTGTTAAGCGGATCCATGGGCTCTGTGGGGCCTGTGGGAGGTTTTAAGGGCATCCCAGAGGCGAAAGAGTGAAAACGGCAGTTTTTTGGCGATTTTCCGTGGGTGTTAGCCCACGGATCGCTGGGGTGGCGCTGGCTCCGGAAATTATTTTAGGCCGAGCCCCTCGGAGGCGTCCCTGAAGAGCTGTTAAGCGGATCCATGGGCTCCGTGGGGCCTGTGGGAGGTTTTAAGGGCATCCCAGAGGTGAAAGAGTGAAAACGGTAGTTTTTTGGCGATTTTCCGTGGGTGTTAGCCCACGGATCGCTGGGGTGGCGCTGGCTCCGGAAATTATTTTGGGCCGAGCCCCTCGGGGGTGTCCCTGACGAGCTGTTAAATGGATCCATGGGCTCCGTGGGGCCTGTGGGAGGTTTTAAGGGTGTCCCAGAGGCGAAAGAGTGAAAACGGCAGTTTTTTGGCGATTTTCCGTAGGTGCTAGCCCACGGATCGCTGGGGTGGCGCTGGCTCCGGAAATTATTTTGGGCCGAGACCCTCGGGGGCGTCCCTGACGAGCTGTTAAGCGGATCCATGGGCTCCGTGGGGCCTGTGGGAGGTTTTAAGGGCGTCCCAGAGGCGAAAGAGTGAAAACGGCAGTTTTTTGGCGATTTTCCGTGGGTGTTAGCCCACGGATTGCTGGGGTGGCGCTGGCTCCGGAAATTATTTTGGGCCGAGCCCCTCGGGGGCGTCCCTGACGAGCTGTTAAGTGGATCCATGGGCTCCGTGGGTCTGTGGGAGTTTTTAAGGGCGTCCCAGAGGCGAAAGAGTTAAAACGGCAATTTTTTGGCAATTTTCCGTGGTTGTTAGCCCACGGATCGCTGGGGTGGCGCTGGCTCCGGAAATTATTTTGGGCCGAGCCCCTCGGGGGCATCCCTGACGAGCTATTAAGCAGATCCATGGGCTCCGTGGGGCCTGTGCGAGGTTTTAAGGGCGTCCGAGAGGCGAAAGAGTGAAAACGGCAGTTTTTTGGCGATTTTCCGTGGGTGTTAGCCCACGGATCGCTGGGGTGGCGCTGGCTCCGGAAATTATTTTGGGCCGAGCCCCTCGGGGGCGTCCCTGACGAGCTGTTAAGCAGATCCATGGGCTCCGTGGGGCCAGTGGGAGGTTTTAAGGGCGTCCCAGAGGCGAAAGAGTGAAAACGGCAGTTTTTTGGCGATTTTCCGTGGGTGTTAGCCCACGGATCGCTGGGGTGGCGCTGGCTCCGGAAATTATTTTGGGCCGAGCCCCTCGGGGGTGTCCCTGACGAGCTGTTAAGCGGATCCATGGGCTCCGTGGGGCCTGTGGGAGGTTTTAAAGGCGTTCCAGAGGTGAAAGAGTGAAAACGGCAGTTTTTTGGCGATTTTCCGTGGGTGTTAGCCCACGGATCGCTGGGGTGGCGCTGGCTCCGGAAATTATTTTGGGCCGAGCCCCTCGGGGGAATCCCTGACGAGCTGTTAAGTGGATCCATGGGCTCCGTGGGGCCTGTGGGAGGTTTTAAGGGTGTCCCAGAGGCGAAAGAGTGAAAACGGCAGTTTTTTGGCGATTTTCCGTAGGTGTTAGCCCACGGATCGCTGGGGTGGCGCTGGCTCTGAAAATTATTTTAGACCGAGCCCCTCGGGGGCGTCCCTGACGAGCTGTTAAGCGGATCCATGGGCTCCGTGGGGCCTGTGGGAGGTTTTAAGGGCATCCCAGAGGCGAAAGAGTGAAAACGGCAGTTTTTTGGCGATTTTCCGTGGGTGTTAGCCCACGGATCGCTGGGGTGGCGCTGGCTCCGGAAATTATTTTGGGCCGAGCCCCTCGAGGGCATCCCTGACGAGCTGTTAAGCGGATCCATGGGCTCCGTGGGGCCAGTGGGAGGTTTTAAGGGCGTCCCAGAGGCGAAAGAGTGAAAACTGCAGTTTTTTGGCGATTTTCCGTGGTTGTTAGCCCACGGATCGCTGGGGTGGCGCTAGCTCCGGAAATTATTTTGGGCTGAACCCCTCGGGGGCATCCCTGACGAGCTGTTAAGCGGATCCACGGGCTCCGTGGTGCCTTTGCGACGTTTTAAGGGCGTCCCAGAGGCGAAAGAGTGAAAACTAAAGTTTTTTGGCGATTTTCGGTGGGTATTAGCCCACGGATTGCTGGGGTGGCGCTTGCTCCGGAAATTATTTTGGGCCGAGGCCCTCTGGGGCGTCCCTGACGAGCTGTTAAGCGGATCCACGGGCTCCGTGGGTCCGTTGGCAAGTTTTTAGGGCGTCCCATAGGCGAAAGAGTGAAAACTGCAGTTTTTTGGCAATTTTCGGTGGGTGTTAGCCCACGGATCGCTGGGGTGGCGCTTGCTCCGGAAATTATTTTGGGCCGAGGCCCTCGGGGGCATCCCTGACGAGCTGTTAAGCGGATCCACGGGCTCCGTGGGTCCATTGGGATGTTTTTAGGGCATCCCATAGGCGAAAGAGTGAAAACTGTAGTTTTTTGGCGATTTTCGGTGGGTGTTAGCCCACGGATCGCTGGGGTGGCGCTTGCTCCAGAAATTATTTTGGGCCGATGCCCTCGGGGGCTTCCCTGATGAGCTTTTAAGCGGATCCATGGGCTCCGTGGGTCCGTTGGCATGTTTTTAGGGCGTCCCATAGGCGAAAGAGTGAAAACTGCAGTTTTTTGGCGATTTTCGGTGGGTGTTAGCCCACGGATCGCTGGGGTGGCGCTTGCTCCGGAAATTATTTTGGGCCGAGGCCCTCGGGGGCGTCCTTGACGAGCTGTTAACTGGATCCACGGGCTCCGTGGGTCCGTTGGGATGTTTTTAGGGCGTCCCATAGGCGAAAGAGTGAAAACTGCAGTTTTTTGGCGATTTTCCGTGGGTGTTAGCCCACGGATCGCTGGGGTGGCGCTTGCTCCGGAAATTATTTTGGGCCGAGGCCCTCGGGGCGTCCCGGATGAGCTGTTAAGCGGATCCATGGGCTCCGTGGGTCCGTTGGGATGTTTTTAGGGCGTCCCATAGGCGAAAGAGTGAAAACTGCAGTTTTTTGGTGATTTTCGATGGGTGTTAGCCCACGGATCGCTGGGGTGGCGCTTGCTTCGGAAATTATTTTGGGACGAGGCCCTTGGGGGCGTCCCTGACAAGCTGTTAAGTGGATCCATGGGCTCCGTGGGTCCGTTGGCAAGTTTTTAGGGCGTCCCATAGGCGAAAGAGTGAAAACTGCAGTTTTTTGGCAATTTTCCGTGGGTGTTAGCCCACGGATCGCTGGGGTGGCGCTGGCTCCGGAAATTATTTTGGGCCGAGCCCCTCGGGGGCGTCCCTGACAAGCTGTTAAGCGGATCCACGGGCTCCGTGGGTCCGTTGGCATGTTTTTAGGGCGTCCCATAGGCGAAAGAGTGAAAACTGCAGTTTTTTGGCGATTTTCGGTGGGTGTTAGCCCACGGATCGCTGGGGTGGCGCTTGCTCCGGAAATTATTTTGGGCCGAGGCCCTCGGGGGCGTCCCTGACGAGCTGTTAACCGGATCCACGGGCTCCGTGGGTCCATTGGGATGTTTTTAGGGCGTCCCATAGGCGAAAGAGTGAAAACTGCAGTTTTTTGGCGATTTTCGGTGGGTGTTAGCCCATGGATCGCTGGGGTGGCGCTTGCTCCGGAAATTATTTTGGGCCGAGGCCCTCGGGGGCGTCCCTGACGAGCTGTTAACTGGATCCACGGGCTCCGTGGGTCCATTGGGATGTTTTTAGGGCGTCCCATAGGCGAAAGAGTGAAAACTGCAGTTTTTTGGCGATTTTCGGTGGGTGTTAGCCCACGGATCGCTGGGGTGGCGCTTGCTCCGGAAATTATTTTGGGACGAGGCCCTCGAGGCATCTCGGATGAGCTGTTAAGCGGATCCATGGGCTCCGTGGGTCCGTTGGGATGTTTTTAGGGTGTCCCATAGGCGAAAGAGTGAAAACTGCAGTTTTTTAGCGATTTTCGATGGGTGTTAGCCCACGGATCGCTGGGGTGGCGCTTGCTTCGGAAATTATTTTGGGACGAGGCCCTTGGGGGTGTCCCTGACAAG
Organism: Capsicum rhomboideum; assembly: GCA_031232105.1. Classification (NCBI taxonomy): domain Eukaryota; kingdom Viridiplantae; phylum Streptophyta; class Magnoliopsida; order Solanales; family Solanaceae; genus Capsicum; species Capsicum rhomboideum. Next base: position 456,171 of record CP124714.1, read on the forward strand.
CTGTTAAGCGGATCCATGGGCTCCGTGGGTCCGTTGGCAAGTTTTTAGGGCGTCCCATAGGCAAAAGAGTGAAAACTGCAGTTTTTTGGCGATTTTCGGTGGGTGTTAGCCCACGGATCGCTGGGGTGGCGCTTGCTCCGGAAATTATTTTGGGCCGAGGCCCTCGAGGGCGTCCCTGACGAGCTGTTAACCGGATCCACGGGCTCCGTGGGTCCGTTGGGATGTTTTTAGGGCGTCCCATAGGCGAAAGAGTGAAAACTGCAGTTTTTTGGCGATTTTCGGTGGGTGTTAGCCCACAGATCGCTGGGGTGGCGCTTGCTTCGGAAATTATTTTGGGACGAGGCCCTCGGGGGCGTCCCTGACGAGCTGTTAAGCGGATCCATGGGCTCCGTTGGTCCGTTGGCAAGTTTTTAGGGCATCCCATAGGCGAAAGAGTGAAAACTGCAGTTTTTTGGCGATTTTCGGTGGGTGTTAGCCCACGGATCGCTGGGGTGGCGCTTGCTCCGGAAATTATTTTGGGCCGAGGCCCTCGGGGCGTCCCGGATGAGCTGTTAAGCGGATCCATGGGCTCCGTGGGTCCGTTGGGATGTTTTTAGGGCGTCCCATAGGCGAAAGAGTGAAAACTGCAGTTTTTTGGCGATTTTCGATGGGTGTTAGCCCACGGATCGCTGGGGTGGCGCTTGCTTCGGAAATTATTTTGGGACGAGGCCCTTGGGGGCGTCCCTGACAAGCTGTTAAGCGGATCCATGGGCTCCGTGGGTCCGTTGGCAAGTTTTTAGGGCGTCCCATACGCGAAAGAGTGAAAACTGCAGTTTTTTGGCGATTTTCGGTGGGTGTTAGCCCACGGATCGCTGGGGTGGCGCTTGCTCCGGAAATTATTTTGGGCCGAGGCCCTCGAGGGCGTCCCTGACGAGCTGTTAACCGGATCCACGGGCTCCGTGGTGCCTTTGCGACGTTTTAAGGGCGTCCCAGAGGCGAAAGAGTGAAAATGGCAGTTTTTTGGCGATTTTCCGTGGGTGTTAGCCCACGGATCGCTGGGGTGGCGCTGGCTCCGGAAATTATTTTGGGCCGAGCCCCTCGGGGGCATCCCTGACGAGCTGTTAAGCGGATCCATGGGCTCCGTGGGGCCAGTGGAAGGTTTTAAGGGTGTGCTTTAGGCGAAAGAGTTAAAACGGCAGTTTTTTGGCGATTTTCCGTGGGTGTTAGCCCACGGATCGCTGGGGTGGCGCTGGCTCCGGAAATTATTTTGGGCCGAGGCCCTCGGGGGCGTCCCTGACGAGCTGTTAAGCGGATCCACGGGCTCCGTGGGTCCGTTGGCAAGTTTTTAGGGCGTCCCATAGGCGAAAGAGTGAAAACTGCAGTTTTTTGGCGATTTTCGGTGGGTGTTAGCCCACGGATCGCTGGGGTGGCGCTTGCTCCGGAAATTATTTTGGGCCGAGGCCCTCGGGGGCGTCCCTGACGAGCTGTTAACCGGATCCACGGGCTCCGTGGGTCCATTGGGATGTTTTTAGGGCGTCCCATAGGCGAAAGAGTGAAAACTGCAGTTTTTTGGCGATTTTCGGTGGGTGTTAGCCCACGGATCGCTGGGGTGGCGCTTGCTCCAGAAATTATTTTGGTCCGAGGCCCTCGGGGGCGTCCCTGATGAGCTTTTAAGCGGATCCATGGGCTCCGTGGGTCCGTTGGGATGTTTTTAGGGCGTCCCATAGGCGAAGGAGTGAAAATTACAGTTTTTTGGCGATTTTCGGTGGGTGTTAGCCCACGGATCGCTGGGGTGGCGCTTGCTCCGGAAATTATTTTGGGCCGAGGCCCTCGGGGGCGTCCCTGACGAGCTGTTAACTGGATCCACGGGCTCCGTGGGTCCGTTGGGATGTTTTTAGGGCGTCCCATAGGCGAAAGAGTGAAAACTGCAGTTTTTTGGCGATTTTCCGTGGGTGTTAGCCCACGGATCGCTGGGGTGGCGCTTGCTCCGGAAATTATTTTGGGCCGAGGCCCCCGAGGCGTCCCGGATGAGCTGTTAAGCGGATCCATGGGCTCCGTGGGTCCGTTGGGATGTTTTTAGGGTGTCCCATAGGCTAAAGAGTGAAAACTGCAGTTTTTTGGCGATTTTCGATGGGTGTTAGCCCACGGATCGCTGGGGTGACGCTTGCTTCGGAAATTATTTTGGGACGAGGCCCTTGGGGGCGTCCCTGACAAGCTGTTAAGCGGATCCATGGGCTCCGTGGGTCCGTTGGCAAGTTTTTAGGGCGTCCCATAGGAGAAAGAGTGAAAACTGCAGTTTTTTGGCGATTTTCGGTGGGTGTTAGCCCACGGATCGCTGGGGTGGCGCTTGCTCCGGAAATTATTTTGGGCCGAGGCCCTCGAGGGCGTCCCTGACGAGCTGTTAACCGGATCCACGGGCTCCGTGGGTCCGTTGGGATGTTTTTAGGGCGTCCCATAGGCGAAAGAGTGAAAACTATAGTTTTTTGGCGATTTTCGGTGGGTGTTAGCCCACAGATCGCTGGGGTAGCGCTTGCTTCGGAAATTATTTTGGGACGAGGCCCTCGGGGGCGTCCCTGACGAGCTGTTAAGCGGATCCATGGGCTCCGTTGGTCCGTTGGCAAGTTTTTAGGGCGTCCCATAGGCGAAAGAGTGAAAACTGCAGTTTTTTGGCGATTTTCGGTGGGTGTTAGCCCACGGATCGCTGGGGTGGCGCTTGATTCGGAAATTATTCTGGGACGAGGCCCTCGGGGGCGTCCCTGACGAGCTGTTAAGCGGATCCACGGGCTCCGTGGGTCCGTTGGCAAGTTTTTAGGGCGTCCCATAGGCGAAAGAGTGAAAACTGTAGTTTTTTGGCGATTTTCGGTGGGTGTTAGCCCACGGATCGCTGGGGTGGCGCTTGCTCCGGAAATTATTTTGGGCCGAGGCCCTCGGGGGCGTCCCTGACGAGCTGTTAACCGGATCCACGGGCTCCGTGGGTCCGTTGGGATGTTTTTAGTGCGTCCCATAGGCGAAAGAGTGAAAACTGCAGTTTTTTGGCGATTTTCGGTGGGTGTTAGCCCACGGATCGCTGGGGTGGCGCTTGCTCCAGAAATTATTTTGGGCCGAGGCCCTCGGGGGCGTCCTTGACGAGCTGTTAAGCGGATCCATGGGCTCCGTGGGTCCGTTGGGATGTTTTTAGGGCATCCCATAGGCGAAAGAGTGAAAACTTCAGTTTTTTGGCGATTTTCGGTGGGTGTTAGCCCACGGATCGCTGGGGTGGCGCTTGCTTCGGAAATTATTTTGGGACGAGGCCCTCGGGGGCGTCCTTGACGAGCTGTTAAGTGGATCCATGGGCTCCGTGGGTCCGTTGGCAAGTTTTTAGGGCGTCCCATAGGCGAAAGAGTGAAAACTGTAGTTTTTTGGCGATTTTCGGTGGGTGTTAGCCCACGGATCGCTGGGGTGGCGCTTGCTCCGGAAATTATTTTGGGCCGAGGCCCTCGGGGGCGTCCCTGACGAGCTGTTAACCGGATCCACGGGCTCCGTGGGTCCGTTGGGATGTTTTTAGTGCGTCCCATAGGCGAAAGAGTGAAAACTGCAGTTTTTTGGCGATTTTCGGTGGGTGTTAGCCCACGGATCGCTGGGGTGGCGCTTGCTCCAGAAATTATTTTGGGCCGAGGCCCTCGGGGGCGTCCTTGACGAGCTGTTAAGCGGATCCATGGGCTCCGTGGGTCCGTTGGGATGTTTTTAGGGCATCCCATAGGCGAAAGAGTGAAAACTTCAGTTTTTTGGCGATTTTCGGTGGGTGTTAGCCCACGGATCGCTGGGGTGGCGCTTGCTTCGGAAATTATTTTGGGACGAGGCCCTCGGGGGCGTCCTTGACGAGCTGTTAAGTGGATCCATGGGCTCCGTGGGTCCGTTGGGATGTTTTTAGGGCGTCCCATAGGCAAAAGAGTGAAAACTGCAGTTTTTTGGCGATTTTCGGTGGGTGTTAGCCCACGGATCGCTGGGGTGGCGCTTGCTCCGAAAATTTTTTTGGTCCAAGGCCCTCTGGGGCATCCCTGACGAGCTGTTAAGCGGATCCATGGGCTCCGTGGGTCCGTTGGGATGTTTTTAGGGCGTCCCATAGGCGAAAGAGTGAAAACTGTAGTTTTTTGGCGATTTTCGGTGGGTGTTAGCCCACGGATCGCTGGGGTGGCGCTTGCCCCGGAAATTATTTTGGGCCGAGGCCCTCGGGGGCGTCCCTGACGAGCTGTTAAGTGGATCCATGGGCTCCGTGGGTCCGTTGGGATGTTTTTAGGGCGTCCCATAGGCGAAAGAGTGCAAAATTGTAGTTTTTTAGCGATTTTCGGTGGGTGTTAGCCCACGGATCGCTGGGGTGGCGCTTGCTCCGGAAATTATTTTGGGCCGAGGCCCTCGGGGGCGTCCCTGACGAGCTGTTAACCGGATCCACGGGCTCCGTGGGTCCATTGGGATGTTTTTAGGGCGTCCCATAGGCGAAAGAGTGAAAACTGCAGTTTTTTGGCGATTTTCGGTGGGTGTTAGCCCACGGATCGCTGGGGTGGCGCTTGCTCCAGAAATTATTTTGGTCCGAGGCCCTCGGGGGCGTCCCTGATGAGATTTTAAGCGGATCCATGGGCTCCGTGGGTCCGTTGGGATGTTTTTAGGGCGTCCCATAGGCGAAGGAGTGAAAATTACAGTTTTTTGGCGATTTTCGGTGGGTGTTAGCCCACGGATCGCTGGGGTGGCGCTTGCTCCGGAAATTATTTTGGGCCGAGGCCCTCGGGGGCGTCCCTGACGAGCTGTTAACTGGATCCACGGGCTCCGTGGGTCCGTTGGGATGTTTTTAGGGCGTCCCATAGGCGAAAGAGTGAAAACTGCAGTTTTTTGGCGATTTTCCGTGGGTGTTAGCCCACGGATCGCTGGGGTGGCGCTTGCTCCGGAAATTATTTTGGGCCGAGGCCCCCGAGGCGTCTCGGATGAGCTGTTAAGCGGATCCATGGGCTCCGTGGGTCCGTTGGGATGTTTTTAGGGTGTCCCATAGGCTAAAGAGTGAAAACTGCAGTTTTTTGGCGATTTTCGATGGGTGTTAGCCCACGGATCGCTGGGGTGACGCTTGCTTCGGAAATTATTTTGGGACGAGGCCCTTGGGGGCGTCCCTGACAAGCTGTTAAGCGGATCCATGGGCTCCGTGGGTCCGTTGGCAAGTTTTTAGGGCGTCCCATAGGAGAAAGAGTGAAAACTGCAGTTTTTTGGAGATTTTCGGTGGGTGTTAGCCCACGGATCGCTGGGGTGGCGCTTGCTCCGGAAATTATTTTGGGCCGAGGCCCTCGAGGGCGTCCCTGACGAGCTGTTAACCGGATCCACGGGCTCCGTGGGTCCGTTGGGATGTTTTTAGGGCGTCCCATAGGCGAAAGAGTGAAAACTACAGTTTTTTGGCGATTTTCGGTGGGTGTTAGCCCACAGATCGCTGGGGTAGCGCTTGCTTCGGAAATTATTTTGGGACGAGGCCCTCGGGGGCGTCCCTGACGAGCTGTTAAGCGGATCCATGGGCTCCGTTGGTCCGTTGGCAAGTTTTTAGGGCGTCCCATAGGCGAAAGAGTGAAAACTGCAGTTTTTTGGCGATTTTCGGTGGGTGTTAGCCCACGGATCGCTGGGGTGGCGCTTGATTCGGAAATTATTCTGGGACGAGGCCCTCGGGGGCGTCCCTGACGAGCTGTTAAGCGGATCCACGGGCTCCGTGGGTCCGTTGGCAAGTTTTTAGGGCGTCCCATAGGCGAAAGAGTGAAAACTGTAGTTTTTTGGCGATTTTCGGTGGGTGTTAGCCCACGGATCGCTGGGGTGGCGCTTGCTCCGGAAATTATTTTGGGCCGAGGCCCTCGGGGGCGTCCCTGACGAGCTGTTAACCGGATCCACGGGCTCCGTGGGTCCGTTGGGATGTTTTTAGTGCGTCCCATAGGCGAAAGAGTGAAAACTGCAGTTTTTTGGCGATTTTCGGTGGGTGTTAGCCCACGGATCGCTGGGGTGGCGCTTGCTCCAGAAATTATTTTGGGCCGAGGCCCTCGGGGGCGTCCTTGACGAGCTGTTAAGCGGATCCATGGGCTCCGTGGGTCCGTTGGGATGTTTTTAGGGCGTCCCATAGGCGAAAGAGTGAAAACTTCAGTTTTTTGGCGATTTTCGGTGGGTGTTAGCCCACGGATCGCTGGGGTGGCGCTTGCTTCGGAAATTATTTTGGGACGAGGCCCTCGGGGGCGTCCTTGACGAGCTGTTAAGTGGATCCATGGGCTCCGTGGGTCCGTTGGGATGTTTTTAGGGCGTCCCATAGGCGAAAGAGTGAAAACTGCAGTTTTTTGGCGATTTTCGGTGGGTGTTAGCCCACGGATCGCTGGGGTGGCGCTTGCTCCGAAAATTTTTTTGGTCCAAGGCCCTCTGGGGCATCCCTGACGAGCTGTTAAGCGGATCCATGGGCTCCGTGGGTCCGTTGGGATGTTTTTAGGGCGTCCCATAGGCGAAAGAGTGAAAACTGTAGTTTTTTGGCGATTTTCGGTGGGTGTTAGCCCACGGATCGCTGGGGTGGCGCTTGCCCCGGAAATTATTTTGGGCCGAGGCCCTCGGGGGCGTCCCTGACGAGCTGTTAAGTGGATCCATGGGCTCCGTGGGTCCGTTGGGATGTTTTTAGGGCGTCCCATAGGCGAAAGAGTGCAAAATTGTAGTTTTTTAGCGATTTTCGGTGGGTGTTAGCCCACGGATCGCTGGGGTGGCGCTTGCTCCGGAAATTATTTTGGGATGAGGCCCTCGGGGGCGTCCCTGACGAGCTTTTAAGCGGATCCATGGGCTCCGTGGGTCCGTTGGGATGTTTTTAGGGCATCCCATAGGCGAAAGAGTGAAAACTGCAGTTTTTTGGCGATTTTCGGTGGGTGTTAGCCCACGGATCGCTGGGGTGGCGCTTGCTACGAAAATTTTTTTGGTCCGAGGCCCTCGGGGGCGTCCCTAACGAGCTGTTAAGCGGATCCATGGGCTCCGTGGGTCCGTTGGGATGTTTTTAGGGCGTCCCATAGGCGAAAGAGTGAAAACTGCAGTTTTTTGGCGATATTCGGTGGGTGTTAGCCCACGGATCGCTGGGGTGGCGCTTGCTTCGGAAATTATTTTGGGCCGAGGCCCTCAGGGGCGTCCCTGACGAGCTGTTAAGCGGATCCACGGGCTCCGTGGGTCCGTTGGGATGTTTTTAGGGCGTCCCATAGGCGAAAGAGTGAAAATGGTAGTTTTTTGGCGATTTTCCGTGGGTGTTAGCCCACGGATCGCTGGGGTGGCGCTGGCTCCGGAAATTATTTTGGGCCGAGCCCCTCGGGGGCATCCCTGACGAGCTGTTAAGCGGATCCACGGGCTCCGTGGGTCCGTTGGGATGTTTTTAGGGCATCCCATAGGCAAAAGAGTGAAAACTGCAGTTTTTTGGCGATTTTCGGTGGGTGTTAGCCCACGGATCGCTGGGGTGGCGCTTGCTCCGGAAATTATTTTGGGCCAAGGCCCTAGGGGGCGTCCCTGACGAGCTGTTAAGTGGATCCATGGGCTCCGTGGGTCCGTTGGGATGTTTTTAGGGCGTCCCATAGGCGAAAGAGTGCAAAATTCCAGTTTTTTGGCGATTTTCGGTGGGTGTTAGCCCACGGATCGCTGGGGTGGCGCTTGCTCCAAAAATTATTTTGGGACGAGGCCCTCGGGGGCGTCCCTGACGAGCTGTTAACCGGATCCATGGGCTCCGTGGGTCCGTTGGGATGTTTTTAGGGCGTCCCATAGGCGAAAGAGTGAAAACTGTAGTTTTTTGGCAATTTTCGGTGGGTGTTAGCCCACGGATCGCTGGGGTGGCGCTTGCTCCGAAAATTATTTTGGACCGAGGCCCTCGAGGGCGTCCCTGACGAGCTGTTAAGTGGATCCATGGGCTCCGTGGGTCCGTTGGGATGTTTTTAGGGCGTCCCATAGGCGAAAGAGTGCAAAATTGCAGTTTTTTGGCGATTTTCGGTGGGTGTTAGCCCACGGATCGCTGGGGTGGCGCTTGCTCCAAAAATTATTTTGGGCCGAGGCCCTCGGGGGCGTCCCTGACGAGCTGTTAAGCGGATCCATGGGCTCCGTGGGTCCGTTGGGATGTTTTTAGGGCGTCCCATAGGCGAAAGAGTGAAAACTGCAGTTTTTTGGCGATTTTCGGTGGGTGTTAGCCCACGGATCGCTGGGGTGGCGCTTGCTCTGAAAATTATTTTGGGCTGAGGCCCTCCGGGGCGTCCCTGACGAGCTGTTAAGCGGATCCATGGGCTCCGTAGGGCCTGTGGGAGGTTTTAAGGGCATCCCAGAGGCGAAAGAGTGAAAACGGCAGTTTTTTGGCGATTTTCCGTGGGTGTTAGCCCACGGATAGCTGGGGTGGCGCTGGCTCCGAAAATTATTTTGGGCCGAGACCCTCGGGGGCGTCCCTGACAAGCTGTTAAGTGGATCCATGGGCTCTGTGGGGCCTGTGGGAGGTTTTAAGGGCGTCCCAGAGGCGAAAGAGTGAAAACGGCAGTTTTTTGGCGATTTTCCGTGGGTGTTAGCCCACTGATCGCTGGGGTGGCGCTGGCTCCGGAAATTATTTTGGGCCGAGCCCCTCGGGGGCATCCCTGACGAGCTGTTAAGCGGATCCATGGGCTCCGTGGGGCCTGTGGGAGGTTTTAAGGGCGTCCCAGAGGCGAAAGAGTGAAAACGGCAGTTTTTTGGCGATTTTCCGTGGTTGTTAGCCCACGGATCGCTGGGGTGGCGCTGGCTCCGGAAATTATTTTGGGATGAGCCCCTCGGGGGCGTCCCTGATGAACTGTTAAGCGGATCCACGGGCTCCGTGGGGCCTGTGCGAGGTTTTAAGGGCGTCCCAGAGGCGAAAGAGTGAAAATGGCAGTTTTTTGGCGATTTTCCGTGGGTGTTAGCCCACGGATCGCTGGGGTGGCGCTGGCTCCGGAAATTATTTTGGGCCGAGCCCCTCGGGGGCATCCCTGACGAGCTGTTAAGCGGATCCATGGGCTCCGTGAGGCCAGTTGGAGGTTTTAAGGGCGTCCCAGAGGCGAAAGAGTGAAAACGGCAGTTTTGTGGCGATTTTCCGTGGGTGTTAGCCCACGGATCGCTGGGGTGGCGCTGGCTCCGGAAATTATTTTGGGCCGAGCCCCTCGGGGGCGTCCCTGACGAGCTGTTAAGTGGATCCATGGGCTCCGTGGGGCCTGTGGGAGGTTTTAAGGGCGTCCCAGAGGCGAAAGAGTGAAAACGGCAGTTTTTTGGCGATTTTCCGTGGTTGTTAGCCCACGGATCGCTGGGGTGGCGCTGGCTCCGGAAATTATTTTGGGCTGAGCCCCTCGGGGGCGTCCCTGACGAGCTGTTAAGAGGATCCACGGGCTCCGTGGGGCCTGTGCGAGGTTTTAAGGGCGTCCCAGAGGCGAAAGAGTGAAAATGGTAGTTTTTTGGCGATTTTCCGTGGGTGTTAGCCCACGGATCGCTGGGGTGGCGCTGGCTCCGGAAATTATTTTGGGCTGAGCCCCTCGGGGGCGTCCCTGATGAGCTGTTAAGCGAATCCACGGGCTCCGTGGGGCCTGTGCGAGGTTTTAAGGGCGTCCCAGAGGCGAAAGAGTGAAAACGGCAGTTTTGTGGCGATTTTCCGTGGGTGTTAGCCCACGGATCGCTGGGGTGGCGCTGGCTCCGGAAATTATTTTGGGCCGAGCCCCTCGGGGGCGTCCCTGACGAGCTGTTAAGTGGATCCATGGGCTCCGTGGGGCCTGTGGGAGGTTTTAAGGGCGTCCCAGAGGCGAAAGAGTGAAAATGGCAGTTTTTTGGCGATTTTCCGTGGTTGTTAGCCCACGGATCGCTGGGGTGGCGCTGGCTCCGGAAATTATTTTGGGCTGAGCCCCTCGGGGGAGTCCCTGATGAGCTGTTAAGCGGATCCACGGGCTCCGTGGGGCCTGTGCGAGGTTTTAAGGGCGTCCCAGAGGCGAAAGAGTGAAAATGGTAGTTTTTTGGCGATTTTCCGTGGGTGTTAGCCCACGGATCGCTGGGGTGGCGCTGGCTCCGGAAATTATTTTGGGCCGAGCCCCTCGGGGGCATCCCTGACGAGCTGTTAAGCGGATCCATGGGCTCCGTGGGGCCAGTGGGAGGTTTTAAGGGCGTCCCAGAGGCGAAAGAGTGAAAACGGTAGTTTTTTGGCGATTTTCCGTGGGTGTTAGCCCACGGATCGCTGGGGTGGCGCTGGCTCCGGAAATTATTTTGGGCCGAGCCCCTCGGGGGCGTCCCTGACAAGCTGTTAAGCGGATCCACGGGCTCCGTGGGTCCGTTGGGATGTTTTTAGGGCATCCCATAGGCGAAAGAGTGAAAACTGCAGTTTTTTGGAGATTTTCGGTGGGTATTAGCCCACGGATCGCTGGGGTGGCGCTTGCTCCGGAAATTATTTTGGGCCGAGGCCCTCGGGGGCGTCCCTGACGAGCTGGTAAGCGGATCCACGGGCTTCGTGGGTCCGTTGGGATGTTTTTAGGGCGTCCCATAGGCGAAAGAGTGAAAACTGCAGTTTTTTGGCGATTTTTGGTGGGTGTTAGCCCACGGATCGCTGGGGTGGCGCTTGCTCCGGAAATTATTTTGGGCCGAGGCCCTCGAGGGCGTCCCTGACGAGCTGTTAAGCGGATCCATGGGCTCCGTGGGTCCTCTGGGATGTTTTTAGGGCGTCCCATAGGCGAAAGAGTGAAAACTGCAGTTTTTTGGCAATTTTCGGTGGGTGTTAGCCCACGGATCGCTGGGGTGGCGCTTGCTCCGAAAATTATTTTGGGCCGAGGCCCTCGGGGGCGTCCCTGACGAGCTGTTAAGCGGATCCACGGGCTCCGTGGGTCCGTTGGAATGTTTTAAGGGCGTCCCATAGGCGAAAGAGTGAAAACTGCAGTTTTTTGGCGATTTTCGGTGGGTGTTAGCCCACGGATCACTGGGGTGGCGCTTGCTCCGGAAATTATTTTGGGCTGAGGCCCTCGGGGGCGTCCCTGACGAGCTGTTAATCGGATCCACGGGCTCCGTGGGTCCGTTGGGATGTTTTTAGGGCATCCCATAGGCGAAAGAGTGAAAACTGCAGTTTTTTGGCGATTTTCGGTGGGTGTTAGCCCACGGATCGCTGGGGTGGCGCTTGCTCCGGAAATTATTTTAGGCCGAGGCCCTCGGGGGCGTCCCTGACGAGCTTTTAAGCGGATCCACGGGCTCCTTGGGTCCGTTGGCATGTTTTTAGGGCGTCCCATAGGCGAAAGAGTGAAAACTGCAGTTTTTTGGCGATTTTCGGTGGGTGTTAGCCCACGGATCGCTGGGGTGGCGCTTGCTCCGAAAATTATTTTGGGCCGAGGCCCTCCGGGGCGTCCCTGACGAGCTGTTAAGCGGATCCATGGGCTCCGTAGGGCCTGTGGGAGGTTTTAAGGGCGTCCCAGAGGCGAAAGAGTGAAAACGGCAGTTTTTTGGCGATTTTCCGTGGGTGTTAGCCCACGGATAGCTGGGGTGGCGCTGGCTCCGGAAATTATTTTGGGCCGAGACCCTCGGGGGCGTCCCTGACAAGCTGTTAAGTGGATCCATGGGCTCTTTGGGGCCTGTGGGAGGTTTTAAGGGCGTCCCAGAGGCGAAAGAGTGAAAACGGCAGTTTTTTGGCGATTTTCCGTGGGTGTTAGCCCACGGATCGCTGGGGTGGCGCTGGCTCCAGAAATTATTTTGGGCCGAGCCGCTCGGGGGAATCCCTGACGAGCTGTTAAGTGGATCCATGGGCTCCGTGGGGCCTGTGGGAGGTTTTAAGGGCGTCCCAGAGGCGAAAGAGTGAAAACGGCAGTTTTTTGGCGATTTTCCGTGGTTGTTAGCCCACGGATCGCTGGGGTGGCGCTGGCTCCGAAAATTATTTTGGGCTGAGCCCCTCGGGGGCATCCCTGATGAGCTGTTAAGCGGATCCACGGGCTTCGTGGGGCCTCTGCGAGGTTTTAAGGGCGTCCCAGAGGCGGAAGAGTGAAAATGGCAGTTTTTTGGTGATTTTTCGTGGGTGTTAGCCCACGGATCGCTGGGGTGGCGCTGGCTCCGGAAATTATTTTGGGCCGAGCCCCTCGGGGGTATCCCTGATGAGCTGTTAAGCGGATCCATGGGCTCCGTTAGGCCAGTGGGAGGTTTTAAGGGCGTCCCAGAGGCGAAAGAGTGAAAACTGCAGTTTTTTGGCGATTTTCCGTGGGTGTTAGCCCACGGATCGCTGGGGTGGCGCTGGCTCCGGAAATTATTTTGGGCCGAGCCCCTCGGCGGCGTCCCTGACGAGCTGTTAAGTGGATCCATGGGCTCCGTGGGGCCTGTGGGAGGTTTTAAGGGCGTCCCAGAGGCGAAAGAGTGAAAATGGCAGTTTTTTGGCGATTTTCCGTGGTTGTTAGCCCACGGATCGCTGGGGTGGCGCTGGCTCCGGAAATTATTTTGGGCTGAGCCCCTCGGGGGAGTCCCTGATGAGCTGTTAAGCGGATCCACGGGCTCCGTGGGGCCTGTGCGAGGTTTTAAGGGCGTCCCAGAGGCGAAAGAGTGAAAATGGTAGTTTTTTGGCGATTTTCCGTGGGTGTTAGCCCACGGATCGCTGGGGTGGCGCTGGCTCCGGAAATTATTTTGGGCCGAGCCCCTCGGGGGCATCCCTGACGAGCTGTTAAGCGGATCCATGGGCTCCGTGGGGCCAGTGGGAGGTTTTAAGGGCGTCCCAGAGGCGAAAGAGTGAAAACGGTAGTTTTTTGGCGATTTTCCGTGGGTGTTAGCCCACGGATCGCTGGGGTGGCGCTGGCTCCGGAAATTATTTTGGGCCGAGCCCCTCGGGGGCGTCCCTGACAAGCTGTTAAGCGGATCCACGGGCTCCGTGGGTCCGTTGGGATGTTTTTAGGGCATCCCATAGGCGAAAGAGTGAAAACTGCAGTTTTTTGGAGATTTTCGGTGGGTATTAGCCCACGGATCGCTGGGGTGGCGCTTGCTCCGGAAATTATTTTGGGCCGAGGCCCTCGGGGGCGTCCCTGACGAGCTGGTAAGCGGATCCACGGGCTTCGTGGGTCCGTTGGGATGTTTTTAGGGCGTCCCATAGGCGAAAGAGTGAAAACTGCAGTTTTTTGGCGATTTTTGGTGGGTGTTAGCCCACGGATCGCTGGGGTGGCGCTTGCTCCGGAAATTATTTTGGGCCGAGGCCCTCGAGGGCGTCCCTGACGAGCTGTTAAGCGGATCCATGGGCTCCGTGGGTCCTCTGGGATGTTTTTAGGGCGTCCCATAGGCGAAAGAGTGAAAACTGCAGTTTTTTGGCAATTTTCGGTGGGTGTTAGCCCACGGATCGCTGGGGTGGCGCTTGCTCCGAAAATTATTTTGGGCCGAGGCCCTCGGGGGCGTCCCTGACGAGCTGTTAAGCGGATCCACGGGCTCCGTGGGTCCGTTGGAATGTTTTAAGGGCGTCCCATAGGCGAAAGAGTGAAAACTGCAGTTTTTTGGCGATTTTCGGTGGGTGTTAGCCCACGGATCACTGGGGTGGCGCTTGCTCCGGAAATTATTTTGGGCTGAGGCCCTCGGGGGCGTCCCTGACGAGCTGTTAATCGGATCCACGGGCTCCGTGGGTCCGTTGGGATGTTTTTAGGGCGTCCCATAGGCGAAAGAGTGAAAACTGCAGTTTTTTGGCGATTTTCGGTGGGTGTTAGCCCACGGATCGCTGGGGTGGCCCTTGCTCCGGAAATTATTTTAGGCCGAGGCCCTCGGGGGCGTCCCTGACGAGCTTTTAAGCGGATCCACGGGCTCCTTGGGTCCGTTGGCATGTTTTTAGGGCGTCCCATAGGCGAAAGAGTGAAAACTGCAGTTTTTTGGCGATTTTCGGTGGGTGTTAGCCCACGGATCGCTGGGGTGGCGCTTGCTCCGAAAATTATTTTGGGCCGAGGCCCTCCGGGGCGTCCCTGACGAGCTGTTAAGCGGATCCATGGGCTCCGTAGGGCCTGTGGGAGGTTTTAAGGGCGTCCCAGAGGCGAAAGAGTGAAAACGGCAGTTTTTTGGCGATTTTCCGTGGGTGTTAGCCCACGGATAGCTGGGGTGGCGCTGGCTCCGGAAATTATTTTGGGCCGAGACCCTCGGGGGCGTCCCTGACAAGCTGTTAAGTGGATCCATGGGCTCTTTGGGGCCTGTGGGAGGTTTTAAGGGCGTCCCAGAGGCGAAAGAGTGAAAACGGCAGTTTTTTGGCGATTTTCCGTGGGTGTTAGCCCACGGATCGCTGGGGTGGCGCTGGCTCCAGAAATTATTTTGGGCCGAGCCGCTCGGGGGAATCCCTGACGAGCTGTTAAGTGGATCCATGGGCTCCGTGGGGCCTGTGGGAGGTTTTAAGGGCGTCCCAGAGGCGAAAGAGTGAAAACGGCAGTTTTTTGGCGATTTTCCGTGGTTGTTAGCCCACGGATCGCTGGGGTGGCGCTGGCTCCGAAAATTATTTTGGGCTGAGCCCCTCGGGGGCATCCCTGATGAGCTGTTAAGCGGATCCACGGGCTTCGTGGGGCCTCTGCGAGGTTTTAAGGGCGTCCCAGAGGCGGAAGAGTGAAAATGGCAGTTTTTTGGTGATTTTTCGTGGGTGTTAGCCCACGGATCGCTGGGGTGGCGCTGGCTCCGGAAATTATTTTGGGCCGAGCCCCTCGGGGGTATCCCTGATGAGCTGTTAAGCGGATCCATGGGCTCCGTTAGGCCAGTGGGAGGTTTTAAGGGCGTCCCAGAGGCGAAAGAGTGAAAACTACAGTTTTTTGGCGATTTTCCGTGGGTGTTAGCCCACGGATCGCTGGGGTGGCGCTGGCTCCGGAAATTATTTTGGGCCGAGCCCCTCGGCGGCGTCCCTGACGAGCTGTTAAGTGGATCCATGGGCTCCGTGGGGCCTGTGGGAGGTTTTAAGGGCGTCCCAGAGGCGAAAGAGTGAAAATGGCAGTTTTTTGGCGATTTTCCGTGGTTGTTAGCCCACGGATCGCTGGGGTGGCGCTGGCTCCGGAAATTATTTTGGGCTGAGCCCCTCGGGGGCGTCCCTGACGAGCTGTTAAGCGGATCCACGGGCTCCGTGGGGCCTGTGCGAGGTTTTAAGGGCGTCCCAGAGGCGAAAGGGTGAAAACGGCAGTTTTTTGGTGATTTTCCGTGGGTGTTAGCCCACGGATCGCTGGGGTGGCGCTGGCTCCGGAAATTATTTTGGGCCGAGCCCCTCGGGGGCATCCCTGACAAGCTGTTAAGCGGATCCACGGGCTCCGTGGGTCCGTTGGGATGTTTTTAGGGCGTCCCATAGGCGAAAGAATGAAAACTGCAGTTTTTTGGAGATTTTCGGTGGGTATTAGCCCACGGATCGCTGGGGTGGCGCTTGCTCCGGAAATTATTTTGGGCCGAGGCCCTCGGGGGCGTCCCTGACGAGCTGTTAAGCGGATCCACGGGCTCCGTGGGTCCGTTGGAAAGTTTTTAGGGCGTCCCATAGGCGAAAGAGTGAAAACTGCAGTTTTTTGGCGATTTTCGGTGGGTGTTAGCCCACGGATCGCTGGGGTGGCGCTTGCTCCGGAAATTATTTTGGGCCGAGGCCCTCGGGGGCGTCCCTGACGAGCTGTTAAGCGGATCCACGGGCTCCTTGGGTCCGTTGGGATGTTTTAAGGGCGTCCCATAGGCGAAAGAGTGAAAACTGTAGTTTTTTGGCGATTTTCGGTGGGTGTTAGCCCACGGATCACTGGGGTGGCGCTTGCTCCGGAAATTATTTTGGGCTGAGGCCCTCGGGGGCATCCCTGACGAGCTGTTAATCGGATCCACGGGCTCCGTGGGTCCGTTGGGATGTTTTTAGGGCGTCCCATAGGCGAAAGAGTGAAAACTGCAGGTTTTTGGCAATTTTCGGTGGGTGCTAGCCCACGGATCGCTGGGGTGGCGCTTGCTCCGGAAATTATTTTGGGACGAGGCCCTCGGGGGCGTCCCTGACGAGTTTTTAAGCGGATCCATGGGCTCCGTGGGTCCGTTGGGATGTTTTTAGGGCGTCCCATTGGCGAAAGAGTGAAAACTGCAGTTTTTTGGCAATTTTGGGTGGGTGTTAGCCCACGGATCGCTGGGGTGGCGCTTGCTCCGAAAACTTTTTTGGTCCGAGGCCCTCGGGGGACTCCCTGACGAGCTATTAAGCGTATCCATGGGCTCCGTGGGTCCGTTGGGATGTTTTTAGGGCGTCCCATAGGCGAAAGAGTGAAAACTACAGTTTTTTGGCGATTTTCGGTGGGTGTTAGCCCACGGATCGCTGGGGTGGCACTTGCTCCGGAAATTATTTTAGGCCGAGGCCCTCGGGGGCATCCCTAACGAGCTGTTAAGCGGATCCATGGGCTCCGTGGGTCCGTTGGGATGTTTTTAGGGCGTCCCATAGGCGAAAGAGTCCAAAATTGAAAATTTTTAGCGATTTTCGGTGGGTGTTAGCCCACGGATCGCTGGGGTGGCGCTTGCTCCGGAAATTATTTTGGGCCGAGGCCCTAGGGGGCGTCCCTGACGAGCTGTTAAGCGTATCCATGGGCTCCGTGGGTCCGTTGGGATGTTTTTAGGGCATCCCATAGGCGAAAGAGTGAAAACTTCAGTTTTTGGGCGATTTTCGGTGGGTGTTAGCCCACGGATCGCTGGGGTGGCGCTTGCTCCGAAAATTATTTTGGGCCGAGGCCCTCGGGGGCGTCCCTGACGAGCTGTTAAGCGGATCCATGGGCTCCGTGGGTCCGTTGGGATGTTTTTAGGGCGTCCCATAGGCGAAAGAGTGAAAACTGCAGTTTTTTGGCGATTTTCGGAGGGTGTTAGCCCACGGATCGCTGGGGTGGCGCTTGCTCCGGAAATTATTTTGGGCCGAGGCCCTCGGGGGCGTCCCTGACGAGCTGTTAAGCGGATCCACGGGCTCCGTGGGTCCGTTGGGATGTTTTAAGGGCGTCCCATAGGCGAAAGAGTGAAAACTGCAGTTTTTTGGCGATTTTCGGTGGGTGTTAGCCCACGGATCACTGGGGTGGCGCTTGCTCCGGAAATTATTTTGGGCTGAGGCCCTCGGGGGCGTCCCTGACGAGCTGTTAACCGGATCCACGGGCTCCGTGGGTCCGTTGGGATGTTTTTAGGGCATCCCATAGGCGAAAGAGTGAAAACTGCAGTTTTTTGGCGATTTTCGGTGGGTGTTAGCCCACGGATCGCTGGGGTGGCGCTTGCTTCGGAAATTATTTTGGGACGAGGCCCTCGGGGGCATCCCTGACGAGCTGTTAAACGGATCCATGGGCTCCGTGGGTCCGTTGGGATGTTTTTAGGGCGTCCCATAGGCGAAAGAGTGAAAACTGCAGTTTTTTGGCGATTTTCGGTGGGTGTTAGCCCACGGATCGCTGGGGTGGCGCTTGCTCCGGAAATTATTTTGGGCCGAGGCCCTCGGGGGCATCCCTAACGAGCTGTTAAGCGGATCCATGGGCTCCGTGGGTCCGTTGGGATGTTTTTAGGGCGTCCCATAGGCGAAAGAGTGCAAAATTGCAGTTTTTTAGCGATTTTCGGTGGGTGTTAGCCCACGGATCGCTGGGGTGGCGCTTGCTCCGGAAATTATTTTGGGCCAAGGCCCTAGGGGGCGTCCCTGATGAGCTGTTAAGCGGATCCATGGGCTCCGTGGGTCCGTTGGGATGTTTTTATTGCGTCCCATAGGCGAAAGAGTGAAAACTTCAGTTTTTTGGCGATTTTCGGTGGGTGTTAGCCCACGGATCGCTGGGGTGGCGCTTGCTCCGAAAATTATTTTGGGCCGAGGCCCTCGGGGGCGTCCCTGAGGAGCTGTTAAGCGGATCCATGGGCTCCGTGGGTCCGTTGGGATGTTTTTAGGGCATCCCATAGGCAAAAGAGTGAAAACTACAGTTTTTTGGCGATATTCGGTGGGTGTTAGCCCACGGATCGCTGGGGTGGCGCTTGCTTCGAAAATTATTTTGGGCCGAGGCCCTCAGGGGCGTCCCTGACGAGCTGTTAAGCGGATCCACGGGCTCCGTGGGTCCGTTGGGATGTTTTTAGGGCGTCCCATAGGCGAAAGAGTGAAAACTGCAGTTTTTTGGCAATTTTCGGTGGGTGTTAGCCCACGGATCGCTGGGGTGGCGCTTGCTCCGGAAATTATTTTGGGCCGAGGCCCTCGGGGGCATCCCTGACGAGCTGTTAAGCGGATCCACGGGCTCCGTGGGTCCGTTGGGATGTTTTTAGGGCGTCCCATAGGCTAAAGAGTAAAAACTGCAGTTTTTTGGCGATTTTCGGTGGGTGTTAGCCCACGGATCGCTGGGGTGGCTCTTGCTCCGGAAATTATTTTGGGCCGAGGCCCTCGGGGGCGTCCCTGACGAGCTGTTAAGTGGATCCATGGGCTCCGTGGGTCCCCTGGGATGTTTTTAGGGCATCCCATAGGCGAAAGAGTGCAAAATTGCAGTTTTTTGGCGATTTTCGGTGGGTGTTAGCCGACGGATCGCTGGGGTGGCGCTAGCTCCAAAAATTATTTTGGGTCGAGGCCCTCGGGGGCGTCCCTGACGAGCTGTTAAGTGGATCCATGGGCTCCGTGGGTCCGTTGGGATGTTTTTAGGGCGTCCCATAGGCTAAAGAGTGAAAACTGCAGTTTTTTGGCGATTTTCGGTGGGTGTTAGCCCACGGATCGCTGGGGTGGTGCTTGCTCCAAAAATTATTTTGGGCCGAGGCCCTACGGGGCGTCCCTGACGAGCTGTTAAGCGGATCCATGGGCTCCGTAGGTCCTGTGGGAGGTTTTAAGGGCGTCCCAGAGGCGAAAGAGTGAAAACGGCAGTTTTTTGGCGATTTTCCGTGGGTGTTAGCCCACGGATCGCTGGGGTGGTGCTGGCTCCGGAAATTATTTTGGCCCGAGCCCCTCGGGGGCGTCCCTGACGATCTGTTAAGTGGATCCATGGGCTCCGTGGGGCCTGTGGGAGGTTTTAAGGGCGTCCCAGAGGCGAAAGAGTAAAAACGGCAGTTTTTTGGCGATTTTCCGTGGGTGTTAGCCCACGGATCGCTGGGGTGGTGCTGGCTCCAGAAATTATTTTGGGCCGAGCCCCTCGGGGGCGTCCCTGACGAGCTATTAAGCGGATCCATGGGCTCCGTGGGGCCTGTGCGAGGTTTTAAGGGCGTCCCAGAGGCGAAAGAGTGAAAACGGCAGTTTTTTGGCGATTTTCCGTGGGTGTTAGCCCACGGATCGCTGGGGTGGCGCTGGTTCCGGAAATTATTTTGGCCCGAGCCCCTCGGGGGCGTCCCTGACGATCTGTTAAGTGGATCCATGGGCTCCGTGGGGCCTGTGGGAGGTTTTAAGGGCGTCCCAGAGGCAAAAGAGTAAAAACGGCAGTTTTTTGGCGATTTTCCGTGGGTGTTAGCCCACGGATCGCTGGGGTGGTGCTGGCTCCGGAAATTATTTTGGGCCGAGCCCCTCGGGGGCGTCCCTGACGAGCTATTAAGCAGATCCATGGGCTCCGTGGGGCCTGTGCGAGGTTTTAAGGGCGTCCCAGAGGCGAAAGAGTGAAAACGGCAGTTTTTTGGCGATTTTCCGTGGGTGTTAGCCCACGGATCGCTGGGGTGGCGCTGGCTCCGGAAATTATTTTGGGCCGAGCCCCTCGGGGGAGTCCCTGACGAGCTTTTAAGCGGATCCATGGGCTCCGTGGGGCCTGTGGGAGGTTTTAAGGGCATCCCAGAGGCGAAAGAGTGAAAATGGCAATTTTTTGGCCATTTTCCGTGGGTGTTAGCCCACGGATCGCTGGGGTGGCGCTGGCTCCGAAAATTATTTTGGGCTGAGCCCCTCGGGGGCGTCCCTGACGAGCTGTTAAGTGGATCCATGGGCTCCGTGGGGCCTGTGCGAGGTTTTAAGGGCGTCCCAGAGGCGAAAGAGTGAAAACGGCAGTTTTTTGGCGATTTTCCGTGGGTGTTAGCCCACGGATCGCTGGGGTGGCGCTGGCTCCGAAAATTATTTTGGGCCGAGCCCCTCGGGGGCATCCCTGACGAGCTGTTAAGTGGATCCATGGGCTCCGTGGGGCCTGTGGGAGGTTTTAAGGGTGTCCCAGAGGCGAAAGAGTGAAAACGGCAGTTTTTTGGCGATTTTCCGTAGGTGTTAGCCCACGGATCGCTGGGGTGGCGCTGGCTCCGGAAATTATTTTGGGCCGAGCCCCTCGGGGGCGTCCCTGACGAGCTGTTAAGCGGATCCATGGGCTCCGTGGGGCCTGTGGGAGGTTTTAAGGGCGTCCCAGAGGCGAAAGAGTGAAAACGGCAGTTTTTTGGCGATTTTCCGTGGGTGTTAGCCCACGGATCGCTGGGGTGGCGCTGGCTCCGGAAATTATTTTGGGCCGAGCCCCTCGGGGGAGTCCCTGACGAGCTGTTAAGTGGATCCATGGGCTCCGTGGGGCCTGTGGGAGGTTTTAAGGGCGTCCCAGAGGCGAAAGAGTGAAAACGGCAGTTTTTTGGCGATTTTCCGTGGGTGTTAGCCCACGGATCGCTGGGGTGGAGCTGGATCCGGAAATTATTTTGGGCCGAGCCCCTCGGGGGCGTCCCTGACGAGCTGTTAAGCGGATCCATGGGCTCCGTGGGGCCTGTGCGAGGTTTTAAGGGCGTCCCAGAGGCGAAAGAGTGAAAACGGCAGTTTTTTGGCAATTTTCCGTGGGTGTTAGCCCACGGATCGCTGGGGTGGCGCTGGCTCCGGAAATTATTTTGGGCCGAGCCCCTCGGGGGCGTCCCTGACGAGCTGTTAAGCGGATCCATGGGCTCCGTGGGGCCTGTGGGAGGTTTTAAGGGCGTCCCAGAGGCGAAAGAGTGAAAACGGCAGTTTTTTGGCAATTTTCCGTGGGTGTTAGCCCACGGATCGCTGGGGTGGCGCTGGCTCCGGAAATTATTTTGGGCCGAGCCCCTCGGGGGCGTCCCTGACGAGCTGTTAAGCGGATCCATGGGCTACGTGGGGCCTGTGGGAGGTTTTAAGGGCGTCCCAGAGGCGAAAGAGTGAAAACTGCAGTTTTTTGGCGATTTTCGGTGGGTGTTAGCCCCCGGATCGCTGGGGTGGCGCTGGCTCCGGAAATTATTTTGGGCCGAGGCCCTCGGGGGCGTCTCTGATGAGCTGTTAAGCGGATCCAAGGGCTACGTGGGTCCTTTGGGATGTTTTTAGGGCGTCCCAGAGGCGAAAGAGTGAAAATTGCAGTTTTTTGGCAATTTTCGGTGGGTGTTAGCCCACGGATCGCTGGGGTGGCGCTGGATCCGGAAATTATTTTGGGCCGAGGCCCTCGGGGGCGTCCCTGACGAGATGTTAAGCGGATCCATGGGCTCCGTGGGTCCTTTGGGATGTTTTTAGGGCATCCCAGAGGCGAAAGAGTGAAAACTGCAGTTTTTTGGCGATTTTCGGTGGGTGTTAGCACACGGATCGCTGGGGTGGCGCTGGCTTCGGAAATTATTTTGGTTCGAGGCCCTCGGGGGAGTCCCCGACGAGCTGTTAAGCGGATCCATGGGATCCGTGGGTCCTTTGGGATGTTTTTAGGGCGTCCCAGAGGCGAAAGAGTGAAAACTGTAGTTTTTTGGCGATTTTCGGTGGGTGTTAGCCCACGGATCGCTGGGGTGGCGCTGGCTCCGGAAATTATTTTGGGCCGAGGCCCTCGGGGGCGTCCCTGACGAGCTGTTAAGCGGATCCATGGGCTCCGAGGGTCCTTTGGGATGTTTTTAGGGCGTCCCAGAGGCGAAAGAGTGAAAACTGCAGTTTTTTGGCGATTTTCGGTGGGTGTTAGCCCACGAATCGCTGGGGTGGCGCTGGCTCCGGAAATTATTTTGGGCCGAGGCCCTCGGGGGCGTCCCTGACGAGCTGTTAAGCGGATCCATGGGCTCCGTGGGTCCTTTGGGATGTTTTTAGGGCATCCCAGAGGCGAAAGAGTGAAAACTGCAGTTTTTTGGCGATTTTCGGTGGGTGTTAGCCCACGGATCGCTGGGGTGGCGCTGGATCCGGAAATTATTTTGGGCCGAGGCCCTCGAGGGCGTCCCTGACGAGATGTTAAGCGGATCCATGGGCTCTGTGGGTCCTTTGGGATGTTTTTAGGGCATCCCAGAGGCGAAAGAGTGAAAACTGCAGTTTTTTGGCGATTTTCGGTGGGTGTTAGCCCATGGATCGCTGGGGTGGCGCTGGATCCGGAAATTATTTTGGGCCGGGGCCCTCGAGGGAATCCCTGACGAGCTGTTAAGCGGATCCAAGGGCTCCGTGGGTCCTTTGGGATGTTTTTAGGGCGTCCCAGAGGCGAAAGAGTGAAAACTGCAGTTTTTTGGCGATTTTCGGTGGGTGTTAGCCCACGGATCGCTGGGGTGGCGCTGGCTCCAGAAATTATTTTGGGCCGAAGCCCTCGGGGGCGTCCCTAACGAGCTGTTAAGCGGATCCAAGGGCTCCGTGGGTCCTTTGAGATGTTTTTAGGGCGTCCCAGAGGCGAAAGAGTGAAAACTGCATTTTTTTGGCGATTTTCGGTGGGTGTTAGCCCACGGATCGCTGGGGTGGCGCTGGCTCCGGAAATTATTTTGGGACGCGGCCCTCGGGGGCGTCCCTGACGAGCTGTTAAGCGGATCCATGGGCTCCGTGGGTCCTTTGGGATGTTTTTAGGGCGTCCCAGAGGCAAAAGAGTGAAAACTGCAGTTTTTTGGCGATTTTCGGTGGGTGTTAGCCCACGGATCGCTGGGGTGGCGCTGGCTCCGGAAATTATTTTGGGCCGAGGCCCTCGGGGGCGTCCCTGACGAGCTGTTAAGCGGATCCAAGGGCTCCGTGGGTCCTTTGGGATTTTTTTAGGGCGTCCCAGAGGCGAAAGAGTGAAAACTGCAGTTTTTTGGCGATTTTCGGTGGGTGTTAGCCCACGGATCGCAGGGGTGGCGCTGGATCCGGAAATTATTTTGGGCCGAGGCCCTCGGGGGCATCCCTGACGAGCTGTTAAGCGGATCCATGGGCTCCGTGGGTCCTTTGGGATAATTTTAGGGCGTCCCAGAGGCGAAAGAGTGAAAACTGCAGTTTTTTGGCAATTTTCGGTGGGTGTTAGCCCACGGATCGCTGGGGTGGCGCTGGCTCCGAAAATTATTTTGGGCCGAGGCCCTCGGGGGCGTCCCTGACGAGCTGTTAAGCGGATCCAAGGGCTCCGTGGGTCCTTTGGGATGTTTTTAGGGCGTCCCAGAGGCGAAAGAGTGAAAACTGCAGTTTTTTGGCGATTTTCGGTGGGTGTTAGCCCACGGATCGCTGGGGTGGCGCTGGATCCGAAAATTATTTTGGGCCAAGGCCCTCGGGGGCGTCCCTGACGAGCTGTTAAGCGGATCCATGGGCTCCGTGGGTCCTTTGGGATGTTTTTAGGGCATCCCAGAGGCGAAAGAGTGAAAACTGCAGTTTTTTGGCGATTTTCGGTGGGTGTTAGCCCACGGATCGCTGGGGTGGCGCTGGCTCCGGAAATTATTTTGGGCCGAGGCCCTCGGGGGCGTCCCTGACGAGATGTTAAGCGGATCCATGGGCTCCGTGGGTCCTTTGGGATGTTTTTAGGGCATCCCAGAGGCGAAAGAGTGAAAACTGCAGTTTTTTGGCGATTTTCGGTGGGTGTTAGCCCACGGATCGCTGGGGTGGCGCTGGCTTCGGAAATTATTTTGGGTCGAGGCCCTCGGGGGAGTCCCTGACGAGCTGTTAAGCGGATGCATGGGCTCCGTGGGTCCTTTGGGATGTTTTTAGGGCGTCCCAGAGGCGAAAGAGTGAAAACTGCAGTTTTTTGGCGATTTTCGGTGGGTGTTAGCCCACGGATCGCTGGGGTGGCGCTGGCTCCGGAAATTATTTTGGGCCGAGGCCCTCGGGGGCGTCCCTGACGAGCTGTTAAGCGGATCCATGGGCTCTGAGGGTCCTTTGGGATGTTTTTAGGGCGTCCCAGAGGCGAAAGAGTGAAAACTGCAGTTTTTTGGCGATTTTCGGTGGGTGTTAGCCCACGAATCGCTGGGGTGGCGCTGGCTCCGGAAATTATTTTGGGCCGAGGCCCTCGGGGGCGTCCCTGACGAGCTGTTAAGCAGATCCATGGGCTCCGTGGGTCCTTTGGGATGTTTTTAGGGCATCCCAGAGGCGAAAGAGTGAAAACTGCAGTTTTTTGGCGATTTTCGGTGGGTGTTAGCCCACGGATCGCTGGGGTGGCGCTGGATCCGGAAATTATTTTGGGCCGAGGCCCTCGAGGGCATCCCTGACGAGCTGTTAAGCGGATCCATGGGCTCTGTGGGTCCTTTGGGATGTTTTTAGGGCGTCCCAGAGGCGAAAGAGTGAAAACTGCAGTTTTTTGGCGATTTTCGGTGGGTGTTAGCCCACGGATCGCTGGGGTGGCGCTGGCTCCGGAAATTATTTTGGGCCGAGGCCCTCGGGGGCGTCCCTGACGAGCTGTTAAGCGGATCCATGGGCTCTGAGGGTCCTTTGGGATGTTTTTAGGGCGTCCCAGAGGCGAAAGAGTGAAAACTGCAGTTTTTTGGCGATTTTCGGTGGGTGTTAGCCCACGAATCGCTGGGGTGGCGCTGGCTCCGGAAATTATTTTGGGCCGAGGCCCTCGGGGGCGTCCCTGACGAGCTGTTAAGCAGATCCATGGGCTCCGTGGGTCCTTTGGGATGTTTTTAGGGCATCCCAGAGGCGAAAGAGTGAAAACTGCAGTTTTTTGGCGATTTTCGGTGGGTGTTAGCCCACGGATCGCTGGGGTGGCGCTGGATCCGGAAATTATTTTGGGCCGAGGCCCTCGAGGTTATCCCTGACGAGCTGTTAAGCGGATCCATGGGCTCTGTGGGTCCTTTGGGATGTTTTTAGGGCGTCCCAGAGGCGAAAGAGTGAAAACTGCAGTTTTTTGGCGATTTTCGGTGGGTGTTAGCCCACGGATCGCTGGGGTGGCGCTGGATCCGAAAATTATTTTGGGCCGGAGCCCTCGAGGGCTTCCCTGACGAGCTGTTAAGCGGATCCAAGGGCTCCGTGGGTCCTTTGGGATGTTTTTAGGGCATCCCAGAGGCGAAAGAGTGAAAACTGCATTTTTTTGGCGATTTTTGGTGGGTGTTAGCCCACGGATCGCTGGGGTGGCGCTGGCTCCGGAAATTATTTTGGGACGAGGCCCTCGGGGGCGTCCCTGACGAGCTGTTAAGCGGATCCATGGGCTCCGTGGGTCCTTTGGGATGTTTTTAGGGCGTCCCAGAGGCGAAAGAGTGAAAACTGCAGTTTTTTGGCGATTTTCGGTGGGTGTTAGCCCACGGATCGCTGGGGTGGCGCTGGCTCCAGAAATTATTTTGGGCCGAAGCCCTCGGGGGCGTCCCTAACGAGCTGTTAAGCGGATCCAAGGGCTCCGTGGGTCCTTTGAGATGTTTTTAGGGCGTCCCAGAGGCGAAAGAGTGAAAACTGCATTTTTTTGGCGATTTTCGGTGGGTGTTAGCCCACGGATCGCTGGGGTGGCGCTGGCTCCGGAAATTATTTTGGGACGAGGCCCTCTGGGGCGTCCCTGACGAGCTGTTAAGTGGTCCATGGGCTCCGTGGGTCCTTTGGGATGTTTTTAGGGCGTCCCAGAGGCAAAAGAGTGAAAACTGCAGTTTTTTGGCGATTTTCGGTGGGTGTTAGCCCACGGATCGCTGGGGTGGCGCTGGCTCCGGAAATTATTTTGGGCCGAGCCCCTAGGGGGCGTCCCTGACGAGCTGTTAAGCGGATCCAAGGGCTCCGTGGGTCCTTTGGGATTTTTTTAGGGCGTCCCAGAGGCGAAAGAGTGAAAACTGCAGTTTTTTGGCGATTTTCGATGGGTGTTAGCCCACGGATCGCTGGGGTGGCGCTGGATCCGGAAATTATTTTGGGCCGAGGCCCTCGGGGGCATCCCTGACGAGCTGTTAAGCGGATCCATGGGCTCCGTGGGTCCTTTGGGATGTTTTTAGGGCGTCCCAGAGGCGAAAGAGTGAAAACTGCAGTTTTTTGGCGATTTTCGGTGGGTGTTAGCCCACGGATCGCTGGGGTGGCGCTGGCTCCGGAAATTATTTTGGGCCGAGGCCCTCGGGGGCGTCCCTGATGAGCTGTTAAGCGGATCCAAGGGCTCCGTGGGTCCTTTGGGATGTTTTTAGGGCGTCCCAGAGGCGAAAGAGTGAAAACTGTAGTTTTTTGGCGATTTTCGGTGGGTGTTAGCCCACGGATTGCTGGGGTGGCGCTGGATCCGAAAATTATTTTGGGCCAAGGCCCTCGGGGGCGTCCCTGACGAGCTGTTAAGCGGATCCATGGGCTCCGTGGGTCCTTTGGGATGTTTTTAGGGCGTCCCAGAGGCGAAAGAGTGAAAACTGCAGTTTTTTGGCGATTTTCGGTGGGTGTTAGCCCACGGATCGCTGGGGTAGCGCTGGCTCCGGAAATTATTTTGGGCCGAGGCCCTCGGGGGCGTCCCTGACGAGCTGTTAAGCGGATCCATGGGCTCCGTGGGTCCTTTGGGATGTTTTTAGGGCGTCCCAGAGGCGAAAGAGTGAAAACTGCAGTTTTTTGGCGATTTTCGGTGGGTGTTAGCCCACGGATCGCTGGGGTGGCGCTGGCTCCGGAAATTATTTTGGGCCGAGGCCCTCGGGGGCGTCCTTGATGAGCTGTTAAGCGGATCCATGGGCTCCGTGGGTCCTTTGGGATGTTTTTAGGGCGTCCCAGAGGCGAAAGAGTGAAAACTGTAGTTTTTTGGCGATTTTCGGTGGGTGTTAGCCCACGGATCGCTGGGGTGGCGCTGGCTCCGGAAATTATTTTGGCCCGAGGCCCTCGGGGGCGTCCCTGACGAGCTGTTAAGCGGATCCATGGGCTCCGTGGGTCCTTTGGGATGTTCTTAGGGCGTCCCAGAGGCGAAAGAGTGAAAACTGCAGTTTTTTGGCGATTTTCGGTGGGTGTTAGCCCACGAATCGCTGGGGTGGCGCTGGCTCCGGAAATTATTTTGGGCCGAGGCCCTCGGGGGCGTCCCTGACGAGCTGTTAAGCGGATCCATGGGCTCCGTGGGTCCTTTGGGATGTTTTTAGGGCGTCCCAGAGGCGAAAGAGTGAAAACTGCAGTTTTTTGGCAATTTTCGGTGGGTGTTAGCCCACGGATCGCTGGGGTGGCGCTGGCTCCGAAAATTATTTTGGGACGAGGCCCTCGGGGGCGTCCCTGACGAGCTGTTAAGCGGATCCATGGGCTCCGTGGGTCCTTTGGGATGTTTTTAGGGCGTCCCAGAGGCGAAAGAGTGAAAACTGCAGTTTTTTGGCAATTTTCGGTGGGTGTTAGCCCACGGATCGCTGGGGTGGCGCTGGCTCCGAAAATTATTTTGGGCCGAGGCCCTCGGGGGCGTCCCTGACGAGCTGTTAAGCGGATCCATGGGCTCCGTGGGTCCTTTGGGATGTTTTTAGGGCATCCCATAGGCGAAAGAGTGAAAACTGCAGTTTTTTGGCGATTTTCGGTGGGTGTTAGCCCACGGATCGCTGGGGTGGCGCTTGCTCCGAAAATAAATTTGGGCCGAGGCCCTCCAGGGAGTCCCTGACGAGATGTTAAGCGGATCCATGGGCTCCGTAGGGCCTGTGGGAGGTTTTAAGGGCATCCCAGAGGCGAAAGAGTGAAAACGGCAGTTTTTTGGCGATTTTCCGTGGGTGTTAGCCCACGGATCGCTGGGGTGGCGCTGGCTCCGGAAATTATTTTGGGCTGAGCCCCTCGGGGGAGTCCCTGACGAGCTGTTAAGCGGAACCATGGGCTCCGTGGGGCCTGTAGGAGGTTTTAAGGGCGTCCCAGAGGCGAAAGAGTGAAAACGGCAGTTTTTTGGCGATTTTCCGTGGGTGTTAGCCCACGGATCGCTGGGGTGGCGCTGGCTCCGGAAATTATTTTGGGCCGAGCCCCTCGGGGGCGTCCCTGACGAGCTGTTAAGCGGATCCATGGGCTCCGTGGGGCCTGTGCGAGGTTTTAAGGGCGTCCCAGAGGCGAAAGAGTGAAAACGGCAGTTTTTTGGCGATTTTCGGTGGGTGTTAGCCCACGGATCGCTGGGGTGGCGCTGGCTCCGGAAATTATTTTGGGCCGAGCCCCTCGAGGGCGTCCCTGACGAGCTGTTAAGCGGATCCATGGGCTCCGTGGGGCCTGTGGGAGGTTTTAAGGGCATCCCAGAGGCGAAAGAGTGAAAACGGCAGTTTTTTGGCGATTTTCCGTGGGTGTTAGCCCACGGATCGCTGGGGTGGCGCTGGCTCCGGAAATTATTTTGGGCTGAGCCCCTCGGGGGCGTTCCTGACGAGCTGTTAAGCGGAACCATGGGCTCCGTGGGGCCTGTGGGAGGTTTTAAGGGCGTCCCAGAGGTGAAAGAGTAAAAACGGCAGTTTTTTGGCGATTTTCCGTGGGTGTTAGCCCACGGATCGCTGGGGTGGCGCTGGCTCCGGAAATTATTTTGGGCCGAGCCCCTCGGGGGCATCCCTGACGAGCTTTTAAGTGGATCCATGGGCTCCGTGGGGCCTGTGGGAGGTTTTAAGGGTGTCCCAGAGGCGAAAGAGTGAAAACGGCAGTTTTTTGGCGATTTTCCGTAGGTGTTAGCCCACGGATCGCTGGGGTGGCGCTGGCTTCGGAAATTATTTTGGGCCGAGCCCCTCGGGGGCGTCCCTGACGAGCTGTTAAGCGGATCCATGGGCTCCGTGGGGACTGTGGGAGGTTTTAAGGGCGTCTCAGAGGCGAAAGAGTGAAAACGGCAGTTTTTTGGCGATTTTCCGTGGGTGTTAGCCCACGGATCGCTGGGGTGGCGCTGGCTCCGGAAATTATTTTGGGCCGAGCCCCTCGGGGGCGTCCTTGACGAGCTGTTAAGTGGATCCATGGGCTCCGTGGGGCCTGTGGGAGGTTTTAAGGGTGTCCCAGAGGCGAAAGAGTGAAAACGGCAGTTTTTTGGCGATTTTCCGTGGGTGTTAGCCCACGGATCGCTGGGGTGGCGCTGGCTCCGGAAATTATTTTGGGCCGAGCCCCTTGGGGGCGTCCCTGACGAGCTGTTAAGCGGATCCATGGGCTCCGTGGGGCCTGTGCGAGGTTTTAAGGGCGTCCCAGAGGCGAAAGAGTGAAAACGGCAGTTTTTTGGCGATTTTCCGTGTGTGTTAGCCCACGGATCGCTGGGGTGGCGCTTGCTCCAAAAATTATTTTGGACCGAGGCCCTCGGGGGCGTCCCTGATGAGCTGTTAAGCGGATCCATGGGCTCCGTGGGTCCGTTGGGATGTTTTTAGGGCGTCCCATAGGCGAAAGAGTGAAAACTGCAGTTTTTTGGCGATTTTCGGTGGGTGTTAGCCCACGGATCGCTGGGGTGGCGCTTGCTCCGGAAATTATTTTGGGCCGAGGCCCTCGGGGGTGTCCCTGACGAGCTGTTAAGTGGATCCATGGGCTCCGTGGGTCCGTTGGGATGTTTTTAGGGCGTCCCATAGGCGAAAGAGTGCAAAATTGCAGTTTTTTGGCGATTTTCGGTGGGTGTTAGCCCACGGATCGCTGGGGTGGCGCTTGCTCCAAAAATTATTTTGGGCCGAGGCCCTCGGGGGCGTCCCTTACGAGCTGTTAAGCGGATCCATGGGCTCCGTGGGTCCGTTGGGATGTTTTTAGAGCGTCCCATAGGCGAAAGAGTGAAAACTGCAGTTTTTTGGCGATTTTCGGTGGGTGTTAGCCCACGGATCGCTGGGGTGGCGCTTGCTCCGAAAATAAATTTGGGCCGAGGCCCTCCGAGGAGTCCCTGACGAGCTGTTAAGCGGATCCATGGGCTCCGTAGGGCCTGTGGGAGGTTTTAAGGGCGTCCCAGAGGCGAAAGAGTGAAAACGGCAGTTTTTTGGCGATTTTCCGTGGGTGTTAGCCCACGGATCGCTGGGGTGGCGCTGGCTCCGGAAATTATTTTGGACCGAGCCCCTCGGGGGCGTCCCTGACGAGCTGTTAAGCGGATCCATGGGCTCCGTGGGGCCTGTGCGAGGTTTTAAGGGCGTCCCAGAGGCGAAAGAGTGAAAACGGCAGTTTTTTGGCGATTTACGGTGGGTGTTAGCCCACGGATCGCTGGGGTGGCGCTTGCTCCGAAAATTAATTTGGGCCGAGGCCCTCCGGGGCATCCCTAACGAGCTGTTAAGCGGATCAATGGGCTCCTCAGGGCCTGTGGGAGGTTTTAAGGGCGTCCCAGAGGCGAAAGAGTGAAAACGGCAGTTTTTTGGCAATTTTCCGTGGGTGTTAGCCCACGGATCGCTGGGGTGGCGCTGGCTCCGGAAATTATTTTGGGCCGAGCCCCTCGGGGGCGTCCCTGACGAGCTGTTAAGCGGATCCATGGGCTCCGTGGGGCCTGTAGGAGGTTTTAAGGGCATCCCAGAGGCGAAAGAGTGAAAACGGCAGTTTTTTGGCGATTTTCCGTGGGTGTTAGCCCACGGATCGCTGGGGTGGCGCTGGCTCCGGATATTATTTTGGGCCGAGCCCCTCGGGGGCGTCCCTGACGAGCTGTTAAGCGGATCCATGGGCTCCGTGGGGCCTGTGCGAGGTTTTAAGGGCCTCCCAGAGGCGAAAGAGTGAAAACGGCAGTTTTTTGGCGATTTTCGGTGGGTGTTAGCCCACGGATCGCTGGGGTGGCGCTGGCTCCGGAAATTATTTTGGGCCGAGCCCCTCGGGGGCGTCCCTGACGAGCTGTTAAGCGGATCCATGGGCTCCGTGGGGCCTGTGGGAGGTTTTAAGGGCATCCCAGAGGCGAAAGAGTGAAAACGGCAGTTTTTTTGGCGATTTTCCGTGGGTGTTAGCCCACGGATCGCTGGGGTGGCGCTGGCTCCGGAAATTATTTTGGGCCGAGCCCCTCGGGGGCGTTCCTGACGAGCTGTTAAGCGGATCCATGGGCTCCGTGGGGCCTGTGGGAGGTTTTAAGGGCGTCCCAGAGGTGAAAGAGTGAAAACGGCAGTTTTTTGGCGATTTTCCGTGGGTGTTAGCCCACGGATCGCTGGGGTGGCGCTGGCTCCGGAAATTATTTTGGGCCGAGCCCCTCGGGGGCATCCCTGACGAGCTGTTAAGTGGATCCATGGGCTCCGTGGGGCCTGTGGGAGGTTTTAAGGGTGTCCCAGAGGCGAAAGAGTGAAAACGGCAGTTTTTTGGCGATTTTCCGTAGGTGTTAGCCCACGGATCGCTGGGGTGGCGCTGGCTCCGAAAATTATTTTGGGCTGAGCCCCTCAGGGGCGTCCCTGACGAGCTGTTAAGCGGATCCATGGGCTCCGTGGGGACTGTGGGAGGTTTTAAGGGCGTCTCAGAGGCGAAAGAGTGAAAACGGCAGTTTTTTGGCGATTTTCCGTGGGTGTTAGCCCACGGATCGCTGGGGTGGCGCTGGCTCCGGAAATTATTTTGGGCCGAGCCCCTCGGGGGCGTCCCTGACGAGCTGTTAAGTGGATCCATGGGCTCCGTGGGGCCTGTGGAAGGTTTTAAGGGTGTCCCAGAGGCGAAAGAGTGAAAACGACAGTTTTTTGGCGATTTTCCGTGGGTGTTAGCCCACGGATCGCTGGGGTGGCGCTGGCTCCGGAAATTATTTTGGGCCGAGCCCCTCGGGGGCGTCCCTGACGAGCTGTTAAGCGGATCCATGGGCTCCGTGGGGCCTGTGCGAGGTTTTAAGGGCGTCCCAGAGGCGAAAGAGTGAAAACGGCAGTTTTTTGGCGATTTTCCGTGGGTGTTAGCCCACGGATCGCTGGGGTGGCGCTGGCTCCGGAAATTATTTTGGGCCGAGCCCCTCGGGGGCTTCCCTGACGAGCTGTTAAGCGGATCCATGGTCTCCGTGGGGCCAGTGGGAGGTTTTAAGGGTGTCCCAGAGGCAAAAGAGTGAAAACGGCAGTTTTTTGGCGATTTTCCGTGGGTGTTAGCCCACGGATCGCTGGGGTGGCGCTGGCTCCGGAAATTATTTTGGGCCGAGCCCCTCAGGGGCGTCCCTGACGAGCTGTTAAGCGGATCCATGGGCTCCGTGGGGCCTGTGGGAGGTTTTAAGGGCGTCCCAGAGGTGAAAGAGTGAAAACGGCAGTTTTTTGGCGATTTTCCATGGGTGTTAGCCCACGGATCGCTGGGGTGGCGCTGGCTCCGGAAATTATTTTGGGCCGAGCCCCTCGAGGGCATCCCTGACGAGCTATTAAGTGGATCCATGGGCTCCGTGGGGCCTGTGGGAGGTTTTAAGGGTGTCCCAGAGGCGAAAGAGTGAAAATGGCAGTTTTTTGGCGATTTTCCGTAGGTGTTAGCCCACGGATCGCTGGGGTGGCGCTGGCTCCGGAAATTATTTTAGGCCGAGCCCCTCGGGGGCATCCCTGACGAGCTGTTAAGCGGATCCATGGGCTCCGTGGGGCCTGTGGGAGGTTTTAAGGGCGTCCCAGAGGCGAAAGAGTGAAAACGGCAGTTTTTTGGCGATTTTCCATGGGTGTTAGCCCACGGATCGCTGGGGTGGCGCTGGCTCCGGAAATTATTTTGGGCCGAGCACCTCGGAGGCGTCCCTGACGAGCTGTTAAGTGGATCCATGGGCTCCGTGGGGCCTGTGGGAGGTTTTAAGGGTGTCCCAGAGGCGAGAGAGTGAAAACGGCAGTTTTTTGGCGATTTTCCATAGGTGTTAGCCCACGGATCGCTGGGGTGGCGCTGGCTCCGAAAATTATTTTTGCCCGAGCCCCTCGGGGGCGTCCCTGACGAGCTGTTAAGTGGATCCATGGGCTCCGTGGGGCCTGTGGGAGGTTTTAAGGGCGTCCCAGAGGCGAAAGAGTGAAAACGGCAGTTTTTTGCTGATTTTTCGTGGGTGTTAGCCCACGGATCGCTGAGGGGGCGCTGGCTCCGGAAATTATTTTGGGCCGAGCCCCTCGGGGGCGTCCCTGACGAGCTGTTAAGCGGATCCATGGGCTCCTTGGGGCCGTTGGGGGGTTTTGAGGGCGTCCCAGAGGCGAAAGAGTGAAAACGGCAGTTTTTTGGCGATTTTTCGTGGGTGTTAGCCCACGGATCGCTGGGGGGGCGCTGGCTCTGGAAATTATTTTGGGCCGAGCCCCTCGGGGGAGTCCCTGACGAGCTGTTAAGCGGATCCATGGGCTCCTTGGAGCCGTTGGGAGGTTTTGAAGGCGTCCCAGAGGCGAAAGAGTGAAAACGGCAGTTTTTTGGCGATTTTTCGTGGGTGTGTTAGCCCACGGATCGCTGGGGGGGCGCTGGCTCCGGAAATTATTTTGGGCCGAGCCCCTCGGGGGAGTCCCTGACGAGCTGTTAAGTGGATCCATGGGCTCCTTGGGGCCGTTGGGAGGTTTTGAGGGCGTCCCAGAGGCGAAAGAGTGAAAACGGCAGTTTTTTGGCGATTTTTCGTGGGTGTTAGCCCACGGATCGCTGGGGGGGCGCTGGCTCCGGAAATTATTTTGGGCCGAGCCCCTCGAGGGCGTCCCTGACGAGCTATTAAGCAGATCCATGGGCTCCTTGGGGCCGTTGGGAGGT
Source organism: Capsicum rhomboideum (assembly GCA_031232105.1). Lineage (NCBI taxonomy): Eukaryota > Viridiplantae > Streptophyta > Magnoliopsida > Solanales > Solanaceae > Capsicum > Capsicum rhomboideum. Next base: position 489,526 of record CP124714.1, read on the forward strand.
TTTGAGGGCGTCCCAGAGGCGAAAGAGTGAAAACGGCAGTTTTTTGGCGATTTTTCGTGGGTGTTAGCCCACAGATCGCTGGGGGGGGCGCTGGCTCCGGAAATTAATTTGGGCCAAGCCCCTCGGGGGCGTCCCTGACGAGCTGTTAAGCGGATCCATGAGCTCCTTGGGGCCGTTGGGAGGTTTTGACGGCGTCCCAGAGGTGAAAGAGTGAAAACGGCAGTTTTTTGGCGATTTTTCGTGGGTGTTAGCCCACGGATCGCTGGGGGGCGCTGGCTTCGGAAATTATTTTGGGCCGAGCCACTCGGGAGCATCCCTGATGAGCTGTTAAGCGGATCCATGGGCTCCTTGGGGCCGTTGGGAGGTTTTGAGGGCGTCCCAGAGGCGAAAGAGTGAAAACGGCAGTTTTTTGGCAATTTTTCGTGGGTGTTAGCCCACGGATCGCTGGGGGGGCGCTGGCTCCGGAAATTATTTTGGCCCGAGCCCCTCGGGGGCGTCCCTGACGAGCTGTTAAGCGGATCCATGGGCTCCTTGGGGCCGTTGGGAGGTTTTGAGGGCGTCCCAGAGGCGAAAGAGTGAAAACGGCAGTTTTTTGGCGATGTTTCGTGGGTGTTAGCCCACAGATCGCTGGGGGGGCGCTGGCTCCGGAAATTATTTTGGGCCGAGCCCCTCGGGGGCGTCCCTGACGAGCTGTTAAGTGGATCCATGGGCTCCTTGGGGCCGTTGGGAGGTTTTGAGGGCGTCCCAGAGGCGAAAGAGTGAAAACGGCAGTTTTTTGGCTATTTTTCGTGGGTGTTAGCCCACGGATCGCTGGGGGGGCGCTGGCTCCGAAAATTATTTTGGGCCGAGCCCCTCGGGGGAGTCCCTGACGAGCTGTTAAGCGGATCCATGGGCTCCTTGGGGCCGTTGGGAGGTTTTGAGAGCGTCCCAGAGGCGAAAGAGTGAAAACGGCAGTTTTTTGGCGATTTTTCGTGGGTGTTAGCCCACGGATCGCTGGGGGGGCGCTGGCTCCGGAAATTATTTTGGGCCAAGCCCCTCGGGGGCGTCCCTGACGAGCTGTTAAGCGGAACCATGGGTTCCTTGGGGCCGTTGGGAGGTTTTGAGGGCGTTCCAGAGGCGAAAGAGTGAAAACGGCAGTTTTTTGGCGATTTTTCGTGGGTGTTAGCCCACGGATCGCTGGGGGGGCGCTGGCTCCGGAAATTATTTTGGGCCGATCCCCTCGGGGGCATCCCTGACGAGCTGTTAAGCGGATCCATGGGTTCCTTGGGGCCGTTGGGAGGTTTTGAGGGCGTTCCAGAGGCGAAAGAGTGAAAACGGCAGTTTTTTGGCGATTTTTCGTGGGTGTTAGCCCACGGATCGCTGGGGGGGCGCTGGCTCCAGAAATTATTTTGGGCCGAACCCCTCGGGGGCGTCCCTGACGAGCTGTTAATCGGATCCATGGGCTCCTTGGGGCCGTTGGGAGGTTTTGAGGGCGTCCTAGAGGCGAAAGAGTGAAAACGGCAGTTTTTTGCTGATTTTTCGTGGGTGTTAGCCCACGGATCGCTGAGGGGGCGCTGGCTCCGGAAATTATTTTGGGCCGAGCCCCTCGGGGGCGTCCCTGACGAGCTGTTAAGCGGATCCATGGGCTCCTTGGGGCCGTTGGGGGGTTTTGAGGGCGTCCCAGAGGCGAAAGAGTGAAAACGGCAGTTTTTTGGCGATTTTTCGTGGGTGTTAGCCCACGGATCGCTGGGGGGGCGCTGGCTATGGAAATTATTTTGGGCCGAGCCCCTCGGGGGAGTCCCTGACGAGCTGTTAAGCGGATCCATGGGCTCCTTGGAGCCGTTGGGAGGTTTTGAAGGCGTCCCAGAGGCGAAAGAGTGAAAACGGCAGTTTTTTGGCGATTTTTCGTGGGTGTTAGCCCACGGATCGCTGGGGGGGCGCTGGCTCCGGAAATTATTTTGGGCCGAGCCCCTCGGGGGAGTCCCTGATGAGCTGTTAAGCGGATCCATGGGCTACTTGGGGCCGTTGGGAGGTTTTGAGGGCGTCCCAGAGGCGAAAGAGTGAAAACGGCAGTTTTTTGGCGATTTTTCGTGGGTGTTAGCCCACGGATCGCTGGGGGGGCGCTGGCTCCGGAAATTATTTTGGGTCGAGCCCCTCGGGGGCGTCCCTGACGAGCTGTTAAGCGGATCCATGGGCTCCTTGGGGCCGTTGGGAGGTTTTGAGGGCGTCCCAGAGGTGAAAGAGTGAAAACGGCAGTTTTTTGGCGATTTTTCGTGGGTGTTAGCCCACGGATCGCTGGGGGGGTGCTGGCTCAGGAAATTATTTTGGGCCGAGCCCCTCGGGGGCGTCCCTGATGAGCTGTTAAGCGGATCCATGGGCTCCTTGGGGCCGTTGGGATGTTTTGAGGGCGTCCCAGAGGCGAAAGAGTGAAAACGGCAGTTTTTTGGCGATTTTTCGTGGGTGTTAGCCCACGGATCGCTGGGGGGGCGCTGGCTCCGGAAATTATTTTGGGCCGAGCCCCTCGGGGGCATCCCTGACGAGCTTTTAAGTGGATCCATTGGCTCCTTGGGGCCGTTGGGAGGTTTTGAGGGCGTCCCAGAGGCGAAAGAGTGAAAACGGCAGTTTTTTGGCGATTTTTCGTGGGTGTTAGCCCACGGATCGCTGGGGGGGCGCTGGCTCCGGAAATTATTTTGGGTCGAGCCCCTCGGGGGCGTCCCTGACGAGCTGTTAAGCGGATCCATGGGCTCCTTGGGGCCGTTGGGAGGTTTTGAGGGCGTCCCAGAGGTGAAAGAGTGAAAACGGCAGTTTTTTGGCGATTTTTCGTGGGTGTTAGCCCACGGATCGCTGGGGGGGTGCTGGCTCAGGAAATTATTTTGGGCCGAGCCCCTCGGGGGCGTCCCTGATGAGCTGTTAAGCGGATCCATGGGCTCCTTGGGGCCGTTGGGATGTTTTGAGGGCGTCCCAGAGGCGAAAGAGTGAAAACGGCAGTTTTTTGGCGATTTTTCGTGGGTGTTAGCCCACGGATCGCTGGGGGGGCGCTGGCTCCGGAAATTATTTTGGGCCGAGCCCCTCGGGGGCGTCCCTGACGAGCTTTTAAGTGGATCCATTGGCTCCTTGGGGCCGTTGGGAGGTTTTGAGGGCGTCCCAGAGGCGAAAGAGTGAAAACGGCAGTTTTTTGGCGATTTTTCGTGGGTGTTAGCCCACGGATCGCTGGGGGGGCGCTGGTTCCGAAAATTATTTTGGGCAGAGCCCCTCGGGGGTGTCCCTGACGAGCTGTTAAGCAGATCCATGGGCTCCTTGGGTCCGTTGGGAGGTTTTGAGGGCGTCCCAGAGGCGAAAGAGTGAAAACGGCAGTTTTTTGGCGATTTTTCGTGGGTGTTAGCCCATGGATTGATGGGGGGGCGCTGGCTCCGGAAATTATTTTGGGCCGAGCCCCTCGGGAGAGTCCCTGACGAGCTGTTAAGTGGATCCATGGGCTACTTGGGGCTGTTGGGAGGTTTTGAGGGCGTCCCAGAGCTGAAAGAGTGAAAACGGCAGTTTTTTGGCGATTTTTTGTGGGTGTTAGCCCACGAATCGCTGGCTCTGGAAATTATTTTGGGACGAGCCCCTCGGGGGCGTCCCTGACGAGCTGTTAAGCGGATCCATGGGCTCCTTGGGGCTGTTGGGAGGTTTTGAGGGCGTCCCAGAGGCGAAAGAGTGAAAACGGCAGTTTTTTGGTGATTTTTCGTGGGTGTTAGCCCACGGATCGCTGGGGGGGCGCTGGATCCGGAAATTATTTTGGGCCGAGCCCCTCGGGGGCGTCCCTGACAAGCTGTTAAGCGGATCCATGGGCTCCTTGGGGCCGTTGGGAGGTTTTGAGGGCGTCCCAGAGGCGAAAGAGTGAAAACGGCAGTTTTTTGGCGATTTTTCGTGGGTGTTAGCCCACGGATCGCTGGGGGGGCGCTGGCTCCGGAAATTATTTTGGACCGAGCCCCTCGGGGGCGTCCCTGACGAGCTGTTAAGCGGATCCATGGGCTCCTTGGGGCCGTTGGGAGGTTTTGAGGGCGTCCCAGAGGCGAAAGAGTGAAAACGGCAGTTTTTTGGCGATTTTTCGTGGGTGTTAGCCCACGAATCGCTGGGGGGGCGCTGGCTCCGGAAATTATTTTGGGCCGAGCCCCTCGGGGGCGTCCCTGACGAGCTGTTAAGCGGATCCATGGGCTCCTTGGGGCCGTTGGGATGTTTTGAGGGCGTCCCAGAGGCGAAAGAGTGAAAACGGCAGTTTTTTGGTGATTTTTCGTGGGTGTTAGCCCACGGATCGCTGGGGGGGCGCTGGCTCCGGAAATTATTTTGGGCCGAGCCCCTCGGGGGAATCCCTGACGAGCTGTTAAGTGGATCCATGGGCTACTTCGGGCTGTTGGGAGGTTTTGAGGGCGTCCCAGAGGCGAAAGAGTGAAAACGGCAGTTTTTTGGCGATTTTTCGTGGGTGTTAGCCCACGGATCGCTGGGGGGGCGCTGGCTCCGGAAATTATTTTGGGCCGAGCCCCTCAGGGGCGTCCCTGACGAGCTGTTAAGCGGATCCATGGGCTCCTTGGGGCCGTTGGGAGGTTTTGAGGGCGTCCCAGAGGCGAAAGAGTGAAAACGGCAGTTTTTTGCGATTTTTCGTGGGTGTTAGCCCACGGATCGCTGGCTCCGGAAATTATTTTGGGACGAGCCCCTCGGGGGAGTCCCTGACGAGCTGTTAAGCGGATCCATGGGCTCCTTGGGGCTGTTGGGAGGTTTTGAGGGCGTCCCAGAGGCGAAAGAGTGAAAACGGCAGTTTTTTGGCGATTTTTCGTGGGTGTTAGCCCACGGATCGCTGGGGGGGCGCTGGCTCCGGAAATTATTTTGGGACGAACCCCTCGGGGGCGTCCCTGACGAGCTATTAAGCGGATCCATGGGCTCCTTGGGGCCGTTGGGAGGTTTTGAGGGCGTCCCAGAGGCGAAAGAGTGAAAACCGCAGTTTTTTGGCGATTTTTCGTGGGTGTTAGCCCACGGATCGCTGGGGGGGCGCTGGCTCCGGAAATTATTTTGGGCCGAGCCCCTCGGGGGCGTCCTTGACGAGCTGCTAAGCGGATCCATGGGCTCCTTGGGGCCGTTGGGAGGTTTTGAGGGCGTCCCAGAGGCGAAAGAGTGAAAACGGCAGTTTTTTGGCGATTTTTCGTGGGTGTTAGCCCACGGATCGCTGGGGGGGCGCTGGCTCCGGAAATTATTTTGGGCCGAGCCCCTCGGGGGCGTCCCTGACAAGCTGTTAAGCGGATCCATGGGCTCCTTGGGGCCGTTGGGAGGTTTTGAGGGCGTCCCAGAGGCGAAAGAGTGAAAACGGCAGTTTTTTGGCGATTTTTCGTGGGTGTTAGCCCACGGATCGCTGGGGGGGCGCTGGCTCCGGAAATTATTTTGGACCGAGCCCCTCGGGGGCGTCCCTGACGAGCTGTTAAGCGGATCCATGGGCTCCTTGGGGCCGTTGGGAGGTTTTGAGGGCGTCCCAGAGGCGAAAGAGTGAAAACGGCAGTTTTTTGGCGATTTTTCGTGGGTGTTAGCCCACGAATCGCTGGGGGGGCGCTGGCTCCGGAAATTATTTTGGGCCGAGCCCCTCGGGGGCGTCCTTGACGAGCTGCTAAGCGGATCCATGGGCTCCTTGGGGCCGTTGGGAGGTTTTGAGGGCGTCCCAGAGGCGAAAGAGTGAAAACGGCAGTTTTTTGGCGATTTTTCGTGGGTGTTAGCCCACGGATCGCTGGGGGGGCGCTGGCTCCGGAAATTATTTTGGGCCGAGCCCCTCGGGGGCGTCCCTGACGAGCTTTTAAGTGGATCCATTGGCTCCTTGGGGCCGTTGGGAGGTTTTGAGGGCGTCCCAGAGGCGAAAGAGTGAAAACGGCAGTTTTTTGGCGATTTTTCGTGGGTGTTAGCCCACGGATCGCTGGGGGGGCGCTGGTTCCGAAAATTATTTTGGGCAGAGCCCCTCGGGGGTGTCCCTGACGAGCTGTTAAGCAGATCCATGGGCTCCTTGGGTCCGTTGGGAGGTTTTGAGGGCGTCCCAGAGGCGAAAGAGTGAAAACGGCAGTTTTTTGGCGATTTTTCGTGGGTGTTAGCCCATGGATTGCTGGGGGGGCGCTGGCTCCGGAAATTATTTTGGGCCGAGCCCCTCGGGAGAGTCCCTGACGAGCTGTTAAGTGGATCCATGGGCTACTTGGGGCTGTTGGGAGGTTTTGAGGGCGTCCCAGAGCTGAAAGAGTGAAAACGGCAGTTTTTTGGCGATTTTTTGTGGGTGTTAGCCCTCGGATCGCTGGCTCTGGAAATTATTTTGGGACGAGCCCCTCGGGGGCGTCCCTGACGAGCTGTTAAGCGGATCCATGGGCTCCTTGGGGCTGTTGGGAGGTTTTGAGGGCGTCCCAGAGGCGAAAGAGTGAAAACGGCAGTTTTTTGGTGATTTTTCGTGGGTGTTAGCCCACGGATCGCTGGGGGGGCGCTGGATCCGGAAATTATTTTGGGCCGAGCCCCTCGGGGGCGTCCCTGACAAGCTGTTAAGCGGATCCATGGGCTCCTTGGGGCCGTTGGGAGGTTTTGAGGGCGTCCCAGAGGCGAAAGAGTGAAAACGGCAGTTTTTTGGCGATTTTTCGTGGGTGTTAGCCCACGGATCGCTGGGGGGGCGCTGGCTCCGGAAATTATTTTGGACCGAGCCCCTCGGGGGCGTCCCTGACGAGCTGTTAAGCGGATCCATGGGCTCCTTGGGGCCGTTGGGAGGTTTTGAGGGCGTCCCAGAGGCGAAAGAGTGAAAACGGCAGTTTTTTGGCGATTTTTCGTGGGTGTTAGCCCACGAATCGCTGGGGGGGCGCTGGCTCCGGAAATTATTTTGGGCCGAGCCCCTCGGGGGCGTCCCTGACGAGCTGTTAAGCGGATCCATGGGCTCCTTGGGGCCGTTGGGATGTTTTGAGGGCGTCCCAGAGGCGAAAGAGTGAAAACGGCAGTTTTTTGGTGATTTTTCGTGGGTGTTAGCCCACGGATCGCTGGGGGGGCGCTGGCTCCGGAAATTATTTTGGGCCGAGCCCCTCGGGGGCATCCCTGACGAGCTGTTAAGTGGATCCATGGGCTACTTGGGGCTGTTGGGAGGTTTTGAGGGCGTCCCAGAGGCGAAAGAGTGAAAACGGCAGTTTTTTGGCGATTTTTCGTGGGTGTTAGCCCACGGATCGCTGGGGGGGCGCTGGCTCCGGAAATTATTTTGGGCCGAGCCCCTCAGGGGCGTCCCTGACGAGCTGTTAAGCGGATCCATGGGCTCCTTGGGGCCGTTGGGAGGTTTTGAGGGCGTCCCAGAGGCGAAAGAGTGAAAACGGCAGTTTTTTTGCGATTTTTCGTGGGTGTTAGCCCACGGATCGCTGGCTCCGGAAATTATTTTGGGACGAGCCCCTCGGGGGAGTCCCTGACGAGCTGTTAAGCGGATCCATGGGCTCCTTGGGGCTGTTGGGAGGTTTTGAGGGCGTCCCAGAGGCGAAAGAGTGAAAACGGCAGTTTTTTGGCGATTTTTCGTGGGTGTTAGCCCACGGATCGCTGGGGGGGCGCTGGCTCCGGAAATTATTTTGGGACGAACCCCTCGGGGGCGTCCCTGACGAGCTATTAAGCGGATCCATGGGCTCCTTGGGGCCGTTGGGAGGTTTTGAGGGCGTCCCAGAGGCGAAAGAGTGAAAACGGCAGTTTTTTGGCGATTTTTCGTGGGTGTTAGCCCACGGATCGCTGGGGGGGCGCTGGCTCCGGAAATTATTTTGGGCCGAGCCCCTCGGGGGCGTCCTTGACGAGCTGCTAAGCGGATCCATGGGCTCCTTGGGGCCGTTGGGAGGTTTTGAGGGCGTCCCAGAGGCGAAAGAGTGAAAACGGCAGTTTTTTGGCGATTTTTCGTGGGTGTTAGCCCACGGATCGCTGGGGGGGCGCTGGCTCCGGAAATTATTTTGGGCCGAGCCCCTCGGGGGCGTCCCTGACAAGCTGTTAAGCGGATCCATGGGCTCCTTGGGGCCGTTGGGAGGTTTTGAGGGCGTCCCAGAGGCGAAAGAGTGAAAACGGCAGTTTTTTGGCGATTTTTCGTGGGTGTTAGCCCACGGATCGCTGGGGGGGCGCTGGCTCCGGAAATTATTTTGGACCGAGCCCCTCGGGGGCGTCCCTGACGAGCTGTTAAGCGGATCCATGGGCTCCTTGGGGCCGTTGGGAGGTTTTGAGGGCGTCCCAGAGGCGAAAGAGTGAAAACGGCAGTTTTTTGGCGATTTTTCGTGGGTGTTAGCCCACGGATCGCTGGGGGGGCGCTGGCTCCGGAAATTATTTTGGGCCGAGCCCCTCGGGGGCGTCCTTGACGAGCTTCTAAGCGGATCCATGGGCTCCTTGGGGCCGTTGGGAGGTTTTGAGGGCGTCCCAGAGGCGAAAGAGTGAAAACGGCAGTTTTTTGGCTATTTTTCGTAGGTGTTAGCCCACGGATCGCTGGGGGGGCGCTGGCTCCGAAAATTATTTTGGGCCGAGCCCCTCGGGGGCGTCCCTGACAAGCTGTTAAGCGGATACATGGGCTCCTTGGGGCCGTTGGGAGGTTTTGAGGGCGTCCCAGAGGCGAAAGAGTGAAAACGGCAGTTTTTTGGCGATTTTTCGTGGGTGTTAGCCCACGGATCGCTGGGGGGGCGCTGGCTCCGGAAATTATTTTGGGCCGAGCCCCTCGGGGGCGTCCTTGACGAGCTGCTAAGCGGATCCATGGGCTCCTTGGGGCCGTTGGGAGGTTTTGAGGGCGTCCCAGAGGCGAAAGAGTGAAAACGGCAGTTTTTTGGCTATTTTTCGTAGGTGTTAGCCCACGGATCGCTGGGGGGGCGCTGGCTCCGGAAATTATTTTGGGCCGAGCCCCTCGGGGGCGTCCCTGACAAGCTGTTAAGTGGATACATGGGCTCCTTGGGGCCGTTGGGAGGTTTTGAGGGCGTCCCAGAGGCGAAAGAGTGAAAACGGCAGTTTTTTGGCGATTTTTCGTGGGTGTTAGCCCACGGATCGCTGGGGGGCGCTGGCTCCGAAAATTATTTTGGACCGAGCCCCTCGGGGGCGTCCCTGATGAGCTGTTAAGCGGATCCATGGGCTCCTTGGGGCCGTTGGGAGGTTTTGAGGGCGTCCCAGAGGCGAAAGAGTGAAAATGGCAGTTTTTTGGCGATTTTTCGTGGGTGTTAGCCCACGGATCGCTGTGGGGCGCTGGCTCCGGAAATTATTTTGGGCCGAGCCCCTCGGGGGCGTCCCTGACGAGCTGTTAAGCGGATCCATGGGCTACTTGGGGCCGTTGGGAGGTTTTGAGGGCGTCCCAGAGGCGAAAGAGTGAAAACGGCAGTTTTTTGGCGATTTTTCGTGGGTGTTAGCCCACGGATCGCTGGGGGGGCGCTGGCTCCGGAAATTATTTTGGGCCGAGCCCCTCGGGGGCGTCCCTGACGAGCTGTTAAGCGGATACATGGGTTCCTTGGGGCCTTTGGGAGGTTTTGAGGGCGTCCCAGAGGCGAAAGAGTGAAAACGGCAGTTTTTTGGCGATTTTTCGTGGGTGTTAGCCCACGGATCGCTGGGGGGGCGCTGGCTCCGGAAATTATTTTGGGCCAAGCCCCTCGGGGGCGTCCCTGACGAGCTGTTAAGCGGATCCATGGGCTCCTTGGGGCCGTTGGGATGTTTTGAGGGCGTCCCAGAGGCGAAAGAGTGAAAACGACAGTTTTTTGGCGATTTTTCGTGGGTGTTAGCCCACGGATCGCTGGGGGGGCGCTGGCTCCGGAAATTATTTTGGGCCGAGCCCCTCGGGGGCGTCCCTGATGAGCTGTTAAGTGGATCCATGGGATCCTTGGGGCCGTTGGGAGGTTTTGAGGGCGTCCCAGAGGCGAAAGAGTGAAAACGGCAGTTTTTTGGCGATTTTTCGTGGGTGTTAGCCCACGGATCGCTGGGGGGGCGCTGGCTCCGGAAATTATTTTGGGCCGAGCCCCTCGGGGGCGTCCTTGACGAGGTGCTAAGCTGATCCATGGGCTCCTTGGGGCCGTTGGGAGGTTTTGAGGGCGTCCCAGAGGCGAAAGAGTGAAAACGGCAGTTTTTTGGCTATTTTTCGTAGGTGTTAGCCCATGGATCGCTGGGGGGGCGCTGGCTCCGGAAATTATTTTGGGCCGAGCCCCTCGGGGGCGTCCTTGACGAGCTGCTAAGCGGATCCATGGGCTCCTTGGGGCCGTTGGGAGGTTTTGAGGGCGTCCCAGAGGCGAAAGAGTGAAAACGGCAGTTTTTTTGCGATTTTTCGTGGGTGTTAGCCCACGGATCGCTGGGGGGGCGCTGGCTCCGGAAATTATTTTGGGACGAGCCCCTCGGGGGCGTCCCTGACGAGCTGTTAAGCGGATCCATGGGCTCCTTGGGGCTGTTGGGAGGTTTTGAGGGCGTCCCAGAGGCGAAAGAGTGAAAACGGCAGTTTTTTGGCGATTTTTCGTGGGTGTTAGCCCACGGATCGCTGGGGGGGGCGCTGGCTCCGGAAATTATTTTGGGCCGAACCCCTCGGGGGCGTCCCTGACGAGCTATTAAGCGGATCCATGGGCTACTTGGGGCCGTTGGGAGGTTTTGAGGGCGTCCCAGAGGCAAAAGAGTGAAAACGGCAGTTTTTTGGCGATTTTTCGTGGGTGTTAGCCCACGGATCGCTGGGGGGCGCTGGCTCCGGAAATTATTTTGGGCCGAGCCCCTCGGGGGCGTCCTTGACGAGCTGCTAAGCGGATCCATGGGCTCCTTGGGGCCGTTAGGAGGTTTTGAGGGCGTCCCAGAGGCGAAAGAGTGAAAACGGCAGTTTTTTGGCAATTTTTCGTGGGTGTTAGCCCACGGATCGCTGGGGGGGCGCTGGCTCCGGAAATTATTTTGGACCGAGCCCCTCGGGGGCGTCCCTGACGAGCTGTTAAGCGGATCCATGGGCTCCTTGGGGCCGTTGGGAGGTTTTGAGGGCGTCCCAGAGGCGAAAGAGTGAAAACGACAGTTTTTTGGCGATTTTTCGTGGGTGTTAGCCCACGGATCGCTGGGGGGGCGCTGGCTCCGGAAATTATTTTGGGCCGAGCCCCTCGGGGGCGTCCTTGACGAGGTGCTAAGCTGATCCATGGGCTCCTTGGGGCCGTTGGGAGGTTTTGAGGGCGTCCCAGAGGCGAAAGAGTGAAAACGGCAGTTTTTTGGCTATTTTTCGTAGGTGTTAGCCCATGGATCGCTGGGGGGGCGCTGGCTCCGGAAATTATTTTGGGCCGAGCCCCTCGGGGGCATCCCTGACAAGCTTTTAAGCGGATCCATGGGCTCCTTGGGGCCGTTGGGAGGTTTTGAGGGCGTCCCAGAGGAGAAAGAGTGAAAACGGCAGTTTTTTGGCGATTTTTCGTGGGTGTTAGCCCACGGATCGCTGGGGGGGCGCTGGCTCCGGAAATTATTTTGGACCGAGCCCCTCGGGGGCGTCCCTGACGAGCTGTTAAGCGGATCCATGGGCTCCTTGGGGCCGTTGGGAGGTTTTGAGGGCGTCCCAGAGGCGAAAGAGTGAAAATGGCAGTTTTTTGGCGATTTTTCGTGGGTGTTAGCCCACGGATCGCTGGGGGGCGCTGGCTCCGGAAATTATTTTGGGCCGAGCCCCTCGGGGGCGTCCCTGACGAGCTGTTAAGCGGATCCATGGGCTACTTGGGGCCGTTGGGAGGTTTTGAGGGCGTCCCAGAGGCGAAAGAGTGAAAACGACAGTTTTTTGGCGATTTTTCGTGGGTGTTAGCCCACGGATCGCTGGGGGGGCGCTGGCTCCAGAAATTATTTTGGGCCGAGCCCCTCGGGGGCGTCCCTGACGAGCTGTTAAGCGGATCCATGGGTTCCTTGGGGCCTTTGGGAGGTTTTGAGAGCGTCCCAGAGGCGAAAGAGTGAAAACGGCAGTTTTTTGGCGATTTTTCATGGGTGTTAGCCCACGGATCGCTGGGGGGGCGCTGGCTCCGGAAATTATTTTGGGTCGAGCCCCTCGGGGGCGTCCCTGACAAGCTGTTAAGCGGATCCATGGGCTCCTTGGGGCCGTTGGGAGGTTTTGAGGGCGTCCCAGAGGCGAAAGAGTGAAAACGGCAGTTTTTTGGCGATTTTTCGTGGGTGTTAGCCCACGGATCGCTGGGGGGGCGCTGGCTCCGGAAATTATTTTGGACCGAGCCCCTCGGGGGCGTCCCTGACGAGCTGTTAAGCGGATCCATGGGCTCCTTGGGGCCTTTGGGAGGTTTTGAGGGCGTCCCAGAGGCGAAAGAGTGAAAATGGCAGTTTTTTGGCGATTTTTCGTGGGTGTTAGCCCACGGATCGCTGGGGGGCGCTGGCTCCGGAAATTATTTTGGGCCGAGCCCCTCGGGGGCGTCCCTGACGAGCTGTTAAGCAGATCCATGGGCTCCTTGGGGCCGTTGGGAGGTTTTGAGGGCGTCCCAGAGGCGAAAGAGTGAAAACGGCAGTTTTTTTGCGATTTTTCGTGGGTGTTAGCCCACGGATCGCTGGCTCCAGAAATTATTTTGGGCCGAGCCCCTCGGGGGCGTCCCTGACGAGCTGTTAAGCGGATCCATGGGTTCCTTGCGGCCTTTGGGAGGTTTTGAGGGCATCCCAGAGGCGAAAGAGTGAAAACGACAGTTTTTTGGCGATTTTTCGTGGGTGTTAGCCCACGGATCGCTGGGGGGGCGCTGGATCCGGAAATTATTTTGGGCCGAGCCCCTCGGGGGCGTCCCTGACGAGCTGTTAAGCGGATCCATGGGCTCCTTGGGGCCGTTGGGATGTTTTGAGGGCGTCCCAGAGGCGAAAGAGTGAAAACGGCAGTTTTTTGGCGATTTTTCGTGGGTGTTAGCCCACGGATCGCTGGGGGGGCGCTGGCTCCGGAAATTATTTTGGGCCGAGCCCCTCGGGGGCGTCCCTGATGAGCTGTTAAGCGGATCCATGGGATCCTTGGGGCCGTTGGGAGGTTTTGAGGGCGTCCCAGAGGCGAAAGAGTGAAAACGGCAGTTTTTTTGCAATTTTTCGTGGGTGTTAGCCCACGGATCGCTGGCTCCGGAAATTATTTTGGGACGAGCCCCTCGGGGGCGTCCCTGACGAGCTGTTAAGTGGATCCATGGGCTCCTTGGGGCCGTTGGGAGGTTTTGAGGGCGTCCCAGAGGTGAAAGAGTGAAAACGGCAGTTTTTTGGCGATTTTTCGTGGGTGTTAGCCCACGGATCGCTGGGGGGCCCCGGCTCCGGAAATTATTTTGGGCCGAGCCCCTCGGGGGCATCCCTGACGAGCTATTAAGCGGATCCATGGGCTACTTGGGGCCGTTGGGAGGTTTTGAGGGCGTCCCAGAGGCGAAAGAGTGAAAACGACAGTTTTTTGGCAATTTTTCGTGGGTGTTAGCCCACGGATCGCTGGGGGGGCGCTGGCTCCAAAAATTATTTTGGACCGAGCCCCTCGGGGGCGTCCCTGACGAGCTGTTAAGCGGATCCATGGGCTCCTTGGGGCCGTTGGGAGGTTTTGAGGGCGTCCCAGAGGTGAAAGAGTGAAAACGGCAGTTTTTTGGCGATTTTTCGTGGGTGTTAGCCCACGGATCGCTGGGGGGGCGCTGGCTCCGGAAATTATTTTGGGCCGAGCCCCTCGGGGGAGTCCTTGACGAGCTGCTAAGCGGATCCATGGGTTCCTTGCGGCCTTTGGGAGGTTTTGAGGGCATCCCAGAGGCGAAAGAGTGAAAACGACAGTTTTTTGGCGATTTTTCGTGGGTGTTAGCCCACGGATCGCTGGGGGGGCGCTGGCTCCGGAAATTATTTTGGGCCGAGCCCCTCGGGGGCGTCCCTGACGAGCTGTTAAGCGGATCCATGGGCTCCTTGGGGCCGTTGGGATGTTTTGAGGGCGTCCCAGAGGCGAAAGAGTGAAAACGGCAGTTTTTTGGCGATTTTTCGTGGGTGTTAGCCCACGGATCGCTGGGGGGGCGCTGGCTCCGGAAATTATTTTGGGCCGAGCCCCTCGGGGGCGTCCCTGATGAGCTGTTAAGCGGATCCATGGGATCCTTGGGGCCGTTGGGAGGTTTTGAGGGCGTCCCAGAGGCGAAAGAGTGAAAACGGCAGTTTTTTTGCAATTTTTCGTGGGTGTTAGCCCACGGATCGCTGGCTCCGGAAATTATTTTGGGACGAGCCCCTCGGGGGCGTCCCTGACGAGCTGTTAAGTGGATCCATGGGCTCCTTGGGGCCGTTGGGAGGTTTTGAGGGCGTCCCAGAGGTGAAAGAGTGAAAACGGCAGTTTTTTGGCGATTTTTCGTGGGTGTTAGCCCACGGATCGCTGGGGGGGCGCTGGCTCCGGAAATTATTTTGGGCCGAGCCCCTCGGGGGCATCCCTGACGAGCTATTAAGCGGATCCATGGGCTACTTGGGGCCGTTGGGAGGTTTTGAGGGCGTCCCAGAGGCGAAAGAGTGAAAACGACAGTTTTTTGGCAATTTTTCGTGGGTGTTAGCCCACGGATCGCTGGGGGGGCGCTGGCTCCAAAAATTATTTTGGACCGAGCCCCTCGGGGGCGTCCCTGACGAGCTGTTAAGCGGATCCATGGGCTCCTTGGGGCCGTTGGGAGGTTTTGAGGGCGTCCCAGAGGCGAAAGAGTGAAAACGGCAGTTTTTTGGCGATTTTTCGTGGGTGTTAGCCCACGGATCGCTGGGGGGGCGCTGGCTCCGGAAATTATTTTGGGCCGAGCCCCTCGGGGGAGTCCTTGACGAGCTACTAAGCGGATCCATGGGCTCCTTGGGGCCGTTGGGAGGTTTTGAGGGCGTCCCAGAGGCGAAAGAGTGAAAACGGCAGTTTTTTGGCGATTTTTCGTGGGTGTTAGCCCACGGATCGCTGGGGGGGCGCTGGCTCCGGAAATTATTTTGGGCCGAGCCCCTCGGGGGCGTCCCTGACAAGCTGTTAAGCAGATCCATGGGCTCCTTGGGGCCGTTGGGAGGTTTTGAGGGCGTCCCAGAGGCGAAAGAGTGAAAACGGCAGTTTTTTGGCGATTTTTCGTGGGTGTTAGCCCACGGATCGCTGGGGGGGCGCTGGCTCCGGAAATTATTTTGGGCCGAGCCCCTCGAGGGCGTCCCTGACGAGCTGTTAAGCGGATCCATGGGCTACTTGGGGCCGTTGGGAGGTTTTGAGGGCGTCCCAGAGGCGAAAGAGTGAAAACGGCAGTTTTTTGGCGATTTTTCGTGGGTGTTAGCCCACGGATCGCTGGGGGCGCTGGCTCCGGAAATTATTTTGGGCCGAGCCCCTCGAGGGCGTCCCTGACGAGCTGTTAAGCGGATCCATGGGCTACTTGGGGCCGTTGGGAGGTTTTGAGGGCGTCCTAGAGGCGAAAGAGTGAAAACAGCAGTTTTTTGGCGATTTTTCGTGGGTGTTAGCCCACGGATCGCTGGGGGGGCGCTGGCTCCGAAAATTATTTTGGGCCGAGCCCCTCGGGGGAGTCCCTGACAAGCTGTTAAGCGGATCCATGGGCTCCTTGGGGCCGTTGGGAGGTTTTGAGGGCGTCCCAGAGGCGAAAGAGTGAAAACGGCAGTTTTTTGGCGATTTTTTGTGGGTGTTAGCCCACGGATCGCTGGGGGGGCGCTGGCTCCGGAAATTATTTTGGACCGAGCCCCTAGGGGGCGTCCCTGACGAGCTGTTAAGCGGATCCATGGGCTCCTTGGGGCCGTTGGGAGGTTTTGAGGGCGTCCCAGAGGCGAAAGAGTGAAAATGGCAGTTTTTTGGCGATTTTTCGTGGGTGTTAGCCCACGGATCGCTGGGGGGCGCTGGCTCCGGAAATTATTTTGGGCCGAGCCCCTCGAGGGCGTCCCTGACGAGCTGTTAAGCGGATCCATGGGCTACTTGGGGCCGTTGGGAGGTTTTGAGGGCGTCCCAGAGGCGAAAGAGTGAAAACGGCAGTTTTTTGGCGATTTTTCGTGGGTGTTAGCCCACGGATCGCTGGGGGGGCGCTGGCTCCGGAAATTATTTTGGGCCGAGCCCCTCGGGGGCGTCCCTGACGAGCTTTTAAGCGGATCCATGGGCTCCTTGGGGCCTTTGGGAGGTTTTGAGGGCGTCCCAGAGGCGAAAGAGTGAAAACGGCAGTTTTTTGGCGATTTTTCGTGGGTGTTAGCCCACGAATGGCTGGGGGGGCGCTGGCTTCGGAAATTATTTTGGGCCGAGCCCCTCGGGGGCGTCCCTGACGAGCTGTTAAGCGGATCCATGGGCTCCTTGGGGCCGTTGGGATGTTTTGAGGGCGTCCCAGAGGTGAAAGAGTGAAAACGGCAGTTTTTTGGCGATTTTTCGTGGGTGTTAGCCCACGGATCGCTGGGGGGGCGCTGGCTCCGGAAATTATTTTGGGCCGAGCCCCTCGGGGGCGTCCCTGATGAGCTGTTAAGCGGATCCATGGGCTCCTTGGGGCCGTTGGGAGGTTTTGAGGGCGTCCCAGAGGCGAAAGAGTGAAAACGGCAGTTTTTTTGCGATTTTTCGTGGGTGTTAGCCCACGGATCGCTGGCTCCGAAAATTATTTTGGGCCGAGCCCCTCAGGGGCGTCCCTGACGAGCTGTTAAGCGGATCCATGGGCTCCTTGGGGCCGTTGGGATGTTTTGAGGGCGTCCCAGAGGCGAAAGAGTGAAAACGGCAGTTTTTTGGCGATTTTTCGTGGGTGTTAGCCCACGGATCGCTGGGGGGGCGCTGGCTCCGGAAATTATTTTGGGTCGAGCCCCTCGGGGGCATCCCTGACAAGCTGTTAAGCGGATCCATGGGCTCTTTGGGGCTGTTGGGAGGTTTTGAGGGCGTCCCAGAGGCGAAAGAGTGAAAACGGCAGTTTTTTGGCAATTTTTCGTGGGTGTTAGCCCACGGTTCGCTGGGGGGGCGCTGGCTCCGGAAATTATTTTGGACCGAGCCCCTCGGGGGCGTCCCTGATGAGCTGTTAAGTGGATCCATGGGCTCCTTGGGGCCGTTGGGAGGTTTTGAGGGCGTCCCATAGGCGAAAGAGTGAAAACGGCAGTTTTTTGGCGATTTTTCGTGGGTGTTAGCCCACAGATCGCTGGGGGGGCGCTGGCTCCGGAAATTATTTTGGGCCGAGCCCCTCGGGGGCGTCCCTGACGAGCTGTTAAGCGGATCCATGGGCTCCTTGGGGCCGTTGGGAGGTTTTGAGTGCGTCCCAGAGGCGAAAGAGTGAAACCGGCAGTTTTTTGTCGATTTTTCGTGGGTGTTAGCCCACGGATCGCTGGGGGGGCGCTGGCTCCGGAAATTATTTTGGGCCGAGCCCCTCGGGGGCATCCCTGACAAGCTGTTAAGCGGATCCATGGGCTCCTTGGGGCCGTTGGGAGGTTTTGAGGGCGTCCCAGTGGCGAAAGAGTGAAAACGGCAGTTTTTTGGCAATTTTTCGTGGGTGTTAGCCCACGGATCGCTGGGGGGGCGCTGGCTCCGGAAATTATTTTGGGCCGAGCCCCTCGGGGGAGTCCCTGACGAGCTATTAAGCGAATCCATGGGCTCCTTGGGGCCGTTGGGAGGTTTTGAGGGCGTCCCAGAGGCGAAAGAGTGAAAACGGCAGTTTTTTGGCGATTTTTCGTGGGTGTTAGCCCACGGATCGCTCGGGGGGCGCTGGCTCCGAAAATTATTTTGGACCGAGCCCCTCGGGGGCGTCCCTGACGAGCTGTTAAGAGGATCCATGGGCTCCTTGGGGCCGTTGGGAGGTTTTGAGGGCGTCCCAGAGGCGAAAGAGTGAAAACGGCAGTTTTTTGGCGATTTTTCGTGGGTGTTAGCCCACGGATCGCTGGGGGGCGCTGGCTCTGAAAATTATTTTGGGCCGAGCCCCTCGGGGGTATCCCTGACGAGCTGTTACGCAGATCCATGGGCTCCTTGGGGCCATTGGGAGGTTTTGAGGGCGTCCTAGAGGCGAAAGAGTGAAAACGACAGTTTTTTGGCGATTTTTCGTGGGTGTTTGCCCACGAATCGCTGGGGGGGCGCTGGCTCCGGAAATTATTTTGGGCCGAGCCCCTCGGGGGCGTCCCTGACGAGCTGTTAAGCGGATCCATGGGCTCCTTGGGGCCGTTGGGAGGTTTTGAGGGTGTCCCAGAGGCGAAAGAGTGAAAACGGCAGTTTTTTGGCGATTTTTCGTGGGTGTTAGCCCACGGATCGCTGGGGGGGCGCTGGCTCCGGAAATTATTTTGGGCCGAGCCCCTCGGGGCCGTCCCTGACGAGCTGTTAAGCGGATCCATGGGCTCCTTGGGGCCGTTGGGAGGTTTTGAGGGCGTCCCAGAGGCGAAAGAGTCAAAACGTCAGTTTTTTTGCGATTTTTCGTGGGTGTTAGCCCACGGATCGCTGGGGGGGCGCTGGCTCCGGAAATTATTTTAGGGCCGAGCCCCTCGGGGGAGTCCCTGACGAGCTGTTAAGCGGATCCATGGGCTCCTTGGGGCCGTTGGGAGGTTTTGAGGGCGTCCCAGAGGCGAAAGAGTGAAAACGGCAGTTTTTAGGCGATTTTTAGTGGGTGTTAGCCCACGGATCGCTGGGGGGGCGCTGGCTCTGGAAATTATTTTGGACCAAGCCCCTCGGGGGCGTCCTTGACGAGCTTCTAAGTGGATCCATGGGCTCCTTGGGGCCGTTGGGAGGTTTTGAGGGCGTCCCAGAGGCGAAAGAGTGAAAACGACAGTTTTTTGGCGATTTTTCGTGGGTGTTAGCCCACAGATCGCTGGGGGGGCGCTGGCTCCAGAAATTATTTTGGGCCGAGCCCCTCGGGGGCGTCCCTGACAAGCTGTTAAGCGGATCCATGGGCTCCTTGGGGCCGTTGGGAGGTTTTTAGGGCATCCCAGAGGCGAAAGAGTGAAAACGGCAGTTTTTTGGCGATTTTTCGTGGGTGTTAGCCCACGGATCGTTGGGGGGGCGCTGGCTCCGGAAATTATTTTAGGGACGAGCCCCTCGGGGGCGTCCCTGACGAGCTGTTAAGTGGATCCATGGGCTCCTTGGGGCCGTTGGGAGGTTTTGAGGGCGTCCCAGAGGCGAAAGAGTGAAAACGGCAGTTTTTTGGCGATTTTTCGTGGGTGTTAGCCCACGGATCGCTGGGGGGGCGCTGGCTCCGGAAATTATTTTGGGCCGAGCCCCTCGGGGTTGTCCCTGACGAGCTGTTAAGAGGATCCATGGGCTCCTTGGGGCCGTTGGGAGGTTTTGAGGGCGTCCCAGAGGCGAAAGAGTGAAAACGGCAGTTTTTTGGCAATTTTTCGTGGGTGTTAGCCCACGGATCGCTGGGGGGGCGCTGGCTCCGGAAATTATTTTGGGCCGAGCCCCTCGAGGGCGTCCCTGACGAGCTGTCAAGCGGATCCATGGGCTCCTTGGGGCCGTTGGGAGGTTTTGAGGGCGTCCCAGAGGCGAAAGAGTGAAAACGGCAGTTTTTTGGCGATTTTTCGTGGGTGTTAGCCCACGGATCGCTGGGGGGGCGGGTTCTCCAGAAATTATTTTGGGCCGAACCCCTCGGGGGCGTCCCTGACGAGCTGTTAAGCGGATCCATGGGCTCCTTGGGGCCGTTGGGAGGTTTTGAGGGCGTCCCAGAGGCGAAAGAGTGAAAACGGCAGTTTTTTGGAGATTTTTCGTGGGTGTGAGCCCACGGATCGCTGGGGGGGCGCTGGCTCCGGAAATTATTTTGGGCCGAGCCCCTCGGGGGCGTCCCTGACGAGCTGTTAAGCGGATCCATGGGCTCCTTGGAGCCGTTGGGAGGTTTTGAGGGCGTCCCAGAGGCGAAAGAGTGAAAACGGCAGTTATTTGGCGATTTTTCGTGGGTGTTAGCCCACGGATCGCTGGGGGGGCGCTGGCTCCGGAAATTATTTTGGGCCGAGCCCCTCGGGTCCGTCTCTGACGAGCTGGTAAGCGGATCCATGGGCTCCTTGGGGCCGTTGGGAGGTTTTGAGGGCGTCCCAGAGGTGAAAGAGTGAAAACGGCAGTTTTTTGGCGATTTTTCGTGGGTGTTAGCCCACGGATCGCTGGGGGGGCGCTGGCTCCGGAAATTATTTTGGGCCGATCCCCTCAGGGGTGTCCCTGACGAGCTGTTAAGCGGATCCATGGGCTCCTTGGGGCCGTTGGGAGGTATTGAGGGCGTCCCAGAGGCGAAAGAGTGAAAGCGGCAGTTTTTTGGCGATTTTTAGTGGGTGTTAGCCCACGGATCGCTGGGGGGGTGCTGGCTCCGGAAATTATTTTGGGACGAGCCCCTCGGGGGCGTCCTTGACGAGCTGCTAAGTGGATCCATGGGCTCCTTGGGGCCGTTGGGAGGTTTTGAGGGCGTCCCAGAGGCGAAAGAGTGAAAACAACAGTTTTTTGGCGATTTTTCGTGGGTGTTAGCCCACGGATCGCTGGGGGGGCGCTGGCTCTAAAAATTATTTTGGGCCGAGCCCCTCGGGGGCGTCCCTGACAAGCTGTTAAGCGGATCCATGGGCTCCTTGGGGCCGTTGGGAGGTTTTTAGGGCATCCCAGAGGCGAAAGAGTGAAAACGGCAGTTTTTTGGCGATTTTTCGTGGGTGTTAGCCCACGGATCGCTGGGGGGGCGCTGGCTCCGGAAATTATTTTAGGGCCGAGCCCCTCGGGGGCATCCCTGACGAGCTGTTAAGCAGATCCATGGGCTCCTTGGGGCCGTTGGGAGGTTTTGAGGGCGTCCCAGAGGCGAAAGAGTGAAAACGGCAGTTTTTTGGCAATTTTTCGTGGGTGTTAGCCCACGGATCGCTGGGGGGGCGCTGGCTTCGGTAATTATTTTGGGCCGAGCCCCTCGAGGGAGTCCCTGACGAGCTGTCAAGCGGATCCATGGGCTCCTTGGGGCCGTTGGGAGGTTTTGAGGGCGTCCCAGAGGCGAAAGAGTGAAAACGGCAGTTTTTTGGCGATTTTTCGTGGGTGTTAGCCCACGGATCGCTGGGGGGGCGGGTGCTCCGGAAATTATTTTGGGCCGAACCCCTCGGGGGCATCCCTGACGAGCTGTTAAGCGGATCCATGGGCTCCTTGGGGCCGTTGGGAGGTTTTGAGGGCGTCCCAGAGGCGAAAGAGTGAAAACGGCAGTTTTTTGGAGATTTTTCATGGGTGTTAGCCCACGGATCGTTGGGGGGGCGCTGGCTCCGAAAATTATTTTGGGCCGAGCCCCTCGGGGGAGTCCCTGACGAGCTGTTAAGTGGATCCATGGGCTCCTTGGGGCCGTTGGGAGGTTTTGAGGGCGTCCCAGAGGCGAAAGAGTGAAAACGGCAGTTTTTTGGCGAATTTTCGTGGGTGTTAGCCCACGGATCGCTGGGGGGGCGCTGGCTCCGGAAATTATTTTGGGCCGAGCCCCTCGGGGGCGTCCCTGACGAGCTGTTAAGCGGATCCATGGGCTCCTTGGGGCCGTTGGGAGGTTTTGAGGGCGTCCCAGAGGCGAAAGAGTGAAAACGGCAGTTTTTTGGCGATTTTTCGTGGGTGTTAGCCCACGGATCGCTGGGGGGGCGCTGGCTCCGGAAATTATTTTGGGCCGAGCCCCTCGGGGCCGTCCCTGACGAGCTGGTAAGCGTATCCATGGGCTCCTTGGGGCCGTTGGGAGGTTTTGAGGGCGTCCCAGAGGCGAAAGAGTGAAAACGGCAGTTTTTTGGCGATTTTTCGTGGGTGTTAGCCCACGGATCGCTGGGGGGGCGCTGGCTCCGGAAATTATTTTGGGCCGAGCCCCTCGGGGGCGTCCCTGACGAGCTGTTAAGCGGATCCATGGGCTCCTTGGGGCCGTTGGGAGGTTTTAAGGGCGTCCCAGAGGTGAAAGAGTGAAAACGACAGTTTTTTGGCGATTTTTCGTGGGTGTTAGCCCACGGATCGCTGGGGGGGCGCTGGCTCCAAAAATTATTTTGGGCCGAACCCCTCGGGGGCGTCCCTGACAAGCTGTTAAGCGGATCCATGGGCTCCTTGGGGCCGTTGGGAGGTTTTTAGGGCATCCCAGAGGCGAAAGAGTGAAAACGGCAGTTTTTTGGCAATTTTTCGTGGGTGTTAGCCCACGGTTCGCTGGGGGGGCGCTGGCTACGGAAATTATTTTAGGGCCGAGCCCCTCGGGGGAATCCCTGACGAGCTGTTAAGCGGATCCATGGGCTCCTTGGGGCCGTTGGGAGGTTTTGAGGGCGTCCCAGAGGCGAAAGAGTGAAAACGGCAGTTTTTTGGCGAATTTTCGTGGGTGTTAGCCCACGGATCGCTGGGGGGGAGCTGGCTCCGGAAATTATTTTGGGCCGAGCCCCTCGGGGGCGTCCCTGACGAGCTGTTAAGCGGATCCATGGGCTCCTTGGGGCCGTTGGGAGGTTTTGAGGGCGTCCCAGAGGCGAAAGAGTGAAAACGGCAGTTTTTTGGCAATTTTTCGTGGGTGTTAGCCCACGGATCGCTGGGGGGGCGCTGCCTCCAGAAATTATTTTGGGCCGAGCCCCTCGAGGATGTCCCTGACGAGATGTTAAGTGGATCCATGGGCTCCTTGGGGCCGTTGGGAGGTTTTAAAGGCGTCCGAGAGGCGAAAGAGTGAAAACGACAGTTTTTTGGTGATTTTCCGTGGGTGTTAACCCACGGATCGCTGGGGTGGCGCTGGCTCCGGAAATTATTTTGGGCCGAGCCCCTCGGGGGAGTCCCTGACGATCTGTTAAGCGGATCCATGGGCTCCCTGGGTCCGTTGGGAGGTTTTAAGGGCGTCCCAGAGGCGAAAGAGTGAAAACGGCAGTTTTTTGGAGATTTTCCGTGGGTGTTAGCCCACGGATCGCTGGGGTGGCGCTGGCTCCGGAAATTATTTTGGGCCGAGCCCCTCGGAGGCATCCCTGACGAGCTGTTAAGCGGATCCATGGGTTCCCTGGGTCCGTTGGGAGGTTTTAAGGGCGTCCCAGAGGCGAAAGAGTGAAAACGGCAGTTTTTTGGCGATTTTCCGTGGGTGTTAGCCCACGGATCGCTGGGGTGGCGCTGGCTCCGCAAATTATTTTAGGCCGAGCCCCTCGGGGGCGTCCCTGACGAGCTTTTAAGCGGATCCATGGGCTCCCTGGTTCCGTTGGGAGGTTTTAAGGGCGTCCCAGAGGCGAAAGAGTGAAAATGGCAGTTTTTTGGCGATTTTCCTTGGGTGTTAGCCCACGGATCGCTGGGGTGGCGCTGGCTTCGGAAATTATTTTGGATCGAGCCCCTCGGGGGCGTCCCTGACGAGCTTTTAAGCGGATCCATAGGATCCCTGGGTCCGTTGGGAGGTTTTAAGGGCGTCCCAGAGGCGAAAGAGTGAAAACGGCAGTGTTTTGGCGATTTTTCGTGGGTGTTAGCCCACGGATCGCTGGGGTGGCGCTGGCTCCGAAAATTTTTTTGGGCCGAGCCCCTCGGGGGCGTCCCTGACGAGCTGTTAAGCGGATCCATGGGCTCCCCGGGTCCGTTGGGAGGTTTTAAGGGCGTCCCAGAGGCGAAAGAGTGAAAACGACAATTTTTTGGCGATTTTCCGTGGGTGTTAGCCCACGGATCGCTGGGGTGGCGCTGGCTCCGGAAATTATTTTGGGCCGAACCCCTCGGGGGCGTCCCTTACGAGCTGTTAAGCGGATCCATGGGCTCCCTGGGTCCGTTGGGAGGTTTTAAAGGCGTCCCAGAGGCGAAAGAGTGAAAACGGCAGTTTTTTGGCGATTTTCCGTGGGTGTTAGCTTACGAATCGCTGGGGTGGCGCTGGCTCCAAAAATTATTTTGGGCCGAGCCCCTCGGGGGCGTCCCTGACGAGCTGTTAAGCGGATCCATGGGCTCCCTGGTTCCGTTGGGAGGTTTTAAGGGCGTCCCAGAGGCGAAAGAGTGAAAACGGCAGTTTTTTGACGATTTTCCGTGGGTGTTATCCCACGGATCGCTGGGGTGGCGCTGGCTCCGGAAATTATTTTGGGCCGAGCCCCTCGGGGGCGTCCCTGACAAGCTGTTAAGCGGATCCATGGGCTCCCTGGGTCCTTTGGGAGGTTTTAAGGGCGTCCCAGAGGCGAAAGAGTGAAAACGGCAGTTTTTTGGCGATTTTCCGTGGGTGTTAGCCCACGGATCGCTGGGGTGGCGCTGGCTCCGGAAATTATTTTGGGCCGAGCCCCTCGGGGGCGTCCCTGACGAGCTGTTAAACGGATCCATGGGCTCCCTGGGTCCGTTGGGAGGTTTTAAGGGCGTCCCAGAGGCGAAAGAGTGAAAACGGCAGTTTTTTGGCGATTTTCCGTGGGTGTTAGCCCACTGATCGCTGGGGTGGCGCTGGCTCCGAAAATTATTTTGGGCCGAGCCCCTCGGGGGCGTCCCTGACGAGCTGTTAAGCGGATCCATGGGATCCCTGGGTCCGTTGGGAGGTTTTAAGGGCGTCCCAGAGGCGAAAGAGTGAAAACGGCAGTTTTTTGGCGATTTTCCTTGGGTGTTAGCCCACGGATCGCTGGGGTGGCGCTGGCTTCGGAAATTATTTTGGATCGAGCCCCTCGGGGGCGTCCCTGACGAGCTTTTAAGCGGATCCATAGGATCCCTGGGTCCGTTGGGAGGTTTTAAGGGCGTCCCAGAGGCGAAAGAGTGAAAACGGCAGTGTTTTGGCGATTTTTCGTGGGTGTTAGCCCACGGATCGCTGGGGTGGCGCTGGCTCCGAAAATTTTTTTGGGCCGAGCCCCTCGGGGGCGTCCCTGACGAGCTGTTAAGCGGATCCATGGGCTCCCCGGGTCCGTTGGGAGGTTTTAAGGGCGTCCCAGAGGCGAAAGAGTGAAAACGACAATTTTTTGGCGATTTTCCGTGGGTGTTAGCCCACGGATCGCTGGGGTGGCGCTGGCTCCGGAAATTATTTTGGGCCGAACCCCTCGGGGGCGTCCCTTACGAGCTGTTAAGCGGATCCATGGGCTCCCTGGGTCCGTTGGGAGGTTTTAAAGGCGTCCCAGAGGCGAAAGAGTGAAAACGGCAGTTTTTTGGCGATTTTCCGTGGGTGTTAGCTTACGAATCGCTGGGGTGGCGCTGGCTCCAAAAATTATTTTGGGCCGAGCCCCTCGGGGGCGTCCCTGACGAGCTGTTAAGCGGATCCATGGGCTCCCTGGTTCCGTTGGGAGGTTTTAAGGGCGTCCCAGAGGCGAAAGAGTGAAAACGGCAGTTTTTTGACGATTTTCCGTGGGTGTTATCCCACGGATCGCTGGGGTGGCGCTGGCTCCGGAAATTATTTTGGGCCGAGCCCCTCGGGGGCGTCCCTGACAAGCTGTTAAGCGGATCCATGGGCTCCCTGGGTCCTTTGGGAGGTTTTAAGGGCGTCCCAGAGGCGAAAGAGTGAAAACGGCAGTTTTTTGGCGATTTTCCGTGGGTGTTAGCCCACGGATCGCTGGGGTGGCGCTGGCTCCGGAAATTATTTTGGGCCGAGCCCCTCGGGGGCGTCCCTGACGAGCTGTTAAACGGATCCATGGGCTCCCTGGGTCCGTTGGGAGGTTTTAAGGGCGTCCCAGAGGCGAAAGAGTGAAAACGGCAGTTTTTTGGCGATTTTCCGTGGGTGTTAGCCCACTGATCGCTGGGGTGGCGCTGGCTCCGAAAATTATTTTGGGCCGAGCCCCTCGGGGGCGTCCCTGACGAGCTGTTAAGCGGATCCATGGGCTCCCTGGGTCCGTTGGGAGGTTTTAAGGGCGTCCCAGAGGCGAAAGAGTGAAAACGGCAGTTTTTTGGCGATTTTTCGTGGGTGTTAGCCCACGGATCGCTGGGGTGGCGCTGGCTCCGGGAATTATTTTGGGCCGAGCCCCTCGGGGGCATCCCTGACGAGCTGTTAAGCGGATCCATGGGCTCCCTGGGTCCGTTGGGAGGTTTTAAGGGCGTCCCAGAGGCGAAAGATAGAAAACGATAGTTTTTTGGCAATTTTCCGTGGGTGTTAGCCCACGGATCGCTGGGGTGGCGCTGGCTCCGGAAATTATTTTGGGTCGAGCCCCTCGGGGGCGTCCCTGACGAGCTGTTAAGCGGATCCATGGGATCCCTGGGTCCATTGGGAGGTTTTAAGGGCGTCCCAGAGGCGAAAGAGTGAAAACGGCAGTTTTTTGGCGATTTTCCGTGGGTGTTAGCCCACGGATCGCTGGGGTGGAGCTGGCTCCGGAAATTATTTTGGGCCGAGCCCCTCGGGGGCGTCCCTGACGAGCTGTTAAGCGGATCCATGGGCTCCCTGGGTCCTTTGGGAGGTTTTAAGGGCGTCCCAGAGGCGAAAGAGTGAAAACGGCAGTTTTTTGGCGATTTTCCGTGGGTGTTAGCCCACGGATCGCTGGGGTGGCGCTGGCTCCGGAAATTATTTTGGGCCGACCCCCTCGGGGGCATCCCTGACGAGCTTTTAAGCGGATCCATGGGCTCCCTGGGTCCGTTGGGAGGTTTTAAGGGCGTCCCAGAGGCGAAAGAGTGAAAACGGCAGTTTTTTGGCGATTTTCCATGGGTGTTAGCCCACGGTTCGCTGGGGTGGCGCTGGCTCCAAAAATTATTTTGGGCCGAGCCCCTCGGGGGCGTCCCTGACGAGCTGTTAAGCGGATCCATGGGCTCCCTGGGTCCTTTGGGAGGTTTTAAGGGCGTCCCAGAGGCGAAAGAGTGAAAACGGCAGTTTTTTGGCGATTTTCCGTGGGTGTTAGCCCACGGATCGCTGGGGTGGCGCTGGCTCCGGAAATTATTTTGGACCGAGCCCCTCGGGGACGTCCCTGACGAGCTGTTAAGCGGATCCATGGGCTCCCTGGGTCCGTTGGGAGGTTTTAAGGGCGTCCCAGAGGCGAAAGAGTGAAAACGGCAGTTTTTTGGCGATTTTCCGTGGGTGTTAGCCCACGGATCGCTGGGGTGGCGCTGGCTCCGAAAATTATTTTTGGCCGAGCCCCTCGGGGGCGTCCCTGACGAGTTGTTAAGCGGATCCATGGGCTCCCTGGGTCCGTTGGGAGGTTTTAAGGGCGTCCCAGAGGCGAAAGAGTGAAAACGGCAGTTTTTTGGCGATTTTCCGTGGGTGTTAGCCCACGGATCGCTGGGGTGGCGCTGGCTCCGGAAATTATTTTGGGCCGAGCCCCTCGGGGGCGTCCCTCACGAGCTGTTAAGCGGATCCATGGGCTCCCTGGGTCCGTTGGGAGGTTTTAAGGGCGTCCCAGAGGCGAAAGATAGAAAACGGCAGTTTTTTGGCGATTTTCCGTGGGTGTTAGCCCACGGATAGCTGGGGTGGCGCTGGCTCCGGAAATTATTTTGGGCCGAGCCCCTCGGGGGCGTCCCTGACGAGCTGTTAAGCGGATCCATGGGATCCCTGGGTCCGTTGGGAGGTTTTAAGGGCGTCCCAGAGGCGAAAGAGTGAAAACGGCAGTTTTTTGGCGATTTTCCGTGGGTGTTAGCCCACGGATCGCTGGGGTGGCGCTGGCTCCGGAAATTATTTTTGGCCGAGCCCTTCGGGGACGTCCTTGACGAGCCGTTAAGCGGATCCATGGGCTCCCTGGGTCCGTTGGGAGGTTTTAAGGGCGTCCCAGAGGCGAAAGAGTGAAAACGGCAGTTTTTTGGCGATTTTCCGTGGGTGTTAGCCCACGGATCGCTGGGGTGGCGCTGGCTCCGGAAATTATTTTTGGCCGAGCCCCTCGGGGGCGTCCCTGACGAGTTGTTAAGCGGATCCATGGGCTCCCTGGGTCCGTTGGGAGGTTTTAAGGGCGTCCCAGAGGCGAAAGAGTGAAAACGGCAGTTTTTTGGCGATTTTCCGTGGGTGTTAGCCCACGGATCGCTGGGGTGGCGCTGGCTCCGGAAATTATTTTGGGTCGAGCCCCTCGGGGGCGTCCCTGACGAGCTGTTAAGCGGATCCATGGGATCCCTGGGTCCATTGGGAGGTTTTAAGGGCGTCCCAGAGGCGAAAGAGTGAAAACGGCAGTTTTTTGGCGATTTTCCGTGGGTGTTAGCCCACGGATCGCTGGGGTGGAGCTGGCTCCGGAAATTATTTTGGGCCGAGCCCCTCGGGGGCGTCCCTGACGAGCTGTTAAGCGGATCCATGGGCTCCCTGGGTCCTTTGGGAGGTTTTAAGGGCGTCCCAGAGGCGAAAGAGTGAAAACGGCAGTTTTTTGGCGATTTTCCGTGGGTGTTAGCCCACGGATCGCTGGGGTGGCGCTGGCTCCGGAAATTATTTTGGGCCGACCCCCTCGGGGGCGTCCCTGACGAGCTTTTAAGCGGATCCATGGGCTCCCTGGGTCCGTTGGGAGGTTTTAAGGGCGTCCCAGAGGCGAAAGAGTGAAAACGGCAGTTTTTTGGCGATTTTCCATGGGTGTTAGCCCACGGTTCGCTGGGGTGGCGCTGGCTCCAAAAATTATTTTGGGCCGAGCCCCTCGGGGGCGTCCCTGACGAGCTGTTAAGCGGATCCATGGGCTCCCTGGGTCCTTTGGGAGGTTTTAAGGGCGTCCCAGAGGCGAAAGAGTGAAAACGGCAGTTTTTTGGCGATTTTCCGTGGGTGTTAGCCCACGGATCGCTGGGGTGGCGCTGGCTCCGGAAATTATTTTGGACCGAGCCCCTCGGGGACGTCCCTGACGAGCTGTTAAGCGGATCCATGGGCTCCCTGGGTCCGTTGGGAGGTTTTAAGGGCGTCCCAGAGGCGAAAGAGTGAAAACGGCAGTTTTTTGGCGATTTTCCGTGGGTGTTAGCCCACGGATCGCTGGGGTGGCGCTGGCTCCGAAAATTATTTTTGGCCGAGCCCCTCGGGGGCGTCCCTGACGAGTTGTTAAGCGGATCCATGGGCTCCCTGGGTCCGTTGGGAGGTTTTAAGGGCGTCCCAGAGGCGAAAGAGTGAAAACGGCAGTTTTTTGGCGATTTTCCGTGGGTGTTAGCCCACGGATCGCTGGGGTGGCGCTGGCTCCGGAAATTATTTTGGGCCGAGCCCCTCGGGGGCGTCCCTCACGAGCTGTTAAGCGGATCCATGGGCTCCCTGGGTCCGTTGGGAGGTTTTAAGGGCGTCCCAGAGGCGAAAGATAGAAAACGGCAGTTTTTTGGCGATTTTCCGTGGGTGTTAGCCCACGGATAGCTGGGGTGGCGCTGGCTCCGGAAATTATTTTGGGCCGAGCCCCTCGGGGGCGTCCCTGACGAGCTGTTAAGCGGATCCATGGGATCCCTGGGTCCGTTGGGAGGTTTTAAGGGCGTCCCAGAGGCGAAAGAGTGAAAACGGCAGTTTTTTGGCGATTTTCCGTGGGTGTTAGCCCACGGATCGCTGGGGTGGCGCTGGCTCCGGAAATTATTTTTGGCCGAGCCCTTCGGGGACGTCCCTGACGAGCCGTTAAGCGGATCCATGGGCTCCCTGGGTCCGTTGGGAGGTTTTAAGGGCGTCCCAGAGGCGAAAGAGTGAAAACGGCAGTTTTTTGGCGATTTTCCGTGGGTGTTAGCCCACGGATCGCTGGGGTGGCGCTGGCTCCGGAAATTATTTTTGGCCGAGCCCCTCGGGGGCGTCCCTGACGAGTTGTTAAGCGGATCCATGGGCTCCCTGGGTCCGTTGGGAGGTTTTAAGGGCGTCCCAGAGGCGAAAGAGTGAAAACGGCAGTTTTTTGGCGATTTTCCGTGGGTGTTAGCCCACGGATCGCTGGGGTGGCGCTGGCTCCGGAAATTATTTTGGGCCGAGCCCCTCGGGGGCATCCCTGACGAGCTGTTAAGCGGATCCATGGGCTCCCTGGGTCCGTTGGGAGGTTTTAAGGGCGTCCCAGAGGCGAAAGATAGAAAACGGCAGTTTTTTGGCGATTTTCCGTGGGTGTTAGCCCACGGATCGCTGGGGTGGCGCTGGCTCCGGAAATTATTTTGGGCCGAGTCCCTCGGGGGCGTCCCTGACGAGCTGTTAAGCGTATCCATGGGATCCCTGGGTCCGTTGGGAGGTTTTAAGGGCGTCCCAGAGGCGAAAGAGTGAAAACGGCAGTTTTTTGGCGATTTTCCGTGGGTGTTAGCCCACGGATCGCTGGGGTGGCGCTGGCTCCGGAAATTATTTTTGGCCGAGCCCTTCGGGGGCGTCCCTGACGAGCCGTTAAGCGGATCCATGGGCTCCCTGGGTCCGTTGGGAGGTTTTAAGGGCGTCCCAGAGGCGAAAGAGTGAAAACGGCAGTTTTTTGGCGATTTTCCGTGGGTGTTAGCCCACGGATCGCTGGGGTGGCGCTGGCTCCGGAAATTATTTTGGGCCGAGCCCCTCGGGGGCGTCCCTGACGAGCTGTTAAGCGGATCCATGGGCTCCCTGGGTCCGTTGGGAGGTTTTAAGGGCGTCCCAGAGGCGAAAGAGTGAAAACGGCAGTTTTTTGGCGATTTTCCGTGGGTGTTAGCCCACGGATCGCTGGGGTGACGCTGGCTCCGGAAATTATTTTGGGCCGAGCCCATCGAGCTGTTAAGCGGATCCATGGGCTCCCTGGGTCAGTTGGGAGGTTTTAAGGGCGTCCCAGAGGCGAAAGAGTGAAAACGGCAGTTTTTTGGCGATTTTCCGTGGGTGTTAGCCCACGGATCGCTGGGGTGGCGCTGGCTCCGGAAATTATTTTGGGCCGAGACCCTCGGGGACGTCCCTGACGAGCTGTTAAGCGGATCCATGGGCTCCGTGGGTCCGTTGGGAGGTTTTAAGGGCGTCCCAGAGGCGAAAGAGTGAAAACGGCAGTTTTTTGGCAATTTTCCGTGGGTGTTATCCCACGGATCGCTGGGGTGGCGCTGGCTCCGAAAATTATTTTGGGCCGAGCCCCTCGGGGACGTCCCATACGAGCTGTTAAGCGGATCCATGGGCTCCCTGGGTCCGTTGGGAGGTTTTAAGGGCATTCCAGAGGAGAAAGAGTGAAAACGGCAGTTTTTTGGCGATTTTCCGTGGGTGTTAGCCCACGGATCGTTGGGGTGGCGCTGGCTCCGAAAATTATTTTGGACCG
Organism: Capsicum rhomboideum; assembly: GCA_031232105.1. Taxonomy (NCBI): domain Eukaryota; kingdom Viridiplantae; phylum Streptophyta; class Magnoliopsida; order Solanales; family Solanaceae; genus Capsicum; species Capsicum rhomboideum. The sequence continues at coordinate 520,276 of CP124714.1, forward strand.
AGCCCCTCGAGGGCGTCCCTGACGAGCTGTTAAGCGGATCCATGGGCTCCCTGGGTCCGTTGGGAGGTTTTAAGGGCGTCCCAGAGGCGAAAGAGTGAAAATGGCAGTTTTTTGGCGATTTTCCGTGGGTGTTAGCCCACGGATCGCTGGGGTGGCGCTGGCTCCAGAAATTATTTTGGGCCGAGCCCCTCGGGGGCGTCCCTGACGAGCTGTTAAGCGGATCCATGGGCTCCCTGGGTCCTTTGGGAGGTTTTAAGGGCGTCCCAGAGGCGAAAGAGTGAAAACTGCAGTTTTTAGGCGATTTTCCGTGGGTGTTAGCCCACGGATCGCTGGGGTGGCGCTGGCTTCGGAAATTATTTTGGGCCGAGCCCCTCGGGGGCGTCCCTGACGAGCTGTTAAGCGGATCCATGGGCTCCCTGGGTCCGTCGGGAGGTTTTAAGGGCGTCCCAGAGGCGAAAGAGTGAAAACGGCAGTTTTTTCGCGATTTTCCGTGGGTGTTAGCACACGGATCGCTGGGGTGGCGCTGGCTCCGGAAATTATTTTGGGCCGAGCCATTCGGGGGCATCCCTGACGAGCTGTTAAGCGGATCCATGGGCTCCCTGGTTCCGTTGGGAGGTTTTAAGGGCGTCCCAGAGGCGAAAGAGTGAAAACGGCAGTTTTTAGGCGATTTTCCGTGGGTGTTAGCCCACGGATCGCTGGGGTGGCGCTGGATCCGGAAATTATTTTGGGTCGAGCACCTCGAGGGCGTCCCTGACGAGCTGTTAAGCGGATCCATGGGCTCCCTGGGTCCGTTGGGAGGTTTTAAGGGCGTCCCAGAGGCGAAAGAGTTAAAACGGCAGTTTTTTGGCGATTTTCCGTGGGTGTTAGCCCACGGATCGCTGGGGTGGCGCTGGCTCCGGAAATTATTTTGGGCCGAGCCCCTCGAGGGCGTCCCTGACGAGCTATTAAGCAGATCCATGGGCTCCCTGGGTCCGTTGGGAGGTTTTAAGGGCGTCCCAGAGGCGAAAGAGTGAAAACGGCATTTTTTTGGCGATTTTCCGTGGGTGTTAGCCCACGGATCGCTGGGGTGGCGCTGGCTCCGGAAATTATTTTGGCCCGAGCCCCTCGGGGGGGTCCCTGACGAGCTGTTAAGCGGATCCATGGGCTCCCTGGGTCCGTTGGGAGGTTTTAAGGGCGTCCCAGAGGCGAAAGAGTGAAAACGGCAGTTTTTTGGCGATTTTCCGTGGGTGTTAGCCCACGGATCGCTGGGGTGGCGCTGGCTCCGGAAATTATTTTGGGCCGAACCCCTCGAGGGCGTCCCTGACGAGCTGTTAAGCGGATCCATGGGCTCCCTGGGTCCGTTGGGAGGTTTTAAGGGCGTCCCAGAGGCGAAAGAGTGAAAACGACAGTTTTTTGGCGATTTTCCGTGGGTGTTAGCCCACGGATCGCTGGGGTGGCGCTGGCTCCGGAAATTATTTTGGGCCGAGCCCCTCGGGGGCGTCCCTGACGAGCTGTTAAGCAGATCCATGGGCTCCCTGGGTCCGTTGGGAGGTTTTAAGGGCGTCCCAGAGGCGAAAGAGTGAAAACGGCAGTTTTTTGGCGATTTTCCGTGGGTGTTAGCCCACGGATCGCTGGGGTGGCGCTGGCTCCGGAAATTATTTTGGGCCGAGCCCCTCGAGGGCGTCCCTGACGAGCTGTTAAGCGGATCCATGGGCTCCCTGGTTCCGTTGGGAGGTTTTAAGGGCGTCCCAGAGGCGAAAGAGTAAAAATGGCAGTTTTTTGGCGATTTTCCGTGGGTGTTAGCGCACGGATCGCTGGGGTGGCGCTGGCTCCGGAAATTATTTTGGGTCGAGCCCCTCAGGGGCGTCCCTGACGAGCTGTTAAGCGGATCCATGGGCTCCCTGGGTCCGTTGGGAGGTTTTAAGGGCGTCCCAGAGGCGAAAGAGTGAAAACGACAGTTTTTTTGCGATTTTCCGTGGGTGTTAGCCCACGGATCGCTGGGGTGGCGCTGGCTCCGGAAATTATTTTGGGCCGAGCCCCTCGGGGGTGTCCCTGACGAGCTGTTAAGCAGATCCATGGGCTCCCTGGGTCCGTTGGGAGGTGTTAAGGGCGTCCCAGAGGCGAAAGAGTGAAAACGGCATTTTTTTGGCGATTTTCCGTGGGTGTTAGCCCACGGATCGCTGGGGTGGCGCTGGCTCCGGAAATTATTTTGGGCCGAGCCCCTCGGGGGCGTCCCTGACGAGCTGTTAAGCGGATCCATGGGCTCCCTGGTTCCGTTTGGAGGTTTTAAGGGCGTCCCAGAGGCGAAAGAGTGAAAACGGCAGTTTTTTGGCGATTTTCCGTGGGTGTTAGCCCACGGATCGCTGGGGTGGCGCTGGCTCCGGAAATTATTTTGGGTCGAGCCCCTCAGGGGCGTCCCTGACGAGCTGTTAAGCGGATCCATGGGATCCCTGGGTCCGTTGGGAGGTTTTAAGGGCGTCCCATAGGCGAAAGAGTGAAAATGGCAGTTTTTTGGCGATTTTCCGTGGGTGTTAGCCCACGGATCGCTGGGGTGGCGCTGGCTCCGGAAATTATTTTGGGCCGAGCCCCTCGGGGGCGTCCCTGACGAGCTGTTAAGCGGATCCATGGGCTCCCTGGGTCCTTTGGGAGGTTTTAAGGGCGTCCCAGAGGCGAAAGAGTGAAAACTGCAGTTTTTTGGCGATTTTCCGTGGGTGTTAGCGCACGGATCGCTGGGGTGGCGCTGGCTCCGGAAATTATTTTGGGCCGAGCCCCTCGGGGGCGTCCCTGACGAGCTGTTAAGCGGATCCATGGGCTCCCTGGGTCCGTCGGGAGGTTTTAAGGGCGTCCCAGAGGCGAAAGAGTGAAAACGGCAGTTTTTTCGCGATTTTCCGTGGGTGTTAGCACACGGATCGCTGGGGTGGCGCTGGCTCCGGAAATTATTTTGGGCCGAGCCATTCGGGGGCATCCCTGACGAGCTGTTAAGCGGATCCATGGGCTCCCTGGTTCCGTTGGGAGGTTTTAAGGGCGTCCCAGAGGCGAAAGAGTGAAAACGGCAGTTTTTAGGCGATTTTCCGTGGGTGTTAGCCCACGGATCGCTGGGGTGGCGCTGGATCCGGAAATTATTTTGGGTCGAGCCCCTCGAGGGCGTCCCTGACGAGCTGTTAAGCGGACCATGGGCTCCCTGGGTCCGTTGGGAGGTTTTAAGGGCGTCCCAGAGGCGAAAGAGTTAAAACGGCAGTTTTTTGGCGATTTTCCGTGGGTGTTAGCCCACGGATCGCTGGGGTGGCGCTGGCTCCGGAAATTATTTTGGGCCGAGCCCCTCGAGGGCATCCCTGACGAGCTATTAAGCAGATCCATGGGCTCCCTGGGTCCGTTGGGAGGTTTTAAGGGCGTCCCAGAGGCGAAAGAGTGAAAATGGCATTTTTTTGGCGATTTTCCGTGGGTGTTAGCCCACGGATCGCTGGGGTGGCGCTGGCTCCGGAAATTATTTTGGCCCGAGCCCCTCGGGGGGGTCCCTGACGAGCTGTTAAGCGGATCCATGGGCTCCCTGGGTCCGTTGGGAGGTTTTAAGGGCGTCCCAGAGGCGAAAGAGTGAAAACGGCAGTTTTTTGGCGATTTTCCGTGGGTGTTAGCCCACGGATCGCTGGGGTGGCGCTGGCTCCGGAAATTATTTTGGGTCGAACCCCTCGAGGGCGTCCCTGACGAGCTGTTAAGCGGATCCATGGGCTCCCTGGGTCCGTTGGGAGGTTTTAAGGGCGTCCCAGAGGCGAAAGAGTGAAAACGACAGTTTTTTGGCGATTTTCCGTGGGTGTTAGCCCACGGATCGCTGGGGTGGCGCTGGCTCCGGAAATTATTTTGGGCCGAGCCCCTCGGGGGCGTCCCTGACGAGCTGTTAAGCAGATCCATGGGCTCCCTGGGTCCGTTGGGAGGTTTTAAGGGCGTCCCAGAGGCGAAAGAGTGAAAACGGCAGTTTTTTGGCGATTTTCCGTGGGTGTTAGCCCACGGATCGCTGGGGTGGCGCTGGCTCCGGAAATTATTTTGGGCCGAGCCCCTCGAGGGCGTCCCTGACGAGCTGTTAAGCGGATCCATGGGCTCCCTGGTTCCGTTGGGAGGTTTTAAGGGCGTCCCAGAGGCGAAAGAGTAAAAATGGCAGTTTTTTGGCGATTTTCCGTGGGTGTTAGCCCACGGATCGCTGGGGTGGCGCTGGCTCCGGAAATTATTTTGGGTCGAGCCCCTCAGGGGCGTCCCTGACGAGCTGTTAAGCGGATCCATGGGCTCCCTGGGTCCGTTGGGAGGTTTTAAGGGCGTCCCAGAGGCGAAAGAGTGAAAACGACAGTTTTTTTGCGATTTTCCGTGGGTGTTAGCCCACGGATCGCTGGGGTGGCGCTGGCTCCGGAAATTATTTTGGGCCGAGCCCCTCGGGGGCGTCCCTGACGAGCTGTTAAGCAGATCCATGGGCTCCCTGGGTCCGTTGGGAGGTGTTAAGGGCGTCCCAGAGGCAAAAGAGTGAAAACGGCATTTTTTTGGCGATTTTCCGTGGGTGTTAGCCCACGGATCGCTGGGGTGGCGCTTGATCCGGAAATTATTTTGGGTCGAGGCCCTCGGGGGCGTCCCTGACGAGCTGTTAAGCGGATCCATGGGCTCCGTGGGTCCGTTGGGATGTTTTTAGGGCGTCCCATAGGCAAAAGAGTGAAAACTGCAGTTTTTTGGCGATTTTCGGTGGGTGTTAGCCCACGGATCGCTGGGGTGGCGCTTGCTCCGGAAATTATTTTGGGCCGAGGCCCTCGGGGGCGTCCCTGATGAGCTGTTAAGCGGATCCACGGGCTCCGTGGGTCCGTTGGCATGTTTTTAGGGCATCCCATAGGCGAAAGAGTGAAAACTGCAGTTTTTTGGCAATTTTTGGTGGGTGTTAGCCCACGGATCGCTGGGGTGGCGCTTGTTCCGGAAATTATTTTGGGCCGAGGCCCTCGGGGGCGTCCCTGACGAGCTGTTAACCGGATCCACGGGCTCCGTGGGTCCGTTGGGATGTTTTTAGGGCGTCCCATAGGCGAAAGAGTGAAAACTGCAGTTTTTTGGCGATTTTCCGTGGGTGTTAGCCCACGGATCGCTGGGGTGGCGCTTGCTCCGGAAATTATTTTGGACCAAGGCCCTCGGGGGCGTCCCTGACGAGCTGTTAAGCGGATCCATGGGCTCCGTGGGTCCGTTGGGATGTTTTTAGGGCGTCCCATAGGCGAAAGAGTGAAAACTGCAGTTTTTTGGCGATTTTCGGTGGGTGTTAGCCCACGGATCGCTGGGGTGGCGCTTGCTCCGGAAATTATTTTGGGCCGAGGCCCTCGGGGGCGTCCCTGACGAGCTGTTAACCGAATCCATGGGCTCCGTGGGTCCGTTGGGATGTTTTTAGGGCGTCCCATAGGCGAAAGAGTGAAAACTGCAGTTTTTTGGCGATTTTCCGTGGGTGTTAGCCCACGGATCGCTGGGGTGGCGCTTGCTCCGGAAATTATTTTGGGCCGAGGCCCTCGGGGGCATCCCTGACGAGCTGTTAAGCGGATCCATGGGCTCCGTGGGTCCGTTGGGATGTTTTTAGGGCGTCCCATAGGCGAAAGAGTGAAAACTGCAGTTTTTTGGCGATTTTCGGTGGGTGTTAGCCCACGGATCGCTGGGGTGGCGCTTGCTCCGGAAATTATTTTGGGCCGAGGCCCTCGGAGGCGTCCCTGATGAGCTGTTAAGCGGATCCACGGGCTCCGTGGGTCCGTTGGCATGTTTTTAGGGCATCCCATAGGCGAAAGAGTGAAAACTTCAGTTTTTTGGCGATTTTCGGTGGGTGTTAGCCCACGGATCGCTGGGGTGGCGCTTGCTCCGGAAATTATTTTGGGCCGAGGCCCTCGGGGGCGTCCCTGACGAGCTGTTAACCGGATCCACGGGCTCCGTGGGTCCGTTGGGATGTTTTTAGGGCGTCCCATAGGCGAAAGAGTGAAAACTGCAGTTTTTTGGCGATTTTCCGTGGGTGTTAGCCCACGGATCGCTGGGGTGGCGCTTGCTCCGGAAATTATTTTGGACCGAGGCCCTCGGGGGCGTCCCTGACGAGCTGTTAAGCGGATCCATGGGCTCCGTGGGTCCGTTGGGATGTTTTTAGGGCGTCCCATAGGCGAAAGAGTGAAAACTGCAGTTTTTTGGCGATTTTCGGTGGGTGTTAGCCCACGGATCGCTGGGGTGGCGCTTGCTACGGAAATTATTTTGGGCCGAGGCCCTCGGGGGCGTCCCTGACGAGCTGTTAACCGGATCCATGGGCTCCGTGGGTCCGTTGGGATGTTTTTAGGGCGTCCCATAGGCGAAAGAGTGAAAACTGCAGTTTTTTGGCGATTTTCCGTGGGTGTTAGCCCACGGATCGCTGGGGTGGCGCTTGCTCCGGAAATTATTTTGGGCCGAGGCCCTCGGGGGCATCCCTGACGAGCTGTTAAGCGGATCCATGGGCTCCGTGGGTCCGTTGGGATGTTTTTAGGGCATCCCATAGGCGAAAGAGTGAAAACTGCAGTTTTTTGGCGATTTTCGGTGGGTGTTAGCCCACGGATCGCTGGGGTGGCGCTTGCTCCGGAAATTATTTTGGGCCGAGGCCCTCGGGGGCGTCCCTGATGAGCTGTTAAGTGGATCCACGGGCTCCGTGGGTCCGTTGGCATGTTTTTAGGGCATCCCATAGGCGAAAGAGTGAAAACTGCAGTTTTTTGGCGATTTTCGGTGGGTGTTAGCCCACGGATCGCTGGGGTGGCGCTTGCTCCGGAAATTATTTTGGACCGAGGCCCTCGGGGGCGTCCCTGACGAGATGTTAACCGGATCCACGGGCTCCGTGGGTCCGTTGGGATGTTTTTAGGGCGTCCCATAGGCGAAAGAGTGAAAACTGCAGTTTTTTGGCGATTTTCCGTGGGTGTTAGCCCACGGATCGCTGGGGTGGCGCTTGCTCCGGAAATTATTTTGGGCCGAGGCCCTCGGGGGCGTCCCTGACGAGCTGTTAAGCAGATCCATGGGCTCCGTGGGTCCGTTGGGATGTTTTTAGGGTGTCCCATAGGCGAAAGAGTGAAAACTGCAGTTTTTTGGCAATTTTCGGTGGGTGTTAGCCCACGGATCGCTGGGGTGGCGCTTGCTCCGGAAATTATTTTGGGCCGAGGCCCTCGGGGGCGTCCCTGACGAGCTGTTAACCGGATCCATGGGCTCCGTGGGTCCGTTGGGATGTTTTTAGGGCGTCCCATAGGCGAAAGAGTGAAAACTGCAGTTTTTTGGCGATTTTCCGTGGGTGTTAGCCCACGGATCGCTGGGGTGGTGCTTGCTCCGGAAATTATTTTGGGACGAGGCCCTCGGGGGCATCCCTGACGAGCTGTTAAGCGGATCCATGGGCTCCGTGGGTCCGCTGGGATGTTTTTAGGGCGTCCCATAGGCGAAAGAGTGAAAACTGCAGTTTTTTGGCGATTTTCGGTGGGTGTTAGCCCACGGATCGCTGGGGTGGCGCTTGATTCGGAAATTATTTTGGGACGAGGCCCTCGGGGGCATCACTGACGAGCTGTTAAGCGGATCCATGGGCTCCGTGGGTCCGTTGGGATGTTTTTAGGGCTTCCCATAGGCGAAAGAGTGAAAACTGCAGTTTTTTGGCGATTTTCGGTGGGTGTTAGCCCACGGATCGCTGGGGTGGCGCTTGCTCCAAAAATTTTTTTGGTCCGAGGCCCTCGGGGGCGTCCCTGACGAGCTGTTAAGTGGATCCATGGGCTCCGTGGGTCCGTTGGGATGTTTTTAGGGCATCCCATAGGCGAAAGAGTGAAAACTGCAGTTTTTTGGCGATTTTTGGTGGGTGTTAGCCCACGAATCACTGGGGTGGCGCTTGCTCCGGAAATTATTTTGGGCCGAGGCCCTCGGGGGCATCCCTGACGAGCTGTTAAGCGGATCCATGGGCTCCGTGGGTCCGTTGGGATGTTTTTAGGGCGTCCCATAGGCGAAAGAGTGCAAAATTGCAGTGTTTTAGCGATTTTCGGTGGGTGTTAGCCCACGGATCGCTGGGGTGGCGCTTGCTCCGAAAATTATTTTGGGCCGAGGCCCTCGGGGGCGTCCCTGACGAGCTTTTAAGCGGATCCATGGGCTCCGTGGGTCCGTTGGGATGTTTTTAGGGCGTCCCATAGGCGAAAGAGTGAAAACTGCAGTTTTTTGGCAATTTTCGGTGGGTGTTAGCCCACGGATCGCTGGGGTGGCGCTTGCTCCGGAAATTATTTTGGGCCGAGGCCCTCGGGGGCGTCCCTGACGAGCTGTTAAGTGGATGCATGGGATCCGTGGGTCCGTTGGGATGTTTTTAGGGCGTCCCATAGGCGAAAGAGTGCAAAATTGCAGTTTTTTGGCGATTTTCGGTGGGTGTTAGCCCACGGATCGCTGGGGTGGCGCTTGCTCCAAAAATTATTTTGGACCGAGGCCCTCGGGGGCATCCCTGACGAGCTGTTAAGCGGATCCATGGGCTCCGTGGGTCCGTTGGGATGATTTTAGGGCGTCCCATAGGCGAAAGAGTGAAAACTGCAGTTTTTTGGCGATTTTCGGTGGGTGTTAGCCTACGGATCGCTGGGGTGGCGCTTGATCCGGAAATTATTTTGGGTCGAGGCCCTCGGGGGCATCCCTGACGAGCTGTTAAGCGGATCCATGGGCTCCGTGGGTCCGTTGGGATGTTTTTAGGGCGTCCCATAGGCGAAAGACTGAAAACTGCAGTTTTTTGGCGATTTTCGGTGGGTGTTAGCCCACGGATCGCTGGGGTGGCGCTTGCTCCGGAAATTATTTTGGGCCGAGGCCCTCGGGGGCGTCCCTGATGAGCTGTTAAGCGGATCCACGAGCTCCGTGGGTCCGTTGGCATGTTTTTAGAGCATCCCATAGGCGAAAGAGTGAAAACTGCAGTTTTTTGGCGATTTTCGGTGGGTGTTAGCCCACGGATCGCTGGGGTGGCGCTTGCTCCGGAAATTATTTTGGGCCGAGGCCCTCGGGGGCGTCCCTGACGAGCTGTTAACCGGATCGACGGGCTCCGTGGGTCCGTTGGGATGTTTTTAGGGCGTCCCATAGGCGAAAGAGTGAAAACTGCAGTTTTTTGGCGATTTTCCGTGGGTGTTAGCCCACGGATCGCTGGGGTGGCGCTTGCTCCGGAAATTATTTTGGACCGAGGCCCTCGGGGGCGTCCCTGACGAGTTGTTAAGCGGATCCATGGGCTCCGTGGGTCCGTTGGAATGTTTTTAGGGCGTCCCATAGGCGAAAGAGTGAAAACTGCAGTTTTTTGGCGATTTTCGGTGGGTGTTAGCCCACGGATCGCTGGGGTGGCGCTGGCTCCGGAAATTATTTTGGGCCTAGGCCCTCGGGGGCGTCCCTGACGAGCTGTTAACCGGATCCATGGGCTCTGTGGGTCCGTTGGGATGTTTTTAGGGCGTCCCATAGGTGAAAGAGTGAAAACTGCAGTTTTTTGGCGATTTTCCGTGGGTGTTAGCCCACGGATCGCTGGGGTGGCGCTTGCTTCGGAAATTATTTTGGGCCGAGGCCCTCGGGGGCATCCCTGACGAGCTGTTAAGCGGATCCATGGGCTCCGTGGGTCCATTGGGATGTTTTTAGGGCGTCCCATAGGCGAAAGAGTGAAAACTGCAGTTTTTTGGCGATTTTCGGTGGGTGTTAGCCCACGGATCGCTGGGGTGGCGCTTGCTTCGGAAATTATTTTGGGACGAGGCCCTCGGGGGCATCCCTGACGAGCTGTTAAGTGGATCCATGGGCTCCGTGGGTCCGTTGGGATGTTTTTAGGGCTTCCCATAGGCGAAAGAGTGAAAACTGCAGTTTTTTGGCGATTTTCGGTGGGTGTTAGCCCACGGATCGCTGGGGTGGCGCTTGCTCCGAAAATTTTTTTGGTACGAGGCCCTCGGGGGCGTCCCTGACGAGCTGTTAAGTGGATCCATGGGCTCCGTGGGTCCGTTGGGATGTTTTTAGGGCATCCCATAGGCGAAAGAGTGAAAACTGCAGTTTTTTGGCGATTTTCGGTGGGTGTTAGCCCACGGATCACTGGGGTGGCGCTTGCTCCGGAAATTATTTTGGGCCGAGGCCCTCGGGGGCATCCCTGACGAGCTGTTAAGCGGATCCATGGGCTCCGTGGGTCCGTTGGGATGTTTTTAGGGCGTCCCATAGGCAAAAGAGTGCAAAATTGCAGTGTTTTAGCGATTTTCGGTGGGTGTTAGCCCACGGATCGCTGGGGTGGCGCTTGCTCCGGAAATTATTTTGGGCCGAGGCCATAGGGGGCATCCCTGACGAGCTGTTAAGCGGATCCATGGGCTCCGTGGGTCCGTTGGGATGTTTTTAGGGCGTCCCATAGGCGAAAGAGTGAAAACTTCAGTTTTTTGGCAATTTTCGGTGGGTGTTAGCCCACGGATCGCTGGGGTGGCGCTTGCTCCGAAAATTATTTTGGGCCAAGGCCCTCGGGGGCGTCCCTGACGAGCTTTTAAGCGGATCCATGGGCTCCGTGGGTCCGTTGGGATGTTTTTAGGGCGTCCCATAGGCGAAAGAGTGAAAAGTGCAGTTTTTTGGCGATATTCGGTGGGTGTTAGCCCACGGATCGCTGGGGTGGCGCTTGCTTCGGAAATTATTTTGGGCCGAGGCCCTCAGGGGCGTCCCTGACGAGCTGTTAAGCAGATCCACGGGCTCCGTGGGTCCGTTGGGATGTTTTTAGGGCGTCCCATAGGCGAAAGAGTGAAAACTGCAGTTTTTTGGCAATTTTCGGTGGGTGTTAGCCCACGGATCGCTGGGGTGGCGCTTGCTCCGGAAATTATTTTGGGCCGAGGCCCTTGGGGGCATCCTTGACGAGCTGTTAAGTGGATCCATGGGCTCCGTGGGTCCGTTGGGATGTTTTTAGGGCGTCCCATAGGCGAAAGAGTGCAAAATTGTAGTTTTTTGGCGATTTTCGGTGGGTGTTAGCCCACGGATCGCTGGGGTGGCGCTTGCTCCAAAAATTATTTTGGGCCGAGGCCCTCGGGGGCGTCCCTGACGAGCTGTTAAGCGGATCCATGGGCTCCGTGGGTCCGTTGGGATGTTTTTAGGGCGTCCCATAGGCGAAAGAGTGAAAACTGCAGTTTTTTGGCGATTTTCGGTGGGTGTTAGCCCACGGATCGCTGGGGTGGCGCTTGCTACGGAAATTATTTTGGGCCGAGGCCCTCGGGGGCGTCCCTGACGAGCTGTTAACCAGATCCATGGGCTCCGTGGGTCCGTTGGGATGTTTTTAGGGCGTCCCATAGGCGAAAGAGTGAAAACTGCAGTTTTTTGGCGATTTTCCGTGGGTGTTAGCCCACGGATCACTGGGGTGGCGCTTGCTCCGGAAATTATTTTGGGCCGAGGCCCTCGGGGGCATCCCTGACGAGCTGTTAAGCGGATCCATGGGCTCCGTGGGTCCGTTGGGATGTTTTTAGGGCGTCCCATAGGCGAAAGAGTGAAAACTGCAGTTTTTTGGCGATTTTCGGTGGGTGTTAGCCCACGGATCGCTGGGGTGGCGCTTGCTCCGGAAATTATTTTGGGCCGAGGCCCTCGGGGGAGTCCCTGACGAGCTGTTAAGCGGATCCATGGGCTCCGTGGGTCCGTTGGGATGTTTTTAGGGCGTCCCATAGGCGAAAGAGTGAAAACTGCAGTTTTTTGGCGATTTTCGGTGGGTGTTAGCCCACGGATCGCTGGGGTGGCGCTTGCTACGGAAATTATTTTGGGCCGAGGCCCTCGGGGGCGTCCCTGACGAGCTGTTAACCGGATCCATGGGCTCCGTGGGTCCGTTGGGATGTTTTTAGGGCGTCCCATAGGCGAAAGAGTGAAAACTGCAGTTTTTTGGCGATTTTCCGTGGGTGTTAGCCCACGGATCGCTGGGGTGGCGCTTGCTCCGGAAATTATTTTGGGCCGAGGCCCTCGGGGGCATCCCTGACGAGCTGTTAAGCGGATCCATGGGCTCCGTGGGTCCGTTGGGATGTTTTTAGGGCATCCCATAGGCGAAAGAGTGAAAACTGCAGTTTTTTGGCGATTTTCGGTGGGTGTTAGCCCACGGATCGCTGGGGTGGCGCTTGCTCCGGAAATTATTTTGGGCCGAGGCCCTCGGGGGCGTCCCTGACGAGCTGTTAAGCGGATCCATGGGCTCCGTGGGTCCGTTGGGATGTTTTTAGGGCGTCCCATAGGCGAAAGAGTGAAAACTGCAGTTTTTTGGCGATTTTCGGTGGGTGTTAGCCCACGGATCGCTGGGGTGGCGCTTGCTCCGGAAATTATTTTGGGCCGAGGCCCTCGGGGGCGTCCCTGACGAGCTGTTAACCGGATCCATGGGCTCCGTGGGTCCGTTGGGATGTTTTTAGGGCGTCCCATAGGCGAAAGAGTGAAAACTGCAGTTTTTTGGCGATTTTCCGTGGGTGTTAGCCCACGGATCGCTGGGGTGGCGCTTGCTCCGGAAATTATTTTGGGACGAGGCCCTCGGGGGCATCCCTGACGAGCTGTTAAGCGGATCCATGGGCTCCGTGGGTCCGCTGGGATGTTTTTAGGGCGTCCCATAGGCGAAAGAGTGAAAACTGCAGTTTTTTGGCGATTTTCGGTGGGTGTTAGCCCACGGATCGCTGGGGTGGCGATTGCTTCGGAAATTATTTTGGGACGAGGCCCTCGGGGGCATCACTGACGAGCTGTTAAGTGGATCCATGGGCTCCGTGGGTCCGTTGGGATGTTTTTAGGGCTTCCCATAGGCGAAAGAGTGAAAACTGCAGTTTTTTGGCGATTTTCGGTGGGTGTTAGCCCACGGATCGCTGGGGTGGCGCTTGCTCCGAAAATTTTTTTGGTCCGAGGCCCTCGGGGGCGTCCCTGACGAGCTGTTAAGTGGATCCATGGTATCCGTGGGTTCGTTGGGATGTTTTTAGGGCATCCCATAGGCGAAAGAGTGAAAACTGCAGTTTTTTGGCGATTTTCGGTGGGTGTTAGCCCACGGATCACTGGGGTGGCGCTTGCTCCGGAAATTATTTTGGGCCGAGGCCCTCGGGGGCATCCCTGACGAGCTGTTAAGCGGATCCATGGGCTCCGTGGGTCCGTTGGGATGTTTTTAGGGCGTCCCATAGGCGAAAGAGTGCAAAATTGCAGTGTTTTAGCGATTTTCGGTGGGTGTTAGCCCACGGATCGCTGGGGTGGCGCTTGCTCCGAAAATTATTTTGGGCCGAGGCCCTCGGGGGCGTCCCTGACGAGCTTTTAAGCGGATCCATGGGCTCCGTGGGTCCGTTGGGATGTTTTTAGGGCGTCCCATAGGCGAAAGAGTGAAAACTGCAGTTTTTTGGCAATTTTTGGTGGGTGTTAGCCCACGGATCGCTGGGGTGGCGCTTGCTCCGGAAATTATTTTGGGCCGAGGCCCTCGGGGGCGTCCCTGACGAGCTGTTAAGTGGATGCATGGGATCCGTGGGTCCGTTGGGATGTTTTTAGGGCATCCCATAGGCGAAAGAGTGCAAAATTGCAGTTTTTTGGCGATTTTCGGTGGGTGTTAGCCCACGGATCGCTGGGGTGGCGCTTGCTCCAAAAATTATTTTGGGCCGAGGCCCTCGGGGGCGTCCCTGACGAGCTGTTAAGCGGATCCATGGGCTCCGTGGGTCCGTTGGGATGATTTTAGGGCGTCCCATAGGCGAAAGAGTGAAAACTGCAGTTTTTTGGCGATTTTCGGTGGGTGTTAGCCCACGGATCGCTGGGGTGGCGCTTGATCCGGAAATTATTTTGGGTCGAGGCCCTCGGGGGCATCCCTGACGAGCTGTTAAGCGGATCCATGGGCTCCGTGGGTCCGTTGGGATGTTTTTAGGGCGTCCCATAGGCGAAAGAGTGAAAACTGCAGTTTTTTGGCGATTTTCGGTGGGTGTTAGCCCACGGATCGCTGGGGTGGCGCTTGCTCCGGAAATTATTTTGGGCCGAGGCCCTCGGGGGCGTCCCTGACGAGCTGTTAAGCGGATCCATGGGCTCCGTGGGTCCGTTGGGATGTTTTTAGGGCGTCCCATAGGCGAAAGAGTGAAAACTGCAGTTTTTTGGCGATTTTCGGTGGGTGTTAGCCCACGGATCGCTGGGGTGGCGCTTGCTACGGAAATTATTTTGGGCCGAGGCCCTCGGGGGCGTCCCTGACGAGCTGTTAACCCGATCCATGGGCTCCGTGGGTCCGTTGGGATGTTTTTAGGGCGTCCCATAGGCGAAAGAGTGAAAACTGCAGTTTTTTGGCGATTTTCCGTGGGTGTTAGCCCACGGATCGCTGGGGTGGCGCTTGCTCCGGAAATTATTTTGGGCCGAGGCCCTCGGGGGCATCCCTGACGAGCTGTTAAGCGGATCCATGGGCTCCGTGGGTCCGTTGGGATGTTTTTAGGGCATCCCATAGGCGAAAGAGTGAAAACTGCAGTTTTTTGGCGATTTTCGGTGGGTGTTAGCCCACGGATCGCTGGGGTGGCGCTTGCTCCGGAAATTATTTTGGGCCGAGGCCCTCGGGGGCGTCCCTGACGAGCTGTTAAGCGGATCCATGGGCTCCGTGGGTCCGTTGGGATGTTTTTAGGGCGTCCCATAGGCGAAAGAGTGAAAACTGCAGTTTTTTGGCGATTTTCGGTGGGTGTTAGCCCACGGATCGCTGGGGTGGCGCTTGCTCCGGAAATTATTTTGGGCCGAGGCCCTCGGGGGCGTCCCTGACGAGCTGTTAACCGGATCCATGGGCTCCGTGGGTCCGTTGGGATGTTTTTAGGGCGTCCCATAGGCGAAAGAGTGAAAACTGCAGTTTTTTGGCGATTTTCCGTGGGTGTTAGCCCACGGATCGCTGGGGTGGCGCTTGCTCCGGAAATTATTTTGGGACGAGGCCCTCGGGGGCATCCCTGACGAGCTGTTAAGCGGATCCATGGGCTCCGTGGGTCCGCTGGGATGTTTTTAGGGCGTCCCATAGGCGAAAGAGTGAAAACTGCAGTTTTTTGGCGATTTTCGGTGGGTGTTAGCCCACGGATCGCTGGGGTGGCGCTTGCTTCGGAAATTATTTTGGGACGAGGCCCTCGGGGGCATCACTGACGAGCTGTTAAGCGGATCCATGGGCTCCGTGGGTCCGTTGGGATGTTTTTAGGGCTTCCCATAGGCGAAAGAGTGAAAACTGCAGTTTTTTGGCGATTTTCGGTGGGTGTTAGCCCACGGATCGCTGGGGTGGCGCTTGCTCCGAAAATTTTTTTGGTCCGAGGCCCTCGGGGGCGTCCCTGACGAGCTGTTAAGTGGATCCATGGTATCCGTGGGTTCGTTGGGATGTTTTTAGGGCATCCCATAGGCGAAAGAGTGAAAACTGCAGTTTTTTGGCGATTTTCGGTGGGTGTTAGCCCACGGATCACTGGGGTGGCGCTTGCTCCGGAAATTATTTTGGGCCGAGGCCCTCGGGGGCATCCCTGACGAGCTGTTAAGCGGATCCATGGGCTCCGTGGGTCCGTTGGGATGTTTTTAGGGCGTCCCATAGGCGAAAGAGTGCAAAATTGCAGTGTTTTAGCGATTTTCGGTGGGTGTTAGCCCACGGATCGCTGGGGTGGCGCTTGCTCCGAAAATTATTTTGGGCCGAGGCCCTCGGGGGCGTCCCTGACGAGCTTTTAAGCGGATCCATGGGCTCCGTGGGTCCGTTGGGATGTTTTTAGGGCGTCCCATAGGCGAAAGAGTGAAAACTGCAGTTTTTTGGCAATTTTCGGTGGGTGTTAGCCCACGGATCGCTGGGGTGGCGCTTGCTCCGGAAATTATTTTGGGCCGAGGCCCTCGGGGGCGTCCCTGACGAGCTGTTAAGTGGATGCATGGGATCCGTGGGTCCGTTGGGATGTTTTTAGGGCATCCCATAGGCGAAAGAGTGCAAAATTGCAGTTTTTTGGCGATTTTCGGTGGGTGTTAGCCCACGGATCGCTGGGGTGGCGCTTGCTCCAAAAATTATTTTGGGCCGAGGCCCTCGGGGGCGTCCCTGACGAGCTGTTAAGCGGATCCATGGGCTCCGTGGGTCCGTTGGGATGATTTTAGGGCGTCCCATAGGCGAAAGAGTGAAAACTGCAGTTTTTTGGCGATTTTCGGTGGGTGTTAGCCCACGGATCGCTGGGGTGGCGCTTGATCCGTAAATTATTTTGGGTCGAGGCCCTCGGGGGCATCCCTGACGAGCTGTTAAGCGGATCCATGGGCTCCGTGGGTCCGTTGGGATGTTTTTAGGGCGTCCCATAGGCGAAAGAGTGAAAACTGCAGTTTTTTGGCGATTTTCGGTGGGTGTTAGCCCACGGATCGCTGGGGTGGCGCTTGCTCCGGAAATTATTTTGGGCCGAGGCCCTCGGGGGCGTCCCTGATGAGCTGTTAAGCGGATCCACGAGCTCCGTGGGTCCGTTGGCATGTTTTTAGGGCATCCCATAGGCGAAAGAGTGAAAACTACAGTTTTTTGGCGATTTTCGGTGGGTGTTAGCCCACGGATCGCTGGGGTGGCGCTTGCTCCGGAAATTATTTTGGGCCGAGGCCCTCGGGGGCGTCCCTGACGAGCTGTTAACCGGATCCACGGGCTCCGTGGGTCCGTTGGGATGTTTTTAGGGCGTCCCATAGGCGAAAGAGTGAAAACTGCAGTTTTTTGGCGATTTTCCGTGGGTGTTAGCCCACGGATCGCTGGGGTGGCGCTTGCTCCGGAAATTATTTTGGACCGAGGCCCTCGGGGGCGTCCCTGACGAGTTGTTAAGCGGATCCATGGGCTCCGTGGGTCCGTTGGAATGTTTTTAGGGCGTCCCATAAGCGAAAGAGTGAAAACTGCAGTTTTTTGGCGATTTTCGGTGGGTGTTAGCCCACGGATCGCTGGGGTGGCGCTTGCTCCGGAAATTATTTTGGGCCAAGGCCCTCGGGGGCGTCCCTGACGAGCTGTTAACCGGATCCATGGGCTCCGTGGGTCCGTTGGGATGTTTTTAGGGCATCCCATAGGTGAAAGAGTGAAAACTGCAGTTTTTTGGCGATTTTCCGTGGGTGTTAGCCCACGGATCGCTGGGGTGGCGCTTGCTCCGGAAATTATTTTGGGCCGAGGCCCTCGGGGGCATCCCTGACGAGCTGTTAAGCGGATCCATGGGCTCCGTGGGTCCATTGGGATGTTTTTAGGGCGTCCCATAGGCGAAAGAGTGAAAACTGCAGTTTTTTGGCGATTTTCGGTGGGTGTTAGCCCACGGATCGCTGGGGTGGCGCTTGCTTCGGAAATTATTTTGGGACGAGGCCCTCGGGGGCGTCCCTGACGAGCTGTTAAGCGGATCCATGGGCTCCGTGGGTCCGCTGGGATGTTTTTAGGGCGTCCCATAGGCGAAAGAGTGAAAACTGCAGTTTTTTGGCGATTTTCGGTGGGTGTTAGCCCACGGATCGCTGGGGTGGCGCTTGCTTCGGAAATTATTTTGGGACGAGGCCCTCGGGGGCATCACTGACGAGCTGTTAAGCGGATCCATGGGCTCCGTGGGTCCGTTGGGATGTTTTTAGGGCTTCCCATAGGCGAAAGAGTGAAAACTGCAGTTTTTTGGCGATTTTCGGTGGGTGTTAGCCCACGGATCGCTGGGGTGGCGCTTGCTCCAAAAATTTTTTTGGTCCGAAGCCCTCGGGGGCGTCCCTGACGAGCTGTTAAGTGGATCCATGGGCTCCGTGGGTCCGTTGGGATGTTTTTAGGGCATCCCATAGGCGAAAGAGTGAAAACTGCAGTTTTTTGGCGATTTTCGGTGGGTGTTAGCCCACGGATCACTGGGGTGGCGCTTGCTCCGGAAATTATTTTGGGCCGAGGCCCTCGGGGGCATCCCTGACGAGCTGTTAAGTGGATCCATGGGCTCCGTGGGTCCGTTGGGATGTTTTTAGGGCATCCCATAGGCGAAAGAGTGAAAACTGCAGTTTTTTGGCGATTTTCGGTGGGTGTTAGCCCACGGATCACTGGGGTGGCGCTTGCTCCGGAAATTATTTTGGGCCAAGGCCCTCGGGGGCATCCCTGACGAGCTGTTAAGCGGATCCATGGGCTTCGTGGGTCCGTTGGGATGTTTTTAGGGCGTCCCATAGGCGAAAGAGTGCAAAATTGCAGTGTTTTAGCGATTTTCGGTGGGTGTTAGCCCACGGATCAATGGGGTGGCGCTTGCTCCGAAAATTATTTTGGGCCGAGGCCCTCGGGGGCGTCCCTGACGAGCTTTTAAGCGTATCCATGGGCTCCGTGGGTCCGTTGGGATGTTTTTAGGGCGTCCCATAGGCGAAAGAGTGAAAACTGCAGTTTTTAGGCAATTTTCGGTGGGTGTTAGCCCACGGATCGCTGGGGTGGCGCTTGCTCCGGAAATTATTTTGGGCCGAGGCCCTCGGGGGCGTCCCTGACGAACTGTTAAGCGGATCCATGGGCTCCGTGGGTCCGTTGGGATGATTTTAGGGCGTCCCATAGGCGAAAGAGTGAAAACTGCAGTTTTTTGGCGATTTTCGGTGGGTTTTAGCCCACGGATCGCTGGGGTGGCGCTTGATCCGGAAATTATTTTGGGTAGAGGCCCTCGGGGGCATCCCTGACGAGCTGTTAAGCGGATCCATGGGCTCCGTGGGTCCGTTGGGATGTTTTTAGGGCGTCCCATAGGCGAAAGAGTGAAAACTGCAGTTTTTTGGCGATTTTCGGTGGGTGTTAGCCCACGGATCGCTGGGGTGGCGCTTGCTCCGGAAATTATTTTGGGCCAAGGCCCTCGGGGGCGTCCCTGACGAGCTGTTAACCGGATCCATGGGCTCCGTGGGTCCGTTGGGATGTTTTTAGGGCGTCCCATAGGTGAAAGAGTGAAAACTGCAGTTTTTTGGCGATTTTCCGTGGGTGTTAGCCCACGGATCGCTGAGGTGGCGCTTGCTCCGGAAATTATTTTGGGCCGAGGCCCTCGGGGGCATCCCTGACGAGCTGTTAAGCGGATCCATGGGCTCCGTGGGTCCATTGGGATGTTTTTAGGGCGTCCCATAGGCGAAAGAGTGAAAACTGCAGTTTTTTGGCGATTTTTCGGTGGGTGTTAGCCCACGGATCGCTGGGGTGGCGCTTGCTTCGGAAATTATTTTGGGACGAGGCCCTCGGGGGCATCCCTGATGAGCTGTTAAGTGGATCCATGGGCTCCGTGGGTCCGTTGGGATGTTTTTAGGGCTTCCCATAGGCGAAAGAGTGAAAACTGCAGTTTTTTGGAGATTTTCGGTGGGTGTTAGCCCACGGATCGCTGGGGTGGCGCTTGCTCCGAAAATTTTTTTGGTCCGAGGCCCTCGGGGGCGTCCCTGACGAGCTGTTAAGTGGATCCATGGGCTCCGTGGGTCCGTTGGGATGTTTTTAGGGCATCCCATAGGCGAAAGAGTGAAAACTGCAGTTTTTTGGCGATTTTCGGTGGGTGTTAGCCCACGGATCACTGGGGTGGCGCTTGCTCCGGAAATTATTTTGGGCCGAGGCCCTCGGGGGCATCCCTGACGAGCTGTTAAGCGGATCCATGGGCTCCGTGGGTCCGTTGGGATGTTTTTAGGGCGTCCCATAGGAGAAAGAGTGCAAAATTGCAGTGTTTTAGCGATTTTCGGTGGGTGTTAGCCCACGGATCGCTGGGGTGGCGCTTGCTCCGGAAATTATTTTGGGCCGAGGCCCTAGGGGGCATCCCTGACGAGCTTTTAAGCGGATCCATGGGCTCCGTGGGTCCGTTGGGATGTTTTTAGGGCGTCCCATAGGCGAAAGAGTGAAAACTTCAGTTTTTTGGCGATTTTCGGTGGGTGTTAGCCCACGGATCGCTGGGGTGGCGCTTGCTCCGAAAATTATTTTGGGCCGAGGCCCTCGGGGGCGTCCCTGACGAGCTTTTAAGCGGATCCATGGGCTCCGTGGGTCCGTTGGGATGATTTTAGGGCGTCCCATAGGCGAAAGAGTGAAAACTGCAGTTTTTTGGCGATTTTCGGTGGGTGTTAGCCCACGGATCGCTGGAGTGGCGCTTGATCCGGAAATTATTTTGGGTAGAGGCCCTCGGGGGCATCCCTGACGAGCTGTTAAGCGGATCCATGGGCTCTGTGGGTCCGTTGGGATGTTTTTAGGGCGTCCCATAGGCGAAAGAGTGAAAACTGCAGTTTTTTGGCGATTTTCGGTGGGTGTTAGCCCACGGATCGCTGGGGTGGCGCTTGCTCCGGAAATTATTTTGGGCCAAGGCCCTCGGGGGCGTCCCTGACGAGCTGTTAACCGGATCCATGGGCTCCGTGGGTCCGTTGGGATGTTTTTAGGGCGTCCCATAGGTGAAAGAGTGAAAACTGCAGTTTTTTGGCGATTTTTCGTGGGTGTTAGCCCACGGATCGCTGGGGTGGCGCTTGCTCCGGAAATTATTTTGGGCCGAGGCCCTCGGGGGCATCCCTGACGAGCTGTTAAGCGGATCCATGGGCTCCGTGGGTCCATTGGGATGTTTTTAGGGCGTCCCATAGGCGAAAGAGTGAAAACTGCAGTTTTTTGGCGATTTTCGGTGGGTGTTAGCCCACGGATCGCTGGGGTGGCGCTTGCTTCGGAAATTATTTTGGGACGAGGCCCTCGGGGGCATCCCTGACGAGCTGTTAAGCGGATCCATGGGCTCCGTGGGTCCGTTGGGATGTTTTTAGGGCTTCCCATAGGCGAAAGAGTGAAAACTGCAGTTTTTTGGCGATTTTCGGTCGGTGTTAGCCCACGGATCGCTGGGGTGGCGCTTGCTCCGAAATTTTTTTTGGTCCGAGGCCCTCGGGGGCGTCCCTGACGAGCTGTTAAGTGGATCCATGGGCTCCGTGGGTCCGTTGGGATGTTTTTAGGGCATCCCATAGGCGAAAGAGTGAAAACTGCAGTTTTTTGGCGATTTTCGGTGGGTGTTAGCCCACGGATCACTGGGGTGGCGCTTGCTCCGGAAATTATTTTGGGCCGAGGCCCTCGGGGGCATCCCTGATGAGCTGTTAAGCGGATCCATGGGCTCCGTGGGTCCGTTGGGATGTTTTTAGGGCGTCCCATAGGAGAAAGAGTGCAAAATTGCAGTGTTTTAGCGATTTTCGGTGGGTGTTAGCCCACGGATCGCTGGGGTGGCGCTTGCTCCGGAAATTATTTTGGGCCGAGGCCCTAGGGGGCATCCCTGAAGAGCTGTTAAGCGGATCCATGGGCTCCGTGGGTCCGTTGGGATGTTTTTAGGGCGTCCCATAGGCGAAAGAGTGAAAACTTCAGTTTTTTGGCGATTTTCGGTGGGTGTTAGCCCACGGATCGCTGGGGTGGCGCTTGCTCCGAAAATTATTTTGGGCCGAGGCCCTCGGGGGCGTCCCTGACGAGCTTTTAAGCGGATCCATGGGCTCCGTGGGTCCGTTGGGATGTTTTTAGGGCGTCCCATAGGCGAAAGAGTGAAAACTGCAGTTTTTTGGCGATATTCGGTGGGTGTTAGCCCACGGATCGCTGGGGTGGCGCTTGCTTCGGAAATTATTTTGGGCCGAGGCCCTCAGGGGCGTCCCTGACGAGCTGTTAAACAGATCCACGGGCTCCGTGGGTCCGTTGGGATGTTTTTAGGGCGTCCCATAGGCGAAAGAGTGAAAACTGCAGTTTTTTGGCAATTTTCGGTGGGTGTTAGCCCACGGATCGCTGGGGTGGCGCTTGCTCCGGAAATTATTTTGGGCCGAGGCCCTTGGGGGCATCCCTGACGAGCTGTTAAGTGGATCCATGGGCTCCGTGGGTCCGTTGGGATGTTTTTAGGGCGTCCCATAGGCGAAAGAGTGCAAAATTGTAGTTTTTTGGCGATTTTCGGTGGGTGTTAGCCCACGGATCGCTGGGGTGGCGCTTGCTCCAAAAATTATTTTGGGCCGAGGCCCTCGGGGGCGTCCCTGACGAGCTGTTAAGCGGATCCATGGGCTCCGTGGGTCCGTTGGGATGTTTTTAGGGCGTCCCATAGGCGAAAGAGTGAAAACTGCAGTTTTTTGGCGATTTTCGGTGGGTGTTAGCCCACGGATCGCTGGGGTGGCGCTTGCTCCGAAAATTATTTTGGGCCGAGGCCCTCGGGGGCGTCCCTGACGAGCTGTTAAGTGGATCCATGGGCTCCGTGGGTCCGTTGGGATGTTTTTAGGGCGTCCCATAGGCGAAAGAGTACAAAATTGCAGTTTTTTGGCGATTTTCGGTGGGTGTTAGCCCACGGATCGCTGGGATGGCGCTTGCTCCAAAAATTATTTTGGGTCGAGGCCCTCGGGGGCGTCCCTGATGAGCTGTTAAGCGGATCCATGGGCCCCGTGGGTCCGTTGGGATGTTTTTAGGGCGTCCCATAGGCGAAAGAGTGAAAACTGCAGTTTTTTGGCGATTTTCGGTGGGTGTTAGCCCACGGATCGCTGGGGTGGCGCTTGCTCCGAAGATTATTTTGGGCCGAGCCCCTCGGGGGCGTCCTTGACGAGCTGTTAAGTGGATCCATGGGCTCCGTGGGGCCTGTGGGAGGTTTTAAGGGCGTCCCAGAGGCGAAAGAGTGAAAACGGCAGTTTTTTGGCGATTTTCCGTGGGTGTTAGCCCACGGATCGCTGGGGTGGCGCTGGCTCCGGAAATTATTTTGGGCCGAGCCCCTCGGGGGCATCCCTGACGAGCTGTTAAGCGGATCCATGGGCTCCGTGGGGCCAGTGGGAGGTTTTAAGGGCGTCCCAGAGGCGAAAGAGTGAAAACGGCAGTTTTTTGGCGATTTTCCGTGGGTGTTAGCCCACGGATCGCTGGGGTGGTGCTGGCTCCGGAAATTATTTTGGGCTGAGCCCCTCGGGGGCGTCCCTGACGAGCTGTTAAGTGGATCCATGGGCTCCGTGGGGCCTGTGGGAGGTTTTAAGGGCGTCCCAGAGTCGAAAGAGTGAAAACTGCAGTTTTTTGGCGATTTTCCGTGGTTGTTAGCCCACGGATCGCTGGGGTGGCGCTGGCTCAGGAAATTATTTTGGGCTGAGCCCCTCGGGGGCGTCCCTGACGAGCTGTTAAGCGGATCCATGGGCTCCGTGGGGCCTGTGCGAGGTTTTAAGGGCGTCCCAGAGGCGAAAGAGTGAAAATGGCAGTTTTTTGGCGATTTTCCGTGGGTGTTAGCCCACGGATCGCTGGGGTGGCGCTGGTTCCGGAAATTATTTTGGGCCGAGCCCCTCGGGGGCATCCCTGACGAGCTGTTAAGCGGATCCATAGGCTCCGTGGGGCCAGTGGGAGGTTTTAAGGGCGTCCCAGAGGCGAAAGAGTAAAAACGGCAGTTTTTTGGCGATTTTCGGTGGGTGTTAGCCCACGGATCGCTGGGGTGGCGCTTGCTTCGGAAATTATTTTGGGACGAGGCCCTCAGGGGCATCCCTGACGAGCTGTTAAGCGGATCCATGGGCTCCGTGGGTCCGTTGGGATGTTTTTAGGGCGTCCCATAGGCGAAAGAGTGAAAACTGCAGTTTTTTGGCGATTTTCGGTGGGTGTTAGCCCACGGATCGCTGGGGTGGCGCTTGCTCCGAAATTTTTTTTGGTCCGAGGCCCTCAGGGGCGTCCCTGATGAGCTGTTAAGCGGATCCATGGGCTCCGTGGGTCCGTTGGGATGTTTTTAGGGCGTCCCATAGGCGAAAGAGTGAAAACTGCAGTTTTTTGGCGATTTTCGGTGGGTGTTAGCCCACGGATCGCTGGGGTGGCGCTTGCTCCGGAAATTATTTTGGATCGAGGCCCTCGGGGGCATCCCTGACGAGCTGTTAAGCGTATCCATGGGCTCCGTGGGTCCGTTGGGATGTTTTTAGGGCGTCCCATAGGCGAAAGAGTGCAAAATTACAGTTTTTTAGCGATTTTCGGTGGGTGTTAGCCCACGGATCGCTGGGGTGGCGCTTGCTCCGGAAATTATTTTGGGCCGAGGCCCTAGGGGGCGTCCCTGACGAGATGTTAAGCGGATCCATGGGCTCCGTGGGTCCGTTGGGATGTTTTTAGGGCGTCCCATAGGCGAAAGAGTGAAAACTTCAGTTTTTTGGCGATTTTCAGTGGGTGTTAGCCCACGGATCGCTGGGGTGGTGCTTGCTCTGAAAATTATTTTGGGCCGAGGCCCTCGGGTGCATCCCTGACGAGCTGTTAAGCGGATCCATGGGCTCCGTGGGTCCGTTGGGATGTTTTTAGGGCGTCCCATAGGCGAAAGAGTGAAAACTGCAGTTTTTTGGCGATATTCGGTGGGTGTTAGCCCACGGATCGCTGGGGTGGCGCTTGCTTCGGAAATTATTTTGGGCCGAGGCCCTCAGGGGCGTCCCTGACGAGCTGTTAAGCGGATCCACAGGCTCCGTGGGTCCGTTGGGATGTTTTTAGGGCGTCCCATAGGCGAAAGAGTGAAAACTGCAGTTTTTTGGCAATTTTCGGTGGGTGTTAGCCCACGGATAGCTGGGGTGGCGCTTGCTCCGGAAATTATTTTGGGCCGAGGCCCTCGGGGGTATCCCTGACGTGCTGTTAAGCAGATCCACGGGCTCCGTGGGTCCGTTGGGATGTTTTTAGGGCATCCCATAGGCGAAAGAGTGAAAACTGTAGTTTTTTGGCGATTTTCGGTGGGTGTTAGCCCACGGATCGCTGGGGTGGCGCTTGCTCCGGAAATTATTTTGGCCGAGGCCCTCGGGGGCGTCCCTGATGAGCTGTTAAGTGGATCCATGGGCTCCGTGGGTCCGTTGGGATGTTTTTAGGGCGTCCCATAGGCGAAAGAGTGCAAAATTGCAGTTTTTTGGCGATTTTCGGTGGGTGTTAGCCCACGGATCGCTGCGGTGGCGCTGGCTTCGGAAATTATTTTGGGCCGAGGCCCTCGGGGGCATCCCTGACGTGCTGTTAAGCGGATACACGGGCTCTGTGGGTCCGTTGGGATGTTTTTAGGGCATCCCATAGGCGAAAGAGTGAAAACTGCAGTTTTTTGGCGATTTTCGATGGGTGTTAGCCCACGGATCGCTGGGGTGGCACTTGCTCCGGAAATTATTTTGGGCCGAGGCCCTCGGGGGCGTCCCTGACGAGCTGTTAAGTGGATCCATGGGCTCCGTGGGTCCGTTGGGATGTTTTTAGGGCGTCCCATAGGCGAAAGAGTGCAAAATTGAAGTTTTTTGGCGATTTTCGGTGGGTGTTAGCCCACGGATCGCTGGGGTGGCGCTTGCTCCAAAAATTATTTTGGGCCGAGCCCCTCGGGGGCGTCCCTGACGAGCTGTTAAGCGGATCCATGGGCTCCGTGGGTCCGTTGGGATGTTTTTAGGGCGTCCCATAGTGGAAAGAGTGAAAACTGCAGTTTTTTGGCGATTTTCGGTGGGTGTTAGCCCACGGATCGCTGGGGTGGCGCTTGCTCCGGAAATTATTTTGGGCCGAGGCACTCGGGGGCATCCCTGACGAGCTGTTAAGTGGATCCATGGGATCCGTGGGTCCGTTGGGATGTTTTTAGGGCGTCCCATAGGCGAAAGAGTGCAAAATTGCAGTTTTTTGGCAATTTTCGGTGGGTGTTAGCCCACGGATCGCTGGGGTGGCGCTGGCTCTGGAAATTATTTTGGGCCGAGCCCCTCGAGGGCATCCCTGACGAGCTGTTAGGCGGATCCATGGGCTCCGTGGGGCCTGTGGGAGGTTTTAAGGGCGTCCCAGAGGCGAAAGAGTGAAAACGACAGTTTTTTGGCGATTTTCCGTGGGTGTTAGCCCACGGATCGCTGGGGTGGCGCTGGCTCCAAAAATTATTTTGGGCCGAGCCCCTCGGGGGCGTCCTTGACGAGCTGTTAAGTG
This sequence comes from Capsicum rhomboideum, assembly GCA_031232105.1. Classification (NCBI taxonomy): domain Eukaryota; kingdom Viridiplantae; phylum Streptophyta; class Magnoliopsida; order Solanales; family Solanaceae; genus Capsicum; species Capsicum rhomboideum. Next base: position 545,948 of record CP124714.1, read on the forward strand.
GATCCATGGGCTTTGTGGGGCCAGTGGGAGGTTTTAAGGGCGTCCCAGAGGTGAAAGAGTGAAAACGGCAGTTTTTTGGCGATTTTCCGTGGTTGTTAGCCCACGGATCGCTGGGGTGGCGCTGGCTCCGGAAATTATTTTGGGCTTAGCCACTCGAGGGCGTCCCTGACGAGCTGTTAAGCGGATCCACGGGCTCCGTGGGGCCTGTGCGAGGTTTTAAGGGCGTCCCAGAGGCGAAAGAGTGAAAACTGCAGTTTTTTGGCGATTTTCCGTGGGTGTTAGCCCACGGATCGCTGGGGTGGCGCTTGCTCCGGAAATTATTTTGGACCGAGCCCCTCGGGGGCGTCCCTGACGAGCTGTTAAGTGGATCCACTGGCTCCGTGGGGCCTGTGCGAGGTTTTAAGGGCGTCCCAGAGGCGAAAGAGTGAAAATGGCAGTTTTTTGGCGATTTTCCGTGGGTGTTAGCCCACGGATCGCTGGGGTGGCGCTGGCTCCGGAAATTATTTTGGGTCGAGCCCCTCAGGGGCATCCCTGACGAGCTGTTAAGCGGATCCATGGGCTTCGTGGGTCCGTTGGGATGTTTTTAGGGCGTCCCATAGGCGAAAGAGTGAAAACTGCAGTTTTTTGGCGATTTTCGGTGGGTGTTAGCCCACGGATCGCTGGGGTGGCGCTTGCTTCGGAAATTATTTTGGGACGAGGCCCTCGGGGGCGTCCCTGACGAGCTGTTAAGTGGATCCATGGGCTCCGTGGGTCCGTTGGGATGTTTTTAGGGCGTCCCATAGGCGAAAGAGTGAAAACTACAGTTTTTTGGCGATTTTCGGTGGGTGTTAGCCCACGAATCGCTGGGGTGGCGCTTGCTCCGAAATTTTTTTTGGTCCGAGGCCCTCGGGGGCGTCCCTGATGAGCTGTTAAGCGGATCCATGGGCTCCGTGGGTCCGTTGGGATGTTTTTAGGGCATCACATAGGCGAAAGAGTGAAAACTGCAGTTTTTTGGCGATTTTCGGTGGGTGTTAGCCCACGGATCGCTGGGGTGGCGCTTGCTCCGGAAATTATTTTGGGCCGAGGCCCTCGGGGGCATCCCTGACGAGCTGTTAAGCGGATCCATGGGCTCCGTGGGTCCGTTGGGATGTTTTTAGGGCGTCCCATAGGCGAAAGATTTCAAAATTGCAGTTTTTTAGCGATTTTCGGTGGGTGTTAGCCCACGGATCGCTGGGGTGGCACTTGCTCCGGAAATTATTTTGGGCTGAGGCCCTAGGGGGCGTCCCTGACGAGCTGTTAAGCGGATCCATGGGCTCCGTGGGTCCGTTGGGATGTTTTTAGGGCGTCCCATAGGCGAAAGAGTGAAAACTGCAGTTTTTTGGCGATTTTCGGTGGGTGTTAGCCCACGGATCGCTGGGGTGGTGCTTGCTCCGAAAATTATTTTGGGCCGAGGCCCTCGGGTGCATCCCTGACGAGCTGTTAAGCGGATCCATGGGCTCCGTGGGTCCGTTGGGATGTTTTTAGGGCGTCCCATAGGCGAAAGAGTGAAAACTGCAGTTTTTTGGCGATATTCGGTGGGTGTTAGCCCACGGATCGCTGGGGTGGCGCTTGCTTCGGAAATTATTTTGGGCCGAGGCCCTCAGGGGCGTCCCTGACGAGCTGTTAAGCGGATCCACAGGCTCCGTGGGTCCGTTGGGATGTTTTTAGGGCGTCCCATAGGCGAAAGAGTGAAAACTGCAGTTTTTTGGCAATTTTCGGTGGGTGTTAGCCCATGGATCGCTGGGGTGGCGCTTGCTTCGGAAATTATTTTGGGCCGAGGCCCTCGGGGGAGTCCCTGACGAGCTGTTAAGCGGATCTACGGGCTCCGTGGGTCCGTTGGGATGTTTTTAGGGCATCCCATAGGCGAAAGAGTGAAAACTGCAGTTTTTTGGCGATTTTCGATGGGTGTTAGCCCACGGATCGCTGGGGTGGCGCTTGCTTCGGAAATTATTTTGGGCCGAGGCCCTCAGGGGCATCCCTGACGAGCTGTTAAGCGGATCCACAGGCTCCGTGGGTCCGTTGGGATGTTTTTAGGGCGTCCCATAGGCGAAAGAGTGAAAACTGCAGTTTTTTGGCAATTTTCGGTGGGTGTTAGCCCACGGATCGCTGGGGTGGCGCTTGCTCCGAAAATTATTTTGGGCCGAGGCCCTCGGGGGCGTCCCTGACGAGCTGTTAAGCGGATCCACGGGCTCCGTGGGTCCGTTGGGATGTTTTTAGGGCATCCCATAGGCGAAAGAGTGAAAACTGCAGTTTTTTGGCGATTTTCGGTGGGTGTTAGCCCACGGATCGCTGGGGTGGCGCTTGCTCCGGAAATTATTTTGGGCTGAGGCCCTCGGGGGCGTCCCTGACGAGCTGTTAAGTGGATCCATGGGCTCCGTGGGTCCGTTGGGCTGTTTTTAGGGCGTCCCATAGGCGAAAGAGTGCAAAATTGCAGTTTTTTGGCGATTTTCGGTGGGTGTTAGCCCACGGATCGCTGGGGTGGCGCTTGCTCCAAAAATTATTTTGGACCGAGGCCCTCGGGGGCGTCCCTGACGAGCTGTTAAGCGGATCCATGGGCTCCGTGGGTCCGTTGGGATGTTTTTAGGGCGTCCCATAGTGGAAAGAGTGAAAACTGTAGTTTTTTGGCGATTTTCGGTGGGTGTTAGCCCACGGATCGCTGGGGTGGCGCTTGCTCCGGAAATTATTTTGGGCCGAGGCCCTCGGGGGCATCCCTGACGAGCTGTTAAGTGGATCCATGGGCTCCTTGGGTCCGTTGGGATGTTTTTAGGGCGTCCCATAGGCGAAAGAGTGAAAACGGCAGTTTTTTGGCGATTTTCCGTGGGTGTTAGCCCACGGATCGCTGGGGTGGCGCTGGCTCCGGAAATTATTTTGGGCCGAGCCCCTCGGGGGCGCCCCTGACGAGCTGTTAAGTGGATCCATGGGCTCCGTGGGGCCTGTGGGAGGTTTTAAGGGCGTCCCAGAGGCGAAAGAGTGAAAACGACAGTTTTTTGGCGATTTTCCGTGGGTGTTAGCCCACGGATCGCTGGGGTGGCGCAGGCTCCGAAAATTATTTTGGGCCGAGCCCCTCGGGGGCGTCCCTGACGAGCTGTTAAGCGGATCCATGGGCTCCGTGGGGCCTGTGCGAGGTTTTAAGGGCGTCCCAGAGGCGAAAGAGTGAAAACGGCAGTTTTTGGCGATTTTCCGTGGGTGTTGGCCCACGGATCGCTGGGGTGGCGCTGGCTCCGGAAATTATTTTGGCCCGAGCCCCTCGGGGGCGTCCCTGACGAGCTGTTAAGCGGATCCATGGGCTCCGTGGGTCAGTGGGAGGTTTTAAGGGCGTCCCAGAGGCAAAAGAGTGAAAACGGCAGTTTTTTGGCGATTTTCCGTGGGTGTTAGCCCACGGATCGCTGGGGTGGCGCTGGCTCCGGAAATTATTTTGGACCGAGCCCCTCGGGGGCATCCCTGACGAGCTGTTAAGTGAATCCATGGGCTCCGTGGGGCCTGTGGGAGGTTTTAAGGGCGTCCCAGAGGCGAAAGAGTGAAAACGACAGTTTTTTGGCGATTTTCCGTGGGTGTTAGCCCACGGATCGCTGGGGTGGCGCTGGCTCCGGAAATTATTTTGGGCCGAGCCCCTCGAGGGCGTCCCTGACGAGCTGTTAAGTGGATCCATGGGCTCCTTGGGGCCTGTGGGAGGTTTTAAGGGCGTCCCAGAGGTGAAAGAGTGAAAACGGCAGTTTTTTGGCAATTTTCCGTGGTTGTTAGCCCACGGATCGCTGGGGTGGCGCTGGCTCCGGAAATTATTTTGGGCTGAGCCCCTCGAGGGCGTCCCTGACGAGCTGTTAAGCGGATCCACGGGCTCCGTGGGGCCTGTGCGAGGTTTTAAGGGCGTCCCAGAGGCGAAAGAGTGAAAATGGCCGTTTTTCGGCTATTTTCCGTGGGTGTTAGCCCACGGATCGCTGGGGTGGCGCTGGCTCCGGAAATTATTTTGGGCCGAGCCCCTCGGGGGCATCCCTGACGAGCTGTTAAGCGGATCCATGGGCTCCGTGGGGCCAGTGGGAGGTTTTAAGGGCGTCCCATAGGCGAAAGAGTGAAAACTGCAGTTTTTTGGCAATTTTCCGTGGGTGTTAGCCCACGGATCGCTGGGGTGGCGCTGGCTCCGGAAATTATTTTGGGCCGAGCCCCTAGGGGGCGTCCCTGACGAGCTGTTAAGTGGATCCATGGGCTCCGTGGGGCCTGTGGGAGGTTTTAAGGGCGTCCCAGAGGCGAAAGAGTGAAAACGGCAGTTTTTTGGCGATTTTCCGTGGTTGTTAGCCCACGGGTCGCTAGGGTGGCGCTGGCTCCGGAAATTATTTTGGGCTGAGCCCCTCGGGGGCGTCCCTGACGAGCTGTTAAGCGGATCCACGGGCTCCGTGGGGCCTGTGCGAGGTTATAAGGGCGTCCCAGAGGCGAAAGAGTGAAAATGGCAGTTTTTTGGCAATTTTCCGTGGGTGTTAGCCCACGGATAGCTGGGGTGGCGCTGGCTTCGGAAATTATTTTGGGTCGATCCCCTCGGGGGCATCTCTGACGAGCTGTTAAGTGGATCCATGGGCTCCGTGGGGCCAGTGGGAGGTTTTAAGGGCGTCCCAGAGGCGAAAGAGTGAAAACGGCAGTTTTTTGGCAATTTTCCGTGGGTGTTGGCCCACGGATCGCTGGGGTGGCGCTGGCTCCGGAAATTATTTTGGGCCGAGCCCCTCGGGGGCGTCCTTGACAAGCTGTTAAGCGGATCCACGGGCTCCGTGGGTCCGTTGGGATGTTTTTAGGGCGTCCCATAGGCGAAAGAGTGAAAACTGCAGTTTTTTGGCGATTTTCGGTGGGTATTAGCCCACGGATCGCTGGGGTGGCGCTTGCTCCGGAAATTATTTTGGGCCGAGGCCCTAGGGGGCGTCCCTGACGAGCTGTTAAGCGGATCCACGGGCTCCGTGGGTCCGTTGGCAAGTTTTTAGGGCGTCCCATAGGCGAAAGAGTGAAAACTGCAGTTTTTTGGCGATTTTCGGTGGGTGTTAGCCCACGGATCGCTGGGGTGGCGCTTGCTCCAGAAATTATTTTGGTCTGAGGCCCTCGCGGGCATCCTTGACGAGCTGTTAACCGGATCCACGGGCTCCGTGGGTCCGTTGGGATGTTTTTAGGGCGTCCCATAGGCGAAAGAGTGAAAACTACAGTTTTTTGGCGATTTTCGGTGGGTGTTAGCCCACGGATCGCTGGGGTGGCGCTTGCTCCGGAAATTATTTAGGGCTGAGGCCCTCGGGGGCGTCCCTGACGAGCTGTTAACCGGATCCATGGGCTCCGTGGGTCCGTTGGGATGTTTTTAGGGCGTCCCATAGGCGAAAGAGTGAAAACTGCAGTTTTTTGGCGATTTTCGGTGGGTGTTAGCCCACGGATCGCTGGGGTGGCGCTTGCTCCGGAAATTATTTTGGGTCGAGGCCCTCAGGGGCGTCCCTGACGAGCTGTTAAGCGGATCCACGGGCTCCGTGGGTCCGTTGGCATGTTTTTAGGGCGTCCCATAGGCGAAAGAGTGAAAACTGCAGTTTTTTGGCGATTTTCGGTGGATGTTAGCCCACGGATCGCTGGGGTGGCGCTTGCTCCGGAAATTATTTTGGGCCGAGGCCCTCGGGGGCGTCCCTGACGAGCTGTTAACCGGATCCACGGGCTCCGTGGGTCCGTTGGGATGTTTTTAGGGCGTCCCATAGGCGAAAGACTGAAAACTGCAGTTTTTTGGCGATTTTCCATGGGTGTTAGCCCACGGATCGCTGGGGTGGCGCTTGCTCCGGAAATTATTTTGGGCCGAGGCCCTCGGAGGCATCCCTGACGAGCTGTTAAGCGGATCCATGGGCTCCGTGGGTCCGTTGGGATGTTTTTAGGGCGTCCCATAGGCGAAAGAGTGAAAACTGCAGTTTTTTGGCGATTTTCGGTGGGTGTTAGCCCACGGATCGCTGGGGTGGCGCTTGCTTCGGAAATTATTTTGGGACGAGGCCCTCGGGGGCATCCCTGACGAGCTGTTAAGCGGATCCATGGGCTCCGTGGGTCCGTTGGGATGTTTTTAGGGCGTCCCATAGGCGAAAGAGTGAAAACTGAAGTTTTTTGGCGATTTTCGGTGGGTGTTAGCCCACGGATCGCTGGGGTGGCGCTTGCTCCGAAAATTTTTTTGGTCCGAGGCCCTCGGGGGCGTCCCTGACGAGCTGTTAAGCGGATCCATGGGCTCTGTGGGTCCGTTGGGATGTTTTTAGGGCGTCCCATAGGCGAAAGAGTGAAAACTGCAATTTTTTGGTGATTTTCGGTGGGTGTTAGCCCACGGATCGCTGCGGTGGCGCTTGCTCCGGAAATTATTTTGGGCCGAAGCCCGCGGGGGCATCCCGGACGAGCTGTTAAGCGGATCCATGGGCTCCGTGGGTCCGTTGGGATGTTTTTAGGGCGTCCCATAGTCGAAAGAGTGCAAAATTGCAGTTTTTTAGCGATTTTCGGTGGGTGTTAGCCCACGGATCGCTGGGGTGGCGCTTGCTCCGGAAATTATTTTGGGCCGAGGCCCTAGGGGACGTCCCTGACGAGCTGTTAAGCAGATCCATGGGCTCCGTGGGTCCGTTGGGATGTTTTTAGGGCGTCCCATAGGCGAAAGAGTGAAAACTTCAGTTTTTTGGCGATTTTCGGTGGGTGTTAGCCCACGGATCACTGGGGTGGCGCTTGCTCCGAAAATTATTTTGGGCCGAGGCCCTCGGGGGCGTCCCTGACGAGCTGTTAAGTGGATCCATGGGCTCCGTGGGTCCGTTGGGATGTTTTTAGGGCGTCCCATAGGCGAAAGAGTGAAAACTGCAGTTTTTTGGCGATATTCGGTGGGTGTTAGCCCACGGATCGCTGGGGTGGCGCTTGCTTCGGAAATTATTTTGGGCCGAGGCCCTCAGGGGCGTCCCTGACGAGCTGTTAAGCGGATCCACGGGCTCTGTGGGTCCGTTGGGATGTTTTTAGGGCGTCCCATAGGCGAAAGAGTGAAAACTTCAATTTTTTGGCAATTTTCGGTGGGTGTTAGCCCACGGATCGCTGGGGTGGCGCTTGCTCCGGAAATTATTTTGGGCCGAGGCCCTCGGGGGCATCCCTGACGAGCTGTTAAGCGGATCCACGGGCTCCGTGGGTCCGTTTGGATGTTTTTAGGGCGTCCCATAGGCGAAAGAGTGAAAACTGCAGTTTTTTGGCGATTTTCGGTGGGTGTTAGCCCACGGATCGCTGGGGTGGCGCTTGCTCCGGAAATTATTTTGGGCCGAGGCCCTCGGGGGCGTCCCTGACGAGCTGTTAAGCGGATCCATGGGCTCCGTGGGACCGTTGGGATGTTTTTAGGGCGTCCCATAGGCAAAAGAGTGAAAACTGCAGTTTTTTGGCGATTTTCCGTGGGTGTTAGCCCACGGATCGCTGGGGTGGCGCTTGCTCCGGAAATTATTTTGGGCCGAGGCCCTCGAGGGCGTCCCTGACGAGCTGTTAAGCGGATCCATGGGCTCCGTGGGGCCTGTGGGAGGTTTTAAGGGCGTCCCAGAGGCGAAAGAGTGAAAACGGCAGTTTTTTGGCGATTTTCCGTGGGTGTTAGCCCACGGATCGCTGGGGTGGCGCTGGCTCCAGAAATTATTTTGGGCCGAGCCCCTCGGGGGCATCCCTGACGAGCTGTTAAGTGGATCCATGGGCTCCGTGGGGCCTGTGGGAGGTTTTAAGGGCGTCCCAGAGGTGAAAGAGTGAAAACGGCAGTTTTTTGGCGATTTTCCGTGGGTGTTAGCCCACGGATCGCTGGGGTGGCGCTGGCTCCGGAAATTATTTTGGGCCGAGCCCCTCGGGGGCATCCCTGACGAGCTGTTAAGTGGATCCATGGGCTCCGTGGGGCCTGTGGGAGGTTTTAAGGGTGTCCCAGAGGCGAAAGAGTGAAAACGGCAGTTTTTTGGCGATTTTCCGTGGGTGTTAGCCCACGGATCGCTGGGGTGGCGCTAGCTCCGGAAATTATTTTGGGTCGAGCCCCTCGGGGGCGTCCCTGACGAGCTGTTAAGTGGATCCATGGGCTCCGTGGGGCCTGTGGGAGGTTTTAAGGGCGTCCCAGAGGCGAAAGAGTGAAAACGGCAGTTTTTTGGCGATTTTCCGTGGTTGTTAGCCCACGGATCGCTGGGGTGGCGCTGGCTCCGGAAATTATTTTGGGATGAGCCCCTCGGGGGCATCCCTGACGAGCTGTTAAGCGGATCCACGGGCTCCGTGGGGCCTGTGCGAGGTTTTAAGGGCGTCTCAGAGGCGAAAGAGTGAAAACGGCAATTTTTTGGCAATTTTCGGTGGGTGTTAGCCCACGGATCGCTGGGGTGGCGCTTGCTCCAGAAATTATTTTGGGCCGAGGCCCTCGGGGGCATCCCTGACGAGCTGTTAAGCGGATCCACGGGCTCCGTGGGTCCGTTGGGATGTTTTTAGGGCGTCCCATAGGCGAAAGAGTGAAAACTGCAGTTTTTTGGCGATTTTCGGTGGGTGTTAGCCCACGGATCGCTGGGGTGGCGCTGGCTCCAGAAATTATTTTGGGATGAGCCCCTCGGGGGCATCCCTGACGAGCTGTTAAGCGGATCCATGGGCTCCGTGGGGCCAGTGGGAGGTTTTAAGGGCGTCCCAGAGGCGAAAGAGTGAAAACGGCAGTTTTTTGGCAATTTTCCGTGGGTGTTAGCCCACGGATCGCTGGGGTGGCGCTGGCTCCGGAAATTATTTTGGGCCGAGCCCCTTGGGGGCGTCCCTGACAAGCTGTTAAGCGGATCCACGGGATCCGTGGGGCCTGTGCGAGGTTTTAAGGGCGTCCCAGAGGCGAAAGAGTGAAAACGGCAGTTTTTTGGCGATTTTCCGTGGGTGTTAGCCCACGGATCGCTGGGGTGGCGCTGGCTCCGGAAATTATTTTGGGCCGAGCCCCTCGGGGGCGTCCCTGACAAGCTGTTAAGCGGATCCACGGGCTCCGTGGGTCCGTTGGGATGTTTTTAGGGCGTCCCATAGGCAAAAGAGTGAAAACTGCAGTTTTTTGGCAATTTTCGGTGGGTATTAGCCCACGGATCGCTGGGGTGGCGCTTGCTCCGGAAATTATTTTGGGCCGCGGCCCTCGAAGGCGTCCCTGACGAGCTGTTAAGCAGATCCACGGGCTCCGTGGGTCCGTTGGCAAGTTTTTAGGGCGTCCCATAGGCGAAAGAGTGAAAACTGCAGTTTTTTGGCGATTTTCGGTGGGTGTTAGCCCACGGATCGCTGGGGTGGCGCTTGCTCCAGAAATTATTTTGGGCCGAGGCCCTCGGGGGCGTCCCTGACGAGCTGTTAACCGTATCCACGGGCTCCGTGGGTCCGTTGGGATGTTTTTAGGGCGTCCCATAGGCGAAAGAGTGAAAACTGCAGTTTTTTGGCGATATTCGGTGGGTGTTAGCCCACGGATCGCTGGGGTGGCGCTTGCTTCGGAAATTATTTTGGGCCGAGGCCCTTAGGGGCGTCCCTGACGAGCTGTTAAGCGGATCCACGGGCTTCGTGGGTCCGTTGGGATGTTTTTAGGGCGTCCCATAGGCGAAAGAGTGAAAACATCAGTTTTTTGGCGATTTTCGGTGGGTATTAGCCCACGGATCGCTGGGGTGGCGCTTGCTTCGGAAATTATTTTGGGACGAGGCCCTTAGGGGCGTCCCTGACGAGCTGTTAAGCGGATCCATGGGCTCCGTGGGTCCGTTGGGATGTTTTTAGGGCGTCCCATAGGCGAAAGAGTGAAAACTACAGTTTTTTGGCGATTTTCGGTGGGTGTTAGCCCACGGATCGCTGGGGTGGCGCTTGCTCCGGAAATTATTTTAGGCCAAGGCCCTCGGGGGCGTCCCTGACTAGCTGTTAAGCGGATCCACGGGCTCCGTGGGTCCGTTGGCATGTTTTTAGGGCGTCCCATAGGCGAAAGAGTGAAAACTGCAGTTTTTTGGCGATATTCGGTGGGTGTTAGCCCACGGATCGCTGGGGTGGCGCTTGCTTCGGAAATTATTTTGGGCCGAGGCCCTTAGGGGCGTCCCTGACGAGCTGTTAAGCGGATCCACGGGCTTCGTGGGTCCGTTGGGATGTTTTTAGGGCGTCCCATAGGCGAAAGAGTGAAAACATCAGTTTTTTGGCGATTTTCCGTGGGTGTTAGCCCACGGATCGCTAGGGTGGCGCTTGTTCCGGAAATTATTTTGGGCCGAGGCCCTCGGGGGCGTCCCTGACGAGCTGTTAAGCGGATTCATGGGCTCCGTGGGTCCGTTGGGATGTTTTTAGGGCGTCCCATTGGCGAAAGAGTGAAAACTGCAGTTTTTTGGCGATTTTCGGTGGGTGTTAGCCCACGGATCGCTGGGGTGGCGCTTGCTTTGGAAATTATTTTGGGACGAGGCCCTTGAGGGCGTCCCTGACGAGCTGTTAAGCGGATCCATGGGCTCCGTGGGTCCGTTGGGATGTTTTTAGGGCGTCCCATAGGCGAAAGAGTGAAAACTGCAGTTTTTTGACGATTTTCGATGGGTGTTAGCCCACGGATCGCTGGGGTGGCGCTTGCTCCGAAAATTTTTTTGGTCCGAGGCCCTCGGGGGCGTCCCTGACGAGCTGTTAAGCGGATCCATGGGCTCCGTGGGTCCGTTGGGATGTTTTTTGGGCGTCCCATAGGCGAAAGAGTGAAAACTGCAGTTTTTTGGCGATTTTCGGTGGGTGTTAGCCCACGGATCAATGGGGTGGCGCTTGCTCCGGAAATTATTTTGGGCCGAGGCCCTCGGGGGCATCCCTGACGAGCTGTTAAGCGTATCCATGGGCTCCGTGGGTCCGTTGGGATGTTTTTAGGGCGTCCCATAGGCGAAAGAGTGCAAAATTGCAGTTTTTTAGCGATTTTCGGTGGGTGTTAGCCCACGGATCGCTGGGGTGGCGCTTGCTCCGGAAATTATTTTGGGACGAGGCCCTAGGGGGCATCCCTGACGAGCTGTTAAGCGGATCCATGGGCTCCGTGGGTCCGTTGGGATGTTTTTAGGGCGTCCCATAGGCGAAAGAGTGAAAACTTCAGTTTTTTGGCGATTTTCGGTGGGTGTTAGTCCACGGATCGCTGGGGTGGCGCTTGCTCCGAAAATTATTTTGGGCCGAGGCCCTCGGAGGCGTCCCTGACGAGCTGTTAAGCGGATCCATGGGCTCCGTGGGTCCGTTGGGATGTTTTTAGGGCGTCCCATAGGCGAAAGAGTGAAAACTGCAGTTTTTTGGCGAGATTCGGTGGGTGTTAGCCCACGGATCGCTGGGGTGGCGCTTGCTTCGGAAATTATTTTGGGCCGAGGCCCTTAGGGGCGTCCCTGACGAGCTGTTAAGCGGATCCACGGGCTTCGTGGGTCCGTTGGGATGTTTTTAGGGCGTCCCATAGGCGAAAGAGTGAAAACTGCAGTTTTTTGGCAATTTTCGGTGGGTGTTAGCCCACGGATCGCTGGGGTGGCGCTTGCTCCGGAAATTATTTTGGGCCGAGGCCCTCGGGGGCGTCCCTGACGAGTTGTTAAGCGGATCCACGGGCTCCGTGGGTCCGTTGGGATGTTTTTAGGGCGTCCCATAGGCGAAAGAGTGAAAACTGCAGTTTTTTGGCGATTTTCGGTGGGTGTTAGCCCACGGATCGCTGGGGTGGCGCTTGCTCCGGAAATTATTTTGGGACGAGGCCCTAGGGGGCATCCCTGACGAGCTGTTAAGCGGATCCATGGGCTCCGTGGGTCCGTTGGGATGTTTTTAGGGCGTCCCATAGGCGAAAGAGTGAAAACTTCAGTTTTTTGGCGATTTTCGGTGGGTGTTAGTCCACGGATCGCTGGGGTGGCGCTTGCTCCGGAAATTATTTTGGGCCGAGGCCCTCGGGGGCGTCCCTGACGAGCTGTTAAATGGATCCATGGGCTCCGTGGGTCCGTTGGGATGTTTTTAGGGCGTCCCATAGGCGAAAGAGTGCAAAATTGCAGTTTTTTGGCGATTTTCGGTGGGTGTTAGCCCACGGATCGCTGGGGTGGCGCTTGCTCCAAAAATTATTTTGGACCGAGGCCCTCAGGGGCATCCCTGACGAGCTGTTAAGCGGATCCATGGGCTCCGTGGGTCCGTTGGGATGTTTTTAGGGCATCCCATAGGCGAAAGAGTGAAAACTGCAGTTTTTTGGCAATTTTCGGTGGGTGTTGGCCCACGGATCGCTGGGGTGGCGCTTGCTCCGGAAATTATTTTGGGACGAGGCCCTAGGGGGCATCCCTGACGAGCTGTTAAGCGGATCCATGGGCTCCGTGGGTCCGTTGGGATGTTTTTAGGGCGTCCCATAGGCGAAAGAGTGAAAACTTCAGTTTTTTGGCGATTTTCGGTGGGTGTTAGTCCACGGATCGCTGGGGTGGCGCTTGCTCCGAAAATTATTTTGGGCCGAGGCCCTCGGAGGCGTCCCTGACGAGCTGTTAAGCGGATCCATGGGCTCCGTGGGTCCGTTGGGATGTTTTTAGGGCGTCCCATAGGCGAAAGAGTGAAAACTGCAGTTTTTTGGCGAGATTCGGTGGGTGTTAGCCCACGGATCGCTGGGGTGGCGCTTGCTTCGGAAATTATTTTGGGCCGAGGCCCTTAGGGGCGTCCCTGACGAGCTGTTAAGCGGATCCACGGGCTTCGTGGGTCCGTTGGGATGTTTTTAGGGCGTCCCATAGGCGAAAGAGTGAAAACTGCAGTTTTTTGGCAATTTTCGGTGGGTGTTAGCCCACGGATCGCTGGGGTGGCGCTTGCTCCGGAAATTATTTTGGGCCGAGGCCCTCGGGGGCGTCCCTGACGAGTTGTTAAGCGGATCCACGGGCTCCGTGGGTCCGTTGGGATGTTTTTAGGGCGTCCCATAGGCGAAAGAGTGAAAACTGCAGTTTTTTGGCGATTTTCGGTGGGTGTTAGCCCACGGATCGCTGGGGTGGCGCTTGCTCCGGAAATTATTTTGGGCCGAGGCCCTCGGGGGCGTCCCTGACGAGCTGTTAAATGGATCCATGGGCTCCGTGGGTCCGTTGGGATGTTTTTAGGGCGTCCCATAGGCGAAAGAGTGCAAAATTGCAGTTTTTTGGCGATTTTCGGTGGGTGTTAGCCCACGGATCGCTGGGGTGGCGCTTGCTCCAAAAATTATTTTGGACCGAGGCCCTCGGGGGCATCCCTGACGAGCTGTTAAGCGGATCCATGGGCTCCGTGGGTCCGTTGGGATGTTTTTAGGGCGTCCCATAGGCGAAAGAGTGAAAACTGCAGTTTTTTGGCGATTTTCGGTGGGTGTTAGCCCACGGATCGCTGGGGTGGCGCTTGCTTCGGAAATTATTTTGGGACGAGGCCCTCGGGGGCATCCCTGACGAGCTGTTAAGCGGATCCATGGGCTCCGTGGGTCCGTTGGGATGTTTTTAGGGCTTCCCATAGGCGAAAGAGTGAAAACTGCAGTTTTTTGGCGATTTTCGGTCGGTGTTAGCCCACGGATCGCTGGGGTGGCGCTTGCTCCGAAAATTTTTTTGGTCCGAGGCCCTCGGGGGCGTCCCTGACGAGCTGTTAAGTGGATCCATGGGCTCCGTGGGTCCGTTGGGATGTTTTTAGGGCATCCCATAGGCGAAAGAGTGAAAACTGCAGTTTTTTGGCGATTTTCGGTGGGTGTTAGCCCACGGATCACTGGGGTGGCGCTTGCTCCGGAAATTATTTTGGGCCGAGGCCCTCGGGGGCATCCCTGATGAGCTGTTAAGCGGATCCATGGGCTCCGTGGGTCCGTTGGGATGTTTTTAGGGCGTCCCATAGGAGAAAGAGTGCAAAATTGCAGTGTTTTAGCGATTTTCGGTGGGTGTTAGCCCACGGATCGCTGGGGTGGCGCTTGCTCCGGAAATTATTTTGGGCCGAGGCCCTAGGGGGCATCCCTGAAGAGCTGTTAAGCGGATCCATGGGCTCCGTGGGTCCGTTGGGATGTTTTTAGGGCGTCCCATAGGCGAAAGAGTGAAAACTTCAGTTTTTTGGCGATTTTCGGTGGGTGTTAGCCCACGGATCGCTGGGGTGGCGCTTGCTCCGAAAATTATTTTGGGCCGAGGCCCTCGGGGGCGTCCCTGACGAGCTTTTAAGCGGATCCATGGGCTCCGTGGGTCCGTTGGGATGTTTTTAGGGCGTCCCATAGGCGAAAGAGTGAAAACTGCAGTTTTTTGGCGATATTCGGTGGGTGTTAGCCCACGGATCGCTGGGGTGGCGCTTGCTTCGGAAATTATTTTGGGCCGAGGCCCTCAGGGGCGTCCCTGACGAGCTGTTAAACAGATCCACGGGCTCCGTGGGTCCGTTGGGATGTTTTTAGGGCATCCCATAGGCGAAAGAGTGAAAACTGCAGTTTTTTGGCAATTTTCGGTGGGTGTTAGCCCACGGATCGCTGGGGTGGCGCTTGCTCCGGAAATTATTTTGGGCCGAGGCCCTTGGGGGCATCCCTGACGAGCTGTTAAGTGGATCCATGGGCTCCGTGGGTCCGTTGGGATGTTTTTAGGGCGTCCCATAGGCGAAAGAGTGCAAAATTGTAGTTTTTTGGCGATTTTCGGTGGGTGTTAGCCCACGGATCGCTGGGGTGGCGCTTGCTCCAAAAATTATTTTGGGCTGAGGCCCTCGGGGGCGTCCCTGACGAGCTGTTAAGCGGATCCATGGGCTCCGTGGGTCCGTTGGGATGTTTTTAGGGCGTCCCATAGGCGAAAGAGTGAAAACTGCAGTTTTTTGGCGATTTTCGGTGGGTGTTAGCCCACGGATCGCTGGGGTGGCGCTTGCTCCGAAAATTATTTTGGGCCGAGGCCCTCGGGGGCGTCCCTGACGAGCTGTTAAGTGGATCCATGGGCTCCGTGGGTCCGTTGGGATGTTTTTAGGGCGTCCCATAGGCGAAAGAGTACAAAATTGCAGTTTTTTGGCGATTTTCGGTGGGTGTTAGCCCACGGATCGCTGGGATGGCGCTTGCTCCAAAAATTATTTTGGGTCGAGGCCCTCGGGGGCGTCCCTGATGAGCTGTTAAGCGGATCCATGGGCCCCGTGGGTCCGTTGGGATGTTTTTAGGGCGTCCCATAGGCGAAAGAGTGAAAACTGCAGTTTTTTGGCGATTTTCGGTGGGTGTTAGCCCACGGATCGCTGGGGTGGCGCTTGCTCCGAAGATTATTTTGGGCCGAGCCCCTCGGGGGCGTCCTTGACGAGCTGTTAAGTGGATCCATGGGCTCCGTGGGGCCTGTGGGAGGTTTTAAGGGCGTCCCAGAGGCGAAAGAGTGAAAACGGCAGTTTTTTGGCGATTTTCCGTGGGTGTTAGCCCACGGATCGCTGGGGTGGCGCTGGCTCCGGAAATTATTTTGGGCCGAGCCCCTCGGGGGCATCCCTGACGAGCTGTTAAGCGGATCCATGGGCTCCGTGGGGCCAGTGGGAGGTTTTAAGGGCGTCCCAGAGGCGAAAGAGTGAAAACGGCAGTTTTTTGGCGATTTTCCGTGGTTGTTAGCCCACGGATCGCTGGGGTGGCGCTGGCTCAGGAAATTATTTTGGGCTGAGCCCCTCGGGGGCGTCCCTGACGAGCTGTTAAGCGGATCCATGGGCTCCGTGGGGCCTGTGCGAGGTTTTAAGGGCGTCCCAGAGGCGAAAGAGTGAAAATGGCAGTTTTTTGGCGATTTTCTGTGGGTGTTAGCCCACGGATCGCTGGGGTGGCGCTGGCTCCGGAAATTATTTTGGGCCGAGCCCCTTGGGGGCATCCCTGACGAGCTGTTAAGCGGATCCATAGGCTCCGTGGGGCCAGTGGGAGGTTTTAAGGGCGTCCCAGAGGCGAAAGAGTAAAAACGGCAGTTTTTTGGAGATTTTCGATGGGTGTTAGCCCACGGATCGCTGGGGTGGCGCTTGCTTCGGAAATTATTTTGGGACGAGGCCCTCAGGGGCATCCCTGACGAGCTGTTAAGCGGATCCATGGGCTCCGTGGGTCCGTTGGGATGTTTTTAGGGCGTCCCATAGGCGAAAGAGTGAAAACTGCAGTTTTTTGGCGATTTTCGGTGGGTGTTAGCCCACGGATCGCTGGGGTGGCGCTTGCTCCGAAATTTTTTTTGGTCCGAGGCCCTCAGGGGCGTCCCTGATGAGCTGTTAAGCGGATCCATGGGCTCCGTGGGTCCGTTGGGATGTTTTTAGGGCGTCCCATAGGCGAAAGAGTGAAAACTGCAGTTTTTTGGCGATTTTCGGTGGGTGTTAGCCCACGGATCGCTGGGGTGGCGCTTGCTCCGGAAATTATTTTGGATCGAGGCCCTCGGGGGCATCCCTGACGAGTTGTTAAGCGTATCCATGGGCTCCGTGGGTCCGTTGGGATGTTTTTAGGGCGTCCCATAGGCGAAAGAGTGCAAAATTGCAGTTTTTTAGCGATTTTCGGTGGGTGTTAGCCCACGGATCGCTGGGGTGGCGCTTGCTCCGGAAATTATTTTGGGCCGAGGCCCTAGGGGGCGTCCCTGACGAGATGTTAAGCGGATCCATGGGCTCCGTGGGTCCGTTGGGATGTTTTTAGGGCGTCCCATAGGCGAAAGAGTGAAAACTTCAGTTTTTTGGCGATTTTCAGTGGGTGTTAGCCCACGGATCGCTGGGGTGGTGCTTGCTCTGAAAATTATTTTGGGCCGAGGCCCTCGGGTGCATCCCTGACGAGCTGTTAAGCGGATCCATGGGCTCCGTGGGTCCGTTGGGATGTTTTTAGGGCGTCCCATAGGCGAAAGAGTGAAAACTGCAGTTTTTTGGCGATATTCGGTGGGTGTTAGCCCACGGATCGCTGGGGTGGCGCTTGCTTCGGAAATTATTTTGGGCCGAGGCCCTCAGGGGCGTCCCTGACGAGCTGTTAAGCGGATCCACAGGCTCCGTGGGTCCGTTGGGATGTTTTTAGGGCGTCCCATAGGCGAAAGAGTGAAAACTGCAGTTTTTTGGCAATTTTCGGTGGGTGTTAGCCCACGGATAGCTGGGGTGGCGCTTGCTCCGGAAATTATTTTGGGCCGAGGCCCTCGGGGGTATCCCTGACGTGCTGTTAAGCAGATCCACGGGCTCCGTGGGTCCGTTGGGATGTTTTTAGGGCATCCCATAGGCGAAAGAGTGAAAACTGTAGTTTTTTGGCGATTTTCGGTGGGTGTTAGCCCACGGATCGCTGGGGTGGCGCTTGCTCCGGAAATTATTTTGGCCGAGGCCCTCGGGGGCGTCCCTGATGAGCTGTTAAGTGGATCCATGGGCTCCGTGGGTCCGTTGGGATGTTTTTAGGGCGTCCCATAGGCGAAAGAGTGCAAAATTGCAGTTTTTTGGCGATTTTCGGTGGGTGTTAGCCCACGGATCGCTGCGGTGGCGCTGGCTTCGGAAATTATTTTGGGCCGAGGCCCTCGGGGGCATCCCTGACGTGCTGTTAAGCGGATACACGGGCTCTGTGGGTCCGTTGGGATGTTTTTAGGGCATCCCATAGGCGAAAGAGTGAAAACTGCAGTTTTTTGGCGATTTTCGGTGGGTGTTAGCCCACGGATCGCTGGGGTGGCACTTGCTCCGGAAATTATTTTGGGCCGAGGCCCTCGGGGGCGTCCCTGACGAGCTGTTAAGTGGATCCATGGGCTCCGTGGGTCCGTTGGGATGTTTTTAGGGCGTCCCATAGGCGAAAGAGTGCAAAATTGAAGTTTTTTGGCGATTTTCGGTGGGTGTTAGCCCACGGATCGCTGGGGTGGCGCTTGCTCCAAAAATTATTTTGGGCCGAGCCCCTCGGGGGCGTCCCTGACGAGCTGTTAAGCGGATCCATGGGCTCCGTGGGTCCGTTGGGATGTTTTTAGGGCGTCCCATAGTGGAAAGAGTGAAAACTGCAGTTTTTTGGCGATTTTCGGTGGGTGTTAGCCCACGGATCGCTGGGGTGGCGCTTGCTCCGGAAATTATTTTGGGCCGAGGCACTCGGGGGCATCCCTGACGAGCTGTTAAGTGGATCCATGGGATCCGTGGGTCCGTTGGGATGTTTTTAGGGCGTCCCATAGGCGAAAGAGTGCAAAATTGCAGTTTTTTGGCAATTTTCGGTGGGTGTTAGCCCACGGATCGCTGGGGTGGCGCTGGCTCTGGAAATTATTTTGGGCCGAGCCCCTCGAGGGCATCCCTGACGAGCTGTTAGGCGGATCCATGGGCTCCGTGGGGCCTGTGGGAGGTTTTAAGGGCGTCCCAGAGGCGAAAGAGTGAAAACGACAGTTTTTTGGCGATTGTCCGTGGGTGTTAGCCCACGGATCGCTGGGGTGGCGCTGGCTCCAAAAATTATTTTGGGCCGAGCCCCTCGGGGGCGTCCTTGATGAGCTGTTAAGTGGATCCATGGGCTTCGTGGGGCCAGTGGGAGGTTTTAAGGGCGTCCCAGAGGTGAAAGAGTGAAAACGGCAGTTTTTTGGCGATTTTCCGTGGTTGTTAGCCCACGGATCGCTGGGGTGGCGCTGGCTCCGGAAATTATTTTGGGCTTAGCCACTCGAGGGCGTCCCTGACGAGCTGTTAAGCGGATCCACGGGCTCCGTGGGGCCTGTGCGAGGTTTTAAGGGCGTCCCAGAGGCGAAAGAGTGAAAACTGCAGTTTTTTGGCGATTTTCCGTGGGTGTTAGCCCACGGATCGCTGGGGTGGCGCTTGCTCCGGAAATTATTTTGGACCGAGCCCCTCGGGGGCGTCCCTGACGAGCTGTTAAGTGGATCCACTGGCTCCGTGGGGCCTGTGCGAGGTTTTAAGGGCGTCCCAGAGGCGAAAGAGTGAAAATGGCAGTTTTTTGGCGATTTTCCGTGGGTGTTAGCCCACGGATCGCTGGGGTGGCGCTGGCTCCGGAAATTATTTTGGGTCGAGCCCCTCAGGGGCATCCCTGACGAGCTGTTAAGCGGATCCATGGGCTTCGTGGGTCCGTTGGGATGTTTTTAGGGCGTCCCATAGGCGAAAGAGTGAAAACTGCAGTTTTTTGGCGATTTTCGGTGGGTGTTAGCCCACGGATCGCTGGGGTGGCGCTTGCTTCGGAAATTATTTTGGGACGAGGCCCTCGGGGGCGTCCCTGACGAGCTGTTAAGCGGATCCATGGGCTCCGTGGGTCCGTTGGGATGTTTTTAGGGCGTCCCATAGGCGAAAGAGTGAAAACTGCAGTTTTTTGGCGATTTTCGGTGGGTGTTAGCCCACGAATCGCTGGGGTGGCGCTTGCTCCGAAATTTTTTTTGGTCCGAGGCCCTCGGGGGCGTCCCTGATGAGCTGTTAAGCGGATCCATGGGCTCCGTGGGTCCGTTGGGATGTTTTTAGGGCATCACATAGGCGAAAGAGTGAAAACTGCAGTTTTTTGGCGATTTTCGGTGGGTGTTAGCCCACGGATCGCTGGGGTGGCGCTTGCTCCGGAAATTATTTTGGGCCGAGGCCCTCGGGGGCATCCCTGACGAGCTGTTAAGCGGATCCATGGGCTCCGTGGGTCCGTTGGGATGTTTTTAGGGCGTCCCATAGGCGAAAGATTTCAAAATTGCAGTTTTTTAGCGATTTTCGGTGGGTGTTAGCCCACGGATCGCTGGGGTGGCACTTGCTCCGGAAATTATTTTGGGCTGAGGCCCTAGGGGGCGTCCCTGACGAGCTGTTAAGCGGATCCATGGGCTCCGTGGGTCCGTTGGGATGTTTTTAGGGCGTCCCATAGGCGAAAGAGTGAAAACTGCAGTTTTTTGGCGATTTTCGGTGGGTGTTAGCCCACGGATCGCTGGGGTGGTGCTTGCTCCGAAAATTATTTTGGGCCGAGGCCCTCGGGTGCATCCCTGACGAGCTGTTAAGCGGATCCATGGGCTCCGTGGGTCCGTTGGGATGTTTTTAGGGCGTCCCATAGGCGAAAGAGTGAAAACTGCAGTTTTTTGGCGATATTCGGTGGGTGTTAGCCCACGGATCGCTGGGGTGGCGCTTGCTTCGGAAATTATTTTGGGCCGAGGCCCTCAGGGGCGTCCCTGACGAGCTGTTAAGCGGATCCACAGGCTCCGTGGGTCCGTTGGGATGTTTTTAGGGCGTCCCATAGGCGAAAGAGTGAAAACTGCAGTTTTTTGGCAATTTTCGGTGGGTGTTAGCCCATGGATCGCTGGGGTGGCGCTTGCTTCGGAAATTATTTTGGGCCGAGGCCCTCGGGGGAGTCCCTGACGAGCTGTTAAGCGGATCTACGGGCTCCGTGGGTCCGTTGGGATGTTTTTAGGGCATCCCATAGGCGAAAGAGTGAAAACTGCAGTTTTTTGGCGATTTTCGATGGGTGTTAGCCCACGGATCGCTGGGGTGGCGCTTGCTTCGGAAATTATTTTGGGCCGAGGCCCTCAGGGGCATCCCTGACGAGCTGTTAAGCGGATCCACAGGCTCCGTGGGTCCGTTGGGATGTTTTTAGGGCGTCCCATAGGCGAAAGAGTGAAAACTGCAGTTTTTTGGCAATTTTCGGTGGGTGTTAGCCCACGGATCGCTGGGGTGGCGCTTGCTCCGAAAATTATTTTGGGCCGAGGCCCTCGGGGGCGTCCCTGACGAGCTGTTAAGCGGATCCACGGGCTCCGTGGGTCCGTTGGGATGTTTTTAGGGCATCCCATAGGCGAAAGAGTGAAAACTGCAGTTTTTTGGCGATTTTCGGTGGGTGTTAGCCCACGGATCGCTGGGGTGGCGCTTGCTCCGGAAATTATTTTGGGCTGAGGCCCTCGGGGGCGTCCCTGACGAGCTGTTAAGTGGATCCATGGGCTCCGTGGGTCCGTTGGGCTGTTTTTAGGGCGTCCCATAGGCGAAAGAGTGCAAAATTGCAGTTTTTTGGCGATTTTCGGTGGGTGTTAGCCCACGGATCGCTGGGGTGGCGCTTGCTCCAAAAATTATTTTGGACCGAGGCCCTCGGGGGCGTCCCTGACGAGCTTTTAAGCGGATCCATGGGCTCCGTGGGTCCGTTGGGATGTTTTTAGGGCGTCCCATAGTGGAAAGAGTGAAAACTGCAGTTTTTTGGCGATTTTCGGTGGGTGTTAGCCCACGGATCGCTGGGGTGGCGCTTGCTCCGGAAATTATTTTGGGCCGAGGCCCTCGGGGGCATCCCTGACGAGCTGTTAAGTGGATCCATGGGCTCCTTGGGTCCGTTGGGATGTTTTTAGGGCGTCCCATAGGCGAAAGAGTGAAAACGGCAGTTTTTTGGCGATTTTCCGTGGGTGTTAGCTCACGGATCGCTGGGGTGGCGCTGGCTCCGGAAATTATTTTGGGCCGAGCCCCTCGGGGGCGCCCCTGACGAGCTGTTAAGTGGATCCATGGGCTCCGTGGGGCCTGTGGGAGGTTTTAAGGGCGTCCCAGAGGCGAAAGAGTGAAAACGACAGTTTTTTGGCGATTTTCCGTGGGTGTTAGCCCACGGATCGCTGGGGTGGCGCAGGCTCCGAAAATTATTTTGGGCCGAGCCCCTCGGGGGCGTCCCTGACGAGCTGTTAAGCGGATCCATGGGCTCCGTGGGGCCTGTGCGAGGTTTTAAGGGCGTCCCAGAGGCGAAAGAGTGAAAACGGCAGTTTTTGGCGATTTTCCGTGGGTGTTGGCCCACGGATCGCTGGGGTGGCGCTGGCTCCGGAAATTATTTTGGCCCGAGCCCCTCGGGGGCGTCCCTGACGAGCTGTTAAGCGGATCCATGGGCTCCGTGGGTCAGTGGGAGGTTTTAAGGGCGTCCCAGAGGCAAAAGAGTGAAAACGGCAGTTTTTTGGCGATTTTCCGTGGGTGTTAGCCCACGGATCGCTGGGGTGGCGCTGGCTCCGGAAATTATTTTGGACCGAGCCCCTCGGGGGCATCCCTGACGAGCTGTTAAGTGAATCCATGGGCTCCGTGGGGCCTGTGGGAGGTTTTAAGGGCGTCCCAGAGGCGAAAGAGTGAAAACGACAGTTTTTTGGCGATTTTCCGTGGGTGTTAGCCCACGGATCGCTGGGGTGGCGCTGGCTCCGGAAATTATTTTGGGCCGAGCCCCTCGAGGGCGTCCCTGACGAGCTGTTAAGTGGATCCATGGGCTCCTTGGGGCCTGTGGGAGGTTTTAAGGGCGTCCCAGAGGTGAAAGAGTGAAAACGGCAGTTTTTTGGCGATTTTCCGTGGTTGTTAGCCCACGGATCGCTGGGGTGGCGCTGGCTCCGGAAATTATTTTGGGCTGAGCCCCTCGAGGGCGTCCCTGACGAGCTGTTAAGCGGATCCACGGGCTCCGTGGGGCCTGTGCGAGGTTTTAAGGGCGTCCCAGAGGCGAAAGAGTGAAAATGGCCGTTTTTCGGCTATTTTCCGTGGGTGTTAGCCCACGGATCGCTGGGGTGGCGCTGGCTCCGGAAATTATTTTGGGCCGAGCCCCTCGGGGGCATCCCTGACGAGCTGTTAAGCGGATCCATGGGCTCCGTGGGGCCAGTGGGAGGTTTTAAGGGCGTCCCATAGGCGAAAGAGTGAAAACTGCAGTTTTTTGGCAATTTTCCGTGGGTGTTAGCCCACGGATCGCTGGGGTGGCGCTGGCTCCGGAAATTATTTTGGGCCGAGCCCCTAGGGGGCGTCCCTGACGAGCTGTTAAGTGGATCCATGGGCTCCGTGGGGCCTGTGGGAGGTTTTAAGGGCGTCCCAGAGGCGAAAGAGTGAAAACGGCAGTTTTTTGGCGATTTTCCGTGGTTGTTAGCCCACGGGTCGCTAGGGTGGCGCTGGCTCCGGAAATTATTTTGGGCTGAGCCCCTCGGGGGCGTCCCTGACGAGCTGTTAAGCGGATCCACGGGCTCCGTGGGTCCGTTGGGATGTTTTTAGGGCGTCCCATAGGCGAAAGAGTGAAAACTGCAGTTTTTTGGCGATTTTCGGTGGGTGTTAGCCCACGGATCGCTGGGGTGGCGCTTGCTCCGGAAATTATTTTGGGCCGAGGCCCTAGGGGGCGTCCCTGACGAGCTGTTAAGCGGATCCACGGGCTCCGTGGGTCCGTTGGCAAGTTTTTAGGGCGTCCCATAGGCGAAAGAGTGAAAACTGCAGTTTTTTGGCAATTTTCCGTGGGTGTTAGCCCACGGATAGCTGGGGTGGCGCTGGCTTCGGAAATTATTTTGGGTCGATCCCCTCGGGGGCATCCCTGACGAGCTGTTAAGTGGATCCATGGGCTCCGTGGGGCCAGTGGGAGGTTTTAAGGGCGTCCCAGAGGCGAAAGAGTGAAAACGGCAGTTTTTTGGCAATTTTCCGTGGGTGTTGGCCCACGGATCGCTGGGGTGGCGCTGGCTCCGGAAATTATTTTGGGCCGAGCCCCTCGGGGGCGTCCTTGACAAGCTGTTAAGCGGATCCACGGGCTCCGTGGGTCCGTTGGGATGTTTTTAGGGCGTCCCATAGGCGAAAGAGTGAAAACTGCAGTTTTTTGGCGATTTTCGGTGGGTATTAGCCCACGGATCGCTGGGGTGGCGCTTGCTCCGGAAATTATTTTGGGCCGAGGCCCTAGGGGGCGTCCCTGACGAGCTGTTAAGCGGATCCACGGGCTCCGTGGGTCCGTTGGCAAGTTTTTAGGGCGTCCCATAGGCGAAAGAGTGAAAACTGCAGTTTTTTGGCGATTTTCGGTGGGTGTTAGCCCACGGATCGCTGGGGTGGCGCTTGCTCCAGAAATTATTTTGGTCTGAGGCCCTCGCGGGCGTCCTTGACGAGCTGTTAACCGGATCCACGGGCTCCGTGGGTCCGTTGGGATGTTTTTAGGGCGTCCCATAGGCGAAAGAGTGAAAACTACAGTTTTTTGGCGATTTTCGGTGGGTGTTAGCCCACGGATCGCTGGGGTGGCGCTTGCTCCGGAAATTATTTAGGGCTGAGGCCCTCGGGGGCGTCCCTGACGAGCTGTTAACCGGATCCATGGGCTCCGTGGGTCCGTTGGGATGTTTTTAGGGCGTCCCATAGGCGAAAGAGTGAAAACTGCAGTTTTTTGGCGATTTTCGGTGGGTGTTAGCCCACGGATCGCTGGGGTGGCGCTTGCTCCGGAAATTATTTTGGGTCGAGGCCCTCAGGGGCGTCCCTGACGAGCTGTTAAGCGGATCCACGGGCTCCGTGGGTCCGTTGGCATGTTTTTAGGGCGTCCCATAGGCGAAAGACTGAAAACTGCAGTTTTTTGGCGATTTTCGGTGGGTGTTAGCCCACGGATCGCTGGGGTGGCGCTTGCTCCGGAAATTATTTTGGGCCGAGGCCCTCGGGGGCGTCCCTGACGAGCTGTTAACCGGATCCACGGGCTCCGTGGGTCCGTTGGGATGTTTTTAGGGCGTCCCATAGGCGAAAGACTGAAAACTGCAGTTTTTTGGCGATTTTCCATGGGTGTTAGCCCACGGATCGCTGGGGTGGCGCTTGCTCCGGAAATTATTTTGGGCCGAGGCCCTCGGAGGCATCCCTGACGAGCTGTTAAGAGGATCCATGGGCTCCGTGGGTCCGTTGGGATGTTTTTAGGGCGTCCCATAGGCGAAAGAGTGAAAACTGCAGTTTTTTGGCGATTTTCGGTGGGTGTTAGCCCACGGATCGCTGGGGTGGCGCTTGCTTCGGAAATTATTTTGGGACGAGGCCCTCGGGGGCATCCCTGACGAGCTGTTAAGCGGATCCATGGGCTCCGTGGGTCCGTTGGGATGTTTTTAGGGCGTCCCATAGGCGAAAGAGTGAAAACTGAAGTTTTTTGGCGATTTTCGGTGGGTGTTAGCCCACGGATCGCTGGGGTGGCGCTTGCTCCGAAAATTTTTTTGGTCCGAGGCCCTCGGGGGCGTCCCTGACGAGCTGTTAAGCGGATCCATGGGCTCTGTGGGTCCGTTGGGATGTTTTTAGGGCGTCCCATAGGCGAAAGAGTGAAAACTGCAATTTTTTGGTGATTTTCGGTGGGTGTTAGCCCACGGATCGCTGCGGTGGCGCTTGCTCCGGAAATTATTTTGGGCCGAAGCCCGCGGGGGCATCCCGGACGAGCTGTTAAGCGGATCCATGGGCTCCGTGGGTCCGTTGGGATGTTTTTAGGGCGTCCCATAGTCGAAAGAGTGCAAAATTGCAGTTTTTTAGCGATTTTCGGTGGGTGTTAGCCCACGGATCGCTGGGGTGGCGCTTGCTCCGGAAATTATTTTGGGCCGAGGCCCTAGGGGACGTCCCTGACGAGCTGTTAAGCAGATCCATGGGCTCCGTGGGTCCGTTGGGATGTTTTTAGGGCGTCCCATAGGCGAAAGAGTGAAAACTTCAGTTTTTTGGCGATTTTCGGTGGGTGTTAGCCCACGGATCGCTGGGGTGGCGCTTGCTCCGAAAATTATTTTGGGCCGAGGCCCTCGGGGGCATCCCTGACGAGCTGTTAAGTGGATCCATGGGCTCCGTGGGTCCGTTGGGATGTTTTTAGGGCGTCCCATAGGCGAAAGAGTGAAAACTGCAGTTTTTTGGCGATATTCGGTGGGTGTTAGCCCACGGATCGCTGGGGTGGCGCTTGCTTCGGAAATTATTTTGGGCCGAGGCCCTCAGGGGCGTCCCTGACGAGCTGTTAAGCGGATCCACGGGCTCTGTGGGTCCGTTGGGATGTTTTTAGGGCGTCCCATAGGCGAAAGAGTGAAAACTTCAATTTTTTGGCAATTTTCGGTGGGTGTTAGCCCACGGATCGCTGGGGTGGCGCTTGCTCCGGAAATTATTTTGGGCCGAGGCCCTCGGGGGCATCCCTGACGAGCTGTTAAGCGGATCCACGGGCTCCGTGGGTCCGTTTGGATGTTTTTAGGGCGTCCCATAGGCGAAAGAGTGAAAACTGCAGTTTTTTGGCGATTTTCGGTGGGTGTTAGCCCACGGATCGCTGGGGTGGCGCTTGCTCCGGAAATTATTTTGGGCCGAGGCCCTCGGGGGCGTCCCTGACGAGCTGTTAAGCGGATCCATGGGCTCCGTGGGACCGTTGGGATGTTTTTAGGGCGTCCCATAGGCAAAAGAGTGAAAACTGCAGTTTTTTGGC
This sequence comes from Capsicum rhomboideum, assembly GCA_031232105.1. Lineage (NCBI taxonomy): Eukaryota > Viridiplantae > Streptophyta > Magnoliopsida > Solanales > Solanaceae > Capsicum > Capsicum rhomboideum. The sequence continues at coordinate 571,842 of CP124714.1, forward strand.
GATTTTCGGTGGGTGTTAGCCCACGGATCGCTGGGGTGGCGCTTGCTCCGGAAATTATTTTGGGCCGAGGCCCTCGAGGGCGTCCCTGACGAGCTGTTAAGCGGATCCATGGGCTCCGTGGGGCCTGTGGGAGGTTTTAAGGGCGTCCCAGAGGCGAAAGAGTGAAAACGGCAGTTTTTTGGCAATTTTCCGTGGGTGTTAGCCCACGGATCGCTGGGGTGGCGCTGGCTCCAGAAATTATTTTGGGCCGAGCCCCTCGGGGGCATCCCTGACGAGCTGTTAAGTGGATCCATGGGCTCCGTGGGGCCTGTGGGAGGTTTTAAGGGCGTCCCAGAGGTGAAAGAGTGAAAACGGCAGTTTTTTGGCGATTTTCCGTGGGTGTTAGCCCACGGATCGCTGGGGTGGCGCTGGCTCCGGAAATTATTTTGGGCCGAGCCCCTCGGGGGCATCCCTGACGAGCTGTTAAGTGGATCCATGGGCTCCGTGGGGCCTGTGGGAGGTTTTAAGGGTGTCCCAGAGGCGAAAGAGTGAAAACGGCAGTTTTTTGGCGATTTTCCGTGGGTGTTAGCCCACGGATCGCTGGGGTGGCGCTAGCTCCGGAAATTATTTTGGGTCGAGCCCCTCGGGGGCGTCCCTGACGAGCTGTTAAGTGGATCCATGGGCTCCGTGGGGCCTGTGGGAGGTTTTAAGGGCGTCCCAGAGGCGAAAGAGTGAAAACGGCAGTTTTTTGGCGATTTTCCGTGGTTGTTAGCCCACGGATCGCTGGGGTGGCGCTGGCTCCGGAAATTATTTTGGGATGAGCCCCTCGGGGGCATCCCTGACGAGCTGTTAAGCGGATCCATGGGCTCCGTGGGGCCTGTGCGAGGTTTTAAGGGCGTCTCAGAGGCGAAAGAGTGAAAACGGCAATTTTTTGGCAATTTTCGGTGGGTGTTAGCCCACGGATCGCTGGGGTGGCGCTTGCTCCAGAAATTATTTTGGGCCGAGGCCCTCGGGGGCATCCCTGACGAGCTGTTAAGCGGATCCACGGGCTCCGTGGGTCCGTTGGGATGTTTTTAGGGCGTCCCATAGGCGAAAGAGTGAAAACTGCAGTTTTTTGGCGATTTTCGGTGGGTGTTAGCCCACGGATCGCTGGGGTGGCGCTGGCTCCAGAAATTATTTTGGGATGAGCCCCTCGGGGGCATCCCTGACGAGCTGTTAAGCGGATCCATGGGCTCCGTGGGGCCAGTGGGAGGTTTTAAGGGCGTCCCAGAGGCGAAAGAGTGAAAACGGCAGTTTTTTGGCAATTTTCCGTGGGTGTTAGCCCACGGATCGCTGGGGTGGCGCTGGCTCCGGAAATTATTTTGGGCCGAGCCCCTTGGGGGCGTCCCTGACAAGCTGTTAAGCGGATCCACGGGATCCGTGGGGCCTGTGCGAGGTTTTAAGGGCGTCCCAGAGGCGAAAGAGTGAAAACGGCAGTTTTTTGGCGATTTTCCGTGGGTGTTAGCCCACGGATCGCTGGGGTGGCGCTGGCTCCGGAAATTATTTTGGGCCGAGCCCCTCGGGGGCGTCCCTGACAAGCTGTTAAGCGGATCCACGGGCTCCGTGGGTCCGTTGGGATGTTTTTAGGGCATCCCATAGGCAAAAGAGTGAAAACTGCAGTTTTTTGGCAATTTTCGGTGGGTATTAGCCCACGGATCGCTGGGGTGGCGCTTGCTCCGGAAATTATTTTGGGCCGCGGCCCTCGAAGGCGTCCCTGACGAGCTGTTAAGCAGATCCACGGGCTCCGTGGGTCCGTTGGCAAGTTTTTAGGGCGTCCCATAGGCGAAAGAGTGAAAACTGCAGTTTTTTGGCGATTTTCGGTGGGTGTTAGCCCACGGATCGCTGGGGTGGCGCTTGCTCCAGAAATTATTTTGGGCCGAGGCCCTCGGGGGCGTCCCTGACGAGCTGTTAACCGTATCCACGGGCTCCGTGGGTCCGTTGGGATGTTTTTAGGGCGTCCCATAGGCGAAAGAGTGAAAACTGCAGTTTTTTGGCGATATTCGGTGGGTGTTAGCCCACGGATCGCTGGGGTGGCGCTTGCTTCGGAAATTATTTTGGGCCGAGGCCCTTAGGGGCATCCCTGACGAGCTGTTAAGCGGATCCACGGGCTTCGTGGGTCCGTTGGGATGTTTTTAGGGCGTCCCATAGGCGAAAGAGTGAAAACATCAGTTTTTTGGCGATTTTCGGTGGGTATTAGCCCACGGATCGCTGGGGTGGCGCTTGCTTCGGAAATTATTTTGGGACGAGGCCCTTAGGGGCGTCCCTGACGAGCTGTTAAGCGGATCCATGGGCTCCGTGGGTCCGTTGGGATGTTTTTAGGGCGTCCCATAGGCGAAAGAGTGAAAACTACAGTTTTTTGGCGATTTTCGGTGGGTGTTAGCCCACGGATCGCTGGGGTGGCGCTTGCTCCGGAAATTATTTTAGGCCAAGGCCCTCGGGGGCGTCCCTGACGAGCTGTTAAGCGGATCCACGGGCTCCGTGGGTCCGTTGGCATGTTTTTAGGGCGTCCCATAGGCGAAAGAGTGAAAACTGCAGTTTTTTGGCGATATTCGGTGGGTGTTAGCCCACGGATCGCTGGGGTGGCGCTTGCTTCGGAAATTATTTTGGGCCGAGGCCCTTAGGGGCGTCCCTGACGAGCTGTTAAGCGGATCCACGGGCTTCGTGGGTCCGTTGGGATGTTTTTAGGGCGTCCCATAGGCGAAAGAGTGAAAACATCAGTTTTTTGGCGATTTTCCGTGGGTGTTAGCCCACGGATCGCTAGGGTGGCGCTTGTTCCGGAAATTATTTTGGGCCGAGGCCCTCGGGGGCGTCCCTGACGAGCTGTTAAGCGGATTCATGGGCTCCGTGGGTCCGTTGGGATGTTTTTAGGGCGTCCCATAGGCGAAAGAGTGAAAACTGCAGTTTTTTGGCGATTTTCGGTGGGTGTTAGCCCACGGATCGCTGGGGTGGCGCTTGCTTTGGAAATTATTTTGGGACGAGGCCCTTGAGGGCGTCCCTGACGAGCTGTTAAGCGGATCCATGGGCTCCGTGGGTCCGTTGGGATGTTTTTAGGGCGTCCCATAGGCGAAAGAGTGAAAACTGCAGTTTTTTGACGATTTTCGATGGGTGTTAGCCCACGGATCGCTGGGGTGGCGCTTGCTCCGAAAATTTTTTTGGTCCGAGGCCCTCGGGGGCGTCCCTGACGAGCTGTTAAGCGGATCCATGGGCTCCGTGGGTCCGTTGGGATGTTTTTTGGGCGTCCCATAGGCGAAAGAGTGAAAACTGCAGTTTTTTGGCGATTTTCGGTGGGTGTTAGCCCACGGATCAATGGGGTGGCGCTTGCTCCGGAAATTATTTTGGGCCGAGGCCCTCGGGGGCATCCCTGACGAGCTGTTAAGCGTATCCATGGGCTCCGTGGGTCCGTTGGGATGTTTTTAGGGCGTCCCATAGGCGAAAGAGTGCAAAATTGCAGTTTTTTAGCGATTTTCGGTGGGTGTTAGCCCACGGATCGCTGGGGTGGCGCTTGCTCCGGAAATTATTTTGGGACGAGGCCCTAGGGGGCATCCCTGACGAGCTGTTAAGCGGATCCATGGGCTCCGTGGGTCCGTTGGGATGTTTTTAGGGCGTCCCATAGGCGAAAGAGTGAAAACTTCAGTTTTTTGGCGATTTTCGGTGGGTGTTAGTCCACGGATCGCTGGGGTGGCGCTTGCTCCGAAAATTATTTTGGGCCGAGGCCCTCGGAGGCGTCCCTGACGAGCTGTTAAGCGGATCCATGGGCTCCGTGGGTCCGTTGGGATGTTTTTAGGGCGTCCCATAGGCGAAAGAGTGCAAAATTGCAGTTTTTTGGCGATTTTCGGTGGGTGTTAGCCCACGGATCGCTGGGGTGGCGCTTGCTCCAAAAATTATTTTGGACCGAGGCCCTCAGGGGCATCCCTGACGAGCTGTTAAGCGGATCCATGGGCTCCGTGGGTCCGTTGGGATGTTTTTAGGGCGTCCCATAGGCGAAAGAGTGAAAACTGCAGTTTTTTGGCGATTTTCGGTGGGTGTTGGCCCACGGATCGCTGGGGTGGCGCTTGCTCCGGAAATTATTTTGGGACGAGGCCCTAGGGGGCATCCCTGACGAGCTGTTAAGCGGATCCATGGGCTCCGTGGGTCCGTTGGGATGTTTTTAGGGCGTCCCATAGGCGAAAGAGTGAAAACTTCAGTTTTTTGGCGATTTTCGGTGGGTGTTAGTCCACGGATCGCTGGGGTGGCGCTTGCTCCGAAAATTATTTTGGGCCGAGGCCCTCGGAGGCGTCCCTGACGAGCTGTTAAGCGGATCCATGGGCTCCGTGGGTCCGTTGGGATGTTTTTAGGGCGTCCCATAGGCGAAAGAGTGAAAACTGCAGTTTTTTGGCGAGATTCGGTGGGTGTTAGCCCACGGATCGCTGGGGTGGCGCTTGCTTCGGAAATTATTTTGGGCCGAGGCCCTTAGGGGCGTCCCTGACGAGCTGTTAAGCGGATCCACGGGCTTCGTGGGTCCGTTGGGATGTTTTTAGGGCGTCCCATAGGCGAAAGAGTGAAAACTGCAGTTTTTTGGCAATTTTCGGTGGGTGTTAGCCCACGGATCGCTGGGGTGGCGCTTGCTCCGGAAATTATTTTGGGCCGAGGCCCTCGGGGGCATCCCTGACGAGTTGTTAAGCGGATCCACGGGCTCCGTGGGTCCGTTGGGATGTTTTTAGGGCGTCCCATAGGCGAAAGAGTGAAAACTGCAGTTTTTTGGCGATTTTCGGTGGGTGTTAGCCCACGGATCGCTGGGGTGGCGCTTGCTCCGGAAATTATTTTGGGCCGAGGCCCTCGGGGGCGTCCCTGACGAGCTGTTAAATGGATCCATGGGCTCCGTGGGTCCGTTGGGATGTTTTTAGGGCGTCCCATAGGCGAAAGAGTGCAAAATTGCAGTTTTTTGGCGATTTTCGGTGGGTGTTAGCCCACGGATCGCTGGGGTGGCGCTTGCTCCAAAAATTATTTTGGACCGAGGCCCTCGGGGGCATCCCTGACGAGCTGTTAAGCGGATCCATGGGCTCCGTGGGTCCGTTGGGATGTTTTTAGGGCGTCCCATAGGCGAAAGAGTGAAAACTGCAGTTTTTTGGCGATTTTCGGTGGGTGTTGGCCCACGGATCGCTGGGGTGGCGCTTGCTCCGGAAATTATTTTGGGCCGAGGCCCTCGGGGGCCTCCCTGACGAGCTGTTAAGTGTATCCATGGGCTCCGTGGGTCCGTTGGGATGTTTTTAGGGCGTCCCATAGGCGAAAGAGTGCAAAATTGCAGTTTTTTGGCGATTTTCGATGGGTGTTAGCCCACGGATCGCTGGGGTGGCGCTTGATCCAAAAATTATTTTGGGCCGAGGCCCTCGGGGGCGTCCCTGACGAGCTGTTAAGCGGATCCACGGGCTCCGTGGGTCCGTTGGGATGTTTTTAGGGCATCCCATAGGCGAAAGAGTGAAAACTGCAGTTTTTTGGCGATTTTCGGTGGGTGTTAGCCCACGGATCGCTGGGGTGGCGCTTGCTCCGAAAATTATTTTGGGGCGAGGCCCTCCGGGGCGTCCCTGACGAGCTGTTAAGCGGATCCATGGGCTCCGTAGGGCCTGTGGGAGGTTTTAAGGGCGTCCCAGAGGCGAAAGAGTGCAAAATTGCAGTTTTTTGGCGATTTTCGGTGGGTGTTAGCCCACGGATCGCTGGGGTGGCGCTTGCTCCAAAAATTATTTTGGGCCGAGGCCCTCGGGGGCATCCCTGACGAGCTGTTAAGCGGATCCATGGGCTCCGTGGGTCCGTTGGGATGTTTTTAGGGCGTCCCATAGGCGAAAGAGTGAAAACTGCAGTTTTTTGGCGATTTTCGGTGGGTGTTAGCCCACGGATCGCTGGGGTGGCGCTTGCTCCGGAAATTATTTTGGGCCGAGGCCCTCGGGGGCCTCCCTGACGAGCTGTTAAGTGTATCCATGGGCTCCGTGGGTCCGTTGGGATGTTTTTAGGGCGTCCCATAGGCGAAAGAGTGCAAAATTGCAATTTTTTGGCGATTTTCGATGGGTGTTAGCCCACGGATCGCTGGGGTGGCGCTTGATCCAAAAATTATTTTGGGTCGAGGCCCTCGGGGGCGTCCCTGACGAGCTGTTAAGCGGATCCACGGGCTCCGTGGGTCCGTTGGGATGTTTTTAGGGCATCCCGTAGGCGAAAGAGTGAAAACTGCAGTTTTTTGGCGATTTTTGGTGGGTGTTAGCCCACGGATCGCTGGGGTGGCGCTTGCTCCGAAAATTATTTTGGGGCGAGGCCCTCCGGGGCGTCCCTGACGAGCTGTTAAGCGGATCCATGGGCTCCGTAGGGCCTGTGGGAGGTTTTAAGGGCGTCCCAGAGGCGAAAGAGTGAAAACGCAGTTTTTTGGCGATTTTCCGTGGGTGTTAGCCCACGGATCGCTGGGGTGGCGCTGGCTCCGGAAATTATTTTGGGCCGAGCCCCTCGGGGGCATCCCTGACGAGCTGTTAAGTGGATCCATGGGCTCCGTGGGGCCTGTGGGAGGTTTTAAGGGCGTCCCATTTGCGAAAGAGTGCAAAATTGCAGTTTTTTGGCGATTTTCGGTGGGTGTTAGCCCACGGATCGCTGGGGTGGCGCTTGCTCCGAAAATTATTTTGGGGCGAGGCCCTCCGGGGCGTCCCTGACGAGCTGTTAAGCGGATCCATGGGCTCCGTAGGGCCTGTGGGAGGTTTTAAGGGCGTCCCAGAGGCGAAAGAGTGCAAAATTGCAGTTTTTTGGCGATTTTCGGTGGGTGTTAGCCCACGGATCGCTGGGGTGGCGCTTGCTCCAAAAATTATTTTGGGCCGAGGCCCTCGGGGGCATCCCTGACGAGCTGTTAAGCGGATCCATGGGCTCCGTGGGTCCGTTGGGATGTTTTTAGGGCGTCCCATAGGCGAAAGAGTGAAAACTGCAGTTTTTTGGCGATTTTCGGTGGGTGTTAGCCCACGGATCGCTGGGGTGGCGCTTGCTCCGGAAATTATTTTGGGCCGAGGCCCTCGGGGGCCTCCCTGACGAGCTGTTAAGTGTATCCATGGGCTCCGTGGGTCCGTTGGGATGTTTTTAGGGCGTCCCATAGGCTAAAGAGTGCAAAATTGCAATTTTTTGGCGATTTTCGATGGGTGTTAGCCCACGGATCGCTGGGGTGGCGCTTGATCCAAAAATTATTTTGGGTCGAGGCCCTCGGGGGCGTCCCTGACGAGCTGTTAAGCGGATCCACGGGCTCCGTGGGTCCGTTGGGATGTTTTTAGGGCATCCCGTAGGCGAAAGAGTGAAAACTGCAGTTTTTTGGCGATTTTCGGTGGGTGTTAGCCCACGGATCGCTGGGGTGGCGCTTGCTCCGAAAATTATTTTGGGGCGAGGCCCTCCGGGGCGTCCCTGACGAGCTGTTAAGCGGATCCATGGGCTCCGTAGGGCCTGTGGGAGGTTTTAAGGGCGTCCCAGAGGCGAAAGAGTGAAAACGCAGTTTTTTGGCGATTTTCCGTGGGTGTTAGCCCACGGATCGCTGGGGTGGCGCTGGCTCCGGAAATTATTTTGGGCCGAGCCCCTCGGGGGCATCCCTGACGAGCTGTTAAGTGGATCCATGGGCTCCGTGGGGCCTGTGGGAGGTTTTAAGGGCGTCCCATTTGCGAAAGAGTGCAAAATTGCAGTTTTTTGGCGATTTTCGGTGGGTGTTAGCCCACGGATCGCTGGGGTGGCGCTTGCTCCAAAAATTATTTTGGGCCGAGGCCCTCGGGGGCATCCCTGACGAGCTGTTAAGCGGATGCATGGGCTCCGTGGGTCCGTTGGGATGTTTTTAGGGCGTCCCATAGGCGAAAGAGTGCAAAATTGCAGTTTTTTGGCGATTTTCGGTGGGTGTTAGCCCACGGATCGCTGGGGTGGCGCTTGCTCCAAAAATTATTTTGGGCCGAGGCCCTCGGGGGCATCCCTGACGAGCTGTTAAGCGGATCCATGGGCTCCGTGGGTCCGTTGGGATGTTTTTAGGGCGTCCCATAGGCGAAAGAGTGAAAACTGCAGTTTTTTGGCAATTTTCGGTGGGTGTTAGCCCACGGATCGCTGGGGTGGCGCTTGCTCCGGAAATTATTTTGGGCCGAGGCCCTCGGGGGCCTCCCTGACGAGCTGTTAAGTGTATCCATGGGCTCCGTGGGTCCGTTGGGATGTTTTTAGGGCGTCCCATAGGCGAAAGAGTGCAAAATTGCAGTTTTTTGGCGATTTTCGATGGGTGTTAGCCCACGGATCGCTGGGGTGGCGCTTGATCCAAAAATTATTTTGGGCCGAGGCCCTCGGGGGCGTCCCTAACGAGCTGTTAAGCGGATCCGCGGGCTCCGTGGGTCCGTTGGGATGTTTTTAGGGCATCCCATAGGCGAAAGAGTGAAAACTGCAGTTTTTTGGCGATTTTCGGTGGGTGTTAGCCCACGGATCGCTGGGGTGGCGCTTGCTCCGAAAATTATTTTGGGGCGAGGCCCTCCGGGGCGTCCCTGACGAGCTGTTAAGCGGATCCATGGGCTCCGTAGGGCCTGTGGGAGGTTTTAAGGGCGTCCCAGAGGCGAAAGAGTGAAAACGCAGTTTTTTGGCGATTTTCCGTGGGTGTTAGCCCACGGATCGCTGGGGTGGCGCTGGCTCCGGAAATTATTTTGGGCCGAGCCCCTCGGGGGCATCCCTGACGAGCTGTTAAGCGGATCCATGGGCTCCGTGGGTCCGTTGGGATGTTTTTAGGGCGTCCCATAGGCGAAAGAGTGAAAACTGCAGTTTTTTGGCGATTTTCGGTGGGTGTTAGCCCACGGATCGCTGGGGTGGCGCTTGCTCCGGAAATTATTTTGGGCCGAGGCCCTCGGGGGCCTCGCTGACGAGCTGTTAAGTGTATCCATGGGCTCCGTGGGTCCGTTGGGATGTTTTTAGGGCGTCCCATAGGCGAAAGAGTGCAAAATTGCAGTTTTTTGGCGATTTTCGATGGGTGTTAGCCCACGGATCGCTGGGGTGGCGCTTGATCCAAAAATTATTTTGGGCCGAGGCCCTCGGGGGCGTCCCTGACGAGCTGTTAAGCGGATCCACGGGCTCCGTGGGTCCGTTGGGATGTTTTTAGGGCATCCCATAGGCGAAAGAGTGAAAACTGCAGTTTTTTGGCGATTTTCGGTGGGTGTTAGCCCACGGATCGCTGGGGTGGCGCTTGCTCCAAAAATTATTTTGGGCCGAGGCCCTCCGGGGCGTCCCTGACGAGCTGTTAAGCAGATCCATGGGCTCCGTAGGGCCTGTGGGAGGTTTTAAGGGCGTCCCAGAGGCGAAAGAGTGAAAACGCAGTTTTTTGGCGATTTTCCGTGGGTGTTAGCCCACGGATCGCTGGGGTGGCGCTGGCTCCGGAAATTATTTTGGGCCGAGCCCCTCGGGGGCATCCCTGACGAGCTGTTAAGTGGATCCATGGGCTCCGTGGGGCCTGTGGGAGGTTTTAAGGGCGTCCCATTTGCGAAAGAGTGCAAAATTGCAGTTTTTTGGCGATTTTCGGTGGGTGTTAGCCCACGGATCGCTGGGGTGGCGCTTGCTCCAAAAATTATTTTGGGTCGAGGCCCTCGGGGGCATCCCTGACGAGCTTTTAAGCGGATACATGGGCTCCGTGGGTCCGTTGGGATGTTTTTAGGGCGTCCCATAGGCGAAAGAGTGCAAAATTGCAGTTTTTTGGCGATTTTCGGTGGGTGTTAGCCCACGGATCGCTGGGGTGGCGCTTGCTCCAAAAATTATTTTGGGCCGAGGCCCTCGGGGGCATCCCTGACGAGATGTTAAGCGGATCCATGGGCTCCGTGGGTCCGTTGGGATGTTTTTAGGGCATCCCATAGGCGAAAGAGTGAAAACTGCAGTTTTTTGGCGATTTTCGGTGGGTGTTAGCCCACGGATCGCTGGGGTGGCGCTTGCTCCAAAAATTATTTTGGGCCGAGGCCCTCCGGGGCGTCTCTGACGAGCTGTTAAGCGGATCCAAGGGCTCCGTAGGGCCTGTGGGAGGTTTTAAGGGTGTCCCAGAGGCGAAAGAGTGAAAACGGCAGTTTTTTGGCGATTTTCCGTGGGTGTTAGCCCACGGATCGCTGGGGTGGCGCTGGCTCCGGAAATTATTTTGGGCCGAGCCCCTCGGGGGCGTCCCTGACAAGCTGTTAAGTGGATCCATGGGCTCTGTGGGGCCTGTGGGAGGTTTTAAGGGCGTCCCAGAGGCGAAAGAGTGAAAACGGCAGTTTTTTGGCAATTTTCCGTGGGTGCTAGCCCACGGATCGCTGGGGTGGCGCTGGCTCCGAAAATTATTTTGGGCCGAGCCCCTCGGGGGCATCCCTGACGAGCTGTTAAGTGGATCCATGGTCTCCGTGGGGCCTGTGGGAGGTTTTAAGGGCGTCCCAGAGGCGAAAGAGTGAAAATGGCAGTTTTTTGGCGATTTTCCGTGGGTGTTAGCCCACGGATCGCTGGGGTGGCGCTTGCTCCGAAAATTATTTTGGGCCGAGGCCCTCCGGGGCATCCCTGACGAGCTGTTAAGCAGATCCATGGGCTCCGTAGGGCCTGTGGGAGGTTTTAAGGGCGTCCCAGAGGCGAAAGAGTGAAAACGCAGTTTTTTGGCGATTTTCCGTGGGTGTTAGCCCACGGATCGCTGGGGTGGCGCTGGCTCCGGAAATTATTTTGGGCCGATCCCCTCGGGGGCATCCCTGACGAGCTGTTAAGTGGATCCATGGGCTCCGTGGGGCCTGTGGGAGGTTTTAAGGGCGTCCCATTTGCGAAAGAGTGCAAAATTGCAGTTTTTTGGCGATTTTCGGTGGGTGTTAGCCCACGGATCGCTGGGGTGGCGCTTGCTCCAAAAATTATTTTGGGTCGAGGCCCTCGGGGGCATCCCTGACGAGCTTTTAAGCGGATACATGGGCTCCGTGGGTCCGTTGGGATGTTTTTAGGGCGTCCCATAGGCGAAAGAGTGCAAAATTGTAGTTTTTTGGCGATTTTCGGTGGGTGTTAGCCCACGGATCGCTGGGGTGGCGCTTGCTCCAAAAATTATTTTGGGCCGAGGCCCTCGGGGGCATCCCTGACGAGATGTTAAGCGGATCCATGGGCTCCGTGGGTCCGTTGGGATGTTTTTAGGGCATCCCATAGGCGAAAGAGTGAAAACTGCAGTTTTTTGGCGATTTTCGGTGGGTGTTAGCCCACGGATCGCTGGGGTGGCGCTTGCTCCAAAAATTATTTTGGGCCGAGGCCCTCCGGGGCGTCCTTGACGAGCTGTTAAGCGGATCCAAGGGCTCCGTAGGGCCTGTGGGAGGTTTTAAGGGCGTCCCAGAGGCGAAAGAGTGAAAACGACAGTTTTTTGGCGATTTTCCGTGGGTGTTAGCCCACGGATCGCTGGGGTGGCGCTGGCTCCGGAAATTACTTTGGGCCGAGCCCCTCGGGGGCGTCCCTGACAAGCTGTTAAGTGGATCCATGGGCTCTGTGGGGCCTGTGGGAGGTTTTAAGGGCGTCCCAGAGGCGAAAGAGTGAAAACGGCAGTTTTTTGGCAATTTTCCGTGGGTGTTAGCCCACGGATCGCTGGGGTGGCGCTGGCTCCGAAAATTATTTTGGGCCGAGCCCCTCGGGGGCGTCCCTGACGAGCTGTTAAGTGGATCCATGGTCTCCGTGGGGCCTGTGGGAGGTTTTAAGGGCGTCCCAGAGGCGAAAGAGTGAAAATGGCAGTTTTTTGGCGATTTTCCGTGGGTGTTAGCCCACGGATCGCTGGGGTGGCGCTGGCTCCGGAAATTATTTTGGGCCGAACCCCTCGGGGGCATCCCTGAAGAGCTGTTAAGCGGATCCACGGGCTCCGTGGGTCCGTTGGCAAGTTTTTAGGGCGTCCCATAGGCGAAAGAGTGAAAACGGCAGTTTTTTGGCGATTTTCCGTGGGTGTTAGCCCACGGATCGCTGGGGTGGCGCTGGCTCCGGAAATTATTTTGGGCCGAGCCCCTCGAGGGCGTCCCTGACGAGCTGTTAAGTGGATCCATGGGCTCCGTGGGGCCTGTGGGAGGTTTTAAGGGCGTCCCAGAGGCGAAAGAGTGAAAATGGCAGTTTTTTGGCGATTTTCCGTGGTTGTTAGCCCACGGATCGCTGGGGTGGCGCTGGCTCCGGAAATTATTTTGGTCTGAGCCCCTCGGGGGCGTCCCTGACGAGCTGTTAAGCGGATCCATGGGCTCCGTGGGGCCAGTTGGAGGTTTTAAGGGCGTCCCAGAGGCGAAAGAGTGAAAACGGCAGTTTTTTGGCGATTTTCCGTGGGTGTTAGCCCACGGATCGCTGGGGTGGCGCTGGCTCCGGAAATTATTTTGGTCCGAGCCCCTCGGGGGCGTCCCTGACAAGCTATTAAGCGGATCCACGGGCTCCGTGGGTCCGTTGGGATGTTTTTAGGGCGTCCCATAGGCGAAAGAGTGAAAACTGCAGTTTTTTGGCGATTTTCGGTGGGTATTAGCCCACGGATCGCTGGGGTGGCGCTTGCTCCGGAAATTATTTTGGGCGGAGGCCCTCGGGGGCGTCCCTGACGAGCTGTTAAGCGGATCCACGGGCTCCGTGGGTCCGTTGGCAAGTTTTTAGGGCATCCCATAGGCGAAAGAGTGAAAACTGCAGTTTTTTGGCGATTTTCGGTGGGTGTTAGCCCACGGATCGCGGGGGTGGCGCTTGCTCTGGAAATTATTTTGGGCCGAGGCCCTCAGGGGCGTCCCTGACGAGCTGTTAACCGGATCCACGGGCTCCGTGGGTCCGTTGGGATGTTTTTTAGGGCGTCCCATAGGCGAAAGAGTGAAAACTGCAGTTTTTTGGCGATTTTCGGTGGGTGTTAGCCCACGGATCGCTGGGGTGGCGCTTGCTCCGGAAATTATTTTGGGCAGAGGCCCTCGGGGGCGTCCCTGACGAGCTGTTAAGCGGATCCATGGGCTCCGTGGGACCGTTGGGATGTTTTTAGGGCGTCCCATAGGCGAAAGAGTGAAAATTGCAGTTTTTTGGCGATTCTCGGTGGGTGTTAGCCCACGGATAGCTGGGGTGGCGCTTGCTCCGGAAATTATTTTGGGCCGAGGCCCTCGGGGGCATCCCTGACGAGCTGTTAAGCGGATCCACGGGCTCCGTGGGTCCGTTGGCATGTTTTTAGGGCGTCCCATAGGTGAAAGAGTGAAAACTGCAGTTTTTTGGCGATTTTCGGTGGGTGTTAGCCCACGGATCGCTGGGGTGGCGCTTGCTCCAGAAATTATTTTGGGCCGAGGCCCTCGGGGGCATCCCTGACGAGCTGTTAACTGGATCCACGGGCTCCGTTGGGATGTTTTTAGGGCGTCCCATAGGCGAAAGAGTGAAAACTGCAGTTTTTTGGCAATTTTCCGTGGGTGTTAGCCCACGGATCGCTGGGGTGGCGCTTGCTCCCGAAATTATTTTGGACCGAGGCCCTCGGGGGCGTCCCTGACGAGCTGTCAAGCAGATCCATGGGCTCCGTGGGTCCGTTGGGATGTCTTTAGGGCGTCCCATAGGCGAAATAGTGCAAAATTGCAGTTTTTTAGCGATTTTCGGTGGGTGTTAGCCCACGGATCGCTGGGGTGGCGCTTGCTCCGGAAATTATTTTGGGCCGAGGCCCTAGGGGGCATCCCTGACGAGCTGTTAAGCAGATCCATGGGCTCCGTGGGTCCGTTGGGATGTTTTTAGGGCGTCCCATAGGCGAAAGAGTGAAAACTGCAGTTTTTTGGCGATTTTCGGTGGGTGTTAGCCCACGGATCGCTGGGGTGGCACTTGCTCCGAAAATTATTTTGGGCCGAGTCCCTCGGGGGCGTCCCTGACGAGCTGTTAAGCGGATCCATGGGCTCCGTGGGTCCGTTGGGATGTTTTTAGGGCGTCCCATAGGCGAAAGAGTGAAAACTGTAGTTTTTTGGCGATATTCGGTGGGTGTTAGCCCACGGATCGCTGGGGTGGCGCTTGCTTCGGAAATTATTTTGGACCGAGGCCCTCGGGGGCGTCCCTGACGAGCTGTTAAGCGGATCCATGGGCTCCGTGGGTCCGTTGGGATGTCTTTAGGGCGTCCCATAGGCGAAATAGTGCAAAATTGCAGTTTTTTAGCGATTTTCGGTGGGTGTTAGCCCACGGATCGCTGGGGTGGCGCTTGCTCCGGAAATTATTTTGGGCCGAGGCCCTAGGGGGCATCCCTGACGAGCTGTTAAGCAGATCCATGGGCTCCGTGGGTCCGTTGGGATGTTTTTAGGGCGTCCCATAGGCGAAAGAGTGAAAACTGCAGTTTTTTGGCGATTTTCGGTGTTAGCCCACGGATCGCTGGGGTGACACTTGCTCCGAAAATTATTTTGGGCCGAGTCCCTCGGGGGCGTCCCTGACGAGCTGTTAAGCGGATCCATGGGCTCCGTGGGTCCGTTGGGATGTTTTTAGGGCGTCCCATAGGCGAAAGAGTGAAAACTGTAGTTTTTTGGCGATATTCGGTGGGTGTTAGCCCACGAATCGCTGGGGTGGCGCTTGCTTCGGAAATTATTTTGGGCCGAGGCCCTCAGGGGCATCCCTGACGAGCTGTTAAGCGGATCCACGGGCTCCGTGGGTCCGTTGGGATGTTTTTAGGGCGTCCCATAGGCGAAAGAGTGAAAACTGCAGTTTTTTGGCGATTTTCGGTGGGTGTTAGCCCACGGATCGCTGGGGTGGCGCTTGCTCCGGAAATTATTTTGGCCTGAGGCCCTCGGGGGCGTCCCTGACGAGCTGTTAAGTGGATCCATGGGCTCCGTGGGTCCGTTGGGATGTTTTTAGGGCGTCCCATAGGCGAAAGAGTGCAAAATTGCAATTTTTTGGTGATTTTCGGTGGGTGTTAGCCCACGGATCGCTGGGGTGGCGCTTGCTCCAAAATTTATTTTGGGACGAGGCCCTCGGGGGCGTCCCTGACGAGCTGTTAAGCGGATCCATGGGCTCCGTGGGTCCGTTGGGATGTTTTTAGGGCGTCCCGTAGGCGAAAGAGTGAAAACTGCAGTTTTTTAGCAATTTTCGGTGGGTGTTATCCCACGGATCGCTGGGGTGGCGCTTGCTCCGGAAATTATTTTGGGCCGAGGCCCTCGGGGGCGTCCCTGACGAGCTGTTAAGTGGATCCATGGGCTCCGTGGGTCCGTTGGGATGTTTTTAGGGCGTCCCATAGGCGAAAGAGTGCAAAATTGCAGTTTTTTGGCGATTTTCGGTGGGTGTTAGCCCACGGATCGCTGGGGTGGCGCTGGCTTCGGAAATTATTTTGGGCCGAGCCCCTCGGGGACGTCCCTGACGAGCTGTTAAGCGGATCCATGGGCTCCGTGGGGCCTGTGCGAGGTTTTAAGGGCGTCCCAGAGGCGAAAGAGTGAAAACGGCAGTTTTTTGGCGATTTTCCGTGGGTGTTAGCCCACGAATCGCTGGGGTGGCGCTGGCTCCGGAAATTATTTTGGGCCGACCCCCTCGGGGGCGTCCCTGATGAGCTGTTAAGCAGATCCATGGGCTCCGTGGGGCCTGTGGGAGGTTTTAAGGGCGTCCCAAAGGCGAAAGAGTGAAAACGGCAGTTTTTTGGCGATTTTCCGTGGGTGTTAGCCCACGGATCGCTGGGGTGGCGCTGGCTCCGGAAATTATTTTGGGCCGAGCCCCTCGGGGGCGTCCCTGACGAGCTGTTAAGTGGATCCATGGGCTCCGTGGGGCCTGTGGGAGGTTTTAAGGGCGTCCCAGAGGCGAAAGAGTGAAAACGGCAGTTTTTTGGCGATTTTCCGTGGGTGTTAGCCCACGGATCGCTGGGGTGGCGCTGGCTCCGGAAATTATTTTGGGCCGAGCCCCTCGGGGGCATCCCTGACGAGCTGTTAAGCGGATCCATGGGCTCCGTGGGGCCTGTGGGAGGTTTTAAGGGCATCCCATAGGCGAAAGAGTGAAAACTTCAGTTTTTTGGCGATTTTCCGTGGGTGTTAGCCCACGGATCGCTGGGGTGGCGCTTGCTCCGGAAATTATTTTGGGCCGAGCCCCTCGGGGGAATCCCTGACGAGCTGTTAAGTGGATCCATGGGCTCCGTGGGGCCTGTGGGAGGTTTTAAGGGCATCCCAGAGGCGAAAGAGTGAAAATGGCAGTTTTTTGGCGATTTTCCGTGGGTGTTAGCCCACGGATCGCTGGGGTGGCGCTGGCTTCGGAAATTATTTTGGGCCGAGCCCCTCGGGGGCATCCCTGACGAGCTGTTAAGCGGATCCATGGGCTCCGTGGGGCCTGTGGGAGGTTTTAAGGGCGTCCCAGAGGCGAAAGAGTGAAAACGGCAGTTTTTTGGCGATTTTCCGTGGGTGTTAGCCCACGGATCGCTGGGGTGGCGCTGGCTCCGGAAATTATTTTGGGCCGAGCCCCTCGGGGGCATCCCTGATGAGCTGTTAAGTGGATCCATGGGCTCCGTGGGGCCTGTGGGAGGTTTTAAGGGCGTCCCAGAGGCGAAAGAGTGAAAACGGCAGTTTTTTGGCGATTTTCCGTGGGTGTTAGCCCACGGATCGCTGGGGTGGCGCTTGCTCCAAAAATTATTTTGGGACGAGGCCCTCGGGGGCGTCCCTGACGAGCTGTTAAGCGGATCCACGGGCTCCGTGGGTCCGTTGGGATGTTTTTAGGGCGTCCCATAGGCGAAAGAGTGAAAACTGCAATTTTTTAGCAATTTTCGGTGGGTGTTAGCCCACGGATCGCTGGGGTGGCGCTTGCTCCGGAAATTATTTTGGGCCGAGGCCCTCGGGGGCGTCCCTGACGAGCTGTTAAGTGGATCCATGGGCTCCGTGGGTCCGTTGGGATGTTTTTAGGGCGTCCCATAGGCGAAAGAGTGCAAAATTGCAGTTTTTTGGCGATTTTCGGTGGGTGTTAGCCCACGGATTGCTGGGGTGGCGCTTGCTCCAAAAATTATTTTGGGCCGAGGCCCTCGGGGGCGTCCCTGACGAGCCGTTAAGCGGATCCATGGGCTCCGTGGGTCCATTGGGATGTTTTTAGGGCGTCCCATAGGCGAAAGAGTGAAAACTGCAGTTTTTTGGCAATTTTCAGTGGGTGTTAGCCCACGGATCGCTGGGGAGGCGCTGGCTCCGAAAATTATTTTGGGCCGAGGCCCTCCGAGGCGTCCCTGACGAGCTGTTAAGCGGATCCATGGGCTCCGTAGGGCCTGTGGGAGGTTTTAAGGGCGTCCCAGAGGCGAAAGAGTGAAAACGGCAGTTTTTTGGCAATTTTCCGTGGGTGTTAGCCCACGGATCGCTGGGGTGGCGCTGGCTCCGGAAATTATTTTGGGCCGAGCCCCTCGGGGGCGTCCCTGACGAGCTGTTAAGTGGATCCATGGGCTCCGTGGGGCCTGTGGGAGGTTTTAAGGGCGTCCCAGAGGCGAAAGAGTGAAAACGGCAGTTTTTTGGCGATTTTCCGTGGGTGTTAGCCCATGGATCGCTGGGGTGGCGCTGGCTCCGGAAATTATTTTGGGCCGAGCCCCTCGGGGGCGTCCCTGACGAGCTGGTAAGCGGATCCATGGGCTCCGTGGGGCCTGTGGGAGGTTTTAAGGGCGTCCCAGAGGCGAAAGAGTGAAAACGGCAGTTTTTTGGCGATTTTCCGTGGGTGTTAGCCCACGGATCGCTGGGGTGGCGCTGGCTCCGGAAATTATTTTGGGCCGAGCCCCTCGGGGGCATCCCTGATGAGCTGTTAAGTGGATCCATGGGCTCCGTGGGGCCTGTGGGAGGTTTTAAGGGCGTCCCAGAGGCGAAAGAGTGAAAACGGCAGTTTTTTGGCGATTTTCCGTGGGTGTTAGCCCACGGATCGCTGGGGTGGCGCTTGCTCCAAAAATTATTTTGGGACGAGGCCCTCGGGGGCGTCCCTGACGAGCTGTTAAGCGGATCCACGGGCTCCGTGGGTCCGTTGGGATGTTTTTAGGGCGTCCCATAGGCGAAAGAGTGAAAACTGCAGTTTTTTAGCGATTTTCGGTGGGTGTTAGCCCACGGATCGCTGGGGTGGCGCTTGCTCCGGAAATTATTTTGGGCCGAGGCCCTCGGGGGCGTCCCTGACGAGCTGTTAAGTGGATCCATGGGCTCCGTGGGTCCGTTGGGATGTTTTTAGGGCGTCCCATAGGCGAAAGAGTGCAAAATTGCAGTTTTTTGGCGATTTTCGGTGGGTGTTAGCCCACGGATTGCTGGGGTGGCGCTTGCTCCAAAAATTATTTTGGGCCGAGGCCCTCGGGGGCGTCCCTGACGAGCCGTTAAGCGGATCCATGGGCTCCGTGGGTCCGTTGGGATGTTTTTAGGGCGTCCCATAGGCGAAAGAGTGAAAACTGCAGTTTTTTGGCAATTTTCAGTGGGTGTTAGCCCACGGATCGCTGGGGAGGCGCTGGCTCCGAAAATTATTTTGGGCCGAGGCCCTCCGAGGCGTCCCTGACGAGCTGTTAAGCGGATCCATGGGCTCCGTAGGGCCTGTGGGAGGTTTTAAGGGCGTCCCAGAGGCGAAAGAGTGAAAACGGCAGTTTTTTGGCAATTTTCCGTGGGTGTTAGCCCACGGATCGCTGGGGTGGCGCTGGCTCCGGAAATTATTTTGGGCCGAGCCCCTCGGGGGCGTCCCTGACGAGCTGTTAAGTGGATCCATGGTCTCCGTGGGGCCTGTGGGAGGTTTTAAGGGCGTCCCAGAGGCGAAAGAGTGAAAACGGCAGTTTTTTGGCGATTTTCCGTGGGTGTTAGCCCATGGATCGCTGGGGTGGCGCTGGCTCCGGAAATTATTTTGGGCCGAGCCCCTCGGGGGCGTCCCTGACGAGCTGTTAAGCGGATCCATGGGCTTCGTGGGGCCTGTGCGATGTTTTAAGGGCGTCCCAGAGGCGAAAGAGTGAAAACGGCAGTTTTTTGGCGATTTTCCGTGGGTGTTAGCCCACGGATCGCTGGGGTGGCGCTGGCTCCGGAAATTATTTTGGGCCGAGCCCCTCGGGGGCGTCCCTGACGAGCTGGTAAGCGGATCCATGGGCTCCGTGGGGCCTGTGGGAGGTTTTAAGGGCATCCCAGAGGCAAAAGAGTGAAAACGGCAGTTTTTTGGCGATTTTCCGTGGGTGTTAGCCCACGGATCGCTGGGGTGGCGCTGGCTCCGGAAATTATTTTGGGCCGAGCCCCTCGGGGGCGTCCCTGACGAGCTGTTAAGCGGATCCATGGGCTCCGTGGGGCCTGTGGGAGGTTTTAAGGGCGTCCCAGAGGCGAAAGAGTGAAAACGGCAGTTTTTTGGCAATTTTCCGTGGGTGTTAGCCCACGGATCGCTGGGGTGGCGCTGGCTTCGGAAATTATTTTGGGCCGAGCCCCTCGGGGACGTCCCTGACGAGCTGTTAAGCGGATCCATGGGCTCCGTGGGGCCTGTGCGAGGTTTTAAGGGCGTCCCAGAGGCGAAAGAGTGAAAACGGCAGTTTTTTGGCGATTTTCCGTGGGTGTTAGCCCACGGATCGCTGGGGTGGCGCTGGCTCCGGAAATTATTTTGGGCTGAGCCCCTCGGGGGCGTCCCTGACGAGCTGGTAAGCGGATCCATGGGCTCTGTGGGGCCTGTGGGAGGTTTTAAGGGCGTCCCAGAGGCAAAAGAGTGAAAACGGCAGTTTTTTGGCGATTTTCCGTGGGTGTTAGCCCACGGATCGCTGGGGTGGCGCTGGCTCCGGAAATTATTTTGGGCCGAGCCCCTTGGGGGCGTCCCTGACGAGCTGTTAAGCGGATCCATGGGCTCCGTGGGGCCTGTGGGAGGTTTTAAGGGCGTCCCAGAGGCGAAAGAGTGAAAACGGCAGTTTTTTGGCGATTTTCCGTGGGTGTTAGCCCACGGATCGCTGGGGTGGCGCTGGGTCCGGAAATTATTTTGGGCCGAGCCCCTCGGGGGCGTCCCTGACGAGCTTTTAAGCGGATCCATGGGCTCCGTGGGGCCTGTGGGAGGTTTTAAGGGCGTCCCAGAGGCGAAAGAGTGAAAACGGCAGTTTTTTGGCGATTTTCCGTGGGTGTTAGCCCACGGATCGCTGGGGTGGCGCTGGCTCCGAAAATTATTTTGGGCCGAGCCCCTCAGGGGCGTCCCTGACGAGCTGTTAAGCGGATCCATGGGCTCCGTGGGGCCTGTGGGAGGTTTTAAGGGCGTCCCAGAGGCGAAAGAGTGAAAACGACAGTTTTTTGGCGATTTTCCGTGGGTGTTAGCCGACGGATCGCTGGGGTGGCGCTGGCTCCGGAAATTATTTTGGGCCGAGCCCCTCGGGGGCGTCCCTGACGAGCTGTTAAGCGGATCCATGGGCTCCGTGGGGCCTGTGGGAGGTTTTAAGGGCGTCCCAGAGGCGAAAGAGTGAAAACGGCAGTTTTTTGACGATTTTCCGTGGGTGTCAGCCCACGGATCGCTGGGGTGGCGCTGGCTCCGGAAATTATTTTGGGCCGAACCCCTCGGGGGCATCCCTGACGAGCTGTTAAGTGGATCCATGGGCTCCGTGGGGCCTGTGGGAGGTTTTAAGGGCGTCCCAGAGGCGAAAGAGTGAAAACGGCAGTTTTTTGGCGATTTTCCGTGGGTGTTAGCCCACGGATCGCTGGGGTGGCGCTGGCTCTGGAAATTATTTTGGGCCGAGCCCCTCGGGGGCGTCCCTGACGAGCTGTTAAGCGGATCCATGGGCTCCGTGGGGCCTGTGGGATGTTTTAAGGGCGTCCCAGAGGTGAAAGAGTGAAAACGGCAGTTTTTTGGCGATTTTCCGTGGGTGTTAGCCCACGGATCGATGGGGTGGCGCTGGCTCCGGAAATTATTTTGGGCCGAGCCCCTCGGGGGCATTCCTGACGAGCTGTTAAGTGGATCCATGGGCTCCGTGGGGCCTGTGGGAGGTTTTAAGGGTGTCCCAGAGGCGAAAGAGTGAAAACGGCAGTTTTTTGGCGATTTTCCGTGGGTGTTAGCCCACGGATCGCTGGGGTGGCGCTGGCTCCAGAAATTATTTTGGGCCGAGCCCCTCGGGGGCGTCCCTGACGAGCTGTTAAGCGGATCCATGGGCTCCGTGGGGCCTGTGGGAGGTTTTAAGGGCGTCCCAGAGGCGAAAGAGTGAAAACGGCAGTTTTTTGGCGATTTTCCGTGGGTGTTAGCCCACGGATCGCTGGGGTGGCGCTGGCTCCGGAAATTATTTTGGGCCGAGCCCCTCGGGGGCATCCCTGACGAGCTGTTAAGCGGATCCATGGGCTCCGTGGGGCCTGTGGGAGGTTTTAAGGGCGTCCCAGAGGCAGAAGAGTGAAAACGGCAGTTTTTTGGCGATTTTCCGTGGGTGTTAGCCCACGGATCGCTGGGGTGGCGCTGGCTCCTGAAATTATTTTGGGCCGAACCCCTCGGGGGTGTCCCTGACGAGCTGTTAAGCGGATTCATGGGCTCCGTGGGGCCTGTGGGAGGTTTTAAGGGCGTCCCAGAGGCGAAAGAGTGAAAACGCCAGTTTTTTGGCGATTTTCCGTGGGTGTTAGCCCACGGATCGCTGGGGTGGCGCTGGCTCCGGAAATTATTTTGGGCCGAGCCCCTCGGGGGCATCCCTGACGAGCTGTTAAGCGGATCCATGGGCTCCGTGGGGCCAGTGGGAGGTTTTAAGGGCGTCCCAGAGGCGAAAGAGTGAAAACGGCAGTTTTTTGGCGATTTTCCGTGGGTGTTAGCCCACGGATCGCTGGGGTGGCGCTGGCTCCGGAAATTATTTTGGGCCGAGCCCCTCGGGGGCATCCCTGACGAGCTGTTAAGCAGATCCATGGGCTCCGTGGGGCCAGTGGGAGGTTTTAAGGGCATCCCAGAGGCGAAAGAGTGAAAACGGCAGTTTTTTGGCGATTTTCCGTGGGTGTTAGCCCACGGATCGCTGGGGTGGCGCTGGCTCCGGAAATTATTTTGGGCCGAGCCCCTCGGGGGCGTCCCTGACGAGCTGTTAAGCGGATCCATGGGCTCCGTGGGGCCTGTGGGAGGTTTTAAGGGCGTCCCAGAGGTGAAAGAGTGAAAACGGCAGTTTTTTGGCGATTTTCCGTGGGTGTTAGCCCACGGATCGCTGGGGTGGCGCTGGCTCCGGAAATTATTTTGGGCCGAGCCCCTCGGGGGCATCCCTGACGAGCTGTTAAGCGGATCCATGGGCTCCGTGGGGCCAGTGGGAGGTTTTAAGGGCGTCCCAGAGGCGAAAGAGTGAAAACGGCAGTTTTTTGGCGATTTTCCGTGGGTGTTAGCCCACGGATCGCTGGGGTGGCGCTGGCTCCGGAAATTATTTTGGGCCGAGCCCCTCGGGGGCGTCCCTGACGAGCTGTTAAGTGGATCCATGGGATCCGTGGGGCCTGTGGGAGGTTTTAAGGGCGTCCCAGAGGCGAAAGAGTGAAAACGGCAGTTTTTTGGCAATTTTCCGTGGGTGTTAGCCCACGGATCGCTGGGGTGGCGCTGGCTCCGGAAATTATTTTGGGCCGAGCCCCTCGGGGGCATCCCTGACGAGCTGTTAAGCGGATCCATGGGCTCCGTGGGGCCAGTGGGAGGTTTTAAGGGCGTCCCAGAGGCGAAAGAGTGAAAACGACAGTTTTTTGGCGATTTTCCGTGGGTGTTAGCCCACGGATCGCTGGGGTGGCGCTGGCTCCGGAAATTATTTTGGGCCGAGCCCCTCGAGGGAGTCCCTGACGAGCTGTTAAGCGGATCCATGGGATCCGTGGGGCCTGTGGGAGGTTTTAAGGGCGTCCCAGAGGCGAAAGAGTGAAAACGGCATTTTTTTGGCGATTTTTCGTGGGTGTTAGCCCACGGATCGCTGGGGTGGCGCTGGCTCCGGAAATTATTTTGGGCCGAGCCCCTCGGGGGCGTCCCTGACGAGCTGTTAAGCGGATCCATGGGCTCCGTGGGGCCTGTGGGAGGTTTTAAGGGCGTCCCAGAGGTGAAAGAGTGAAAACGGCAGTTTTTTGGCGATTTTCCGTGGGTGTTAGCCCACGGATCGCTGGGGTGGCGCTGGCTCCGGAAATTATTTTGGGCCGAGCCCCTCGGGGGCGTCCCTGACGAGCTGTTAAGCGGATCCATGGGCTCCGTGGGGCCTGTGGGAGGTTTTAAGGGCGTCCCAGAGGCGAAAGAGTGAAAACGGCAGTTTTTTGGCGATTTTCCGTGGGTGTTAGCCCACGGATCGCTGGGGTGGCGCTGGCTCCGAAAATTATTTTGGGCCGAGCCCCTCGGGGGCGTCCCTGACGAGCTGTTAAGCGGATCCATGGGCTTCGTGGGTCCTGTGGGAGGTTCTAAGGGCGTCCCAGAGGCGAAAGAGTGAAAACGCCAGTTTTTTGGCGATTTTCCGTGGGTGTTAGCCCACGGATCGCTGGGGTGGCGCTGGCTCCGGAAATTATTTTGGGCCGAACCCCTCGGGGGCGTCCCTGACGAGCTGTTAAGTGGATCCATGGGCTCCGTGGGGCCTGTGGGAGGTTTTAAGGGCGTCCCAGAGGCGAAAGAGTGATAACGGCAGTTTTTTGGCGATTTTCCGTGGGTGTTAGCCCACGGATCGCTGGGGTGGCGCTGGCTCCGAAAATTATTTTGGGCCGAGCCCTCAGGGGCATCCCTGACGAGCTGTTAAGCGGATCCATGGGCTCCGTGGGGCCTGTGCGAGGTTTTAAGGGCGTCCCAGAGGCGAAAGAGTGAAAACGGCAGTTTTTTGGCAATTTTCCGTGGGTGTTAGCCCACGGATCGCTGGGGTGGCGCTGGCTCCGGAAATTATTTTGGGCCGAGCCCCTCGGGGGCATCCCTGACGAGCTGTTAAGCGGATCCATGGGCTCCGTGGGGCCAGTGGGAGGTTTTAAGGGCGTCCCAGAGGCGAAAGAGTGAAAACGGCAGTTTTTTGGCGATTTTCCGTGGGTGTTAGCCCACGGATCGCTGGGGTGGCGCTGGCTCCGGAAATTATTTTGGGCCGAGCCCCTCGGGGGTATCCCTGACGAGCTGTTAAGCGGATCCATGGGCTCCGTGGGGCCAGTGGGAGGTTTTAAGGGCATCCCAGAGGCGAAAGAGTGAAAACGGCAGTTTTTTGGCGATTTTCCGTGGGTGTTAGCCCACGGATCGCTGGGGTGGCGCTGGCTCCAGAAATTATTTTGGGCCGAGCCCCTCGGGGGCGTCCCTGACGAGCTGTTAAGCGGATCCATGGGCTCCGTGGGGCCTGTGGGAGGTTTTAAGGGCGTCCCAGAGGCGAAAGAGTGAAAACGGCAGTTTTTTGGCAATTTTCCGTGGGTGTTAGCCCACGGATCGCTGGGGTGGCGCTGGCTCCGGAAATTATTTTGGGCCGAGCCCCTCGGGGGCGTACCTGATGAGCTGTTAAGTGGATCCATGGGCTCCGTGGGGCCTGTGGGAGGTTTTAAGGGCGTCCCAGAGGCGAAAGAGTGAAAACGGCAGTTTTTTGGCGATTTTTCGTGGGTGTTAGCCCACGGATCGATGGGGTGGCGCTGGCTCCGGAAATTATTTTGGCCCGAGCCCCTCGGGGGCATTCCTGACGAGCTGTTAAGTGGATCCATGGGCTCCGTGGGGCCTGTGGGAGGTTTTAAGGGTGTCCCAGAGGCGAAAGAGTGAAAACGGCAGTTTTTTGGCGATTTTCCGTGGGTGTTAGCCCACGGATCGCTGGGGTGGCGCTGGCTCCAGAAATTATTTTGGGCCGAGCCCCTCGGGGGCGTCCCTGACGAGCTGTTAAGTGGATCCATGGGCTCCGTGGGGCCTGTGGGAGGTTTTAAGGGCGTCCCAAAGGCGAAAGAGTGATAACGGCAGTTTTTTGGCGATTTTCCGTGGGTGTTAGCCCACGGATCGCTGGGGTGGCGCTGGCTCCGAAAATTATTTTGGGCCGAGCCCCTCGGGGGCATCCCTGACGAGCTGTTAAGCGGATCCATGGGCTCCGTGGGGCCTGTGCGAGGTTTTAAGGGCGTCCCAGAGGCGAAAGAGTGAAAACGGCAGTTTTTTGGCAATTTTCCATGGGTGTTAGCCCACGGATCGCTGGGGTGGTGCTGGCTCCGAAAATTATTTTGGGCCGAGCCCCTCGGGGGCATCCCTGACGAGCTGTTAAGCGGATCCATGGGCTCCGTGGGGCCAGTGGGAGGTTTTAAGGGCATCCCAGAGGCGAAAGAGTGAAAACGGCAGTTTTTTGGCGATTTTCCGTGGGTGTTAGCCCACGGATCGCTGGGGTGGCGCTGGCTCCGGAAATTATTTTGGGCCGAGCCCCTCGGGGGCATCCCTGACGAGCTGTTAAGCGGATCCATGGGCTCCGTGGGGCCTGTGGGAGGTTTTAAGGGCGTCCCAGAGGCGAAAGAGTGAAAACGGCAGTTTTTTGGCAATTTTCCGTGGGTGTTAGCCCACGGATCGCTGGGGTGGCGCTGGCTCCGGAAATTATTTTGGGCCGAGCCCCTCGGGGGCATCCCTGACGAGCTGTTAAGCGGATCCATGGGCTCCGTGGGGCCAGTGGGAGGTTTTAAGGGCGTCCCAGAGGCGAAAGAGTGAAAACGGCAGTTTTTTGGCGATTTTCCGTGGGTGTTAGCCCACGGATCGCTGGGGTGGCGCTGGCTCCGGAAATTATTTTGGGCCGAGCCCCTCGGGGGCATCCCTGACGAGCTGTTAAGCGGATCCATGGGCTCCGTGGGGCCAGTGGGAGGTTTTAAGGGCATCCCAGAGGCGAAAGAGTGAAAACGGCAGTTTTTTGGCGATTTTCCGTGGGTGTTAGCCCACGGATCGCTGGGGTGGCGCTGGCTCCGGAAATTATTTTGGGCCGAGCCCCTCGGGGGCATCCCTGACGAGCTGTTAAGCGGATCCATGGGCTCCGTGGGGCCTGTGGGAGGTTTTAAGGGCATCCCAGAGGTGAAAGAGTGAAAACGGCAGTTTTTTGGCGATTTTCCGTGGGTGTTAGCCCACGGATTGCTGGGGTGGCGCTGGCTCCGGAAATTATTTTGGGCCGAGCCCCTCGGGGGCATCCCTGACGAGCTGTTAAGCGGATCCATGGGCTCCGTGGGGCCAGTGGGAGGTTTTAAGGGCGTCCCAGAGGCGAAAGAGTGAAAACGGCAGTTTTTTGGCGATTTTCCGTGGGTGTTAGCCCACGGATCGCTGGGGTGGCGCTGGCTCCGGAAATTATTTTGGGCCGAGCCCCTCGGGGGCGTCCCTGACGAGCTGTTAAGTGGATCCATGGGATCCGTGGGGCCTGTGGGAGGTTTTAAGGGCGTCCCAGAGGCGAAAGAGTGAAAATGGCAGTTTTTTGGCAATTTTCCGTGGGTGTTAGCCCACGGATCGCTGGGGTGGCGCTGGCTCCGGAAATTATTTTGGGCCGAGCCCCTCGGGGGCATCCCTGACGAGCTGTTAAGCGGATCCATGGGCTCCGTGGGGCCAGTGGGAGGTTTTAAGGGCGTCCCAGAGGCGAAAGAGTGAAAACGACAGTTTTTTGGCGATTTTCCGTGGGTGTTAGCCCACGGATCGCTGGGGTGGCGCTGGCTCCGGAAATTATTTTGGGCCGAGCCCCTCGAGGGCGTCCCTGACGAGCTGTTAAGCGGATCCATGGGCTCCGTGGGGCCTGTGGGAGGTTTTAAGGGCGTCCCAGAGGCGAAAGAGTGAAAACGGCAGTTTTTTGGCGATTTTTCGTGGGTGTTAGCCCACGGATCGCTGGGGTGGCGCTGGCTCCGGAAATTATTTTGGGCCGAGCCCCTCGAGGGCGTCCCTGACGAGCTGTTAAGCGGATCCATGGGCTCCGTGGGGCCTGTGGGAGGTTTTAAGGGCGTCCCAGAGGTGAAAGAGTGAAAACGGCAGTTTTTTGGCGATTTTCCGTGGGTGTTAGCCCACGGATCGCTAGGGTGGCGCTGGCTCCGGAAATTATTTTGGGCCGAGCCCCTCGGGGGCATCCCTGACGAGCTGTTAAGTGGATCCATGGGCTCCGTGGGGCCTGTGGGAGGTTTTAAGGGTGTCCCAGAGGCGAAAGAGTGAAAACGGCAGTTTTTTGGCAATTTTCCGTGGGTGTTAGCCCACGGATCGCTGGGGTGGCGCTGGCTCCGGAAATTATTTTGGGCCGAGCCCCTCGGGGGCGTCCCTGACGAGCTATTAAGCGGATCCATGGGCTCCGTGGGGCCTGTGGGAGGTTTTAAGGGCGTCCCAGAGGCGAAAGAGTGAAAACGACAGTTTTTTGGCGATTTTCCGTGGGTGTTAGCCCACGGATCGCTGGGGTGGCGCTGGCTCCGGAAATTATTTTGGGCCGAGCCCCTCGGGGGCGTCCCTGACGAGCTGTTAAGCGGATCCATGGGCTCCGTGGGGCCTGTGGGAGGTTTTAAGGGCGTCCCAGAGGCGAAAGAGTGAAAACGGCAGTTTTTTGGCGATTTTCCGTGGGTGTTAGCCCACGGATCGCTGGGGTGGCGCTGGCTCCGAAAATTATTTTGGGCCGAGCCCCTCGGGGGCGTCCCTGACGAGCTGTTAAGCGGATCCATGGGCTTCGTGGGTCCTGTGGGAGGTTCTAAGGGCGTCCCAGAGGCGAAAGAGTGAAAACGCCAGTTTTTTGGCGATTTTCCGTGGGTGTTAGCCCACGGATCGCTGGGGTGGCGCTGGCTCCGGAAATTATTTTGGGCCGAACCCCTCGGGGGCGTCCCTGACGAGCTGTTAAGTGGATCCATGGGCTCCGTGGGGCCTGTGGGAGGTTTTAAGGGCGTCCCAGAGGCGAAAGAGTGATAACGGCAGTTTTTTGGCGATTTTCCGTGGGTGTTAGCCCACGGATCGCTGGGGTGGCGCTGGCTCCGAAAATTATTTTGGGCCGAGCCCTCAGGGGCATCCCTGACGAGCTGTTAAGCGGATCCATGGGCTCCGTGGGGCCTGTGCGAGGTTTTAAGGGCGTCCCAGAGGCGAAAGAGTGAAAACGGCAGTTTTTTGGCAATTTTCCGTGGGTGTTAGCCCACGGATCGCTGGGGTGGCGCTGGCTCCGAAAATTATTTTGGGCCGAGCCCCTCGGGGGCATCCCTGACGAGCTGTTAAGCGGATCCATGGGCTCCGTGGGGCCAGTGGGAGGTTTTAAGGGCGTCCCAGAGGCGAAAGAGTGAAAACGGCAGTTTTTTGGCGATTTTCCGTGGGTGTTAGCCCACGGATCGCTGGGGTGGCGCTGGCTCCGGAAATTATTTTGGGCCGAGCCCCTCGGGGGCATCCCTGACGAGCTGTTAAGCGGATCCATGGGCTCCGTGGGGCCAGTGGGAGGTTTTAAGGGCATCCCAGAGGCGAAAGAGTGAAAACGGCAGTTTTTTGGCGATTTTCCGTGGGTGTTAGCCCACGGATCGCTGGGGTGGCGCTGGCTCCGGAAATTATTTTGGGCCGAGCCCCTCGGGGGCATCCCTGACGAGCTGTTAAGCGGATCCATGGGCTCCGTGGGGCCAGTGGGAGGTTTTAAGGGCGTCCCAGAGGCGAAAGAGTGAAAACGGCAGTTTTTTGGCGATTTTCCGTGGGTGTTAGCCCACGGATCGCTGGGGTGGCGCTGGCTCCAGAAATTATTTTGGGCCGAGCCCCTCGGGGGCGTCCCTGACGAGATGTTAAGTGGATCCATGGGATCCGTGGGGCCTGTGGGAGGTTTTAAGGGCGTCCCAGAGGCGAAAGAGTGAAAACGGCAGTTTTTTGGCAATTTTTCGTGGGTGTTAGCCCACGGATCGCTGGGGTGGCGCTGGCTCCGGAAATTATTTTGGGCCGAGCCCCTCGGGGGCGTCCCTGACGAGCTGTTAAGCGGATCCATGGGCTCCGTGGGGCCTGTGGGAGGTTTTAAGGGCGTCCCAGAGGTGAAAGAGTGAAAACGGCAGTTTTTTGGCGATTTTCTGTGGGTGTTAGCCCACGGATCGCTGGGGTGGCGCTGGCTCCGGAAATTATTTTGGGCCGAGCCCCTCGGGGGCATCCCTGACGAGCTGTTAAGTGGATCCATGGGCTCCGTGGGGCCTGTGGGAGGTTTTAAGGGTGTCCCAGAGGCGAAAGAGTGAAAACGGCAGTTTTTTGGCAATTTTCCGTGGGTGTTAGCCCACGGATCGCTGGGGTGGCGCTGGCTCCGGAAATTATTTTGGGCCGAGCCCCTCGGGGGCGTCCCTGACGAGCTATTAAGCGGATCCATGGGCTCCGTGGGGCCTGTGGGAGGTTTTAAGGGCGTCCCAGAGGCGAAAGAGTGAAAACGACAGTTTTTTGGCGATTTTCCGTGGGTGTTAGCCCACGGATCGCTGGGGTGGCGCTGGCTCCGGAAATTATTTTGGGCCGAGCCCCTCGGGGGCGTCCCTGACGAGCTGTTAAGCGGATCCATGGGCTCCGTGGGGCCTGTGGGAGGTTTTAAGGGCGTCCCAGAGGCGAAAGAGTGAAAACGGCAGTTTTTTGGCGATTTTCCGTGGGTGTTAGCCCACGGATCGCTGGGGTGGCGCTGGCTCCGAAAATTATTTTGGGCCGAGCCCCTCGGGGGCGTCCCTGACGAGCTATTAAGCGGATCCATGGGCTCCGTGGGGCCTGTGGGAGGTTTTAAGGGCGTCCCAGAGGCGAAAGAGTGAAAACGACAGTTTTTTGGCGATTTTCCGTGGGTGTTAGCCCACGGATCGCTGGGGTGGCGCTGGCTCCGGAAATTATTTTGGGCCGAGCCCCTCGGGGGCGTCCCTGACGAGCTGTTAAGCGGATCCATGGGCTCCGTGGGGCCTGTGGGAGGTTTTAAGGGCGTCCCAGAGGCGAAAGAGTGAAAACGACAGTTTTTTGGCGATTTTCCGTGGGTGTTAGCCCACGGATCGCTGGGGTGGCGCTGGCTCCGGAAATTATTTTGGGCCGAGCCCCTCGGGGGCGTCCCTGACGAGCTGTTAAGCGGATCCATGGGCTCCGTGGGGCCTGTGGGAGGTTTTAAGGGCGTCCCAGAGGCGAAAGAGTGAAAACGGCAGTTTTTTGGCGATTTTCCGTGGGTGTTAGCCCACGGATCGCTGGGGTGGCGCTGGCTCCGAAAATTATTTTGGGCCGAGCCCCTCGGGGGCGTCCCTGACGAGCTGTTAAGCGGATCCATGGGCTTCGTGGGTCCTGTGGGAGGTTCTAAGGGCGTCCCAGAGGCGAAAGAGTGAAAACGCCAGTTTTTTGGCGATTTTCCGTGGGTGTTAGCCCACGGATCGCTGGGGTGGCGCTGGCTCCGGAAATTATTTTGGGCCGAGCCCCTCGGGGGCGTCCCTGACGAGCTGTTAAGCGGATCCATGGGCTCCGTGGGGCCTGTGGGAGGTTTTAAGGGCGTCCCAGAGGCGAAAGAGTGAAAACGGCAGTTTTTTGGCGATTTTCCGTGGGTGTTAGCCCACGGATCGCTGGGGTGGCGCTGGCTCCGAAAATTATTTTGGGCCGAGCCCTCAGGGGCATCCCTGACGAGCTGTTAAGCGGATCCATGGGCTCCGTGGGGCCTGTGCGAGGTTTTAAGGGCGTCCCAGAGGCGAAAGAGTGAAAACGGCAGTTTTTTGGCAATTTTCCGTGGGTGTTAGCCCACGGATCGCTGGGGTGGCGCTGGCTCCGAAAATTATTTTGGGCCGAGCCCCTCGGGGGCATCCCTGACGAGCTGTTAAGCGGATCCATGGGCTCCGTGGGGCCAGTGGGAGGTTTTAAGGGCGTCCCAGAGGCGAAAGAGTGAAAACGGCAGTTTTTTGGCGATTTTCCGTGGGTGTTAGCCCACGGATCGCTGGGGTGGCGCTGGCTCCGGAAATTATTTTGGGCCGAGCCCCTCGGGGGCATCCCTGACGAGCTGTTAAGCGGATCCATGGGCTCCGTGGGGCCAGTGGGAGGTTTTAAGGGCATCCCAGAGGCGAAAGAGTGAAAACGGCAGTTTTTTGGCGATTTTCCGTGGGTGTTAGCCCACGGATCGCTGGGGTGGCGCTGGCTCCGGAAATTATTTTGGGCCGAGCCCCTCGGGGGCATCCCTGACGAGCTGTTAAGCGGATCCATGGGCTCCGTGGGGCCAGTGGGAGGTTTTAAGGGCGTCCCAGAGGCGAAAGAGTGAAAACGGCAGTTTTTTGGCGATTTTCCGTGGGTGTTAGCCCACGGATCGCTGGGGTGGCGCTGGCTCCAGAAATTATTTTGGGCCGAGCCCCTCGGGGGCGTCCCTGACGAGATGTTAAGTGGATCCATGGGATCCGTGGGGCCTGTGGGAGGTTTTAAGGGCGTCCCAGAGGCGAAAGAGTGAAAACGGCAGTTTTTTGGCAATTTTTCGTGGGTGTTAGCCCACGGATCGCTGGGGTGGCGCTGGCTCCGGAAATTATTTTGGGCCGAGCCCCTCGGGGGCGTCCCTGACGAGCTGTTAAGCGGATCCATGGGCTCCGTGGGGCCTGTGGGAGGTTTTAAGGGCGTCCCAGAGGTGAAAGAGTGAAAACGGCAGTTTTTTGGCGATTTTCTGTGGGTGTTAGCCCACGGATCGCTGGGGTGGCGCTGGCTCCGGAAATTATTTTGGGCCGAGCCCCTCGGGGGCATCCCTGACGAGCTGTTAAGTGGATCCATGGGCTCCGTGGGGCCTGTGGGAGGTTTTAAGGGTGTCCCAGAGGCGAAAGAGTGAAAACGGCAGTTTTTTGGCAATTTTCCGTGGGTGTTAGCCCACGGATCGCTGGGGTGGCGCTGGCTCCGGAAATTATTTTGGGCCGAGCCCCTCGGGGGCGTCCCTGACGAGCTATTAAGCGGATCCATGGGCTCCGTGGGGCCTGTGGGAGGTTTTAAGGGCGTCCCAGAGGCGAAAGAGTGAAAACGACAGTTTTTTGGCGATTTTCCGTGGGTGTTAGCCCACGGATCGCTGGGGTGGCGCTGGCTCCGGAAATTATTTTGGGCCGAGCCCCTCGGGGGCGTCCCTGACGAGCTGTTAAGCGGATCCATGGGCTCCGTGGGGCCTGTGGGAGGTTTTAAGGGCGTCCCAGAGGCGAAAGAGTGAAAACGGCAGTTTTTTGGCGATTTTCCGTGGGTGTTAGCCCACGGATCGCTGGGGTGGCGCTGGCTCCGAAAATTATTTTGGGCCGAGCCCCTCGGGGGCGTCCCTGACGAGCTATTAAGCGGATCCATGGGCTCCGTGGGGCCTGTGGGAGGTTTTAAGGGCGTCCCAGAGGCGAAAGAGTGAAAACGACAGTTTTTTGGCGATTTTCCGTGGGTGTTAGCCCACGGATCGCTGGGGTGGCGCTGGCTCCGGAAATTATTTTGGGCCGAGCCCCTCGGGGGCGTCCCTGACGAGCTGTTAAGCGGATCCATGGGCTCCGTGGGGCCTGTGGGAGGTTTTAAGGGCGTCCCAGAGGCGAAAGAGTGAAAACGGCAGTTTTTTGGCGATTTTCCGTGGGTGTTAGCCCACGGATCGCTGGGGTGGCGCTGGCTCCGAAAATTATTTTGGGCCGAGCCCCTCGGGGGCGTCCCTGACGAGCTGTTAAGCGGATCCATGGGCTT
Source organism: Capsicum rhomboideum (assembly GCA_031232105.1). NCBI lineage: Eukaryota > Viridiplantae > Streptophyta > Magnoliopsida > Solanales > Solanaceae > Capsicum > Capsicum rhomboideum. The sequence goes on from CP124714.1 coordinate 604,170, forward strand.
CGTGGGTCCTGTGGGAGGTTCTAAGGGCGTCCCAGAGGCGAAAGAGTGAAAACGCCAGTTTTTTGGCGATTTTCCGTGGGTGTTAGCCCACGGATCGCTGGGGTGGCGCTGGCTCCGGAAATTATTTTGGGCCGAACCCCTCGGGGGCGTCCCTGACGAGCTGTTAAGTGGATCCATGGGCTCCGTGGGGCCTGTGGGAGGTTTTAAGGGCGTCCCAGAGGCGAAAGAGTGATAACGGCAGTTTTTTGGCGATTTTCCGTGGGTGTTAGCCCACGGATCGCTGGGGTGGCGCTGGCTCCGAAAATTATTTTGGGCCGAGCCCTCAGGGGCATCCCTGACGAGCTGTTAAGCGGATCCATGGGCTCCGTGGGGCCTGTGCGAGGTTTTAAGGGCGTCCCAGAGGCGAAAGAGTGAAAACGGCAGTTTTTTGGCAATTTTCCGTGGGTGTTAGCCCACGGATCGCTGGGGTGGCGCTGGCTCCGGAAATTATTTTGGGCCGAGCCCCTCGGGGGCATCCCTGACGAGCTGTTAAGCGGATCCATGGGCTCCGTGGGGCCAGTGGGAGGTTTTAAGGGCGTCCCAGAGGCGAAAGAGTGAAAACGGCAGTTTTTTGGCGATTTTCCGTGGGTGTTAGCCCACGGATCGCTGGGGTGGCGCTGGCTCCGGAAATTATTTTGGGCCGAGCCCCTCGGGGGCATCCCTGACGAGCTGTTAAGCGGATCCATGGGCTCCGTGGGGCCAGTGGGAGGTTTTAAGGGCATCCCAGAGGCGAAAGAGTGAAAACGGCAGTTTTTTGGCGATTTTCCGTGGGTGTTAGCCCACGGATCGCTGGGGTGGCGCTGGCTCCGGAAATTATTTTGGGCCGAGCCCCTCGGGGGCATCCCTGACGAGCTGTTAAGCGGATCCATGGGCTCCGTGGGGCCAGTGGGAGGTTTTAAGGGCGTCCCAGAGGCGAAAGAGTGAAAACGACAGTTTTTTGGCGATTTTCCGTGGGTGTTAGCCCACGGATCGCTGGGGTGGCGCTGGCTCCGGAAATTATTTTGGGCCGAGCCCCTCGGGGGCGTCCCTGACGAGCTGTTAAGCGGATCCATGGGCTCCGTGGGGCCTGTGGGAGGTTTTAAGGGCGTCCCAGAGGCGAAAGAGTGAAAACGGCAGTTTTTTGGCGATTTTCCGTGGGTGTTAGCCCACGGATCGCTGGGGTGGCGCTGGCTCCGAAAATTATTTTGGGCCGAGCCCCTCGGGGGCGTCCCTGACGAGCTGTTAAGCGGATCCATGGGCTTCGTGGGTCCTGTGGGAGGTTCTAAGGGCGTCCCAGAGGCGAAAGAGTGAAAACGCCAGTTTTTTGGCGATTTTCCGTGGGTGTTAGCCCACGGATCGCTGGGGTGGCGCTGGCTCCGGAAATTATTTTGGGCCGAACCCCTCGGGGGCGTCCCTGACGAGCTGTTAAGCGGATCCATGGGCTCCGTGGGGCCTGTGGGAGGTTTTAAGGGCGTCCCAGAGGCGAAAGAGTGAAAACGACAGTTTTTTGGCGATTTTCCGTGGGTGTTAGCCCACGGATCGCTGGGGTGGCGCTGGCTCCGGAAATTATTTTGGGCCGAGCCCCTCGGGGGCATCCCTGACGAGCTGTTAAGCGGATCCATGGGCTCCGTGGGGCCTGTGGGAGGTTTTAAGGGCGTCCCAGAGGCGAAAGAGTGAAAACGGCAGTTTTTTGGCGATTTTCCGTGGGTGTTAGCCCACGGATCGCTGGGGTGGCGCTGGCTCCGAAAATTATTTTGGGCCGAGCCCCTCGGGGGCGTCCCTGACGAGCTGTTAAGCGGATCCATGGGCTTCGTGGGTCCTGTGGGAGGTTCTAAGGGCGTCCCAGAGGCGAAAGAGTGAAAACGCCAGTTTTTTGGCGATTTTCCGTGGGTGTTAGCCCACGGATCGCTGGGGTGGCGCTGGCTCCGGAAATTATTTTGGGCCGAACCCCTCGGGGGCGTCCCTGACGAGCTGTTAAGTGGATCCATGGGCTCCGTGGGGCCTGTGGGAGGTTTTAAGGGCGTCCCAGAGGCGAAAGAGTGATAACGGCAGTTTTTTGGCGATTTTCCGTGGGTGTTAGCCCACGGATCGCTGGGGTGGCGCTGGCTCCGAAAATTATTTTGGGCCGAGCCCTCAGGGGCATCCCTGACGAGCTGTTAAGCGGATCCATGGGCTCCGTGGGGCCTGTGCGAGGTTTTAAGGGCGTCCCAGAGGCGAAAGAGTGAAAACGGCAGTTTTTTGGCAATTTTCCGTGGGTGTTAGCCCACGGATCGCTGGGGTGGCGCTGGCTCCGGAAATTATTTTGGGCCGAGCCCCTCGGGGGCATCCCTGACGAGCTGTTAAGCGGATCCATGGGCTCCGTGGGGCCAGTGGGAGGTTTTAAGGGCGTCCCAGAGGCGAAAGAGTGAAAACGGCAGTTTTTTGGCGATTTTCCGTGGGTGTTAGCCCACGGATCGCTGGGGTGGCGCTGGCTCCGGAAATTATTTTGGGCCGAGGCCCTCGGGGGCGTCCCTGACGAGCTGTTAAGTGGATCCATGGGATCCGTGGGGCCTGTGGGAGGTTTTAAGGGCGTCCCAGAGGCGAAAGAGTGAAAACGGCAGTTTTTTGGCAATTTTCCGTGGGTGTTAGCCCACGGATCGCTGGGGTGGCGCTGGCTCCGGAAATTATTTTGGGCCGAGCCCCTCGGGGGCATCCCTGACGAGCTGTTAAGCGGATCCATGGGCTCCGTGGGGCCAGTGGGAGGTTTTAAGGGCGTCCCAGAGGCGAAAGAGTGAAAACGATAGTTTTTTGGCGATTTTCCGTGGGTGTTAGCCCACGGATCGCTGGGGTGGCGCTGGCTCCGGAAATTATTTTGGGCCGAGCCCCTCGAGGGCGTCCCTGACGAGCTGTTAAGCGGATCCATGGGCTCCGTGGGGCCTGTGGGAGGTTTTAAGGGCGTCCCAGAGGCAAAAGAGTGAAAACGGCAGTTTTTTGGCGATTTTTCGTGGGTGTTAGCCCACGGATCGCTGGGGTGGCGCTGGCTCCGGAAATTATTTTGGGCCGAGCCCCTCGGGGGCGTCCCTGACGAGCTGTTAAGCGGATCCATGGGCTCCGTGGGGCCTGTGGGAGGTTTTAAGGGCGTCCCAGAGGTGAAAGAGTGAAAACGGCAGTTTTTTGGCGATTTTCCGTGGGTGTTAGCCCACGGATCGCTGGGGTGGCGCTGGCTCCGGAAATTATTTTGGGCCGAGCCCCTCGGGGGCATCCCTGACGAGCTGTTAAGTGGATCCATGGGCTCCGTGGGGCCTGTGGGAGGTTTTAAGGGTGTCCCAGAGGCGAAAGAGTGAAAACGGCAGTTTTTTGGCAATTTTCCGTGGGTGTTAGCCCACGGATCGCTGGGGTGGCGCTGGCTCCGAAAATTATTTTGGGCCGAGCCCCTCGGGGGCGTCCCTGACGAGCTATTAAGCGGATCCATGGGCTCCGTGGGGCCTGTGGGAGGTTTTAAGGGCGTCCCAGAGGCGAAAGAGTGAAAACGACAGTTTTTTGGCGATTTTCCGTGGGTGTTAGCCCACGGATCGCTGGGGTGGCGCTGGCTCCGGAAATTATTTTGGGCCGAGCCCCTCGGGGGCGTCCCTGACGAGCTGTTAAGCGGATCCATGGGCTCCGTGGGGCCTGTGGGAGGTTTTAAGGGCGTCCCAGAGGCGAAAGAGTGAAAACGGCAGTTTTTTGGCGATTTTCCGTGGGTGTTAGCCCACGGATCGCTGGGGTGGCGCTGGCTCCGAAAATTATTTTGGGCCGAGCCCCTCGGGGGCGTCCCTGACGAGCTGTTAAGCGGATCCATGGGCTTCGTGGGTCCTGTGGGAGGTTCTAAGGGCGTCCCAGAGGCGAAAGAGTGAAAACGACAGTTTTTTGGCGATTTTCCGTGGGTGTTAGCCCACGGATCGCTGGGGTGGCGCTGGCTCCGGAAATTATTTTGGGCCGAACCCCTCGGGGGCGTCCCTGACGAGCTATTAAGTGGATCCATGGGCTCCGTGGGGCCTGTGGGAGGTTTTAAGGGCGTCCCAGAGGCGAAAGAGTGATAACGGCAGTTTTTTGGCGATTTTCCGTGGGTGTTAGCCCACGGATCGCTGGGGTGGCGCTGGCTCCGAAAATTATTTTGGGCCGAGCCCTCAGGGGCATCCCTGACGAGCTGTTAAGCGGATCCATGGGCTCCGTGGGGCCTGTGGGAGGTTTTAAGGGCGTCCCAGAGGCGAAAGAGTGAAAACGGCAGTTTTTTGGCAATTTTCCGTGGGTGTTAGCCCACGGATCGCTGGGGTGGCGCTGGCTCCGGAAATTATTTTGGGCCGAGCCCCTCGGGGGCATCCCTGACGAGCTGTTAAGCGGATCCATGGGCTCCGTGGGGCCAGTGGGAGGTTTTAAGGGCGTCCCAGAGGCGAAAGAGTGAAAACGGCAGTTTTTTGGCGATTTTCCGTGGGTGTTAGCCCACGGATCGCTGGGGTGGCGCTGGCTCCGGAAATTATTTTGGGCCGAGCCCCTCGGGGGCGTCCCTGACGAGCTGTTAAGTGGATCCATGGGATCCGTGGGGCCTGTGGGAGGTTTTAAGGGCGTCCCAGAGGCGAAAGAGTGAAAACGGCAGTTTTTTGGCGATTTTTCGTGGGTGTTAGCCCACGGATCGCTGGGGTGGCGCTGGCTCCGGAAATTATTTTGGGCCGAGCCCCTCGGGGGCGTCCCTGACGAGCTGTTAAGCGGATCCATGGGCTCCGTGGGGCCTGTGGGAGGTTTTAAGGGCGTCCCAGAGGTGAAAGAGTGAAAACGGCAGTTTTTTGGCGATTTTCTGTGGGTGTTAGCCCACGGATCGCTGGGGTGGCGCTGGCTCCGGAAATTATTTTGGGCCGAGCCCCTCGGGGGCATCCCTGACGAGCTGTTAAGTGGATCCATGGGCTCCGTGGGGCCTGTGGGAGGTTTTAAGGGTGTCCCAGAGGCGAAAGAGTGAAAACGGCAGTTTTTTGGCAATTTTCCGTGGGTGTTAGCCCACGGATCGCTGGGGTGGCGCTGGCTCCGGAAATTATTTTGGGCCGAGCCCCTCGGGGGCGTCCCTGACGAGCTATTAAGCGGATCCATGGGCTCCGTGGGGCCTGTGGGAGGTTTTAAGGGCGTCCCAGAGGCGAAAGAGTGAAAACGACAGTTTTTTGGCGATTTTCCGTGGGTGTTAGCCCACGGATCGCTGGGGTGGCGCTGGCTCCGGAAATTATTTTGGGCCGAGCCCCTCGGGGGCGTCCCTGACGAGCTGTTAAGCGGATCCATGGGCTCCGTGGGGCCTGTGGGAGGTTTTAAGGGCGTCCCAGAGGCGAAAGAGTGAAAACGGCAGTTTTTTGGCGATTTTCCGTGGGTGTTAGCCCACGGATCGCTGGGGTGGCGCTGGCTCCGGAAATTATTTTGGGCCGAACCCCTCGGGGGCGTCCCTGACGAGCTGTTAAGTGGATCCATGGGCTCCGTGGGGCCTGTGGGAGGTTTTAAGGGCGTCCCAGAGGCGAAAGAGTGATAACGGCAGTTTTTTGGCGATTTTCCGTGGGTGTTAGCCCACGGATCGCTGGGGTGGCGCTGGCTCCGAAAATTATTTTGGGCCGAGCCCTCAGGGGCATCCCTGACGAGCTGTTAAGCAGATCCATGGGCTCCGTGGGGCCTGTGCGAGGTTTTAAGGGCGTCCCAGAGGCGAAAGAGTGAAAACGGCAGTTTTTTGGCAATTTTCCGTGGGTGTTAGCCCACGGATCGCTGGGGTGGCGCTGGCTCCGGAAATTATTTTGGGCCGAGCCCCTCGGGGGCATCCCTGACGAGCTGTTAAGCGGATCCATGGGCTCCGTGGGGCCAGTGGGAGGTTTTAAGGGCGTCCCAGAGGCGAAAGAGTGAAAACGGCAGTTTTTTGGCGATTTTCCGTGGGTGTTAGCCCACGGATCGCTGGGGTGGCGCTGGCTCCGGAAATTATTTTGGGCCGAGCCCCTCGGGGGCGTCCCTGACGAGCTGTTAAGTGGATCCATGGGATCCGTGGGGCCTGTGGGAGGTTTTAAGGGCGTCCCAGAGGCGAAAGAGTGAAAACGGCAGTTTTTTGGCAATTTTCCGTGGGTGTTAGCCCACGGATCGCTGGGGTGGCGCTGGCTCCGGAAATTATTTTGGGCCGAGCCCCTCGGGGGCATCCCTGACGAGCTGTTAAGCGGATCCATGGGCTCCGTGGGGCCAGTGGGAGGTTTTAAGGGCGTCCCAGAGGCGAAAGAGTGAAAACGACAGTTTTTTGGCGATTTTCCGTGGGTGTTAGCCCACGGATCGCTGGGGTGGCGCTGGCTCCGGAAATTATTTTGGGCCGAGCCCCTCGAGGGCGTCCCTGACGAGCTGTTAAGCGGATCCATGGGCTCCGTGGGGCCTGTGGGAGGTTTTAAGGGCGTCCCAGAGGCGAAAGAGTGAAAACGGCAGTTTTTTGGCGATTTTTCGTGGGTGTTAGCCCACGGATCGCTGGGGTGGCGCTGGCTCCGGAAATTATTTTGGGCCGAGCCCCTCGGGGGCGTCCCTGACGAGCTGTTAAGCGGATCCATGGGCTCCGTGGGGCCTGTGGGAGGTTTTAAGGGCGTCCCAGAGGTGAAAGAGTGAAAACGGCAGTTTTTTGGCGATTTTCCGTGGGTGTTAGCCCACGGATCGCTGGGGTGGCGCTGGCTCCGGAAATTATTTTGGGCCGAGCCCCTCGGGGGCATCCCTGACGAGCTGTTAAGTGGATCCATGGGATCCATGGGGCCTGTGGGAGGTTTTAAGGGTGTCCCAGAGGCGAAAGAGTGAAAACGGCAGTTTTTTGGCAATTTTCCGTGGGTGTTAGCCCACGGATCGCTGGGGTGGCGCTGGCTCCGGAAATTATTTTGGGCCGAGCCCCTCGGGGGCGTCCCTGACGAGCTATTAAGCGGATCCATGGGCTCCGTGGGGCCTGTGGGAGGTTTTAAGGGCGTCCCAGAGGCGAAAGAGTGAAAACGACAGTTTTTTGGCGATTTTCCGTGGGTGTTAGCCCACGGATCGCTGGGGTGGCGCTGGCTCCGGAAATTATTTTGGGCCGAGCCCCTCGGGGGCGTCCCTGACGAGCTGTTAAGCGGATCCATGGGCTCCGTGGGGCCTGTGGGAGGTTTTAAGGGCGTCCCAGAGGCGAAAGAGTGAAAACGACAGTTTTTTGGCGATTTTCCGTGGGTGTTAGCCCACGGATCGCTGGGGTGGCGCTGGCTCCGAAAATTATTTTGGGCCGAGCCCCTCGGGGGCGTCCCTGACGAGCTGTTAAGCGGATCCATGGGCTTCGTGGGTCCTGTGGGAGGTTCTAAGGGCGTCCCAGAGGCGAAAGAGTGAAAACGCCAGTTTTTTGGCGATTTTCCGTGGGTGTTAGCCCACGGATCGCTGGGGTGGCGCTGGCTCCGGAAATTATTTTGGGCCGAACCCCTCGGGGGCGTCCCTGACGAGCTGTTAAGTGGATCCATGGGCTCCGTGGGGCCTGTGGGAGGTTTTAAGGGCGTCCCAGAGGTGAAAGAGTGAAAACGGCAGTTTTTTGGCGATTTTCCGTGGGTGTTAGCCCACGGATCGCTGGGGTGGCGCTGGCTCCGGAAATTATTTTGGGCCGAGCCCCTCGGGGGCGTCCCTGACGAGCTGTTAAGCGGATCCATGGGCTCCGTGGGGCCTGTGGGAGGTTTTAAGGGCGTCCCAGAGGTGAAAGAGTGAAAACGGCAGTTTTTTGGCGATTTTCCGTGGGTGTTAGCCCACGGATCGCTGGGGTGGCGCTGGCTCCGGAAATTATTTTGGGCCGAGCCCCTCGGGGGCATCCCTGACGAGCTGTTAAGCGTATCCATGGGCTCCGTGGGGCCAGTGGGAGGTTTTAAGGGCGTCCCAGAGGCGAAAGAGTGAAAACGGCAGTTTTTTGGCGATTTTCCGTGGGTGTTAGCCCACGGATCGCTGGGGTGGCGCTGGCTCCGGAAATTATTTTGGGCCGAGCCCCTCGGGGGCGTCCCTGACGAGCTGTTAAGCGGATCCATGGGCTCCGTGGGGCCTGTGGGAGGTTTTAAGGGCGTCCCAGAGGTGAAAGAGTGAAAATGGCAGTTTTTTGGCGATTTTCCGTGGGTGTTAGCCCACGGATCGCTGGGGTGGCGCTGGCTCCGGAAATTATTTTGGGCCGAGCCCCTCGGGGGCATCCCTGACGAGCTGTTAAGTGGATCCATGGGCTCCGTGGGGCCTGTGGGAGGTTTTAAGGGTGTCCCAGAGGCGAAAGAGTGAAAACGGCAGTTTTTTGGCGATTTTCCGTGGGTGTTAGCCCACAGATCGCTGGGGTGGCGCTGGCTCCGGAAATTATTTTGGGCCGAGCCCCTCGGGGGCGTCCCTGACGAGCTGTTAAGCGGATCCATGGGCTCCGTGGGGCCTGTGGGAGGTTTTAAGGGCGTCCCAGAGGTGAAAGAGTGAAAACGGCAGTTTTTTGGCGATTTTCCGTGGGTGTTAGCCCACGGATCGCTGGGGTGGCGCTGGCTCCGGAAATTATTTTGGGCCGAGCCCCTCGGGGGCATCCCTGACGAGCTGTTAAGCGGATCCATGGGCTCCGTGGGGCCAGTGGGAGGTTTTAAGGGCGTCCCAGAGGCGAAAGAGTGAAAACGGCAGTTTTTTGGCGATTTTCCGTGGGTGTTAGCCCACGGATCGCTGGGGTGGCGCTGGCTTCGGAAATTATTTTGGGCCGAGCCCCTCGGGGGCGTCCCTAACGAGCTGTTAAGCGGATCCATGGGCTCCGTGGGGCCTGTGGGAGGTTTTAAGGGCGTCCCAGAGGCGAAAGAGTGAAAACGGCAGTTTTTTGGCGATTTTTCATGGGTGTTAGCCCACGGAACGCTGGGGTGGCGCTGGCTCCGGAAATTATTTTGGGCCGAGCCCCTCGGGGACGTCCCTGACGAGCTGTTAAGCGGATCCATGGGCTCCGTGGGGCCTGTGGGAGGTTTTAAGGGCGTCCCAGAGGTGAAATAGTGAAAACGGCAGTTTTTTGGCGATTTTCCGTGGGTGTTAGCCCACGGATCGCTGGGGTGGCGCTGGCTCCGGAAATTATTTTGGGCCGAGCCCCTCGGGGGCATCCCTGACGAGATGTTAAGTGGATCCATGGGCTCCGTGGGGCCTGTGGGAGGTTTTAAGGGTGTCCCAGAGGCGAAAGAGTGAAAACGGCAGTTTTTTGGCAATTTTCCGTGGGTGTTAGCCCACGGATCGCTGGGGTGGCGCTGGCTCCGGAAATTATTTTGGGCCGAGCCCCTCGGGGGCGTACCTGACGAGCTGTTAAGCGGATCCATGGGCTCCGTGGGGCCTATGGGAGGTTTTAAGGGCGTCCCAGAGGCGAAAGAGTGAAAACGGCAGTTTTTTGGCGATTTTCCGTGGGTGTTAGCCCACGGATCGCTGGGGTGGCGCTGGCTCCGGAAATTATTTTGGGCCGAGCCCCTCGGGGGCGTCCCTGACGAGCTGTTAAGCGGATCCATGGGCTCCGTGGGGCCTGTGGGAGGTTTTAAGGGCGTCCTAGAGGCGAAAGAGTGAAAACGGCAGTTTTTTGGCGATTTTCCGTGGGTGTTAGCCCACGGATCGCTGGTGTGGCGCTGGCTCCGGAAATTATTTTGGGCCGAGCCCCTCGGGGGCGTCCCTGACGAGCTGTTAAGCGGATCCATGGGCTCCGTGGGGCCTGTGGGAGGTTTTAAGGGCGTCCCAGAGGCGAAAGAGTGAAAACGGCAGTTTTTTGGCAATTTTCCGTGGGTGTTAGCCCACGGATCGCTGGGGTGGCGCTGGCTCCGGAAATTATTTTGGGCCGAACCCCTCGGGGGCGTCCCTGACGAGCTGTTAAGTGGATCCATGGGCTCCGTGGGGCCTGTGGGAGGTTTTAAGGGCGTCCCAGAGGCGAAAGAGTGAAAACGGCAGTTTTTTGGCGATTTTCCGTGGGTGTTAGCCCACGGATCGCTGGGGTGGCGCTGGCTCCGAAAATTATTTTGGGCCGAGCCCCTCGGGGGCATCCCTGACGAGCTGTTAAGCGGATCCATGGGCTCCGTGGGGCCTGTGCGAGGTTTTAAGGGCGTCCCAGAGGCGAAAGAGTGAAAACGGCAGTTTTTTGGCGATTTTCCGTGGGTGTTAGCCCACGGATCGCTGGGGTGGCGCTGGCTCCGGAAATTATTTTGGGCCGAGCCCCTCGGGGGCATCCCTGACGAGCTGTTAAGCGGATCCATGGGCTCCGTGGGGCCTGTGCGAGGTTTTAAGGGCGTCCAAGAGGCGAAAGAGTGAAAACGGCAGTTTTTTGGCAATTTTCCGTGGGTGTTAGCCCACGGATCGCTGGGGTGGCGCTGGCTCCGGAAATTATTTTGGGCCGAGCCCCTCGGGGGCATCCCTGACGAGCTGTTAAGCGGATCCATGGGCTCCGTGGGGCCAGTGGGAGGTTTTAAGGGCGTCCCAGAGGCGAAAGAGTGAAAACGGCAGTTTTTTGGCGATTTTCCGTGGGTGTTAGCCCACGGATCGCTGGGGTGGCACTGGCTCTGGAAATTATTTTGGGCCGAGCCCCTCGGGGGCGTCCCTGACGAGCTGTTAAGCAGATCCATGGGCTCCGTGGGGCCTGTGGGAGGTTTTAAGGGCGTCCCAGAGGCGAAAGAGTGAAAACGGCAGTTTTTTGGCGATTTTCCGTAGGTGTTAGCCCACGGATCGCTGGGGTGGCGCTGGCTCCGGAAATTATTTTGGGCCGAGCCCCTCGGGGGCATCCCTGACGAGCTGTTAAGTGGATCCATGGGCTCCGTGGGGCCTGTGGGAGGTTTTAAGGGTGTCCCAGAGGCGAAAGAGTGAAAACGGCAGTTTTTTGGCAATTTTCCGTGGGTGTTAGCCCACGGATCGCTGGGGTGGCGCTGGCTCCGGAAATTATTTTGGGCCGAGCCCCTCGGGGGCGTACCTGACGAGCTGTTAAGCGGATCCATGGGCTCCGTGGGGCCTGTGGGAGGTTTTAAGGGCGTCCCAGAGGCGAAAGAGTGAAAACGGCAGTTTTTTGGCGATTTTCCGTGGGTGTTAGCCCAAGGATCGCTGGGGTGGCGCTGGCTCCGGAAATTATTTTGGGCCGAGCCCCTCGGGGACGTCCCTGACGAGCTGTTAAGCGGATCCATGGGCTCCGTGGGGCCTGTGGGAGGTTTTAAGGGCGTCCCAGAGGCGAAAGAGTGAAAACGGCAGTTTTTTGGCGATTTTCCGTGGGTGTTAGCCCACGGATCGCTGGGGTGGCGCTGGCTCCGGAAATTATTTTGGGCCGAGCCCCTCGGGGGCGTCCCTGACGAGCTGTTAAGCGGATCCATGGGCTCCGTGGGGCCTGTGGGAGGTTTTAAGGGCGTCCCAGAGGCGAAAGAGTGAAAACGGCAGTTTTTTGGCGATTTTCCGTGGGTGTTAGCCCACGGATCGCTGGGGTGGCGCTGGCTCCGGAAATTATTTTGGGCCGAACCCCTCGGGGGCGTCCCTGACGAGCTGTTAAGTGGATCCATGGGCTCCGTGGGGCCTGTGGGAGGTTTTAAGGGCGTCCCAGAGGCGAAAGAGTGAAAACGGCAGTTTTTTGGCGATTTTCCGTGGGTGTTAGCCCACGGATCGCTGGGGTGGCGCTGGCTCCGAAAATTATTTTGGGCCGAGCCCCTCGGGGGCATCCCTGACGAGCTGTTAAGCGGATCCATGGGCTCCGTGGGGCCTGTGCGAGGTTTTAAGGGCGTCCCAGAGGCGAAAGAGTGAAAACGGCAGTTTTTTGGCGATTTTCCGTAGGTGTTAGCCCACGGATCGCTGGGGTGGCGCTGGCTCCGGAAATTATTTTAGGCCGAGCCCCTCGGGGGCGTCCCTGACGAGCTGTTAAGCGGATCCATGGGCTCCGTGGGGCCTGTGGGAGGTTTTAAGGGCGTCCCAGAGGCGAAAGAGTGAAAACGGCAGTTTTTTGGCGATTTTCCGTGGGTGTTAGCCCACGGATCGCTGGGGTGGCGCTGGCTCCGGAAATTATTTTGGACTGAGCCCCTCGGGGGAGTCCCTGACGAGCTGTTAAGCGGATCCACGGGCTCCGTGGGGCCTGTGCGAGGTTTTAAGGGCGTCCCAGAGGCGAAAGAGTGAAAATGGCAGTTTTTTGGCGATTTTCCGTGGGTGTTAGCCCACGGATCGCTGGGGTGGCGCTGGCTCCGGAAATTATTTTGGGCCGAGCCCCTCGGGGGCATCCCTGACGAGCTGTTAAGCGGATCCATGGGCTCCGTGGGGCCAGTGGGAGGTTTTAAGGGCGTCCCAGAGGCGAAGGAGTGAAAACGGCAGTTTTTTGGCGATTTTCCGTGGGTGTTAGCCCACGGATCGCTGGGGTGGCGCTGGCTCCGGAAATTATTTTGGGCCGAGCCCCTCCGGGGAATCCCTGACGAGCTGTTAAGTGGATCCATGGGCTCCGTGGGGCCTGTGGGAGGTTTTAAGGGCGTCCCAGAGGCGAAAGAGTGAAAACGGCAGTTTTTTGGCGATTTTCCGTGGTTGTTAGCCCACGGATCGCTGGGGTGGCGCTGGCTCCGAAAATTATTTTGGGCTGAGCCCCTCGGGGGCATCCCTGACGAGCTGTTAAGCGGATCCACGGGCTCCGTGGGGCCTGTGCGAGGTTTTAAGGGCGTCCCAGAGGCGAAAGAATGAAAATGGCAGTTTTTTGGCGATTTTCCGTGGGTGTTAGCCCACGGATCGCTGGGGTGGCGCTGGCTCCGGAAATTATTTTGGGCCGAGCCCCTCGGGGGCATCCCTGACGAGCTGTTAAGCGGATCCATGGGCTCCGTGGGGCCAGTGGGAGGTTTTAAAGGCGTCCCAGAGGCGAAAGAGTGAAAACGGCAGTTTTTTGGCGATTTTTCGTGGGTGTTAGCCCACGGATCGCTGGGGTGGCGCTGGCTCCGGAAATTATTTTGGGCCGAGCCCCTCGGGGGCGTCCCTGACAAGCTGTTAAGCGGATCCACGAGCTCCGTGGGTCCGTTGGGATGTTTTTAGGGCGTCCCATAGGCGAAAGAGTGAAAATTGTAGTTTTTTGGCGATTTTCGGTGGGTATTAGCCCACGGATCGCTGGGGTGGCGCTTGCTCCGAAAATTATTTTGGGCCGAGGCCCTCGGGGGCGTCCCTGACGAGCTGTTAAGAGGATCCACGGGCTCCGTGGGTCCGTTGGCAAGTTTTTAGGGCGTCCCATAGGCGAAAGAGTGAAAACTGCAGTTTTTTGGCGATTTTCGGTGGGTGTTAGCCCACGGATCGCTGGGGTGGCGCTTGCTCCGGAAATTATTTTGGGCCGAGGCCCTCGGGGGCGTCCCTGACGAGCTGTTAAGCGGATCCACGGGCTCCGTGGGTCCGTTGGCATGTTTTTAGGGCGTCCCATAGGCGAAAGAGTGAAAACTGCAGTTTTTTGGCGATTTTCGGTGGGTATTAGCCCACGGATCGCTGGGGTGGCGCTTGCTCCGGAAATTATTTTGGGCTGAGGCCCTCGGGGGCGTCCCTGACGAGCTGTTAACCGGATCCATGGGCTCCGTGGGTCCGTTGGGATGTTTTTAGGGCGTCCCATAGGCGAAAGAGTGAAAACTGCAGTTTTTTGGCGATTTTCGGTGGGTGTTAGCCCACGGATCGCTGGGGTGGCGCTTGCTCCGGAAATTATTTTGGGCCGAGGCCCTCGGGGGCGTCCCTGACGAGCTGTTAACCGGATCCACGGGCTCCGTGGGTCCGTTGGGATGTTTTTAGGGCCTCCCATAGGCGAAAGAGTGAAAACTCCAGTTTTTTGGCGATTTTCCGTGGGTGTTAGCCCACGGATCGCTGGGGTGGCGCTTGCTCCGGAAATTATTTTGGGCCGAGGCCCTCGGGGGCATCCCTGACGAGCTGTTAAGCGGATCCATAGGCTCCGTGGGTTCGTTGGGATGTTTTTAAGGCGTCCCATAGGCGAAAGAGTGAAAACTGCAGTTTTTTGGCAATTTTCGGTGGGTGTTAGCCCACGGATCGCTGGGGTGGCGCTTGCTTCAGAAATTATTTTGGGACGAGGCCCTCGGGGGCGTCCCTGACGAGCTGTTAAGCGGATCCATGGGCTCCGTGGGTCCGTTGGGATGTTTTTAGGGCGTCCCATAGGCGAAAGAGTGAAAACTGCAGTTTTTTGGCGATTTTCGGTGGGTATTAGCCCACGGATCGCTGGGGTGGCGCTTGCTCCGAAAATTATTTTGGGCCGAGGCCCTCGGGGGCGTCCCTGACGAGCTGTTAAGCGGATCCACGGGCTCCGTGGGTCCGTTGGCAAGTTTTTAGGGCGTCCCATAGGCGAAAGAGTGAAAACTGCAGTTTTTTGGCGATTTTCGGTGGGTGTTAGCCCACGGATCGCTGGGGTGGCGCTTGCTCCGAAAATTATTTTGGGTCGAGGCCCTCGGGGGCGTCCCTGACGAGCTGTTAAGCGGATCCACGGGCTCCGTGGGTCCGTTGGCATGTTTTTAGGGCGTCCCATAGGCGAAAGAGTGAAAACTGCAGTTTTTTGGCGATTTTCGGTGGGTGTTAGCCCACGGATCGCTGGGGTGGCGCTTGCTCCGGAAATTATTTTGGGCCGAGGCCCTCGGGGGCGTCCCTGACGAGCTGTTAACCGGATCCATGGGCTCCGTGGGTCCGTTGGGATGTTTTTAGGGCGTCCCATAGGCGAAAGAGTGAAAACTGCAATTTTTTGGCGATTTTCGGTGGGTGTTAGCCCACGGATCGCTGGGGTGGCGCTTGCTCCGGAAATTATTTTGGGCCGAGGCCCTCGGGGGCGTCCCTGACGAGCTGTTAAGCGGATCCACGGGCTCCGTGGGTCCGTTGGCATGTTTTTAGGGCATCCCATAGGCGAAAGAGTGAAAACTGCAGTTTTTTGGCGATTTTCGGTGGGTGTTAGCCCACGGATCGCTGGGGTGGCGCTTGCTCCGGAAATTATTTTGGGCCGAGGCCCTCGGGGGCGTCCCTGACGAGCTGTTAACCGGATCCACGGGCTTCGTGGGTCCGTTGGGATGTTTTTAGGGCGTCCCATAGGCGAAAGAGTGAAAACTGCAGTTTTTTGGCGATTTTCCGTGGGTGTTAGCCCACGGATCGCTGGGGTGGCGCTTGCTCCGGAAATTATTTTGGGCCGAGGCCCTCGGGGGCCTCCCTGACGAGCTGTTAAGCGGATCCATGGGCTCCGTGGGTCCGTTGGGATGTTTTTAGGGCGTCCCATAGGCGAAAGAGTGAAAACTGCAGTTTTTTGGCGATTTTCGGTGGGTGTTAGCACACGGATCGCTGGGGTGGCGCTTGCTCCGAAAATTATTTTGGGCCGAGGCCCTCCGGGGCGTCCCTGACGAGCTGTTAAGTGGATCCATGGGCTCCGTAGGGCCTGTGGGAGGTTTTAAGGGCATCCCATAGGCGAAAGAGTGAAAACGGCAGTTTTTTGGCAATTTTCGGTGGGTGTTAGTCCACGGATCGCTGGGGTGGCGCTTGCTCCGGAAATTATTTTGGGCCGAGCCCCTCGGGGGCATCCCTGACGAGCTGTTAAGTGGATCCATGGGCTCCGTGGGGCCTGTGGGAGGTTTTAAGGGCATCCCAGAGGCGAAAGAGTGAAAACGGCAGTTTTTTGGCGATTTTCCGTGGGTGTTAGCCCACGGATCGCTGGGGTGGCGCTGGCTCCGGAAATTATTTTGGGCCGAGCCCCTCGGGGGCGTCCCTGACGAGCTGTTAAGCGGATCCATGGGCTCCGTGGGTCCGTTGGGATGTTTTTAGGGCATCCCATAGGCGAAAGAGTGAAAACTGCAGTTTTTTCGCGATTTTCGGTGGGTGTTAGCCCACGGATCGCTGGGGTGGCACTTGCTCCGGAAATTATTTTGGGCCGAGACCCTCGGGGGCATCCCTGACGAGCTGTTAAGCGTATCCATGGGCTTAGTGGGTCCGTTGGGATGTTTTTAGGGCGTCCCATAGGCGAAAGAGTGAAAACTGCAGTTTTTTGGCGATTTTCGGTGGGTGTTAGCCCACGGATCGCTGGGGTGGCGCTTGCTCCGGAAATTATTTTGGGCCGAGGCCCTCGGGGGCATCCCTAACGAGCTATTAAGCGTATCCATGGGCTCCGTGGGTCCTTTGGGATGTTTTTAGAGCGTCCCATAGGCAAAAGAGTGCAAAATTGCAGTTTTTTAGCAATTTTCGGTGGGTGTTAGCCCACGGATCGCTGGGGTGGCGCTTGCTCCGGAAATTATTTTGGGCCGAGGCCCTAGGGGGCGTCCCTGACGAGCTGTTAAGCGGATCCATGGGCTCCGTGGGTCCGTTGGGATGTTTTTAGGGCGTCCCATAGGCGAAAGAGTGAAAACTTCAGTTTTTTGGCGATTTTCGGTGGGTGTTAGCCCACGGATCGCTGGGGTGGTGCTTGCTCCAAAAATTATTTTGGGCCGAGGCCCTCGGGGGCGTCCCTGACGAGCTGTTAAGCGGATCCACGGGCTCTGTGGGTCCGTTGGCAAGTTTTTAGGGCGTCCCATAGGCGAAAGAGTGAAAACTGCAGTTTTTTGGCGATTTTCGGTGGGTGTTAGCCCACGGATCGCTGGGGTGGCGCTTGCTCCGGAAATTATTTTGGACCGAGGCCCTCGGGGGCGTCCCTGACGAGCTTTTAACTGGATCCACGGGCTCCGTGGGTCCTTTGGGATGTTTTTAGGGCGTCCCATAGGCGAAAGAGTGAAAACTGCAGTTTTTTGGCGATTTTCCGTGGGTGTTAGCCCACGGATCGCTGGGGTGGCGCTTGCTCCGGAAATTATTTTGGGCCGAGGCCCTCGGAGGCGTCCCTGACGAGCTGTTAAGCGGATCCATGGGATCCGTGGGTCCGTTGGGATGTTTTTAGGGCGTCCCATAGGCGAAAGAGTGAAAACTGCAGTTTTTTGGCGATTTTCGGTGGGTGTTATCCCACGGATCGCTGGGGTGGCGCTTGCTCCGAAAATTATTTTGGACCGAGGCCCTCCGGGGCGTCCCTGATGAGCTTTTAAGCGGATCCATGGGCTCCGTAGGGCCTGTGGGAGGTTTTAAGGGCGTCCCATAGGCGAAAGAGTGAAAACGGCAGTTTTTTGGCAATTTTCGGTGGGTGTTAGTCCACGGATCGCTGGGGTGGGGCTTGCTCCGGAAATTATTTTGGGCCGAGCCCCTCGGGGGTGTCCCTGACGAGCTGTTAAGTGGATCCATGGGCTCCGTGGGTCCTGTGGGAGGTTTTAAGGGCATCCCAGAGGCGAAAGAGTGAAAACGGCAGTTTTTTGGCGATTTTCCGTGGGTGTTAGCCCACGGATCGCTGGGGTGGCGCTGGCTCCGGAAATTATTTTGGGCCGAGCCCCTCGGGGGCGTCCCTGACGAGCTGTTAAGCGGATCCATGGGCTCCGTGGGGCCTGTGGGATGTTTTAAGGGCGTCCCAGAGGCGAAAGAGTGAAAACGGCAGTTTTTTGGCAATTTTCCGTGGGTGTTAGCCCACGGATCGCTGGGGTGGCGCTGGCTCCGGAAATTATTTTGGGCCGAGGCCCTCCGGGGCATCCCTGACGAGCTGTTAAGCGGATCCATGGGCTCCGTAGGGCCTGTGGGAGGTTTTAAGGGCGTCCCAGAGGCGAAAGAGTGAAAACGGCAGTTTTTTGGCGATTTTCGGTGGGTGTTAGCCCACGGATCGCTGGGGTGGCGCTTGCTCCGGAAATTATTTTGGGCCGAGCCCCTCGGGGGCGTCCCTGATGAGCTGTTAAGTGGATCCATGGGCTCCGTGGGGCCTGTGGGAGGTTTTAAGGGCGTCCCAGAGGCGAAAGAGTGAAAACGGCAGTTTTTTGGCGATTTTCCGTGGGTGTTAGCCCACGGATCGCTGGGGTGGCGCTGGCTCCAAAAATTATTTTGGGCCGAGCCCCTCGGGGGAGTCCCTGACGAGCTGTTAAGTGGATCCATGGGCTCCGTGGGGCCTGTGGGAGGTTTTAAGGGCGTCCCAGAGGCGAAAGAGTGAAAACGGCAGTTTTTTGGCGATTTTCCGTGGTTGTTAGCCCACGGATCGCTGGGGTGGCGCTGGCTCCGGAAATTATTTTGGGCTGAGCCCCTCGGGGGCGTCCCTGATGAGCTGTTAAGCGGATCCACGGGCTCCGTGGGGCCTGTGCGAGGTTTTAAGGGCGTCCCAGAGGCGAAAGAGTGAAAATGGCAGTTTTTTGGCGATTTTCCGTGGGTGTTAGCCCACGGATCGCTGGGGTGGCGCTGGCTTCGGAAATAATTTTGGGCCGAGCCCCTCGGGGGCATCCCTGACGAGCTGTTAAGCGGATCCATGGGCTCCGTGGGGCCAGTGGGAGTTTTTAAGGGCGTCCCAGAGGCGAAAGAGTGAAAACGGCAGTTTTTTGGCGATTTTCCGTGGGTGTTAGCCCACGGATCGCTGGGGTGGCGCTGGCTCCGGAAATTATTTTGGGCCGAGCCCTCGGGGGAGTCCCTGATGAGCTGTTAAGCGGATCCACGGGCTCCGTGGGGCCTGTGGGAGGTTTTAAGGGCGTCCCATAGGCGAAAGAGTGAAAATGGCAGTTTTTTGGCGATTTTTCGTGGGTGTTAGCCCACGGATCGCTGGGGTGGCGCTGGCTCCGGAAATTATTTTGGGCCGAGCCCCTCGGGGGCATCCCTGACGAGCTTTTAATCGGATCCATGGGCTCCGTGGGGCCAGTGAGAGGTTTTAAGGGCGTCCCAGAGGCGAAAGAGTGAAAACGGCAGTTTTTTGGCGATTTTCCGTGGGTGTTAGCCCACGGATCGCTGGGGTGGCGCTTGCTCCGGAAATTATTTTGGGCCGAGGCCCTCGGGGGCATCCCTGACGAGCTGTTAAGCGGATCCACGGGCTCTGTGGGTCCGTTGGGATGTTTTTAGGGCGTCCCATAGGCGAAAGAGTGAAAACTGCAGTTTTTTGGCGATTTTCCGTGGGTGTTAGCCCACGGATCGCTGGGGTGGCGCTTGCTCCGGAAATTATTTTCGACCGAGGCCCTCGGGGGCGTCCCTGACGAGCTTTTAAGCGGATCCATGGGCTCCGTGGGTCCGTTGGGATGTTTTTAGGGCGTCCCATAGGCGAAAGAGTGAAAACTGCAGTTTTTTGGCGATTTTCGGTGGGTGTTAGCCCACGGATTGCTGGGGTGGCGCTTGCTTCGGAAATTATTTTGGGACGAGGCCCTTGGGGGCGTCCCTGACGAGCTGTTAAGCGGATCCATGGGCTCCGTGGGTCCGTTGGGATATTTTTAGGGCGTCCCATAGGCGAAAGAGTGAAAACTGCAGTTTTTTGGCGATTTTCGGTGGGTGTTAGCCCACGGATCGCTGGGGTGGCGCTTGCTCCGAAAATTTTTTTGGTCTGAGGCCCTCGGGGGCGTCCCTGATGAGCTGTTAAGTGGATCCATGGGCTCCGTGGGTCCGTTGGGATGTTTTTAGGGCATCCCATAGGCGAAAGAGTGAAAACTGCAGTTTTTTGGCAATTTTCGGTGGGTGTTAGCCCACGGATCGCTGGGGTGGCGCTTGCTCCGGAAATTATTTTGGGCCGAGGCCCTCGGGGGCATCCCTAACGAGCTATTAAGCGTATCCATGGGCTCCGTGGGTCCTTTGGGATGTTTTTAGAGCGTCCCATAGGCAAAAGAGTGCAAAATTGCAGTTTTTTAGCAATTTTCGGTGGGTGTTAGCCCACGGATCGCTGGGGTGGCGCTTGCTCCGGAAATTATTTTGGGCCGAGGCCCTAGGGGGCGTCCCTGACGAGCTGTTAAGCGGATCCATGGGCTCCGTGGGTCCGTTGGGATGTTTTTAGGGCGTCCCATAGGCGAAAGAGTGAAAACTTCAGTTTTTTGGCGATTTTCGGTGGGTGTTAGCCCACGGATCGCTGGGGTGGCGCTTGCTCCGAAAATTATTTTGGGCCGAGGCCCTCGGGGGCGTCCCTGACGAGCTGTTAAGCGGATCCACGGGCTCTGTGGGTCCGTTGGCAAGTTTTTAGGGCGTCCCATAGGCGAAAGAGTGAAAACTGCAGTTTTTTGGCAATTTTCGGTGGGTGTTAGCCCACGGATCGCTGGGGTGGCGCTTGCTCCGGAAATTATTTTGGACCGAGGCCCTCGGGGGCGTCCCTGACGAGCTTTTAACTGGATCCACGGGCTCCGTGGGTCCTTTGGGATGTTTTTAGGGCGTCCCATAGGCGAAAGAGTGAAAACTGCAGTTTTTTGGCGATTTTCCGTGGGTGTTAGCCCACGGATCACTGGGGTGGCGCTTGCTCCGAAAATTATTTTGGGCCGAGGCCCTCGGGGGCCTCCCTGACGAGCTGTTAAGCGGATCCATGGGCTCCGTGGGTCCGTTGGGATGTTTTTAGGGCGTCCCATAGGCGAAAGAGTGAACACTGCAGTTTTTTGGCGATTTTCGGTGGGTGTTAGCCCACGGATCGCTGGGGTGGCGCTTGCTCCGGAAATTATTTTGGTCCGAGGCCCTCGGGGGCGTCTCTGACGAGCTGTTAAGCGGATCCACGAGCTCCGTGGGTCCGTTGGCATGTTTTTAGGGCGTCCCATAGGCGAAAGAGTGAAAATTGCAGTTTTTTGGCGATTTTCGGTGGGTGTTAGCCCACGGATCGCTGGGGTGGCGCTTGCTCCGGAAATTATTTTGGGCCGAGGCCCTCGGGGGCGTCCCTGACGAGCTGTTAACCGGATCCACGAGCTCCGTGGGTCCGTTGGGATGTTTTTAGGGCATCCCATAGGCGAAAGAGTGAAAACTGCAGTTTTTTGGCGATTTTCCGTGGGTGTTAGCCCACGGATCGCTGGGGTGGCGCTTGCTCCCGAAATTATTTTGGGCAGGCCCTCGGGGGCGTCCCTGACGAGCTGTTAAGCGGATCCATGGGCTCCGTGGGTCCGTTGGGATGTTTTTAGGGCGTCCCATAGGCGAAAGAGTGAAAACTGCAGTTTTTTGGCAATTTTCGGTGGGTGTTAGCCCACGTATCGCTGGGGTGGCACTTGCTTCAGAAATTATTTTGGGACGAGGCCCTCGGGGGCGTCCCTGACGAGCTGTTAAGCGGATCCATGGGCTCCGTGGGTCCGTTGGGATGTTTTTAGGGTGTCCCATAGGCGAAAGAGTGAAAACTACAGTTTTTTGGCGATTTTCGGTGGGTGTTAGCCCACGGATCGCTGGGGTGGCGCTTGCTCCAAAAATTTTTTTGGTCCGAGGCCCTCGGGGGCGTCCCTGACGAGTTGTTAAGTGGATCCATGGGCTCCGTGGGTCCGTTGGGATGTTTTTAGGGCATCCCATAGGCGAAAGAGTGAAAACTGCAGTTTTTTGGCAATTTTCGGTGGGTGTTAGCCCACGGATCGCTGGGGTGGCGCTTGCTCCGGAAATTATTTTGGGCCGAGGCCCTCGGGGGCATCCCTAACGAGCTATTAAGCGTATCCATGGGCTCCGTGGGTCCTTTGGGATGTTTTTAGAGCATCCCATAGGCAAAAGAGTGCAAAATTGCAGTTTTTTAGCAATTTTCGGTGGGTGTTAGCCCACGGATCGCTGGGGTGGCGCTTGCTCCGGAAATTATTTTGGGTCGAGGCCCTAGGGGGCGTCCCTGACGAGCTGTTAAGCGGATCCATGGGCTCCGTGGGTCCGTTGGGATGTTTTTAGGGCGTCCCATAGGCGAAAGAGTGAAAACTTCAGTTTTTTGGCGATTTTCGGTGGGTGTTAGCCCACGGATCGCTGGGGTGGCGCTTGCTCCGAAAATTATTTTGGGCCGAGGCCCTCGGGGGCGTCCCTGACGAGCTGTTAAGCGGATCCACGGGCTCTGTGGGTCCGTTGGCAAGTTTTTAGGGCGTCCCATAGGCGAAAGAGTGAAAACTGCAGTTTTTTGGCGATTTTCGGTGGGTGTTAGCCCACGGATCGCTGGGGTGGCGCTTGCTCCGGAAATTATTTTGGACCGAGGCCCTCGGGGGCGTCCCTGATGAGCTTTTAACTGGATCCACGGGCTCCGTGGGTCCTTTGGGATGTTTTTAGGGCGTCCCATAGGCGAAAGAGTGAAAACTGCAGTTTTTTGGCGATTTTCCGTGGGTGTTAGCCCACGGATCGCTGGGGTGGCGCTTGCTCCGGAAATTATTTTGGGCCGAGGCCCTCGGGGGCCTCCCTGACGAGCTGTTAAGCGGATCCATGGGCTCCGTGGGTCCGTTGGGATGTTTTTAGGGCGTCCCATAGGCGAAAGAGTGAAAACTGCAGTTTTTTGGCGATTTTCGGTGGGTGTTAGCCCACGGATCGCTGGGGTGGCGCTTGCTCCGAAAATTTTTTTGGTCCGAGGCCCTCGGGGGCGTCCCTGATGAGCTGTTAAGCGGATCCATGGGCTCCGTGGGTCCGTTGGGATGTTTTTAGGGCATCCCATAGGCGAAAGAGTGAAAACTGCAGTTTTTTGGCAATTTTCGGTGGGTGTTAGCCCACGGATCGCTGGGGTGGCGCTTGCTCCGGAAATTATTTTGGGCCGAGGCCCTCGGGGGCATCCCTAACGAGCTATTAAGCGTATCCATGGGCTCCGTGGGTCCTTTGGGATGTTTTTAGAGCGTCCCATAGGCAAAAGAGTGCAAAATTGCAGTTTTTTAGCAATTTTCGGTGGGTGTTAGCCCACGGATCGCTGGGGTGGCGCTTGCTCCGGAAATTATTTTGGGCCGAGGCCCTAGGGGGCGTCCCTGACGAGCTGTTAAGCGGATCCATGGGCTCCGTGGGTCCGTTGGGATGTTTTTAGGGCGTCCCATAGGCGAAAGAGTGAAAACTTCAGTTTTTTGGCGATTTTCGGTGGGTGTTAGCCCACGGATCGCTGGGGTGGCGCTTGCTCCGAAAATTATTTTGGGCCGAGGCCCTCGGGGGCGTCCCTGACGAGCTGTTAAGCGGATCCACGGGCTCTGTGGGTCCGTTGGCAAGTTTTTAGGGCGTCCCATAGGCGAAAGAGTGAAAACTGCAGTTTTTTGGCGATTTTCGGTGGGTGTTAGCCCACGGATCGCTGGGGTGGCGCTTGCTCCGGAAATTATTTTGGACCGAGGCCCTCGGGGGCGTCCCTGACGAGCTTTTAACTGGATCCACGGGCTCCGTGGGTCCTTTGGGATGTTTTTAGGGCGTCCCATAGGCGAAAGAGTGAAAACTGCAGTTTTTTGGCGATTTTCCGTGGGTGTTAGCCCACGGATCACTGGGGTGGCGCTTGCTCCGAAAATTATTTTGGGCCGAGGCCCTCGGGGGCCTCCCTGACGAGCTGTTAAGCGGATCCATGGGCTCCGTGGGTCCGTTGGGATGTTTTTAGGGCGTCCCATAGGCGAAAGAGTGAACACTGCAGTTTTTTGGCGATTTTCGGTGGGTGTTAGCCCACGGATCGCTGGGGTGGCGCTTGCTCCGGAAATTATTTTGGTCCGAGGCCCTCGGGGGCGTCTCTGACGAGCTGTTAAGCGGATCCACGAGCTCCGTGGGTCCGTTGGCATGTTTTTAGGGCGTCCCATAGGCGAAAGAGTGAAAATTGCAGTTTTTTGGCGATTTTCGGTGGGTGTTAGCCCACGGATCGCTGGGGTGGCGCTTGCTCCGGAAATTATTTTGGGCCGAGGCCCTCGGGGGCGTCCCTGACGAGCTGTTAACCGGATCCACGAGCTCCGTGGGTCCGTTGGGATGTTTTTAGGGCATCCCATAGGCGAAAGAGTGAAAACTGCAGTTTTTTGGCGATTTTCCGTGGGTGTTAGCCCACGGATCGCTGGGGTGGCGCTTGCTCCCGAAATTATTTTGGGCAGGCCCTCGGGGGCGTCCCTGACGAGCTGTTAAGCGGATCCATGGGCTCCGTGGGTCCGTTGGGATGTTTTTAGGGCGTCCCATAGGCGAAAGAGTGAAAACTGCAGTTTTTTGGCAATTTTCGGTGGGTGTTAGCCCACGTATCGCTGGGGTGGCACTTGCTTCAGAAATTATTTTGGGACGAGGCCCTCGGGGGCGTCCCTGACGAGCTGTTAAGCGGATCCATGGGCTCCGTGGGTCCGTTGGGATGTTTTTAGGGTGTCCCATAGGCGAAAGAGTGAAAACTACAGTTTTTTGGCGATTTTCGGTGGGTGTTAGCCCACGGATCGCTGGGGTGGCGCTTGCTCCAAAAATTTTTTTGGTCCGAGGCCCTCGGGGGCGTCCCTGACGAGTTGTTAAGTGGATCCATGGGCTCCGTGGGTCCGTTGGGATGTTTTTAGGGCATCCCATAGGCGAAAGAGTGAAAACTGCAGTTTTTTGGCAATTTTCGGTGGGTGTTAGCCCACGGATCGCTGGGGTGGCGCTTGCTCCGGAAATTATTTTGGGCCGAGGCCCTCGGGGGCATCCCTAACGAGCTATTAAGCGTATCCATGGGCTCCGTGGGTCCTTTGGGATGTTTTTAGAGCATCCCATAGGCAAAAGAGTGCAAAATTGCAGTTTTTTAGCAATTTTCGGTGGGTGTTAGCCCACGGATCGCTGGGGTGGCGCTTGCTCCGGAAATTATTTTGGGTCGAGGCCCTAGGGGGCGTCCCTGACGAGCTGTTAAGCGGATCCATGGGCTCCGTGGGTCCGTTGGGATGTTTTTAGGGCGTCCCATAGGCGAAAGAGTGAAAACTTCAGTTTTTTGGCGATTTTCGGTGGGTGTTAGCCCACGGATCGCTGGGGTGGCGCTTGCTCCGAAAATTATTTTGGGCCGAGGCCCTCGGGGGCGTCCCTGACGAGCTGTTAAGCGGATCCACGGGCTCTGTGGGTCCGTTGGCAAGTTTTTAGGGCGTCCCATAGGCGAAAGAGTGAAAACTGCAGTTTTTTGGCGATTTTCGGTGGGTGTTAGCCCACGGATCGCTGGGGTGGCGCTTGCTCCGGAAATTATTTTGGACCGAGGCCCTCGGGGGCGTCCCTGACGAGCTTTTAACTGGATCCACGGGCTCCGTGGGTCCTTTGGGATGTTTTTAGGGCGTCCCATAGGCGAAAGAGTGAAAACTGCAGTTTTTTGGCGATTTTCCGTGGGTGTTAGCCCACGGATCGCTGGGGTGGCGCTTGCTCCGGAAATTATTTTGGGCCGAGGCCCTCGGGGGCCTCCCTGACGAGCTGTTAAGCGGATCCATGGGCTCCGTGGGTCCGTTGGGATGTTTTTAGGGCGTCCCATAGGCGAAAGAG
Source organism: Capsicum rhomboideum (assembly GCA_031232105.1). NCBI lineage: Eukaryota > Viridiplantae > Streptophyta > Magnoliopsida > Solanales > Solanaceae > Capsicum > Capsicum rhomboideum. The sequence goes on from CP124714.1 coordinate 629,283, forward strand.
TGAAAACTGCAGTTTTTTGGCGATTTTCGGTGGGTGTTAGCCCACGGATCGCTGGGGTGGCGCTTGCTCCGAAAATTTTTTTGGTCCGAGGCCCTCGGGGGCGTCCCTGATGAGCTGTTAAGCGGATCCATGGGCTCCGTGGGTCCGTTGGGATGTTTTTAGGGCATCCCATAGGCGAAAGAGTGAAAACTGCAGTTTTTTGGCAATTTTCGGTGGGTGTTAGCCCACGGATCGCTGGGGTGGCGCTTGCTCCGGAAATTATTTTGGGCCGAGGCCCTCGGGGGCATCCCTAACGAGCTATTAAGCGTATCCATGGGCTCCGTGGGTCCTTTGGGATGTTTTTAGAGCGTCCCATAGGCAAAAGAGTGCAAAATTGCAGTTTTTTAGCAATTTTCGGTGGGTGTTAGCCCACGGATCGCTGGGGTGGCGCTTGCTCCGGAAATTATTTTGGGCCGAGGCCCTAGGGGGCGTCCCTGACGAGCTGTTAAGCGGATCCATGGGCTCCGTGGGTCCGTTGGGATGTTTTTAGGGCGTCCCATAGGCGAAAGAGTGAAAACTTCAGTTTTTTGGCGATTTTCGGTGGGTGTTAGCCCACGGATCGCTGGGGTGGCGCTTGCTCTGAAAATTATTTTGGGCCGAGGCCCTCGGGGGCGTCCCTGACGAGCTGTTAAGCGGATCCACGGGCTCTGTGGGTCCGTTGGCAAGTTTTTAGGGCGTCCCATAGGCGAAAGAGTGAAAACTGCAGTTTTTTGGCGATTTTCGGTGGGTGTTAGCCCACGGATCGCTGGGGTGGCGCTTGCTCCGGAAATTATTTTGGACCGAGGCCCTCGGGGGCGTCCCTGATGAGCTTTTAACTGGATCCACGGGCTCCGTGGGTCCTTTGGGATGTTTTTAGGGCGTCCCATAGGCGAAAGAGTGAAAACTGCAGTTTTTTGGCGATTTTCCGTGGGTGTTAGCCCACGGATCGCTGGGGTGGCGCTTGCTCCGGAAATTATTTTGGGCCGAGGCCCTCGGGGGCCTCCCTGACGAGCTGTTAAGCGGATCCATGGGCTCCGTGGGTCCGTTGGGATGTTTTTAGGGCGTCCCATAGGCGAAAGAGTGAACACTGCAGTTTTTTGGCGATTTTCGGTGGGTGTTAGCCCACGGATCGCTGGGGTGGCGCTTGCTCCGGAAATTATTTTGGGCCGAGGCCCTCGGGGGCGTCCCTGACGAGCTGTTAAGCGGATCCACGAGCTCCGTGGGTCCGTTGGCATGTTTTTAGGGCGTCCCATAGGCGAAAGAGTGAAAATTGCAGTTTTTTGGCGATTTTCGGTGGGTGTTAGCCCACGGATCGCTGGGGTGGCGCTTGCTCCGGAAATTATTTTGGGCCGAGGCCCTCGGGGGCGTCCCTGACGAGCTGTTAACCGGATCCACGAGCTCCGTGGGTCCGTTGGGATGTTTTTAGGGCGTCCCATAGGCGAAAGAGTGAAAACTGCAGTTTTTTGGCGATTTTCCGTGGGTGTTAGCCCACGGATCGCTGGGGTGGCGCTTGCTCCCGAAATTATTTTGGGCAGGCCCTCGGGGGCGTCCCTGACGAGCTGTTAAGCGGATCCATGGGCTCCGTGGGTCCGTTGGGATGTTTTTTGGGCGTCCCATAGGCGAAAGAGTGAAAACTGCAGTTTTTTGGCGATTTTCGGTGGGTGTTAGCCCACGTATCGCTGGGGTGGCACTTGCTTCGGAAATTATTTTGGGACGAGGCCCTCGGGGGCGTCCCTGACGAGCTGTTAAGCAGATCCATGGGCTCCGTGGGTCCGTTGGGATGTTTTTAGGGTGTCCCATAGGCGAAAGAGTGAAAACTACAGTTTTTTGGCGATTTTCGGTGGGTGTTAGCCCACGGATCGCTGGGGTGGCGCTTGCTCCAAAAATTTTTTTGGTCCGAGGCCCTCGGGGGCGTCCCTGATGAGTTGTTAAGTGGATCCATGGGCTCCGTGGGTCCGTTGGGATGTTTTTAGGGCATCCCATAGGCGAAAGAGTGAAAACTGCAGTTTTTTGGCGATTTTCGGTGGGTGTTAGCCCACGGATCGCTGGGGTGGCACTTGCTCCGGAAATTATTTTGGGCCGAGGCCCTCGGGGGCATCCCTGACGAGCTGTTAAGCGTATCCATGGGCTTCGTGGGTCCGTTGGGATGTTTTTAGGGCGTCCCATAGGCGAAAGAGTGAAAACTGCAGTTTTTTGGCGATTTTCGGTGGGTGTTAGCCCACAGATCGCTGGGGTGGCGCTTGCTCTGAAAATTATTTTGGGCCGAGGCCCTCCGGGGCGTCCCTGACGAGCTGTTAAGCAGATCCATGGGCTCCGTAGGGCCTGTGGGAGGTTTTAAGGGCGTCCCAGAGGCGAAAGAGTGAAAACGGCAGTTTTTTGGCGATTTTCCGTGGGTGTTAGCCCACGGATCGCTGGGGTGGCGCTTGCTCCGGAAATTATTTTGGGACGAGGCCCTCGGGGGCATCTCTGATGAGCTTTTAACTGGATCCACCGGCTCCGTGGGTCCTTTGGGATGTTTTTAGGGCGTCCCATAGGCGAAAGAGTGAAAACTGCAGTTTTTTGGCGATTTTCCGTGGGTGTTAGCCCACGGATCGCTGGGGTGGCGCTTGCTCCCGAAATTATTTTGGGCAGGCCCTCGGGGGCGTCCCTGACGAGCTGTTAAGCGGATCCATGGGCTCCGTGGGTCCGTTGGGATGTTTTTTGGGCGTCCCATAGGCGAAAGAGTGAAAACTGCAGTTTTTTGGCGATTTTCGGTGGGTGTTAGCCCACGTATCGCTGGGGTGGCACTTGCTTCGGAAATTATTTTGGGACGAGGCCCTCGGGGGCGTCCCTGACGAGCTGTTAAGCAGATCCATGGGCTCCGTGGGTCCGTTGGGATGTTTTTAGGGTGTCCCATAGGCGAAAGAGTGAAAACTACAGTTTTTTGGCGATTTTCGGTGGGTGTTAGCCCACGGATCGCTGGGGTGGCGCTTGCTCCAAAAATTTTTTTGGTCCGAGGCCCTCGGGGGCGTCCCTGATGAGTTGTTAAGTGGATCCATGGGCTCCGTGGGTCCGTTGGGATGTTTTTAGGGCATCCCATAGGCGAAAGAGTGAAAACTGCAGTTTTTTGGCGATTTTCGGTGGGTGTTAGCCCACGGATCGCTGGGGTGGCACTTGCTCCGGAAATTATTTTGGGCCGAGGCCCTCGGGGGCATCCCTGACGAGCTGTTAAGCGTATCCATGGGCTTCGTGGGTCCGTTGGGATGTTTTTAGGGCGTCCCATAGGCGAAAGAGTGAAAACTGCAGTTTTTTGGCGATTTTCGGTGGGTGTTAGCCCACAGATCGCTGGGGTGGCGCTTGCTCCGAAAATTATTTTGGGCCGAGGCCCTCCGGGGCGTCCCTGACGAGCTGTTAAGCAGATCCATGGGCTCCGTAGGGCCTGTGGGAGGTTTTAAGGGCGTCCCAGAGGCGAAAGAGTGAAAACGGCAGTTTTTTGGCGATTTTCCGTGGGTGTTAGCCCACGGATCGCTGGGGTGGCGCTTGCTCCGGAAATTATTTTGGGCCGAGGCCCTCGGGGGCATCTCTGATGAGCTTTTAACTGGATCCACCGGCTCCGTGGGTCCTTTGGGATGTTTTTAGGGCGTCCCATAGGCGAAAGAGTGAAAACTGCAGTTTTTTGGCGATTTTCGGTGGGTGTTAGCCCACGGATCGCTGGGGTGGCGCTTGCTCCGGAAATTATTTTGGGCCGAGGCCCTCGGGGGCGTCCCTGACGAGCTGTTAAGCGGATCCATGGGCTCCGTGGGTCCGTTGGGATGTTTTTAGGGCGTCCCATAGGCGAAAGAGTGAAAACTGCAGTTTTTTGGCGATTTTCGGTGGGTGTTAGCCCACGGATCGCTGGGGTGGCGCTTGCTCCGGAAATTATTTTGGGCCGACGCCCTCGGGGGCGTCCCTGACGAGCTGTTAAGCGGATCCACGAGCTCCGTGGGTCCGTTGGCATGTTTTTAGGGCGTCCCATAGGCGAAAGAGTGAAAACTGCAGTTTTTTGGCGATTTTTGGTGGGTGTTAGCCCACGGATCGCTGGGGTGGCGCTTGCTCCGGAAATTATTTTGGGCCGAGGCCCTCGGGGGCGTCCCTGACGAGCTGTTAACCGGATCCACGGGCTCCGTGGGTCCGTTGGGATGTTTTTAGGGCGTCCCATAGGCGAAAGAGTGAAAACTGCAGTTTTTTGGCGATTTTCCGTGGGTGTTAGCCCACGGATCGCTGGGGTGGCGCTTGCTCCCAAAATTATTTTGGGCAGGCCCTCGGGGGCGTCCCTGACGAGCTGTTAAGCGGATCCATGGGCTCCGTGGGTCCGTTGGGATGTTTTTAGGGTGTCCCATAGGCGAAAGAGTGAAAACTGCAGTTTTTTGGCGATTTTCGGTGGGTGTTAGCCCACGTATCGCTGGGGTGGCACTTGCTTCGGAAATTATTTTGGGACGAGGCCCTCGGGGGCGTCCTTGACGAGCTGTTAAGTGGATCCATGGGCTCCGTGGGTCCGTTGGGATGTTTTTAGGGCGTCCCATAGGCGAAAGAGTGAAAACTACAGTTTTTTGGCGATTTTCGGTGGGTGTTAGCCCACGGATCGCTGGGGTGGCGCTTGCTCCAAAAATTTTTTTGGTCCGAGGCCCTCGGGGGCGTCCCTGACGAGTTGTTAAGTGGATCCATGGGCTCCGTGGGTCCGTTGGGATGTTTTTAGGGCATCCCATAGGCGAAAGAGTGAAAACTGCAGTTTTTTGGCGATTTTCGGTGGGTGTTAGCCCACGGATCGCTGGGGTGGCACTTGCTCCAGAAATTATTTTGGGCCGAGACCCTCGGGGGCATCCCTGACGAGCTGTTAAGCGTATCCATGGGCTTCGTGGGTCCGTTGGGATGTTTTTAGGGCGTCCCATAGGCGAAAGAGTGAAAACTGCAGTTTTTTGGCGATTTTCGGTGGGTGTTAGCCCACGGATCGCTGGGGTGGCACTTGCTCCGGAAATTATTTTGGGCCGAGGCCCTCGGGGACGTCCCTGACGAGCTGTTAAGCGGATCCATGGGCTCCGTGGGTCCGTTGGGATGTTTTTAGGGCGTCCCATAGGCGAAAGAGTGAAAACTGCAGTTTTTTGGTGATTTTCGGTAGGTGTTAGCCCACGGATCGCTGGGGTGGCGCTTGCTCCGGAAATTATTTTGGGCCGAGGCCCTCGGGGGCGTCCCTGACGAGCTGTTAAGCGGATCCACGGGCTCCGTAGGTCCGTTGGCATGTTTTTAGGGCTTCCCATAGGCGAAAGAGTGAAAACTGCAGTTTTTTGGCGATTTTCCGTGGGTGTTAGCCCACGGATCGCTGGGGTGGCGCTTGCTCCCGAAATTATTTTGGACAGGCCCTCGGGGGCGTCCCTGACGAGCTGTTAAGCGGATCCATGGGCTCCGTGGGTCCGTTGGGATGTTTTTAGGGCGTCCCATAGGCGAAAGAGTGAAAACTGCAGTTTTTTGGCGATTTTCGGTGGGTGTTAGCCCACGGATCGCTGGGGTGGCACTTGCTTCGGAAATTATTTTGGGACGAGGCCCTCGGGGGCGTCCCTGACGAGCTGTTAAGCGGATCCATGGGCTCCGTGGGTCCGTTGGGATGTTTTTAGGGCGTCCCATAGGCGAAAGAGTGAAAACTGCAGTTTTTTGGCGATTTTCGGTGGGTGTTAGCCCACGGATCGCTGGGGTGGCGCTTGCTCCAAAAATTTTTTTGGTTCGAGGCCCTCGGGGGCGTCCCTGACGAGTTGTTAAGCGGATCCATGGGCTCCGTGGGTCCGTTGGGATGTTTTTAGGGCGTCCCATAGGCGAAAGAGTGAAAACTGCAGTTTTTTGGCGATTTTCGGTGGGTGTTAGCCCACGGATCGCTGGGGTGGCGCTTGCTCCGGAAATTATTTTGGGCCGAGGCCCTCGGGGGCATCCCTGACGAGCTGTTAAGCGTATCCATGGGCTTCGTGGGTCCGTTGGGATGTTTTTAGGGCGTCCCATAGGCGAAAGAGTGAAAACTGCAGTTTTTTGGCGATTTTCGGTGGGTGTTAGCCCACGGATCGCTGGGGTGGCGCTTGTTCCGAAAATTATTTTGGGCCGAGGCCCTCCGAGGCATCCCTGACGAGCTGTTAAGCGGATCCATGGGCTCCGTAGGTCCTGTGGGAGGTTTTAAGGGCGTCCCAGAGGCGAAAGAGTGAAAACGGCAGTTTTTTGGCGATTTTCCGTGGGTGTTAGCCCACGGATCGCTGGGGTGGCGCTGGCTCCGGAAATTATTTTGGGCCGAGCCCCTCGGGGGCGTCCCTGACGAGCTGTTAAGTGGATCCATGGGCTCCGTGGGGCCTGTGGGAGGTTTTAAGGGCATCCCAGAGGCGAAAGAGTGAAAACGGCAGTTTTTTGGCGATTTTCCATGGGTGTTAGCCCACGGATCGCTGGGGTGGCGCTGGCTCCGGAAATTATTTTTGGCCGAGCCCCTCGGGGGCGTCCCTGACGAGCTGTTAAGCGGATCCATGGGCTCCGTGGGGCCTGTGCGAGGTTTTAAGGGCGTCCCAGAGGCGAAAGAGTGAAAACGGCAGTTTTTTGGCGATTTTCCGTGTGTGTTAGCCCACGGATCGCTGGGGTGGCGCTGGCTCCGGAAATTATTTTGGGCCGAGCCCCTCGGGGGCGTCCCTGACGAGCTGTTAAGCGGATCCACGGGCTCCGTGGGTCCGTTGGCAAGTTTTTAGGGCGTCCCATAGGCGAAAGAGTGAAAACTGCAGTTTTTTGGCGATTTTCGGTGGGTGTTAGCCCACGGATCGCTGGGGTGGCGCTTGCTCCAGAAATTATTTTGGGCCGAGGCCCTCGGGGGCATCCCTGACGAGCTGTTAAGCGGATCCATGGGCTCCGTGGGTCCGTTGGGATGTTTTTAGGGCGTCCCATAGGCGAAAGAGTGAAAACTGCAGTTTTTTGGCGATTTTCGGTGGGTGTTAGCCCACGGATCGCTGGGGTGGCGCTTGCTCCGGAAATTATTTTGGGCCGAGGACCTCGGGGGCGTCCCTGACGAGCTGTTAAGCGGATCCACGGGCTCCGTAGGTCCGTTGGCATGTTTTTAGGGCGTCCCATAGGCGAAAGAGTGAAAACTGCAGTTTTTTGGCGATTTTCGGTGGGTGTTAGCCCACGGATCGCTAGGGTGGCGCTTGCTCCGGAAATTATTTTGGGCCGAGGCCCTCGGGGGCATCCCTGACGAGCTGTTAACCGGATCCACGGGCTCCGTGGGTCCGTTGGGATGTTTTTAGGGCGTCCCATAGGCGAAAGAGTGAAAACTGCAGTTTTTTGGCGATTTTCCGTGGGTGTTAGCCCACGGATCGCTGGGGTGGCACTTGCTTCGGAAATTATTTTGGGACGAGGCCCTCGGGGGCGTCCCTGACGAGCTGTTAAGCGGATCCATGGGCTCCGTGGGTCCGTTGGGATGTTTTTAGGGCGTCCCATAGGCGAAAGAGTGAAAACTGTAGTTTTTTGGCGATTTTCGGTGGGTGTTAGCCCACGGATCGCTGGGGTGGCGCTTGCTCCAAAAATTTTTTTGGTTCGAGGCCCTCGGGGGCGTCCCTGACGAGTTGTTAAGCGGATCCATGGGCTCCGTGGGTCCGTTGGGATGTTTTTAGGGCGTCCCATAGGCGAAAGAGTGAAAACTGCAGTTTTTTGGCGATTTTTGGTGGGTGTTAGCCCACGGATCGCTGGGGTGGCGCTTGCTCCGGAAATTATTTTGGGCCGAGGCCCTCGGGGGCATCCCTGACGAGCTGTTAAGCGTATCCATGGGCTCCGTGGGTCCGTTGGGATGTTTTTAGGGCGTCCCATAGGCGAAAGAGTGAAAACTGCAGTTTTTTGGCGATTTTCGGTGGGTGTTAGCCCACGGATCGCTGGGGTGGCGCTTGCTCCGAAAATTATTTTGGGCCGAGGCCCTCCGGGGCATCCCTGACGAGCTGTTAAGCGGATCCATGGGCTCCGTAGGGCCTGTGGGAGGTTTTAAGGGCGTCCCAGAGGCGAAAGAGTGAAAACGGCAGTTTTTTGGCGATTTTCCGTGGGTGTTAGCCCACGGATCGCTGGGGTGGCGCTGGCTCCGGAAATTATTTTGGACTGAGCCCCTCGGGGGCGTCCCTGACGAGCTGTTAAGCGGATCCATGGGCTCCGTGGGGCCTGTGGGAGGTTTTAAGGGCGTCCCAGAGGCGAAAGAGTGAAAACGACAGTTTTTTGGCGATTTTCCGTGGGTGTTAGCCCACGGATCGCTGGGGTGGCGCTGGCTCCGGAAATTATTTTGGGCCGAGCCCCTCGGGGGCGTCCCTGGTGAGCTGTTAAGCGGATCCATGGGCTCCGTGGGGCCTGTGGGATGTTTTAAGGGCGTCCCAGAGGTGAAAGAGTGAAAACGGCAGTTTTTTGGCAATTTTCCGTGGGTGTTAGCCCACGGATCGCTACGGTGGCGCTGGCTCCGGAAATTATTTTGGGCCGAGCCCCTCGGGGGAGTCCCTGACGAGCTGTTAAGTGGATCCATGGGCTCCGTGGGGCCTGTGGGAGGTTTTAAGGGCGTCCCAGAGGCGAAAGAGTGAAAACGGCAGTTTTTTGGCGATTTTCCTTGGGTATTAGCCCACGGATCGCTGGGGTGGCGCTGGCTTCGGAAATTATTTTGGTCCGAGCCCCTCGGAGGCGTCCCTGACGAGCTGTTAAGCGGATCCATGGGCTCCGTGGGGCCAGTGGGAGGTTTTAAGGGCGTCCCAGAGGCGAAAGAGTGAAAACGGCAGTTTTTTGGCAATTTTCCGTGGGTGTTAGCCCACGGATCGCTAGGGTGGCGCTGGCTCCGGAAATTATTTTGGGCCGAGCCCCTCGGGGGCGTCCTTGACGAGATGTTAAGCGGATCCATGGGCTCCGTGGGGCCTGTGCGAGGTTTTAAGGGCGTCCCAGAGGCAAAAGAGTGAAAACGGCAGTTTTTTGGCGATTTTCCTTGGGTATTAGCCCACGGATCGCTGGGGTGGCGCTGGCTTCGGAAATTATTTTGGTCCGAGCCCCTCGGAGGCGTCCCTGACGAGCTGTTAAGCGGATCCATGGGCTCCGTGGGGCCAGTGGGAGGTTTTAAGGGCGTCCCAGAGGCGAAAGAGTGAAAACGGCAGTTTTTTGGCGATTTTCCGTGGGTGTTAGCCCACGGATCGCTGGGGTGGCGCTGGCTCCGGAAATTATTTTGGACCGAGCCCCTCGGGGGCGTCCCTGACGAGCTGGTAAGCGGATCCATGGGCTCCGTGGGGCCTGTGGGAGGTTTTAAGGGCGTCCCAGAGGCGAAAGAGTGAAAACGACAGTTTTTTGGCGATTTTCCGTGGGTGTTAGCCCACGGATCGCTGGGGTGGCGCTGGCTCCGGAAATTATTTTGGGCCGAACCCCTCGTGGGCGTCCCTGACGAGCTGTTAAGCGGATCCATGGGCTCCGTGGGGCCTGTGGGAGGTTTTAAGGGCGTCCCAGAGGTGAAAGAGTGAAAACGGCAGTTTTTTGGCGATTTTCCGTGGGTGTTAGCCCACGGATCGCTGGGGTGGCGCTGGCTCCGGAAATTATTTTGGGCCGAACCCCTCGGGGGCATCCCTGAAGAGCTGTTAAGTGGATCCATGGGCTCCGTGGGGCCTGTGGAAGGTTTTAAGGGTGTCCCAGAGGCGAAAGAGTGAAAACGGCAGTTTTTTGGCGATTTTCCGTAGGTGTTAGCCCACGGATAGCTGGGGTGGCGCTGGCTCCGGAAATTATTTTAGGACGAGCCCCTCGGAGGCGTCCCTGACGAGCTGTTAAGAGGATCCATGGGATCCGTGGGGCCTGTGGGAGGTTTTAAGGGCGTCCCAGAGGCGAAAGAGTGAAAACGGCAGTTTTTTGGCGATCTTCCGTGGGTGTTAGCCCACGGATCGCTGGGGTGGCGCTGGCTCCGGAAATTATTTTGGGCCGAGCCCCTCGGGGGCGTCCCTGACGAGCTGTTAAGTGGATCCATGGACTCCGTGGGGCCTGTGGGAGTTTTTAAGGGCGTCCCAGAGGTGAAAGAGTGAAAACGGCAGTTTTTTGGCGATTTTCCGTGGTTGTTAGCCCACGGATCGCTGGGGTGGCGCTGGCTCCGGAAATTATTTTGGGCCGAGCCCCTCGGGGGCGTCCCTGACGAGCTGTTAAGCGGATCCACGGGCTCCGTGGGGCCTGTGCGAGGTTTTAAGGGCATCCCAGAGGCGAAAGAGTGAAAATGGCAGTTTTTTGGCAATTTTCCGTGGGTGTTAGCCCACGGATCGCTGGGGTGGCGCTGGCTCCGGAAATTATTTTGGGCCGAGCCCTTCGGGGGCATCCCTGACGAGCTGTTAAGCGGATCCATGGGCTCCGTGGGGCCAGTAGGAGGTTTTAAGGGCGTCCCAGAGGCGAAAGAGTGAAAACGGCAGTTTTTTGGCGATTTTTCGTGGGTGTTAGCCCACGGATCGCTGGGATGGCGCTGGCTCCGAAAATTATTTTGGGCCGAGCCCCTCGGGGGCGTCCCTTACGAGCTGTTAAGTGGATCCATCGGCTCCGTGGGGCCTGTGGGAGGTTTTAAGGGCGTCCCAGAGGCGAAAGAGTGAAAACGGCAGTTTTTTGGCGATTTTCCGTGGTTGTTAGCCCACGGATCGCTGGGGTGGCGCTGGCTCCGGAAATTATTTTGGGCTGAGCCCCTCGGGGGCGTCCCTGACGAGCTGTTAAGCGGATCCACGGGCTCCGTGGGGCCTGTGCGAGGTTTTAAGGGCGTCCCAGAGGCGAAAGAGTGAAAATGGCAGTTTTTTGGCGATTTTCCGTAGGTGTTAGCCCACGGATCGCTGGGGTGGCGCTGGCTCCGGAAATTATTTTGGGCCGAGCCCCTCGGGGGAATCCCTGACGAGCTGTTAAGCGGATCCACGGGCTCCGTGGGGCCTGTGCGAGGTTTTAAGGGCGTCCCAGAGGCGAAAGAGTGAAAATGGCAGTTTTTTGGCGATTTTCCGTGGGTGTTAGCCCACGGATCGCTGGGGTGGCGCTGGCTCCGAAAATTATTTTGGGCCGAGCCCCTCGGGGGCATCCCTGACAAGTTGTTAAGTAGATCCACGGGCTCCGTGGGTCCGTTGGGATGTTTTTAGGGTATCCCATAGGCGAAAGAGTGAAAACTGCAGTTTTTTGGCGATTTTCGGTGGGTATTAGCCCACGGATCGCTGGGGTGGCGCTTGCTCCGGAAATTATTTTGGGTCGAGGCCCTCGGGGGCGTCCCTGACGAGCTGTTAAGCGGATCCACGGGCTCCGTGGGTCCGTTGGCAAGTTTTATGGCGTCCCATAGGCGAAAGAGTGAAAACTGCAGTTTTTTGGCAATTTTCGGTGGGTGTTAGCCCACGGATCGCTGGGGTGGCGCTTGCTCCGGAAATTATTTTGGGCCGAGGTCCTCGGGGGCGTCCCTGACAAGCTGTTAACCGGATCCACGGGCTCCGTGGGTCCGTTGGGATGTTTTTAGGGCGTACCATAGGCGAAAGAGTGAAAACTGCAGTTTTTTGGCGATTTTCGGTGGGTGTTAGCCCACGGATCGCTGGGGTGGCGCTTGCTCCAAAAATTATATTGGGCCGAGGCCCTCGGGGGCGTCCCTGACGAGCTGTTAAGCGGATCCACGGGCTCCGTGGGTCCGTTGGCATGTTTTTAGGGTATCCCATAGGCGAAAGAGTGAAAACTGCAGTTTTTTGGCGATTTTCGGTGGGTATTAGCCCACGGATCGCTGGGGTGGCGCTTGCTCCGGAAATTATTTTGGGTCGAGGCCCTCGGGGGCATCCCTGACGAGCTGTTAAGCGGATCCACGGGCTCCGTGGGTCCGTTGGCAAGTTTTATGGCGTCCCATAGGCGAAAGAGTGAAAACTGCAGTTTTTTGGCAATTTTCGGTGGGTGTTAGCCCACGGATCGCTGGGGTGGCGCTTGCTCCGGAAATTATTTTGGGCCGAGGTCCTCGGGGGCGTCCCTGACAAGCTGTTAACCGGATCCACGGGCTCCGTGGGTCCGTTGGGATGTTTTTAGGGCGTACCATAGGCGAAAGAGTGAAAACTGCAGTTTTTTGGCGATTTTCGGTGGGTGTTAGCCCACGGATCGCTGGGGTGGCGCTTGATCCAGAAATTATTTTGGGCTGAGGACCTTGGGGGCGTCCCTGACGAGCTGTTACGCGGATCCATGGGCTCCGTGGGTCCGTTGGGATGTTTTTAGGGCGTCCCATAGGCGAAAGAGTGAAAACTGCAGTTTTTTGGCGATTTTCGGTGGGTGTTAGCCCACGGATCGCTGGGGTGGCGCTTGCTCCAAAAATTATATTGGGCCGAGGCCCTCGGGGGTGTCCCTGACGAGCTGTTAAGCGGATCCACGGGCTCCGTGGGTCCGTTGGCATGTTTTTAGGGCATCCCATAGGCGAAAGAGTGAAAACTGCAGTTTTTTGGCGATTTTCGGTAGGTGTTAGCCCACGGATCGCTGGGGTGGCGCTTGCTCCGGAAATTATTTTGGACCGAGGCCCTCGGGGGCGTCCCTGACGAGCTGTTAACCGGATCCACGGGCTCCGTTGGTCCGTTGGGATGTTTTTAGGGCGTCCCATAGGCGAAAGAGTGAAAACTGCAGTTTTTTGGCGATTTTCCGTGGGTGTTAGCCCACGGATCGCTGGGGTGGCGCTTGCTCCGGAAATTATTTTGGGCCGAGGCCCTCGGGGGCGTCCCTGACGAGCTGTTAAGCGGATCCATGGGCTCCGTGGGTCCGTTGGGATGTTTTTAGGGCGTCCCATAGGCAAAAGAGTGAAAACTGCAGTTTTTTGGCGATTTTCGGTGGGTGTTAGCCCACGGATCGCTGGGGTGGCGCTTGCTTCGGAAATTATTTTGGGACGAGGCCCTCGGGGGCGTCCCTGACGAGCTGTTAAGCGGATCCATGGGCTCCGTGGGTCCGTTGGGATGTTTTTAGGGCGTCCCATAGGCGAAAGAGTGAAAACTGCAGTTTTTTGGCGATTTTCGGTGGGTGTTAGCCCACGGATCACTGGGGTGGCGCTTGCTCCGGAAATAATTTTGGGCCGAGGCCCTCGGGGGCATCCTTGACGAGCTGTTAAGCAGATCCATGGGCTCCGTGGGTCCGTTGGGATGTTTTTAGGGCATCCCATAGGCGAAAGAGTGCAAAATTGTAGTTTTTTAGCGATTTTCGGTGGGTGTTAGCCCACGGATCGCTGGGGTGGCGCTTGTTCCGGAAATTATTTTGGCCCGAGGCCCTAGGGGGCATCCCTGACGAGCTGTTAAGCGGATCCAAGGGCTCCGTGGGTCCGTTGGGATGTTTTTAGGGCGTCCCATAGGCGAAAGAGTGAAAACTTCAGTTTTTTGGCGATTTTCGGTGGGTGTCAGCCCATGGATCGCTGGGGTGGCGCTTGCTCCAAAAATTTTTTTGGTCTGAGGACCTCAGGGGCGTCCCTGACGAGCTGTTAAGCGGATCCATGGGCTCCGTGGGTCCGTTGGGATGTTTTTAGGGCGTCCCATAGGCGAAAGAGTGAAAACTGCAGTTTTTTGGCGATATTCGGTGGGTGTTAGCCCATGGATCGCTGGGGTGGCGCTTGCTTCGGAAATTATTTTAGGCCGAGGCCCTCAGGGGCGTCCCTGACGAGCTGTTAAGCGGATCCACGAGCTCCGTGGGTCCGTTGGGATGTTTTTAGGGCGTCCCATAGGCGAAAGAGTGAAAACTGTAGTTTTTTTGCGATTTTCGGTGGGTGTTAGCCCACGGATCGCTGGGGTGGCGCTTGCTCCGGAAATTATTTTGGGCCGAGCCCCTCGGGGGCGTCCCTGACGAGCTGTTAAGCGGATCCATGGGCTCCGTGGGGCCAGTGGGAGGTTTTAAGGGCATCCCAGAGGCGAAAGAGTGAAAACGACAGTTTTTTGGCGATTTTCCGTGGGTGTTAGCCCACGGATCGCTGGGGTGGCGCTGGCTCCGGAAATTATTTTGGGCCGAGCTTCTCGGGGGCGTCCCTGACGAGCTGTTAAGCGGATCCATGGGCTCCGTGGGGCCTGTGGGAGGTTTTAAGGGCATCCCAGAGGCGAAAGAGTGAAAACGGCAGTTTTTTTGCGATTTTCCGTGGTTGTTAGCCCACGGATCGCTGGGGTGGCGCTGGCTTCGGAAATTATTTTGGGCTGAACCCCTCGGGGGAGTCCCTGACGAGCTGTTAAGTGGATCCACGGGCTCCGTGGGGCCTGTGCGAGGTTTTAAGGGCGTCCCAGAGGCGAAAGAGTGAAAATGGCAGTTTTTTGGCGATTTTCCGTGGGTGTTAGCCCACGGATCGCTGGGGTGGCGCTGGCTCCGGAAATTATTTTGGGCCGAGCCCCTAGGGGGCATCCCTGACGAGCTATTAAGTGGATCCATGGGCTCCGTGGGGCCAGTGGGATGTTTTAAGGGCGTCCCAGAGGCGAAAGAGTGAAAACGGCAGTTTTTTGGCGATTTTCCGTGGGTGTTAGCCCACGGATCGCTGGGGTGGCGCTGGCTCCGGAAATTATTTTGGGCCGAGCCCCTCGGGGGCTTCCCTGACGAGCTGTTAAGTGGATCCATGGGCTCCGTGGGGCCTGTGGGAGGTTTTAAGGGCGTCCCAGAGGCGAAAGAGTGAAAACGGCAGTTTTTTGGCGATTTTCCGTGGTTGTTAGCCCACGGATCGCTGGGGTGGCGCTGGCTCCGGAAATTATTTTGGGCCGAGCCCCTCGGGGGAATCCCTGACGAGCTGTTAAGCGGATCCATGGGCTCCGTGGGGCCAGTGGGAGGTTTTAAGGGCGTCCCAGAGGCGAAAGAGTGAAAACGGCAGTTTTTTGGAGATTTTCCGGGGGTGTTAGCCCACGGATCGCTGGGGTGGCGCTGGAGCCGGAAATTATTTTGGGCCGAACCCCTTGGGGGCGTCCCTGACAAGCTGTTAAGCGGATCCACGGGCTCCGTGGGTCCGTTGGGATGTTTTTAGGGCGTCCCATAGGCGAAAGAGTGAAAACTGCAGTTTTTTGGCGATTTTCGGTGGGTATTAGCCCACGGATCGCTGGGGTGGCGCTTGCTCCAGAAAATATTTTGGGCCGAGGCCCTCGGGGGCGTCCCTGACGAGCTGTTAAGCGGATCCACAGGATCCGTGGGTCTGTTGGCAAGTTTTTAGGGCGTCCCATAGGCGAAAGAGTGAAAACTGCAGTTTTTTGGCGATTTTCGGTGGGTGTTAGCCCACGGATCGCTGGGGTGGTGCTTGCTCCAGAAATTATTTTGGGCCGAGGCCCTCGGGGGCGTCCCTGACGAGCTGTTAACCGGATCCACGGGCTCCGTGGGTCCGTTGGGATGTTTTTAGGGCGTCCCATAGGCGAAAGAGTGAAAACTGCAGTTTTTTGGCGATTTTCGGTGGGTGTTATCCCACGGATCGCTGGGGTGGCGCTTGCTCCGGAAATTATTTTAGGCCGAGGCCCTCGGGGGCGTCCCTGACGAGCTGTTAAGCGGATCCATGGGCTCCGTGGGTCCGTTAGGATGTTTTTAGGGCGTCCCATAGGCGAAAGAGTGAAAACTGCAGTTTTTTGGCGATTTTCGGTGGGTGTTAGCCCACGGATCGCAGGGGTGGCACTTGCTTCGGAAATTATTTTGGGCCGAGGCCCTCGGGGGCGTCCCTGACGAGCTGTTAAGCGGATCCATGGGCTCCGTGGGTCCGTTGGGATGTTTTTAGGGCGTCCCATAGGCGAAAGAGTGAAAACTGCAGTTTTTTGGCGATTTTCGGTGGGTGTTAGCCCACGGATCGCTGGGGTGGCGCTTGCTCCAAAAATTTTTTTGGTCTGAGGCCCTCGGGGGCATCCCTGACGAGCTGTTAAGCGGATCCATGGGCTCCGTGGGTCCGTTGGGATGTTTTTAGGGCGTCCCATAGGCGAAAGAGTGCAAAATTGCAGTTTTTTAGCGATTTTCGGTGGGTGTTAGCCCACGGATCGCTGGGGTGGCGCTTGCTCCGGAAATTATTTTGGGCCGAGGCCCTAGGGGGCGTCCCTGACGAGCTGTTAAGTGGATCCATGGGCTCCGTGGGTCCGTTGGGATGTTTTTAGGGCGTCACATAGGCGAAAGAGTGAAAACTGCAGTTTTTTGGCGATTTTCGGTGGGTATTAGCCCACGGATCGCTGGGGTGGCGCTTGCTCCGGAAATTATTTTGGGCCGAGGCCGTCGAGGGCGTCCCTGACGAGCTGTTAAGCGGATCCACGGGCTCCGTGGGTCCGTTGGCAAGTTTTTAGGGCATCCCATAGGCGAAAGAGTGAAAACTACAGTTTTTTGGCAATTTTCGGTGGGTGTTAGCCCACGGATCGCTGGGGTGGCGCTTGCTCCGGAAATTATTTTGGGCCGAGGCCCTCGGGGGCGTCCATGACGAGCTGTTAACCGGATCCACGGGCTCCTTGGGTCCGTTGGGATGTTTTTAGGGCGTCCCATAGGCGAAAGAGTGAAAACTGCAGTTTTTTGGTGATTTTCGGTGGGTGTTAGCCCACGGATCGCTGGGGTGGCGCTTGCTCCGGAATTTATTTTGGGCCGAGGCCCTCGGGGGCGTCCCTGACGAGCTGTTAAGCGGATCCATGGGCTCCGTGGGTCCGTTGGGATATTTTTAGGGCGTCCCATAGGCGAAAGAGTGAAAACTGCATTTTTTTGGCGATTTTCGGTGGGTGTTAGCCCACGGATCGCTGGGGTGGCGCTGGCTCCGAAATTTATTTTGGGCCGAGGCCCTCGGGGGCGTCCCTGATGAGCTGTTAAGCGGATCCATGGGCTCCGTGGGTCCGTTGGGATGTTTTTAGGGCTTCCCATAGGCGAAAGAGTGCAAAATTGCAGTTTTTTGGCGATTTTCGGTGGGTGTTAGCCCACGGATCGCTGGGGTGGCGCTTGCTCCAAAAATTATTTTGGGCAGAGGCCCTCGGGGGCATCCCTGACGAGATGTTAAGCGGATCCATGGGCTCCGTGGGTCCGTTGGGATGTTTTTAGGGCGTCCCATAGGCGAAAGAGTGAAAACTGCAGTTTTTTGGCGATTTTCGGTTGGTATTAGCCCACGGATCGCTGGGGTGGCGCTTGCTCCGAAAATTATTTTGGGCCGAGGACCTCCGGGGCGTCCCTGACGAGGTGTTAAGCCGATCCATGGGCTCCGTGGGGCCTGTGGGAGGTTTTAAGGGCGTCCCAGAGGCGAAAGAGTGAAAACGGCAGTTTTTTGGCGATTTTCCGTGGTTGTTAGCCCACGGATCGCTGGGGTGGCGCTGGCTCCGGAAATTATTTTGGGCTGAGCCCCTCGGGGGCGTCCCTGACGAGCTGTTAAGCGGATCCACGGGCTCCGTGGGGCCTGTACGAGGTTTTAAGGGCGTCCCAGAGGCGAAAGAGTGAAAATGGCAGTTTTTTGGCGATTTTCCGTGGGTGTTAGCCCACGGATCGCTGGGTGGCGCTGGCTCCGGAAATTATTTTGGGCCGAGCCCCTCGGGGGCATCCCTGACGAGCTGTTAAGCGGATCCATGGGCTCCGTGGGGCTAGTGGGAGGTTTTAAGGGCGTCCCAGAGGCGAAAGAGTGAAAACTGCAGTTTTTTGGCGATTTTCCGTGGGTGTTAGCCCACGGATCGCTGGGGTGGCGCTTGCTACGGAAATTATTTTGGGCCGAGGCCCTCGGGGGCGTCCCTGACGAGCTGTTAAGCGGATCCACGGGCTCCGTGGGTCCGTTGGCAAGTTTTTAGGGCGTCCCATAGGCGAAAGAGTGAAAACTACAGTTTTTTGGCAATTTTCGGTGGGTGTTAGCCCACGGATCGCTGGGGTGGCGCTTGCTCCGGAAATTATTTTGGGCCGAGGCCCTCGGGGGCGTCCCTGACGAGCTGTTAAGCGGATCCATGGGCTCCGTGGGTCCGTTGGGATGTTTTTAGGGCGTCCCATAGGCGAAAGAGTGAAAACTGCAGTTTTTTGGCGATTTTCGGTGGGTGTTAGCCCACGGATCGCTGGGGTGGCGCTGGCTCCGAAATTTATTTTGGGCCGAGGCCCTCGGGGGCGTCCCTGATGAGCTGTTAAGCGGATCCATGGGCTCCGTGGGTCCGTTGGGATGTTTTTAGGGCGTCCCATAGGCGAAAGAGTGCAAAATTGCAGTTTTTTGGCGATTTTCGGTGGGTGTTAGCCCACGGATCGCTGGGGTGGCGCTTGCTCCAAAAATTATTTTGGGCAGAGGCCCTCGGGGGCATCCCTGACGAGATGTTAAGCGGATCCATGGGCTCCGTGGGTCCGTTGGGATGTTTTTAGGGCGTCCCATAGGCGAAAGAGTGAAAACTGCAGTTTTTTGGCGATTTTCGGTTGGTATTAGCCAACGGATCGCTGGGGTGGCGCTTGCTCCGAAAATTATTTTGGGCCGAGGACCTCCGGGGCGTCCCTGACGAGGTGTTAAGCCGATCCATGGGCTCCGTGGGGCCTGTGGGAGGTTTTAAGGGCGTCCCAGAGGCGAAAGAGTGAAAACGGCAGTTTTTTGGCGATTTTCCGTGGTTGTTAGCCCACGGATCGCTGGGGTGGCGCTGGCTCCGGAAATTATTTTGGGCTGAGCCCCTCGGGGGCGTCCCTGACGAGCTGTTAAGCGGATCCACGGGCTCCGTGGGGCCTGTACGAGGTTTTAAGGGCGTCCCAGAGGCGAAAGAGTGAAAATGGCAGTTTTTTGGCGATTTTCCGTGGGTGTTAGCCCACGGATCGCTGGGGTGGCGCTGGCTCCGGAAATTATTTTGGGCCGAGCCCCTCGGGGGCATCCCTGACGAGCTGTTAAGCGGATCCATGGGCTCCGTGGGGCTAGTGGGAGGTTTTAAGGGCGTCCCAGAGGCGAAAGAGTGAAAACTGCAGTTTTTTGGCGATTTTCCGTGGGTGTTAGCCCACGGATCGCTGGGGTGGCGCTTGCTACGGAAATTATTTTGGGCCGAGGCCCTCGGGGGCGTCCCTGACGAGCTGTTAAGCGGATCCACGGGCTCCGTGGGTCCGTTGGCAAGTTTTTAGGGCGTCCCATAGGCGAAAGAGTGAAAACTACAGTTTTTTGGCAATTTTCGGTGGGTGTTAGCCCACGGATCGCTGGGGTGGCGCTTGCTCCGGAAATTATTTTGGGCCGAGGCCCTCGGGGGCGTCCCTGACGAGCTGTTAAGCGGATCCATGGGCTCCGTGGGTCCGTTGGGATGTTTTTAGGGCGTCCCATAGGCGAAAGAGTGAAAACTGCAGTTTTTTGGCGATTTTCGGTGGGTGTTAGCCCACGGATCGCTGGGGTGGCGCTGGCTCCGAAATTTATTTTGGGCCGAGGCCCTCGGGGGCGTCCCTGACGAGCTGTTAAGCGGATCCATGGGCTCCGTGGGTCCGTTGGGATGTTTTTAGGGCGTCCCATAGGCGAAAGAGTGCAAAATTGCAGTTTTTTGGCGATTTTCGGTGGGTGTTAGCCCACGGATCGCTGGGGTGGCGCTTGCTCCAAAAATTATTTTGGGCCGAGGCCCTCGGGGGCATCCCTGATGAGATGTTAAGCGGATCCATGGGCTCCGTGGGTCCGTTGGGATGTTTTTAGGGCGTCCCATAGGCGAAAGAGTGAAAACTGCAGTTTTTTGGCGATTTTCGGTTGGTATTAGCCCACGGATCGCTGGGGTGGCGCTTGCTCCGAAAATTATTTTGGGCCGAGGACCTCCGGGGCGTCCCTGACGAGGTGTTAAGCCGATCCATGGGCTCCGTAGGGCCTGTGGGAGGTTTTAAGGGCGTCCCAGAGGCAAAAGAGTGAAAACGGCAGTTTTTTGGCGATTTTCCGTGGTTGTTAGCCCACGGATCGCTGGGGTGGCGCTGGCTCCGGAAATTATTTTGGGCTGAGCCCCTTGGGGGCGTCCCTGACGAGCTGTTAAGTGGATCCACGGGCTCCGTGGGGCATGTGAGAGGTTTTAAGGGCGTCCCAGAGGCGAAAGAGTGAAAATGGCAGTTTTTTGGCGATTTTCCGTGGGTGTTAGCCCACGGATCGCTGGGGTGGCGCTGGCTCCGGAAATTATTTCTGGCCGAGCCCCTCGGGGGCATCCCTGACGAGCTGTTAAGCGGATCCACGGGCTCCGTGGGTCCGTTGGCAAGTTTTTAGGGCGTCCCATAGGCGAAAGAGTGAAAACGGCAGTTTTTTGGCGATTTTCCGTGGGTGGTAGCCCACGGATCGCTGGGGTGGCGCTGGCTCTGGAAATTATTTTGGGCCGAGACCCTCAGGGGTGTCCCTGACGAGCTGTTAAGTGGATCCATGGGCTCCGTGGGGCCTGTGGGAGGTTTTAAGGGCGTCCCGGAGGCGAAAGAGTGAAAACGGCAGTTTTTTGGCGATTTTCCGTGGTTGTTAGCCCACGGATCGCTGGGGTGGCGCTGGCTCCGGAAATTATTTTGGGCTGAGCCCCTCGGGGGCGTCCCTGACGAGCTGTTAAGCTGATCCACGGGCTCCGTGGGGCCTGTACGAGGTTTTAAGGGCGTCCCAGAGGCGAAAGAGTGAAAATGGCAGTTTTTTGGCGATTTTCCGTGGGTGTTAGCCCACGGATCGCTGGGGTGGCGCTGGCTCCGGAAATTATTTTAGGCCGAGCCCCTCGGGGGCATCCCTGACGAGCTGTTAAGCGGATCCATGGGCTCCGTGGGGCTAGTGGGAGGTTTTAAGGGCGTCCCAGAGGCGAAAGAGTGAAAACTGCAGTTTTTTGGCGATTTTCGGTGGGTGTTAGCCCACGGATCGCTGGGGTGGCGCTTGCTACGGAAATTATTTTGGGCCAAGGCCCTAGGGGGCGTCCCTGACGAGCTTTTAAGTGGATCCATGGGCTCCGTGGGTCCGTTGGGATGTTTTTAGGGCGTCCCATAGGCGAAAGAGTGAAAACTGTAGTTTTTTGGCGATTTTCGGTGGGTGTTAGCCCACGGATCGCTGGGGTGGCGCTTGCTCCGGAAATTATTTTGGGCCGAGGCCCTAGGGGGCGTCCCTGACGAGCTGTTAAGCAGATCCATGGGCTCCGTGGTTCCGTTGGGATGTTTTTAGGGCGTCCTATAGGCGAAAGAGTGAAAACTGCAGTTTTTTGGCGATATTCGGTGGGTGTTAGCCCACGGATGGCTGGGGTGGCGCTTGCTTCGGAAATTATTTTGGGCCGAGGCCCTCAGGGGCGTACCTGACGAGCTGTTAAGCGGATCCACGGGCTCCGTGGGTCCGTTGGGATGTTTTTAGGGCGTCCCATAGGCGAAAGAGTGAAAACTGCAGTTTTTTGGCAATTTTCGGTGGGTGTTAGCCCACGGATCACTGGGGTGGCGCTTGCTTCGGAAATTATTTTGGGCTGAGGCCCTCGGGGGCTTCCCTGACAAGCTGTTAAGCGGATCCACGGGCTCCGTGGGTCCGTTGGGATGTTTTTAGGGCATCCCATAGGCGAAAGAGTGAAAACTGCAGTTTTTTGGCGATTTTCGGTGGGTGTTAGCCCACGGATTGCTGGGGTGGCGCTTGCTCCGGAAATTATTTTGGGCCGAGGCCCTCGGGGGCCTCCCTGACGAGCTGTTAAGTGGATCCATGGGCTCCGTGGGTCCGTTGGGATGTTTTTAGGGCGTCCCATAGGCGAAAGAGTGAAAACTGCAGTTTTTTGGCGATTTTCGGTGGGTGTTATCCCACGGATCGCTGGTACGCTTGCTCCGGAAATTATTTTGGTCCGAGGCCCTCGGGGGCGTCCCTGACGAGCTGTTAAGTGGATCCATGGGCTCCGTGGGTCCGTTGGGATGTTTTTAGGGCGTCCGATAGGCGAAAGAGTGCAAAATTGCAGTTTTTTGGCGATTTTCGGTGGGTGTTAGCCCACGGATCGCTGGGGTGGCGCTTGCTCCAAAAATTATTTTGGGCCGAGGCCCTCGGGGGCGTCCCTGACGAGATGTTAAGCGGATCCATGGGCTCAGTGGGTTCGTTGGGATGTTTTTAGGGCGTCCCATAGGCGAAAGAGTGAAAACTGCAGTTTTTTGGCGATTTTCGGTGGGTGTTAGCCCACGGATCGCTGGGGTGGCGCTTGCTCCGAAAATTATTTTGGGCCGAGGCCCTCCGGGGCGTCCCTGACGAGCTGTTAAGCGGATCCATGGGCTCCGTAGGGCCTGTGGAAGGTTTTAAGGGCGTCCCAGATGCGAAAGAGTGAAAATGGCAGTTTTTTGGCGATTTTCCGTGGGTGTTAGCCCACGGATCGCTGGGGTGGCGCTGGCTCCGGAAATTATTTTGGGCTGAGCCCCTCGGGGACGTCCCTGACGAGCTGTTAAGCGGATCCATGGGCTCCGTGGGGCCTGTGGGAGGTTTTAAGGGCGTCCCAGAGGCGAAAGAGTGAAAACGGCAGTTTTTTGGCGATTTTCCGTGGGTGTTAGCCCACGGATCGCTGGGGTGGCGCTGGCTCCGAAAATTATTTTGGGCCGAGCACCTCGGGGGCGTCCCTGACGAGCTGTTAAGTGGATCCATGGGCTCCGTGGGGCCTGTGGGAGGTTTTAAGGGTGTCCCAGAGGCGAAAGAGTGAAAACGGCAGTTTTTTGGCGATTTTCCGTGGTTGTTAGCCCACGGATCGCTGGGGTGGCGCTGGCTCCAGAAATTATTTTGGGCTGAGCCACTCAGGGGCGTCCCTGACGAGCTGTTAAGCGGATCCACGGGCTCCGTGGGGCCTGTGCGAGGTTTCAAGGGCGTCCCAGAGGCGAAAGAGTGAAAATGGCAGTTTTTTGGCGATTTTCCATGGGTGTTAGCCCACGGATCGCTGGGGTGGCGCTGGCTCCGAAAATTATTTTGGGCCGAGCCCCTCGAGGGCATCCCTGACGAGCTGTTAAGCGGATCCACGGGCTCCGTGGGTCCGTTGGCAAGTTTTTAGGGCGTCCCATAGGCGAAAGAGTGAAAACGGCAGTTTTTTGGCGATTTTCCGTGGGTGTTAGCCCACGGATCGCTGGGGTGGCGCTGGCTTCGGAAATTATTTTGGGCCGAGCCCCTCGGGGGCGTCCCTGACGAGATGTTAAGTGGATCCATGGGCACCGTGGGGCCTGTGGGAGGTTTTAAGGGCGTCCCAGAGGCGAAAGAGTGAAAACGGCAGTTTTTTGGCAATTTTCCGTGGTTGTTAGCCCACGGATCGCTGGGGTGGCGCTGGCTTCGGAAATTATTTTGGACTGAGCCCCTCGGGGGCATCCCTGACGAGCTGTTAAGCGGATCCACGGGCTCCGTGGGGCCTGTTCGAGGTTTTAAGGGCATCCCAGAGGCGAAAGAGTGAAAATGGCAGTTTTTTGGCGATTTTCCGTGGGTGTTAGCCCACGGATCGCTGGGGTGGCGCTGGCTTCGGAAATTATTTTGGGCTGAGCCCCTAGGGGGCGTCCCTGACGAGCTGTTAAGCGGATCCACGGGCTCCGTGGGGCCTGTGCGAGGTTTTAAGGGCATCCCAGAGGCGAAAGAGTGAAAATGGCAGTTTTTTGGCGATTTTCCGTGGGTGTTAGCCCACGGATCGCTGGGGTGGCACTGGCTCCGGAAATTATTTTGGGCCGAGCCCCTCGGGGGCATTCCTGACGAGCTGTTAAGCGGATCCATGGGCTCCGTGGGGCCAGTGGGAGGTTTTAAGGGCGTCCCAGAGGCGAAAGAGTGAAAACGGCAGTTTTTTGGCCATTTTCCTTGGGTGTTAGCCCACGGATCGCTGGGGTGGCGCTTGCTCCGGAAATTATTTTGGGCCGAGCCCCTCGGGGGCGTCCCTGACAAGCTGTTAAGCGGATCCGCGGGCTCCGTGGGTCCGTTGGCATGTTTTTAGGGCGTCCCATAGGCGAAAGAGTGAAAACTGCAGTTTTTTGGAGATTTTCGGTGGGTATTAGCCCACGGATCGCTGGGGTGGCGCTTGCTCCGAAAATTATTTTGGGCCGAGGCCCTCGGGGGCATCCCTGACGAGCTGTTAAGCGGATCCACGGGCTCCGTGGGTCCGTTGGCAAGTTTTTAGGGCGTCCCATAGGCGAAAGAGTGAAAACTGCAGTTTTTTGGCAATTTTCGGTGGGTGTTAGCCCACGGATCGCTGGGGTGGCGCTTGCTCCGAAAATTATTTTGGGCCGAGGCCCTCGGGGGTGTCCCTGACGAGCTGTTAACCAGATCCACGGGCTCTGTGGGTCCGTTGGGATGTTTTTAGGGCGTCCCATAGGCGAAAGAGTGAAAACTGCAGTTTTTTGGCAATTTTCCGTGGGTGTTAGCCCGCGGATCGCTGGGGTGGCGCTTGCTCCGAAAATTTTTTTGGTCCGAGGCCCTCGAGGGCGTATCTGACGAGCTTTTAAACGGATCCATGGGCTCCGTGGGTCCGTTGGGATGTTTTTAGGGCGTCCCATAGGCGAAAGAGTGAAAACTGCAGTTTTTTGGCAATTTTCGGTGGGTGTTAGCCCACGGATCGCTGGGGTGGCGCTTGCTCCGGAAATTATTTTGGGACGAGGCCCTCGGGGGCATCCCTGACGAGCTGTTAAGCGGATCCATGGGCTCCGTGGGTCCGTTGGGATGTTTTTAGGGCGTCCCATAGGCGAAAGAGTGAAAACTGCAGTTTTTTGGCAATTTTCGGTGGGTGTTAGCCCACGGATCGCTGGGGTGGCGCTTGCTCAGAAAATTTTTTTGGTCCGAGGCCCTCGGGGGCGTCCCTGACGAGCTGTTAAGCGGATCCATGGGCTCCGTGGGTCCGTTGGGATGTTTTTAGGGCGTCCCATAGGCGAAAGAGTGAAAACTGCAGTTTTTTGGTGATTTTCGGTGGGTGTTAGCCCACGGATCGCTGGGGTGGCGCTTGCTCCGGAAATTATTTTGGGCCGGGGCCCTCGGGGGTATCCCTGACGAGCTGTTAAGCGGATCCATGGGCTCCGTGGGTCCGTTGGGATGTTTTTAGGGCGTCCCATAGGCGAAAGAGTTCAAAATTGCAGTTTTTTAGCAATTTTCGGTGGGTGTTAGCCCACGGATCGTTGTGGTGGCGCTTGCTCCAGAAATTATTTTGGGCCGAGGCCCTAGGGGGCATCCCTGACGAGCTGTTAAGCGGATCCATGAGCTTCGTGGGTCCGTTGGGATGTTTTTAGGGCGTCCCATAGGCGAAAGAGTGAAAACTGCAGTTTTTTGGCGATTTTCGGTGGGTGTTAGCCCACGGATCGCTAGGGTGGCGCTTGCTCCGAAAATTATTTTGGGTCGAGGCCCTCGGGGGCGTCCCTGACGAGCTGTTAAGCGAATCCATGGGCTCCGTGGGTTCGTTGGGATGTTTTTAGGGCGTCCCATAGGCGAAAGAGTGAAAACTGCAGTTTTTTGGCGATATTCGGTGGGTGTTAGCCCACGGATCGCTGGGGTGGCGCTTGCTTCGGAAATTATTTTGGGCCGAGGCTCTCAGGGGCATCCCTGAAGAGCTGTTAAGCGGATCCACGGGCTCCGTGGGTCCGTTGGGATGTTTTTAGGGCGTCCCATAGGCGAAAGAGTGAAAACTGCAGTTTTTTGGCAATTTTCGGTGGGTGTTAGCCCACGGATCGCTGGGGTGGCGCTTGCTCCGGAAATTATTTTGGGCCGAGGCCCTCGGGGGCATCCCTGATGAGCTGTTAAGCGGATCCACGGGCTCCGTGGGTCCATTGGGATGTTTTTAGGGCGTCCCATAGGCGAAAGAGTGAAAACTGTAGTTTTTTGGCGATTTTCGGTGGGTGTTAGCCCACGGATCGCTGGGGTGGCGCTTGCTCCGGAAATTATTTTGGGCCGAGGCCCTCGGGGGTGTCCCTGACGAGCTGTTAACCAGATCCACGGGCTCTGTGGGTCCGTTGGGATGTTTTTAGGGCGTCCCATAGGCGAAAGAGTGCAAAATTACAGTTTTTTGGCGATTTTCGGTGGGTGTTAGCCCACGGATCGCTGGGGTGGCGCTTGCTCCAAAAATTATTTTGGGCCGAGGCCCTCGGGGGCGTTTCTGACGAGCTGTTAAGCGGATCCATGGGCTCCGTGGGTCCGTTGGGATGTTTTTAGGGCGTCCCATAGGCGAAAGAATGAAAACTGCAGTTTTTTGGCGATTTTCCGTGGGTGTTAGCCCACGGATCGCTGGGGTGGCGCTTGCTCCGAAAATTATTTTGGGCCGAGGCCCTCTGGGGCATCCCTGACGAGCTTTTAAGCGGATCCATGGGCTCCGTGGGTCCGTTGGGATGTTTTTAGGGCGTCCCATAGGCGAAAGAGTGAAAACTGCAGTTTTTTGGCGATTTTCGGTGGGTGTTAGCCCACGGATCGCTGGGGTGGCGCTTGCTCCGGAAATTATTTTGGGACGAGGCCCTCGGGGGCATCCCTGACGAGCTGTTAAGCGGATCCATGGGCTCCGTGGGTCCGTTGGGATGTTTTTAGGGCGTCCCATAGGCGAAAGAGTGAAAACTGCAGTTTTTTGGCGATTTTCGGTGGGTGTTAGCCCACGGATCGCTGGGGTGGCGCTTGCTCAGAAAATTTTTTTGGTCCGAGGCCCTCGGGGGCGTCCCTGACGAGCTGTTAAGCGGATCCATGGGCTCCGTGGGTCCGTTGGGATGTTTTTAGGGCGTCCCATAGGCGAAAGAGTGAAAACTGCAGTTTTTTGGTGATTTTCGGTGGGTGTTAGCCCACGGATCGCTGGGGTGGCGCTTGCTCCGGAAATTATTTTGGGCCGGGGCCCTCGGGGGTATCCCTGACGAGCTGTTAAGCGGATCCATGGGCTCCGTGGGTCCGTTGGGATGTTTTTAGGGCGTCCCATAGGCGAAAGAGTTCAAAATTGCAGTTTTTTAGCAATTTTCGGTGGGTGTTAGCCCACGGATCGTTGTGGTGGCGCTTGCTCCAGAAATTATTTTGGGCCGAGGCCCTAGGGGGAATCCCTGACGAGCTGTTAAGCGGATCCATGAGCTTCGTGGGTCCGTTGGGATGTTTTTAGGGCGTCCCATAGGCGAAAGAGTGAAAACTGCAGTTTTTTGGCGATTTTCGGTGGGTGTTAGCCCACGGATCGCTGGGGTGGCGCTTGCTCCGAAAATTATTTTGGGTCGAGGCCCTCGGGGGCGTCCCTGACGAGCTGTTAAGCGAATCCATGGGCTCCGTGGGTTCGTTGGGATGTTTTTAGGGCGTCCCATAGGCGAAAGAGTGAAAACTGCAGTTTTTTGGCGATATTCGGTGGGTGTTAGCCCACGGATCGCTGGGGTGGCGCTTGCTTCGGAAATTATTTTGGGCCGAGGCTCTCAGGGGCATCCCTGAAGAGCTGTTAAGCGGATCCACGGGCTCCGTGGGTCCGTTGGGATGTTTTTAGGGCGTCCCATAGGCGAAAGAGTGAAAACTGCAGTTTTTTGGCAATTTTCGGTGGGTGTTAGCCCACGGATCGCTGGGGTGGCGCTTGCTCCGGAAATTATTTTGGGCCGAGGCCCTCGGGGGCATCCCTGATGAGCTGTTAAGCGGATCCACGGGCTCCGTGGGTCCATTGGGATGTTTTTAGGGCGTCCCATAGGCGAAAGAGTGAAAACTGTAGTTTTTTGGCGATTTTCGGTGGGTGTTAGCCCACGGATCGCTGGGGTGGCGCTTGCTCCGGAAATTATTTTGGGCCGAGGCCCTCGGGGGTGTCCCTGACGAGCTGTTAACCAGATCCACGGGCTCTGTGGGTCCGTTGGGATGTTTTTAGGGCGTCCCATAGGCGAAAGAGTGCAAAATTACAGTTTTTTGGCGATTTTCGGTGGGTGTTAGCCCACGGATCGCTGGGGTGGCGCTTGCTCCAAAAATTATTTTGGGCCGAGGCCCTCGGGGGCGTTTCTGACGAGCTGTTAAGCGGATCCATGGGCTCCGTGGGTCCGTTGGGATGTTTTTAGGGCGTCCCATAGGCGAAAGAATGAAAACTGCAGTTTTTTGGCGATTTTCCGTGGGTGTTAGCCCGCGGATCGCTGGGGTGGCGCTTGCTCCGAAAATTATTTTGGGCCGAGGCCCTCTGGGGCATCCCTGACGAGCTTTTAAGCGGATCCATGGGCTCCGTGGGTCCGTTGGGATGTTTTTAGGGCGTCCCATAGGCGAAAGAGTGAAAACTGCAGTTTTTTGGCGATTTTCGGTGGGTGTTAGCCCACGGATCGCTGGGGTGGCGCTTGCTCCGGAAATTATTTTGGGACGAGGCCCTCGGGGGCATCCCTGACGAGCTGTTAAGCGGATCCATGGGCTCCGTGGGTCCGTTGGGATGTTTTTAGGGCGTCCCATAGGCGAAAGAGTGAAAACTGCAGTTTTTTGGCGATTTTCGGTGGGTGTTAGCCCACGGATCGCTGGGGTGGCGCTTGCTCAGAAAATTTTTTTGGTCCGAGGCCCTCGGGGGCGTCCCTGACGAGCTGTTAAGCGGATCCATGGGCTTCGTGGGTCCGTTGGGATGTTTTTAGGGCGTCCCATAGGCGAAAGAGTGAAAACTGTAGTTTTTTGGCGATTTTCGGTGGGTGTTAGCCCACGGATCGCTGGGGTGGCGCTTGCTCCGGAAATTATTTTGGGCCGGGGCCCTCGGGGGTATCCCTGACGAGCTGTTAAGCGTATCCATGGGCTCCGTGGGTCCGTTGGGATGTTTTTAGGGCGTCCCATAGGCGAAAGAGTTCAAAATTGCAGTTTTTTAGCAATTTTCGGTGGGTGTTAGCCCACGGATCGTTGTGGTGGCGCTTGCTCCGGAAATTATTTTGGGCCGAGGCCCTAGGGGGCATCCCTGACGAGCTGTTAAGCGGATCCATGAGCTTCGTGGGTCCGTTGGGATGTTTTTAGGGCGTCCCATAGGCGAAAGAGTGAAAACTGCAGTTTTTTGGCGATTTTCGGTGGGTGTTAGCCCACGGATCGCTGGGGTGGCGCTTGCTCCGAAAATTATTTTGGGCCGAGGCCCTCAGGGGCGTCCCTGATGAGCTGTTAAGCGGATCCACGGGCTCCGTGGGTCCATTGGGATGATTTTAGGGCGTCCCATAGGCGAAAGAGTGAAAACTGTAGTTTTTTGGCAATTTTCGGTGGGTGTTAGCCCACGGATCGCTGGGGTGGCGCTTGCTCCGGAAATTATTTTGGGCCGAGGCCCTCGGGGGCATCCCTGACGAGCTGTTAAGTGGATCTATGGGCTCCGTGGGTCCGTTGGGATGTTTTTAGGGCGTCCCATAGGCGAAAGAGTGCAAAATTATAGTTTTTTGGCGATTTTCGGTGGGTGTTAGCCCACGGATCGCTGGGGTGGCGCTTGCTCCAAAAATTATTTTGGGCCGAGGCCCTCGGGGGCATCCCTGACGAGCTGTTAAGTGGATCCATGGGCTCCGTGGGTCCGTTGGGATGTTTTTAGGGCGTCCCATAGGCGAAAGAGTGCAAAATTGCAGTTTTTTGGCGATTTTCGGTGGGTGTTAGCCCACGGATCGCTGGGGTGGCGCTTGCTCCAAAAATTATTTTGGGACGAGGCCCTCGGGGGCATCCCTGACGAGCCGTTAAGCGGATCCATGGGCTCCGTGGGTCCGTTGGGATGTTTTTAGGGCGTCCCATAGGCGAAAGAATGAAAACTGCAGTTTTTTGGCGATTTTCGGTGGGTGTTAGCCCACGGATCGCTGGTGTGGCGCTTGCTCCGAAAATTATTTTGGGCCGAGGCCCTCTGGGGCATCCCTGACGAGCTGTTAAGCGGATCCATGGGCTCCGTAGGGACTGTGGGAGGTTTTAAGGGCGTCCCAGAGGCGAAAGAGTGAAAACGGCAGTTTTTTGGCAATTTTCCGTGGGTGTTAGCCCACGGATCGCTGGGGTGGCGCTGGCTCCGGAAATTATTTTGGGCCGAGGCCCTCGGGGGTGTCCCTGACGAGCTGTTAACCAGATCCACGGGCTCTGTGGGTCCGTTGGGATGTTTTTAGGGCGTCCCATTGGCGAAAGAGTGAAAACTGCAGTTTTTTGGCAATTTTCCGTGGGTGTTAGCCCGCGGATCGCTGGGGTGGCGCTTGCTCCGAAATTTTTTTTGGTCCGAGGCCCTTGAGGGCGTCTCTGACGAGCTTTTAAGCGGATCCATGGGCTCCGTGGGTCCGTTGGGATGTTTTTAGGGCGTCCCATAGGCGAAAGAGTGAAAACTGCAGTTTTTTGGCGATTTTCGGTGGGTGTTAGCCCACGGATCGCTGGGGTGGCGCTTGCTCCGGAAATTATTTTGGGACGAGGCCCTCGGGGGCATCCCTGACGAGCTGTTAAGCGGATCCATGGGCTCCGTGGGTCCGTTGGGATGTTTTTAGGGCGTCCCATAGGCGAAAGAGTGAAAACTGCAGTTTTTTGGCGATTTTCGGTGGGTGTTAGCCCACGGATCGCTGGGGTGGCGCTTGCTCAGAAAATTTTTTTGGTCCGAGGCCCTCGGGGGCGTCCCTGACGAGCTGTTAAGCGGATCCATGGGCTTCGTGGGTCCGTTGGGATGTTTTTAGGGCGTCCCATAGGCGAAAGAGTGAAAACTGCAGTTTTTTGGCGATTTTCGGTGGGTGTTAGCCCACGGATCGCTGGGGTGGCGCTTGCTCCGGAAATTATTTTGGGCCGGGGCCCTCGGGGGTATCCCTGACGAGCTGTTAAGCGGATCCATGGGCTCCGTGGGTCCGTTGGGATGTTTTTAGGGCATACCATAGGCGAAAGAGTTCAAAATTGCAGTTTTTTAGCAATTTTCGGTGGGTGTTAGCCCACGGATCGTTGTGGTGGCGCTTGCTCCGGAAATTATTTTGGGCCGAGGCCCTAGGGGGCATCCCTGACGAGCTGTTAAGCGGATCCATGAGCTTCGTGGGTCCGTTGGGATGTTTTTAGGGCGTCCCATAGGCGAAAGAGTGAAAACTGCAGTTTTTTGGCGATTTTCGGTGGGTGTTAGCCCACGGATCGCTGGGGTGGCGCTTGCTCCGAAAATTATTTTGGGCCGAGGCCCTCGGGGGCGTCCCTGACGAGCTGTTAAGCGAATCCATGGGCTCCGTGGGTTCGTTGGGATGTTTTTAGGGCGTCCCATAGGCGAAAGAGTGAAAACTGCAGTTTTTTGGCGATATTCGGTGGGTGTTAGCCCACGGATCGCTGGGGTGGCGCTTGCTTCGGAAATTATTTTGGGCCGAGGCTCTCAGGGGCATCCCTGAAGAGCTGTTAAGCGGATCCACGGGCTCCGTGGGTCCGTTGGGATGTTTTTAGGGCGTCCCATAGGCGAAAGAGTGAAAACTTTAGTTTTTTGGCAATTTTCGGTGGGTGTTAGCCCACGGATCGCTGGGGTGGCGCTTGCTCCGGAAATTATTTTGGGCTGAGGCCCTCGGGGGCGTCCCTGATGAGCTGTTAAGCGGATCCACGGGCTCCGTGGGTCCATTGGGATGTTTTTAGGGCGTCCCATAGGCGAAAGAGTGAAAACTGTAGTTTTTTGGCGATTTTCGGTGGGTGTTAGCCCACGGATCGCTGGGGTGGCGCTTGCTCCGGAAATTATTTTGGGCCGAGGCCCTCGGGGGCATCCCTGACGAGCTGTTAAGTGGATCTATGGGCTTCGTGGGTCCGTTGGGATGTTTTTAGGGCGTCCCATAGGCGAAAGAGTGCAAAATTACAGTTTTTTGGCGATTTTCGGTGGGTGTTAGCCCACGGATCGCTGGGGTGGCGCTTGCTCCAAAAATTATTTTGGGCCGAGGCCCTCGGGGGCGTTTCTGACGAGCTGTTAAGCGGATCCATGGGCTCCGTGGGTCCGTTGGGATGTTTTTAGGGCGTCCCATAGGTGAAAGAGTGAAAACTGCAGTTTTTTAGCGATTTTCGGTGGGTGTTAGCCCACGGATCGCTGGGGTGGCGCTTGCTCCGAAAATTATTTTGGGCCGAGGCCCTCTGGGGCGTCCCTGACGAGCTGTTAAGTGGATCCATGGGCTCCGTGGGTCCGTTGGGATGTTTTTAGGGCGTCCCATAGGCGAAAGAGTGCAAAATTGCAGTTTTTTGGCGATTTTCGGTGGGTGTTAGCCCACGGATCGCTGGGGTGGCGCTTGCTCCAAAAATTATTTTGGGACGAGGCCCTCGGGGGCATCCCTGACGAGCCGTTAAGCGGATCCATGGGCTCCGTGGGTCCGTTGGGATGTTTTTAGGGCGTCCCATAGGCGAAAGAATGAAAACTGCAGTTTTTTGGCGATTTTCGGTGGGTGTTAGCCCACGGATCGCTGGTGTGGCGCTTGCTCCGAAAATTATTTTGGGCCGAGGCCCTCTGGGGCATCCCTGACGAGCTGTTAAGCGGATCCATGGGCTCCGTGGGGCCTGTGGGATGTTTTAAGGGCGTCCCAGAGGCGAAAGAGTGAAAACGGCAGTTTTTTGGCGATTTTCCGTGGTTGTTAGCCCACGGATCGCTGGGGTGGCGCTGGCTCCGGAAATTAGTTTGGGCTGAGCCCCTCGGGGGCGTCCCTGACGAGCTTTTAAGTGGATCCATGGGCTCCGTGGGGCCTGTGCGAGGTTTTAAGGGCGTCCCAGAGGCAAAAGAGTTAAAATGGCAGTTTTTTGGCGATTTTCCGTGGGTGTTAGCCCACGGATCGCAGGGGTGGTGCTGGCTCCGGAAATTATTTTGGTCCGAGCCCCTCGGGGACATCCCTGACGAGCTGTTAAGCGGATCCACGAGCTCCGTGGGTCCGTTGGCAAGTTTTTAGGGCGTCCCATAGGCGAAAGAGTGAAAACGGCAGTTTTTTGGCAATTTTCCGTGGGTGTTAGCCCACGGATCGCTGGGGTGGTGCTGGCTTCGGAAATTATTTTGGGCCGAGCCCCTCGGGGGCGTCCCTGACGAGCTGTTAAGTGGATCCATCGGCTCCGTGGGGCCTGTGGGAGGTTTTAAGGGCGTCCCATAGGCGAAAGAGTGAAAACTGCAGTTTTTTGGCGATTTTCGGTGGTTGTTAGCCCACGGATCGCTGGGGTGGCGCTGGCTCCGGAAATTATTTTGGGCTGGGGCCCTCGGGGGCGTCCCTGACGAGCTGTTAAGCGGATCCACGGGCTCCGTGGGTCCGTTGGGAGGTTTTAAGGGCGTCCCATAGGCGAAAGAGTGCATAGCGATTTTCGGTGGGTGTTAGCCCACGGATCGCTGTGGTGGCGCTTGCTCCGGAAATTATTTTGGGCCGAGGCCCTAGAGGGCATCCCTGACGAGCTGTTAAGCGGATCCATGAGCTCCGTGGGTCCGTTGGGATGTTTTTAGGGCGTCCCATAGGCGAAAGAGTGAAAACTGCAGTTTTTTGGCGATTTTCGGTGGGTGTTAGCCCACGGATCGC
Source organism: Capsicum rhomboideum (assembly GCA_031232105.1). Classification (NCBI taxonomy): domain Eukaryota; kingdom Viridiplantae; phylum Streptophyta; class Magnoliopsida; order Solanales; family Solanaceae; genus Capsicum; species Capsicum rhomboideum. The sequence continues at coordinate 662,448 of CP124714.1, forward strand.
TGGGGTGGCGCTTGCTCCGGAAATTATTTTGGGCCGAGGCCCTCGGGGGAGTCCCTGAAGAGCTGTTAACCGGATCCACGGGCTCCGTGGGTCCGTTGGGATGTTTTTAGGGCGTCCCATAGGCGAAAGAGTGAAAACTGCAGTTTTTTGGCGATTTTCGGTGGGTGTTAGCCCACGGATCGCTGGGGTGGCGCTTGCTCCGGAAATTATTTTGGGCCGAGGCCCTCAGGGGCGTCCCTGACGAGCTGTTAAGCGGATCCATGGGCTCCGTGGGTCCATTGGGATGTTTTTAGGGCGTCCCATAGGCGAAAGAGTGAAAACTGCAGTTTTTTGGCGATTTTCGGTGGGTGTTAGCCCACGGATCGCTGGGGTGGCGCTTGCTCCGGAAATTATTTTGGGCCGAGGCCCTCGGGGGCGTACCTGACGAGCTTTTAAGCAGATCCACGGGCTCCGTGGGTCCGTTGGCATGTTTTTAGGGCATCCCATAGGCGAAAGAGTGAAAACTGCAGTTTTTTGGCGATTTTCGGTGGGTGTTAGCCCACGGATCGCTAGGGTGGCGCTTGCTCCGGAAATTATTTTGGGCCGAGGCCCTCGGGGGCATCCCTGACGAGCTTTTAAGCGGATCCATGGGCTCCGTGGGTCCGTTGGGATGTTTTTAAGGCGTCCCATAGGCGAAAGAGTGAAAACTGCAGTTTTTTGGCGATTTTCGATGGGTGTTAGCCCACGGATCGCTGGGGTGGCGCTTGCTTCGGAAATTATTTTGGGACGAGGCCCTCGGGGGCATCCCTGACGAGCTGTTAAGCGGATCCATGGGCTCCGTGGGTCCGTTGGGATGTTTTTAGGGCGTCCCATAGGCGAAAGAGTGAAAACTATAGTTTTTTGGCGATTTTCGGTGGGTGTTAGCCCACGGATCGCTGGGGTGGTGCTTGCTCCGAAAATTTTTTTGGTCCGAGGCCCCCGAGGGCGTCCCTGACGAGCTGTTAAGCGGATCCATGGGCTCCGTGGGTCCGTTGGGATGTTTTTAGGGCGTCCCATAGGCGAAAGAGTGAAAACTGCAGTTTTTTGGCGATTTTCGGTGGGTGTTAGCCCACGGATCGCTGGGGTGGCGCTTGCTCCGGAAATTATTTTGGCCCGGGGCCCTCGGGGGCATCCCTGACGAGCTGTTAAGCGGATCCATGGGCTCCGTGGGTCCGTTGGGATGTTTTTAGGGCGTCCCATAGGCGAAAGAGTGCAAAATTGCAGTTTTTTAGCGATTTTCGGTGGGTGTTAGCCCACGGATCGCTGGGGTGGCGCTTGCTCCGGAAATTATTTTGGGCCGAGGCCCTAGGGGGCTTCCCTGACGAGCTGTTAAGTGGATCCATGGGCTCCGTGGGTCCGTTGGGATGTTTTTAGGGCATCCCATAGGCGAAAGAGTGAAAACTTCAGTTTTTTGGCGATTTTCGGTGGGTGTTAGCCCACGGATCGCTGGGGTGACGCTTGCTCCGAAAATTATTTTGGGCCGAGGCCCTCGGGGGTGTCCCTGACGAGCTGTTAAGCGGATCCATGGGCTCCGTGGGTCCGTTGGGATGTTTTTAGGGCGTCCCATAGGCGAAAGAGTGAAAACTGTAGTTTTTTGGCGATTTTCGGTGGGTGTTAGCCCACGGATCGCTGGGGTGGCGCTTGCTTCGGAAATTATTTTGGGCCGAGGCCCTCAGGGGCGTCCCTGACGAGCTGTTAAGCGGATCCACGGGCTCCGTGGGTCCGTTGGGATGTTTTTAGGGCGTCCCATAGGCGAAAGAGTGTAAACTGCAGTTTTTTGGCAATTTTCGGTGGGTGTTAGCCCACGGATCGCTGGGGTGGCGCTTGCTCCGAAAATTATTTTGGCTCGGGGCCCTCGGGGGCATCCCTGACGAGCTTTTAAGCGGATCCACGGGCTCCGTGGGGCCTGTGCGAGGTTTTAAGGGCGTCCCAGAGGCGAAATAGTGAAAATGGCAGTTTTTTGGCGATTTTCCGTGGGTGTTAGCCCACGGATCGCTGGGGTGGCGCTGGCTTCGGAAATTATTTTGGGCCGAGCCCCTCGGGGGCATCCCTGACGAGCTGTTAAGCGGATTCATGGGCTCCGTGGGTCCGTTGGGATGTTTTTAGGGCATCCCATAGGCGAAAGAGTGAAAACTTCAGTTTTTTGGCGATTTTCGGTGGGTGTCAGCCCACGGATCGCTGGGGTGGCGCTTGCTCCGAAAATTATTTTGGGGCGAGGCCCTCGGGGGCGTCCCTGACGAGCTGTTAAGCGGATCCATGGGCTCCGTGGGTCCGTTGGGATGTTTTTAGGGCGTCCCATAGGCGAAAGAGTGAAAACTGTAGTTTTTTGGCGATTTTCGGTGGGTGTTAGCCCACGGATCGCTGGGGTGGCGCTTGCTTCGGAAATTATTTTGGGCCGAGGCCCTCAGGGGAGTCCCTGACGAGCTGTTAAGCGGATCCACGGGCTCCGTGGGTCCGTTGGGATGTTTTTAGGGCGTCCCATAGGCGAAAGAGTGTAAACTGCAGTTTTTTGGCAATTTTCGGTGGGTGTTAGCCCACGGATCGCTGGGGTGGCGCTTGCTCCGGAAATTATTTTGGGCCGAGGCCCTCGGGGGCGTCCCTGACGATCTTTTAAGCGGATCCACGGGCTCCGTGGGGCCTGTGCGAGGTTTTAAGGGCGTCCCAGAGGCGAAATAGTGAAAATGGCAGTTTTTTGGCGATTTTCCGTGGGTGTTAGCCCACGGATCGCTGGGGTGGCGCTGGCTTCGGAAATTATTTTGGGCCGAGCCCCTCGGGGGCATCCCTGACGAGCTGTTAAACGGATCTATGGGCTCCGTGGGGCCAGTGGGAGGTTTTAAGGGCGTCCCAGAGGCGAAAGAGTGAAAACGGCAGTTTTTTGGCGATTTTCCGTGGGTGTTAGCCCACGGATCGCTGGGGTGGCGCTTGCTCCGGAAATTATTTTGGGCCGAGGCCCTCGGGGGCATCCCTGACGAGCTGTTAACCGGATCCACGGGCTCAGTGGGTCCGTTGGGATGTTTTTAGGGCGTCCCATAGGCGAAAGAGTGAAAACTACAGTTTTTTGGCGATTTTCGGTGGGTGTTAGCCCACGGATCGCTGGGGTGGCGCTTGCTTCGGAAATTATTTTGGGCCGAGGCCCTCAGGGGCGTCCCTGACGAGCTGTTAAGCGGATCCACGGGCTCCGTGGGTCCGTTGGGATGTTTTTAGGGCGTCCCATAGGCGAAAGAGTGTAAACTGCAGTTTTTTGGCAATTTTCGGTGGGTGTTAGCCCACGGATCGCTGGGGTGGCGCTTGCTCCGGAAATTATTTTGGGCCGAGGCCCTCGGGGGCGTCCCTGACGAGCTTTTAAGCGGATCCACGGGCTCCGTGGGGCCTGTGCGAGGTTTTAAGGGCGTCCCAGAGGCGAAATAGTGAAAATGGCAGTTTTTTGGCGATTTTCCGTGGGTGTTAGCCCACGGATCGCTGGGGTGGCGCTGGCTTCGGAAATTATTTTGGGCCGAGCCCCTCGGGGGCATCCCTGACGAGCTGTTAAGCGGATCTATGGGCTCCGTGGGGCCAGTGGGAGGTTTTAAGGGCGTCCCAGAGGCGAAAGAGTGAAAACGGCAGTTTTTTGGCGATTTTCCGTGGGTGTTAGCCAACGGATCGCTGGGGTGGCGCTTGCTCCGGAAATTATTTTGGGCCGAGCCCCTCGGGGGAGTCCCTGACAAGATGTTAAGCGGATCCACGGGCTCCGTGGGTCCGTTGGGATGTTTTTAGGGCATCCCATAGGCGAAAGAGTGAAAACTGCAGTTTTTTGGCGATTTTCGGTGGGTGTTAGCCCACGGATCGCTGGGGTGGCGCTTGCTCCGGAAATTATTTTGGGCCGAGGCCCTCAGGGGCGTCCCTGACGAGCTGTTAACCGGATCCACGGGCTCCGTGGGTCCGTTGGGATGTTTTTAGGGCATCCCATAGGCGAAAGAGTGAAAACTGCAGTTTTTTGGCGATTTTCCGTGGGTGTTAGCCCACGGATCGCTGGGGTGGCGCTTGCTCCAGAAATTATTTTGGGCCGAGGCCCTCGGGGGCATCCCTGACGAGCTGTTAACCGGATCCACGGGCTCAGTGGGTCCGTTGGGATGTTTTTAGGGCGTCCCATAGGCGAAAGAGTGAAAACTACAGTTTTTTGGCGATTTTCCGTGGGTGTTAGCCCACGGATCGCTGGGGTGGCGCTTGCTCCGGAAATTATTTTGGGCCGAGGCCCTCGGGGGCGTCCCTGACGAGCTGTTAAGCGGATCCACGGGCTCCGTGGGTCCGTTGGGATGTTTTTAGGGCGTCCCATAGGCGAAAGAGTGTAAACTGCAGTTTTTTTGCAATTTTCGGTGGGTGTTAGCCCACGGATCGCTGGGGTGGCGCTTGCTCCGGAAATTATTTTGGGCCGAGGCCCTCGGGGGCGTCCCTGACGAGCTGTTAAGCGGATCCACGGGCTCCGTGGGTCCGTTGGGATGTTTTTAGGGCGTCCCATAGGCGAAAGAGTGAAAACTTCTATTTTTTGGCGATTTTCGGTGGGTGTTAGCCCACGGATCGCTGGGGTGGCGCTTGCTCCGCAAATTATTTTGGGCCGAGGCCCTCGGGGGCGTCCCTGACGAGCTTTTAAGTGGATCTATGGGCTCCGTGGGTCCGTTGGGATGTTTTTAGGGCGTCCCATAGGCGAAAGAGTGCAAAATTGCAGTTTTTTGGCGATTTTCGGTGGGTGTTAGCCCACGGATCGCTGGGGTGGCGCTTGCTCCGGAAATTATTTTGGGCCGTGGCCCTCGGGGGCATCCCTGACGAGCTGTTAAGTGGACCCATGGGCTCCGTGGGTCCGTTGGGATGTTTTTAGGGCGTCCCATAGGCGAAAGAGTGCAAAATTGCAGTTTTTTGGCGATTTTCGGTGGGTGTTAGCCCACGGATCGCTGGGGTGGCGCTTGCTCCAAAAATTATTTTGGGCCGAGGCCCTCGGGGGCATCCCTGACGAGCTGTTAAGCGGATCCATGTGATCCGTGGGTCCGTTGGGATGTTTTTAGGGCGTCCCATAGGCGAAAGAGTGAAAACTGCAGTTTTTTGGCGATTTTCGGTGGGTGTTAGCCCACGGATCGCTGGGGTGGCGCTTGCTCCGAAAATTATTTTGGGCCGAGGCCCTCCAGGGCATCCCTGACGAGCTGTTAAGCGGATCCATGGGCTCCGTAGGGCCTGTGGGAGGTTTTAAGGGCGTCCCAGAGGCGAAAGAGTGAAAACGGCAGTTTTTTGGCAATTTTCCGTGGGTGTTAGCCCACGGATCGCTGGGGTGGCGCTGGCTCCGGAAATTATTTTGGGCCGAGCCCCTCGGGGGCGTCCCTGACGAGCTGTTAAGTAGATCCATGGGCTCCGTGGGGCCTGTGGGAGATTTTAAGGGCGTCCCAGAGGCGAAAGAGTGAAAACGGCAGTTTTTTGGCGATTTTCCGTGGGTGTTAGCCCACGGATCGCTGGGGTGGCGCTGGCTCCGGAAATTATTTTGGGCCGAACCCCTCGGGAGCGTCCCTGACGAGCTGTTAAGCGGATCCATGGGCTCCGTGGGGCCTGTGGGAGGTTTTAAGGGCATCCCAGAGGCGAAACAGTGAAAACGGCAGTTTTTTGGCGATTTTCCGTGGGTGTTAGCCCACGGATCGCTGGGGTGGCGCTGGCTCCGGAAATTATTTTGGGCCGAGCCCCTTGGGGGCATCCCTGACGAGCTGTTAAGTGGATCCATGGGCTCCGTGGGTCCTATGGGAGGTTTTAAGGGCGTCCCAGAGGCGAAAGAGTGAAAACGGCAGTTTTTTGGCGATTTTCCGTGGTTGTTAGCCCACGGATCGCTGGGGTGGCGCTGGCTCCGGAAATTATTTTGGGCTGAGCCCCTCGGGGGCGTCCCTGACGAGCTGTTAAGAGGATCCACGGGCTCCGTGGGGCCTGTGCGAGGTTTTAAGGGCGTCCCAGAGGCGAAAGATTGAAAATGGCAGTTTTTTGGCGATTTTCCGTGGGTGTTAGCCCACGGAACGCTGGGGTGGCGCTGGCTCCGGAAATTATTTTGGGTCGAGCCCCTCGGGGGCATCCCTGACGAGCTGTTAAGCGGATCCATGGGCTCCATGGGGCCAGTGGGAGGTTTTAAGGGCGTCTTAGAGGCGAAAGAGTGAAAACGGCAGTTTTTTGGCGATTTTCCGTGGGTGTGAGCCCACGGATCGCTGGGGTGGCGCTGGCTCCGGAAATTATTTTGGGACGAGCCACTCGGGGGCGTCCCTGACGAGCTGTTAAGTGGATCCATGGGCTCCGTGGGGCCTGTGGGAGGTTTTAAGGGCGTCCCAGAGGCGAAAGAGTGAAAACGGCAGTTTTTTGGCGATTTTCCGTGGTTGTTAGCCCACGGATCGCTGGGGTGGCGCTGGCTTCGGAAATTATTTTGGGCTGAGCCCATCGGGGGCATCCCTGACGAGCTGTTAAGCGGATCCACGGGCTCCGTGGGGCCTGTGCGAGGTTTTAAGGGCGTCCCAGAGGCGAAAGAGTGAAAATGGCAGTTTTTTGGCGATTTTCCATGGGTGTTAGCCCACGGATCGCTGGGGTGGCGCTGGCTTCGGAAATTATTTTGGACCGAGCCCCTCGGGGGCATCCCTGACGAGCTGTTAAGCGGATCCAAGGGCTCCGTGGGGCCAGTGGGAGGTTTTAAGGGCGTCCCAGAGGCGAAAGAGTGAAAACGGCAGTTTTTTGGCAATTTTCCGTGGGTGTTAGCCCACAGATCGCTGGGGTGGCGCTGGCTCCGGAAATTATTTTGGGCCGAGCCCCTCGGGGGCGTCCCTGACGAGCTGTTAAGTAGATCCATGGGCTCCGTGGGGCCTGTGGGAGATTTTAAGGGCGTCCCAGAGGCGAAAGAGTGAAAACGGCAGTTTTTTGGCGATTTTCCGTGGGTGTTAGCCCACGGATCGCTGGGGTGGCGCTGGCTCCGGAAATTATTTTGGACCGAGCCCCTCGGGAGCGTCCCTGACGAGCTGTTAAGCGGATCCATGGGCTCCGTGGGGCCTGTGGGAGGTTTTAAGGGCATCCCAGAGGCGAAAGAGTGAAAACGGCAGTTTTTTGGCGATTTTCCGTGGGTGTTAGCCCACGGATCGCTGGGGTGGCGCTTGCTCCGGAAATTATTTTGGGCCGAGGCCCTTGGGGGCGTCCCTGACGAGCTGTTAACCGGATCCACGGGCTCCGTGGGTCCGTTGGGATGTTTTTAGGGCGTCCCATAGGCGAAAGAGTGAAAACTGCAGTTTTTTGGCGATTTTCCGTGGGTGTTAGCCCACGGATCGCTGGGGTGGCGCTTGCTCCGGAAATTATTTTGGACCGAGGCCCTCGGGGGCGTCCCTGACGAGCTGTTAAGCGGATCCATGGGCTCCGTGGGGCCTGTGGGAGGTTTTAAGGGCATCCCAGAGGCGAAAGAGTGAAAACGGCAGTTTTTTGGCGATTTTCCGTGGGTGTTAGCCCACGGATCGCTGGGGTGGCGCTGGCTCCGGAAATTATTTTGGGCCGAGCCCCTTGGGGGCATCCCTGACGAGCTGTTAAGTGGATCCATGGGCTCCGTGGGTCCTGTGGGAGGTTTTAAGGGCGTCCCAGAGGCGAAAGAGTGAAAACGGCAGTTTTTTGGCGATTTTCCGTGGTTGTTAGCCCACGGATCGCTGGGGTGGCGCTGGCTCCGGAAATTATTTTGGGCTGACCCCCTCGGGGGCGTCCCTGACGAGCTGTTAAGAGGATCCACGGGCTCCGTGGGGCCTGTGCGAGGTTTTAAGGGCGTCCCAGAGGCGAAAGAGTGAAAATGGCAGTTTTTTGGCGATTTTCCGTGGGTGTTAGCCCACGGAACGCTGGGGTGGCGCTGGCTCCGGAAATTATTTTGGGTCGAGCCCCTCGGGGGCTTCCCTGACGAGCTGTTAAGCGGATCCATGGGCTCCATGGGGCCAGTGGGAGGTTTTAAGGGCGTCTTAGAGGCGAAAGAGTGAAAACGGCAGTTTTTTGGCGATTTTCCGTGGGTGTGAGCCCACGGATTGCTGGGGTGGCGCTGGCTCCGGAAATTATTTTGGGACGAGCCACTCAGGGGCGTCCCTGACGAGCTGTTAAGTGGATCCATGGGCTCCGTGGGGCCTGTGGGAGGTTTTAAGGGCGTCCCAGAGGCGAAAGAGTGAAAACGGCAGTTTTTTGGCGATTTTCCGTGGTTGTTAGCCCACGGATCGCTGGGGTGGCGCTGGCTTCGGAAATTATTTTGGGCTGAGCCCATCGGGGGCATCCCTGACGAGCTGTTAAGCGGATCCACGGGCTCCGTGGGGCCTGTGCGAGGTTTTAAGGGCGTCCCAGAGGCGAAAGAGTGAAAATGGCAGTTTTTTGGCGATTTTCCATGGGTGTTAGCCCACGGATCGCTGGGGTGGCACTGGCTTCGGAAATTATTTTGGACCGAGCCCCTCGGGGGCATCCCTGACGAGCTGTTAAGCGGATCCAAGGGCTCCGTGGGGCCAGTGGGAGGTTTTAAGGGCGTCCCATAGGCGAAAGAGTGAAAACTGTAGTTTTTTGGCGATTTTCCGTGGGTGTTAGCCCACGGATCGCTGGGGTGGCGCTGGCTCCGAAAATTATTTTGGCCCGAGCCCCTCGGGGGCGTCCCTGACAAGCTGTTAAGCGGATCCATGGGCTCCGTGGGTCCGTTGGCAAGTTTTTAGGGCGTCCCATAGGCGAAAGAGTGCAAACTGCAGTTTTTTGGTGATTTTCGGTGGGTGTTAGCCCACGGATCGCTGGGGTGGCGCTTGCTCCGGAAATTATTTTGGGCCGAGGCCCTCGGGGGCTTCCCTGACGAGCTGTTAACTGGATCCACGGGCTCCGTGGGTCCGTTCGGATGTTTTTAGGGCGTCCCATTGGCGAAAGAGTGAAAACTGCAGTTTTTTGGCGATTTTCGGTGGGTGTTAGCCCACGGATCGCTGGGGTGGCGCTTGCTCCGAAAATTATTTTGGGCCGAGGCCCTAGGGGGCGTCCCTGACGAGCTGTTAAGCGGATCCACGGGCTCCGTGGGTCCGTTGGCATGTTTTTAGGGCATCCCATAGGCGAAAGAGTGAAAACTGCAGTTTTTTGGCGATTTTCGATGTTTGTTAGCCCACGGATCGCTGGGGTGGCGCTTGCTCCGGAAATTATTTTGGGATGAGGCCCTCGGGGGCGTCCCTGACGAGCTGTTAACCGGATCCACGGGCTCCGTGGGTCCGTTGGGATGTTTTTAGGGCGTCCCATAGGCGAAAGAGTGAAAACTGTAGTTTTTTGGCGATTTTCCGTGGGTGTTAGCCCACGGATCGCTGGGGTGGCGCTTGCTCCCAAAATTATTTTGGGCCGAGGCCCTCGGGGGCGTCCCTGACGAGCTGTTAAGCGGATCCATGGGCTCCGTGGGTCCGTTGGGATGTTTTTAGGGTGTCCCATAGGCGAAAGAGTGAAAACTGCAGTTTTTTGGCGATTTTCGGTGGGTGTTAGCCCACGGATCGCTGGGGTGGCGCTTGCTTCGGAAATTATTTTGGGACGAGGCCCTCAGGGGCGTCCCTGACGAGCTGTTAAGCGGATCCATGGGCTCCGTGGGTCCGTTGGGATGTTTTTAGGGCGTCCCATAGGCGAAAGAGTGAAAACTGCAGTTTTTTGGCGATTTTCGGTGGGTGTTAGCCCACGGATCGCTGGGGTGGCGCTTGCTCCGAAATTTTTTTGGTCCGAGGGCCTCGAGGGCATCCCTGACGAGCTGTTAAGCGGATCCATGGGCTCCGTGGGTCCGTTGGGATGTTTTTAGGGCGTCCCATAGGCAAAAGAGTGCAAAATTGCAGTTTTTTAGCGATTTTCAGTGGGTGTTAGCCCACGGATCGCTGGGGTGGCGCTTGCTCCGGAAATTATTATGGGTCGAGGCCCTCGGGGGCGTACCTGACGAGATGTTAAACGAATCCATGGGCTCCGTGGGTCCGTTGGGATGTTTTTAGGGCGTCCCATAGGCGAAAGAGTGAAAACTGCAGTTTTTTGGCGATATTCGGTGGGTGTTAGCCCACGGATCGCTGGGGTGGCGCTTGCTCCAAAAATTATTTTGGGCCGAGGCCCTCGGGGGCGTCCCTGACGAGCTGTTAAGCGGATCCACGGGCTCCGTGGGTCCGTTGGGATGTTTTTAGGGCATCCCATAGGCGAAAGAGTGAAAACTGCAGTTTTTTGGCGATTTTCGGTGGGTGTTAGCCCACGGATCGCTGGGGTGGCGCTTGCTCCGGAAATTATTTTGGGCCGAGGCCCTCGGGGGCGTCCCTGACGAGTTGTTAAGCGGATCCACGGGCTCCGTGGGTCCGTTGGCATGTTTTTAGGGCATCCCATAGGCGAAAGAGTGAAAACTGCAGTTTTTTGGCGATTTTCGGTGGGTGTTAGCCCACGGATCGCTGGGGTGGCGCTTGCTCCGGAAATTATTTTGGGCCGAGGCCCTTGGGGGCGTCCCTGACGAGCTGTTAACCGGATCCACGGGCTCCGTGGGTCCGTTGGGATGTTTTTAGGGCGTCCCATAGGCGAAAGAGTGAAAACTGCAGTTTTTTGGCGATTTTCCGTGGGTGTTAGCCCACGGATCGCTGGGGTGGCGCTTGCTCCGGAAATTATTTTGGACCGAGGCCCTCGGGGGCGTCCCTGACGAGCTGTTAAGCGGATCCATGGGCTCCGTGGGTCCGTTGGGATGTTTTTAGGGCGTCCCATAGGCGAAAGAGTGAAAACTGCAGTTTTTTGGCGATTTTCGGTGGGTGTTAGCCCACGGATCGCTGGGGTGGCGCTGGCTCCCGAAATTATTTTGGGCCGAGCCCCTCGGGGGCATCCCTGACGAGCTGTTAAGTGGATATATGGGCTCCGTGGGGCCTGTGGGAGGTTTTAAGGGCGTCCCAGAGGCGAAAGAGTGAAAACGGCAGTTTTTTGGCGATTTTCCGTGGGTGTTAGCCCACGGATCGCTGGGGTGGCGCTGGCTCCGGAAATTATTTTGGGCCGAGCCCCTCGGGGGCGTCCCTGACGAGCTGTTAAGCGGATCCATGGGCTCCGTGTGGCCTGTGGGAGGTTTTAAGGGCGTCCCAGAGGCGAAAGAGTGAAAACGGCAGTTTTTTGGCGATTTTCCGTGGGTGTTAGCCCACGGATCGCTGGGGTGGCGCTGGCTCCGGAAATTATTTTGGGCCGAGCCCCTCGGGGGCGTCCCTGACGAGCTGTTAAGTGGATCCATGGGCTCCGTGGGGCCTGTGGGAGGTTTTAAGGGCGTCCCAGAGGTGAAAGAGTGAAAACGGCAGTTTTTTGGCGATTTTCCGTGGGTGTTAGCCCACGGATCGCTGGGGTGGCGCTGGCTCCGAAAATTATTTTGGGCCGAGCCCCTTGGGGGCATCCCTGACGAGCTGTTAAGCGGATCCATGGGCTCCGTGGGGACAGTGGAAGGTTTTAAGGGCGTCCCAGAGGCGAAAGAGTGAAAACGGCAGTTTTTTGGCGATTTTTCGTGGGTGTTAGCCCACGGATCGCTGGGGTGGCGCTGGCTCCGGAAATTATTTTGGGCCGAGCCCCTCGGGGGCGTCCCTGATGAGCTGTTAAATGGATCCATGGGCTCCGTGGGGCCTGTGGGAGGTTTTAAGGGCGTCCCAGAGGCGAAAGAGTGAAAACGGCAGTTTTTTGGCGATTTTCTGTGGGTGTTAGCCCACGGATCGCTGGGGTGGCGCTGGCTCCGGAAATTATTTTGGGCTGAGCCCCTCGGGGGCGTCCCTGATGAGCTGTTAAGCGGATCCATGGGCTCCGTGGGTCCATTGGGATATTTTTAGGGCGTCCCATAGGCGAAAGAGTGAAAACTGCAGTTTTTTGGCGATTTTCGGTGGGTGTTAGCCCACGGATCGCTGGGGTGGCGCTTGCTCCGAAATTTTTTTTGGTCCGAGGCCCTCGAGGGCATCCCTGACGAGCTGTTAAGCGGATCCATGGGCTCCGTGGGTCCGTTGTGATGTTTTTAGGGCGTCCCATAGGCAAAAGAGTGCAAAATTGCAGTTTTTTAGCGATTTTCAGTGGGTGTTAGCCCACGGATCGCTGGGGTGGCGCTTGCTCCGGAAATTATTTTGGGCCGAGGCCCTCGGGGGCGTACCTGACGAGCTGTTAAACGAATCCATGGGCTCCGTGGGTCCGTTGGGATGTTTTTAGGGCGTCCCATAGGCGAAAGAGTGAAAACTGCAGTTTTTTGGCGATATTCGGTGGGTGTTAGCCCACGGATCGCTGGGGTGGCGCTTGCTCCAAAAATTATTTTGGGCCGAGGCCCTCGGGGGCGTCCCTGACGAGCTGTTAAGCGGATCCACGGGCTCCGTGGGTCCGTTGGGATGTTTTTAGGGCATCCCATAGGCGAAAGAGTGAAAACTGCAGTTTTTTGGCGATTTTCGGTGGGTGTTAGCCCACGGATCGCTGGGGTGGCTCTTGCTCCGGAAATTATTTTGGGCCGAGGCCCTAGGGGGCGTCCCTGACGAGTTGTTAAGCGGATCCACGGGCTCCGTGGGTCCGTTGGCATGTTTTTAGGGCATCCCATAGGCGAAAGAGTGAAAACTGCAGTTTTTTGGCGATTTTCGGTGGGTGTTAGCCCACGGATCGCTGGGGTGGCGCTTGCTCCGGAAATTATTTTGGGCCGAGGCCCTTGGGGGCGTCCCTGACGAGCTGTTAACCGGATCCACGGGCTCCGTGGGTCCGTTGGGATGTTTTTAGGGCGTCCCATAGGCGAAAGAGTGAAAACTGCAGTTTTTTGGCGATTTTCCGTGGGTGTTAGCCCACGGATCGCTGGGGTGGCGCTTGCTCCGGAAATTATTTTGGACCGAGGCCCTCGGGGGCGTCCCTGACGAGCTGTTAAGCGGATCCATGGGCTCCGTGGGTCCGTTGGGATGTTTTTAGGGCGTCCCATAGGCGAAAGAGTGAAAACTGCAGTTTTTTGGCGATTTTCGGTGGGTGTTAGCCCACGGATCGCTGGGGTGGCGCTGGCTCCCGAAATTATTTTGGGCCGAGCCCCTCGGGGGCATCCCTGACGAGCTGTTAAGTGGATATATGGGCTCCGTGGGGCCTGTGGGAGGTTTTAAGGGCGTCCCAGAGGCGAAAGAGTGAAAACGGCAGTTTTTTGGTGATTTTCCGTGGGTGTTAGCCCACGGATCGCTGGGGTGGCGCTGGCTCCGGAAATTATTTTGGGCCGAGCCCCTCGGGGGCGTCCCTGACGAGCTGTTAAGCGGATCCATGGGCTCCGTGTGGCCTGTGGGAGGTTTTAAGGGCGTCCCAGAGGCGAAAGAGTGAAAACGGCAGTTTTTTGGCGATTTTCCGTGGGTGTTAGCCCACGGATCGCTGGGGTGGCGCTGGCTCCGGAAATTATTTTGGGCCGAGCCCCTCGGGGGCGTCCCTGACGAGCTGTTAAGTGGATCCATGGGCTCCGTGGGGCCTGTGGGAGGTTTTAAGGGCGTCCCAGAGGTGAAAGAGTGAAAACGGCAGTTTTTTGGCGATTTTCCGTGGGTGTTAGCCCACGGATCGCTGGGGTGGCGCTGGCTCCGAAAATTATTTTGGGCCGAGCCCCTTGGGGGCATCCCTGACGAGCTGTTAAGCGGATCCATGGGCTCCGTGGGGACAGTGGAAGGTTTTAAGGGCGTCCCAGAGGCGAAAGAGTGAAAACGGCAGTTTTTTGGCGATTTTTCGTGGGTGTTAGCCCACGGATCGCTGGGGTGGCGCTGGCTCCGGAAATTATTTTGGGCCGAGCCCCTCGGGGACGTCCCTGACGAGCTGTTAAATGGATCCATGGGCTCCGTGGGGCCTGTGGGAGGTTTTAAGGGCGTCCCAGAGGCGAAAGAGTGAAAACGGCAGTTTTTTGGCGATTTTCTGTGGGTGTTAGCCCACGGATCGCTGGGGTGGCGCTGGCTCCGGAAATTATTTTGGGCTGAGCCCCTCGGGGGCGTCCCTGATGAGCTGTTAAGCGGATCCATGGGCTCCGTGGGTCCATTGGGATATTTTTAGGGCGTCCCATAGGCGAAAGAGTGAAAACTGCAGTTTTTTGGCGATTTTCGATGGGTGTTAGCCCACGGATCGCTGGGGTGGCGCTTGCTCCGGAAATTATTTTGGGCCGAGGCCCTCGGGGGCATCCCTGACGAGCTGTTAAGCAGATCCATGGGCTCCGTGGGTCCGTTGGGATGTTTTTAGGGCGTCCCATAGGCGAAAGAGTGCAAAATTGCAGTTTTTTAGCGATTTTCGGTGGGTGTTAGCCCACGGATCGCTGGGGTGGCGCTTGCTCCGGAAATTATTTTGGGCCGAGGCCCTAGGGGGCGTTCCTGACGAGCTGTTAAGCGGATCCATGGGCTCCGTGGGTCCGTTGGGATGTTTTTAGGGGGTCCCATAGGCGAAAGAGTGAAAACTTCAGTTTTTTGGCGATTTTCGGTGGGTGTTAGCCCACGGATCGCTGGGGTGGCGCTTGCTCCGAAAATTATTTTGGGCCGAGGCCCTCGGGGGAGTCCCTGACGAGCTATTAAGCGGATCCATGGGCTCCGTGGGGCAAGTGGAAGGTTTTAAGGGCGTCCCAGAGGCGAAAGAGTGAAAACGGCAGTTTTTTGGCGATTTTCCGTGGGTGTTAGCCCACGGATCGCTGGGGTGGCGCTGGCTCCGGAAATTATTTTGGGTCGAGCCCCTCGGGGGCGTCCCTGACGAGCTGTTAAGTTGATCCATGGGCTCCGTGGGGCCTGTGGGAGGTTTTAAGGGCGTCCCAGAGGCGAAAGAGTGAAAACTGCAGTTTTTTGGCGATTTTCGGTGGGTGTTAGCCCACGGATCGCTGGGGTGGCGCTTGCTCCGGAAATTATTTTGGGTCGAGGCCCTCGGGGGCATCCCTGACGAGCTGTTAAGCGGATCCATGGGCTCCGTGGGTCCGTTGGGATGTTTTTAGGGCGTCCCATAGGCGAAAGAGTGCAAAATTGCAGTTTTTTAGCGATTTTCGGTGGGTGTTAGCCCACGGATCGCTGGGGTGGCGCTTGCTCCGAAAATTATTTTGGGCCGAGGCCCTCCGGGGCGTCCCTGACGAGCTGTTAAGCAGATTCATGGGATCCGTAGGGCCTGTGGGAGGTTTTAAGGGCATCCCAGAGGCGAAAGAGTGAAAACGGCAGTTTTTTGGCGATTTTCCGTGGGTGTCAGCCCACGGATCGCTGGGGTGGCGCTGGCTCCGGAAATTATTTTGGGCCGAGCCCCTCTGGGGCGTCCCTGACGAGCTGTTAAGCGGATCCATGGGCTCCGTGGGGCCTGTGCGAGGTTTTAAGGGCGTCCCAGAGGCGAAAGAGTGAAAATGGCAGTTTTTTGGCGATTTTCCGTGGGTGTTAGCCCACGGATCGCTGGGGTGGCGCTGGCTCCGGAAATTATTTTGGGCTGAGCCCCTCGGGGGCGTCCCTGACGAGCTGTTAAGCGGATCCATGGGCTCCGTGGGTCCGTTGGGATGTTTTTAGGGCGTCCCATAGGCGAAAGAGTGAAAACTGCAGTTTTTTGGCAATTTTCGGTGGGTGTTAGCCCACGGATCGCTGGGGTGGCGCTTGCTCCGGAAATTATTTTGGGCCGAGGAGCTCGGGGGCATCCCTGACGAGCTGTTAAGCGGATCCATGGGCTCCGTGGGTCCGTTGGGATGTTTTTAGGGCGTCCCATAGGCGAAAGAGTGCAAAATTGCAGTTTTTTAGCGATTTTCGGTGGGTGTTAGCCCACGGATCGCTGGGGTGGCGCTTGCTCCGGAAATTATTTTGGGCCGAGGCCCTAGGGGGCATCCCTGACGAGCTGTTAAGCGGATCCATGGGCTCCGTGGGTCCGTTGGGATGTTTTTAGGGGGTCCCATAGGCAAAAGAGTGAAAACTTTAGTTTTTTGGCGATTTTCGGTGGGTGTTAGCCCACGGATCGCTGGGGTGGCGCTTGCTCCGAAAATTATTTTGGGCCGAGGCCCTCGGGGGCGTCCCTGACGAGCTGTTAAGCGGATCCATGGGCTCCGTGGGTCCGTTGGGATGTTTTTAGGGCGTCCCATAGGCGAAAGAGTGAAAACTGCAGTTTTTTGGCGATATTCTGTGGGTGTTAGCCCACGGATCGCTGGGGTGGCGCTTGCTTCGGAAATTATTTTGGGCCGAGGCCCTCAGGGTGTCCCTGATGAGCTGTTAAGCGGATCCACGGGCTCCGTGGGTCCGTTGGGATGTTTTTAGGGCGACCCATAGGCGAAAGAGTGAAAACTGCAGTTTTTTGGCAATTTTCGGTGGGTGTTAGCCCACGGATCGCTGGGGTGGCGCTTGCTTCGGAAATTATTTTGGGCCGAGGCCCTCGGGGGAATCCCTGACGAGCTGTTAGGCGGATCCACGGGCTCCGTGGGTCCGTTGGGATGTTTTTAGGGCGTCCCATAGGCAAAAGAGTGAAAACTGCAGTTTTTTGGCGATTTTCGGTGGGTGTTAGCCCACGGATCGCTGGGGTGGCGCTTGCTCCGGAAATTATTTTGGGCCGAGGCCCTCGGGGGCGTCCCTGACGAGCTGTTTAGTGGATCCATGGGCTCCGTGGGTCCGTTGGGATGTTTTTAGGGCGTCCCATAGGCGAAAGAGTGCAAAATTGCAGTTTTTGCGATTTTCGGTGGGTGTTAGCCCACGGATCGCTGGGGTGGCGCTTGCTCCAAAAATTATTTTGGGCCGAGGCCCTCAGGGGCATCCCTGACGAGCTGGTAAGCGGATCCATGGGCTCCGTGGGTCCGTTGGGATGTTTTTAGGGCGTCCCATAGGCGAAAGAGTGAAAACTGCAGTTTTTTGGCGATTTTCGGTGGGTGTTAGCCCACGGATCGCTGGGGTGGCGCTTGCTCCGGGAATTATTTTGGGCCTAGCCCCTCTGGGGCGTCCCTGACGAGCTGTTAAGCGGATCCATGGGCTCCGTGGGGCCTGTGCGAGGTTTTAAGGGCGTCCCAGAGGCGAAAGAGTGAAAATGGCAGTTTTTTGGCGATTTTCCGTGGGTGTTAGCCCACGGATCGCTGGGGTGGAGCTGGCTCCGGAAATTATTTTGGGCCGAGCCCCTCGGGGGCGTCCCTGACGAGCTGTTAAGCGGATCCATGGGCTCCGTGGGGCCTGTGGGAGGTTTTAAGGGCGTCCCAGAGGCGAAAGAGTGAAAACGGCAGTTTTTTGGCGATTTTCCGTGGGTGTTAGCCCACGGATCGCTGGGGTGGCGCTGGCTCCGGAAATTATTTTGGGCCGAGCCCCTCGGGGGCGTCCCTGACGAGCTTTTAAGCGGATCCATGGGCTCCGTGGGGCCTGTGGGAGGTTTTAAGGGCGTCCCAGAGGTAAAAGAGTGAAAACGGCAATTTTTTGGCGATTTTCCGTGGGTGTTAGCCCACGGATCGCTGGGGTGGCGCTTGCTCCGGGAATTATTTTGGGCCTAGCCCCTCTGGGGCGTCCCTGACGAGCTGTTAAGCGGATCCATGGGCTCCGTGGGGCCTGTGCGAGGTTTTAAGGGCGTCCCAGAGGCGAAAGAGTGAAAATGGCAGTTTTTTGGCGATTTTCCGTGGGTGTTAGCCCACGGATCGCTGGGGTGGAGCTGGCTCCGGAAATTATTTTGGGCCGAGCCCCTCGGGGGCGTCCCTGACGAGCTGTTAAGCGGATCCATGGGCTCCGTGGGGCCTGTGGGAGGTTTTAAGGGCGTCCCAGAGGCGAAAGAGTGAAAACGGCAGTTTTTTGGCGATTTTCCGTGGGTGTTAGCCCACGGATCGCTGGGGTGGCGCTGGCTCCGGAAATTATTTTGGGCCGAGCCCCTCGGGGGCGTCCCTGACGAGCTTTTAAGCGGATCCATGGGCTCCGTGGGGCCTGTGGGAGGTTTTAAGGGCGTCCCAGAGGTAAAAGAGTGAAAACGGCAATTTTTTGGCGATTTTCCGTGGGTGTTAGCCCACGGATCGCTGGGGTGGCGCTGGCTTCGGAAATTATTTTGGGCCGAGCCCCTCGGGGGCATCCCTGACGAGCTTTTAAGTGGATCCATGGGGTCCGTGGGGCCTGTGGGAGGTTTTAAGGGTGTCCCAGAGGCGAAAGAGTGAAAACGGCAGTTTTTTGGCGATTTTCCGTAGGTGTTAGCCCACGGATCGCTGGGGTGGCGCTGGCTCCGGAAATTATTTTAGGCCGAGCCCCTTAGGGGCATCCCTGACGAGCTGTTAAGCGGATCCATGGGCTCCGTGGGGCCTTTGGGAGGTTTTAAGGGCGTCCCAGAGGCGAAAGAGTGAAAACGGCAGTTTTTTGGCGATTTTCCGTGGGTGTTAGCCCACGGATCGCTGGGGTGGCGCTGGCTCCGAAAATTATTTTGGGCCGAGCCCCTCGGGGGCGACCCTGACAAGCTGTTAAGTGGATCCATGGGATCCGTGGGGCCTGTGGGATGTTTTAAGGGCGTCCCAGAGGCGAAAGAGTGAAAACGGCAGTTTTTTGGCGATTTTCCGTGGTTGTTAGCCCACGGATCGCTGGGGTGGCGCTGGCTCCGGAAATTATTTTGGGCTGAGCCCCTCGGGGGCGTCCCTGACGAGCTGTTAAGCGGATCCACGGGCTCCGTGGGGCCTGTACGAGGTTTTAAGGGCGTCCCAGAGGCGAAAGAGTGAAAATGGCAGTTTTTTGGCGATTTTCCGTGGGTGTTAGCCCACGGATCGCTGGGGTGGCGCTGGCTCCGGAAATTATTTTGGGCCGAGCCCCTCGGGGGCATCCCTGATGAGCTGTTAAGCGGATCCATGGGCTCCGTGGGGCCAGTGGGAGGTTTTAAGGGCGTCCCAGAGGCGAAAGAGTGAAAACGGCAGTTTTTTGGCAATTTTCCGTGGGTGTTAGCCCACGGATCGCTGGGGTGGCGCTGGCTCCGGAAATTATTTTGGGCCGAGCCCCTCGGGGGCGTCCCTGACAATCTGTTAAGCGGATCCACGGGCTCCGTGGGTCCGTTGGGATGTTTTTAGGGCGTCCCATAGACGAAAGAGTGAAAACTGCAGTTTTTTGGCGATTTTCGGTGGGTATTAGCCCACGGATCGCTGGGGTGGCGCTTGCTACGGAAATTATTTTGGGCCGAGGCCCTCGGGGGCGTCCCTAACGAGCTGTTAAGCGGATCCACGGGCTCCGTGGGTCCGTTGGCAAGTTTTTAGGGCGTCCCATAGGCGAAAGAGTGAAAACTGCAGTTTTTTGGCGATTTTCGGTGGGTGTTAGCCCACGGATCGCTGGGGTGGCGCTTGCTCCGGAAATTATTTTGGGCCGAGGCCCTCGGGGGCGTCCCTGACGAGCTGTTAACCGGATCCACGGGCTCCGTGGGTCCGTTGGGATGTTTTTAGGGCGTCCCATAGGCGAAAGAGTGAAAACTTCAGTTTTTTGGCGATTTTCGGTGGGTGTTAGCCCACGGATCGCTGGGGTGGCGCTTGCTCCGGAAATTATTTTGGGCCGAGGCCCTCGAGGGCATCCCTGACGAGCTGTTACGCGGATCCACGGGCTCCGTGGGTCCGTTGGCATGTTTTTAGGGCATCCCATAGGCGAAAGAGTGAAAACTGCAGTTTTTTGGCGATTTTCGGTGGGTGTTAGCCCACGGATCGCTGGGGTGGCGCTTGCTCCGGAAATTATTTTGGGCCGAGGGCCTCGGGGGCGTCCCTGACGAGCTGTTAACCGGATCCACGGGCTCCGTGGGTCCGTTGGGATGTTTTTAGGGCGTCCCATAGGCGAAAGAGTGAAAACTGCAGTTTTTTGGCGATTTTCCGTGGGTGTTAGCCCACGGATCGCTGGGGTGGCGCTTGCTCCGGAAATTATTTTGGGCCGAGGCCCTCGGGGGCATCCCTGATGAGCTGTTAAGCGGATCCATGGGCTCCGTGTGTCCGTTGGGATGTTTTTAGGGCATCCCATAGGCGAAAGAGTGAAAACTGTAGTTTTTTGGCGATTTTCGGTGGGTGTTAGCCCACGGATCGCTGGGGTGGTGCTTGCTTCGGAAATTATTTTGGGACGAGGCCCTCGGGGGCGTCCCTGAGGAGCTTTTAAGCGGATCCATGGGCTCCGTGGGTCCGTTGGGATGTTTTTAGGGCGTCCCATAGGCGAAAGAGTGAAAACTGCAGTTTTTTGGCGATTTTCGGTGGGTGTTAGACCACGGATCGCTGGGGTGGTGATTGGTCCGAAAATTTTTTTGGTCCGAGGCCCTCGGGGGCGTCCCTGACGAGCTGTTAAGCAGATCCATGGGCTCCATGGGTCCGTTGGGATGTTTTTAGGGCGTCCCATAGGCGAAAGAGTGAAAACTGCAGTTTTTTGGCGATTTTCGATGGGTGTTAGCCCACGGATCGCTGGGGTGGCGCTTGCTCCGGAAATTATTTTGGGCCGAGGCCCTCGGGGGCATCCCTGATGAGCTGTTAAGAGGATCCATGGGCTCCGTGGGTCCGTTGGGATGTTTTTAGGGCGTCCCATAGGCGAAAGAGTGCAAAATTGCAGTTTTTTAGCGATTTTCGGTGGGTGTTAGCCCACGGATCGCTGGGGTGGCGCTTGCTCCGGAAATTATTTTGGGCCGAGGCCCTAGGGGGCGTCCCTGACGAGATGTTAAGCGGATCCATGGGCTCCGTGGGTCCGTTGGCATGTTTTTAGGGCATCCCATAGGCGAAAGAGTGAAAACTTCAGTTTTTTGGCGATTTTCGGTGGGTGTTAGCCCACGGATCGCTGGGGTGGCGCTTGCTCCGAAAATTATTTTGGGTCGAGGCCCTCGGGGGCGTCCCTGACGAGATGTTAAGCGGATCCACGGGCTCCGTGGGTCCGTTGGGATGTTTTTAGGGCGTCCCATAGGCGAAAGAGTGAAAACTGCAGTTTTTTGGCAATTTTCGGTGGGTGTAAGCCCACGGATCGCTGGGGTGGCGCTTGCTCCGGAAATTATTTTGGGCCGAGGCCCTTGGGGGCGTCCCTGACGAGCTGTTAAGTGGATCCATGGGCTCCGTTGGGATGTTTTTAGGGCGTCCCATAGGCGAAAGAGTGCAAAATTGCAGTTTTTTGGCGATTTTCGGTGGGTGTTAGCCCACGGATCGCTGGGGTGGCGCTTGCTCCAAAATTTATTTTGGGCCGAGGCCCTCGGGGGCATCCCTGATGAGCTGTTAAGCGGATCCATGGGCTCCGTGGGTCCGTTGGGATGTTTTTAGGGCGTCCCATAGGCGAAAGAGTGAAAACTGCAGTTTTTTGGCGATTTTCGGTGGGTGTTAGCCCACGGATCGCTGGGGTGGTGCTTGCTTCGGAAATTATTTTGGGACGAGGCCCTCGGGGGCGTCCCTGACGAGCTTTTAAGCGGATCCATGGGCTCCGTGGGTCCGTTGGGATGTTTTTAGGGCGTCCCATAGGCGAAAGAGTGAAAACTGCAGTTTTTTGGCGATTTTCGGTGGGTGTTAGCCCACGGATCGCTGGGGTGGTGATTGGTCCAAAAATTTTTTTGGTCCGAGGCCCTCGGGGGCGTCCCTGACGAGCTGTTAAGCAGATCCATGGGCTCCATGGGTCCGTTGGGATGTTTTTAGGGCGTCCCATAGGCGAAAGAGTGAAAACTGCAGTTTTTTGGCGATTTTCGATGGGTGTTAGCCCACGGATCGCTGGGGTGGCGCTTGCTCCGGAAATTATTTTGGGCCGAGGCCCTCGGGGGCATCCCTGACGAGCTGTTAAGAGGATCCATGGGCTCCGTGGGTCCGTTGGGATGTTTTTAGGGCGTCCCATAGGCGAAAGAGTGCAAAATTGTAGTTTTTTAGCGATTTTCGGTGGGTGTTAGCCCACGGATCGCTGGGGTGGCGCTTGCTCCGGAAATTATTTTGGGCCGAGGCCCTAGGGGGCGTCCCTGACGAGATGTTAAGCGGATCCATGGGCTCCTTGGGTCCGTTGGCATGTTTTTAGGGCATCCCATAGGCGAAAGAGTGAAAACTTTAGTTTTTTGGCGATTTTCGGTGGGTGTTAGCCCACGGATCGCTGGGGTGGCGCTTGCTCCGAAAATTATTTTGGGTCGAGGCCCTCGGGGGCGTCCCTGATGAGCTGTTAAGCGGATCCACGGGCTCCGTGGGTCCGTTGGGATGTTTTTAGGGCGTCCCATAGGCGAAAGAGTGAAAACTGCAGTTTTTTGGCAATTTTCGGTGGGTGTAAGCCCACGGATCGCTGGGGTGGCGCTTGCTCCGGAAATTATTTTGGGCCGAGGCCCTTGGGGGCGTCCCTGACGAGCTGTTAAGTGGATCCATGGGCTCCGTTGGGATGTTTTTAGGGCGTCCCATAGGCGAAAGAGTGCAAAATTGCAGTTTTTTGGCGATTTTCGGTGGGTGTTAGCCCACGGATCGCTGGGGTGGCGCTTGCTCCAAAATTTATTTTGGGCCGAGGCCCTCGGGGGCATCCCTGATGAGCTGTTAAGCGGATCCATGGGCTCCGTGGGTCCGTTGGGATGTTTTTAGGGCGTCCCATAGGCGAAAGAGTGAAAACTGCAGTTTTTTGGCGATTTTCGGTGGGTGTTAGCCCACGGATCGCTGGGGTGGCGCTTGCTCCGGAAATTATTTTGGGCCGAGGCCCTCGGGGGCATCCCTGACAAGCTGTTAAGCGGATCCATGGGCTCCGTGGGTCCGTTGGGATGTTTTTAGGGCGTCCCATAGGCGAAAGAGTGAAAACTTCAGTTTTTTGGCGATTTTCGGTGGGTGTTAGCCCACGGATCGCTGGGGTGGCGCTTGCTTCGAAAATTATTTTGGGCCGAGGCCCTCCAGGGCATCCCTGATGAGCTGTTAAGCGGATCCATGGGCTCCGTAGGGCCTGTGGGAGGTTTTAAGGGCGTCCCAGAGGCGAAAGAGTGAAAACGGCAGTTTTTTGGCAATTTTTCGTGGGTTTTAGCCCACGGATCGCTGGGGTGGCGCTTGCTTCGAAATTTATTTTGGGCCGAGGCCCTCCAGGGCATCCCTGACGAGCTGTTAAGCGGATCCATGGGCTCCGTAGGGCCTGTGGGAGGTTTTAAGGGCGTCCCAAAGGCGAAAGAGTGAAAACGGCAGTTTTTTGGCGATTTTCCGTGGTTGTTAGCCCACGGATCGCTGGGGTGGCGCTGGCTCCGGAAATTATTTTGGGCTGAGCCCCTCGGGGGCATCCCTGACGAGCTGTTAAGCGGATCCACGGGCTCCGTGGGGCCTGTGCGAGGTTTTAAGGGCGTCCCAGAGGCGAAAGAGTGAAAATGGCAGTTTTTTGGCGATTTTCCGTGGGTGTTAGCCCACGGATCGCTGGGGTGGCGCTGGCTCCGGAAATTATTTTGGGCCGAGCCCCTCGGGGGCATCCCTGATGAGCTGTTAAGCGGATCCATGGGCTCTGTGGGGCCAGTGGGAGGTTTTAAGGGCGTCCCAGAGGCGAAAGAGTGAAAACGGCAGTTTTTTGGCGATTTTCCGTGGGTGTTAGCCCACGGATCGCTGGGGTGGCGCTGGCTCCGGAAATTATTTTGCGCCGAGCCCCTCGGGGGCGTCCCTGACAAGCTGTTAAGCGGATCCACGGGCTCCGTGGGTCCGTTGGGATGTTTTTAGGGCGTCCCATAGGCAAAAGAGTGAAAACTGTAGTTTTTTGGCGATTTTCGGTGGGTATTAGCCCACGGATCGCTGGGGTGGCGCTTGCTCCAAAATTTATTTTGGGCCGAGGCCCTCGGGGGCGTCCCTGATGAGCTTTTAAGCGGATCCATGGGCTCCGTGGGTCCGTTGGGATGTTTTTAGGGCGTCCCATAGGCGAAAGAGTGAAAACTGTAGTTTTTTGGCGATTTTCGGTGGGTGTTAGCCCACGGATCGCTGGGGTGGCGCTTGCTCCGGAAATTATTTTGGACCGAGGCCCTCGGGGGCGTCCCTGACGAGCTGTTAAGTGGATCCATGGGCTCCGTGGGTCCGTTGGGATGTTTTTAGGGCGTCCCATAGGCGAAAGAGTGCAAAATTGCAGTTTTTTGGCGATTTTCGGTGGGTGTTAGCCCACGGATTGCTGGGGTGGCGCTTGCTCCAAAAATTATTTTGGGCCGAGGCCCTTGGGGGTGTCCCTGACGAGCTGTTAAGCGGATCCATGTGCTCCGTGGGTCCGTTGGGATGTTTTTAGGGCGTCCCATAGGCGAAAGAGTGAAAACTTTAGTTTTTTGGCGATTTTCGGTGGGTGCTAGCCCACGGATCGCTGGGGTGGCGCTTGCTTCGAAAATTATTTTGGGCCGAGGCCCTCCAGGGCATCCCTGACGAGCTGTTAAGCGGATCCATGGGCTCCGTAGGGCCTGTGGGAGGTTTTAAGGGCGTCCCAGAGGCGAAAGAGTGAAAACGACAGTTTTTTGGCGATTTTCCGTGGGTGTTATCCCACGGATCGCTGGGGTGGCGCTTGCTTCGAAAATTATTTTGGGCCGAGGCCCTCCAGGGCATCCCTGACGAGCTGTTAAGCGGATCCATGGGCTCCGTAGGGCCTGTGGGAGGTTTTAAGGGTGTCCCAAAGGCGAAAGAGTGAAAACGGCAGTTTTTTAGTGATTTTCCGTGGTTGTTAGCCCACGGATCGCTGGGGTGGCGCTGGCTCCGGAAATTATTTTGGGCTGAGCCCCTCGGGGGCGTCCCTGACGAGCTGTTAAGCGGATCCACGGGCTCCGTGGGGCCTGTGCGAGGTTTTAAGGGCGTCCCAGAGGCGAAAGAGTGAAAATGGCAGTTTTTTGGCGGTTTTCCGTGGGTGTTAGCCCACGGATCGCTGGGGTGGCGCTGGCTCCGGAAATTATTTTGGGCCGAGCCCCTCGGGGGCATCCCTGACGAGCTGTTAAGCGGATCCATGGGCTCCGTGGGGCCAGTGGGAGGTTTTAAGGGCGTCCCATAGGCGAAAGAGTGAAAACCGCAGTTTTTTGGCGATTTTCGGTGGGTGTTAGCCCACGGATCGCTGGGGTGGCGCTTGCTCCGGAAATTATTTTGGGCCGAGGCCCTCGGGGGCGTCCCTGACGAGCTGTTAAGCGGATCCACGGGCTCCGTGGGTCCGTTGGCATGTTTTTAGGGCATCCCATAGGCGAAAGAGTGAAAACTGCAGTTTTTTGGCGATTTTCGGTGGGTGTTAGCCCACGGATCGCTGGGGTGGCGCTTGCTCCGGAAATTATTTTGGGCCGAGGCCCTCGGGGGCATCCCTGACGAGCTGTTAACCGGATCCACGGGCTCCGTGGGTCCGTTGGGATGTTTTTAGGGCATCCCATAGGCGAAAGAGTGAAAACTGCAGTTTTTTGGCGATTTTCCGTGGGTGTTAGCCCACGGATCGCTGGGGTGGCGCTTGCTCCGGAAATTATTTTGGGCCGAGGCCCTCGGGGGCGTCCCTGACGAGCTGTTAAGCGGATCCATGGGCTCCGTGGGTCCGTTGGGATGTTTTTAGGGCGTCCCATAGGCGAAAGAGTGAAAACTGTAGTTTTTTGGCGATTTTCGGTGGGTGTTAGCCCACGGATCGCTGGGGTGGCGCTTGCTCCGGAAATTATTTTGGGCCGAGGCCCTCGGGGGCGTCCCTGACGAGCTGTTAAGTGGATCCATGGGCTCTGTGGGTCCGTTGGGATGTTTTTAGGGCATCCCATAGGTGAAAGAGTGCAAAATTGCAGTTTTTTGGCGATTTTCGGTGGGTGTTAGCCCACGGATTGCTGGGGTGGCGCTTGCTCCAAAAATTATTTTGGGCCGAGGCCCTCGGGGGCGTCCCTGACGAGCTGTTAAGCAGATCCATGGGCTCCGTGGGTCCGTTGGGATGTTTTTAGGGCGTCCCATAGGCGAAAGAGTGAACTTCAGTTTTTTGGCGATTTTCGGTGGGTGTTAGCCCACGGATCGCTGGGGTGGCGCTTGCTTCGAAAATTATTTTGGGCCGAGGCCCTCCAGGGCATCCTTGACGAGCTGTTAAGCGGATCCATGGGCTCCGTAGGGCCTGTGGGAGGTTTTAAGGGCGTCCCAGAGGCGAAAGAGTGAAAACGGCAGTTTTTTGGCGATTTTCCGTGAGTGTTAGCCCACGGATCGCTGGGGTGGCGCTTGCTTCGAAAATTATTTTGGGCCGAGGCCCTCCAGGGCATCCCTGACGAGCTGTTAAGCGGATCCATGGGCTCCGTAGGGCCTGTGGGAGGTTTTAAGGGCGTCCCAAAGGCGAAAGAGTGAAAACGGTAGTTTTTTGGCGATTTTCCGTGGTTGTTAGCCCACGGATCGCTGGGGTGGCGCTGGCTCCGGAAATTATTTTGGTCTGAGCCCCTCGGGGGCGTCCCTGACGAGCTGTTAAGCGGATCCACGGGCTCCGTGGGTCCGTTGGGATGTTTTTAGGGCGTCCCAGAGGCGAAAGAGTGAAAATGGCAGTTTTTTGGCGATTTTCCGTGGGTGTTAGCCCACGGATAGCTGGGGTGGCGCTGGCTACGGAAATTATTTTGGGCCGAGCCCCTCGGGGGCATCCCTGACGAGCTGTTAAGCGGATCCATGGGCTCCGTGGGGCCAGTGGGAGGTTTTAAGGGCGTCCCATAGGCGAAAGAGTGAAAACTGTAGTTTTTTGGCGATTTTCGGTGGGTGTTAGCCCACGGATCGCTGGGGTGGCGCTTGCTCCGGAAATTATTTTGGGCCGAGGCCCTCGGGGGCGTCCCTGACGAGCTGTTAAGCGGATCCATGGGCTCCGTGGGTCCGTTGGGATGTTTTTAGGGCGTCCCATAGGCGAAAGAGTGAAAACTGTAGTTTTTTGGCGATTTTCGGTGGGTGTTAGCCCACGGATCGCTGGGGTGGTGCTTGCTTCGGAAATTATTTTGGGACGAGGCCCTCGGGGGCGTCCCTGATGACCTGTTAAGCGGATCCATGGGCTCTGTGGGTCCGTTGGGATGTTTTTAGGGCGTTCCATAGGCGAAAGAGTGAAAACTGCAGTTTTTTGGCGATTTTCGGTGGGTGTTAGCCCACGGATCGCTGGGGTGGCGCTTGCTCCGAAAATTTTTTTGGTCTGAGGCCCTCGGGGGCGTCCCTGACGAGCTGTTAAGCGGATCCATGGGCTCCGTGGGTCCATTGGGATGTTTTTAGGGCGTCCCATAGGCGAAAGAGTGAAAACTGCAGTTTTTTGGCGATTTTCGGTGGGTGTTAGCCCACGGATCGCTGGGGTGGCGCTTGCTCCGGAAATTATTTTGGACCGAGGCCCTCGGGGGCGTCCCTGACGAGCTGTTAAGCGGATCCATGGGCTCTGTTGGTCCGTTGGGATGTTTTTAGGGCGTCCCATAGGCGAAAGAGTGCAAAATTGCAGTTTTTTGGCGATTTTCGGTGGGTGTTAGCCCACGGATCGCTGGGGTGGCGCTTGCTTCGGAAATTATTTTGGGCCGAGGCCCTAGGGGGCGTCCCTGACGAGCTGTTAAGCGGATCCATGGGCTCCGTGGCTCCGTTGGGATGTTTTTAGGGCGTCCCATAGGCGAAAGAGTGAAAACTTCAGTTTTTTGGCGATTTTCGGTGGGTGTTAGCCCACGGATCGCTGGGGTGGCGGTTGCTCCGAAAATTATTTTGGGCCGAGGCCCTCGGGGGCGTCCCTGACGAGCTGTTAAGCGGATCCATGGGCTCCGTGGGTCCGTTGGCATGTTTTTAGGGCGTCCCATAGGCGAAAGAGTGAAAACTGCAGTTTTTTGCGATATTCGGTGGGTGTTAGCCCACGGATCACTGGGGTGGCGCTTGCTTCGAAAATTATTTTGGGCCGAGGCCCTCAGGGGCGTCCCTGACGAGCTGTTAAGCGGATCCACGGGCTCCGTGGGTCCGTTGGGATGTTTTTAGGGCGTCCCATAGGCGAAAGAGTGAAAACTGCAGTTTTTTGGCAATTTTCGGTGGGTGTAAGCCCACGGATCGCTCGGGTGGCGCTTGCTCCGGAAATTATTTTGGGCCGAGGCCCTTGGGGGCATCCCTGACGAGCTGTTAAGTGGATCCATGGGCTCCGTTGGGATATTTTTAGGGCGTCCCATAGGCGAAAGAGTGCAAAATTGCAGTTTTTTGGCGATTTTCGGTGGGTGTTAGCCCACGGATCGCTGGGGTGGCGCTTGCTCCAAAATTTATTTTGGGCCGAGGCCCTCGGGGGCATCCCTAATGAGCTGTTAAGCGGATCCATGGGCTCCGTGGGTCCGTTGGGATGTTTTTAGGGCGTCCCATAGGCGAAAGAGTGAAAACTGCAGTTTTTTGGCGATTTTTGGTGGGTGTTAGCCCACGGATCGCTGGGGTGGCGCTTGCTCCGGAAATTATTTTGGGCCGAGGCCCTCGGGGGCGTCCCTGACGAGCTGTTAAGTGGATCCATGGGCTCCGTGGGTCCGTTGGGATGTTTTTAGGGCTTCCCATAGGCGAAAGAGTGCAAAATTGCAGTTTTTTGGCGATTTTCGGTGGGTGTTAGCCCACGGATTGCTGGGGTGGCGTTTGCTCCAAAAATTATTTTGGGCCGAGGCCCTCGGGGGCGTCCCTGACGAGATGTTAAGCGGATCCATGGGCTCCGTGGGTCCGTTGGGATGTTTTTAGGGCATCCCAGAGGCGAAAGAGTGAAAACTGCAGTTTTTTGGCGATTTTCGGTGGGTGTTAGCCCACGGATCGCTGGGGTGGCGCTTGCTTCGAAAATTATTTTGGGCCGAGGCCCTCCAGGGCATCCCTGACGAGCTGTTAAGCGGATCCATGGGCTCCGTAGGGCCTGTGGGAGGTTTTAAGGGCGTCCCAGAGGCGAAAGAGTGAAAACGGCAGTTTTTTGGCGATTTTCCGTGGGTGTTAGCCCACGGATCGCTGGGGTGGCGCTTGCTTCGAAAATTATTTTGGGCCGAGGCCCTCCAGGGCATCCCTGACGAGCTGTTAAGCGGATCCACGGGCTCCGTGGGGCCTGTGCGAGGTTTTAAGGGCGTCCCAGAGGCGAAAGAGTGAAAATGGCAGTTTTTTGGCGATTTTCCGTGGGTGTTAGCCCACGGATCGCTGGGGTGGCGCTGGCTCCGGAAATTATTTTGGACCGAGCCCCTCGGGGGCATCCCTGACGAGCTATTAAGCGGATCCATGGGCTCCGTGGGGCCAGTGGGAGGTTTTAAGGGCGTCCCAGAGGCGAAAGAGTGAAAACGGCAGTTTTTTGGCGATTTTTCGTGGGTGTCAGCCCACGGATCGCTGGGGTGGCGCTGGCTCCGGAAATTATTTTGGGCCGAGCCCCTCGGGGGCGTCCCTGACGAGCTGTTAAGTGGATCCATGGGCTCCGTGGGGCCTGTGGGAGGTTTTAAGGGTCCCAGAGGCGAAAGAGTGAAAACGGCAGTTTTTTGGCGATTTTCCGTGGTTGTTAGCCCACGGATCGCTGGGGTGGCGCTGGCTCCGGAAATTATTTTGGGCTGAGCCGCTCGGGGGCGTCCCTGACGAGCTGTTCAGCGGATCCACGGGCTCCGTGGGGCCTGTACGAGGTTTTAAGGGCGTCCCAGAGGCGAAAGAGTGAAAATGGCAGTTTTTTGGCGATTTTCCGTGGGTGTTAGCCCACGGATCGCTGGGGTGGCGCTGGCTTCGGAATTTATTTTGGGCTGAGGCCCTCGGGGGCGTCCCTGACGAGCTGTTAAGCGGATCCATGGGCTCCGTGGGTCCGTTGGGATGTTTTTAGGGCGTCCCATAGGCGAAAGAGTGAAAACTGCAGTTTTTTGGCAATTTTCGGTGGGTGTTAGCCCACGGATCGCTGGGGTGGCGCTGGCTCAGAAATTTATTTTGGGCCGAGGCCCTCGGGGGCGTCCCTGATGAGCTGTTAAGCGGATCCATGGGCTCCGTGGGTCCGTTAGGATGTTTTTAGGGCGTCCCATAGGCGAAAGAGTGAAAACTGCAGTTTTTTGGCTATTTTCGGTAGGTGTTAGCCCACGGATCGCTGGGTTGGCGCTGGCTCCGGAATTTATTTTGGGCCGAGGCCCTCGGGGGCATCCCTGACGAGCTGCTAAGCGGATCCATGGGCTCCGTGGGTCCGTTGGGATGTTTTTAGGGCGTCCCATAGGCGAAAGAGTGAAAACTGCAGTTTTTTGGCGATTTTCGGTGGGTGTTAGCCCACGGATCGCTGGGGTGGCGCTGGCTCCGGAATTTATTTTGGGCCGAGGCCCTCTGGGGCATCCCTGACGAGCTGTTAAGCGGATCCATGGGCTCTGTGGGTCCGTTGGGATGTTTTTAGGGCGTCCCATAGGCGAAAGAGTGAAAACTGCAGTTTTTTGGCGATTTTCGGTGGGTGTTAGCCCACGGATCGCTGGGGTGGCGCTGGCTCAGAAATTTATTTTGGGCCGAGGCCCTCGGGGGCGTCCCTGATGAGCTGTTAAGCGGATCCATGGGCTCCGTGGGTCCGTTGGGATGTTTTTAGGGCGTCCCATAGGCGAAAGAGTGAAAACTGCAGTTTTTTGGCGATTTTCGGTAGGTGTTAGCCCACGGATCGCTGGGTTGGCGCTGGCTCCGAAATTTATTTTGGTTCGAGGCCCTCGGGGGCATCCCTGACGAGCTGCTAAGCGGATCCATGGGCTCCGTGGGTCCGTTGGGATGTTTTTAGGGCGTCCCATAGGCGAAAGAGTGAAAACTGCAGTTTTTTGGCGATTTTCGGTGGGTGTTAGCCCACGGATCGCTGGGGTGGCGCTGGCTCCGGAATTTATTTTGGGCCGAGGCCCTCTGGGGCATCCCTGACGAGCTGTTAAGCGGATCCATGGGCTCTGTGGGTCCGTTGGGATGTTTTTAGGGCGTCCCATAGGCGAAAGAGTGAAAACTGCAGTTTTTTGGCGATTTTCGGTGGGTGTTAGCCCACGGATCGCTGGGGTGGCGCTGGCTCAGAAATTTATTTTGGGCCGAGGCCCTCGGGGGCGTCCCTGATGAGCTGTTAAGCGGATCCATGGGCTCCGTGGGTCCGTTGGGATGTTTTTAGGGCGTCCCATAGGCGAAAGAGTGAAAACTGCAGTTTTTTGGCGATTTTCGGTGGGTGTTAGCCCACGGATCGCTGGGGTGGCGCTGGCTCCAGAATTTATTTTGGGCCAAGGCCCTCGGGGGCGTCCCTGACGAGCTGCTAAGCGGATCCATGGGCTCCGTGGGTCCGTTGGGATGTTTTTAGGGCGTCCCATAGGCGAAAGAGTGAAAACTGCAGTTTTTTGGCGATTTTCGGTGGGTGTTAGCCCATGGATCGCTGGGGTGGCGCTGGGTCTGGAATTTATTTTGGGCCGAGGCCCTCGGGGGCGTCCCTGACGAGCTGTTAAGCGGATCCATGGGCTCCGTGGTTCCGTTGGGATGTTTTTAGGGCGTCCCATAGGCGAAAGAGTGAAAACTGCAGTTTTTTGGCAATTTTCGGTGGGTGTTAGCCCACGGATCGCTGGGATGGCGCTTGCTCCGGAAATTATTTTGGGACGAGGCCCTCAGGGGTGTCCCTGACGAGCTGTTAAGTGGATCCATGGGCTCCGTGGGTCCGTTGGGATGTTTTTAGGGCATCCCATAGGCGAAAGAGTGCAAAATTGCAGTTTTTTGGCGATTTTCGATGGGTGTTAGCCCACGGATTGCTGGGGTGGCGCTTGCTCCAAAAATTATTTTGGGCCGAGGCCCTCGGGGGCATCCCTGACGAGCTGTTAAGCGGATCCATGGGCTCCGTGGGTCCGTTGGGGTCTTTTTAGGGCGTCCCATAGGCGAAAGAATGAAAACTTCAGTTTTTTGGCGATTTTCGGTGGGTGTTAGCCCACGGATCGCTGGGGTGGCGCTTGCTTCGAAAATTATTTTGGGCCGAGGCCCTCCAGGGCATCCCTGACGAGCTGTTAAGCGGATCCATGGGCTCCGTAGGGCCTGTGGGAGGTTTTAAGGGCGTCCCAGAGGCGAAAGAGTGAAAACGGCAGTTTTTTGGCGATTTTCCGTGGGTGTTAGCCCACGGATCGCTGGGGTGGCGCTTGATTCGAAAATTATTTTGGGCCGAGGCCCTCCAGGGCATCCCTGACGAGCTGTTAAGCGGATCCATGGGCTCCGTGGGTCCGTTGGGATGTTTTTAGGGCGTCCCATAGGCGAAAGAGTGAAAACTGCAGTTTTTTGGCGATTTTCGGTAGGTGTTAGCCCACGGATCGCTGGGTTGGCGCTGGCTCCGGAATTTATTTTGGTCCGAGGCCCTCGGGGGCATCCCTGACGAGCTGCTAAGCGGATCCATGGGCTCCGTGGGTCCGTTGGGATGTTTTTAGGGCGTCCCATAGGCGAAAGAGTGAAAACTGCAGTTTTTTGGCGATTTTCGGTGGGTGTTAGCCCACGGATCGCTGGGGTGGCGCTGGCTCCGGAATTTATTTTGGGCCGAGGCCCTCTGGGGCATCCCTGACGAGCTGTTAAGCGGATCCATGGGCTCTGTGGGTCCGTTGGGATGTTTTTAGGGCGTCCCATAGGCGAAAGAGTGAAAACTGCAGTTTTTTGGCGATTTTCGGTGGGTGTTAGCCCACGGATCGCTGGGGTGGCGCTGGCTCAGAAATTTATTTTGGGCCGAGGCCCTCGGGGGCGTCCCTGATGAGCTGTTAAGCGGATCCATGGGCTCCGTGGGTCCGTTGGGATGTTTTTAGGGCGTCCCATAGGCGAAAGAGTGAAAACTGCAGTTTTTTGGCGATTTTCGGTGGGTGTTAGCCCACGGATCGCTGGGGTGGCGCTGGCTCCAGAATTTATTTTGGGCCAAGGCCCTCGGGGGCGTCCCTGACGAGCTGCTAAGCGGATCCATGGGCTCCGTGGGTCCGTTGGGATGTTTTTAGGGCGTCCCATAGGCGAAAGAGTGAAAACTGCAGTTTTTTGGCGATTTTCGGTGGGTGTTAGCCCATGGATCGCTGGGGTGGCGCTGGGTCTGGAATTTATTTTGGGCTGAGGCCCTCGGGGGCGTCCCTGACGAGCTGTTAAGCGGATCCATGGGCTCCGTGGTTCCGTTGGGATGTTTTTAGGGCGTCCCATAGGCGAAAGAGTGAAAACTGCAGTTTTTTGGCAATTTTCGGTGGGTGTTAGCCCACGGATCGCTGGGGTGGCGCTTGCTCCGGAAATTATTTTGGGACGAGGCCCTCAGGGGTGTCCCTGACGAGCTGTTAAGTGGATCCATGGGCTCCGTGGGTCCGTTGGGATGTTTTTAGGGCATCCCATAGGCGAAAGAGTGCAAAATTGCAGTTTTTTGGCGATTTTCGATGGGTGTTAGCCCACGGATTGCTGGGGTGGCGCTTGCTCCAAAAATTATTTTGGGCCGAGGCCCTCGGGGGCATCCCTGACGAGCTGTTAAGCGGATCCATGGGCTCCGTGGGTCCGTTGGGGTCTTTTTAGGGCGTCCCATAGGCGAAAGAGTGAAAACTTCAGTTTTTTGGCGATTTTCGGTGGGTGTTAGCCCACGGATCGCTGGGGTGGCGCTTGCTTCGAAAATTATTTTGGGCCGAGGCCCTCCAGGGCATCCCTGACGAGCTGTTAAGCGGATCCATGGGCTCCGTAGGGCCTGTGGGAGGTTTTAAGGGCGTCCCAGAGGCGAAAGAGTGAAAACGGCAGTTTTTTGGCGATTTTCCGTGGGTGTTAGCCCACGGATCGCTGGGGTGGCGCTTGCTTCGAAAATTATTTTGGGCCGAGGCCCTCCAGGGAATCCCTGACGAGCTGTTAAGCGGATCCATGGGCTCCGTAGGGCCTGTGGGAGGTTTTAAGGGCATCCCAAAGGCGAAAGAGTGAAAACGGCAGTTTTTTGGTGATTTTCCGTGGGTGTTAGCCCACGGATCGCTGGGGTGGCGCTGGCTCCGGAAATTATTTTGGGCCGAGCCCCTCGGGGGCATCCCTGACGAGCTGTTAAGCGGATCCATGGGCTCCGTGGGGCCAGTGGGAGGTTTTAAGGGCGTCCCAGAGGCGAAAGAGTGAAAACGGCAGTTTTTTGGCGATTTTCCGTGGGTGTTAGCCCACGGATCGCTGGGGTGGCGCTGGCTCCGAAAATTATTTTGGGCCGAGCCCCTCGGGGGCGTCCCTGACGAGCTGTTAAGTGGATCCATGGGCTCCGTGGGGCCTGTGGGAGGTTTTAAGGGCGTCCCAGAGGCGAAAGAGTGAAAACGGCAGTTTTTTGGCGATTTTCCGTGGTTGTTAGCCCACGGATCGCTGGGGTGGCGCTGGCTCCGGAAATTATTTTGGGCTGAGCCGCTCGGGGGCGTCCCTGACGAGCTGTTCAGCGGATCCACGGGCTCCGTGGGGCCTGTGCGAGGTTTTAAGGGCGTCCCAGAGGCGAAAGAGTGAAAATGGCAGTTTTTTGGCGATTTTCCGTGGGTGTTAGCCCACGGATCGCTGGGGGGGCGCTGGCTCCGGAAATTATTTTGGGCCGGGGCCCTCGGGGGCGTCCCTGACGAGCTGTTAAGCGGATCCATGTGCTCTGTGGGTCCGTTGGGATGTTTTTAGGGCGTCCCATAGGCGAAAGAGTGAAAACTTCAGTTTTTTGGCGATTTTCGGTGGGTGTTAGCCCACGGATCGCTGGGGTGGCGCTTGCTCCGAAAATTATTTTGGGCCGAGGCCCTCGTGGGAGTCCCTAACGAGCTGTTAAGCGGATCCATGGGCTCCGTGGGTCCGTTGGGATGTTTTTAGGGCGTCCCATAGGCGAAAGAGTGAAAACTGCAGTTTTTTGGCGATATTCGGTGGGTGTTAGCCCACGGATCACTGGGGTGGCGCTTGCTTCGGAAATTATTTTGGGCCGAGGCCCTCAGGGGCGTCCCTGACGAGCTTTTAAGCGGATCCACGGGCTCCGTGGGTCCGTTGGGATGTTTTTAGGGCGTCCCATAGGCGAAAGAGTGAAAACAGCAGTTTTTTGGCAATTTTCGGTGGGTGTTAGCCCACGGATCGCTGGGGTGGCGCTTGCTCCGGAAATTATTTTGGGCCGAGGCCCTCGGGGGCGTCCCTGACGAGCTGTTAAGCGGATCCACGGGCTCCGTGGGTCCGTGGGATGTTTTTAGGGAGTCCCATAGGCGAAAGAGTGAAAACTGCAGTTTTTTGGCGATTTTCGGTGGGTGTTAGCCCACGGATCGCTGGGGTGGCGCTTGCTCCGGAAATTATTTTGGGCCGAGGCCCTCGGGGGCGTCCCTGACGAGCTTTTAAGTGGATCCATGGGCTCCGTGGGTCCGTTGGGATGTTTTTAGGGCGTCCCATAGGCGAAAGAGTGAAAACTGCAGTTTTTTGGCGATTTTCGGTGGGTGTTAGCCCACGGATCGCTGGGGTGGCGCTTGCTCCGGAAATTATTTTGGGCCGAGGCCCTCGGGGGCGTCCCTGACGAGCTGTTAAGTGGATCCATGGGCTCCGTGGGTCCGTTGGGATGTTTTTAGGGCGTCCCATAGGCGAAAAGTTCAAAATTGCAGTTTTTTGGCGATTTTCGGTGGGTGTTAGCCCACGGATCGCTGGGGTGGCGCTTGCTCCAAAAATTATTTTGGGCCGAGTCCCTCGGGGGCGTCCCTGACGAGCCGTTAAGCGGATCCATGGGCTCTGTGGGTCCGTTGGGATGTTTTTAGGGCGTCCCAGGGGCGAAAGAGTGAAAACTGCAGTTTTTTGGCGATTTTCGGTGGGTGTTAGCCCACGGATCGCTGGGGTGGCGCTTGCTCCGAAAATTATTTTGGGCCGAGGCCCTCCGGGGCATCCCTGACGAGCTGTTAAGCGGATCCATGGGCTCCGTAGGGCTGTGGGAGGTTTTAAGGGCGTCCCAGAGGCGAAAGAGTGAAAACGGCAGTTTTTTGGCGATTTTCCGTGGGTGTTAGCCCACGGATCGCTGGGGTGGCGCTGGCTCCGGAAATTATTTTGGGCCAAACCCCTCGGGGGCATCCCTGATGAGCTGTTAAGCGGATCCATGGGCTCCGTGGGGCCTGTGGGAGGTTTTAAGGGCGTCCCAGAGGCGAAAGAGTGAAAATGGCAGTTTTTTGGCGATTTTCCGTGGGTGTTAGCCCACGGATCGCTGGGGTAGCACTGGCGCCGGAAATTATTTTGGGCCGAGCCCCTCGGGGGCGTCCCTGACGAGCTGTTAAGCGGATCCATGGGCTCCGTGGGGCCTGTGGGAGGTTTTAAGGGCGTCGCAGAGGCGAAAGAGTGAAAATGGCAGTTTTTTGGCGATTTTCCGTGGGTGTTAGCCCACGGATCGCTGGGGTGGCGCTGGCTCCGGAAATTATTTTGGGCCGAGCCCCTCGGGGGCGTCCCTGACGAGCTGTTAAGCGGATCCATGGGCTCCGTGGGGCCAGTGGGAGGTTTTAAGGGCATCCTAGAGGCGAAAGAGTGAAAACGGCAGTTTTTTGGCGATTTTCGGTGGGTGTTAGCCCACGGATCGCTGGGGTGGCGCTGGCTCCGGAAATTATTTTGGGCCGAGCCCCTCAGGGGCGTCCCTGACGAGCTGTTAAGTGGATCCATGGGCTCCGTGGGGCCTGTGGGAGGTTTTAAGGGCGTCCCAGAGGCGAAAGAGTGAAAACGGCAGTTTTTTGGCGATTTTCCGTGGTTGTTAGCCCACGGATCGCTGGGGTGGCGCTGGCTCCAGAAATTATTTTGGGATGAGCCCCTCGAGAGAGTCCCTGACGAGCTGTTAAGCGGATCCACGGGCTCCGTGGGGCCTGTGCGAGGTTTTAAGGGCATCCCAGAGGCGAAAGAGTGAAAATGGCAGTTTTTTGGCGATTTTCCGTGGGTGTTAGCCCACGGATCGCTGGGGTGGCGCTGGCTCCGGAAATTATTTTGGGCCGAGCCCCTCGGAGGCATCCCTGACGAGCTGTTAAGCGGATCCATGGGCTCCGTGGGGCCATTGGGAGTTTTTAAGGGCGTCCCAGAGGCGAAAGAGTGAAAACGGCAGTTTTTTGGCGATTTTCCGTGGGTGTTAGCCCACGGATCGCTGGGGTGGCGCTGGCTCCGGAAATTATTTTGGGCCGAGCCCCTCGGGGGCGTCCCTGACAAGCTGTTAAGCGGATCCACGGGCTCCGTGGGTCCGTTGGGATGTTTGTAGGGCGTCCCATAGGCGAAAGAGTGAAAACTGCAGTTTTTTGGCGATTTTCGGTGGGTATTAGCCCACGGATCGCTGGGGTGGCGCTTGCTCCGGAAATTATTTTGGGCCGAGGCTCTCGGGGGCGTCCCTTACGAGCTGTTAAGCGGATCCACGGGCTCCGTGGGTCCGTTGGCAAGTTTTTAGGGCATCCCATAGGCGAAAGAGTGAAAACTGCAGTTTTTTGGTGATTTTCGGTGGGTGTTAGCCCACGGATCGCTGGGGTGGCGCTTGCTCCAAAAATTATTTTGGGCCGAGGCCCTCGGGGGCATCCCTGACGAGCTTTTAACCAGATCCACGGGCTCCGTGGGTCCGTTGGGATGTTTTTAGTGCGTCCCATAGGCGAAAGAGTGAAAACTGCAGTTTTTTGGTAATTTTCGGTGGGTGTTAGCCCACGGATCGCTGGGGTGGCGCTTGCTCCGGAAATTATTTTGGGCCGAGGCCTCGGGGGCATCCCTGACGAGCTGTTAAGCGGATCCATGGGCTCCGTGGGTCCGTTGGGATGTTTTTAGGGCGTCCCATAGGCGAAAGAGTGAAAACTGTAGTTTTTTGGCGATTTTCGGTGGGTGTTAGCCCACGGATCGCTGGGGTGGCGCTTGCTCCGGAAATTATTTTGGGCCAAGGCCCTCGGGGGCGTCCCTGATGAGCTGTTAAGCGGATCCACGGGCTCCGTGGGTCCGTTGGCATGTTTTTAGGGTGTCCCATAGGCGAAAGAGTGAAAACTACAGTTTTTTGGCGATTTTCCGTGGGTGTTAGCCCACGGATCGCTGGGGTGGCGCTTGCTCCGGAAATTATTTTGGGCCGAGGCCCTCGGGGGCATCCCTGACGAGCTATTAAGCGGATCCATGGGCTCCGTGGGTCCGTTGGGATGTTTTTAGGGCGTCCCATAGGCGAAAGAGTGCAAAACTGCAGTTTTTTAGCGATTTTCGGTGGGTGTTAGCCCACGGATCGCTGGGGTGGCGCTTGCTCCGGAAATTATTTTGGGCCGAGGCCCTAGGGGGCGTCCCTGACGAGCTGTTAAGCAGATCCATGTGCTCCGTGGGTCCGTTGGGATGTTTTTAGGGCGTCCCATAGGCGAAAGAGTGAAAACTTCAGTTTTTTGGCGATTTTCGGTGGGTGTTAGCCCACGGATCGCTGGGGTGGCGCTTGCTCCGGAAATTATTTTGGGCCGAGGCCCTAGGGGGCCTCCCTGATGAGCTGTTAAGCAGATCCATGTGCTCCGTGGGTCCGTTGGGATGTTTTTAGGGCGTCCCATAGGCGAAAGAGTGAAAACTTCAGTTTTTTGGCGATTTTCGGTGGGTGTTAGCCCACGGATCGCTGGGGTGGCGCTTGCTCCGAAAATTATTTTGGGCCGAGGCCCTCGTGGGAGTCCCTAACGAGCTGTTCAGCGGATCCATGGGCTCCGTGGGTCCGTTGGGATGTTTTTAGGGCGTCCCATAGGCGAAAGAGTGAAAACTGCAGTTTTTTGGCGATATTCGGTGGGTGTTAGCCCACGGATCGCTGGGGTGGCGCTTGCTTCGGAAATTATTTTGGGCCGAGGCCCTCAGGGGCGTCCCTGACGAGCTTTTAAGCGGATCCACGGGCTCCGTGGGTCCGTTGGGATGTTTTTAGGGCGTCCCATAGGCGAAAGAGTGAAAACAGCAGTTTTTTGGCAATTTTCGGTGGGTGTTAGCCCACGGATCGCTGGGGTGGCGCTTGCTCCGGAAATTATTTTGGGCCGAGGCCCTCGGGGGCGTCCCTGACGAGCTGTTAAGTGGATCCACGGGCTCCGTGGGTCCGTGGGATGTTTTTAGGGAGTCCCATAGGCGAAAGAGTGAAAACTGCAGTTTTTTGGCGATTTTCGGTGGGTGTTAGCCCACGGATCGCTGGGGTGGCGCTTGCTCCGGAAATTATTTTGGGCCGAGGCCCTCGGGGGCGTCGCTGACGAGCTTTTAAGTGGATCCATGGGCTCCGTGGGTCCGTTGGGATGTTTTTAGGGCGTCCCATAGGCGAAAGAGTGCAAAATTGCAGTTTTTTGGCGATTTTCGGTGGGTGTTAGCCCACGGATCGATGGGGTGGCGCTTGCTCCAAAAATTATTTTGGGCCGAGGCCCTCGGGGGCATCCCTGACGAGCTGTTAGGCGGATCCATGGGCTCCGTGGGTCCGTTGGGATGTTTTTAGGGCGTCCCATAGGCGAAAGAGTGAAAACTGCAGTTTTTTGGCGATTTTTGGTGGGTGTTAGCCCACGGATCGCTGGGGTGGCGCTTGCTCCGGAAATTATTTTGGGCCGAGGCCCTCGGGGGCGTCCCTGAAGAGCTGTTAAGTGGATCCATGGGCTCCGTGGGTCCGTTGGGATGTTTTTAGGGCGTCCCATAGGCGAAAAGTTCAAAATTGCAGTTTTTTGGCGATTTTCGGTGGGTGTTAGCCCACGGATCGCTGGGGTGGCGCTTGCTCCAAAAATTATTTTGGGCCGAGTCCCTCGGGGGCGTCCCTGACGAGCCGTTAAGCGGATCCATGGGCTCTGTGGGTCCGTTGGGATGTTTTTAGGGCGTCCCAGAGGCGAAAGAGTGAAAACTGCAGTTTTTTGGCGATTTTCGGTGGGTGTTAGCCCACGGATCGCTGGGGTGGCGCTTGCTCCGGAAATTATTTTGGGCCGAGGCCTCGGGGGCATCCCTGACGAGCTGTTAAGCGGATCCATGGGCTCCGTGGGTCCGTTGGGATGTTTTTAGGGCGTCCCATAGGCGAAAGAGTGAAAACTGTAGTTTTTTGGCGATTTTCGGTGGGTGTTAGCCCACGGATCGCTGGGGTGGCGCTTGCTCCGGAAATTATTTTGGGCCAAGGCCCTCGGGGGCGTCCCTGATGAGCTGTTAAGCGGATCCACGGGCTCCGTGGGTCCGTTGGCATGTTTTTAGGGTGTCCCATAGGCGAAAGAGTGAAAACTACAGTTTTTTGGCGATTTTCCGTGGGTGTTAGCCCACGGATCGCTGGGGTGGCGCTTGCTCCGGAAATTATTTTGGGCCGAGGCCCTCGGGGGCATCCCTGACGAGCTATTAAGCGGATCCATGGGCTCCGTGGGTCCGTTGGGATGTTTTTAGGGCGTCCCATAGGCGAAAGAGTGCAAAACTGTAGTTTTTTAGCGATTTTCGGTGGGTGTTAGCCCACGGATCGCTGGGGTGGCGCTTGCTCCGGAAATTATTTTGGGCCGAGGCCCTAGGGGGCGTCCCTGACGAGCTGTTAAGCAGATCCATGTGCTCCGTGGGTCCGTTGGGATGTTTTTAGGGCGTCCCATAGGCGAAAGAGTGAAAACTTCAGTTTTTTGGCGATTTTCGGTGGGTGTTAGCCCACGGATCGCTGGGGTGGCGCTGGCTCCGGAAATTATTTTGGGCCGAGCCCCTCAGGGGCGTCCCTGATGAGCTGTTAAGTGGATCCATGGGCTCCGTGGGGCCTGTGGGAGGTTTTAAGGGCGTCCCAGAGGCGAAAGAGTGAAAACGGCAGTTTTTTGGCGATTTTCCGTGGTTGTTAGCCCACGGATCGCTGGGGTGGCGCTGGCTCCAGAAATTATTTTGGGATGAGCCCCTCGAGAGAGTCCCTGACGAGCTGTTAAGCGGATCCACGGGCTCCGTGGGGCCTGTGCGAGGTTTTAAGGGCATCCCAGAGGCGAAAGAGTGAAAATGGCAGTTTTTTGGCGATTTTCCGTGGGTGTTAGCCCACGGATCGCTGGGGTGGCGCTGGCTCCGGAAATTATTTTGGGCCGAACCCCTCGGGGGCGTCCCTGACAAGCTGTTAAGCGGATCCACGGGCTCCGTGGGTCCGTTGGGATGTTTTTAGGGCGTCCCATAGGCGAAAGAGTGAAAACTGCAGTTTTTTGGCGATTTTCGGTGGGTGTTAGCCCACGGATCGCTGGGGTGGCGCTTGCTCCGGAAATTATTTTGGGCCA
This sequence comes from Capsicum rhomboideum, assembly GCA_031232105.1. NCBI lineage: Eukaryota > Viridiplantae > Streptophyta > Magnoliopsida > Solanales > Solanaceae > Capsicum > Capsicum rhomboideum. The sequence continues at coordinate 703,278 of CP124714.1, forward strand.
AGGCCCTCGGGGGCGTCCCTGACGAGCTGTTAAGCGGATCCACGGGCTCCGTGGGTCCGTTGGCATGTTTTTAGGGCGTCCCATAGGCGAAAGAGTGAAAACTGCAGTTTTTTGGCGATTTTCGATGGGTGTTAGCCCACGGATCGCTGGGGTGGCGCTTGCTCCGGAAATTATTTTGGGCCTAGGCCCTCGGGGGCGTCCCTGACGAGCTGTTAACCGGATCCACCGGCTCCGTGGGTCCGTTGGGATGTTTTTAGGGCGTCCCATAGGCGAAAGAGTGAAAACTGCAGTTTTTTGGCAATTTTCCGTGGGTGTTAGCCCACGGATCGCTGGGGTGGCGCTTGCTCCGGAAATTATTTTGGGCCGAGGCCCTCGGGGGCGTCCCTGATGAGCTGTTAAGCGGATCCATGGGCTCCGTGGGTCCGTTGGGATGTTTTTAGGGCGTCCCATAGGCGAAAGAGTGAAAACTGCAGTTTTTTGGCGATTTTCGGTGGGTGTTAGCCCACGGATCGCTGGGGTGGCGCTTGCTTCGAAAATTATTTTGGGACGAGGCCCTCGGGGGCATCCCTGACGAGCTGTTAAGCGGATCCATGGGCTCCGTGGGTCCGTTGGGATGTTTTTAGGGCGTCCCATAGGCGAATGAGTGAAAACTTTAGTTTTTTTGCAATTTTCGGTGGGTGTTAGCCCACGGATCGCTGGGGTGGCGCTTGCTCCGAAAATTATTTTGGGTCGAGGCCCTCGGGGGCGTCCCTGACGAGTTGTTAAGCGGATCCACGGGCTCCGTGGGTCCGTTGGCATGTTTTTAGGGCGTCCCATAGGCGAAAGAGTGAAAACTGCAGTTTTCTGGCGATTTTCGGTGGGTGTTAGCCCACGGATCGCTGGGGTGGCGCTTGCTCCGGAAATTATTTTGGGCCGAGCCCCTCGGGGGCATCCCTGACGATCTGTTAAGTGGATCCATGGGCTCCGTGGGGCCAGTGGGAGGTTTTAAGGGCGTCCCAGAGGCGAAAGAGTGAAAACGGCAGTTTTTTGGCGATTTTCCGTGGGTGTTAGCCCATGGATCGCTGGGGTGGCGCTGGCTCCGGAAATTATTTTGGGCCGAGCCCCTCGGGGGCGTCCCTGACGAGCTGTTAAGTGGATCCATGGGCTCCGTGGGGCCTGTGGGAGGTTTTAAGGGCGTCCCAGAGGCGAAAGAGTGAAAACGGCAGTTTTTTGGCGATTTTCCGTGGTTGTTAGCCCACGGATCGCTGGGGTAGCGCTGGCTCCAGAAATTATTTTGGGTTGAGCCCCTCGAGGGCGTCCCTGACGAGCTGTTAAGCGGATCCACGGGCTCCGTGGGGCCTGTGCGAGGTTTTAAGGGCATCCCAGAGGCGAAAGAGTGAAAATGGCAGTTTTTTGGCGATTTTCCGTGGGTGTTAGCCCACGGATCGCTGGGGTGGCGCTGGCTCCGGAAATTATTTTGGGCCGAGCCCCTCAGAGGCATCCCTGACGAGCTGTTAAGCGGATCCATGGTCTCCGTGGGGCCATTGGGAGGTTTTAAGGGCGTCCCAGAGGCGAAAGAGTGAAAACGGCAGTTTTTTGGCGATTTTCCGTGGGTGTTAGCCCACGGATCGCTGGGGTGGCGCTGGCTCCGGAAATTATTTTGGGCCGAGCCCCTCGGGGGCGTCCCTGACGAGCTGTTAAGCGGATCCATGGGCTCCGTGGGGCCTATGCGAGGTTTTAAGGGCGTCCCAGAGGCGAAAGAGTGAAAACGACAGTTTTTTGGCGATTTTCCGTGGGTGTTAGCCCACGGATCGCTGGGGTGGCGCTGGCTCCGGAAATTATTTCTGGCCGAGCCCCTCGGGGGATTCCCTGACGAGCTGTTAAGCGGATCCATGGGCTCCGTGGGGCTCCGTGGGGCCTGTGGGTGTTAGCCCACGGATCGCTGGGGTGGTGCTTGCTCCGGAAATTATTTTGGGCCGAGGCCCTCGGGGGCGTCCCTGACGAGCTGTTAAGCGGATCCACGGGCTCCGTGGGTCCGTTGGGATGTTTTTAGGGCGTCCCATGGGCGAAAGAGTGAAAACTGCAGTTTTTTGGCGATTTTCCGTGGGTGTTAGCCCACGGATCGCTGGGGTGGCGCTTGCTCCGGAAATTATTTTGGGCCGAGGCCCTCGGGGGCGTCCCTGACGAGCTGTTAAGCGGATCCATGGGCTCCGTGGGTCCGTTGGGATGTTTTTAGGGCGTCCCATAGGCGAAAGAGTGAAAACTGCAGTTTTTTGGCGATTTTCGGTGGGTGTTAGCCCACGGATCGCTGGGGTGGCACTTGCTTCGGAAATTATTTTGGGACGAGGCCCTCGGGGGCATCCCTGACGAGCTGTTAAGCGGATCCATGGGCTCCGTGGGTCCGTTGGGATGTTTTTAGGGCGTCCCATAGGCGAAAGAGTGAAAACTTCAGTTTTTATGCGATTTTCGGTGGGTGTTAGCCCACGGATCGCTGGGGTGGCGCTTGCTCCGAAAATTATTTTCGGCCGAGGCCCTCGGGGGCGTCTCTGACGAGCTGTTAAGCGGATCCACGGGCTCCGTGGGTCCGTTGACATGTTTTTAGGGCGTCCCATAGGCGAAAGAGTGAAAACTGCAGTTTTTTGGCGTTTTTCGGTGGGTGTTAGCCCACGGATCGCTGGGGTGGCGCTTGCTCCGGAAATTATTTTGGGCCGAGGCCCTCGGGGGCATCCCTGACGAGCTGTTAACCGGATCCACGGGCTCCGTGGGTCCGTTGGGATGTTTTTAGGGCGTCCCATAGGCGAAAGAGTGAAAACTGCAGTTTTTTGGCGATTTTGGGTGGGTGTTAGCCCACGGATCGCTGGGGTGGCGCTTGCTCCGGAAATTATTTTAGGCCGAGGCCCTCGGGGGCATCCCTGACGAGCTGTTAAGTGGATCCATGGGCTCCGTGGGTCCGTTGGGATGTTTTTAGGGGGTCCCATAGGCGAAAGAGTGCAAAATTGCAGTTTTTTAGCAATTTTCGGTGGGTGTTAGCCCACGGATCGCTGGGGTGGCGCTTGCTCCGGAAATTATTTTGGGCCGAGGCCCTAGGGGGCGTCCCTGACGAGCTGTTAAGCGGATCCATGGGCTCCGTGGGTCCGTTGGGATGTTTTTAGGGCGTCCCATAGGCGAAAGAGTGAAAACTTCAGTTTTTTGGCGATTTTCGGTGGGTGTTAGCCCACGGATCGCTGGGGTGGCGCTTGCTCCGAAAATTATTTTTGGCCGAGGCCCTCGGGGGCATCCCTGACGAGCTGTTAAGCGGATCCATGGGCTCCGTGGGTCCGTTGGGATGTTTTTAGGGCGTCCCATAGGCGAAAGAGTGAAAACAGCAGTGTTTTGGCGATTTTCGGTGGGTGTTAGCCCACGGATCACTGGGGTGGCGCTTGCTCCGGAAATTATTTTGGGCCGAGCCCCTCGGGGGCATCCCTGACGAGCTGTTAAGCGGATCCATGGGCTCCGTGGGGCGAGTGGGAGGTTTTTAGGGTGTCCCAGAGGCGAAAGAGTGAAAACTGCAGTTTTTTGGCGATTTTCCGTGGGTGTTAGCCCACGGATCGCTGGGGTGGCGCTGGCTTCGGAAATTATTTTGGGCCGAGCCCCTCGGGGGCGTCCCTGACGAGCTGTTAAGTGGATCCATGGGCTCCATGGGGCCTGTGGGAGGTTTTAAGGGCGTCCCAGAGGCGAAAGAGTGAAAACGGCAGTTTTTTGGCGATTTTCCGTGGTTGTTAGCCCACGGATCGCTGGGGTGGCGCTGGCTCCAGAAATTATTTTGGGCTGAGCCCCTCGGGGGCGTCCCTGTCAAGATTTTAAGCGGATCCACGGGCTCCGTGGGGCCTGTGCGAGGTTTTAAGGGCATCCCAGAGGCGAAAGAGTGAAAATGGCAGTTTTTTGGCGATTTTCCGTGGGTGTTAGCCCACGGATCGCTGGGGTGGCGCTGGCTCCGAAAATTATTTTGGGCCGAGCCCCTCGGGGGCATCCCTGACGAGCTGTTAAGCGGATCCATGGGCTCCGTGGGGCCATTGGGAGGTTTTAAGGGCGTCCCAGAGGCGAAAGAGTGAAAACGGCAGTTTTTTGGCGATTTTCCGTGGGTGTTAGCCCACGGATCGCTGGGGTGGCACTGGCTCCGGAAATTATTTTGGGCCGAGCCCCTCGGGGGCGTCCCTGACAAGCTTTTAAGCGGATCCACGGGCTCCGTGGGTCCGTTGGGATGTTTTTAGGGCGTCCCATAGGCGAAAGAGTGAAAACTGCAGTTTTTTGGCGATTTTCGGTGGGTATTAGCCCACGGATCGCTGGGGTGGCGCTTGCTCCGGAAATTATTTTGGGCCGAGGCCCTCGGGGGCGTCCCTTATGAGCTGTTAAGCAGATCCACGGGCTCCGTGGGTCCGTTGGCAAGTTTTTAGGGCATCCCATAGGCGAAAGAGTGAAAACTGCAGTTTTTTGGCGATTTTCGGTGGGTGTTAGCCCACGGATCGCTGGGGTGGCGCTTGCTCCGGAAATTATTTTGGGCCGAGGCCCTCGGGGGCGTCCCTGACGAGCTGTTAACCGGATCCACGGGCTCCGTGGGTCCGTTGGGATGTTTTTAGTGCGTCCCATAGGCGAAAGAGTGAAAACTACAGTTTTTTGGCGATTTTCGGTGGGTGTCAGCCCACGGATCGCTGGGGTGGCGCTTGCTCCGGAAATTATTTTGGGCCGAGGCCCTCGGGGGCGTCCTTGACTAGCTGTTAAGCGGATCCACGGGCTCCGTGGGTCCGTTGGGATGTTTTTAGGGCGTCCCATAGGCGAAAGAGTGAAAACTGCAGTTTTTTGGCGATTTTCCGTGGGTGTTAGCCCACGGATCGCTGGGGTGGCGCTTGCTCCGGAAATTATTTTGGGTCGAGGCCCTCGGGGGCATCCCTGACGAGCTGTTAAGCGGATCCATGGGCTCCGTGGGTCCGTTGGGATGTTTTTAGGGCGTCCCATAGGCGAAAGAGTGAAAACTGCAGTTTTTTGGCGATTTTCGGTGGGTGTTAGCCCACGGATCACTGGGGTGGCACTTGCTTCGGAAATTATTTTGGGACGAGGCCCTCGGGGGCATCCCTGACGAGCTGTTAAGCGGATCCATGGGCTCCGTGGGTCCGTTGGGATGTTTTTAGGGCGTCCCATAGGCGAAAGAGTGAAAAATTCAGTTTTTATGCGATTTTCGGTGGGTGTTAGCCCACGGATCGCTGGGGTGGCGCTTGCTCCGAAAATTATTTTGGGCCGAGGCCCTCGGGGGCGTCTCTGACGAGCTGTTAAGCGGATCCACGGGCTCCGTGGGTCCGTTGGGATGTTTTTAGGGCGTCCCATAGGCGAAAGAGTGAAAACTTCAGTTTTTTGGCGATTTTCGGTGGGTGTTAGCCCACGGATCGCTGGGGTGGCGCTTGCTCCGAAAATTATTTTTGGCCGAGGCCCTCGGGGGCATCCCTGACGAGCTGTTAAGCGGATCCATGGGCTCCGTGGGTCCGTTGGGATGTTTTTAGGGCGTCCCATAGGCGAAAGAGTGAAAACAGCAGTGTTTTGGCGATTTTCGGTGGGTGTTAGCCCACGGATCACTGGGGTGGCGCTTGCTCCGGAAATTATTTTGGGCCGAGCCCCTCGGGGGCATCCCTGACGAGCTATTAAGCGGATCCATGGGCTCCGTGGGGCCAGTGGGAGGTTTTTAGGGCGTCCCAGAGGCGAAAGAGTGAAAACTGCAGTTTTTTGGCGATTTTCCGTGGGTGTTAGCCCACGGATCGCTGGGGTGGCGCTGGCTCCAGAAATTATTTTGGGCTGAGCCCCTCGAGGGCGTCCCTGACGAGCTGTTAAGCGGATCCACGGGCTCCGTGGGGCCTGTGCGAGGTTTTAAGGGCATCCCAGAGGCGAAAGAGTGAAAATGGCAGTTTTTTGGCGATTTTCCGTGGGTGTTAGCCCACGGATCGCTGGGGTGGCGCTGGCTCCGAAAATTATTTTGGGCCGAGCCCCTCGGGGGCATCCCTGACGAGCTGTTAAGTGGATCCATGGGCTCCGTGGGGCCATTGGGAGGTTTTAAGGGCATCCCAGAGGCGAAAGAGTGAAAACGGCAGTTTTTTGGCGATTTTCCGTGGGTGTTAGCCCACGGATCGCTGGGGTGGCACTGGCTCCGGAAATTATTTTGGGCCGAGCCCCTCGGGGGCGTCCCTGACAAGCTTTTAAACGGATCCACGGGCTCCGTGGGTCCGTTGGGATATTTTTAGGGCGTCCCATAGGCGAAAGAGTGAAAACTGCAGTTTTTTGGCGATTTTCGGTGGGTATTAGCCCACGGATCGCTGGGGTGGCGCTTGCTCCGGAAATTATTTTGGGCCGAGGCCCTCGGGGGCGTCCCTTACGAGCTGTTAAGCATATCCACGGGCTCCGTGGGTCCGTTGGCAAGTTTTTAGGGCATCCCATAGGCGAAAGAGTGAAAACTGCAGTTTTTTGGCGATTTTCGGTGGGTGTTAGCCCACGGATCGCTGGGGTGGCGCTTGCTCCGGAAATTATTTTGGGCCGAGGCCCTCGGGGGCGTCCCTGACGAGCTGTTAACCGGATCCACGGGCTCCGTGGGTCCGTTGGGATGTTTTTAGTGCGTCCCATAGGCGAAAGAGTGAAAACTACAGTTTTTTGGCGATTTTCGGTGGGTGTCAGCCCACGGATCGCTGGGGTGGCGCTTGCTCCGGAAATTATTTTGGGCCGAGGCCCTCGGGGGCGTCCTTGACTAGCTGTTAAGCGGATCCACGGGCTCCGTGGGTCCGTTGGGATGTTTTTAGGGCGTCCCATAGGCGAAAGAGTGAAAACTGCAGTTTTTTGGCGATTTTCCGTGGGTGTTAGCCCACGGATCGCTGGGGTGGCGCTTGCTCCGGAAATTATTTTGGGTCGAGGCCCTCGGGGGCATCCCTGACGAGCTGTTAAGCGGATCCATGGGCTCCGTGGGTCCGTTGGGATGTTTTTAGGGCGTCCCATAGGCGAAAGAGTGAAAACTGCAGTTTTTTGGCGATTTTCGGTGGGTGTTAGCCCACGGATCACTGGGGTGGCACTTGCTTCGGAAATTATTTTGGGAAGAGGCCCTCGGGGGCATCCCTGACGAGCTGTTAAGCGGATCCATGGGCTCCGTGGGTCCGTTGGGATGTTTTTAGGGCGTCCCATAGGCGAAAGAGTGAAAACTTCAGTTTTTTGGCGATTTTCGGTGGGTGTTAGCCCACGGATCGCTGGGGTGGCGCTTGCTCCGAAAATTATTTTGGGCCGAGGCCCTCGGGGGCGTCTCTGACGAGCTGTTAAGCGGATCCACGGGCTCCGTGGGTCCGTTGGGATGTTTTTAGGGCGTCCCATAGGCGAAAGAGTGAAAACTTCAGTTTTTTGGCGATTTTCGGTGGGTGTTAGCCCACGGATCGCTGGGGTGGCGCTTGCTCCGAAAATTATTTTTGGCCGAGGCCCTCGGGGGCATCCCTGACGAGCTGTTAAGCGGATCCATGGGCTCCGTGGGTCCGTTGGGATGTTTTTAGGGCGTCCCATAGGCGAAAGAGTGAAAACAGCAGTGTTTTGGCGATTTTCGGTGGGTGTTAGCCCACGGATCACTGGGGTGGCGCTTGCTCCGGAAATTATTTTGGGCCGAGCCCCTCGGGGGCATCCCTGACGAGCTGTTAAGCGGATCCATGGGCTCCGTGGGGCCAGTGGGAGGTTTTTAGGGCGTCCCAGAGGCGAAAGAGTGAAAACTGCAGTTTTTTGGCGATTTTCCGTGGGTGTTAGCCCACGGATCGCTGGGGTGGCGCTGGCTCCAGAAATTATTTTGGGCTGAGCCCCTCGAGGGCGTCCCTGACGAGCTGTTAAGCGGATCCACGGGCTCCGTGGGGCCTGTGCGAGGTTTTAAGGGCATCCCAGAGGCGAAAGAGTGAAAATGGCAGTTTTTTGGCGATTTTCCGTGGGTGTTAGCCCACGGATCGCTGGGGTGGCGCTGGCTCCGAAAATTATTTTAGGCCGAGCCCCTCGGGGGCATCCCTGACGAGCTGTTAAGCGGATCCATGGGCTCCGTGGGGCCATTGGGAGGTTTTAAGGGCGTCCCAGAGGCGAAAGAGTGAAAACGGCAGTTTTTTGGCGATTTTCCGTGGGTGTTAGCCCACGGATCGCTGGGGTGGCACTGGCTCCGGAAATTATTTTGGGCCGAGCCCCTCGGGGGCGTCCCTGACAAGCTTTTAAGCGGATCCACGGGGTCCGTGGGTCCGTTGGGATGTTTTTAGGGCGTCCCATAGGCGAAAGAGTGAAAACTGCAGTTTTTTGGCGATTTTCGGTGGGTATTAGCCCACGGATCGCTGGGGTGGCGCTTGCTCCGGAAATTATTTTGGGCCGAGGCCCTCGGGGGCGTCCCTTACGAGCTGTTAAGCAGATCCACGGGCTCCGTGGGTCCGTTGGCAAGTTTTTAGGGCATCCCATAGGCGAAAGAGTGAAAACTGCAGTTTTTTGGCGATTTTCGGTGGGTGTTAGCCCACGGATCGCTGGGGTGGCGCTTGCTCCGGAAATTATTTTGGGCCGAGGCCCTCGGGGGCATCCCTGACGAGCTGTTAACCGGATCCACGGGCTCCGTGGGTCCGTTGGGATGTTTTTAGTGCGTCCCATAGGCGAAAGAGTGAAAACTACAGTTTTTTGGCGATTTTCGGTGGGTGTCAGCCCACGGATCGCTGGGGTGGCGCTTGCTCCGGAAATTATTTTGGGCCGAGGCCCTCGAGGGCGTCCTTGACTAGCTGTTAAGCGGATCCACGGGCTCCGTGGGTCCGTTGGGATGTTTTTAGGGCGTCCCATAGGCGAAAGAGTGAAAACTGCAGTTTATTGGCGATTTTCCGTGGGTGTTAGCCCACGGATCGCTGGGGTGGCGCTTGCTCCGGAAATTATTTTGGGCCGAGGCCCTCGGGGGCATCCCTGACGAGCTGTTAAGCGGATCCATGGGCTCCGTGGGTCCGTTGGGATGTTTTTAGGGCGTCCCATAGGCGAAAGAGTGAAAACTGCAGTTTTTTGGCGATTTTCGGTGGGTGTTAGCCCACGGATCGCTGGGGTGGCACTTGCTTCGGAAATTATTTTGGGATGAGGCCCTCGGGGGCATCCCTGACGAGCTGTTAAGCGGATCCATGGGCTCCGTGGGTCCGTTGGGATGTTTTTAGGGCGTCCCATAGGCGAAAGAGTGAAAACTTCAGTTTTTATGCGATTTTCGGTGGGTGTTAGCCCACGGATCGCTGGGGTGGCGCTTGCTCCGAAAATTATTTTGGGCCGAGGCCCTCGGGGGCGTCTCTGACGAGCTGTTAAGCGGATCCACGGGCTCCGTGGGTCCGTTGGGATGTTTTTAGTGCGTCCCATAGGCGAAAGAGTGAAAACTGCAGTTTTTTGGCGATTTTCGGTGGGTGTTAGCCCACGGATCGCTGGGGTGGCGCTTGCTCCGGAAATTATTTTCGGCCGAGGCCCTCGAGGGCGTCCCTGACGAGCTGTTAAGCGGATCCATGGGCTCCGTGGGTCCGTTGGGATGTTTTTAGGGCGTCCCATAGGTGAAAGAGTGAAAACTGCAGTTTTTTGGCGATTTTCGGTGGGTGTTAGCCCACGGATCGCTGGGGTGGCGCTTGCTCCGGAAATTATTTTGGGCCGAGGCCCTCGGGGGCGTCCCTGACGAGCTGTTAAGCGGATCCACGGGCTCCGTGGGTCCGTTGGGATGTTTTTAGGGCGTCCCATAGGCGAAAGAGTGAAAACTTCAGTTTTTTGGCGATTTTGGGTGGGTGTTAGCCCACGGATCGCTGGGGTGGCGCTTGCTCCGGAAATTATTTTGGGCCGAGGCCCTCGGGGGCGTCCCTGACGAGCTGTTAAGTGGATCCATGGGCTCCGTGGGTCCGTTGGGATGTTTTTAGGGGGTCCCATAGGCGAAAGAGTGCAAAATTGCAGTTTTTTAGCAATTTTCGGTGGGTGTTAGCCCACGGATCGCTGGGGTGGCGCTTGCTCCGGAAATTATTTTGGGCCGAGGCCCTAGGGGGCGTCCCTGACGAGCTGTTAAGCGGATCCATGGGCTCCGTGGGTCCGTTGGGATGTTTTTAGGGCGTCCCATAGGCGAAAGAGTGAAAACTTCAGTTTTTTGGCAATTTTCGGTGGGTGTTAGCCCACGGATCGCTGGGGTGGCGCTTGCTCCGGAAATTATTTTGGGCCGAGGCCCTCGGGGGCGTCCCTGACGAGCTGTTAAGCGGATCCATGGGCTCCGTGGGTCCGTTGGGATGTTTTTAGGGCGTCCCATAGGCGAAAGAGTGAAAACTGCAGTTTTTTGGCGATTTTCGGTGGGTGTTAGCCCACGGATCGCTGGGGTGGCGCTTGCTCCAGAAATTATTTTGGGCCGAGGACCTCGGGGGCGTCCCTGACTAGCTGTTAAGCGGATCCACGGGCTCCGTGGGTCCGTTGGGATGTTTTTAGGGCGTCCCATAGGCGAAAGAGTGAAAACTGCAGTTTTTTGGCGATTTTCCGTGGGTGTTAGCCCACGGATCGCTGGGGTGGCGCTTGCTCCGGAAATTATTTTGGTCCGACACCCTCGGGGGCGTCCCTGACGAGCTGTTAAGCGGATCCATGGGCTCTGTGGGTCCGTTGGGATGTTTTTAGGGCGTCCCATAGGCGAAAGAGTGAAAACTGCAGTTTTTTGGCAATTTTCGGTGGGTGTTAGCCCACGGATCGCTGGGGTGGCACTTGCTTCGGAAATTATTTTGGGACGAGGCCCTCGGGGGCATCCCTGACGAGCTGTTAAGCGGATCCATGGGCTCCGTGGGTCCGTTGGGATGTTTTTAGGGCGTCCCATAGGCGAAAGAGTGAAAACTTCAGTTTTTATGCGATTTTCGGTGGGTGTTAGCCCACGGATCGCTGGGGTGGCGCTTGCTCCGAAAATTATTTTGGGCCGAGGCCCTCGGGGGCATCTCTGACGAGCTGTTAAGCGGATCCACGGGCTCCGTGGGTCCGTTGGGATGTTTTTAGTGCGTCCCATAGGCGAAAGAGTGAAAACTGCAGTTTTTTGGCGATTTTCGGTGGGTGTTAGCCCACGGATCGCTGGGGTGGCGCTTGATCCGGAAATTATTTTGGGCCGAGGCCCTCGGGGGCGTCCCTGACGAGCTGTTAAGCGGATCCATGGGCTCCGTGGGTCCGTTGGGATGTTTTTAGGGCGTCCCATAGGCGAAAGAGTGAAAACTGCAGTTTTTTGGCGATTTTCCGTGGGTGTTAGCCCACGGATCGCTGGGGTGGCGCTTGCTCCGGAAATTATTTTGGGCCGAGGCCCTCGGGGGCGTCCCTGACGAGCTGTTAAGCGGATCCATGGGCTCCGTGGGTCCGTTGGGATGTTTTTAGGGCATCCCATAGGCGAAAGAGTGAAAACTGCAGTTTTTTGGCGATTTTCGGTGGGTGTTAGCCCACGGATCGCTGGGGTGGCACTTGCTTCGGAAATTATTTTGGGCCGAGGCCCTCGGGGGCGTCTCTGACGAGCTGTTAAGCGGATCCACGGGCTCCGTGGGTCCGTTGGCATGTTTTTAGGGCGTCCCATAGGCGAAAGAGTGAAAACTGCAGTTTTTTGGCGATTTTCGGTGGGTGTTAGCCCACGGATCGCTGGGGTGGCGCTTGCTCCGGAAATTATTTTTGGCCGAGGCCCTCGGGGGCGTCCCTGACGAGCTGTTAACCGGATCCACGGGCTCCGTGGGTCCGTTGGGATGTTTTTAGGGCGTCCCATAGGCGAAAGAGTGAAAACTGCAGTTTTTTGGCGATTTTCGGTGGGTGTTAGCCCACGGATCGCTGGGGTGGCGCTTGCTCCGGAAATTATTTTGGGCCGAGGCCCTCGGGGGCGTCCCTGACGAGCTGTTAAGAGGATCCACGGGCTCCGTGGGTCCGTTGGGATGTTTTTAGGGCGTCCCATAGGCGAAAGAGTGAAAACTGCAGTTTTTTGGCGATTTTCGGTGGGTGTTAGCCCACGGATCGCTGGGGTGGCGCTTGCTCCAGAAATTATTTTGGGCCGAGGCCCTCGGGGGCGTCCCTGACGAGCTGTTAAGAGGATCCACGGGCTCCGTGGGTCCGTTGGGATGTTTTTAGGGCGTCCCATAGGCGAAAGAGTGAAAACTGCAGTTTTTTGGCGATTTTCGGTGGGTGTTAGCCCACGGATCGCTGAGGTGGCGCTTGCTCCGGAAATTATTTTGGGCCGAGGCCCTCGGGGGCATCCCTGACGAGCTGTTAAGCGGATCCATGGGCTCCGTGGGTCCGTTGGGATGTTTTTAGGGCGTCCCATAGGCGAAAGAGTGAAAACTGCAGTTTTTTGGCAATTTTCGGTGGGTGTTAGCCCACGGATTGCTGGGGTGGCGCTTGCTCCGAAAATTATTTTGGGCCGAGGCCCTCGGGGGCATCCCTGACGAGCTGTTAAGCGGATCCATGGGCTCCGTGGGTCCGTTGGCATGTTTTTAGGGCGTCCCATAGGCGAAAGAGTGAAAACTGCAGTTTTTTGGCGATTTTCGGTGGGTGTTAGCCCACGGATCGCTGGGGTGGCGCTTGCTCCGTAAATTATTTTGGGCCGAGGCCCTCGAGGGCATCCCTGACAAGCTGTTAACCGGATCCACGGGCTCCGTGGGTCCGTTGGGATGTTTTTAGGGTGTCCCATAGGCGAAAGAGTGAAAACTGCAATTTTTTGGCGATTTTCGGTGGGTGTTAGCCCACGGATCGCTGGGGTGGCGCTTGCTCCCGAAATTATTTTGGGCCGAGGCCCTCGGGGGCGTCCCTGACGAGCTGTTAAGTGGATCCATGGGCTCCGTGGGTCCGTTGGGATGTTTTTAGGGCGTCCCATAGGCGAAAGAGTGAAAACTGCAGTTTTTTTTCGATTTTCGGTGGGTGTTAGCCCACGGATCGCTGGGGTGGCACTTGCTTCGGAAATTATTTTGGGACGGGGCCCTCGGGGGCGTCCCTGACGAGCTGTTAAGCGGATCCATGGGCTCCGTGGGTCCGTTGGGATGTTTTTAGGGCGTCCCATAGGCGAAAGAGTGAAAACTGCAGTTTTTTGGCGATTTTCGGTGGGTATTAGCCCACGGATCGCTGGGGTGGCGCTTGCTCCGGAAATTATTTTGGGCCGAGGCCCTCGGGGGCGTCCCTGACGAGCTGTTAAGCGGATCCACGGGCTCCGTGGGTCCGTTGGGATGTTTTTAGGGCGTCCCATAGGCGAAAGAGTGAAAACTGCAGTTTTTTGGCAATTTTCGGTGGGTGTTAGCCCACGAATCGCTGGGGTGGCGCTTACTCCGGAAATTATTTGGGGCCGAGGCCCTCGGGGGCGTCCCTGATGAGCTGTTAAGCGGATCCATGGGCTCTGTGGGTCCGTTGGGATGTTTTTAGGTCGTCCCATAGGCGAAAGAGTGAAAACTGCAGTTTTTTGGCGATTTTCGGTGGGTGTTAGCCCACGGATCGCTGGGGTGGCGCTTGCTCCGGAAATTATTTTGGGCTGAGGCCCTCGGGGGCGTCCCTGACGAGCTGTTAAGCGGATCCATGGGATCCGTGGGTCCGTTGGCATGTTTTTAGGGCGTCCCATAGGCGAAAGAGTGAAAACTGCAGTTTTTTGGCGATTTTCGGTGGGTGTTAGCCCACGGATCGCTGGGGTGGCGCTTGCTCCCAAAATTATTTTGGACCGAGGCCCTCGGGGGCGTCCCTGACGAGCTGTTAAGCGGATCCATGGGCTCCGTGGGTCCGTTGGGATGTTTTTAGGGCGTCCCATAGGCGAAAGAGTGAAAACTGCAGTTTTTTTTCGATTTTCGGTGGGTGTTAGCCCACGGATCGCTGGGGTGGCGCTTGCTTCGGAAATTATTTTGGGACGGGGCCCTCGGGGGCGTCCTTGACGAGCTGTTAAGCGGATCCATGGGCTCCGTGGGTCCGTTGGGATGTTTTTAGGGCGTCCCATAGGTGAAAGAGTGAAAACTGCAGTTTTTTGGCGATTTTCGATGGGTGTTAGCCCACGGATCGCTGGGGTGGCGCTTGCTCCGAAAATTTTTTTGGTCCGAGGCCCTCGGGGGCATCCCTGACGATCTGTTAAGTGGATCCATGGGCTCCGTGGGTCCGTTAGGATGTTTTTAGGGCGTCCCATAGGCGAAAGAGTGAAAACTGTAGTTTTTTGGCGATTTTCGGTGGGTGTTAGCCCACGGATCGCTGGAGTGGCGCTTGCTCCAAAAATTTTTTTGGTTCGAGGCCCTCGGGGGCGTCCCTGACGAGCTGTTAAGCGGATCCATGGGCTCCGTGGGTCCGTTGGGATGTTTTTAGGGCGTCCCATAGGCGAAAGAGTGAAAACTGTAGTTTTTTGGCGATTTTCGGTGGGTGTTAGCCCACGGATCGCTGGGGTGGCGCTTGCTCCGAAAATTTTTTTGGTCCGAGGCCCTCGGGGGCGTCCCTGACGAGCTGTTAAGCGGATCCATGGGCTCCGTGGGGCCGTTGGGATGTTTTTAGGGCGTCCCATAGGCGAAAGAGTGAAAACTTCAGTTTTTTGGCGATTTTCGGTGGGTGTTAGCCCACGGATCGCTGGGGTGGCGCTTGCTCCGAAAATTATTTTGGGCCGAGGCCCTCGGGGGCGTCCTTGACGAGCTGTTAAGCGGATCCATGGGCTCCGTGGGTCCGTTGGGATGTTTTTAGGGCGTCCCATAGGCGAAAGAGTGAAAACTGCAGTTTTTTGGCAATTTTCGGTGGGTGTTAGCCCACGGATCGCTGGGGTGGCGCTTGCTCCAAAAATTATTTTGGGCCGAGGCCCTCGGGGGCGTCCCTGACGAGCCGTTAAGCGGATCCATGGGCTCCGTGGGTCCGTTGGGATGTTTTTAGGGCGTCCCATAGGCGAAAGAGTGAAAACTGCAGTTTTTTGGCGATTTTCGGTGGGTGTTAGCCCACGGATCGCTGGGGTGGCGCTTGCTTCGAAAATTATTTTGGGCCGAGGCCCTCCGAGGCGTCCCTGACGAGCTGTTAAGCGGATCCATGGGCTCTGTAGGGCCTGTGCGAGGTTTTAATGGGTGTCCCAGAGGCGAAAGAGTGAAAACGGCAGTTTTTTGGCGATTTTCCGTGGGTGTTAGCCCACGGATCGCTGGGGTGGCGCTGGCCCCGGAAATTATTTTGGGCCGAGCCCCTCGGGGGCATCCCTGACGAGCTGTTAAGCGGATCCATGGGCTCCGTGGAGCCTGTGGGAGGTTTTAAGGGCGTCCCAGAGGCGAAAGAGTGAAAACGGCAGTTTTTTGGCAATTTTCCGTGGGTGTTAGCCCACGGATCGCTGGGGTGGCGCTGGCTCCGGAAATTATTTTGGGCCGAGCCCCTCGGGGGCGTCCCTGACGAGCTGTTAAGCGGATCCATGGGCTCCGTGGGGCCTGTGGGAGGTTTTAAGGGCGTCCCAGACGTGAAAGAGTGAAAACGGCAGTTTTTTGGCGATTTTCCGTGGGTGTTAGCCCACGGATCGCTGGGGTGGCGCTGGCTCCGGAAATTATTTTGGGCCGAGCCCCTCGGGGGAGTCCCTGACGAGCTGTTAAGTGGATCCATGGGCTCCGTGGGGCCTGTGGGAGGTTTTAAGGGTATCCCAGAGGCGAAAGAGTGAAAACGGCAGTTTTTTGGCAATTTTCCGTAGGTGTTAGCCCACGGATCGCTGGGGTGGCGCTGGCTCCGGAAATTATTTTGGGCCGAGCCCCTCGGGGGCGTCCCTGACGAGCTTTTAAGCGGATCCATGGGCTCCGTGGGGCCTGTGCGAGGTTTTAAGGGCGTCCCAGAGGCGAAAGAGTGAAAACGGTAGTTTTTTGGCGATTTTCCGTGGGTGTTAGCCCACGGATCGCTGGGGTGGCGCTGGCTCCGGAAATTATTTTGGGCCAAGCCCCTCGGGGGCGTCCCTGACGAGCTGTTAAGCAGATCCATGGGCTCCGTGGGGCCTGTGGGAGGTTTTAAGGGCGTCCCAGACGTGAAAGAGTGAAAACGGCAGTTTTTTGGCGATTTTCCGTGGGTGTTAGCCCACGGATCGCTGGGGTGGCGCTGGCTCCGGAAATTATTTTGGGCCGAGCCCCTCGGGAGCGTCCCTGACGAGCTGTTAAGTGGATCCATGGGCTCCGTGGGGCCTGTGGGAGGTTTTAAGGGTGTCCCAGAGGCGAAAGAGTGAAAACGGCAGTTTTTTGGCAATTTTCCGTAGGTGTTAGCCCACGGATCGCTGGGGTGGCACTGGCTCCGGAAATTATTTTGGGCCGAGCCCCTCGGGGGCATCCCTGACGAGCTGTTAAGCGGATCCATGGGCTCCGTGGGGCCTGTGGGAGGTTTTAAGGGCGTCCCAGAGGCGAAAGAGTGAAAACGGCAGTTTTTTGGCGATTTTCCGTGGGTGTTAGCCCACGGATCGCTGGGGTGGCGCTGGCTCCGGAAATTATTTTGGGCCGAGCCCCTCGGGGGCGTCGCTGACGAGCTGTTAAGCGGATCCATGGGCTCCGTGGGGCCTGTGCGAGGTTTTAAGGGCGTCCCAGAGGTGAGAGAGTGAAAACGACAGTTTTTTGGCGATTTTCCGTGGGTGTTAGCCCACGGATCGCTGGGGTGGCGCTGGCTCCGGAAATTATTTTGGGCCAAGCCCCTCGGGGGCGTCCCTGACGAGCTGTTAAGCGGATCCATGGGCTCCGTGGGGCCTGTGGGAGGTTTTAAGGGCGTCCCAGAGGTGAAAGAGTGAAAACGGCAGTTTTTTGGCGATTTTCCGTGGGTGTTAGCCCACGGATCGCTGGGGTGGCGCTGGCTCCGGAAATTATTTTGGGCCGAGCCCCTCGGGGGCGTCCCTGACGAGCTGTTAAGTGGATCCATGGGCTCCGTGGGGCCTGTGGGAGGTTTTAAGGGTGTCCCAGAGGCGAAAGAGTGAAAACGGTAGTTTTTTGGCAATTTTCCGTAGGTGTTAGCCCACGGATCGCTGGGGTGGCACTGGCTCCGGAAATTATTTTGGGCCGAGCCCCTCGGGGGCATCCCTGACGAGCTGTTAAGCGGATCCATGGGCTCCGTGGGGCCTGTGGGAGGTTTTAAGGGCGTCCCAGTGGCGAAAGAGTGAAAACGGCAGTTTTTTGGCGATTTTCCGTGGGTGTTAGCCCACGGATCGCTGGGGTGGCGCTGGCTCCGGAAATTATTTTGGGCCGAGCCCTCGGGGGCGTCGCTGACGAGCTGTTAAGCGGATCCATGGGCTCCGTGGGGCCTGTGCGAGGTTTTAAGGGCGTCCCAGAGGTGAAAGAGTGAAAACGGCAGTTTTTTGGCGATTTTCCGTGGGTGTTAGCCCAAGGATCGCTGGGGTGGCGCTGGCTCCGAAAATTATTTTGGCCCGAGCCCCTCGGGGGCGTCCCTGACGAGCTGTTAAGCGGATCCATGGGCTCCGTGGGGCCAGTGGGAGGTTTTATGGGCGTCCCAGAGGCGAAAGAGTGAAAACGGCAGTTTTTTGGCGATTTTCCGTGGGTGTTAGCCCACGGATCGCTGGGGTGGCGCTGGCTCCGGAAATTATTTTGGTTCGAGCCCCTCGGTGGCATCCCTGACGAGCTTTTAAGTGGATCCATGGGCTCCGTGGGGCCTGTGGGAGGTTTTAAGGGTGTCCCAGAGGCGAAAGAGTGAAAACGGCAGTTTTTTGGCGATTTTCCATAGGTGTTAGCCCACGGATCGCTGGGGTGGCGCTGGCTCCGGAAATTATTTTAGGCCGAGCCCCTCGGGGGCATCCCTGACGAGCTGTTAAGCGGATCCATGGGCTCCGTGGGGCCTGTGGGAGGTTTTAAGGGCGTCCCAGAGGCGAAAGAGTGAAAACGGCAGTTTTTTGGCGATTTTCCGTGGTTGTTAGCCCACGGATCGCTGGGGTGGCGCTGGCTCCGGAAATTATTTTGGGCCGAGCCCCTCGGGGGCGTCCCTGACGAGCTGTTAAGTGGATCCATGGGCTCCGTGGGGCCTGTGGGAGGTTTTAAGGGCGTACCAGAGGCGAAAGAGTGAAAACGGCAGTTTTTTGGCGATTTTCCGTGGTTGTTAGTCCACGGATCGCTGGGGTGGCGCTGGCTCCGAAAATTATTTTGGGCTGAGCCCCTCAGGGGCGTCCCTGACGAGATGTTAAGCGGATCCACGGGCTCCGTGGGGCCTGTGCGAGGTTTTAAGGGCGTCCCAGAGGCGAAAGAGTGAAAATGGCAGTTTTTTGGCGATTTTTCGTGGGTGTTAGCCCACGGATCGCTGGGGTGGCGCTGGCTCCAGAAATTATTTTGGGCCGAGCCCCTCGGGGGCATCCCTGACGAGCTGTTAAGCGGATCCATGGGCTCCGTGGGGCCAGTGGGAGGTTTTAAGGGCGTCCCAGAGGCGAAAGAGTGAAAACGGCAGTTTTTTGGCGATTTTCCGTGGGTGTTAGCCCACGGATCGCTGGGGTGGCGCTGGCTCTGGAAATTATTTTGGGCCGAGCCCCTCGAGGGCGTCCCTGACAAGCTTTTAAGTGGATCCATGGGCTCCGTGGGTCCGTTGGGATGTTTTTAGGGCGTCCCATAGGCGAAAGAGTGAAAACTGCAGTTTTTTGGCGATTTTCGGTGGGTATTAGCCCACGGATCGCTGGGGTGGCGCTTGCTCCGGAAATTATTTTGGGCCGAGGCCCTCGGGGGCGTCCCTGATGAGCTATTAAGCGGATCCACGGGCTCCGTGGGTTCGTTGGCAAGTTTTTAGGGCGTCCCATAGGCGAAAGAGTGAAAACTGCAGTTTTTTGGCGATTTTTGGTGGGTGTTAGCCCACGGATCGCTGGGGTGGCGCTTGCTCCGAAAATTATTTTGGGTCGAGGCCCTCGGGGGCGTACCTGACGAGCTGTTAACCGGATCCACGGGCTCCGTGGGTCCGTTGGGATGTTTTTAGGGCGTCCCATAGGCGAAAGAGTGAAAACTGCACTTTTTTGGCGATTTTCCGTGGGTGTTAGCCCACGGATCGCTGGGGTGGCGCTTGCTCCGGAAATTATTTTGGGATGAGGCCCTCGGGGGCGTCCCTGACGAGCTGTTAAGCGGATCTATGGGCTCCGTGGGTCCGTTGGGATGTTTTTAGGGCGTCCCATAGGCGAAAGAGTGAAAACTGCAGTTTTTTGGCAATTTTCGGTGGGTGTTAGCCCACGGATCGCTGGGGTGGCGCTTGCTCCGGAAATTATTTTGGGCCGAGGCCCTCGGAGGTGTCCCTGACGAGCTGTTAAGCGGATCCACGGGATCCGTGGGTCCGTTGGCATGTTTTTAGGGCGTCCCATAGGCGAAAGAGTGAAAACTGCAGTTTTTTGGCGATTTTCGATGGGTGTTAGCCCACGGATCGCTGGGGTGGCGCTTGCTCCGGAAATTATTTTGGGCCGAGGCCCTCGGGGGCGTCCCTGACGAGCTGTTAACCGGATCCACGGGCTCCGTGGGTCCGTTGGGATGTTTTTAGGGCGTCCCATAGGCGCAAGAGTGAAAACTGCAGTTTTTGGCGATTTTCGGTGGGTGTTAGCCCACGGATCGCTGGGGTGGCGCTTGCTTCGGAAATTATTTTGGGACGAGGCCCTCGGGGGGGCCCCTGATGAGCTGTTAAGCGGATCCATGGGCTCCGTGGGTCCGTTGGGATGTTTTTAGGGCGTCCCATAGGCGAAAGAGTGAAAACTGCAGTTTTTTGGCGATTTTCGGTGGGTGTTAGCCCACGGATCGCTGGGGTGGCGCTTGCTCCGGAAATTATTTTGGGCCGAGTCCCTCGGGGGCATGCCTGACGAGCTGTTAAGCGGATCCATGGGCTCCGTGGGTCCGTTGGGATGTTTTTAGGGCGTCCCATAGGCGAAAGAGTGCAAAATTGCAGTTTTTTAGCGATTTTCGGTGGGTGTTAGCCCACGGATCGTTGGGGTGGCGCTTGCTCCGGAAATTATTTTGGGCCGAGGCCCTAGGGGGCGTCCCTGACGAGCTGTTAAGCGGATCCATGGGCTCCGTGGGTCCGTTGGGATGTTTTTAGGGCATCCCATAGGCGAAAGAGTGAAAACTTCAGTTTTTTGGCGATTTTCGGTGGTTGTTAGCCCACGGATCGCTGGGGTGGCGCTTGCTCCGAAAATTATTTTGGGCCGAGGCCCTCGGGGGCGTCCCTGACGAGCTGTTAAGCGGATCCACAGGCTCCGTGGGTTCGTTGGCAAGTTTTTAGGGCGTCCCATAGGCGAAAGAGTGAAAACTGCAGTTTTTTGGCGATTTTCGGTGGGTGTTAGCCCACGGATCGCTGGGGTGGCGCTTGCTCCGGAAATTATTTTGGGACGAGGCCCTCGGGGGCGTCCCTGACGAGCTGTTAAGCGGATCCATGGGCTCTGTGGGTCCGTTGGGATGTTTTTAGGGCGTCCCATAGGCGAAAGAGTGAAAACTGCAGTTTTTTGGCGATTTTCGGTGGGTGTTAGCCCACGGATCGCTGGGGTGGCGCTTGCTCCGGAAATTATTTTGGGCCGAGGCCCTCGGAGGTGTCCCTGACGAGCTGTTAAGCGGATCCACGGGATCCGCGGGTCCGTTGGCATGTTTTTAGGGCGTCCCATAGGCGAAAGAGTGAAAACTGCAGTTTTTTGGCAATTTTCGATGGGTGTTAGCCCACGGATCGCTGGGGTGGCGCTTGCTCCGGAAATTATTTTGGGCCGAGGCCCTCGGGGGCGTCCCTGACGAGCTGTTAACCGGATCCACGGGCTCCGTGGGTCCGTTGGGATGTTTTTAGGGCGTCCCATAGGCGAAAGAGTGAAAACTGTAGTTTTTTGGCGATTTTCGGTGGGTGTTAGCCCACGGATCGCTGTGGTGGCGCTTGCTTCGGAAATTATTTTGGGACGAGGCCCTCGGGGGGGCCCCTGATGAGCTGTTAAGCGGATCCATGGGCTCCGTGGGTCCGTTGGGATGTTTTTAGGGCGTCCCATAGGCGAAAGAGTGAAAACTGCAGTTTTTTGGCGATTTTCGGTGGGTGTTAGCCCACGGATCGCTGGGGTGGCGCTTGCTCCGAAAATTTTTTTGGTACGAGGCCCTCGGGGGCGTCCCTGACGAGCTGTTAAGCGGATACATGGGCTCCGTGGGTCCGTTGGGATGTTTTTAGGGCGTCCCATAGGCGAAAGAGTGAAAACTGCAGTTTTTTGGCGATTTTCGGTGGGTGTTAGCCCACGGATCGCTGGGGTGGCGCTTGCTCCGGAAATTATTTTGGGCCGAGTCCCTCAGGGGCGTCCCTGACGAGCTGTTAAGCGGATCCACGGGCTCCGTGGGTCCGTTGGGATGTTTTTAGGGCGTCCCATAGGCGAAAGAGTGCAAAATTGTAGTTTTTTAGCGATTTTCGGTGGGTGTTAGCCCACGGATCGTTGGGGTGGCGCTTGCTCCGGAAATTATTTTAGGCCGAGGCCCTAGGGGGCGTCCCTGACGAGCTGTTAAGCGGATCCATGGGCTCCGTGGGTCCGTTGGGATGTTTTTAGGGCATCCCATAGGCGAAAGAGTGAAAACTTCAGTTTTTTGGCGATTTTCGGTGGGTGTCAGCCCACGGATCGCTGGGGTGGCGCTTGCTCCGAAAATTATTTTGGGCCGAGGCCCTCGGGGGCGTCCCTGACGAGCTGTCAAGCGGATCCATGGGATCCGTGGGTCCGTTGGGATGTTTTTAGGGCGTCCCATAGGCGAAAGAGTGAAAACTGCAGTTTTTTGGCGATATTCGGTGGGTGTTAGCCCACGGATCGCTGGGGTGGCGCTTGCTTCGGAAATTATTTTGGGCCGAGGCCCTCAGGGGCGTCCCTGACGAGTTGTTAAGCGGATCCACGGGCTCCGTGGGTCCGTTGGGATGTTTTTAGGGCGTCCCATAGGCGAAAGAGTGAAAACTGCAGTTTTTTGGCAATTTTCGGTGGGTGTTAGCCCACGGATCGCTGGGGTGGCGCTTGCTCCGGAAATTATTTTGGGCCGAGACACTCGGGGGCATCCCTGACGAGCTGTTAAGCGGATCCATGGGCTCCGTGGGTCCGTTGGGATGTTTTTAGGGCGTCCCATAGGCGAAAGAGTGCAAAATTGCAGTTTTTTGGCGATTTTCGGTGGGTGTTAGCCCACGGATCGCTGGGGTGGCGCTTGCTCCAAAAATTATTTTGGGCCGAGGCCCTCGGGGGCATCCCTGACGAGCTGTTAAGCGGATCCATGGGCTCCGTGGGTCCGTTGGGATGTTTTTAGGGCGTCCCATAGGCGAAAGAGTGAAAACTGTAGTTTTTTGGCGATTTTCGGTGGGTGTTAGCCCACGGATCGCTGGGGTGGCGCTTGCTCCGGAAATTATTTTGGGCCGAGGCCCTCGGGGGCATCCCTGACGAGCTGTTAAGCGGATCCATGGGCTCCGTGGGTCCGTTGGGATGTTTTTAGGGCGTCCCATAGGCGAAAGAGTGCAAAATTGCAGTTTTTTAGCGATTTTCGGTGGGTGTTAGCCCACGGATCGCTGGGGTGGCACTTGTTCCGGAAATTATTTTGGGCCGAGGCCCTAGGGGGCGTCCCTGACGAGCTGTTAAGCGGATCCATGGGCTCCGTGGGTCCGTTGGGATGTTTTTAGGGCGTCCCATAGGCGAAAGAGTGAAAACTTCAGTTTTTTGGCGATTTTCGGTGGGTGTTAGCCCACGGATCGCTAGGGTGGCGCTTGCTCCGAAAATTATTTTGGGCCGAGGCCCTCGGGGGCATCCCTGACGAGCTGTTAAGCGGATCCATGGGCTCCGTGGGTCCGTTGGGATGTTTTTAGGGCGTCCCATAGGCGAAAGAGTGAAAACTACAGTTTTTTGGCGAAATTTAGTGGGTGTTAGCCCACGGATCGCTGGGGTGGCGCTTGCTTCGGAAATTATTTTGGGACGAGGCCCTCAGGGGCGTCCCTGATGAGCTTTTAATCGGATCCACGGGCTCCGTAGGTCCGTTGGGATGTTTTTAGGGCGTCCCATAGGCGAAAGAGTGAAAACTGCAGTTTTTTGGCAATTTTCGGTGGGTGTTAGCCCACGGATCGCTGGGGTGGCGCTTGATCCGGAAATTATTTTGGGCCGAGGCCCTCGGGGGCGTCCCTGACAAGATTTTAAGTGGATCCACGGGCTCCGTGGGTCCGTTGGGATGTTTTTAGGGCGTCCCATAGGCGAAAGAGTGAAAACTGCAGTTTTTTGGCGATTTTCGGTGGGTGTTAGCCCACGGATCGCTGGGGTGGCGCTTGCTCCGGAAATTATTTTGGGCCGAGGCCCTCGGAGGCGTCCCTGACGAGCTGTTAAGTGGATCCATGGACTCCGTGGGTCCGTTGGGATGTTTTTAGGGCGTCCCATAGGCGAAAGAGTGCAAAATTGCAGTTTTTTGGCGATTTTCGGTGGGTGTTAGCCCACGGATCGCTGGGGTGGCGCTTGCTCCAAAAATTATTTTGGGCCGAGGCCCTCGGGGGCATCCCTGACGAGCTGTTAAGCGTATCCATGGGCTCCGTGGGTCCGTTGGGATGTTTTTAGGGCTTCCCATAGGCGAAAGAGTGAAAACTACAGTTTTTTGGCGATTTTCGGTGGGTGTTAGCCCACGGATCGCTGGGGTGGCGCTTGCTCCGGACATTATTTTGGGCCGAGGCCCTCGGGGGCATCTCTGACGAGCTGTTAAGTGGATCCATGGGCTCCGTGGGTCCGTTGGGATGTTTTTAGGGCGTCCCATAGGCGAAAGAGTGCAAAATTGCAGTTTTTTGGCGATTTTCGGTGGGTGTTAGCCCACCGATCGCTGGGGTGGCGCTTGCTCCAAAAATTATTTTGGGCCGAGGCCCTCGGGGGCCTCCCTGACGAGCTGTTAAGCGGATCCATGGGCTCCGTGGGTCCGTTGGGATGTTTTTAGGGCATCCCATAGGCGAAAGAGTGAAAACTTCAGTTTTTTGGCGATTTTTGGTGGGTGTTAGCCCACGGATCGCTGGGGTGGCGCTGGCTCCGGAAATTATTTTGGGCCGAGCCCCTCGGGGACGTCCCTGACGAGCTGTTAAGTGGATCCATGGGCTCCGTGGGGCCTGTGGGAGGTTTTAAGGGTGTCCCAGAGGCGAAAGAGTGAAAACGGCAGTTTTTTGGCGATTTTCGGTGGGTGTTAGCCCACGGATCGCTGGGGTGGCGCTGGCTCCGGAAATTATTTTGGGCCGAGCCCCTCGGCGGCGTCCCTGACGAGCTGTTAAGCGGATCCATGGGCTCCGTGGGGCCTGTGGGAGGTTTTAAGGTCGTCCCAGAGGCGAAAGAGTGAAAACGGCAGTTTTTTGGCGATTTTCCGTGGGTGTTAGCCCACGGATCGCTGGGGTGGCGCTGGCTCCGGAAATTATTTTGGGCCGAGCCCCTCAGGGGCGTCCCTGACGAGCTGTTAAGTGGATCCATGGGCTCCGTGGGGCCTGTGGGAGGTTTTAAGGGCGTCCCAGAGGCAAAAGAGTGAAAACGGCAGTTTTTTGGCGATTTTCCGTGGGTGTTAGCCCACGGATCGCTGGGGTGGCGCTGGCTCCGGAAATTATTTTGGGCCGGGCCCCTCGGGGGCGTCCCTGACGAGCTGTTAAGCGGATCCATGGGCTCCGTGGGGCCAGTAGGAGGTTTTAAGGGCGTCCCAGAGGCGAAAGAGTGAAAACTGCAGTTTTTTGGCGATTTTCGGTGGGTGTTAGCCCACGGATCGCTGGGGTGGCGCTTGCTCCGGAAATTATTTTGGGACGAGGCCCTCGGGGGCGTCCCTGATGAGCTGTTAAGCGGATCCACGGGCTCCGTGGGTCCGTTGGCATGTTTTTAGGGCGTCCCATGGGCGAAAGAGTGAAAACTGCAGTGTTTTGGCGATTTTTGGTGGGTGTTAGCCCACGGATCGCTGGGGTGGCGCTTGCTCCGGAAATTATTTTGGGACGAGGCCCTCGGGGGCATCCCTGACGAGCTGTTAACCAGATCCACGGGCTCCGTGGGTCCGTTGGGATGTTTTTAGGGCGTCCCATAGGCGAAAGAGTGAAAACTGCAGTTTTTTGGCGATTTTCGGTGGGTGTTAGCCCACGGATCGCTGGGGTGGTGCTTGCTTCGGAAATTATTTTGGGACGAGGCCCTCGGGGCGTCCCTGACGAGCTGTTAAGCGGATCCATGGGCTCCGTGGGTCCGTTGGGATGTTTTTAGGGCGTCCCATAGGCGAAAGAGTGAAAACTGCAGTTTTTTGTCGATTTTCGGTGGGTGTTAGCCCACGGATCGCTGGGGTGGCGCTTGCTCCGAAAATTTTTTTGGTCCGAGGCCCTCGGGGCCGTCCCTGACGAGCTGTTAAGTGGGTCCATGGGCTCCGTGGGTCCGTTGGGATGTTTTTAGGGCGTCCCATAGGCGAAAGAGTGAAAACTGCAGTTTTTTGGCGATTTTCGGTGGGTTTTAGCCCACGGATCGCTGGGGTGGCGCTTGCTCCGGAAATTATTTTGGGCCGAGGCCCTCGGGGGCGTCCCTGACGAGCTGTTAAGTGGGTCCACGGGCTCCGTGGGTCCGTTGAGATGTTTTTAGGGCGTCCCATAGGCGAAAGAGTGAAAACTGCAGTTTTTTGGCAATTTTCGGTGGGTGTTAGCCCACGGATCGCTGGGGTGGCGCTTGCTCCGGAAATTATTTTGGGCCGAGGCCCTCGGGGGCGTCCCTGACGAGCTGTTAAGTGGATCCACGGGCTCCGTGGGTCCGTTGGGATGTTTTTAGGGCGTCCCATAGGCGAAAGAGTGAAAACTGCAGTTTTTTGGCGATTTTCGGTGGGTGTTAGCCCACGGATCGCTGGGGTGGCGCTTGCTCCGGAAATTATTTTGGGCCGAGGCCCTCGGGGGCGTCCCTGACGAGCTGTTAAGTGGATCCATGGGCTCCGTGGGTCCGTTGGGATGTTTTTAGGGCGTCCCATAGGCGAAAGAGTGCAAAATTGCAGTTTTTTGGCGATTTTCGGTGGGTGTTAGCCCACGGATCGCTGGGGTGGCGCTTGCTCCAAAAATTATTTTGGGCCGAGGCCCTCGGGGGCGTCCCTGATGAGCTGTTAAGCGGATCCATGGGCTCCGTGGGTCCGTTGGGATGTTTTTAGGGCGTACCATAGGCGAAAGAGTGAAAACTGCAGTTTTTTGGCGATTTTCGGTGGGTGTTAGCCCACGGATCGCTGGGGTGGCGCTTGCTCCGGAAATTATTTTGGGCCGAGGCCCTCGGGGGTGTCCCTGACGAGCTGTTAAGTGGATCCATGGGCTCCGTGGGTCCGTTGGGATGTTTTTAGGGCGTCCCATAGGCGAAAGAGTGCAAAATTGCAGTTTTTTGGCGATTTTCGGTGGGTGTTAGCCCACGGATCGCTGGGGTGGCGCTTGCTCCAAAAATTATTTTGGGCCGAGGCCCTCGGGGGCGTCCCTGAGGAGCTGTTAAGCGGATCCATGGGCTCCGTGGGTCCGTTGGGATGTTTTTAGGGCATCCCATAGGCGAAAGAGTGAAAACTGTAGTTTTTTGGCGATTTTCGGTGGGTGTTAGCCCACGGATCGCTGGGGTGGCGCTTGCTCCGAAAATAAATTTGGGCCGAGGCCCTTCGGGGAGTCCCTGACGAGCTGTTAAGCGGATCCATGGGCTCCGTAGGGCCTGTGGGAGGTTTTAAGGGCGTCCCAGAGGCGAAAGAGTGAAAACGGTAGTTTTTTGGCGATTTTCCGTGGGTGTTAGCCCACGGATCGCTGGGGTGGCGCTGGCTCCGGAAATTATTTTGGGCTGAGCCCCTCGGGGGCGTCCCTGACGAGCTGTTAAGCGGAACCATGGGCTCCGTGGGGCCTGTGGGAGGTTTTAAGGGCGTCCCAGAGGCGAAAGAGTGAAAACGGCAGTTTTTTGGCGATTTTCCGTGGGTGTTAGCCCACGGATCGCTGGGGTGGCGCTGGCTCCGGAAATTATTTTGGGCCGAGCCCCTCGGGGGCATCCCTGACGAGCTGTTAAGCGGATCCATGGGCTCCGTGGGGCCTGTGCGAGGTTTTAAGGGCATCCCAGAGGCGAAAGAGTGAAAACGGCAGTTTTTTGGCGATTTTCGGTGGGTGTTAGCCCACGGATCGCTGGGGTGGCGCTTGCTCCGAAAATTAATTTGGGCCGAGGCCCTCCGGGGCGTCCCTAACGAGCTGTTAAGCGGATCCATGGGCTCCGTAGGGCCTGTGGGAGGTTTTAAGGGCGTCCCAGAGGCGAATGAGTGAAAACGGCAGTTTTTTGGCAATTTTCCGTGGGTGTTAGCCCACGGATCGCTGGGGTGGCGCTGGCTCCGGAAATTATTTTGGGCCGACCCCCTCGGGGGCGTCCCTGACGAGCTGTTAAGCGGATCCATGGGCTCCGTGGGGCCTGTAGGAGGTTTTAAGGGCGTCCCAGAGGCGAAAGAGTGAAAACGGCAGTTTTTTGGCAATTTTCCGTGGGTGTTAGCCCACGGATCGCTGGGGTGGCGCTGGCTCCGGAAATTATTTTGGGCCGAGCCCCTCGGGGGCGTCCCTGACGAGCTGTTAAGCGGATCCATGGGCTCCGTGGGGCCTGTGCGAGGTTTTAAGGGCGTCCCAGAGGCGAAAGAGTGAAAACGGCAGTTTTTTGGCGATTTTCGGTGGGTGTTAGCCCACGGATCGCTGGGGTGGCGCTGGCTCCGGAAATTATTTTGGGCCGAGCCCCTCGAGGGCGTCCCTGACGAGCTGTTAAGCGGATCCATGGGCTCCGTGGGGCCTGTGGGAGGTTTTAAGGGCATCCCAGAGGCGAAAGAGTGAAAACGGCAGTTTTTTGGCGATTTTCCGTGGGTGTTAGCCCACGGATCGCTGGGGTGGCGCTTGCTCCGGAAATTATTTTGGGCTGAGCCCCTCGGGGGCGTTCCTGACGAGCTGTTAAGCGGATCCATGGGCTCCGTGGGGCCTGTGGGAGGTTTTAAGGGCGTCCCAGAGGTGAAAGAGTGAAAACGGCAGTTTTTTGGCGATTTTCCGTGGGTGTTAGCCCACGGATCGCTGGGGTGGCGCTGGCTCCGGAAATTATTTTGGGCCGAGCCCCTCGGGGGCGTCCCTGACGAGCTGTTAAGTGGATCCATGGGCTCCGTGGGGCCTGTGGGAGGTTTTAAGGGTGTCCCAGAGGCGAAAGAGTGAAAACGGCAGTTTTTTGGCGATTTTCCGTAGGTGTTAGCCCACGGATCGCTGGGGTGGCGCTGGCTCCGGAAATTATTTTGGGCCGAGCCCCTCGGGGGCGTCCCTGACGAGCTGTTAAGCGGATCCATGGGCTCCGTGGGGACTGTGGGAGGTTTTAAGGGCGTCTCAGAGGCGAAAGAGTGAAAACGGCAGTTTTTTGGCGATTTTCTGTGGGTGTTAGCCCACGGATCGCTGGGGTGGCGCTGGCTCCGGAAATTATTTTGGGCCGAGCCCCTCGGGGGCGTCCTTGACGAGCTGTTAAGTGGATCCATGGGCTCCGTGGGGCCTGTGGTAGGTTTTAAGGGTGTCCCAGAGGCGAAAGAGTGAAAACGGCAGTTTTTTGGCGATTTTCCGTGGGTGTTAGCCCACGGATCGCTGGGGTGGCGCTTGCTCCAAAAATTATTTTGGGCCGAGGCCCTCGGGGGCGTCCCTGACGAGCTGTTAAGCGGATCCATGGGCTCCGTGGGTCCTTTGGGATGTTTTTAGAGCGTCCCATAGGCGAAAGAGTGAAAACTGCAGTTTTTTGGCGATTTTCGGTGGGTGTTAGCCCACGGATCGCTGGGGTGGCGCTTGCTCCGGAAATTATTTTGGGACGAGGCCCTCGGGGGCGTCCCTGATGAGCTGTTAAGCGGATCCACGGGCTCCGTGGGTCCGTTGGCATGTTTTTAGGGCGTCCCATGGGCGAAAGAGTGAAAACTGCAGTGTTTTGGCGATTTTTGGTGGGTGTTAGCCCACGGATCGCTGGGGTGGCGCTTGCTCCGGAAATTATTTTGGGACGAGGCCCTCGGGGGCATCCCTGACGAGCTGTTAACCAGATCCACGGGCTCCGTGGGTCCGTTGGGATGTTTTTAGGGCGTCCCATAGGCGAAAGAGTGAAAACTGCAGTTTTTTGGCGATTTTCGGTGGGTGTTAGCCCACGGATCGCTGGGGTGGTGCTTGCTTCGGAAATTATTTTGGGACGAGGCCCTCGGGGCGTCCCTGACGAGCTGTTAAGCGGATCCATGGGCTCCGTGGGTCCGTTGGGATGTTTTTAGGGCGTCCCATAGGCGAAAGAGTGAAAACTGCAGTTTTTTGTCGATTTTCGGTGGGTGTTAGCCCACGGATCGCTGGGGTGGCGCTTGCTCCGAAAATTTTTTTGGTCCGAGGCCCTCGGGGCCGTCCCTGACGAGCTGTTAAGTGGGTCCATGGGCTCCGTGGGTCCGTTGGGATGTTTTTAGGGCGTCCCATAGGCGAAAGAGTGAAAACTGCAGTTTTTTGGCGATTTTCGGTGGGTTTTAGCCCACGGATCGCTGGGGTGGCGCTTGCTCCGGAAATTATTTTGGGCCGAGGCCCTCGGGGGCGTCCCTGACGAGCTGTTAAGCGGGTCCACGGGCTCCGTGGGTCCGTTGAGATGTTTTTAGGGCGTCCCATAGGCGAAAGAGTGAAAACTGCAGTTTTTTGGCAATTTTCGGTGGGTGTTAGCCCACGGATCGCTGGGGTGGCGCTTGCTCCGGAAATTATTTTGGGCCGAGGCCCTCGGGGGCGTCCCTGACGAGCTGTTAAGTGGATCCACGGGCTCCGTGGGTCCGTTGGGATGTTTTTAGGGCGTCCCATAGGCGAAAGAGTGAAAACTGCAGTTTTTTGGCGATTTTCGGTGGGTGTTAGCCCACGGATCGCTGGGGTGGCGCTTGCTCCGGAAATTATTTTGGGCCGAGGCCCTCGGGGGCGTCCCTGACGAGCTGTTAAGTGGATCCATGGGCTCCGTGGGTCCGTTGGGATGTTTTTAGGGCGTCCCATAGGCGAAAGAGTGCAAAATTGCAGTTTTTTGGCGATTTTCGGTGGGTGTTAGCCCACGGATCGCTGGGGTGGCGCTTGCTCCAAAAATTATTTTGGGCCGAGGCCCTCGGGGGCGTCCCTGATGAGCTGTTAAGCGGATCCATGGGCTCCGTGGGTCCGTTGGGATGTTTTTAGGGCGTACCATAGGCGAAAGAGTGAAAACTGCAGTTTTTTGGCGATTTTCGGTGGGTGTTAGCCCACGGATCGCTGGGGTGGCGCTTGCTCCGGAAATTATTTTGGGCCGAGGCCCTCGGGGGTGTCCCTGACGAGCTGTTAAGTGGATCCATGGGCTCCGTGGGTCCGTTGGGATGTTTTTAGGGCGTCCCATAGGCGAAAGAGTGCAAAATTGCAGTTTTTTGGCGATTTTCGGTGGGTGTTAGCCCACGGATCGCTGGGGTGGCGCTTGCTCCAAAAATTATTTTGGGCCGAGGCCCTCGGGGGCGTCCCTGAGGAGCTGTTAAGCGGATCCATGGGCTCCGTGGGTCCGTTGGGATGTTTTTAGGGCATCCCATAGGCGAAAGAGTGAAAACTGTAGTTTTTTGGCGATTTTCGGTGGGTGTTAGCCCACGGATCGCTGGGGTGGCGCTTGCTCCGAAAATAAATTTGGGCCGAGGCCCTTCGGGGAGTCCCTGACGAGCTGTTAAGCGGATCCATGGGCTCCGTAGGGCCTGTGGGAGGTTTTAAGGGCGTCCCAGAGGCGAAAGAGTGAAAACGGTAGTTTTTTGGCGATTTTCCGTGGGTGTTAGCCCACGGATCGCTGGGGTGGCGCTGGCTCCGGAAATTATTTTGGGCTGAGCCCCTCGGGGGCGTCCCTGACGAGCTGTTAAGCGGAACCATGGGCTCCGTGGGGCCTGTGGGAGGTTTTAAGGGCGTCCCAGAGGCGAAAGAGTGAAAACGGCAGTTTTTTGGCGATTTTCCGTGGGTGTTAGCCCACGGATCGCTGGGGTGGCGCTGGCTCCGGAAATTATTTTGGGCCGAGCCCCTCGGGGGCATCCCTGACGAGCTGTTAAGCGGATCCATGGGCTCCGTGGGGCCTGTGCGAGGTTTTAAGGGCATCCCAGAGGCGAAAGAGTGAAAACGGCAGTTTTTTGGCGATTTTCGGTGGGTGTTAGCCCACGGATCGCTGGGGTGGCGCTTGCTCCGAAAATTAATTTGGGCCGAGGCCCTCCGGGGCGTCCCTAACGAGCTGTTAAGCGGATCCATGGGCTCCGTAGGGCCTGTGGGAGGTTTTAAGGGCGTCCCAGAGGCGAATGAGTGAAAACGGCAGTTTTTTGGCAATTTTCCGTGGGTGTTAGCCCACGGATCGCTGGGGTGGCGCTGGCTCCGGAAATTATTTTGGGCCGACCCCCTCGGGGGCGTCCCTGACGAGCTGTTAAGCGGATCCATGGGCTCCGTGGGGCCTGTAGGAGGTTTTAAGGGCGTCCCAGAGGCGAAAGAGTGAAAACGGCAGTTTTTTGGCAATTTTCCGTGGGTGTTAGCCCACGGATCGCTGGGGTGGCGCTGGCTCCGGAAATTATTTTGGGCCGAGCCCCTCGGGGGCGTCCCTGACGAGCTGTTAAGCGGATCCATGGGCTCCGTGGGGCCTGTGCGAGGTTTTAAGGGCGTCCCAGAGGCGAAAGAGTGAAAACGGCAGTTTTTTGGCGATTTTCGGTGGGTGTTAGCCCACGGATCGCTGGGGTGGCGCTGGCTCCGGAAATTATTTTGGGCCGAGCCCCTCGAGGGCGTCCCTGACGAGCTGTTAAGCGGATCCATGGGCTCCGTGGGGCCTGTGGGAGGTTTTAAGGGCATCCCAGAGGCGAAAGAGTGAAAACGGCAGTTTTTTGGCGATTTTCCGTGGGTGTTAGCCCACGGATCGCTGGGGTGGCGCTTGCTCCGGAAATTATTTTGGGCTGAGCCCCTCGGGGGCGTTCCTGACGAGCTGTTAAGCGGATCCATGGGCTCCGTGGGGCCTGTGGGAGGTTTTAAGGGCGTCCCAGAGGTGAAAGAGTGAAAACGGCAGTTTTTTGGCGATTTTCCGTGGGTGTTAGCCCACGGATCGCTGGGGTGGCGCTGGCTCCGGAAATTATTTTGGGCCGAGCCCCTCGGGGGCGTCCCTGACGAGCTGTTAAGTGGATCCATGGGCTCCGTGGGGCCTGTGGGAGGTTTTAAGGGTGTCCCAGAGGCGAAAGAGTGAAAACGGCAGTTTTTTGGCGATTTTCCGTAGGTGTTAGCCCACGGATCGCTGGGGTGGCGCTGGCTCCGGAAATTATTTTGGGCCGAGCCCCTCGGGGGCGTCCCTGACGAGCTGTTAAGCGGATCCATGGGCTCCGTGGGGACTGTGGGAGGTTTTAAGGGCGTCTCAGAGGCGAAAGAGTGAAAACGGCAGTTTTTTGGCGATTTTCCGTGGGTGTTAGCCCACGGATCGCTGGGGTGGCGCTGGCTCCGGAAATTATTTTGGGCCGAGCCCCTCGGGGGCGTCCTTGACGAGCTGTTAAGTGGATCCATGGGCTCCGTGGGGCCTGTGGTAGGTTTTAAGGGTGTCCCAGAGGCGAAAGAGTGAAAACGGCAGTTTTTTGGCGATTTTCCGTGGGTGTTAGCCCACGGATCGCTGGGGTGGCGCTTGCTCCAAAAATTATTTTGGGCCGAGGCCCTCGGGGGCGTCCCTGACGAGCTGTTAAGCGGATCCATGGGCTCCGTGGGTCCGTTGGGATGTTTTTAGAGCGTCCCATAGGCGAAAGAGTGAAAACTGCAGTTTTTTGGCGATTTTCGGTGGGTGTTAGCCCACGGATCGCTGGGGTGGCGCTTGCTCCGAAAATTATTTTGGGCCGAGGCCCTCGGGGGTGTCCCTGACGAGCTGTTAAGTGGATCCATGGGCTCCGTGGGTCCGTTGGGATGTTTTTAGGGCATCCCATAGGCGAAAGAGTGCAAAATTGCAGTTTTTTGGCGATTTTCGGTGGGTGTTAGCCCACGGATCGCTGGGGTGGCGCTTGCTCCAAAAATTATTTTGGGCCGAGGCCCTCGGGGGCGTCCCTGACGAGCTGTTAAGCGGATCCATGGGCTCCGTGGGTCCGTTGGGATGTTTTTAGAGCGTCCCATAGGCGAAAGAGTGAAAACTGCAGTTTTTTGGCGATTTTCGGTGGGTGTTAGCCCACGGATCGCTTGGGTGGCGCTTGCTCCGAAAATAAATTTGGGCCGAGGCCCTCCGAGGAGTCCCTGACGAGCTGTTAAGCGGATCCATGGGCTCCGTAGGGCCTGTGGGAGGTTTTAAGGGCGTCCCAGAGGCGAAAGAGTGAAAACGGCAGTTTTTTGGCGATTTTCCGTGGGTGTTAGCCCACGGATCGCTGGGGTGGCGCTGGCTCCGGAAATTATTTTGGGCCGAGCCCCTCGGGGGCATCCCTGACGAGCTGTTAAGCGGAACCATGGGCTCCGTGGGGCCTGTGGGAGGTTTTAAGGGCGTCCCAGAGGCGAAAGAGTGAAAACGGCAGTTTTTTGGCGATTTTCCGTGGGTGTTAGCCCACGGATCGCTGGGGTGGCGCTGGCTCCGGAAATTATTTTGGGCCGAGCCCCTCGGGGGCGTCCCTGACGAGCTGTTAAGCGGATCCATGGGCTTCGTGGGGCCTGTGCGAGGTTTTAAGGGCCTCCCAGAGGCGAAAGAGTGAAAACGGCAGTTTTTTGGCGATTTTCGGTGGGTGTTAGCCCACGGATCGCTGGGGTGGCGCTGGCTCCGGAAATTATTTTGGGCTGAGCCCCTCGGGGGCGTCCCTGACGAGCTGTTAAGTGGATCCATGGGCTCCGTGGGGCCTGTGGGAGGTTTTAAGGGCATCCCAGAGGCGAAAGAGTGAAAATGGCAGTTTTTTGGCGATTTTCCGTGGGTGTTAGCCCACGGATCGCTGGGGTGGCGCTGGCTCCGGAAATTATTTTGGGCTGAGCCCCTCGGGGGCGTTCCTGACGAGCTGTTAAGCGGATCCATGGGCTCCGTGGGGCCTGTGGGAGGTTTTAAGGGCGTCCCAGAGGTGAAAGAGTGAAAACGGCAGTTTTTTGGCGATTTTCCGTGGGTGTTAGCCCACGGATCGCTGGGGTGGCGCTGGCTCCGGAAATTATTTTGGGCCAAGCCCCTCGGGGGCATCCCTGACGAGCTGTTAAGTGGATCCATGGGCTCCGTGGGGCCTGTGGGAGGTTTTAAGGGTGTCCCAGAGGCGAAAGAGTGAAAACGGCAGTTTTTTGGCGATTTTCCGTAGGTGTTAGCCCACGGATCGCTGGGGTGGCGCTGGCTCCGGAAATTATTTTGGGCCGAGCCCCTCGGGGGCGTCCCTGACGAGCTGTTAAGCGGATCCATGGGCTCCGTGGGGCCTGTGCGAGGTTTTAAGGGCGTCCCAGAGGCGAAAGAGTGAAAACGACAGTTTTTTGGCGATTTTCCGTGGGTGTTAGCCCACGGATCGCTGGGGTGGCGCTGGCTCCGGAAATTATTTCTGGCCGAGCCCCTCGGGGGATTCCCTGACGAGCTGTTAAGCGGATCCATGGTCTCCGTGGGGCCAGTGGGAGGTTTTAAGGGTGTCCCAGAGGCAAAAGAGTGAAAACGGCAGTTTTTTGGCGATTTTCCGTGGGTGTTAGCCCACGGATCGCTGGGGTGGCGCTGGCTCCGGAAATTATTTTGGGCCGAGCCCCTCAGGGGCGTCCCTGACGAGCTGTTAAGCGGATCCATGGGCTCCGTGGGGCCTGTGGGAGGTTTTAAGGGTGTCCCAGAGGCGAAAGAGTGAAAATGGCAGTTTTTTGGCGATTTTCCGTAGGTGTTAGCCCACGGATCGCTGGGGTGGCGCTGGCTCCGGAAATTATTTTTGGCCGAGCCCCTCGGGGGCATCCCTGACGAGCTGTTAAGCGGATCCATGGGCTCCGTGGGGCCTGTGGGAGGTTTTAAGGGCGTCCCAGAGGTGAAAGAGTGAAAACGGCAGTTTTTTGGCGATTTTCCGTGGGTGTTAGCCCACGGATCGCTGGGGTGGCGCTGGCTCCGGAAATTATTTTGGGCCGAGCCCCTCGGAGGCGTCCCTGACGAGCTGTTAAGTGGATCCATGGGCTCCGTGGGGCCTGTGGGAGGTTTTAAGGGTGTCCCAGAGGCGAAAGAGTGAAAACGGCAGTTTTTTGGCGATTTTCCGTAGGTGTTAGCCCACGGATCGCTGGGGTGGCGCTGGCTCCGGAAATTATTTTTGCCCGAGCCCCTCGGGGGCGTCCCTGACGAGCTGTTAAGTGGATCCATGGGCTCCGTGGGGACTGTGGGAGGTTTTAAGGGCGTCCCAGAGGCGAAAGAGTGAAAATGGCAGTTTTTTGGCGATTTTCCGTGGGTGTTAGCCCACGGATCGCTGGGGTGGCGCTGGCTCCGGAAATTATTTTGGGCCGAGCCCCTCGGGGGCATCCCTGACGAGCTGTTAAGAGGATCCATGGGCTCCGTGGGGCCAGTGGGAGGTTTTAAGGGCATCCCAGAGGCGAAAGAGTGAAAACGGCAGTTTTTTGGCGATTTTCCGTGGGTGTTAGCCCACGGATCGCTGGGGTGGCGCTGGCTCCGGAAATTATTTTGGGCCGAGCCCCTCGGGGGCTTCCCTGACGAGCTGTTAAGCGGATCCATGGGCTCCGTGGGGCCTGTGGGAGGTTTTAAGGGCGTCCCAGAGGCGAAAGAGTGAAAATGACAGTTTTTTGGCGATTTTCCGTGGGTGTTAGCCCACGGATCGCTGGGGTGGCGCTGGCTCCAGAAATTATTTTGGGCCGAGCCCCTCGGGGGCGTCCCTGACAAGCTGTTAAGCGGATCCACTGGCTCCGTGGGTCCGTTGGGATGTTTTTAGGGCGTCCCATAGGCGAAAGAGTGAAAACTGCAGTTTTTTGACGATTTTCGGTGGGTATTAGCCCACGGATCGCTGGGGTGGCGCTTGCTCCGGAAATTATTTTGGGCCGAGGCCCTCGGGGGAGTCCCTGATGAGCTGTTAAGCGGATCCACGGGCTCCGTGGGTCCGTTGGCAAGTTTTTAGGGCGTCCCATAGGCGAAAGAGTGAAAACTGCAGTTTTGTGGCGATTTTCGGTGGGTGTTAGCCCACGGATCGCTGGGGTGGCGCTTGCTCCAGAAATTATTTTGGGCCGAGGCCCTCGGGGGCATCCCTGACGAGCTGTTAACCGAATCCACGGGCTCCGTGGGTCCGTTGGGATGTTTTTAGGGCGTCCCATAGGCGAAAGAGTGAAAACTGCAGTTTTTTGGCGATTTTCGGTGGGTGTTAGCCCACGGATCGCTGGGGTGGCACTTGCTCCGGAAATTATTTTGGACCGAGGCCCTCGGGGGCGTCCCTGACGAGCTGTTAAGCGGATCCATGGGCTCCGTGGGTCCGTTGGGATGTTTTTAGGGCGTCCCATAGGTGAAAGAGTGAAAACTGCAGTTTTTTGGCGATTTTCGGTGGGTGTTAGCCCACGGATCGCTGGGGTGGCACTTGCTTCGGAAATTATTTTGGGACGAGGCCCTCGGGGGTATCCCTGACGAGCTGTTAAGCGGATCTATGGGATCCTTGGGTCCGTTGGGATGTTTTTAGGGCGTCCCATAGGCGAAAGAGTGAAAACTGCAGTTTTTTGGCGATTTTTGGTGGGTGTTAGCCCACGGATCGCTGGGGTGGCGCTTGCTCCAAAAAATTTTTTGGTCCAAGGCCCTCGGGGGCGTCCCTGACGAGCTGTTAAGCGGATCCATGGGCTCCGTGGGTCCGTTGGGATGTTTTTAGGGCATCCCATAGGCGAAAGAGTGCAAAATTGAAGTTTTTTGGCGATTTTCGGTGGGTGTTAGCCCATGGATCGCTGGGGTGGCGCTTGCTCCAAGAATTATTATGGGCCGAGGCCCTCGGGGGCGTCCCTGACGAGCTGTTAAGCGGATCCATGGGCTCCGTGGGTCCGTTGGGATGTTTTTAGGGCGTCCCATAGGCGAAAGAGTGAAAACTGCAGTTTTTTGGCGATTTTCGGTGGGTGTTAGCCCACGGATCGCTGGGGTGGCGCTTGCTCCAAAAATTATTTTGGGCCGAGGCCCTCCGGGGCATCCCTGATGAGCTGTTAAGCGGATCCATGGGCTCCGTAGGGCCTGTGGGAGGTTTTAAGGGCGTCCCAGAGGCGAAAGAGTGAAAACGGCAGTTTTTTGGCGATTTTCCATGGGTGTTAGCCCACGGATCGCTGGGGTGGCGCTGGCTCCGGAAATTATTTTGGGCCGAGCCCCTCGGGGGAGTCCCTGACGAGCTGTTAAGTGGATCCATGGGCTCCGTTGGGCCTGTGGGAGGTTTTAAGGGCGTCCCAGAGGCGAAAGAGTGAAAACGGCAGTTTTTTGGCGATTTTCCGTGGGTGTTAGCCCACGGATCGCTGGGGTGGCGCTGGCTCCGGAAATTATTTTGGGCCGAGCCCCTCGGGGGCGTCCCTGACGAGCTGTTAAGCAGATCCATGGGCTCCGTGGGGCCTGTGCGAGGTTTTAAGGGCATCCCAGAGGCGAAAGAGTGAAAACGGCAGTTTTTTGGCAATTTTCCGTGGGTGTTAAACCACGGATCGCTGGGGTGGCGCTGGCTCCGGCAATTATTTTGGGCCGAGCCCCTCGGGGGCGACCCTGAAGAGCTGTTAAGCGGATCCATGGGCTCCGTGGGGCCAGTGGGAGGTTTTAAGGGCGTCCCAGAGGCGAAAGAGTGAAAACGGCAGTTTTTTGGCGATTTTCCGTGGGTGTTAGCCCACGGATCGCTGGGGTGGCGCTGGCTCCGGAAATTATTTTGGGCCGAGCCCCTCGAGGGCGTCCCTGACGATCTGTTAAGTGGATCCATGGGCTCCGTGGGGCCTGTGGGAGGTTTTAAGGGCGTCCCAGAGGCGAAAGAGTGAAAACGGCAGTTTTTTGGCGATTTTCCGTGGGTGTTAGCCCACGGATCGCTGGGGTGGCGCTGGCTCAGGAAATTATTTTGGGCCGAGCCCCTCGGGGGCGTCCTTGACGAGCTGTTAAGCGGATCCATGGGCTCCGTGGGGCCTGTGCGAGGTTTTAAGGGCGTCCCAGAGGCGAAAGAGTGAAAACGGCAGTTTTTTGGCGATTTTCCGTGGGTGTTAGCCCACGGATCGCTGGGGTGGCGCTGGCTCCGGAAATTATTTTGGGCCGAGCCCCTCGGGGGCATCCCTGACGAGCTGTTAAGCGGATCCATGGGCTCCGTGGGGCCTGTGGTAGGTTTTAAGGGCGTTCCAGAGGCGAAAGAGTGAAAACGACAGTTTTTTGGCGATTTTCCGTGGGTGTTAGCCCACGGATCGCTGGGGTGGCGCTGGCTCAGGAAATTATTTTGGGCCAAGCCCCTCGGGGGCGTCCCTGACGAGCTGTTAAGCGGATCCATGGGCTCCGTGGGGCCTGTGCGAGGTTTTAAGGGCGTCCCAGAGGCGAAAGAGTGAAAACGGTAGTTTTTTGGCGATTTTCCGTAGGTGTTAGCCCACGGATCGCTGGGGTGGCGCTGGCTCCGGAAATTATTTTGGGCCGAGCCCCTCGGGGGCGTCCCTGACGAGCTGTTAAGCGGATCCATGGGCTCCTTGGGGCCTGTGGGAGGTTTTAAGGGCGTCCCAGAGGCGAAAGAGTGAAAACGGCAGTTTTTTGGCGATTTTCCGTATGTGTTAGCCCACGGATCGCTGGGGTGGCGCTGGCTCCGAAAATTATTTTGGGCCGAGCCCCTCGGGGGAGTCCCTGACGAGCTGTTAAGTGGATCCATGGGCTCCGTGGGGCCTGTGGGAGGTTTTAAGGGCGTCCCAGAGGCGAAAGAGTGAAAACGGCAGTTTTTTGGCGATTTTCCGTGGGTGTTAGACCACGGATCGCTGGGGTGGCGCTGGCTCCGGAAATTATTTTGGGCCGAGCCCCTCGGGGGCGTCCCTGACGAGCTGTTAAGTGGATCCATGGGCTCCGTGGGGCCTGTGCGAGGTTTTAAGGGCGTCCCAGAGGCGAAAGAGTGAAAACGGCAGTTTTTTGGCGATTTTCCGTGGGTGTTAGCCCACGGATCGCAGGGGTGGCGCTGGCTCCGGAAATTATTTTGGGCCGAGCCCCTCGGGAGCGTCTCTGACGAGCTGTTAAGCGGATCCATGGGCTCCGTGGGGCCAGTGGGAGGTTTTAAGGGCGTCCCAGAGGCGAAAGAGTGAAAACGGCAGTTTTTTGGCGATTTTCCGTGGGTATTAGCCCACGGATCGCTGGGGTGGCGCTGGATCCGGAAATTATTTTGGGCCGAGCCCCTCGGGGGCATCCCTGACGATCTGTTAAGTGGATCCATGGGCTCCGTGGGGCCTGTGGGAGGTTTTAAGGGCGTCCCAGAGGCGAAAGAGTGAAAACGGCAGTTTTTTGGCGATTTTCCGTGGGTGTTAGCCCACGGATCGCTGGGGTGGCGCTGGCTCAGAAAATTATTTTGGGCCGAGCCCCTCGGGGGCGTCCCTGACGAGCTGTTAATCGGATCCATGGGCTCCGTGGGGCTAGTTGGAGGTTTTAAGGGTGTCCCAGAGGCGAAAGAGTGAAAACGGCAGTTTTTTGGCAATTTTCCGTAGGTGTTAGCCCACGAATCGCTGGGGTGGCGCTGGCTCCGGAAATTATTTTGGGCCGAGCCCCTCGGGGGCGTCCCTGACGAGCTGTTAAGCGGATCCATGGGCTCCGTGGGGCCTGTGGGAGGTTTTAAGGGCGTCCCAGAGGCGAAAGAGTGAAAACGGCAGTTTTTTGGCGATTTTCCGTGGGTGTTAGCCCACGGATCGCTGGGGTGGCGCTGGCTCAGGAAATTATTTTGGGACGAGCCCCTCGGGGGCGTCCCTGATGAGCTGTTAAGTGGATCCATGGGCTCCTTGGGGCCTGTGGGAGGTTTTAAGGGCGTCCCAGAGGCGAAAGAGTGAAAACGGCAGTTTTTTGGCGATTTTCCGTGGGTGTTAGCCCACGGATCGCTGGGGTGGCGCTGGCTCAGGAAATTATTTTGGGCCGAACCCCTCGGGGGCGTCCCTGACGAGCTGTTAAGCAGATCCATGGGCTCCGTGGGGCCTGTGCGAGGTTTTAAGGGCATCCCAGAGGCGAAAGAGTGAAAACGGCAGTTTTTTGGCGATTTTCCGTAGGTGTTAGCCCACGGATCGCTGGGGTGGCGCTGGCTCCGGAAATTATTTTTGCCCGAGCCCCTCGGGGGCGTCCCTGACGAGCTGTTAAGTGGATCCATGGGCTCCGTGGGGACTGTGGGAGGTTTTAAGGGCGTCCCAGAGGCGAAAGAGTGAAAATGGCAGTTTTTTGGCGATTTTCCGTGGGTGTTAGCCCACGGATCGCTGGGGTGGCGCTGGCTCCGGAAATTATTTTGGGCCGAGCCCCTCGGGGGCATCCCTGACGAGCTGTTAAGAGGATCCATGGGCTCCGTGGGGCCAGTGGGAGGTTTTAAGGGCATCCCAGAGGCGAAAGAGTGAAAACGGCAGTTTTTTGGCGATTTTCCGTGGGTGTTAGCCCACGGATCGCTGGGGTGGCGCTGGCTCCGGAAATTATTTTGGGCCGAGCCCCTCGGGGGCATCCCTGACGAGCTGTTAAGCGGATCCATGGGCTCCGTGGGGCCTGTGGGAGGTTTTAAGGGCGTCCCAGAGGCGAAAGAGTGAAAATGACAGTTTTTTGGCGATTTTCCGTGGGTGTTAGCCCACGGATCGCTGGGGTGGCGCTGGCTCCAGAAATTATTTTGGGCCGAGCCCCTCGGGGGCGTCCCTGACAAGCTGTTAAGCGGATCCACTGGCTCCGTGGGTCCGTTGGGATGTTTTTAGGGCGTCCCATAGGCGAAAGAGTGAAAACTGCAGTTTTTTGACGATTTTCGGTGGGTATTAGCCCACGGATCGCTGGGGTGGCGCTTGCTCCGGAAATTATTTTGGGCCGAGGCCCTCGGGGGAGTCCCTGATAAGCTGTTAAGCGGATCCACGGGCTCCGTGGGTCCGTTGGCAAGTTTTTAGGGCGTCCCATAGGCGAAAGAGTGAAAACTGCAGTTTTTTGGCGATTTTCGGTGGGTGTTAGCCCACGGATCGCTGGGGTGGCGCTTGCTCCAGAAATTATTTTGGGCCGAGGCCCTCGGGGGCGTCCCTGACGAGCTGTTAACCGGATCCACGGGCTCCGTGGGTCCGTTGGGATGTTTTTAGGGCGTCCCATAGGCGAAAGAGTGAAAACTGCAGTTTTTTGGCGATTTTCGGTGGGTGTTAGCCCACGGATCGCTGGGGTGGCACTTGCTCCGGAAATTATTTTGGACCGAGGCCCTCGGGGGCGTCCCTGACGAGCTGTTAAGCGGATCCATGGGCTCCGTGGGTCCGTTGGGATGTTTTTAGGGCGTCCCATAGGTGAAAGAGTGAAAACTGCAGTTTTTTGGCGATTTTCGGTGGGTGTTAGCCCACGGATCGCTGGGGTGGCACTTGCTTCGGAAATTATTTTGGGACGAGGCCCTCGGGGGTATCCCTGACGAGCTGTTAAGCGGATCCATGGGATCCTTGGGTCCGTTGGGATGTTTTTAGGGCGTCCCATAGGCGAAAGAGTGAAAACTGCAGTTTTTTGGCGATTTTTGGTGGGTGTTAGCCCACGGATCGCTGGGGTGGCGCTTGCTCCAAAAATTTTTTTGGTCCAAGGCCCTCGGGGGCGTCCCTGATGAGCTGTTAAGCGGATCCATGGGCTCCGTGGGTCCGTTGGGATGTTTTTAGGGCATCCCATAGGCGAAAGAGTGCAAAATTGAAGTTTTTTGGCGATTTTCGGTGGGTGTTAGCCCATGGATCGCTGGGGTGGCGCTTGCTCCAAGAATTATTATGGGCCGAGGCCCTCGGGGGCGTCCCTGACGAGCTGTTAAGCAGATCCATGGGCTCCGTGGGTCCGTTGGGATGTTTTTAGGGCGTCCCATAGGCGAAAGAGTGAAAACTGCAGTTTTTTGGCGATTTTCGGTGGGTGTTAGCCCACGGATCGCTGGGGTGGCGCTTGCTCCAAAAATTATTTTGGGCTGAGGCCCTCCGGGGCATCCCTGATGAGCTGTTAAGCGGATCCATGGGCTCCGTAGGGCCTGCGGGAGGTTTTAAGGGCGTCCCAGAGGCGAAAGAGTGAAAACGGCAGTTTTTTGGCGATTTTCCATGGGTGTTAGCCCACGGATCGCTGGGGTGGCGCTGGCTCCGGAAATTATTTTGGGCCGATCCCCTCGGGGGAGTCCCTGACGAGCTGTTAAGTGGATCCATGGGCTCCGTTGGGCCTGTGGGAGGTTTTAAGGGCGTCCTAGAGGCGAAAGAGTGAAAATGGCAGTTTTTTGGCGATTTTCCGTGGGTGTTAGCCCACGGATCGCTGGGGTGGCGCTGGCTCCGGAAATTATTTTGGGCCGAGCCCCTCGGGGGCGTCCCTGACGAGCTGTTAAGCAGATCCATGGGCTCCGTGGGGCCTGTGCGAGGTTTTAAGGGCATCCCAGAGGCGAAAGAGTGAAAACGGCAGTTTTTTGGCGATTTTCCGTGGGTGTTAAACCACGGATCGCTGGGGTGGCGCTGGCTCCGGCAATTATTTTGGGCCGAGCCCCTCGGGGGCGACCCTGAAGAGCTGTTAAGCGGATCCATGGGCTCTGTGGGGCCAGTGGGAGGTTTTAAGGGCGTCCCAGAGGCGAAAGAGTGAAAACGGCAGTTTTTTGGCGATTTTCCGTGGGTGTTAGCCCACGGATCGCTAGGGTGGCGCTGGCTCCGGAAATTATTTTGGGCCGAGCCCCTCGAGGGCGTCCCTGACGATCTGTTAAGTGGATCCATGGGCTCCGTGGGGCCTGTGGGAGGTTTTAAGGGCGTCCCAGAGGCGAAAGAGTGAAAACGGCAGTTTTTTGGCGATTTTCCGTGGGTGTTAGCCCACGGATCGCTGGGGTGGCGCTGGCTCAGGAAATTATTTTGGGCCGAGCCCCTCGGGGGCGTCCCTGACGAGCTGTTAAGCGGATCCATGGGCTCCGTGGGGCCTGTGCGAGGTTTTAAGGGCGTCCCAGAGGCGAAAGAGTGAAAACGGCAGTTTTTTGGCGATTTTCCGTGGGTGTTAGCCCACGGATCGCTGGGGTGGCGCTGGCTCCGGAAATTATTTTGCGCCGAGCCCCTCGGGGGCATCCCTGACGAGCTGTTAAGCGGATCCATGGGCTCCGTGGGGCCTGTGGTAGGTTTTAAGGGCGTTCCAGAGGCGAAAGAGTGAAAACGACAGTTTTTTGGCGATTTTCCGTGGGTGTTAGCCCACGGATCGCTGGGGTGGCGCTGGCTCCGGAAATTATTTTGGGTCGAGCCCCTCGGGGGCGTCCCTGACGAGCTGTTAAGCGGATCCATGGGCTCCGTGGGGCCAGTGGGAGGTTTTAAGGGTGTCCCAGAGGCGAAAGAGTGAAAACGGCAGTTTTTTGGCGATTTTCCGTAGGTGTTAGCCCACGGATCGCTGGGGTGGCGCTGGCTCAGGAAATTATTTTGGGCCA
The DNA here is from genome assembly GCA_031232105.1 of Capsicum rhomboideum. Taxonomy (NCBI): domain Eukaryota; kingdom Viridiplantae; phylum Streptophyta; class Magnoliopsida; order Solanales; family Solanaceae; genus Capsicum; species Capsicum rhomboideum. The sequence continues at coordinate 746,606 of CP124714.1, forward strand.
AGCCCCTCGGGGGCGTCCCTGACGAGCTGTTAAGCGGATCCATGGGCTCCGTGGGGCCTGTGCGAGGTTTTAAGGGCGTCCCAGAGGCGAAAGAGTGAAAACGACAGTTTTTTGGCGATTTTCCGTAGGTGTTAGCCCACGGATCGCTGGGGTGGCGCTGGCTCCGGAAATTATTTTGGGCCGAGCCCCTCGGGGGCGTCCCTGACGAGCTGTTAAGCGGATCCATGGGCTCCTTGGGGCCTGTGGGAGGGTTTAAGGGCGTCCCAGAGGCGAAAGAGTGAAAACGGCAGTTTTTTGGCGATTTTCCGTATGTGTTAGCCCACGGATCGCTGGGGTGGCGCTGGCTCCGAAAATTATTTTGGGCCGAGCCCCTCGGGGGAGTCCCTGACGAGCTGTTAAGTGGATCCATGGGCTCCGTGGGGCCTGTGGGAGGTTTTAAGGGCGTCCCAGAGGCGAAAGAGTGAAAACGGCAGTTTTTTGGCGATTTTCCGTGGGTGTTAGACCACGGATCGCTGGGGTGGCGCTGGCTCCGGAAATTATTTTGGGCCGAGCCCCTCGGGGGCGTCCCTGACGAGCTTTTAAGTGGATCCATGGGCTCCGTGGGGCCTGTGCGAGGTTTTAAGGGCGTCCCAGAGGCGAAAGAGTGAAAATGGCAGTTTTTTGGCGATTTTCCGTGGGTGTTAGCCCACGGATCGCAGGGGTGGCGCTGGATCCGGAAATTATTTTGGGCCGAGCCCCTCGGGAGCATCTCTGACGAGCTGTTAAGCGGATCCATGGGCTCCGTGGGGCCAGTGGGAGGTTTTAAGGGCGTCCCAGAGGCGAAAGAGTGAAAACGGCAGTTTTTTGGCGATTTTCCGTGGGTATTAGCCCACGGATCGCTGGGGTGGCACTGGATCCGGAAATTATTTTGGGCCGAGCCCCTCGGGGGCATCCCTGACGATCTGTTAAGTGGATCCATGGGCTCCGTGGGGCCTGTGGGAGGTTTTAAGGGCGTCCCAGAGGCGAAAGAGTGAAAACGGCAGTTTTTTGGCGATTTTCCGTGGGTGTTAGCCCACGGATCGCTGGGGTGGCGCTGGCTCCGAAAATTATTTTGGGCCGAGCCCCTCGGGGGCGTCCCTGACGAGCTGTTAATCGGATCCATGGGCTCCGTGGGGCTAGTTGGAGGTTTTAAGGGTGTCCCAGAGGCGAAAGAGTGAAAACGGCAGTTTTTTGGCAATTTTCCGTAGGTGTTAGCCCACGAATCGCTGGGGTGGCGCTGGCTCCGGAAATTATTTTGGGCCGAGCCCCTCGGGGGCGTCCCTGACGAGCTGTTAAGCGGATCCATGGGCTCCGTGGGGCCTGTGGGAGGTTTTAAGGGCGTCCCAGAGGCGAAAGAGTGAAAACGGCAGTTTTTTGGCGATTTTCCGTGGGTGTTAGCCCACGGATCGCTGGGGTGGCGCTGGCTCAGGAAATTATTTTGGGACGAGCCCCTCGGGGGCGTCCCTGACGAGCTGTTAAGTGGATCCATGGGATCCTTGGGGCCTGTGGGAGGTTTTAAGGGCGTCCCAGAGGCGAAAGAGTGAAAACGGCAGTTTTTTGGCGATTTTCCGTGGGTGTTAGCCCACGGATCGCTGGGGTGGCGCTGGCTCAGGAAATTATTTTGGGCCGAACCCCTCGGGGGCGTCCCTGACAAGCTGTTAAGTGGATCCATGGGCTCCGTGGGGCCTGTGCGAGGTTTTAAGGGCGTCCCAGAGGCGAAAGAGTGAAAACGGCAGTTTTTTGGCGATTTTCCGTAGGTGTTAGCCCACGGATCGCTGGGGTGGCGCTGGCTCCGGAAATTATTTTGGGCCGAACCCCTCGGGGGCGTCCTTGACGAGCTGTTAAGCGGATCCATGGGCTCCGTGGGGCCTGTGGGAGGTTTTAAGGGCGTCCCAGAGGCGAAAGAGTGAAAACGGCAGTTTTTTGGCGATTTTCCGTGGGTGTTAGCCCACGGATCGCTGGGGTGGCGCTGGCTCCGGAAATTATTTTGGGCCGAGCCCCTCGGGGGCGTCCCTGACGAGCTGTTAAGCGGATCCATGGGCTCCGTGGGGCCAGTGGGAGGTTTTAAGGGCGTCCCAGAGGCGAAAGAGTGAAAACGGCAGTTTTTTGGCAATTTTCCGTGGGTGTTAGCCCACGGATCGCTGGGGTGGCGCTGGCTCCGGAAATTATTTTGGGCTGAGCCCCTCGGGGGCGTCCCTGACGAGCTGTTAAGCAGATCCACGGGCTCCGTGGGGCCTGTGCGAGGTTTTAAGGGCGTCCCAGAGGTGAAAGAGTGAAAATGGCAGTTTTTTGGCGATTTTCCGTGGTTGTTAGCCCACGGATCGCTGGGGTGGCGCTGGCTCCGGAAATTATTTTGGGCCGAGCCCCTCGGGGGCGTCCCTGACGAGCTTTTAAGTGGATCCATGGGCTCCGTGGGGCCTGTGGGAGGTTTTAAGGGCGTCCCAGAGGCGAAAGAGTGAAAACGGCAGTTTTTTGGCGATTTTCCATGGTTGTTAGCCCACGGATCGCTGGGGTGGCGCTGGCTCCGGAAATTATTTTGGGCTGAGCCCCTCGGGGGCGTCCCTGACGAGCTGTTAAGCGGATCCACGGGCTCCGTGGGGCCTGTGCGAGGTTTTAAGGGCGTCCCAGAGGCGAAAGAGTGAAAATGGCAGTTTTTTGGCGATTTTCCGTGGGTGTTAGCCCACGGATCGCTGGGGTGGCGCTGGCTCCGGAAATTATTTTGGGCCGAGCCCCTCAGGGGCATCCCTGACGAGCTGTTAAGCGGATCCATGGGCTCCGTGGGGCCAGTGGGAGGTTTTAAGGGCGTCCCAGAGGCGAAAGAGTGAAAACGGCAGTTTTTTGGCGATTTTCCGTGGGTGTTAGCCCACGGATCGCTGGGGTGGCGCTGGCTCCGGAAATTATTTTGGGCCGAGCCCCTCCGGGGCGTCCCTGACGAGCTGTTAAGTGGATCCATGGGCTCCGTGGGGCCTGTGGGAGGTTTTAAGGGCGTCCCAGAGGCGAAAGAGTGAAAACGGCAGTTTTTTGGCGATTTTCCGTGGTTGTTAGCCCACGGATCGCTGGGGTGGCGCTGGCTCCGGAAATTATTTTGGGATGAGCCCCTCGGGGGCGTCCCTGACGAGCTGTTAAGCGGATCCACGGGCTCCGTGGGGCCTGTGCAAGGTTTTAAGGGCGTCCCAGAGGCGAAAGAGTGAAAATGGCAGTTTTTTGGCGATTTTCCGTGGGTGTTAGCCCACGGATCGCTGGGGTGGCGCTGGCTCCGGAAATTATTTTGGGCCAAGCCCATTGGGGGCATCCCTGACGAGCTGTTAAGCGGATCCATGGGCTCCGTGGGGCCAGTGGGAGGTTTTAAGGGCGTCCCAGAGGCGAAAGAGTGAAAACGGCAGTTTTTTGGCGATTTTCCGTGGGTGTTAGCCCACGGATCGCTGGGGTGGCGCTGGCTCCGGAAATTATTTTGGGCCGAGCCCCTCGGGGGCATCCCTGACAAGCTGTTAAGCGGATCCACGGGCTCCGTGGGTCCGTTGGGATGTTTTTAGGGCGTCCCATAGGCGAAAGAGTGAAAACTGCAGTTTTTTGGCGATTTTCGGTGGGTGTTAGCCCACGGATCGCTGGGGTGGCGCTTGCTCCGAAATTTTTTTTGGTCCGAGGCCCTCGGGGGCATCCCTGACAAGCTGTTAACCGGATCCACGGGCTCCGTGGGTCCGTTGGGATGTTTTTAGGGCGTCCCATAGGCGAAAGAGTGAAAACTGCAGTTTTTTGGCGATTTTCGGTGGGTGTTAGCCCACGGATCGCTGGGGTGGCGCATGCTCCGAAAATTATTTTGGGCTGAGGCCCTCGGGGGCATCCCTGACGAGCTGTTAAGCGGATCCATGGGCTCCTTGGGTCCGTTGGGATGTTTTTAGGGCGTCCCATAGGCGAAAGAGTACAAAATTGCAGTTTTTTGGCGATTTTCGGTGGGTGTTAGCCCACGGATCGCTGGGGTGGCGCTTGCTTCGAAAATTATTTTGGTCCGAGGCCCTCGGGGGCGTCCCTGACGAGCTGTTAACCGGATCCACGGGCTCCGTGGGTCCGTTGGGATGTTTTTAGGGCGTCCCATAGGCGAAAGAGTGAAAACTGCAGTTTTTTGGCGATTTTCGGTGGGTGTTAGCCCACGGATCGCTGGGGTGGCGCTTGCTCCGGAAATTATTTTGGGCCGAGGCCCTCGGGGGCATCCCTGACGAGCTGTTAAGCGGATCCACGGGCTCCATGGGTCCGTTGGCATGTTTTTAGGGCGTCCCATAGGCGAAAGAGTGAAAACTGCAGTTTTGTGGCGATTTTCGGTGGGTGTTATCCCACGGATCGCTGGGGTGGCGCTTGATCCGAAAATTATTTTGGGCCGAGGCCCTCGGGGGCGTCCCTGACGAGCTGTTAACCGGATCCACGGGCTCCGTGGGTCCGTTGGGATGTTTTTAGGGCGTCCCATAGGCGAAAGAGTGAAAACTGCAGTTTTTTGGCGATTTTCCGTGGGTGTTAGCCCACGGATCGCTGGGGTGGCGCTTGCTCCGGAAATTATTTTGGGCCGAGGCCCTCGAGGGCGTCCCTGACGAGCTGTTAAGCGGATCCATGGGCTCCGTGGGTCCGTTGGGATGTTTTTAGGGTGTCCCATAGGCGAAAGAGTGAAAACTGCAGTTTTTTGGCGATTTTCGGTGGGTGTTAGCCCACGGATCGCTGGGGTGGCGCTTGCTCCGGAAATTATTTTGGGCCGAGGCCCTCGAGGGCGTCCCTGACGAGCTGTTAAGCGGATCCATGGGCTCCGTGGGTCCGTTGGGATGTTTTTAGGGTGTCCCATAGGCGAAAGAGTGAAAACTGCAGTTTTTTGGCGATTTTCGGTGGGTGTTAGCCCACGGATCGCTGGGGTGGCGCTTGCTCCGAAATTTTTTTTGGTCCGAGGCCCTCGGGGGCATCCCTGACAAGCTGTTAACCGGATCCACGGGCTCCGTGGGTCCGTTGGGATGTTTTTAGGGCGTCCCATAGGCGAAAGAGTGAAAACGGCAGTTTTTTGGCGATTTTCCGTGGGTGTTAGCCCACGGATCGCTGGGGTGGCGCTGGCTCCGGAAATTATTTTGGGCCGAGCCCCTCGGGGGCGTCCCTGACGAGCTGTTAAGCGGATCCATGGGCTCCGTGGGGCCAGTGGGAGGTTTTAAGGGCGTCCCAGAGGCGAAAGAGTGAAAACGGCAGTTTTTTGGCAATTTTCCGTGGGTGTTAGCCCACGGATCGCTGGGGTGGCGCTGGCTCCGGAAATTATTTTGGGCTGAGCCCCTCGGGGGCGTCCCTGACGAGCTGTTAAGCAGATCCACGGGCTCCGTGGGGCCTGTGCGAGGTTTTAAGGGCGTCCCAGAGGTGAAAGAGTGAAAATGGCAGTTTTTTGGCGATTTTCCGTGGTTGTTAGCCCACGGATCGCTGGGGTGGCGCTGGCTCCGGAAATTATTTTGGGCCGAGCCCCTCGGGGGCGTCCCTGACGAGCTTTTAAGTGGATCCATGGGCTCCGTGGGGCCTGTGGGAGGTTTTAAGGGCGTCCCAGAGGCGAAAGAGTGAAAACGGCAGTTTTTTGGCGATTTTCCATGGTTGTTAGCCCACGGATCGCTGGGGTGGCGCTGGCTCCGGAAATTATTTTGGGCTGAGCCCCTCGGGGGCGTCCCTGACGAGTTGTTAAGCGGATCCACGGGCTCCGTGGGGCCTGTGCGAGGTTTTAAGGGCGTCCCAGAGGCGAAAGAGTGAAAATGGCAGTTTTTTGGCGATTTTCCGTGGGTGTTAGCCCACGGATCGCTGGGGTGGCGCTGGCTCCGGAAATTATTTTGGGCCGAGCCCCTCAGGGGCATCCCTGACGAGCTGTTAAGCGGATCCATGGGCTCCGTGGGGCCAGTGGGAGGTTTTAAGGGCGTCCCAGAGGCGAAAGAGTGAAAACGGCAGTTTTTTGGCGATTTTCCGTGGGTGTTAGCCCACGGATCGCTGGGGTGGCGCTGGCTCCGGAAATTATTTTGGGCCGAGCCCCTCCGGGGCGTCCCTGACGAGCTGTTAAGTGGATCCATGGGCTCCGTGGGGCCTGTGGGAGGTTTTAAGGGCGTCCCAGAGGCGAAAGAGTGAAAACGGCAGTTTTTTGGCGATTTTCCGTGGTTGTTAGCCCACGGATCGCTGGGGTGGCGCTGGCTCCGGAAATTATTTTGGGATGAGCCCCTCGGGGGCGTCCCTGACGAGCTGTTAAGCGGATCCACGGGCTCCGTGGGGCCTGTGCAAGGTTTTAAGGGCGTCCCAGAGGCGAAAGAGTGAAAATGGCAGTTTTTTGGCGATATTCCGTGGGTGTTAGCCCACGGATCGCTGGGGTGGCGCTGGCTCCGGAAATTATTTTGGGCCAAGCCCATTGGGGGCATCCCTGACGAGCTGTTAAGCGGATCCATGGGCTCCGTGGGGCCAGTGGGAGGTTTTAAGGGCGTCCCAGAGGCGAAAGAGTGAAAACGGCAGTTTTTTGGCGATTTTCCGTGGGTGTTAGCCCACGGATCGCTGGGGTGGCGCTGGCTCCGGAAATTATTTTGGGCCGAGCCCCTCGGGGGCGTCCCTGACAAGCTGTTAAGCGGATCCACGGGCTCCGTGGGTCCGTTGGGATGTTTTTAGGGCGTCCCATAGGCGAAAGAGTGAAAACTGTAGTTTTTTGGCGATTTTCGGTGGGTGTTAGCCCACGGATCGCTGGGGTGGCGCATGCTCCGAAAATTATTTTGGGCTGAGGCCCTCGGGGGCATCCCTGACGAGCTGTTAAGCGGATCCATGGGCTCCTTGGGTCCGTTGGGATGTTTTTAGGGCGTCCCATAGGCGAAAGAGTACAAAATTGCAGTTTTTTGGCGATTTTCGGTGGGTGTTAGCCCACGGATCGCTGGGGTGGCGCTTGCTTCGAAAATTATTTTGGTCCGAGGCCCTCGGGGGCGTCCCTGACGAGCTGTTAACCGGATCCACGGGCTCCGTGGGTCCGTTGGGATGTTTTTAGGGCGTCCCATAGGCGAAAGAGTGAAAACTGCAGTTTTTTGGCGATTTTCGGTGGGTGTTAGCCCACGGATCGCTGGGGTGGCGCTTGCTCCGGAAATTATTTTGGGCCGAGGCCCTCGGGGGCATCCCTGACGAGCTGTTAAGCGGATCCACGGGCTCCGTGGGTCCGTTGGCATGTTTTTAGGGCGTCCCATAGGCGAAAGAGTGAAAACTGCAGTTTTGTGGCGATTTTCGGTGGGTGTTAGCCCACGGATCGCTGGGGTGGCGCTTGATCCGAAAATTATTTTGGGCCGAGGCCCTCAGGGGCGTCCCTGACGAGCTGTTAACCGGATCCACGGGCTCCGTGGGTCCGTTGGGATGTTTTTAGGGCGTCCCATAGGCGAAAGAGTGAAAACTGCAGTTTTTTGGCGATTTTCCGTGGGTGTTAGCCCACGGATCGCTGGGGTGGCGCTTGCTCCGGAAATTATTTTGGGCCGAGGCCCTCGAGGGCGTCCCTGACGAGCTGTTAAGCGGATCCATGGGCTCCGTGGGTCCGTTGGGATGTTTTTAGGGTGTCCCATAGGCGAAAGAGTGAAAACTGCAGTTTTTTGGCGATTTTCGGTGGGTGTTAGCCCACGGATCGCTGGGGTGGCGCTTGCTCCGGAAATTATTTTGGGCCGAGGCCCTCGAGGGCGTCCCTGACGAGCTGGTAAGCGGATCCATGGGCTCCGTGGGTCCGTTGGGATGTTTTTAGGGTGTCCCATAGGCGAAAGAGTGAAAACTGCAGTTTTTTGGCGATTTTCGGTGGGTGTTAGCCCACGGATCGCTGGGGTGGCGCTTGCTCCGAAATTTTTTTTGGTCCGAGGCCCTCGGGGGCATCCCTGACAAGCTGTTAACCGGATCCACGGGCTCCGTGGGTCCGTTGGGATGTTTTTAGGGCGTCCCATAGGCGAAAGAGTGAAAACTGTAGTTTTTTGGCGATTTTCCGTGGGTGTTAGCCCACGGATCGCTGGGGTGGCGCTTGCTCCGGAAATTATTTTGGGCCGAGGCCCTCGAGGGCGTCCCTGACGAGCTGTTAAGCGGATCCATGGGCTCCGTGGGTCCGTTGGGATGTTTTTAGGGTGTCCCATAGGCGAAAGAGTGAAAACTGCAGTTTTTTGGCGATTTTCGGTGGGTGTTAGCCCACGGATCGCTGGGGTGGCGCATGCTCCGAAAATTATTTTGGGCTGAGGCCCTCGGGGGCATCCCTGACGAGCTGTTAAGCGGATCCATGGGCTCCTTGGGTCCGTTGGGATGTTTTTAGGGCGTCCCATAGGCGAAAGAGTACAAAATTGCAGTTTTTTAGCGATTTTCGGTGGGTGTTAGCCCACGGATCGCTGGGGTGGCGCTTGCTCCGAAAAGTATTTTGGGCCGAGGCCCTCGGGGGCATCCCTGACGAGCTGTTAAGCGGATCCATGGGCTCCGTGGGTCCGTTGGGATGTTTTTAGGGCATCCCATAGGCGAAAGAGTGAAAACTGCAGTTTTTTGGCGATATTCGGTGGGTGTTAGCCCACGGATCGCTGGGGTGGCGCTTGCTTCGGAAATTATTTTGGGCCGAGGCCCTCAGGGGCGTCCCTGATGAGCTGTTAAGCGGATCCACGGGCTCCGTGGGTCCGTTGGGATGTTTTTAGGGCGTCCCATAGGCGAAAGAGTGAAAACTGCAGTTTTTTGGCAATTTTCGGTGGGTGTTAGCCCACGGATCGCTGGGGTGGCGCTTGCTCCGGAAATTATTTTGGGCCGAGGCCCTCGGGGGCGTCCCTGACGAGCTGTTAAGCAGATGCACGGGCTCCGTGGGTCCGTTGGGATGTTTTTAGGGCGTCCCATAGGCGAAAGAGTGAAAACTGCAGTTTTTTGGCGATTTTCGGTGGGTGTTAGCCCACGGATCGCTGGGGTGGCGCTTGCTCCGGAAATTATTTTGGGCCGAGGCCCTCGGGGGCGTCCCTGACGAGCTGTTAAGCGGATCCACGGGCTCTGTGGGTCCGTTGGGATGTTTTTAGGGCGTCCCATAGGCGAAAGAGTGCAAAATTGCAGTTTTTTGGCGATTTTCGGTGGGTGTTAGCCCACGGATCGCTGGGGTGGCGCTTGCTCCATAAATTATTTTAGGCCGAGGCCCTCGGGGGCGTCCCTGACGAGCTTTTAAGCGGATCCATGGGATCCGTGGGTCCGTTGGGATGTTTTTAGGGTGTCCCAGAGGCGAAAGAGTGAAAATTGCATGTTTTTTGGCAATTTTCGGTGGGTGTTAGCCCACGGATCGCTGGGGTGGCGCTTGCTCCGAAAATTATTTTAGGGCCAAGGCCCTCCGGGGAGTCCCTGACGATCTGTTAAGTGGATCCATGGGCTCCGTAGGGCCTGTGGGAGGTTTTAAGGGCGTCCCAGAGACGAAAGAGTGAAAACGGCAGTTTTTTGGCGATTTTCCGTGGGTGTTAGCCCACGGATCGCTGGGGTGGCGCTGGCTCCGGAAATTATTTTGGGCCGAGCCCCCCGGGGGCGTCCCTGACGAGCTGTTAAGTGGATCCATGGGCTCCGTGGGGCCTGTGGGAGGTTTTAAGGGCGTCCCAGAGGCGAAAGAGTGAAAACGGCAGTTTTTTGGCGATTTTCCGTGGGTGTTAGCCCACGGATCGCTGGGGTGGCGCTGGCTCCGGAAATTATTTTGGGCCGAGGCCCTAGGGGGCGTCCCTGACGAGCTGTTAAGCGGATCCATGGGCTCCGTGGGGCCTGTGCGAGGTTTTAAGGGCGTCCCAGAGGCGAAAGAGTGAAAACGGCAGTTTTTTGGCGATTTTCCGTGGGTGTTAGCCCACGGATCGCTGGGGTGGCGCTGGCTCCGGAAATTATTTTGGGCCGAACCCCTCGGGGGCGTCCCTGACGAGCTGTTAAGCGTATCCATGGGCTCCGTGGGGCCTGTGGGAGGTTTTGAGGGCGTCCCAGAGGCGAAAGAGTGAAAACGGCAGTTTTTTGGCGATTTTCCGTGGGTGTTAGCCCACGGATCGCTGGGGTGGTGCTGGCTCCGGAAATTATTTTGGCCCGAGCCCCTCGGGGGCGTCTCTGACGAGCTGTTAAGCGGATCCATGGGCTCCGTGGGGCCTGTGGGAGGTTTTAAGGGCATCCCAGAGGCGAAAGAGTGAAAACGGCAGTTTTTTGGCGATTTTCCGTGGGTGTTAGCCCACGGATCGCTGGGGTGGCGCTGGCTCCGGAAATTATTTTGGGCCGAGCCCCTCGGGGGCGTCCCTGACGAGCTGTTAAGCGGATCCATGGGCTCCGTGGGGCCTGTGCGAGGTTTTAAGGGCGTCCCAGAGGCGAAAGAGTGAAAACGGCAGTTTTTTGGCGATTTTCCGTGGGTGTTAGCCCACGGATCGCTGGGGTGGCGCTGGCTCCGGAAATTATTTTAGGCCGAGCCCCTCGGGGGCGTCCCTGAAGAGCTGTTAAGCGGATCCATGGGCTCCGTGGGGCCTGTGCGAGGTTTTAAGGGCGTCCCAGAGGCGAAAGAGTGAAAACGGCAGTTTTTTGGCGATTTTCCGTGGGTGTTAGCCCACGGATCGCTGGGGTGGCGCTGGCTCCGGAAATTATTTTGGGCCGAACCCCTCGGGGGTGTCCCTGACGAGCTGTTAAGCGGATCCATGGGCTCCGTGGGGCCTGTGGGAGGTTTTAAGGGCGTCCCAGAGGCGAAAGAGTGAAAACGGCAGTTTTTTGGCGATTTTCCGTGGGTGTTAGCCCACGGATCGCTGGGGTGGCGCTGGCTCCGGAAATTATTTTGGGCCGAGCCCCTCGGGGGCGTCCCTGACGAGCTGTTAAGCGGATCCATGGGCTCCGTGGGGCCTGTGGGAGGTTTTAAGGGCATCCCAGAGGCGAAAGAGTGAAAACGGTAGTTTTTTGGCGATTTTCCGTGGGTGTTAGCCCACGGATCGCTGGGGTGGCGCTGGCTCCGGAAATTATTTTGGGCCGAGCCCCTCGAGGGCGTCCCTGACGAGCTGTTAAGCGGATCCATGGGCTCCGTGGTGCCTGTGCGAGGTTTTAAGGGCGTCCCAGAGGCGAAAGAGTGAAAACGGCAGTTTTTTGGCGATTTTCCGTGGGTGTTAGCCCACGGATCGCTGGGGTGGCGCTGGCTCCGGAAATTATTTTGGGCCGAGCCCCTCGGGGGCGTCCCTGACGAGCTGTTAAGTGGATCCATGCGCTCCGTGGGGCCTGTGGGAGGTTTTAAGGGCGTCCCAGAGGCGAAAGAGTGAAAACGGCAGTTTTTTGGCGATTTTCCGTGGGTGTTAGCCCACGGATCGCTGGGGTGGCGCTGGCTCCGGAAATTATTTTGGGCCGAGGCCCTAGGGGGCGTCCCTGACGAGCTGTTAAGCGGATCCATGGGCTCCGTGGGGCCTGTGCGAGGTTTTAAGGGCGTCCCAGAGGCGAAAGAGTGAAAACGGCAGTTTTTTGGCGATTTTCTGTGGGTGTTAGCCCACGGATCGCTGGGGTGGCGCTGGATCCGGAAATTATTTTGGGCCGAACCCCTCGGGGGCGTCCCTGACGAGCTGTTAAGCGGATCCATGGGCTCCGTGGGGCCTGTGCGAGGTTTTAAGGGCGTCCCAGAGGCGAAAGAGTGAAAACGGCAGTTTTTTGGCGATTTTCCGTGGGTGTTAGCCCACGGATCGCTGGGGTGGCGCTGGCTCCGGAAATTATTTTAGGCCGAGCCCCTCAGGGGCGTCCCTGAAGAGCTGTTAAGCGGATCCATGGGCTCCGTGGGGCCTGTGCGAGGTTTTAAGGGCGTCCCAGAGGCGAAAGAGTGAAAACGGCAGTTTTTTGGCGATTTTCCGTGGGTGTTAGCCCACGGATCGCTGGGGTGGCGCTGGCTCCGGAAATTATTTTAGGCCGAGCCCCTCGGGGGCGTCCCTGAAGAGCTGTTAAGCGGATCCATGGGCTCCGTGGGGCCTGTGCGAGGTTTTAAGGGCGTCCCAGAGGCGAAAGAGTGAAAACGGCAGTTTTTTGGCGATTTTCCGTGGGTGTTAGCCCACGGATCGCTGGGGTGGCGCTGGCTCCGGAAATTATTTTGGGCTGAACCCCTCGGGGGCGTCCCTGACGAGCTGTTAAGCGGATCCATGGGCTCCGTGGGGCCTGTGGGAGGTTTTAAGGGCGTCCCAGAGGCGAAAGAGTGAAAACGGCAGTTTTTTGGCGATTTTCCGTGGGTGTTAGCCCACGGATCGCTGGGGTGGCGCTGGCTTCGGAAATTATTTAGGGCCGAGCCCCTAGGGGGCGTCCCTGACGAGCTGTTAAGCGGATCCATGGGCTCTGTGGGGCCTGTGGGAGGTTTTAAGGGCATCCCAGAGGCGAAAGAGTGAAAACGGCAGTTTTTTGGCGATTTTCCGTGGGTGTTAGCCCACGGATCGCTGGGGTGGCGCTGGCTCCGGAAATTATTTTAGGCCGAGCCCCTCGGAGGCGTCCCTGAAGAGCTGTTAAGCGGATCGATGGGCTCCGTGGGGCCTGTGGGAGGTTTTAAGGGCATCCCAGAGGTGAAAGAGTGAAAACGGTAGTTTTTTGGCGATTTTCCGTGGGTGTTAGCCCACGGATCGCTGGGGTGGCGCTGGCTCCGGAAATTATTTTGGGCCGAGCCCCTCGAGGGTGTCCCTGACGAGCTGTTAAATGGATCCATGCGCTCCGTGGGGCCTGTGGGAGGTTTTAAGGGTGTCCCAGAGGCGAAAGAGTGAAAACGGCAGTTTTTTGGCGATTTTCCGTAGGTGCTAGCCCACGGATCGCTGGGGTGGCGCTGGCTCCGGAAATTATTTTGGGCCGAGACCCTCGGGGGCGTCCCTGACGAGCTGTTAAGCGGATCCATGGGCTCCGTGGGGCCTGTGGGAGGTTTTAAGGGCGTCCCAGAGGCGAAAGAGTGAAAACGGCAGTTTTTTGGCGATTTTCCGTGGGTGTTAGCCCACGGATTGCTGGGGTGGCGCTGGCTCCGGAAATTATTTTGGGCCGAGCCCCTCGGGGGCGTCCCTGACGAGCTGTTAAGTGGATCCATGGGCTCCGTGGGTCTGTGGGAGTTTTTAAGGGCGTCCCAGAGGCGAAAGAGTTAAAACGGCAATTTTTTGGCAATTTTCCGTGGTTGTTAGCCCACGGATCGCTGGGGTGGCGCTGGCTCCGGAAATTATTTTGGGCCGAGACCCTCGGGGGCGTCCCTGACGAGCTGTTAAGCGGATCCATGGGCTCCGTGGGGCCAGTGGGAGGTTTTAAGGGCGTCCCAGAGGCGAAAGAGTGAAAACGGCAGTTTTTTGGCGATTTTCCGTGGGTGTTAGCCCACGGATCGCTGGGGTGGCGCTGGCTCCGGAAATTATTTTGGGCCGAGCCCCTCGGGGGCGTCCCTGACGAGCTGTTAAGCAGATCCATGGGCTCCGTGGGGCCAGTGGGAGGTTTTAAGGGCGTCCCAGAGGCGAAAGAGTGAAAACGGCAGTTTTTTGGCGATTTTCCGTGGGTGTTAGCCCACGGATCGCTGGGGTGGCGCTGGCTCCGGAAATTATTTTGGGCCGAGCCCCTCGGGGGTGTCCCTGACGAGCTGTTAAGCGGATCCATGGGCTCCGTGGGGCCTGTGGGAGGTTTTAAAGGCGTTCCAGAGGTGAAAGAGTGAAAACGGCAGTTTTTTGGCGATTTTCCGTGGGTGTTAGCCCACGGATCGCTGGGGTGGCGCTGGCTCCGGAAATTATTTTGGGCCGAGCCCCTCGGGGGAATCCCTGACGAGCTGTTAAGTGGATCCATGGGCTCCGTGGGGCCTGTGGGAGGTTTTAAGGGTGTCCCAGAGGCGAAAGAGTGAAAACGGCAGTTTTTTGGCGATTTTCCGTAGGTGTTAGCCCACGGATCGCTGGGGTGGCGCTGGCTCTGAAAATTATTTTAGACCGAGCCCCTCGGGGGCGTCCCTGACGAGCTGTTAAGCGGATCCATGGGCTCCGTGGGGCCTGTGGGAGGTTTTAAGGGCATCCCAGAGGCGAAAGAGTGAAAACGGCAGTTTTTTGGCGATTTTCCGTGGGTGTTAGCCCACGGATCGCTGGGGTGGCGCTGGCTCCGGAAATTATTTTGGGCCGAGCCCCTCGAGGGCATCCCTGACGAGCTGTTAAGCGGATCCATGGGCTCCGTGGGGCCAGTGGGAGGTTTTAAGGGCGTCCCAGAGGCGAAAGAGTGAAAACTGCAGTTTTTTGGCGATTTTCCGTGGTTGTTAGCCCACGGATCGCTGGGGTGGCGCTAGCTCCGGAAATTATTTTGGGCTGAACCCCTCGGGGGCATCCCTGACGAGCTGTTAAGCGGATCCACGGGCTCCGTGGTGCCTTTGCGACGTTTTAAGGGCGTCCCAGAGGCGAAAGAGTGAAAACTAAAGTTTTTTGGCGATTTTCGGTGGGTATTAGCCCACGGATTGCTGGGGTGGCGCTTGCTCCGGAAATTATTTTGGGCCGAGGCCCTCTGGGGCGTCCCTGACGAGCTGTTAAGCGGATCCACGGGGTCCGTGGGTCCGTTGGCAAGTTTTTAGGGCGTCCCATAGGCGAAAGAGTGAAAACTGCAGTTTTTTGGCAATTTTCGGTGGGTGTTAGCCCACGGATCGCTGGGGTGGCGCTTGCTCCGGAAATTATTTTGGGCCGAGGCCCTCGGGGGCGTCCCTGACGAGCTGTTAAGCGGATCCACGGGCTCCGTGGGTCCATTGGGATGTTTTTAGGGCATCCCATAGGCGAAAGAGTGAAAACTGTAGTTTTTTGGCGATTTTCGGTGGGTGTTAGCCCACGGATCGCTGGGGTGGCGCTTGCTCCAGAAATTATTTTGGGCCGAGGCCCTCGGGGGCTTCCCTGATGAGCTTTTAAGCGGATCCATGGGCTCCGTGGGTCCGTTGGCATGTTTTTAGGGCGTCCCATAGGCGAAAGAGTGAAAACTGCAGTTTTTTGGCGATTTTCGGTGGGTGTTAGCCCACGGATCGCTGGGGTGGCGCTTGCTCCGGAAATTATTTTGGGCCGAGGCCCTCGGGGGCGTCCCTGACGAGCTGTTAACTGGATCCACGGGCTCCGTGGGTCCGTTGGGATGTTTTTAGGGCGTCCCATAGGCGAAAGAGTGAAAACTGCAGTTTTTTGGCGATTTTCCGTGGGTGTTAGCCCACGGATCGCTGGGGTGGCGCTTGCTCCGGAAATTATTTTGGGCCGAGGCCCTCGGGGCGTCCCGGATGAGCTGTTAAGCGGATCCATGGGCTCCGTGGGTCCGTTGGGATGTTTTTAGGGCGTCCCATAGGCGAAAGAGTGAAAACTGCAGTTTTTTGGTGATTTTCGATGGGTGTTAGCCCACGGATCGCTGGGGTGGCGCTTGCTTCGGAAATTATTTTGGGACGAGGCCCTTGGGGGCGTCCCTGACAAGCTGTTAAGCGGATCCATGGGCTCCGTGGGTCCGTTGGCAAGTTTTTAGGGCGTCCCATAGGCGAAAGAGTGAAAACTGCAGTTTTTTGGCAATTTTCCGTGGGTGTCAGCCCACGGATCGCTGGGGTGGCGCTGGCTCCGGAAATTATTTTGGGCCGAGCCCCTCGGGGGCGTCCCTGACAAGCTGTTAAGCGGATCCACGGGCTCCGTGGGTCCGTTGGCATGTTTTTAGGGCGTCCCATAGGCGAAAGAGTGAAAACTGCAGTTTTTTGGCGATTTTCGGTGGGTGTTAGCCCACGGATCGCTGGGGTGGCGCTTGCTCCGGAAATTATTTTGGGCCGAGGCCCTCGGGGGCGTCCCTGACGAGCTGTTAACCGGATCCACGGGCTCCGTGGGTCCATTGGGATGTTTTTAGGGCGTCCCATAGGCGAAAGAGTGAAAACTGCAGTTTTTTGGCGATTTTCGGTGGGTGTTAGCCCATGGATCGCTGGGGTGGCGCTTGCTCCGGAAATTATTTTGGGCCGAGGCCCTCGGGGGCGTCCCTGACGAGCTGTTAACTGGATCCACGGGCTCCGTGGGTCCATTGGGATGTTTTTAGGGCGTCCCATAGGCGAAAGAGTGAAAACTGCAGTTTTTTGGCGATTTTCGGTGGGTGTTAGCCCACGGATCGCTGGGGTGGCGCTTGCTCCGGAAATTATTTTGGGACGAGGCCCTCGAGGCATCTCGGATGAGCTGTTAAGCGGATCCATGGGCTCCGTGGGTCCGTTGGGATGTTTTTAGGGTGTCCCATAGGCGAAAGAGTGAAAACTGCAGTTTTTTAGCGATTTTCGATGGGTGTTAGCCCACGGATCGCTGGGGTGGCGCTTGCTTCGGAAATTATTTTGGGACGAGGCCCTTGGGGGTGTCCCTGACAAGCTGTTAAGCGGATCCATGGGCTCCGTGGGTCCGTTGGCAAGTTTTTAGGGCGTCCCATAGGCAAAAGAGTGAAAACTGCAGTTTTTTGGCGATTTTCGGTGGGTGTTAGCCCACGGATCGCTGGGGTGGCGCTTGCTCCGGAAATTATTTTGGGCCGAGGCCCTCGAGGGCGTCCCAGACGAGCTGTTAACCGGATCCACGGGCTCCGTGGGTCCGTTGGGATGTTTTTAGGGCGTCCCATAGGCGAAAGAGTGAAAACTGCAGTTTTTTGGCGATTTTCGGTGGGTGTTAGCCCACAGATCGCTGGGGTGGCGCTTGCTTCGGAAATTATTTTGGGACGAGGCCCTCGGGGGCGTCCCTGACGAGCTGTTAAGCGGATCCATGGGCTCCGTTGGTCCGTTGGCAAGTTTTTAGGGCATCCCATAGGCGAAAGAGTGAAAACTGCAGTTTTTTGGCGATTTTCGGTGGGTGTTAGCCCACGGATCGCTGGGGTGGCGCTTGCTCCGGAAATTATTTTGGGCCGAGGCCCTCGGGGCGTCCCGGATGAGCTGTTAAGCGGATCCATGGGCTCCGTGGGTCCGTTGGGATGTTTTTAGGGCGTCCCATAGGCGAAAGAGTGAAAACTGCAGTTTTTTGGCGATTTTCGATGGGTGTTAGCCCACGGATCGCTGGGGTGGCGCTTGCTTCGGAAATTATTTTGGGACGAGGCCCTTGGGGGCGTCCCTGACAAGCTGTTAAGCGGATCCATGGGCTCCGTGGGTCCGTTGGCAAGTTTTTAGGGCGTCCCATACGCGAAAGAGTGAAAACTGCAATTTTTTGGCGATTTTCGGTGGGTGTTAGCCCACGGATCGCTGGGGTGGCGCTTGCTCCGGAAATTATTTTGGGCCGAGGCCCTCGAGGGCGTCCCTGACGAGCTGTTAACCGGATCCACGGGCTCCGTGGTGCCTTTGCGACGTTTTAAGGGCGTCCCAGAGGCGAAAGAGTGAAAATGGCAGTTTTTTGGCGATTTTCCGTGGGTGTTAGCCCACGGATCGCTGGGGTGGCGCTGGCTCCGGAAATTATTTTGGGCCGAGCCCCTCGGGGGCATCCCTGACGAGCTGTTAAGCGGATCCATGGGCTCCGTGGGGCCAGTGGAAGGTTTTAAGGGTGTGCTTTAGGCGAAAGAGTTAAAACGGCAGTTTTTTGGCGATTTTCCGTGGGTGTTAGCCCACGGATCGCTGGGGTGGCGCTGGCTCCGGAAATTATTTTGGGCCGAGGCCCTCGGGGGCGTCCCTGACGAGCTGTTAAGCGGATCCACGGGCTCCGTGGGTCCGTTGGCAAGTTTTTAGGGCGTCCCATAGGCGAAAGAGTGAAAACTGCAGTTTTTTGGCGATTTTCGGTGGGTGTTAGCCCACGGATCGCTGGGGTGGCGCTTGCTCCGGAAATTATTTTGGGCCGAGGCCCTCGGGGGCGTCCCTGACGAGCTGTTAACCGGATCCACGGGCTCCGTGGGTCCATTGGGATGTTTTTAGGGCGTCCCATAGGCGAAAGAGTGAAAACTGCAGTTTTTTGGCGATTTTCGGTGGGTGTTAGCCCACGGATCGCTGGGGTGGCGCTTGCTCCAGAAATTATTTTGGTCCGAGGCCCTCGGGGGCGTCCCTGATGAGCTTTTAAGCGGATCCATGGGCTCCGTGGGTCCGTTGGGATGTTTTTAGGGCGTCCCATAGGCGAAGGAGTGAAAATTACAGTTTTTTGGCGATTTTCGGTGGGTGTTAGCCCACGGATCGCTGGGGTGGCGCTTGCTCCGGAAATTATTTTGGGCCGAGGCCCTCGGGGGCGTCCCTGACGAGCTGTTAACTGGATCCACGGGCTCCGTGGGTCCGTTGGGATGTTTTTAGGGCGTCCCATAGGCGAAAGAGTGAAAACTGCAGTTTTTTGGCGATTTTCCGTGGGTGTTAGCCCACGGATCGCTGGGGTGGCGCTTGCTCCGGAAATTATTTTGGGCCGAGGCCCCCGAGGCGTCCCGGATGAGCTGTTAAGCGGATCCATGGGCTCCGTGGGTCCGTTGGGATGTTTTTAGGGTGTCCCATAGGCTAAAGAGTGAAAACTGCAGTTTTTTGGCGATTTTCGATGGGTGTTAGCCCACGGATCGCTGGGGTGACGCTTGCTTCGGAAATTATTTTGGGACGAGGCCCTTGGGGGCGTCCCTGACAAGCTGTTAAGCGGATCCATGGGCTCCGTGGGTCCGTTGGCAAGTTTTTAGGGCGTCCCATAGGAGAAAGAGTGAAAACTGCAGTTTTTTGGCGATTTTCGGTGGGTGTTAGCCCACGGATCGCTGGGGTGGCGCTTGCTCCGGAAATTATTTTGGGCCGAGGCCCTCGAGGGCATCCCTGACGAGCTGTTAACCGGATCCACGGGCTCCGTGGGTCCGTTGGGATGTTTTTAGGGCGTCCCATAGGCGAAAGAGTGAAAACTATAGTTTTTTGGCGATTTTCGGTGGGTGTTAGCCCACAGATCGCTGGGGTAGCGCTTGCTTCGGAAATTATTTTGGGACGAGGCCCTCGGGGGCGTCCCTGACGAGCTGTTAAGCGGATCCATGGGCTCCGTTGGTCCGTTGGCAAGTTTTTAGGGCGTCCCATAGGCGAAAGAGTGAAAACTGCAGTTTTTTGGCGATTTTCGGTGGGTGTTAGCCCACGGATCGCTGGGGTGGCGCTTGATTCGGAAATTATTCTGGGACGAGGCCCTCGGGGGCGTCCCTGACGAGCTGTTAAGCGGATCCACGGGCTCCGTGGGTCCGTTGGCAAGTTTTTAGGGCGTCCCATAGGCGAAAGAGTGAAAACTGTAGTTTTTTGGCGATTTTCGGTGGGTGTTAGCCCACGGATCGCTGGGGTGGCGCTTGCTCCGGAAATTATTTTGGGCCGAGGCCCTCGGGGGCGTCCCTGACGAGCTGTTAACCGGATCCACGGGCTCCGTGGGTCCGTTGGGATGTTTTTAGTGCGTCCCATAGGCGAAAGAGTGAAAACTGCAGTTTTTTGGCGATTTTCGGTGGGTGTTAGCCCACGGATCGCTGGGGTGGCGCTTGCTCCAGAAATTATTTTGGGCCGAGGCCCTCGGGGGCGTCCTTGACGAGCTGTTAAGCGGATCCATGGGCTCCGTGGGTCCGTTGGGATGTTTTTAGGACATCCCATAGGCGAAAGAGTGAAAACTTCAGTTTTTTGGCGATTTTCGGTGGGTGTTAGCCCACGGATCGCTGGGGTGGCGCTTGCTTCGGAAATTATTTTGGGACGAGGCCCTCGGGGGCGTCCTTGACGAGCTGTTAAGTGGATCCATGGGCTCCGTGGGTCCGTTGGGATGTTTTTAGGGCGTCCCATAGGCGAAAGAGTGAAAACTGCAGTTTTTTGGCGATTTTCGGTGGGTGTTAGCCCACGGATCGCTGGGGTGGCGCTTGCTCCGAAAATTTTTTTGGTCCAAGGCCCTCTGGGGCATCCCTGACGAGCTGTTAAGCGGATCCATGGGCTCCGTGGGTCCGTTGGGATGTTTTTAGGGCGTCCCATAGGCGAAAGAGTGAAAACTGTAGTTTTTTGGCGATTTTCGGTGGGTGTTAGCCCACGGATCGCTGGGGTGGCGCTTGCCCCGGAAATTATTTTGGGCCGAGGCCCTCGGGGGCGTCCCTGACGAGCTGTTAAGTGGATCCATGGGCTCCGTGGGTCCGTTGGGATGTTTTTAGGGCGTCCCATAGGCGAAAGAGTGCAAAATTGTAGTTTTTTAGCGATTTTCGGTGGGTGTTAGCCCACGGATCGCTGGGGTGGCGCTTGCTCCGGAAATTATTTTGGGCCGAGGCCCTCGGGGGCGTCCCTGACGAGCTGTTAACCGGATCCACGGGCTCCGTGGGTCCATTGGGATGTTTTTAGGGCGTCCCATAGGCGAAAGAGTGAAAACTGCAGTTTTTTGGCGATTTTCGGTGGGTGTTAGCCCACGGATCGCTGGGGTGGCGCTTGCTCCAGAAATTATTTTGGTCCGAGGCCCTCGGGGGCGTCCCTGATGAGATTTTAAGCGGATCCATGGGCTCCGTGGGTCCGTTGGGATGTTTTTAGGGCGTCCCATAGGCGAAGGAGTGAAAATTACAGTTTTTTGGCGATTTTCGGTGGGTGTTAGCCCACGGATCGCTGGGGTGGCGCTTGCTCCGGAAATTATTTTGGGCCGAGGCCCTCGGGGGCGTCCCTGACGAGCTGTTAACTGGATCCACGGGCTCCGTGGGTCCGTTGGGATGTTTTTAGGGCGTCCCATAGGCGAAAGAGTGAAAACTGCAGTTTTTTGGCGATTTTCCGTGGGTGTTAGCCCACGGATCGCTGGGGTGGCGCTTGCTCCGGAAATTATTTTGGGCCGAGGCCCCCGAGGCGTCTCGGATGAGCTGTTAAGCGGATCCATGGGCTCCGTGGGTCCGTTGGGATGTTTTTAGGGTGTCCCATAGGCTAAAGAGTGAAAACTGCAGTTTTTTGGCGATTTTCGATGGGTGTTAGCCCACGGATCGCTGGGGTGACGCTTGCTTCGGAAATTATTTTGGGACGAGGCCCTTGGGGGCGTCCCTGACAAGCTGTTAAGCGGATCCATGGGCTCCGTGGGTCCGTTGGCAAGTTTTTAGGGCGTCCCATAGGAGAAAGAGTGAAAACTGCAGTTTTTTGGCGATTTTCGGTGGGTGTTAGCCCACGGATCGCTGGGGTGGCGCTTGCTCCGGAAATTATTTTGGGCCGAGGCCCTCGAGGGCGTCCCTGACGAGCTGTTAACCGGATCCACGGGCTCCGTGGGTCCGTTGGGATGTTTTTAGGGCGTCCCATAGGCGAAAGAGTGAAAACTACAGTTTTTTGGCGATTTTCGGTGGGTGTTAGCCCACAGATCGCTGGGGTAGCGCTTGCTTCGGAAATTATTTTGGGACGAGGCCCTCGGGGGCGTCCCTGACGAGCTCTTAAGCGGATCCATGGGCTCCGTTGGTCCGTTGGCAAGTTTTTAGGGCGTCCCATAGGCGAAAGAGTGAAAACTGCAGTTTTTTGGCGATTTTCGGTGGGTGTTAGCCCACGGATCGCTGGGGTGGCGCTTGATTCGGAAATTATTCTGGGACGAGGCCCTCGGGGGCGTCCCTGACGAGCTGTTAAGCGGATCCACGGGCTCCGTGGGTCCGTTGGCAAGTTTTTAGGGCGTCCCATAGGCGAAAGAGTGAAAACTGTAGTTTTTTGGCGATTTTCGGTGGGTGTTAGCCCACGGATCGCTGGGGTGGCGCTTGCTCCGGAAATTATTTTGGGCCGAGGCCCTCGGGGGCGTCCCTGACGAGCTGTTAACCGGATCCACGGGCTCCGTGGGTCCGTTGGGATGTTTTTAGTGCGTCCCATAGGCGAAAGAGTGAAAACTGCAGTTTTTTGGCGATTTTCGGTGGGTGTTAGCCCACGGATCGCTGGGGTGGCGCTTGCTCCAGAAATTATTTTGGGCCGAGGCCCTCGGGGGCGTCCTTGACGAGCTGTTAAGCGGATCCATGGGCTCCGTGGGTCCGTTGGGATGTTTTTAGGGCGTCCCATAGGCGAAAGAGTGAAAACTTCAGTTTTTTGGCGATTTTCGGTGGGTGTTAGCCCACGGATCGCTGGGGTGGCGCTTGCTTCGGAAATTATTTTGGGACGAGGCCCTCGGGGGCGTCCTTGACGAGCTGTTAAGTGGATCCATGGGCTCCGTGGGTCCGTTGGGATGTTTTTAGGGCGTCCCATAGGCGAAAGAGTGAAAACTGCAGTTTTTTGGCGATTTTCGGTGGGTGTTAGCCCACGGATCGCTGGGGTGGCGCTTGCTCCGAAAATTTTTTTGGTCCAAGGCCCTCTGGGGCATCCCTGACGAGCTGTTAAGCGGATCCATGGGCTCCGTGGGTCCGTTGGGATGTTTTTAGGGCGTCCCATAGGCGAAAGAGTGAAAACTGTAGTTTTTTGGCGATTTTCGGTGGGTGTTAGCCCACGGATCGCTGGGGTGGCGCTTGCCCCGAAAATTTTTTTGGTCCAAGGCCCTCTGGGGCATCCCTGACGAGCTGTTAAGCGGATCCATGGGCTCCGTAGGGCCTGTGGGAGGTTTTAAGGGCATCCCAGAGGCGAAAGAGTGAAAACGGCAGTTTTTTGGCGATTTTCCGTGGGTGTTAGCCCACGGATAGCTGGGGTGGCGCTGGCTCCGAAAATTATTTTGGGCCGAGACCCTCGGGGGCGTCCCTGACAAGCTGTTAAGTGGATCCATGGGCTCTGTGGGGCCTGTGGGAGGTTTTAAGGGCGTCCCAGAGGCGAAAGAGTGAAAACGGCAGTTTTTTGGCGATTTTCCGTGGGTGTTAGCCCACTGATCGCTGGGGTGGCGCTGGCTCCGGAAATTATTTTGGGCCGAGCCCCTCGGGGGCATCCCTGACGAGCTGTTAAGCGGATCCATGGGCTCCGTGGGGCCTGTGGGAGGTTTTAAGGGCGTCCCAGAGGCGAAAGAGTGAAAACGGCAGTTTTTTGGCGATTTTCCGTGGTTGTTAGCCCACGGATCGCTGGGGTGGCGCTGGCTCCGGAAATTATTTTGGGATGAGCCCCTCGGGGGCGTCCCTGATGAACTGTTAAGCGGATCCACGGGCTCCGTGGGGCCTGTGCGAGGTTTTAAGGGCGTCCCAGAGGCGAAAGAGTGAAAATGGCAGTTTTTTGGCGATTTTCCGTGGGTGTTAGCCCACGGATCGCTGGGGTGGCGCTGGCTCCGGAAATTATTTTGGGCCGAGCCCCTCGGGGGCATCCCTGACGAGCTGTTAAGCGGATCCATGGGCTCCGTGAGGCCATTTGGAGGTTTTAAGGGCGTCCCAGAGGCGAAAGAGTGAAAACGGCAGTTTTGTGGCGATTTTCCGTGGGTGTTAGCCCACGGATCGCTGGGGTGGCGCTGGCTCCGGAAATTATTTTGGGCCGAGCCCCTCGGGGGCGTCCCTGACGAGCTGTTAAGTGGATCCATGGGCTCCGTGGGGCCTGTGGGAGGTTTTAAGGGCGTCCCAGAGGCGAAAGAGTGAAAACGGCAGTTTTTTGGCGATTTTCCGTGGTTGTTAGCCCACGGATCGCTGGGGTGGCGCTGGCTCCGGAAATTATTTTGGGCTGAGCCCCTCGGGGGCGTCCCTGACGAGCTGTTAAGAGGATCCACGGGCTCCGTGGGGCCTGTGCGAGGTTTTAAGGGCGTCCCAGAGGCGAAAGAGTGAAAATGGTAGTTTTTTGGCGATTTTCCGTGGGTGTTAGCCCACGGATCGCTGGGGTAGCGCTGGCTCCGGAAATTATTTTGGGCTGAGCCCCTCGGGGGCGTCCCTGATGAGCTGTTAAGCGAATCCACGGGCTCCGTGGGGCCTGTGCGAGGTTTTAAGGGCGTCCCAGAGGCGAAAGAGTGAAAACGGCAGTTTTGTGGCGATTTTCCGTGGGTGTTAGCCCACGGATCGCTGGGGTGGCGCTGGCTCCGGAAATTATTTTGGGCCGAGCCCCTCGGGGGCGTCCCTGACGAGCTGTTAAGTGGATCCATGGGCTCCGTGGGGCCTGTGGGAGGTTTTAAGGGCGTCCCAGAGGCGAAAGAGTGAAAATGGCAGTTTTTTGGCGATTTTCCGTGGTTGTTAGCCCACGGATCGCTGGGGTGGCGCTGGCTCCGGAAATTATTTTGGGCTGAGCCCCTCGGGGGAGTCCCTGATGAGCTGTTAAGCGGATCCACGGGCTCCGTGGGGCCTGTGCGAGGTTTTAAGGGCGTCCCAGAGGCGAAAGAGTGAAAATGGTAGTTTTTTGGCGATTTTCCGTGGGTGTTAGCCCACGGATCGCTGGGGTGGCGCTGGCTCCGGAAATTATTTTGGGTCGAGCCCCTCGGGGGCATCCCTGACGAGCTGTTAAGCGGATCCATGGGCTCCGTGGGGCCAGTGGGAGGTTTTAAGGGCGTCCCAGAGGCGAAAGAGTGAAAACGGTAGTTTTTTGGCGATTTTCCGTGGGTGTTAGCCCACGGATCGCTGGGGTGGCGCTGGCTCCGGAAATTATTTTGGGCCGAGCCCCTCGGGGGCGTCCCTGACAAGCTGTTAAGCGGATCCACGGGCTCCGTGGGTCCGTTGGGATGTTTTTAGGGCATCCCATAGGCGAAAGAGTGAAAACTGCAGTTTTTTGGAGATTTTCGGTGGGTATTAGCCCACGGATCGCTGGGGTGGCGCTTGCTCCGGAAATTATTTTGGGCCGAGGCCCTCGGGGGCGTCCCTGACGAGCTGGTAAGCGGATCCACGGGCTTCGTGGGTCCGTTGGGATGTTTTTAGGGCGTCCCATAGGCGAAAGAGTGAAAACTGCAGTTTTTTGGCGATTTTTGGTGGGTGTTAGCCCACGGATCGCTGGGGTGGCGCTTGCTCCGGAAATTATTTTGGGCCGAGGCCCTCGAGGGCGTCCCTGACGAGCTGTTAAGCGGATCCATGGGCTCCGTGGGTCCTCTGGGATGTTTTTAGGGCGTCCCATAGGCGAAAGAGTGAAAACTGCAGTTTTTTGGCAATTTTCGGTGGGTGTTAGCCCACGGATCGCTGGGGTGGCGCTTGCTCCGGAAATTATTTTGGGCCGAGGCCCTCGGGGGCGTCCCTGACGAGCTGTTAAGCGGATCCACGGGCTCCGTGGGTCCGTTGGAATGTTTTAAGGGCGTCCCATAGGCGAAAGAGTGAAAACTGCAGTTTTTTGGCGATTTTCGGTGGGTGTTAGCCCACGGATCACTGGGGTGGCGCTTGCTCCGGAAATTATTTTGGGCTGAGGCCCTCGGGGGCGTCCCTGACGAGCTGTTAATCGGATCCACGGGCTCCGTGGGTCCGTTGGGATGTTTTTAGGGCGTCCCATAGGCGAAAGAGTGAAAACTGCAGTTTTTTGGCGATTTTCGGTGGGTGTTAGCCCACGGATCGCTGGGGTGGCGCTTGCTCCGGAAATTATTTTAGGCCGAGGCCCTCGGGGGCGTCCCTGACGAGCTTTTAAGCGGATCCACGGGCTCCTTGGGTCCGTTGGCATGTTTTTAGGGCATCCCATAGGCGAAAGAGTGAAAACTGCAGTTTTTTGGCGATTTTCGGTGGGTGTTAGCCCACGGATCGCTGGGGTGGCGCTTGCTCCGAAAATTATTTTGGGCCGAGGCCCTCCGGGGCGTCCCTGACGAGCTGTTAAGCGGATCCATGGGCTCCGTAGGGCCTGTGGGAGGTTTTAAGGGCGTCCCAGAGGCGAAAGAGTGAAAACGGCAGTTTTTTGGCGATTTTCCGTGGGTGTTAGCCCACGGATAGCTGGGGTGGCGCTGGCTCCGGAAATTATTTTGGGCCGAGACCCTCGGGGGCGTCCCTGACAAGCTGTTAAGTGGATCCATGGGCTCTTTGGGGCCTGTGGGAGGTTTTAAGGGCGTCCCAGAGGCGAAAGAGTGAAAACGGCAGTTTTTTGGCGATTTTCCGTGGGTGTTAGCCCACGGATCGCTGGGGTGGCGCTGGCTCCAGAAATTATTTTGGGCCGAGCCGCTCGGGGGAATCCCTGACGAGCTGTTAAGTGGATCCATGGGCTCCGTGGGGCCTGTGGGAGGTTTTAAGGGCGTCCCAGAGGCGAAAGAGTGAAAACGGCAGTTTTTTGGCGATTTTCCGTGGTTGTTAGCCCACGGATCGCTGGGGTGGCGCTGGCTCCGAAAATTATTTTGGGCTGAGCCCCTCGGGGGCATCCCTGATGAGCTGTTAAGCGGATCCACGGGCTTCGTGGGGCCTCTGCGAGGTTTTAAGGGCGTCCCAGAGGCGGAAGAGTGAAAATGGCAGTTTTTTGGTGATTTTTCGTGGGTGTTAGCCCACGGATCGCTGGGGTGGCGCTGGCTCCGGAAATTATTTTGGGCCGAGCCCCTCGGGGGTATCCCTGATGAGCTGTTAAGCGGATCCATGGGCTCCGTTAGGCCAGTGGGAGGTTTTAAGGGCGTCCCAGAGGCGAAAGAGTGAAAACTGCAGTTTTTTGGCGATTTTCCGTGGGTGTTAGCCCACGGATCGCTGGGGTGGCGCTGGCTCCGGAAATTATTTTGGGCCGAGCCCCTCGGCGGCGTCCCTGACGAGCTGTTAAGTGGATCCATGGGCTCCGTGGGGCCTGTGGGAGGTTTTAAGGGCGTCCCAGAGGCGAAAGAGTGAAAATGGCAGTTTTTTGGCGATTTTCCGTGGTTGTTAGCCCACGGATCGCTGGGGTGGCGCTGGCTCCGGAAATTATTTTGGGCTGAGCCCCTCGGGGGCGTCCCTGACGAGCTGTTAAGCGGATCCACGGGCTCCGTGGGGCCTGTACGAGGTTTTAAGGGCGTCCCAGAGGCGAAAGGGTGAAAACGGCAGTTTTTTGGTGATTTTCCGTGGGTGTTAGCCCACGGATCGCTGGGGTGGCGCTGGCTCCGGAAATTATTTTGGGCCGAGCCCCTCGGGGGCATCCCTGACAAGCTGTTAAGCGGATCCACGGGCTCCGTGGGTCCGTTGGGATGTTTTTAGGGCGTCCCATAGGCGAAAGAATGAAAACTGCAGTTTTTTGGAGATTTTCGGTGGGTATTAGCCCACGGATCGCTGGGGTGGCGCTTGCTCCGGAAATTATTTTGGGCCGAGGCCCTCGGGGGCGTCCCTGACGAGCTGTTAAGCGGATCCACGGGCTCCGTGGGTCCGTTGGAAAGTTTTTAGGGCGTCCCATAGGCGAAAGAGTGAAAACTGCAGTTTTTTGGCGATTTTCGGTGGGTGTTAGCCCACGGATCGCTGGGGTGGCGCTTGCTCCGGAAATTATTTTGGGCCGAGGCCCTCGGGGGCGTCCCTGACGAGCTGTTAAGCGGATCCACGGGCTCCTTGGGTCCGTTGGGATGTTTTAAGGGCGTCCCATAGGCGAAAGAGTGAAAACTGTAGTTTTTTGGCGATTTTCGGTGGGTGTTAGCCCACGGATCACTGGGGTGGCGCTTGCTCCGGAAATTATTTTGGGCTGAGGCCCTCGGGGGCATCCCTGACGAGCTGTTAATCGGATCCACGGGCTCCGTGGGTCCGTTGGGATGTTTTTAGGGCGTCCCATAGGCGAAAGAGTGAAAACTGCAGGTTTTTGGCAATTTTCGGTGGGTGCTAGCCCACGGATCGCTGGGGTGGCGCTTGCTCCGGAAATTATTTTGGGACGAGGCCCTCGGGGGCGTCCCTGACGAGTTTTTAAGCGGATCCATGGGCTCCGTGGGTCCGTTGGGATGTTTTTAGGGCGTCCCATTGGCGAAAGAGTGAAAACTGCAGTTTTTTGGCGATTTTGGGTGGGTGTTAGCCCACGGATCGCTGGGGTGGCGCTTGCTCCGAAAACTTTTTTGGTCCGAGGCCCTCGGGGGACTCCCTGACGAGCTATTAAGCGTATCCATGGGCTCCGTGGGTCCGTTGGGATGTTTTTAGGGCGTCCCATAGGCGAAAGAGTGAAAACTACAGTTTTTTGGCGATTTTCGGTGGGTGTTAGCCCACGGATCGCTGGGGTGGCACTTGCTCCGGAAATTATTTTAGGCCGAGGCCCTCGGGGGCATCCCTAACGAGCTGTTAAGCGGATCCATGGGCTCCGTGGGTCCGTTGGGATGTTTTTAGGGCGTCCCATAGGCGAAAGAGTCCAAAATTGAAAATTTTTAGCGATTTTCGGTGGGTGTTAGCCCACGGATCGCTGGGGTGGCGCTTGCTCCGGAAATTATTTTGGGCCGAGGCCCTAGGGGGCGTCCCTGACGAGCTGTTAAGCGTATCCATGGGCTCCGTGGGTCCGTTGGGATGTTTTTAGGGCATCCCATAGGCGAAAGAGTGAAAACTTCAGTTTTTGGGCGATTTTCGGTGGGTGTTAGCCCACGGATCGCTGGGGTGGCGCTTGCTCCGAAAATTATTTTGGGCCGAGGCCCTCGGGGGCGTCCCTGACGAGCTGTTAAGCGGATCCATGGGCTCCGTGGGTCCGTTGGGATGTTTTTAGGGCGTCCCATAGGCGAAAGAGTGAAAACTGCAGTTTTTTGGCGATTTTCGGAGGGTGTTAGCCCACGGATCGCTGGGGTGGCGCTTGCTCCGGAAATTATTTTGGGCCGAGGCCCTCGGGGGCGTCCCTGACGAGCTGTTAAGCGGATCCACGGGCTCCGTGGGTCCGTTGGGATGTTTTAAGGGCGTCCCATAGGCGAAAGAGTGAAAACTGCAGTTTTTTGGCGATTTTCGGTGGGTGTTAGCCCACGGATCACTGGGGTGGCGCTTGCTCCGGAAATTATTTTGGGCTGAGGCCCTCGGGGGCGTCCCTGACGAGCTGTTAACCGGATCCACGGGCTCCGTGGGTCCGTTGGGATGTTTTTAGGGCATCCCATAGGCGAAAGAGTGAAAACTGCAGTTTTTTGGCGATTTTCGGTGGGTGTTAGCCCACGGATCGCTGGGGTGGCGCTTGCTTCGGAAATTATTTTGGGACGAGGCCCTCGGGGGCATCCCTGACGAGCTGTTAAACGGATCCATGGGCTCCGTGGGTCCGTTGGGATGTTTTTAGGGCGTCCCATAGGCGAAAGAGTGAAAACTGCAGTTTTTTGGCGATTTTCGGTGGGTGTTAGCCCACGGATCGCTGGGGTGGCGCTTGCTCCGGAAATTATTTTGGGCCGAGGCCCTCGGGGGCATCCCTAACGAGCTGTTAAGCGGATCCATGGGCTCCGTGGGTCCGTTGGGATGTTTTTAGGGCGTCCCATCGGCGAAAGAGTGCAAAATTGCAGTTTTTTAGCGATTTTCGGTGGGTGTTAGCCCACGGATCGCTGGGGTGGCGCTTGCTCCGGAAATTATTTTGGGCCAAGGCCCTAGGGGGCGTCCCTGATGAGCTGTTAAGCGGATCCATGGGCTCCGTGGGTCCGTTGGGATGTTTTTATTGCGTCCCATAGGCGAAAGAGTGAAAACTTCAGTTTTTTGGCGATTTTCGGTGGGTGTTAGCCCACGGATCGCTGGGGTGGCGCTTGCTCCGAAAATTATTTTGGGCCGAGGCCCTCGGGGGCGTCCCTGAGGAGCTGTTAAGCGGATCCATGGGCTCCGTGGGTCCGTTGGGATGTTTTTAGGGCATCCCATAGGCAAAAGAGTGAAAACTACAGTTTTTTGGCGATATTCGGTGGGTGTTAGCCCACGGATCGCTGGGGTGGCGCTTGCTTCGAAAATTATTTTGGGCCGAGGCCCTCAGGGGCGTCCCTGACGAGCTGTTAAGCGGATCCACGGGCTCCGTGGGTCCGTTGGGATGTTTTTAGGGCGTCCCATAGGCGAAAGAGTGAAAACTGCAGTTTTTTGGCAATTTTCGGTGGGTGTTAGCCCACGGATCGCTGGGGTGGCGCTTGCTCCGGAAATTATTTTGGGCCGAGGCCCTCGGGGGCATCCCTGACGAGCTGTTAAGCGGATCCACGGGCTCCGTGGGTCCGTTGGGATGTTTTTAGGGCGTCCCATAGGCTAAAGAGTGAAAACTGCAGTTTTTTGGCGATTTTCGGTGGGTGTTAGCCCACGGATCGCTGGGGTGGCTCTTGCTCCGGAAATTATTTTGGGCCGAGGCCCTCGGGGGCGTCCCTGACGAGCTGTTAAGTGGATCCATGGGCTCCGTGGGTCCCCTGGGATGTTTTTAGGGCATCCCATAGGCGAAAGAGTGCAAAATTGCAGTTTTTTGGCGATTTTCGGTGGGTGTTAGCCGACGGATCGCTGGGGTGGCGCTAGCTCCAAAAATTATTTTGGGTCGAGGCCCTCGGGGGCGTCCCTGACGAGCTGTTAAGTGGATCCATGGGCTCCGTGG
This sequence comes from Capsicum rhomboideum, assembly GCA_031232105.1. Lineage (NCBI taxonomy): Eukaryota > Viridiplantae > Streptophyta > Magnoliopsida > Solanales > Solanaceae > Capsicum > Capsicum rhomboideum. The sequence goes on from CP124714.1 coordinate 776,676, forward strand.
GTCCGTTGGGATGTTTTTAGGGCGTCCCATAGGCTAAAGAGTGAAAACTGCAGTTTTTTGGCGATTTTCGGTGGGTGTTAGCCCACGGATCGCTGGGGTGGTGCTTGCTCCAAAAATTATTTTGGGCCGAGGCCCTACGGGGCGTCCCTGACGAGCTGTTAAGCGGATCCATGGGCTCCGTAGGTCCTGTGGGAGGTTTTAAGGGCGTCCCAGAGGCGAAAGAGTGAAAACGGCAGTTTTTTGGCGATTTTCCGTGGGTGTTAGCCCACGGATCGCTGGGGTGGTGCTGGCTCCGGAAATTATTTTGGCCCGAGCCCCTCGGGGGCGTCCCTGACGATCTGTTAAGTGGATCCATGGGCTCCGTGGGGCCTGTGGGAGGTTTTAAGGGCGTCCCAGAGGCGAAAGAGTAAAAACGGCAGTTTTTTGGCGATTTTCCGTGGGTGTTAGCCCACGGATCGCTGGGGTGGTGCTGGCTCCAGAAATTATTTTGGGCCGAGCCCCTCGGGGGCGTCCCTGACGAGCTATTAAGCGGATCCATGGGCTCCGTGGGGCCTGTGCGAGGTTTTAAGGGCGTCCCAGAGGCGAAAGAGTGAAAACGGCAGTTTTTTGGCGATTTTCCGTGGGTGTTAGCCCACGGATCGCTGGGGTGGCGCTGGTTCCGGAAATTATTTTGGCCCGAGCCCCTCGGGGGCGTCCCTGACGATCTGTTAAGTGGATCCATGGGCTCCGTGGGGCCTGTGGGAGGTTTTAAGGGCGTCCCAGAGGCAAAAGAGTAAAAACGGCAGTTTTTTGGCGATTTTCCGTGGGTGTTAGCCCACGGATCGCTGGGGTGGTGCTGGCTCCGGAAATTATTTTGGGCCGAGCCCCTCGGGGGCGTCCCTGACGAGCTATTAAGCAGATCCATGGGCTCCGTGGGGCCTGTGCGAGGTTTTAAGGGCGTCCCAGAGGCGAAAGAGTGAAAACGGCAGTTTTTTGGCGATTTTCCGTGGGTGTTAGCCCACGGATCGCTGGGGTGGCGCTGGCTCCGGAAATTATTTTGGGCCGAGCCCCTCGGGGGAGTCCCTGACGAGCTTTTAAGCGGATCCATGGGCTCCGTGGGGCCTGTGGGAGGTTTTAAGGGCATCCCAGAGGCGAAAGAGTGAAAATGGCAATTTTTTGGCCATTTTCCGTGGGTGTTAGCCCACGGATCGCTGGGGTGGCGCTGGCTCCGAAAATTATTTTGGGCTGAGCCCCTCGGGGGCGTCCCTGACGAGCTGTTAAGCGGATCCATGGGCTCCGTGGGGCCTGTGCGAGGTTTTAAGGGCGTCCCAGAGGCGAAAGAGTGAAAACGGCAGTTTTTTGGCGATTTTCGGTGGGTGTTAGCCCACGGATCGCTGGGGTGGCGCTGGCTCCGAAAATTATTTTGGGCCGAGCCCCTCGGGGGCATCCCTGACGAGCTGTTAAGTGGATCCATGGGCTCCGTGGGGCCTGTGGGAGGTTTTAAGGGTGTCCCAGAGGCGAAAGAGTGAAAACGGCAGTTTTTTGGCGATTTTCCGTAGGTGTTAGCCCACGGATCGCTGGGGTGGCGCTGGCTCCGGAAATTATTTTGGGCCGAGCCCCTCGGGGGCGTCCCTGACGAGCTGTTAAGCGGATCCATGGGCTCCGTGGGGCCTGTGGGAGGTTTTAAGGGCGTCCCAGAGGCGAAAGAGTGAAAACGGCAGTTTTTTGGCGATTTTCCGTGGGTGTTAGCCCACGGATCGCTGGGGTGGCGCTGGCTCCGGAAATTATTTTGGGCCGAGCCCCTCGGGGGAGTCCCTGACGAGCTGTTAAGTGGATCCATGGGCTCCGTGGGGCCTGTGGGAGGTTTTAAGGGCGTCCCAGAGGCGAAAGAGTGAAAACGGCAGTTTTTTGGCGATTTTCCGTGGGTGTTAGCCCACGGATCGCTGGGGTGGAGCTGGATCCGGAAATTATTTTGGGCCGAGCCCCTCGGGGGCGTCCCTGACGAGCTGTTAAGCGGATCCATGGGCTCCGTGGGGCCTGTGCGAGGTTTTAAGGGCGTCCCAGAGGCGAAAGAGTGAAAACGGCAGTTTTTTGGCAATTTTCCGTGGGTGTTAGCCCACGGATCGCTGGGGTGGCGCTGGCTCCGGAAATTATTTTGGGCCGAGCCCCTCGGGGGCGTCCCTGACGAGCTGTTAAGCGGATCCATGGGCTCCGTGGGGCCTGTGGGAGGTTTTAAGGGCGTCCCAGAGGCGAAAGAGTGAAAACGGCAGTTTTTTGGCAATTTTCCGTGGGTGTTAGCCCACGGATCGCTGGGGTGGCGCTGGCTCCGGAAATTATTTTGGGCCGAGCCCCTCGGGGGCGTCCCTGACGAGCTGTTAAGCGGATCCATGGGCTACGTGGGGCCTGTGGGAGGTTTTAAGGGCGTCCCAGAGGCGAAAGAGTGAAAACTGCAGTTTTTTGGCGATTTTCGGTGGGTGTTAGCCCCCGGATCGCTGGGGTGGCGCTGGCTCCGGAAATTATTTTGGGCCGAGGCCCTCGGGGGCGTCTCTGATGAGCTGTTAAGCGGATCCAAGGGCTACGTGGGTCCTTTGGGATGTTTTTAGGGCGTCCCAGAGGCGAAAGAGTGAAAATTGCAGTTTTTTGGCAATTTTCGGTGGGTGTTAGCCCACGGATCGCTGGGGTGGCGCTGGATCCGGAAATTATTTTGGGCCGAGGCCCTCGGGGGCGTCCCTGACGAGATGTTAAGCGGATCCATGGGCTCCGTGGGTCCTTTGGGATGTTTTTAGGGCATCCCAGAGGCGAAAGAGTGAAAACTGCAGTTTTTTGGCGATTTTCGGTGGGTGTTAGCACACGGATCGCTGGGGTGGCGCTGGCTTCGGAAATTATTTTGGTTCGAGGCCCTCGGGGGAGTCCCCGACGAGCTGTTAAGCGGATCCATGGGATCCGTGGGTCCTTTGGGATGTTTTTAGGGCGTCCCAGAGGCGAAAGAGTGAAAACTGTAGTTTTTTGGCGATTTTCGGTGGGTGTTAGCCCACGGATCGCTGGGGTGGCGCTGGCTCCGGAAATTATTTTGGGCCGAGGCCCTCGGGGGCGTCCCTGACGAGCTGTTAAGCGGATCCATGGGCTCCGAGGGTCCTTTGGGATGTTTTTAGGGCGTCCCAGAGGCGAAAGAGTGAAAACTGCAGTTTTTTGGCGATTTTCGGTGGGTGTTAGCCCACGAATCGCTGGGGTGGCGCTGGCTCCGGAAATTATTTTGGGCCGAGGCCCTCGGGGGCGTCCCTGATGAGCTGTTAAGCGGATCCATGGGCTCCGTGGGTCCTTTGGGATGTTTTTAGGGCATCCCAGAGGCGAAAGAGTGAAAACTGCAGTTTTTTGGCGATTTTCGGTGGGTGTTAGCCCACGGATCGCTGGGGTGGCGCTGGATCCGGAAATTATTTTGGGCCGAGGCCCTCGAGGGCGTCCCTGACGAGCTGTTAAGCGGATCCATGGGCTCTGTGGGTCCTTTGGGATGTTTTTAGGGCATCCCAGAGGCGAAAGAGTGAAAACTGCAGTTTTTTGGCGATTTTCGGTGGGTGTTAGCCCATGGATCGCTGGGGTGGCGCTGGATCCGGAAATTATTTTGGGCCGGGGCCCTCGAGGGAATCCTTGACGAGCTGTTAAGCGGATCCAAGGGCTCCGTGGGTCCTTTGGGATGTTTTTAGGGCGTCCCAGAGGCGAAAGAGTGAAAACTGCAGTTTTTTGGCGATTTTCGGTGGGTGTTAGCCCACGGATCGCTGGGGTGGCGCTGGCTCCAGAAATTATTTTGGGCCGAAGCCCTCGGGGGCGTCCCTAACGAGCTGTTAAGCGGATCCAAGGGCTCCGTGGGTCCTTTGAGATGTTTTTAGGGCGTCCCAGAGGCGAAAGAGTGAAAACTGCATTTTTTTGGCGATTTTCGGTGGGTGTTAGCCCACGGATCGCTGGGGTGGCGCTGGCTCCGGAAATTATTTTGGGACGCGGCCCTCGGGGGCGTCCCTGACGAGCTGTTAAGCGGATCCATGGGCTCCGTGGGTCCTTTGGGATGTTTTTAGGGCGTCCCAGAGGCAAAAGAGTGAAAACTGCAGTTTTTTGGCGATTTTCGGTGGGTGTTAGCCCACGGATCGCTGGGGTGGCGCTGGCTCCGGAAATTATTTTGGGCCGAGGCCCTCGGGGGCGTCCCTGACGAGCTGTTAAGCGGATCCAAGGGCTCCGTGGGTCCTTTGGGATTTTTTTAGGGCGTCCCAGAGGCGAAAGAGTGAAAACTGCAGTTTTTTGGCGATTTTCGGTGGGTGTTAGCCCACGGATCGCAGGGGTGGCGCTGGATCCGGAAATTATTTTGGGCCGAGGCCCTCGGGGGCATCCCTGACGAGCTGTTAAGCGGATCCATGGGCTCCGTGGGTCCTTTGGGATAATTTTAGGGCGTCCCAGAGGCGAAAGAGTGAAAACTGCAGTTTTTTGGCAATTTTCGGTGGGTGTTAGCCCACGGATCGCTGGGGTGGCGCTGGCTCCGAAAATTATTTTGGGCCGAGGCCCTCGGGGGCGTCCCTGACGAGCTGTTAAGCGGATCCAAGGGCTCCGTGGGTCCTTTGGGATGTTTTTAGGGCGTCCCAGAGGCGAAAGAGTGAAAACTGCAGTTTTTTGGCGATTTTCGGTGGGTGTTAGCCCACGGATCGCTGGGGTGGCGCTGGATCCGAAAATTATTTTGGGCCAAGGCCCTCGGGGGCGTCCCTGACGAGCTGTTAAGCGGATCCATGGGCTCCGTGGGTCCTTTGGGATGTTTTTAGGGCGTCCCAGAGGCGAAAGAGTGAAAACTGCAGTTTTTTGGCGATTTTCGGTGGGTGTTAGCCCACGGATCGCTGGGGTGGCGCTGGCTCCGGAAATTATTTTGGGCCGAGGCCCTCGGGGGCGTCCCTGACGAGATGTTAAGCGGATCCATGGGCTCCGTGGGTCCTTTGGGATGTTTTTAGGGCATCCCAGAGGCGAAAGAGTGAAAACTGCAGTTTTTTGGCGATTTTCGGTGGGTGTTAGCCCACGGATCGCTGGGGTGGCGCTGGCTTCGGAAATTATTTTGGGTCGAGGCCCTCGGGGGAGTCCCTGACGAGCTGTTAAGCGGATGCATGGGCTCCGTGGGTCCTTTGGGATGTTTTTAGGGCGTCCCAGAGGCGAAAGAGTGAAAACTGCAGTTTTTTGGCGATTTTCGGTGGGTGTTAGCCCACGGATCGCTGGGGTGGCGCTGGCTCCGGAAATTATTTTGGGCCGAGGCCCTCGGGGGCGTCCCTGACGAGCTGTTAAGCGGATCCATGGGCTCTGAGGGTCCTTTGGGATGTTTTTAGGGCGTCCCAGAGGCGAAAGAGTGAAAACTGCAGTTTTTTGGCGATTTTCGGTGGGTGTTAGCCCACGAATCGCTGGGGTGGCGCTGGCTCCGGAAATTATTTTGGGCCGAGGCCCTCGGGGGCGTCCCTGACGAGCTGTTAAGCAGATCCATGGGCTCCGTGGGTCCTTTGGGATGTTTTTAGGGCATCCCAGAGGCGAAAGAGTGAAAACTGCAGTTTTTTGGCGATTTTCGGTGGGTGTTAGCCCACGGATCGCTGGGGTGGCGCTGGATCCGGAAATTATTTTGGGCCGAGGCCCTCGAGGGCATCCCTGACGAGCTGTTAAGCGGATCCATGGGCTCTGTGGGTCCTTTGGGATGTTTTTAGGGCGTCCCAGAGGCGAAAGAGTGAAAACTGCAGTTTTTTGGCGATTTTCGGTGGGTGTTAGCCCACGGATCGCTGGGGTGGCGCTGGCTCCGGAAATTATTTTGGGCCGAGGCCCTCGGGGGCGTCCCTGACGAGCTGTTAAGCGGATCCATGGGCTCTGAGGGTCCTTTGGGATGTTTTTAGGGCGTCCCAGAGGCGAAAGAGTGAAAACTGCAGTTTTTTGGCGATTTTCGGTGGGTGTTAGCCCACGAATCGCTGGGGTGGCGCTGGCTCCGGAAATTATTTTGGGCCGAGGCCCTCGGGGGCATCCCTGACGAGCTGTTAAGCAGATCCATGGGCTCCGTGGGTCCTTTGGGATGTTTTTAGGGCATCCCAGAGGCGAAAGAGTGAAAACTGCAGTTTTTTGGCGATTTTCGGTGGGTGTTAGCCCACGGATCGCTGGGGTGGCGCTGGATCCGGAAATTATTTTGGGCCGAGGCCCTCGAGGGCATCCCTGACGAGCTGTTAAGCGGATCCATGGGCTCTGTGGGTCCTTTGGGATGTTTTTAGGGCGTCCCAGAGGCGAAAGAGTGAAAACTGCAGTTTTTTGGCGATTTTCGGTGGGTGTTAGCCCACGGATCGCTGGGGTGGCGCTGGATCCGAAAATTATTTTGGGCCGGAGCCCTCGAGGGCTTCCCTGACGAGCTGTTAAGCGGATCCAAGGGCTCTGTGGGTCCTTTGGGATGTTTTTAGGGCATCCCAGAGGCGAAAGAGTGAAAACTGCATTTTTTTGGCGATTTTTGGTGGGTGTTAGCCCACGGATCGCTGGGGTGGCGCTGGCTCCGGAAATTATTTTGGGACGAGGCCCTCGGGGGCGTCCCTGACGAGCTGTTAAGCGGATCCATGGGCTCCGTGGGTCCTTTGGGATGTTTTTAGGGCGTCCCAGAGGCGAAAGAGTGAAAACTGCAGTTTTTTGGCGATTTTCGGTGGGTGTTAGCCCACGGATCGCTGGGGTGGCGCTGGCTCCAGAAATTATTTTGGGCCGAAGCCCTCGGGGGCGTCCCTAACGAGCTGTTAAGCGGATCCAAGGGCTCCGTGGGTCCTTTGAGATGTTTTTAGGGCGTCCCAGAGGCGAAAGAGTGAAAACTGCATTTTTTTGGCGATTTTCGGTGGGTGTTAGCCCACGGATCGCTGGGGTGGCGCTGGCTCCGGAAATTATTTTGGGACGAGGCCCTCTGGGGCGTCCCTGACGAGCTGTTAAGTGGTCCATGGGCTCCGTGGGTCCTTTGGGATGTTTTTAGGGCGTCCCAGAGGCAAAAGAGTGAAAACTGCAGTTTTTTGGCGATTTTCGGTGGGTGTTAGCCCACGGATCGCTGGGGTGGCGCTGGCTCCGGAAATTATTTTGGGCCAAGCCCCTAGGGGGCGTCCCTGACGAGCTGTTAAGCGGATCCAAGGGCTCCGTGGGTCCTTTGGGATTTTTTTAGGGCGTCCCAGAGGCGAAAGAGTGAAAACTGCAGTTTTTTGGCGATTTTCGATGGGTGTTAGCCCACGGATCGCTGGGGTGGCGCTGGATCCGGAAATTATTTTGGGCCGAGGCCCTCGGGGGCATCCCTGACGAGCTGTTAAGCGGATCCATGGGCTCCGTGGGTCCTTTGGGATGTTTTTAGGGCGTCCCAGAGGCGAAAGAGTGAAAACTGCAGTTTTTTGGCGATTTTCGGTGGGTGTTAGCCCACGGATCGCTGGGGTGGCGCTGGCTCCGGAAATTATTTTGGGCCGAGGCCCTCGGGGGCGTCCCTGATGAGCTGTTAAGCGGATCCAAGGGCTCCGTGGGTCCTTTGGGATGTTTTTAGGGCGTCCCAGAGGCGAAAGAGTGAAAACTGTAGTTTTTTGGCGATTTTCGGTGGGTGTTAGCCCACGGATTGCTGGGGTGGCGCTGGATCCGAAAATTATTTTGGGCCAAGGCCCTCGGGGGCGTCCCTGACGAGCTGTTAAGCGGATCCATGGGCTCCGTGGGTCCTTTGGGATGTTTTTAGGGCGTCCCAGAGGCGAAAGAGTGAAAACTGCAGTTTTTTGGCGATTTTCGGTGGGTGTTAGCCCACGGATCGCTGGGGTAGCGCTGGCTCCGGAAATTATTTTGGGCCGAGGCCCTCGGGGGCGTCCCTGACGAGCTGTTAAGCGGATCCATGGGCTCCGTGGGTCCTTTGGGATGTTTTTAGGGCGTCCCAGAGGCGAAAGAGTGAAAACTGCAGTTTTTTGGCGATTTTCGGTGGGTGTTAGCCCACGGATCGCTGGGGTGGCGCTGGCTCCGGAAATTATTTTGGGCCGAGGCCCTCGGGGGCGTCCTTGATGAGCTGTTAAGCGGATCCATGGGCTCCGTGGGTCCTTTGGGATGTTTTTAGGGCGTCCCAGAGGCGAAAGAGTGAAAACTGTAGTTTTTTGGCGATTTTCGGTGGGTGTTAGCCCACGGATCGCTGGGGTGGCGCTGGCTCCGGAAATTATTTTGGCCCGAGGCCCTCGGGGGCGTCCCTGACGAGCTGTTAAGCGGATCCATGGGCTCCGTGGGTCCTTTGGGATGTTCTTAGGGCGTCCCAGAGGCGAAAGAGTGAAAACTGCAGTTTTTTGGCGATTTTCGGTGGGTGTTAGCCCACGAATCGCTGGGGTGGCGCTGGCTCCGGAAATTATTTTGGGCCGAGGCCCTCGGGGGCGTCCCTGACGAGCTGTTAAGCGGATCCATGGGCTCCGTGGGTCCTTTGGGATGTTTTTAGGGCGTCCCAGAGGCGAAAGAGTGAAAACTGCAGTTTTTTGGCAATTTTCGGTGGGTGTTAGCCCACGGATCGCTGGGGTGGCGCTGGCTCCGAAAATTATTTTGGGACGAGGCCCTCGGGGGCGTCCCTGACGAGCTGTTAAGCGGATCCATGGGCTCCGTGGGTCCTTTGGGATGTTTTTAGGGCGTCCCAGAGGCGAAAGAGTGAAAACTGCAGTTTTTTGGCAATTTTCGGTGGGTGTTAGCCCACGGATCGCTGGGGTGGCGCTGGCTCCGGAAATTATTTTGGGCCGAGGCCCTCGGGGGCGTCCCTGACGAGCTGTTAAGCGGATCCATGGGCTCCGTGGGTCCTTTGGGATGTTTTTAGGGCATCCCATAGGCGAAAGAGTGAAAACTGCAGTTTTTTGGCGATTTTCGGTGGGTGTTAGCCCACGGATCGCTGGGGTGGCGCTTGCTCCGAAAATAAATTTGGGCCGAGGCCCTCCAGGGAGTCCCTGACGAGATGTTAAGCGGATCCATGGGCTCCGTAGGGCCTGTGGGAGGTTTTAAGGGCATCCCAGAGGCGAAAGAGTGAAAACGGCAGTTTTTTGGCGATTTTCCGTGGGTGTTAGCCCACGGATCGCTGGGGTGGCGCTGGCTCCGGAAATTATTTTGGGCTGAGCCCCTCGGGGGAGTCCCTGACGAGCTGTTAAGCGGAACCATGGGCTCCGTGGGGCCTGTAGGAGGTTTTAAGGGCATCCCAGAGGCGAAAGAGTGAAAACGGCAGTTTTTTGGCGATTTTCCGTGGGTGTTAGCCCACGGATCGCTGGGGTGGCGCTGGCTCCGAAAATTATTTTGGGCCGAGCCCCTCGGGGGCGTCCCTGACGAGCTGTTAAGCGGATCCATGGGCTCCGTGGGGCCTGTGCGAGGTTTTAAGGGCGTCCCAGAGGCGAAAGAGTGAAAACGGCAGTTTTTTGGCGATTTTCGGTGGGTGTTAGCCCACGGATCGCTGGGGTGGCGCTGGCTCCGGAAATTATTTTGGGCCGAGCCCCTCGAGGGCGTCCCTGACGAGCTGTTAAGCGGATCCATGGGCTCCGTGGGGCCTGTGGGAGGTTTTAAGGGCATCCCAGAGGCGAAAGAGTGAAAACGGCAGTTTTTTGGCGATTTTCCGTGGGTGTTAGCCCACGGATCGCTGGGGTGGCGCTGGCTCCGGAAATTATTTTGGGCTGAGCCCCTCGGGGGCGTTCCTGACGAGCTGTTAAGCGGAACCATGGGCTCCGTGGGGCCTGTGGGAGGTTTTAAGGGCGTCCCAGAGGTGAAAGAGTGAAAACGGCAGTTTTTTGGCGATTTTCCGTGGGTGTTAGCCCACGGATCGCTGGGGTGGCGCTGGCTCCGGAAATTATTTTGGGCCGAGCCCCTCGGGGGCGTCCCTGACAAGCTTTTAAGTGGATCCATGGGCTCCGTGGGGCCTGTGGGAGGTTTTAAGGGTGTCCCAGAGGCGAAAGAGTGAAAACGGCAGTTTTTTGGCGATTTTCCGTAGGTGTTAGCCCACGGATCGCTGGGGTGGCGCTGGCTTCGGAAATTATTTTGGGCCGAGCCCCTCGGGGGCGTCCCTGACGAGCTGTTAAGCGGATCCATGGGCTCCGTGGGGACTGTGGGAGGTTTTAAGGGCGTCTCAGAGGCGAAAGAGTGAAAACGGCAGTTTTTTGGCGATTTTCCGTGGGTGTTAGCCCACGGATCGCTGGGGTGGCGCTGGCTCCGGAAATTATTTTGGGCCGAGCCCCTCGGGGGCGTCCTTGACGAGCTGTTAAGTGGATCCATGGGCTCCGTGGGGCCTGTGGGAGGTTTTAAGGGTGTCCCAGAGGCGAAAGAGTGAAAACGGCAGTTTTTTGGCGATTTTCCGTGGGTGTTAGCCCACGGATCGCTGGGGTGGCGCTGGCTCCGGAAATTATTTTGGGCCGAGCCCCTTGGGGGCGTCCCTGACGAGCTGTTAAGCGGATCCATGGGCTCCGTGGGGCCTGTGCGAGGTTTTAAGGGCGTCCCAGAGGCGAAAGAGTGAAAACGGCAGTTTTTTGGCGATTTTCCGTGGGTGTTAGCCCACGGATCGCTGGGGTGGCGCTTGCTCCAAAAATTATTTTGGACCGAGGCCCTCGGGGGCGTCCCTGATGAGCTGTTAAGCGGATCCATGGGCTCCGTGGGTCCGTTGGGATGTTTTTAGGGCGTCCCATAGGCGAAAGAGTGAAAACTGCAGTTTTTTGGCGATTTTCGGTGGGTGTTAGCCCACGGATCGCTGGGGTGGCGCTTGCTCCGGAAATTATTTTGGGCCGAGGCCCTCGGGGGTGTCCCTGACGAGCTGTTAAGTGGATCCATGGGCTCCGTGGGTCCGTTGGGATGTTTTTAGGGCGTCCCATAGGCGAAAGAGTGCAAAATTGCAGTTTTTTGGCGATTTTCGGTGGGTGTTAGCCCACGGATCGCTGGGGTGGCGCTTGCTCCAAAAATTATTTTGGGCCGAGGCCCTCGGGGGCGTCCCTTACGAGCTGTTAAGCGGATCCATGGGCTCCGTGGGTCCGTTGGGATGTTTTTAGAGCGTCCCATAGGCGAAAGAGTGAAAACTGCAGTTTTTTGGCGATTTTCGGTGGGTGTTAGCCCACGGATCGCTGGGGTGGCGCTTGCTCCGAAAATAAATTTGGGCCGAGGCCCTCCGAGGAGTCCCTGACGAGCTGTTAAGCGGATCCATGGGCTCCGTAGGGCCTGTGGGAGGTTTTAAGGGCGTCCCAGAGGCGAAAGAGTGAAAACGGCAGTTTTTTGGCGATTTTCCGTGGGTGTTAGCCCACGGATCGCTGGGGTGGCGCTGGCTCCGGAAATTATTTTGGACCGAGCCCCTCGGGGGCGTCCCTGACGAGCTGTTAAGCGGATCCATGGGCTCCGTGGGGCCTGTGCGAGGTTTTAAGGGCGTCCCAGAGGCGAAAGAGTGAAAACGGCAGTTTTTTGGCGATTTACGGTGGGTGTTAGCCCACGGATCGCTGGGGTGGCGCTTGCTCCGAAAATTAATTTGGGCCGAGGCCCTCCGGGGCATCCCTAACGAGCTGTTAAGCGGATCAATGGGCTCCTCAGGGCCTGTGGGAGGTTTTAAGGGCGTCCCAGAGGCGAAAGAGTGAAAACGGCAGTTTTTTGGCAATTTTCCGTGGGTGTTAGCCCACGGATCGCTGGGGTGGCGCTGGCTCCGGAAATTATTTTGGGCCGAGCCCCTCGGGGGCGTCCCTGACGAGCTGTTAAGCGGATCCATGGGCTCCGTGGGGCCTGTAGGAGGTTTTAAGGGCATCCCAGAGGCGAAAGAGTGAAAACGGCAGTTTTTTGGCGATTTTCCGTGGGTGTTAGCCCACGGATCGCTGGGGTGGCGCTGGCTCCGGATATTATTTTGGGCCGAGCCCCTCGGGGGCGTCCCTGACGAGCTGTTAAGCGGATCCATGGGCTCCGTGGGGCCTGTGCGAGGTTTTAAGGGCCTCCCAGAGGCGAAAGAGTGAAAACGGCAGTTTTTTGGCGATTTTCGGTGGGTGTTAGCCCACGGATCGCTGGGGTGGCGCTGGCTCCGGAAATTATTTTGGGCCGAGCCCCTCGGGGGCGTCCCTGACGAGCTGTTAAGCGGATCCATGGGCTCCGTGGGGCCTGTGGGAGGTTTTAAGGGCATCCCAGAGGCGAAAGAGTGAAAACGGCAGTTTTTTTGGCGATTTTCCGTGGGTGTTAGCCCACGGATCGCTGGGGTGGCGCTGGCTCCGGAAATTATTTTGGGCCGAGCCCCTCGGGGGCGTTCCTGACGAGCTGTTAAGCGGATCCATGGGCTCCGTGGGGCCTGTGGGAGGTTTTAAGGGCGTCCCAGAGGTGAAAGAGTGAAAACGGCAGTTTTTTGGCGATTTTCCGTGGGTGTTAGCCCACGGATCGCTGGGGTGGCGCTGGCTCCGGAAATTATTTTGGGCCGAGCCCCTCGGGGGCATCCCTGACGAGCTGTTAAGTGGATCCATGGGCTCCGTGGGGCCTGTGGGAGGTTTTAAGGGTGTCCCAGAGGCGAAAGAGTGAAAACGGCAGTTTTTTGGCGATTTTCCGTAGGTGTTAGCCCACGGATCGCTGGGGTGGCGCTGGCTCCGAAAATTATTTTGGGCTGAGCCCCTCAGGGGCGTCCCTGACGAGCTGTTAAGCGGATCCATGGGCTCCGTGGGGACTGTGGGAGGTTTTAAGGGCGTCTCAGAGGCGAAAGAGTGAAAACGGCAGTTTTTTGGCGATTTTCCGTGGGTGTTAGCCCACGGATCGCTGGGGTGGCGCTGGCTCCGGAAATTATTTTGGGCCGAGCCCCTCGGGGGCGTCCCTGACGAGCTGTTAAGTGGATCCATGGGCTCCGTGGGGCCTGTGGAAGGTTTTAAGGGTGTCCCAGAGGCGAAAGAGTGAAAACGACAGTTTTTTGGCGATTTTCCGTGGGTGTTAGCCCACGGATCGCTGGGGTGGCGCTGGCTCCGGAAATTATTTTGGGCCGAGCCCCTCGGGGGCGTCCCTGACGAGCTGTTAAGCGGATCCATGGGCTCCGTGGGGCCTGTGCGAGGTTTTAAGGGCGTCCCAGAGGCAAAAGAGTGAAAACGGCAGTTTTTTGGCGATTTTCCGTGGGTGTTAGCCCACGGATCGCTGGGGTGGCGCTGGCTCCGGAAATTATTTTGGGCCGAGCCCCTCGGGGGCTTCCCTGACGAGCTGTTAAGCGGATCCATGGTCTCCGTGGGGCCAGTGGGAGGTTTTAAGGGTGTCCCAGAGGCAAAAGAGTGAAAACGGCAGTTTTTTGGCGATTTTCCGTGGGTGTTAGCCCACGGATCGCTGGGGTGGCGCTGGCTCCGGAAATTATTTTGGGCCGAGCCCCTCAGGGGCGTCCCTGACGAGCTGTTAAGCGGATCCATGGGCTCCGTGGGGCCTGTGGGAGGTTTTAAGGGCGTCCCAGAGGTGAAAGAGTGAAAACGGCAGTTTTTTGGCGATTTTCCATGGGTGTTAGCCCACGGATCGCTGGGGTGGCGCTGGCTCCGGAAATTATTTTGGGCCGAGCCCCTCGAGGGCATCCCTGACGAGCTATTAAGTGGATCCATGGGCTCCGTGGGGCCTGTGGGAGGTTTTAAGGGTGTCCCAGAGGCGAAAGAGTGAAAATGGCAGTTTTTTGGCGATTTTCCGTAGGTGTTAGCCCACGGATCGCTGGGGTGGCGCTGGCTCCGGAAATTATTTTAGGCCGAGCCCCTCGGGGGCATCCCTGACGAGCTGTTAAGCGGATCCATGGGCTCCGTGGGGCCTGTGGGAGGTTTTAAGGGCGTCCCAGAGGCGAAAGAGTGAAAACGGCAGTTTTTTGGCGATTTTCCATGGGTGTTAGCCCACGGATCGCTGGGGTGGCGCTGGCTCCGGAAATTATTTTGGGCCGAGCACCTCGGAGGCGTCCCTGACGAGCTGTTAAGTGGATCCATGGGCTCCGTGGGGCCTGTGGGAGGTTTTAAGGGTGTCCCAGAGGCGAGAGAGTGAAAACGGCAGTTTTTTGGCGATTTTCCATAGGTGTTAGCCCACGGATCGCTGGGGTGGCGCTGGCTCCGAAAATTATTTTTGCCCGAGCCCCTCGGGGGCGTCCCTGACGAGCTGTTAAGTGGATCCATGGGCTCCGTGGGGCCTGTGGGAGGTTTTAAGGGCGTCCCAGAGGCGAAAGAGTGAAAACGGCAGTTTTTTGCTGATTTTTCGTGGGTGTTAGCCCACGGATCGCTGAGGGGGCGCTGGCTCCGGAAATTATTTTGGGCCGAGCCCCTCGGGGGCGTCCCTGACGAGCTGTTAAGCGGATCCATGGGCTCCTTGGGGCCGTTGGGGGGTTTTGAGGGCGTCCCAGAGGCGAAAGAGTGAAAACGGCAGTTTTTTGGCGATTTTTCGTGGGTGTTAGCCCACGGATCGCTGGGGGGGCGCTGGCTCTGGAAATTATTTTGGGCCGAGCCCCTCGGGGGAGTCCCTGACGAGCTGTTAAGCGGATCCATGGGCTCCTTGGAGCCGTTGGGAGGTTTTGAAGGCGTCCCAGAGGCGAAAGAGTGAAAACGGCAGTTTTTTGGCGATTTTTCGTGGGTGTGTTAGCCCACGGATCGCTGGGGGGGCGCTGGCTCCGGAAATTATTTTGGGCCGAGCCCCTCGGGGGAGTCCCTGACGAGCTGTTAAGTGGATCCATGGGCTCCTTGGGGCCGTTGGGAGGTTTTGAGGGCGTCCCAGAGGCGAAAGAGTGAAAACGGCAGTTTTTTGGCGATTTTTCGTGGGTGTTAGCCCACGGATCGCTGGGGGGGCGCTGGCTCCGGAAATTATTTTGGGCCGAGCCCCTCGGGGGCGTCCCTGACGAGCTATTAAGCAGATCCATGGGCTCCTTGGGGCCGTTGGGAGGTTTTGAGGGCGTCCCAGAGGCGAAAGAGTGAAAACGGCAGTTTTTTGGCGATTTTTCGTGGGTGTTAGCCCACAGATCGCTGGGGGGGGCGCTGGCTCCGGAAATTAATTTGGGCCAAGCCCCTCGGGGGCGTCCCTGACGAGCTGTTAAGCGGATCCATGAGCTCCTTGGGGCCGTTGGGAGGTTTTGACGGCGTCCCAGAGGTGAAAGAGTGAAAACGGCAGTTTTTTGGCGATTTTTCGTGGGTGTTAGCCCACGGATCGCTGGGGGGCGCTGGCTTCGGAAATTATTTTGGGCCGAGCCACTCGGGAGCATCCCTGATGAGCTGTTAAGCGGATCCATGGGCTCCTTGGGGCCGTTGGGAGGTTTTGAGGGCGTCCCAGAGGCGAAAGAGTGAAAACGGCAGTTTTTTGGCGATTTTTCGTGGGTGTTAGCCCACGGATCGCTGGGGGGGCGCTGGCTCCGGAAATTATTTTGGCCCGAGCCCCTCGGGGGCGTCCCTGACGAGCTGTTAAGCGGATCCATGGGCTCCTTGGGGCCGTTGGGAGGTTTTGAGGGCGTCCCAGAGGCGAAAGAGTGAAAACGGCAGTTTTTTGGCGATGTTTCGTGGGTGTTAGCCCACAGATCGCTGGGGGGGCGCTGGCTCCGGAAATTATTTTGGGCCGAGCCCCTCGGGGGCGTCCCTGACGAGCTGTTAAGTGGATCCATGGGCTCCTTGGGGCCGTTGGGAGGTTTTGAGGGCGTCCCAGAGGCGAAAGAGTGAAAACGGCAGTTTTTTGGCTATTTTTCGTGGGTGTTAGCCCACGGATCGCTGGGGGGGCGCTGGCTCCGAAAATTATTTTGGGCCGAGCCCCTCGGGGGAGTCCCTGACGAGCTGTTAAGCGGATCCATGGGCTCCTTGGGGCCGTTGGGAGGTTTTGAGGGCGTCCCAGAGGCGAAAGAGTGAAAACGGCAGTTTTTTGGCGATTTTTCGTGGGTGTTAGCCCACGGATCGCTGGGGGGGCGCTGGCTCCGGAAATTATTTTGGGCCGAGCCCCTCGGGGGCGTCCCTGACGAGCTATTAAGCAGATCCATGGGCTCCTTGGGGCCGTTGGGAGGTTTTGAGGGCGTCCCAGAGGCGAAAGAGTGAAAACGGCAGTTTTTTGGCGATTTTTCGTGGGTGTTAGCCCACAGATCGCTGGGGGGGGCGCTGGCTCCGGAAATTAATTTGGGCCAAGCCCCTCGGGGGCGTCCCTGACGAGCTGTTAAGCGGATCCATGAGCTCCTTGGGGCCGTTGGGAGGTTTTGACGGCGTCCCAGAGGTGAAAGAGTGAAAACGGCAGTTTTTTGGCGATTTTTCGTGGGTGTTAGCCCACGGATCGCTGGGGGGCGCTGGCTTCGGAAATTATTTTGGGCCGAGCCACTCGGGAGCATCCCTGATGAGCTGTTAAGCGGATCCATGGGCTCCTTGGGGCCGTTGGGAGGTTTTGAGGGCGTCCCAGAGGCGAAAGAGTGAAAACGGCAGTTTTTTGGCGATTTTTCGTGGGTGTTAGCCCACGGATCGCTGGGGGGGCGCTGGCTCCGGAAATTATTTTGGCCCGAGCCCCTCGGGGGCGTCCCTGACGAGCTGTTAAGCGGATCCATGGGCTCCTTGGGGCCGTTGGGAGGTTTTGAGGGCGTCCCAGAGGCGAAAGAGTGAAAACGGCAGTTTTTTGGCGATGTTTCGTGGGTGTTAGCCCACAGATCGCTGGGGGGGCGCTGGCTCCGGAAATTATTTTGGGCCGAGCCCCTCGGGGGCGTCCCTGACGAGCTGTTAAGTGGATCCATGGGCTCCTTGGGGCCGTTGGGAGGTTTTGAGGGCGTCCCAGAGGCGAAAGAGTGAAAACGGCAGTTTTTTGGCTATTTTTCGTGGGTGTTAGCCCACGGATCGCTGGGGGGGCGCTGGCTCCGAAAATTATTTTGGGCCGAGCCCCTCGGGGGAGTCCCTGACGAGCTGTTAAGCGGATCCATGGGCTCCTTGGGGCCGTTGGGAGGTTTTGAGGGCGTCCCAGAGGCGAAAGAGTGAAAACGGCAGTTTTTTGGCGATTTTTCGTGGGTGTTAGCCCACGGATCGCTGGGGGGGCGCTGGCTCCGGAAATTATTTTGGGCCAAGCCCCTCGGGGGCGTCCCTGACGAGCTGTTAAGCGGAACCATGGGTTCCTTGGGGCCGTTGGGAGGTTTTGAGGGCGTTCCAGAGGCGAAAGAGTGAAAACGGCAGTTTTTTGGCGATTTTTCGTGGGTGTTAGCCCACGGATCGCTGGGGGGGCGCTGGCTCCGGAAATTATTTTGGGCCGATCCCCTCGGGGGCATCCCTGACGAGCTGTTAAGCGGATCCATGGGT
Source organism: Capsicum rhomboideum (assembly GCA_031232105.1). Lineage (NCBI taxonomy): Eukaryota > Viridiplantae > Streptophyta > Magnoliopsida > Solanales > Solanaceae > Capsicum > Capsicum rhomboideum. Next base: position 793,874 of record CP124714.1, read on the forward strand.
TCCTTGGGGCCGTTGGGAGGTTTTGAGGGCGTTCCAGAGGCGAAAGAGTGAAAACGGCAGTTTTTTGGCGATTTTTCGTGGGTGTTAGCCCACGGATCGCTGGGGGGGCGCTGGCTCCAGAAATTATTTTGGGCCGAACCCCTCGGGGGCGTCCCTGACGAGCTGTTAATCGGATCCATGGGCTCCTTGGGGCCGTTGGGAGGTTTTGAGGGCGTCCTAGAGGCGAAAGAGTGAAAACGGCAGTTTTTTGCTGATTTTTCGTGGGTGTTAGCCCACGGATCGCTGAGGGGGCGCTGGCTCCGGAAATTATTTTGGGCCGAGCCCCTCGGGGGCGTCCCTGACGAGCTGTTAAGCGGATCCATGGGCTCCTTGGGGCCGTTGGGGGGTTTTGAGGGCGTCCCAGAGGCGAAAGAGTGAAAACGGCAGTTTTTTGGCGATTTTTCGTGGGTGTTAGCCCACGGATCGCTGGGGGGGCGCTGGCTATGGAAATTATTTTGGGCCGAGCCCCTCGGGGGAGTCCCTGACGAGCTGTTAAGCGGATCCATGGGCTCCTTGGAGCCGTTGGGAGGTTTTGAAGGCGTCCCAGAGGCGAAAGAGTGAAAACGGCAGTTTTTTGGCGATTTTTCGTGGGTGTTAGCCCACGGATCGCTGGGGGGGCGCTGGCTCCGGAAATTATTTTGGGCCGAGCCCCTCGGGGGAGTCCCTGATGAGCTGTTAAGCGGATCCATGGGCTACTTGGGGCCGTTGGGAGGTTTTGAGGGCGTCCCAGAGGCGAAAGAGTGAAAACGGCAGTTTTTTGGCGATTTTTCGTGGGTGTTAGCCCACGGATCGCTGGGGGGGCGCTGGCTCCGGAAATTATTTTGGGTCGAGCCCCTCGGGGGCATCCCTGACGAGCTGTTAAGCGGATCCATGGGCTCCTTGGGGCCGTTGGGAGGTTTTGAGGGCGTCCCAGAGGTGAAAGAGTGAAAACGGCAGTTTTTTGGCGATTTTTCGTGGGTGTTAGCCCACGGATCGCTGGGGGGGTGCTGGCTCAGGAAATTATTTTGGGCCGAGCCCCTCGGGGGCGTCCCTGATGAGCTGTTAAGCGGATCCATGGGCTCCTTGGGGCCGTTGGGATGTTTTGAGGGCGTCCCAGAGGCGAAAGAGTGAAAACGGCAGTTTTTTGGCGATTTTTCGTGGGTGTTAGCCCACGGATCGCTGGGGGGGCGCTGGCTCCGGAAATTATTTTGGGCCGAGCCCCTCGGGGGCGTCCCTGACGAGCTTTTAAGTGGATCCATTGGCTCCTTGGGGCCGTTGGGAGGTTTTGAGGGCGTCCCAGAGGCGAAAGAGTGAAAACGGCAGTTTTTTGGCGATTTTTCGTGGGTGTTAGCCCACGGATCGCTGGGGGGGCGCTGGTTCCGAAAATTATTTTGGGCAGAGCCCCTCGGGGGTGTCCCTGATGAGCTGTTAAGCAGATCCATGGGCTCCTTGGGTCCGTTGGGAGGTTTTGAGGGCGTCCCAGAGGCGAAAGAGTGAAAACGGCAGTTTTTTGGCGATTTTTCGTGGGTGTTAGCCCATGGATTGCTGGGGGGGCGCTGGCTCCGGAAATTATTTTGGGCCGAGCCCCTCGGGAGAGTCCCTGACGAGCTGTTAAGTGGATCCATGGGCTACTTGGGGCTGTTGGGAGGTTTTGAGGGCGTCCCAGAGCTGAAAGAGTGAAAACGGCAGTTTTTTGGCGATTTTTTGTGGGTGTTAGCCCACGAATCGCTGGCTCTGGAAATTATTTTGGGACGAGCCCCTCGGGGGCGTCCCTGACGAGCTGTTAAGCGGATCCATGGGCTCCTTGGGGCTGTTGGGAGGTTTTGAGGGCGTCCCAGAGGCGAAAGAGTGAAAACGGCAGTTTTTTGGTGATTTTTCGTGGGTGTTAGCCCACGGATCGCTGGGGGGGCGCTGGATCCGGAAATTATTTTGGGCCGAGCCCCTCGGGGGCGTCCCTGACAAGCTGTTAAGCGGATCCATGGGCTCCTTGGGGCCGTTGGGAGGTTTTGAGGGCGTCCCAGAGGCGAAAGAGTGAAAACGGCAGTTTTTTGGCGATTTTTCGTGGGTGTTAGCCCACGGATCGCTGGGGGGGCGCTGGCTCCGGAAATTATTTTGGACCGAGCCCCTCGGGGGCGTCCCTGACGAGCTGTTAAGCGGATCCATGGGCTCCTTGGGGCCGTTGGGAGGTTTTGAGGGCGTCCCAGAGGCGAAAGAGTGAAAACGGCAGTTTTTTGGCGATTTTTCGTGGGTGTTAGCCCACGAATCGCTGGGGGGGCGCTGGCTCCGGAAATTATTTTGGGCCGAGCCCCTCGGGGGCGTCCCTGACGAGCTGTTAAGCGGATCCATGGGCTCCTTGGGGCCGTTGGGATGTTTTGAGGGCGTCCCAGAGGCGAAAGAGTGAAAACGGCAGTTTTTTGGTGATTTTTCGTGGGTGTTAGCCCACGGATCGCTGGGGGGGCGCTGGCTCCGGAAATTATTTTGGGCCGAGCCCCTCGGGGGCATCCCTGACGAGCTGTTAAGTGGATCCATGGGCTACTTGGGGCTGTTGGGAGGTTTTGAGGGCGTCCCAGAGGCGAAAGAGTGAAAACGGCAGTTTTTTGGCGATTTTTCGTGGGTGTTAGCCCACGGATCGCTGGGGGGGCGCTGGCTCCGGAAATTATTTTGGGCCGAGCCCCTCAGGGGCGTCCCTGACGAGCTGTTAAGCGGATCCATGGGCTCCTTGGGGCCGTTGGGAGGTTTTGAGGGCGTCCCAGAGGCGAAAGAGTGAAAACGGCAGTTTTTTTGCGATTTTTCGTGGGTGTTAGCCCACGGATTGCTGGCTCCGGAAATTATTTTGGGACGAGCCCCTCGGGGGAGTCCCTGACGAGCTGTTAAGCGGATCCATGGGCTCCTTGGGGCTGTTGGGAGGTTTTGAGGGCGTCCCAGAGGCGAAAGAGTGAAAACGGCAGTTTTTTGGCGATTTTTCGTGGGTGTTAGCCCACGGATCGCTGGGGGGGCGCTGGCTCCGGAAATTATTTTGGGACGAACCCCTCGGGGGCGTCCCTGACGAGCTATTAAGCGGATCCATGGGCTCCTTGGGGCCGTTGGGAGGTTTTGAGGGCGTCCCAGAGGCGAAAGAGTGAAAACCGCAGTTTTTTGGCGATTTTTCGTGGGTGTTAGCCCACGGATCGCTGGGGGGGCGCTGGCTCCGGAAATTATTTTGGGCCGAGCCCCTCGGGGGCGTCCTTGACGAGCTGCTAAGCGGATCCATGGGCTCCTTGGGGCCGTTGGGAGGTTTTGAGGGCGTCCCAGAGGCGAAAGAGTGAAAACGGCAGTTTTTTGGCGATTTTTCGTGGGTGTTAGCCCACGGATCGCTGGGGGGGCGCTGGCTCCGGAAATTATTTTGGGCCGAGCCCCTCGGGGGCGTCCCTGACAAGCTGTTAAGCGGATCCATGGGCTCCTTGGGGCCGTTGGGAGGTTTTGAGGGCGTCCCAGAGGCGAAAGAGTGAAAACGGCAGTTTTTTGGCGATTTTTCGTGGGTGTTAGCCCACGGATCGCTGGGGGGGCGCTGGCTCCGGAAATTATTTTGGACCGAGCCCCTCGGGGGCGTCCCTGACGAGCTGTTAAGCGGATCCATGGGCTCCTTGGGGCCGTTGGGAGGTTTTGAGGGCGTCCCAGAGGCGAAAGAGTGAAAACGGCAGTTTTTTGGCGATTTTTCGTGGGTGTTAGCCCACGGATCGCTGGGGGGGCGCTGGCTCCGGAAATTATTTTGGGCCGAGCCCCTCGGGGGCGTCCTTGACGAGCTGCTAAGCGGATCCATGGGCTCCTTGGGGCCGTTGGGAGGTTTTGAGGGCGTCCCAGAGGCGAAAGAGTGAAAACGGCAGTTTTTTGGCGATTTTTCGTGGGTGTTAGCCCACGGATCGCTGGGGGGGCGCTGGCTCCGGAAATTATTTTGGGCCGAGCCCCTCGGGGGCGTCCCTGACGAGCTTTTAAGTGGATCCATTGGCTCCTTGGGGCCGTTGGGAGGTTTTGAGGGCGTCCCAGAGGCGAAAGAGTGAAAACGGCAGTTTTTTGGCGATTTTTCGTGGGTGTTAGCCCACGGATCGCTGGGGGGGTGCTGGTTCCGAAAATTATTTTGGGCAGAGCCCCTCGGGGGTGTCCCTGACGAGCTGTTAAGCAGATCCATGGGCTCCTTGGGTCCGTTGGGAGGTTTTGAGGGCGTCCCAGAGGCGAAAGAGTGAAAACGGCAGTTTTTTGGCGATTTTTCGTGGGTGTTAGCCCATGGATTGCTGGGGGGGCGCTGGCTCCGGAAATTATTTTGGGCCGAGCCCCTCGGGAGAGTCCCTGACGAGCTGTTAAGTGGATCCATGGGCTACTTGGGGCTGTTGGGAGGTTTTGAGGGCGTCCCAGAGCTGAAAGAGTGAAAACGGCAGTTTTTTGGCGATTTTTTGTGGGTGTTAGCCCTCGGATCGCTGGCTCTGGAAATTATTTTGGGACGAGCCCCTCGGGGGCGTCCCTGACGAGCTGTTAAGCGGATCCATGGGCTCCTTGGGGCTGTTGGGAGGTTTTGAGGGCGTCCCAGAGGCGAAAGAGTGAAAACGGCAGTTTTTTGGTGATTTTTCGTGGGTGTTAGCCCACGGATCGCTGGGGGGGCGCTGGATCCGGAAATTATTTTGGGCCGAGCCCCTCGGGGGCGTCCCTGACAAGCTGTTAAGCGGATCCATGGGCTCCTTGGGGCCGTTGGGAGGTTTTGAGGGCGTCCCAGAGGCGAAAGAGTGAAAACGGCAGTTTTTTGGCGATTTTTCGTGGGTGTTAGCCCACGGATCGCTGGGGGGGCGCTGGCTCCGGAAATTATTTTGGACCGAGCCCCTCGGGGGCGTCCCTGACGAGCTGTTAAGCGGATCCATGGGCTCCTTGGGGCCGTTGGGAGGTTTTGAGGGCGTCCCAGAGGCGAAAGAGTGAAAACGGCAGTTTTTTGGCGATTTTTCGTGGGTGTTAGCCCACGAATCGCTGGGGGGGCGCTGGCTCCGGAAATTATTTTGGGCCGAGCCCCTCGGGGGCGTCCCTGACGAGCTGTTAAGCGGATCCATGGGCTCCTTGGGGCCGTTGGGATGTTTTGAGGGCGTCCCAGAGGCGAAAGAGTGAAAACGGCAGTTTTTTGGTGATTTTTCGTGGGTGTTAGCCCACGGATCGCTGGGGGGGCGCTGGCTCCGGAAATTATTTTGGGCCGAGCCCCTCGGGGGCATCCCTGACGAGCTGTTAAGTGGATCCATGGGCTACTTGGGGCTGTTGGGAGGTTTTGAGGGCGTCCCAGAGGCGAAAGAGTGAAAACGGCAGTTTTTTGGCGATTTTTCGTGGGTGTTAGCCCACGGATCGCTGGGGGGGCGCTGGCTCCGGAAATTATTTTGGGCCGAGCCCCTCAGGGGCGTCCCTGACGAGCTGTTAAGCGGATCCATGGGCTCCTTGGGGCCGTTGGGAGGTTTTGAGGGCGTCCCAGAGGCGAAAGAGTGAAAACGGCAGTTTTTTTGCGATTTTTCGTGGGTGTTAGCCCACGGATCGCTGGCTCCGGAAATTATTTTGGGACGAGCCCCTCGGGGGAGTCCCTGACGAGCTGTTAAGCGGATCCATGGGCTCCTTGGGGCTGTTGGGAGGTTTTGAGGGCGTCCCAGAGGCGAAAGAGTGAAAACGGCAGTTTTTTGGCGATTTTTCGTGGGTGTTAGCCCACGGATCGCTGGGGGGGCGCTGGCTCCGGAAATTATTTTGGGACGAACCCCTCGGGGGCGTCCCTGACGAGCTATTAAGCGGATCCATGGGCTCCTTGGGGCCGTTGGGAGGTTTTGAGGGCGTCCCAGAGGCGAAAGAGTGAAAACCGCAGTTTTTTGGCGATTTTTCGTGGGTGTTAGCCCACGGATCGCTGGGGGGGCGCTGGCTCCGGAAATTATTTTGGGCCGAGCCCCTCGGGGGCGTCCTTGACGAGCTGCTAAGCGGATCCATGGGCTCCTTGGGGCCGTTGGGAGGTTTTGAGGGCGTCCCAGAGGCGAAAGAGTGAAAACGGCAGTTTTTTGGCGATTTTTCGTGGGTGTTAGCCCACGGATCGCTGGGGGGGCGCTGGCTCCGGAAATTATTTTGGGCCGAGCCCCTCGGGGGCGTCCCTGACAAGCTGTTAAGCGGATCCATGGGCTCCTTGGGGCCGTTGGGAGGTTTTGAGGGCGTCCCAGAGGCGAAAGAGTGAAAACGGCAGTTTTTTGGCGATTTTTCGTGGGTGTTAGCCCACGGATCGCTGGGGGGGCGCTGGCTCCGGAAATTATTTTGGACCGAGCCCCTCGGGGGCGTCCCTGACGAGCTGTTAAGCGGATCCATGGGCTCCTTGGGGCCGTTGGGAGGTTTTGAGGGCGTCCCAGAGGCGAAAGAGTGAAAACGGCAGTTTTTTGGCGATTTTTCGTGGGTGTTAGCCCACGGATCGCTGGGGGGGCGCTGGCTCCAGAAATTATTTTGGGCCGAGCCCCTCGGGGGCGTCCTTGACGAGCTTCTAAGCGGATCCATGGGCTCCTTGGGGCCGTTGGGAGGTTTTGAGGGCGTCCCAGAGGCGAAAGAGTGAAAACGGCAGTTTTTTGGCTATTTTTCGTAGGTGTTAGCCCACGGATCGCTGGGGGGGCGCTGGCTCCGAAAATTATTTTGGGCCGAGCCCCTCGGGGGCGTCCCTGACAAGCTGTTAAGCGGATACATGGGCTCCTTGGGGCCGTTGGGAGGTTTTGAGGGCGTCCCAGAGGCGAAAGAGTGAAAACGGCAGTTTTTTGGCGATTTTTCGTGGGTGTTAGCCCACGGATCGCTGGGGGGGCGCTGGCTCCGGAAATTATTTTGGGCCGAGCCCCTCGGGGGCGTCCTTGACGAGCTGCTAAGCGGATCCATGGGCTCCTTGGGGCTGTTGGGAGGTTTTGAGGGCGTCCCAGAGGCGAAAGAGTGAAAACGGCAGGTTTTTGGCTATTTTTCGTAGGTGTTAGCCCACGGATCGCTGGGGGGGCGCTGGCTCCGGAAATTATTTTGGGCCGAGCCCCTCGGGGGCGTCCCTGACAAGCTGTTAAGTGGATACATGGGCTCCTTGGGGCCGTTGGGAGGTTTTGAGGGCGTCCCAGAGGCGAAAGAGTGAAAACGGCAGTTTTTTGGCGATTTTTCGTGGGTGTTAGCCCACGGATCGCTGGGGGGCGCTGGCTCCGAAAATTATTTTGGACCGAGCCCCTCGGGGGCGTCCCTGATGAGCTGTTAAGCGGATCCATGGGCTCCTTGGGGCCGTTGGGAGGTTTTGAGGGCGTCCCAGAGGCGAAAGAGTGAAAATGGCAGTTTTTTGGCGATTTTTCGTGGGTGTTAGCCCACGGATCGCTGTGGGGCGCTGGCTCCGGAAATTATTTTGGGCCGAGCCCCTCGGGGGCGTCCCTGACGAGCTGTTAAGCGGATCCATGGGCTACTTGGGGCCGTTGGGAGGTTTTGAGGGCGTCCCAGAGGCGAAAGAGTGAAAACGGCAGTTTTTTGGCGATTTTTCGTGGGTGTTAGCCCACGGATCGCTGGGGGGGCGCTGGCTCCGGAAATTATTTTGGGCCGAGCCCCTCGGGGGCGTCCCTGACGAGCTGTTAAGCGGATACATGGGTTCCTTGGGGCCTTTGGGAGGTTTTGAGGGCGTCCCAGAGGCGAAAGAGTGAAAACGGCAGTTTTTTGGCGATTTTTCGTGGGTGTTAGCCCACGGATCGCTGGGGGGGCGCTGGCTCCGGAAATTATTTTGGGCCAAGCCCCTCGGGGGCGTCCCTGACGAGCTGTTAAGCGGATCCATGGGCTCCTTGGGGCCGTTGGGATGTTTTGAGGGCGTCCCAGAGGCGAAAGAGTGAAAACGACAGTTTTTTGGCGATTTTTCGTGGGTGTTAGCCCACGGATCGCTGGGGGGGCGCTGGCTCCGGAAATTATTTTGGGCCGAGCCCCTCGGGGGCGTCCCTGATGAGCTGTTAAGTGGATCCATGGGATCCTTGGGGCCGTTGGGAGGTTTTGAGGGCGTCCCAGAGGCGAAAGAGTGAAAACGGCAGTTTTTTGGCGATTTTTCGTGGGTGTTAGCCCACGGATCGCTGGGGGGGCGCTGGCTCCGGAAATTATTTTGGGCCGAGCCCCTCGGGGGCGTCCTTGACGAGGTGCTAAGCTGATCCATGGGCTCCTTGGGGCCGTTGGGAGGTTTTGAGGGCGTCCCAGAGGCGAAAGAGTGAAAACGGCAGTTTTTTGGCTATTTTTCGTAGGTGTTAGCCCATGGATCGCTGGGGGGGCGCTGGCTCCGGAAATTATTTTGGGCCGAGCCCCTCGGGGGCGTCCTTGACGAGCTGCTAAGCGGATCCATGGGCTCCTTGGGGCCGTTGGGAGGTTTTGAGGGCGTCCCAGAGGCGAAAGAGTGAAAACGGCAGTTTTTTTGCGATTTTTCGTGGGTGTTAGCCCACGGATCGCTGGGGGGGCGCTGGCTCCGGAAATTATTTTGGGACGAGCCCCTCGGGGGCGTCCCTGACGAGCTGTTAAGCGGATCCATGGGCTCCTTGGGGCTGTTGGGAGGTTTTGAGGGCGTCCCAGAGGCGAAAGAGTGAAAACGGCAGTTTTTTGGCGATTTTTCGTGGGTGTTAGCCCACGGATCGCTGGGGGGGGCGCTGGCTCCGGAAATTATTTTGGGCCGAACCCCTCGGGGGCGTCCCTGACGAGCTATTAAGCGGATCCATGGGCTACTTGGGGCCGTTGGGAGGTTTTGAGGGCGTCCCAGAGGCAAAAGAGTGAAAACGGCAGTTTTTTGGCGATTTTTCGTGGGTGTTAGCCCACGGATCGCTGGGGGGCGCTGGCTCCGGAAATTATTTTGGGCCGAGCCCCTCGGGGGCGTCCTTGACGAGCTGCTAAGCGGATCCATGGGCTCCTTGGGGCCGTTAGGAGGTTTTGAGGGCGTCCCAGAGGCGAAAGAGTGAAAACGGCAGTTTTTTGGCAATTTTTCGTGGGTGTTAGCCCACGGATCGCTGGGGGGGCGCTGGCTCCGGAAATTATTTTGGACCGAGCCCCTCGGGGGCGTCCCTGACGAGCTGTTAAGCGGATCCATGGGCTCCTTGGGGCCGTTGGGAGGTTTTGAGGGCGTCCCAGAGGCGAAAGAGTGAAAACGACAGTTTTTTGGCGATTTTTCGTGGGTGTTAGCCCACGGATCGCTGGGGGGGCGCTGGCTTCGGAAATTATTTTGGGCCGAGCCCCTCGGGGGCGTCCTTGACGAGGTGCTAAGCTGATCCATGGGCTCCTTGGGGCCGTTGGGAGGTTTTGAGGGCGTCCCAGAGGCGAAAGAGTGAAAACGGCAGTTTTTTGGCTATTTTTCGTAGGTGTTAGCCCATGGATCGCTGGGGGGGCGCTGGCTCCGGAAATTATTTTGGGCCGAGCCCCTCGGGGGCATCCCTGACAAGCTTTTAAGCGGATCCATGGGCTCCTTGGGGCCGTTGGGAGGTTTTGAGGGCGTCCCAGAGGAGAAAGAGTGAAAACGGCAGTTTTTTGGCGATTTTTCGTGGGTGTTAGCCCACGGATCGCTGGGGGGGCGCTGGCTCCGGAAATTATTTTGGACCGAGCCCCTCGGGGGCGTCCCTGACGAGCTTTTAAGCGGATCCATGGGCTCCTTGGGGCCGTTGGGAGGTTTTGAGGGCGTCCCAGAGGCGAAAGAGTGAAAATGGCAGTTTTTTGGCGATTTTTCGTGGGTGTTAGCCCACGGATCGCTGGGGGGCGCTGGCTCCGGAAATTATTTTGGGCCGAGCCCCTCGGGGGCGTCCCTGACGAGCTGTTAAGCGGATCCATGGGCTACTTGGGGCCGTTGGGAGGTTTTGAGGGCGTCCCAGAGGCGAAAGAGTGAAAACGACAGTTTTTTGGCGATTTTTCGTGGGTGTTAGCCCACGGATCGCTGGGGGGGCGCTGGCTCCAGAAATTATTTTGGGCCGAGCCCCTCGGGGGCGTCCCTGACGAGCTGTTAAGCGGATCCATGGGTTCCTTGGGGCCTTTGGGAGGTTTTGAGAGCGTCCCAGAGGCGAAAGAGTGAAAACGGCAGTTTTTTGGCGATTTTTCATGGGTGTTAGCCCACGGATCGCTGGGGGGGCGCTGGCTCCGGAAATTATTTTGGGTCGAGCCCCTCGGGGGCGTCCCTGACAAGCTGTTAAGCGGATCCATGGGCTCCTTGGGGCCGTTGGGAGGTTTTGAGGGCGTCCCAGAGGCGAAAGAGTGAAAACGGCAGTTTTTTGGCGATTTTTCGTGGGTGTTAGCCCACGGATCGCTGGGGGGGCGCTGGCTCCGGAAATTATTTTGGACCGAGCCCCTCGGGGGCGTCCCTGACGAGCTGTTAAGCGGATCCATGGGCTCCTTGGGGCCTTTGGGAGGTTTTGAGGGCGTCCCAGAGGCGAAAGAGTGAAAATGGCAGTTTTTTGGCGATTTTTCGTGGGTGTTAGCCCACGGATCGCTGGGGGGCGCTGGCTCCGGAAATTATTTTGGGCCGAGCCCCTCGGGGGCGTCCCTGACGAGCTGTTAAGCAGATCCATGGGCTCCTTGGGGCCGTTGGGAGGTTTTGAGGGCGTCCCAGAGGCGAAAGAGTGAAAACGGCAGTTTTTTTGCGATTTTTCGTGGGTGTTAGCCCACGGATCGCTGGCTCCAGAAATTATTTTGGGCCGAGCCCCTCGGGGGCGTCCCTGACGAGCTGTTAAGCGGATCCATGGGTTCCTTGCGGCCTTTGGGAGGTTTTGAGGGCATCCCAGAGGCGAAAGAGTGAAAACGACAGTTTTTTGGCGATTTTTCGTGGGTGTTAGCCCACGGATCGCTGGGGGGGCGCTGGATCCGGAAATTATTTTGGGCCGAGCCCCTCGGGGGCGTCCCTGACGAGCTGTTAAGCGGATCCATGGGCTCCTTGGGGCCGTTGGGATGTTTTGAGGGCGTCCCAGAGGCGAAAGAGTGAAAACGGCAGTTTTTTGGCGATTTTTCGTGGGTGTTAGCCCACGGATCGCTGGGGGGGCGCTGGCTCCGGAAATTATTTTGGGCCGAGCCCCTCGGGGGCGTCCCTGATGAGCTGTTAAGCGGATCCATGGGATCCTTGGGGCCGTTGGGAGGTTTTGAGGGCGTCCCAGAGGCGAAAGAGTGAAAACGGCAGTTTTTTTGCAATTTTTCGTGGGTGTTAGCCCACGGATCGCTGGCTCCGGAAATTATTTTGGGACGAGCCCCTCGGGGGCGTCCCTGACGAGCTGTTAAGTGGATCCATGGGCTCCTTGGGGCCGTTGGGAGGTTTTGAGGGCGTCCCAGAGGTGAAAGAGTGAAAACGGCAGTTTTTTGGCGATTTTTCGTGGGTGTTAGCCCACGGATCGCTGGGGGGCCCCGGCTCCGGAAATTATTTTGGGCCGAGCCCCTCGGGGGCATCCCTGACGAGCTATTAAGCGGATCCATGGGCTACTTGGGGCCGTTGGGAGGTTTTGAGGGCGTCCCAGAGGCGAAAGAGTGAAAACGACAGTTTTTTGGCAATTTTTCGTGGGTGTTAGCCCACGGATCGCTGGGGGGGCGCTGGCTCCAAAAATTATTTTGGACCGAGCCCCTCGGGGGCGTCCCTGACGAGCTGTTAAGCGGATCCATGGGCTCCTTGGGGCCGTTGGGAGGTTTTGAGGGCGTCCCAGAGGCGAAAGAGTGAAAACGGCAGTTTTTTGGCGATTTTTCGTGGGTGTTAGCCCACGGATCGCTGGGGGGGCGCTGGCTCCGGAAATTATTTTGGGCCGAGCCCCTCGGGGGAGTCCTTGACGAGCTGCTAAGCGGATCCATGGGTTCCTTGCGGCCTTTGGGAGGTTTTGAGGGCATCCCAGAGGCGAAAGAGTGAAAACGACAGTTTTTTGGCGATTTTTCGTGGGTGTTAGCCCACGGATCGCTGGGGGGGCGCTGGCTCCGGAAATTATTTTGGGCCGAGCCCCTCGGGGGCGTCCCTGACGAGCTGTTAAGCGGATCCATGGGCTCCTTGGGGCCGTTGGGATGTTTTGAGGGCGTCCCAGAGGCGAAAGAGTGAAAACGGCAGTTTTTTGGCGATTTTTCGTGGGTGTTAGCCCACGGATCGCTGGGGGGGCGCTGGCTCCGGAAATTATTTTGGGCCGAGCCCCTCGGGGGCGTCCCTGATGAGCTGTTAAGCGGATCCATGGGATCCTTGGGGCCGTTGGGAGGTTTTGAGGGCGTCCCAGAGGCGAAAGAGTGAAAACGGCAGTTTTTTTGCAATTTTTCGTGGGTGTTAGCCCACGGATCGCTGGCTCCGGAAATTATTTTGGGACGAGCCCCTCGGGGGCGTCCCTGACGAGCTGTTAAGTGGATCCATGGGCTCCTTGGGGCCGTCGGGAGGTTTTGAGGGCGTCCCAGAGGTGAAAGAGTGAAAACGGCAGTTTTTTGGCGATTTTTCGTGGGTGTTAGCCCACGGATCGCTGGGGGGGCGCTGGCTCCGGAAATTATTTTGGGCCGAGCCCCTCGGGGGCATCCCTGACGAGCTATTAAGCGGATCCATGGGCTACTTGGGGCCGTTGGGAGGTTTTGAGGGCGTCCCAGAGGCGAAAGAGTGAAAACGACAGTTTTTTGGCAATTTTTCGTGGGTGTTAGCCCACGGATCGCTGGGGGGGCGCTGGCTCCAAAAATTATTTTGGACCGAGCCCCTCGGGGGCGTCCCTGACGAGCTGTTAAGCGGATCCATGGGCTCCTTGGGGCCGTTGGGAGGTTTTGAGGGCGTCCCAGAGGCGAAAGAGTGAAAACGGCAGTTTTTTGGCGATTTTTCGTGGGTGTTAGCCCACGGATCGCTGGGGGGGCGCTGGCTCCGGAAATTATTTTGGGCCGAGCCCCTCGGGGGAGTCCTTGACGAGCTGGTAAGCGGATCCATGGGCTCCTTGGGGCCGTTGGGAGGTTTTGAGGGCGTCCCAGAGGCGAAAGAGTGAAAACGGCAGTTTTTTGGCGATTTTTCGTGGGTGTTAGCCCACGGATCGCTGGGGGGGGGCTGGCTCCGGAAATTATTTTGGGCCGAGCCCCTCGGGGGCGTCCCTGACAAGCTGTTAAGCAGATCCATGGGCTCCTTGGGGCCGTTGGGAGGTTTTGAGGGCGTCCCAGAGGCGAAAGAGTGAAAACGGCAGTTTTTTGGCGATTTTTCGTGGGTGTTAGCCCACGGATCGCTGGGGGGGCGCTGGCTCCGGAAATTATTTTGGGCCGAGCCCCTCGAGGGCGTCCCTGACGAGCTGTTAAGCGGATCCATGGGCTACTTGGGGCCGTTGGGAGGTTTTGAGGGCGTCCCAGAGGCGAAAGAGTGAAAACGGCAGTTTTTTGGCGATTTTTCGTGGGTGTTAGCCCACGGATCGCTGGGGGGCGCTGGCTCCGGAAATTATTTTGGGCCGAGCCCCTCGAGGGCGTCCCTGACGAGCTGTTAAGCGGATCCATGGGCTACTTGGGGCCGTTGGGAGGTTTTGAGGGCGTCCTAGAGGCGAAAGAGTGAAAACAGCAGTTTTTTGGCGATTTTTCGTGGGTGTTAGCCCACGGATCGCTGGGGGGGCGCTGGCTCCGAAAATTATTTTGGGCCGAGCCCCTCGGGGGAGTCCCTGACAAGCTGTTAAGCGGATCCATGGGCTCCTTGGGGCCGTTGGGAGGTTTTGAGGGCGTCCCAGAGGCGAAAGAGTGAAAACGGCAGTTTTTTGGCGATTTTTTGTGGGTGTTAGCCCACGGATCGCTGGGGGGGGCGCTGGCTCCGGAAATTATTTTGGACCGAGCCCCTAGGGGGCGTCCCTGACGAGCTGTTAAGCGGATCCATGGGCTCCTTGGGGCCGTTGGGAGGTTTTGAGGGCGTCCCAGAGGCGAAAGAGTGAAAATGGCAGTTTTTTGGCGATTTTTCGTGGGTGTTAGCCCACGGATCGCTGGGGGGCGCTGGCTCCGGAAATTATTTTGGGCCGAGCCCCTCGAGGGCGTCCCTGACGAGCTGTTAAGCGGATCCATGGGCTACTTGGGGCCGTTGGGAGGTTTTGAGGGCGTCCCAGAGGCGAAAGAGTGAAAACGGCAGTTTTTTGGCGATTTTTCGTGGGTGTTAGCCCACGGATCGCTGGGGGGGCGCTGGCTCCGGAAATTATTTTGGGCCGAGCCCCTCGGGGGCGTCCCTGACGAGCTTTTAAGCGGATCCATGGGCTCCTTGGGGCCTTTGGGAGGTTTTGAGGGCGTCCCAGAGGCGAAAGAGTGAAAACGGCAGTTTTTTGGCGATTTTTCGTGGGTGTTAGCCCACGAATGGCTGGGGGGGCGCTGGCTTCGGAAATTATTTTGGGCCGAGCCCCTCGGGGGCGTCCCTGACGAGCTGTTAAGCGGATCCATGGGCTCCTTGGGGCCGTTGGGATGTTTTGAGGGCGTCCCAGAGGTGAAAGAGTGAAAACGGCAGTTTTTTGGCGATTTTTCGTGGGTGTTAGCCCACGGATCGCTGGGGGGGCGCTGGCTCCGGAAATTATTTTGGGCCGAGCCCCTCGGGGGCGTCCCTGATGAGCTGTTAAGCGGATCCATGGGCTCCTTGGGGCCGTTGGGAGGTTTTGAGGGCGTCCCAGAGGCGAAAGAGTGAAAACGGCAGTTTTTTTGCGATTTTTCGTGGGTGTTAGCCCACGGATCGCTGGCTCCAAAAATTATTTTGGGCCGAGCCCCTCAGGGGCGTCCCTGACGAGCTGTTAAGCGGATCCATGGGCTCCTTGGGGCCGTTGGGATGTTTTGAGGGCGTCCCAGAGGCGAAAGAGTGAAAACGGCAGTTTTTTGGCGATTTTTCGTGGGTGTTAGCCCACGGATCGCTGGGGGGGCGCTGGCTCCGGAAATTATTTTGGGTCGAGCCCCTCGGGGGCATCCCTGACAAGCTGTTAAGCGGATCCATGGGCTCTTTGGGGCTGTTGGGAGGTTTTGAGGGCGTCCCAGAGGCGAAAGAGTGAAAACGGCAGTTTTTTGGCAATTTTTCGTGGGTGTTAGCCCACGGTTCGCTGGGGGGGCGCTGGCTCCGGAAATTATTTTGGACCGAGCCCCTCGGGGGCGTCCCTGATGAGCTGTTAAGTGGATCCATGGGCTCCTTGGGGCCGTTGGGAGGTTTTGAGGGCGTCCCATAGGCGAAAGAGTGAAAACGGCAGTTTTTTGGCGATTTTTCGTGGGTGTTAGCCCACAGATCGCTGGGGGGGCGCTGGCTCCGGAAATTATTTTGGGCCGAGCCCCTCGGGGGCGTCCCTGACGAGCTGTTAAGCGGATCCATGGGCTCCTTGGGGCCGTTGGGAGGTTTTGAGTGCGTCCCAGAGGCGAAAGAGTGAAACCGGCAGTTTTTTGTCGATTTTTCGTGGGTGTTAGCCCACGGATCGCTGGGGGGGCGCTGGCTCCGGAAATTATTTTGGGCCGAGCCCCTCGGGGGCATCCCTGACAAGCTGTTAAGCGGATCCATGGGCTCCTTGGGGCCGTTGGGAGGTTTTGAGGGCGTCCCAGTGGCGAAAGAGTGAAAACGGCAGTTTTTTGGCAATTTTTCGTGGGTGTTAGCCCACGGATCGCTGGGGGGGCGCTGGCTCCGGAAATTATTTTGGGCCGAGCCCCTCGGGGGAGTCCCTGACGAGCTATTAAGCGGATCCATGGGCTCCTTGGGGCCGTTGGGAGGTTTTGAGGGCGTCCCAGAGGCGAAAGAGTGAAAACGGCAGTTTTTTGGCGATTTTTCGTGGGTGTTAGCCCACGGATCGCTCGGGGGGCGCTGGCTCCGAAAATTATTTTGGACCGAGCCCCTCGGGGGCGTCCCTGACGAGCTGTTAAGAGGATCCATGGGCTCCTTGGGGCCGTTGGGAGGTTTTGAGGGCGTCCCAGAGGCGAAAGAGTGAAAACGGCAGTTTTTTGGCGATTTTTCGTGGGTGTTAGCCCACGGATCGCTGGGGGGCGCTGGCTCTGAAAATTATTTTGGGCCGAGCCCCTCGGGGGTATCCCTGACGAGCTGTTAAGCAGATCCATGGGCTCCTTGGGGCCATTGGGAGGTTTTGAGGGCGTCCTAGAGGCGAAAGAGTGAAAACGACAGTTTTTTGGCGATTTTTCGTGGGTGTTTGCCCACGAATCGCTGGGGGGGCGCTGGCTCCGGAAATTATTTTGGGCCGAGCCCCTCGGGGGCGTCCCTGACGAGCTGTTAAGCGGATCCATGGGCTCCTTGGGGCCGTTGGGAGGTTTTGAGGGTGTCCCAGAGGCGAAAGAGTGAAAACGGCAGTTTTTTGGCGATTTTTCGTGGGTGTTAGCCCACGGATCGCTGGGGGGGCGCTGGCTCCGGAAATTATTTTGGGCCGAGCCCCTCGGGGCCGTCCCTGACGAGCTGTTAAGCGGATCCATGGGCTCCTTGGGGCCGTTGGGAGGTTTTGAGGGCGTCCCAGAGGCGAAAGAGTCAAAACGTCAGTTTTTTTGCGATTTTTCGTGGGTGTTAGCCCACGGATCGCTGGGGGGGCGCTGGCTCCGGAAATTATTTTAGGGCCGAGCCCCTCGGGGGAGTCCCTGACGAGCTGTTAAGCGGATCCATGGGCTCCTTGGGGCCGTTGGGAGGTTTTGAGGGCGTCCCAGAGGCGAAAGAGTGAAAACGGCAGTTTTTAGGCGATTTTTAGTGGGTGTTAGCCCACGGATCGCTGGGGGGGCGCTGGCTCTGGAAATTATTTTGGACCAAGCCCCTCGGGGGCGTCCTTGACGAGCTTCTAAGTGGATCCATGGGCTCCTTGGGGCCGTTGGGAGGTTTTGAGGGCGTCCCAGAGGCGAAAGAGTGAAAACGACAGTTTTTTGGCGATTTTTCGTGGGTGTTAGCCCACAGATCGCTGGGGGGGCGCTGGCTCCAGAAATTATTTTGGGCCGAGCCCCTCGGGGGCGTCCCTGACAAGCTGTTAAGCGGATCCATGGGCTCCTTGGGGCCGTTGGGAGGTTTTTAGGGCATCCCAGAGGCGAAAGAGTGAAAACGGCAGTTTTTTGGCGATTTTTCGTGGGTGTTAGCCCACGGATCGTTGGGGGGGCGCTGGCTCCGGAAATTATTTTAGGGACGAGCCCCTCGGGGGCGTCCCTGACGAGCTGTTAAGTGGATCCATGGGCTCCTTGGGGCCGTTGGGAGGTTTTGAGGGCGTCCCAGAGGCGAAAGAGTGAAAACGGCAGTTTTTTGGCGATTTTTCGTGGGTGTTAGCCCACGGATCGCTGGGGGGGCGCTGGCTCCGGAAATTATTTTGGGCCGAGCCCCTCGGGGTTGTCCCTGACGAGCTGTTAAGAGGATCCATGGGCTCCTTGGGGCCGTTGGGAGGTTTTGAGGGCGTCCCAGAGGCGAAAGAGTGAAAACGGCAGTTTTTTGGCAATTTTTCGTGGGTGTTAGCCCACGGATCGCTGGGGGGGCGCTGGCTCCGGAAATTATTTTGGGCCGAGCCCCTCGAGGGCGTCCCTGACGAGCTGTCAAGCGGATCCATGGGCTCCTTGGGGCCGTTGGGAGGTTTTGAGGGCGTCCCAGAGGCGAAAGAGTGAAAACGGCAGTTTTTTGGCGATTTTTCGTGGGTGTTAGCCCACGGATCGCTGGGGGGGCGGGTTCTCCAGAAATTATTTTGGGCCGAACCCCTCGGGGGCGTCCCTGACGAGCTGTTAAGCGGATCCATGGGCTCCTTGGGGCCGTTGGGAGGTTTTGAGGGCGTCCCAGAGGCGAAAGAGTGAAAACGGCAGTTTTTTGGAGATTTTTCGTGGGTGTGAGCCCACGGATCGCTGGGGGGGCGCTGGCTCCGGAAATTATTTTGGGCCGAGCCCCTCGGGGGCGTCCCTGACGAGCTGTTAAGCGGATCCATGGGCTCCTTGGAGCCGTTGGGAGGTTTTGAGGGCGTCCCAGAGGCGAAAGAGTGAAAACGGCAGTTATTTGGCGATTTTTCGTGGGTGTTAGCCCACGGATCGCTGGGGGGGCGCTGGCTCCGGAAATTATTTTGGGCCGAGCCCCTCGGGTCCGTCTCTGACGAGCTGGTAAGCGGATCCATGGGCTCCTTGGGGCCGTTGGGAGGTTTTGAGGGCGTCCCAGAGGTGAAAGAGTGAAAACGGCAGTTTTTTGGCGATTTTTCGTGGGTGTTAGCCCACGGATCGCTGGGGGGGCGCTGGCTCCGGAAATTATTTTGGGCCGATCCCCTCAGGGGTGTCCCTGACGAGCTGTTAAGCGGATCCATGGGCTCCTTGGGGCCGTTGGGAGGTATTGAGGGCGTCCCAGAGGCGAAAGAGTGAAAGCGGCAGTTTTTTGGCGATTTTTAGTGGGTGTTAGCCCACGGATCGCTGGGGGGGTGCTGGCTCCGGAAATTATTTTGGGACGAGCCCCTCGGGGGCGTCCTTGACGAGCTGCTAAGTGGATCCATGGGCTCCTTGGGGCCGTTGGGAGGTTTTGAGGGCGTCCCAGAGGCGAAAGAGTGAAAACAACAGTTTTTTGGCGATTTTTCGTGGGTGTTAGCCCACGGATCGCTGGGGGGGCGCTGGCTCTAAAAATTATTTTGGGCCGAGCCCCTCGGGGGCGTCCCTGACAAGCTGTTAAGCGGATCCATGGGCTCCTTGGGGCCGTTGGGAGGTTTTTAGGGCATCCCAGAGGCGAAAGAGTGAAAACGGCAGTTTTTTGGCGATTTTTCGTGGGTGTTAGCCCACGGATCGCTGGGGGGGCGCTGGCTCCGGAAATTATTTTAGGGCCGAGCCCCTCGGGGGCATCCCTGACGAGCTGTTAAGCAGATCCATGGGCTCCTTGGGGCCGTTGGGAGGTTTTGAGGGCGTCCCAGAGGCGAAAGAGTGAAAACGGCAGTTTTTTGGCAATTTTTCGTGGGTGTTAGCCCACGGATCGCTGGGGGGGCGCTGGCTTCGGTAATTATTTTGGGCCGAGCCCCTCGAGGGAGTCCCTGACGAGCTGTCAAGCGGATCCATGGGCTCCTTGGGGCCGTTGGGAGGTTTTGAGGGCGTCCCAGAGGCGAAAGAGTGAAAACGGCAGTTTTTTGGCGATTTTTCGTGGGTGTTAGCCCACGGATCGCTGGGGGGGCGGGTGCTCCGGAAATTATTTTGGGCCGAACCCCTCGGGGGCATCCCTGACGAGCTGTTAAGCGGATCCATGGGCTCCTTGGGGCCGTTGGGAGGTTTTGAGGGCGTCCCAGAGGCGAAAGAGTGAAAACGGCAGTTTTTTGGAGATTTTTCATGGGTGTTAGCCCACGGATCGTTGGGGGGGCGCTGGCTCCGAAAATTATTTTGGGCCGAGCCCCTCGGGGGAGTCCCTGACGAGCTGTTAAGTGGATCCATGGGCTCCTTGGGGCCGTTGGGAGGTTTTGAGGGCGTCCCAGAGGCGAAAGAGTGAAAACGGCAGTTTTTTGGCGAATTTTCGTGGGTGTTAGCCCACGGATCGCTGGGGGGGCGCTGGCTCCGGAAATTATTTTGGGCCGAGCCCCTCGGGGGCGTCCCTGACGAGCTGTTAAGCGGATCCATGGGCTCCTTGGGGCCGTTGGGAGGTTTTGAGGGCGTCCCAGAGGCGAAAGAGTGAAAACGGCAGTTTTTTGGCGATTTTTCGTGGGTGTTAGCCCACGGATCGCTGGGGGGGCGCTGGCTCCGGAAATTATTTTGGGCCGAGCCCCTCGGGGCCGTCCCTGACGAGCTGGTAAGCGTATCCATGGGCTCCTTGGGGCCGTTGGGAGGTTTTGAGGGCGTCCCAGAGGCGAAAGAGTGAAAACGGCAGTTTTTTGGCGATTTTTCGTGGGTGTTAGCCCACGGATCGCTGGGGGGGCGCTGGCTCCGGAAATTATTTTGGGCCGAGCCCCTCGGGGGCGTCCCTGACGAGCTGTTAAGCGGATCCATGGGCTCCTTGGGGCCGTTGGGAGGTTTTAAGGGCGTCCCAGAGGTGAAAGAGTGAAAACGACAGTTTTTTGGCGATTTTTCGTGGGTGTTAGCCCACGGATCGCTGGGGGGGCGCTGGCTCCAAAAATTATTTTGGGCCGAACCCCTCGGGGGCGTCCTTGACAAGCTGTTAAGCGGATCCATGGGCTCCTTGGGGCCGTTGGGAGGTTTTTAGGGCATCCCAGAGGCGAAAGAGTGAAAACGGCAGTTTTTTGGCAATTTTTCGTGGGTGTTAGCCCACGGTTCGCTGGGGGGGCGCTGGCTACGGAAATTATTTTAGGGCCGAGCCCCTCGGGGGAATCCCTGACGAGCTGTTAAGCGGATCCATGGGCTCCTTGGGGCCGTTGGGAGGTTTTGAGGGCGTCCCAGAGGCGAAAGAGTGAAAACGGCAGTTTTTTGGCGAATTTTCGTGGGTGTTAGCCCACGGATCGCTGGGGGGGAGCTGGCTCCGGAAATTATTTTGGGCCGAGCCCCTCGGGGGCGTCCCTGACGAGCTGTTAAGCGGATCCATGGGCTCCTTGGGGCCGTTGGGAGGTTTTGAGGGCGTCCCAGAGGCGAAAGAGTGAAAACGGCAGTTTTTTGGCAATTTTTCGTGGGTGTTAGCCCACGGATCGCTGGGGGGGCGCTGCCTCCAGAAATTATTTTGGGCCGAGCCCCTCGAGGATGTTCCTGACGAGATGTTAAGTGGATCCATGGGCTCCTTGGGGCCGTTGGGAGGTTTTAAAGGCGTCCGAGAGGCGAAAGAGTGAAAACGACAGTTTTTTGGTGATTTTCCGTGGGTGTTAACCCACGGATCGCTGGGGTGGCGCTGGCTCCGGAAATTATTTTGGGCCGAGCCCCTCGGGGGAGTCCCTGACGATCTGTTAAGCGGATCCATGGGCTCCCTGGGTCCGTTGGGAGGTTTTAAGGGCGTCCCAGAGGCGAAAGAGTGAAAACGGCAGTTTTTTGGAGATTTTCCGTGGGTGTTAGCCCACGGATCGCTGGGGTGGCGCTGGCTCCGGAAATTATTTTGGGCCGAGCCCCTCGGAGGCATCCCTGACGAGCTGTTAAGCGGATCCATGGGTTCCCTGGGTCCGTTGGGAGGTTTTAAGGGCGTCCCAGAGGCGAAAGAGTGAAAACGGCAGTTTTTTGGCGATTTTCCGTGGGTGTTAGCCCACGGATCGCTGGGGTGGCGCTGGCTCCGCAAATTATTTTAGGCCGAGCCCCTCGGGGGCGTCCCTGACGAGCTTTTAAGCGGATCCATGGGCTCCCTGGTTCCGTTGGGAGGTTTTAAGGGCGTCCCAGAGGCGAAAGAGTGAAAATGGCAGTTTTTTGGCGATTTTCCTTGGGTGTTAGCCCACGGATCGCTGGGGTGGCGCTGGCTTCGGAAATTATTTTGGATCGAGCCCCTCGGGGGCGTCCCTGACGAGCTTTTAAGCGGATCCATAGGATCCCTGGGTCCGTTGGGAGGTTTTAAGGGCGTCCCAGAGGCGAAAGAGTGAAAACGGCAGTGTTTTGGCGATTTTTCGTGGGTGTTAGCCCACGGATCGCTGGGGTGGCGCTGGCTCCGAAAATTTTTTTGGGCCGAGCCCCTCGGGGGCGTCCCTGACGAGCTGTTAAGCGGATCCATGGGCTCCCCGGGTCCGTTGGGAGGTTTTAAGGGCGTCCCAGAGGCGAAAGAGTGAAAACGACAATTTTTTGGCGATTTTCCGTGGGTGTTAGCCCACGGATCGCTGGGGGGGCGCTGGCTCCGGAAATTATTTTGGGCCGAACCCCTCGGGGGCGTCCCTTACGAGCTGTTAAGCGGATCCATGGGCTCCCTGGGTCCGTTGGGAGGTTTTAAAGGCGTCCCAGAGGCGAAAGAGTGAAAACGGCAGTTTTTTGGCGATTTTCCGTGGGTGTTAGCTTACGAATCGCTGGGGTGGCGCTGGCTCCAAAAATTATTTTGGGCCGAGCCCCTCGGGGGCGTCCCTGACGAGCTGTTAAGCGGATCCATGGGCTCCCTGGTTCCGTTGGGAGGTTTTAAGGGCGTCCCAGAGGCGAAAGAGTGAAAACGGCAGTTTTTTGACGATTTTCCGTGGGTGTTATCCCACGGATCGCTGGGGTGGCGCTGGCTCCGGAAATTATTTTGGGCCGAGCCCCTCGGGGGCGTCCCTGACAAGTTGTTAAGCGGATCCATGGGCTCCCTGGGTCCTTTGGGAGGTTTTAAGGGCGTCCCAGAGGCGAAAGAGTGAAAACGGCAGTTTTTTGGCGATTTTCCGTGGGTGTTAGCCCACGGATCGCTGGGGTGGCGCTGGCTCCGGAAATTATTTTGGGCCGAGCCCCTCGGGGGCGTCCCTGACGAGCTGTTAAACGGATCCATGGGCTCCCTGGGTCCGTTGGGAGGTTTTAAGGGCGTCCCAGAGGCGAAAGAGTGAAAACGGCAGTTTTTTGGCGATTTTCCGTGGGTGTTAGCCCACTGATCGCTGGGGTGGCGCTGGCTCCGAAAATTATTTTGGGCCGAGCCCCTCGGGGGCGTCCCTGACGAGCTGTTAAGCGGATCCATGGGCTCCCTGGGTCCGTTGGGAGGTTTTAAGGGCGTCCCAGAGGCGAAAGAGTGAAAACGGCAGTTTTTTGACGATTTTTCGTGGGTGTTAGCCCACGGATCGCTGGGGTGGCGCTGGCTCCGGGAATTATTTTGGGCCGAGCCCCTCGGGGGCGTCCCTGACGAGCTGTTAAGCGGATCCATGGGCTCCCTGGGTCCTTTGGGAGGTTTTAAGGGCGTCCCAGAGGCGAAAGAGTGAAAACGGCAGTTTTTTGGCGATTTTCCGTGGGTGTTAGCCCACGGATCGCTGGGGTGGCGCTGGCTCCGGAAATTATTTTGGACCGAGCCCCTCGGGGACGTCCCTGACGAGCTGTTAAGCGGATCCATGGGCTCCCTGGGTCCGTTGGGAGGTTTTAAGGGCGTCCCAGAGGCGAAAGAGTGAAAACGGCAGTTTTTTGGCGATTTTCCGTGGGTGTTAGCCCACGGATCGCTGGGGTGGCGCTGGCTCCGAAAATTATTTTTGGCCGAGCCCCTCGGGGGCGTCCCTGACGAGTTGTTAAGCGGATCCATGGGCTCCCTGGGTCCGTTGGGAGGTTTTAAGGGCGTCCCAGAGGCGAAAGAGTGAAAACGGCAGTTTTTTGGCGATTTTCCGTGGGTGTTAGCCCACGGATCGCTGGGGTGGCGCTGGCTCCGGAAATTATTTTGGGCCGAGCCCCTCGGGGGCGTCCCTCACGAGCTGTTAAGCGGATCCATGGGCTCCCTGGGTCCGTTGGGAGGTTTTAAGGGCGTCCCAGAGGCGAAAGATAGAAAACGGCAGTTTTTTGGCGATTTTCCGTGGGTGTTAGCCCACGGATAGCTGGGGTGGCGCTGGCTCCGGAAATTATTTTGGGCCGAGCCCCTCGGGGGCGTCCCTGACGAGCTGTTAAGCGGATCCATGGGATCCCTGGGTCCGTTGGGAGGTTTTAAGGGCGTCCCAGAGGCGAAAGAGTGAAAACGGCAGTTTTTTGGCGATTTTCCGTGGGTGTTAGCCCACGGATCGCTGGGGTGGCGCTGGCTCCGGAAATTATTTTTGGCCGAGCCCTTCGGGGACGTCCCTGACGAGCCGTTAAGCGGATCCATGGGCTCCCTGGGTCCGTTGGGAGGTTTTAAGGGCGTCCCAGAGGCGAAAGAGTGAAAACGGCAGTTTTTTGGCGATTTTCCGTGGGTGTTAGCCCACGGATCGCTGGGGTGGCGCTGGCTCCGGAAATTATTTTTGGCCGAGCCCCTCGGGGGCGTCCCTGACGAGTTGTTAAGCGGATCCATGGGCTCCCTGGGTCCGTTGGGAGGTTTTAAGGGCGTCCCAGAGGCGAAAGAGTGAAAACGGCAGTTTTTTGGCGATTTTCCGTGGGTGTTAGCCCACGGATCGCTGGGGTGGCGCTGGCTCCGGAAATTATTTTGGGTCGAGCCCCTCGGGGGCGTCCCTGACGAGCTGTTAAGCGGATCCATGGGATCCCTGGGTCCATTGGGAGGTTTTAAGGGCGTCCCAGAGGCGAAAGAGTGAAAACGGCAGTTTTTTGGCGATTTTCCGTGGGTGTTAGCCCACGGATCGCTGGGGTGGAGCTGGCTCCGGAAATTATTTTGGGCCGAGCCCCTCGGGGGAGTCCCTGACGAGCTGTTAAGCGGATCCATGGGCTCCCTGGGTCCTTTGGGAGGTTTTAAGGGCGTCCCAGAGGCGAAAGAGTGAAAACGGCAGTTTTTTGGCGATTTTCCGTGGGTGTTAGCCCACGGATCGCTGGGGTGGCGCTGGCTCCGGAAATTATTTTGGGCCGACCCCCTCGGGGGCGTCCCTGACGAGCTTTTAAGCGGATCCATGGGCTCCCTGGGTCCGTTGGGAGGTTTTAAGGGCGTCCCAGAGGCGAAAGAGTGAAAACGGCAGTTTTTTGGCGATTTTCCATGGGTGTTAGCCCACGGTTCGCTGGGGTGGCGCTGGCTCCAAAAATTATTTTGGGCCGAGCCCCTCGGGGGCGTCCCTGACGAGCTGTTAAGCGGATCCATGGGCTCCCTGGGTCCTTTGGGAGGTTTTAAGGGCGTCCCAGAGGCGAAAGAGTGAAAACGGCAGTTTTTTGGCGATTTTCCGTGGGTGTTAGCCCACGGATCGCTGGGGTGGCGCTGGCTCCGGAAATTATTTTGGACCGAGCCCCTCGGGGACGTCCCTGACGAGCTGTTAAGCGGATCCATGGGCTCCCTGGGTCCGTTGGGAGGTTTTAAGGGCGTCCCAGAGGCGAAAGAGTGAAAACGGCAGTTTTTTGGCGATTTTCCGTGGGTGTTAGCCCACGGATCGCTGGGGTGGCGCTGGCTCCGAAAATTATTTTTGGCCGAGCCCCTCGGGGGCGTCCCTGACGAGTTGTTAAGCGGATCCATGGGCTCCCTGGGTCCGTTGGGAGGTTTTAAGGGCGTCCCAGAGGCGAAAGAGTGAAAACGGCAGTTTTTTGGCGATTTTCCGTGGGTGTTAGCCCACGGATCGCTGGGGTGGCGCTGGCTCCGGAAATTATTTTGGGCCGAGCCCCTCGGGGGCGTCCCTCACGAGCTGTTAAGCGGATCCATGGGCTCCCTGGGTCCGTTGGGAGGTTTTAAGGGCGTCCCAGAGGCGAAAGATAGAAAACGGCAGTTTTTTGGCGATTTTCCGTGGGTGTTAGCCCACGGATAGCTGGGGTGGCGCTGGCTCCGGAAATTATTTTGGGCCGAGCCCCTCGGGGGCGTCCCTGACGAGCTGTTAAGCGGATCCATGGGATCCCTGGGTCCGTTGGGAGGTTTTAAGGGCGTCCCAGAGGCGAAAGAGTGAAAACGGCAGTTTTTTGGCGATTTTCCGTGGGTGTTAGCCCACGGATCGCTGGGGTGGCGCTGGCTCCGGAAATTATTTTTGGCCGAGCCCTTCGGGGACGTCCCTGACGAGCCGTTAAGCGGATCCATGGGCTCCCTGGGTCCGTTGGGAGGTTTTAAGGGCGTCCCAGAGGCGAAAGAGTGAAAACGGCAGTTTTTTGGCGATTTTCCGTGGGTGTTAGCCCACGGATCGCTGGGGTGGCGCTGGCTCCGGAAATTATTTTTGGCCGAGCCCCTCGGGGGCGTCCCTGACGAGTTGTTAAGCGGATCCATGGGCTCCCTGGGTCCGTTGGGAGGTTTTAAGGGCGTCCCAGAGGCGAAAGAGTGAAAACGGCAGTTTTTTGGCGATTTTCCGTGGGTGTTAGCCCACGGATCGCTGGGGTGGCGCTGGCTCCGGAAATTATTTTGGGCCGAGCCCCTCGGGGGCATCCCTGACGAGCTGTTAAGCGGATCCATGGGCTCCCTGGGTCCGTTGGGAGGTTTTAAGGGCGTCCCAGAGGCGAAAGATAGAAAACGGCAGTTTTTTGGCGATTTTCCGTGGGTGTTAGCCCACGGATCGCTGGGGTGGCGCTGGCTCCGGAAATTATTTTGGGCCGAGTCTCTCGGGGGCGTCCCTGACGAGCTGTTAAGCGTATCCATGGGATCCCTGGGTCCGTTGGGAGGTTTTAAGGGCGTCCCAGAGGCGAAAGAGTGAAAACGGCAGTTTTTTGGCGATTTTCCGTGGGTGTTAGCCCACGGATCGCTGGGGTGGCGCTGGCTCCGGAAATTATTTTGGGCCGAGCCCCTCGGGGGCGTCCCTGACGAGCTGTTAAGCGGATCCATGGGCTCCCTGGGTCCGTTGGGAGGTTTTAAGGGCGTCCCAGAGGCGAAAGAGTGAAAACGGCAGTTTTTTGGCGATTTTCCGTGGGTGTTAGCCCACGGATCGCTGGGGTGGCGCTGGCTCCGGAAATTATTTTGGGCCGAGCCCATCGAGCTGTTAAGCGGATCCATGGGCTCCCTGGGTCAGTTGGGAGGTTTTAAGGGCGTCCCAGAGGCGAAAGAGTGAAAACGGCAGTTTTTTGGCGATTTTCCGTGGGTGTTAGCCCACGGATCGCTGGGGTGGCGCTGGCTCCGGAAATTATTTTGGGCCGAGCCCCTCGGGGACGTCCCTGACGAGCTGTTAAGCGGATCCATGGGCTCCGTGGGTCCGTTGGGAGGTTTTAAGGGCGTCCCAGAGGCGAAAGAGTGAAAACGGCAGTTTTTTGGCAATTTTCCGTGGGTGTTATCCCACGGATCGCTGGGGTGGCGCTGGCTCCGAAAATTATTTTGGGCCGAGCCCCTCGGGGACGTCCCATACGAGCTGTTAAGCGGATCCATGGGCTCCCTGGGTCCGTTGGGAGGTTTTAAGGGCATTCCAGAGGAGAAAGAGTGAAAACGGCAGTTTTTTGGCGATTTTCCGTGGGTGTTAGCCCACGGATCGTTGGGGTGGCGCTGGCTCCGAAAATTATTTTGGACCGAGCCCCTCGAGGGCGTCCCTGACGAGCTGTTAAGCGGATCCATGGGCTCCCTGGGTCCGTTGGGAGGTTTTAAGGGCGTCCCAGAGGCGAAAGAGTGAAAATGGCAGTTTTTTGGCGATTTTCCGTGGGTGTTAGCCCACGGATCGCTGGGGTGGCGCTGGCTCCGGAAATTATTTTGGGCCGAGCCCCTCGGGGGCGTCCCTGACGAGCTGTTAAGCGGATCCATGGGCTCCCTGGGTCCTTTGGGAGGTTTTAAGGGCGTCCCAGAGGCGAAAGAGTGAAAACTGCAGTTTTTAGGCGATTTTCCGTGGGTGTTAGCCCACGGATCGCTGGGGTGGCGCTGGCTTCGGAAATTATTTTGGGCCGAGCCATTCGGGGGCATCCCTGACGAGCTGTTAAGCGGATCCATGGGCTCCCTGGTTCCGTTGGGAGGTTTTAAGGGCGTCCCAGAGGCGAAAGAGTGAAAACGGCAGTTTTTAGGCGATTTTCCGTGGGTGTTAGCCCACGGATCGCTGGGGTGGCGCTGGATCCGGAAATTATTTTGGGTCGAGCCCCTCGAGGGCGTCCCTGACGAGCTGTTAAGCGGATCCATGGGCTCCCTGGGTCCGTTGGGAGGTTTTAAGGGCGTCCCAGAGGCGAAAGAGTTAAAACGGCAGTTTTTTGGCGATTTTCCGTGGGTGTTAGCCCACGGATCGCTGGGGTGGCGCTGGCTCCGGAAATTATTTTGGGCCGAGCCCCTCGAGGGCGTCCCTGACGAGCTATTAAGCAGATCCATGGGCTCCCTGGGTCCGTTGGGAGGTTTTAAGGGCGTCCCAGAGGCGAAAGAGTGAAAACGGCATTTTTTTGGCGATTTTCCGTGGGTGTTAGCCCACGGATCGCTGGGGTGGCGCTGGCTCCGGAAATTATTTTGGCCCGAGCCCCTCGGGGGGGTCCCTGACGAGCTGTTAAGCGGATCCATGGGCTCCCTGGGTCCGTTGGGAGGTTTTAAGGGCGTCCCAGAGGCGAAAGAGTGAAAACGGCAGTTTTTTGGCGATTTTCCGTGGGTGTTAGCCCACGGATCGCTGGGGTGGCGCTGGCTCCGGAAATTATTTTGGGCCGAACCCCTCGAGGGCGTCCCTGACGAGCTGTTAAGCGGATCCATGGGCTCCCTGGGTCCGTTGGGAGGTTTTAAGGGCGTCCCAGAGGCGAAAGAGTGAAAACGACAGTTTTTTGGCGATTTTCCGTGGGTGTTAGCCCACGGATCGCTGGGGTGGCGCTGGCTCCGGAAATTATTTTGGGCCGAGCCCCTCGGGGGCGTCCCTGACGAGCTGTTAAGCAGATCCATGGGCTCCCTGGGTCCGTTGGGAGGTTTTAAGGGCGTCCCAGAGGCGAAAGAGTGAAAACGGCAGTTTTTTGGCGATTTTCCGTGGGTGTTAGCCCACGGATCGCTGGGGTGGCGCTGGCTCCGGAAATTATTTTGGGCCGAGCCCCTCGAGGGCGTCCCTGACGAGCTGTTAAGCGGATCCATGGGCTCCCTGGTTCCGTTGGGAGGTTTTAAGGGCGTCCCAGAGGCGAAAGAGTAAAAATGGCAGTTTTTTGGCGATTTTCCGTGGGTGTTAGCGCACGGATCGCTGGGGTGGCGCTGGCTCCGGAAATTATTTTGGGTCGAGCCCCTCAGGGGCGTCCCTGACGAGCTGTTAAGCGGATCCATGGGCTCCCTGGGTCCGTTGGGAGGTTTTAAGGGCGTCCCAGAGGCGAAAGAGTGAAAACGACAGTTTTTTTGCGATTTTCCGTGGGTGTTAGCCCACGGATCGCTGGGGTGGCGCTGGCTCCGGAAATTATTTTGGGCCGAGCCCCTCGGGGGTGTCCCTGACGAGCTGTTAAGCAGATCCATGGGCTCCCTGGGTCCGTTGGGAGGTGTTAAGGGCGTCCCAGAGGCGAAAGAGTGAAAACGGCATTTTTTTGGCGATTTTCCGTGGGTGTTAGCCCACGGATCGCTGGGGTGGCGCTGGCTCCGGAAATTATTTTGGGCCGAGCCCCTCGGGGGCGTCCCTGACGAGCTGTTAAGCGGATCCATGGGCTCCCTGGTTCCGTTTGGAGGTTTTAAGGGCGTCCCAGAGGCGAAAGAGTGAAAACGGCAGTTTTTTGGCGATTTTCCGTGGGTGTTAGCCCACGGATCGCTGGGGTGGCGCTGGCTCCGGAAATTATTTTGGGTCGAGCCCCTCAGGGGCGTCCCTGACGAGCTGTTAAGCGGATCCATGGGCTCCCTGGGTCCGTTGGGAGGTTTTAAGGGCGTCCCATAGGCGAAAGAGTGAAAATGGCAGTTTTTTGGCGATTTTCCGTGGGTGTTAGCCCACGGATCGCTGGGGTGGCGCTGGCTCCGGAAATTATTTTGGGCCGAGCCCCTCGGGGGCGTCCCTGACGAGCTGTTAAGCGGATCCATGGGCTCCCTGGGTCCTTTGGGAGGTTTTAAGGGCGTCCCAGAGGCGAAAGAGTGAAAACTGCAGTTTTTTGGCGATTTTCCGTGGGTGTTAGCGCACGGATCGCTGGGGTGGCGCTGGCTCCGGAAATTATTTTGGGCCGAGCCCCTCGGGGGCGTCCCTGACGAGCTGTTAAGCGGATCCATGGGCTCCCTGGGTCCGTCGGGAGGTTTTAAGGGCGTCCCAGAGGCGAAAGAGTGAAAACGGCAGTTTTTTCGCGATTTTCCGTGGGTGTTAGCACACGGATCGCTGGGGTGGCGCTGGCTCCGGAAATTATTTTGGGACGAGCCATTCGGGGGCATCCCTGACGAGCTGTTAAGCGGATCCATGGGCTCCCTGGTTCCGTTGGGAGGTTTTAAGGGCGTCCCAGAGGCGAAAGAGTGAAAACGGCAGTTTTTAGGCGATTTTCCGTGGGTGTTAGCCCACGGATCGCTGGGGTGGCGCTGGATCCGGAAATTATTTTGGGTCGAGCCCCTCGAGGGCGTCCCTGACGAGCTGTTAAGCGGACCATGGGCTCCCTGGGTCCGTTGGGAGGTTTTAAGGGCGTCCCAGAGGCGAAAGAGTTAAAACGGCAGTTTTTTGGCGATTTTCCGTGGGTGTTAGCCCACGGATCGCTGGGGTGGCGCTGGCTCCGGAAATTATTTTGGGCCGAGCCCCTCGAGGGCATCCCTGACGAGCTGTTAAGTGGATCCATGGGCTCCGTGGGTCCGTTGGGATGTTTTTAGGGCGTCCCATAGGCGAAAGAGTGAAAACTGCAGTTTTTTGGCGATTTTCGGTGGGTGTTAGCCCACGGATCACTGGGGTGGCGCTTGCTCCGGAAATTATTTTGGGCCGAGGCCCTCGAGGGCATCCCTGATGAGCTGTTAAGCGGATCCATGGGCTCCGTGGGTCCGTTGGGATGTTTTTAGGGCGTCCCATAGGCGAAAGAGTGCAAAATTGCAGTTTTTTAGCGATTTTAGGTGGGTGTTAGCCCACGAATCGCTGGGGTGGCGCTTGCTCCGAAAATTATTTTGGGCCGAGGCCCTCGGGGGCGTGCCTGATGAGCTGTTAAGCGGATCCATGGGCTCCGTGGGTCCGTTGGGATGTTTTTAGGGCGTCCCATAGGCGAAAGAGTGAAAACTGCAGTTTTTTGGCGATATTCGGTGGGTGTTAGCCCACGGATCGCTGGGGTGGCGCTTGCTTCGGAAATTATTTTGGGCCGAGGACCTCAGGGGCGTCCCTGACGAGCTGTTAAGCGGATCCACGGGCTCCGTGGGTCCATTGGGATGTTTTTAGGGCGTCCCATAGGCGAAAGAGTGAAAACTGCAGTTTTTTGGCAATTTTCGGTGGGTGTTAGCCCACGGATCGCTGGGGTGGCGCTTGCTTCGGAAATTATTTTGGGCCGAGGCCCTCGGGGGCGTCCCTGACGAGCTGTTAAGTGGATGCATGGGCTCCGTGGGTCCGTTGGGATGTTTTTAGGGCGTCCCATAGGCGAAAGAGTGCAAAATTGCAGTTTTTTGGCGATTTTCGGTGGGTGTTAGCCCACGGATCGCTGGGGTGGCGCTTGATCCGGAAATTATTTTGGGTCGAGGCCCTCGGGGGCGTCCCTGACGAGCTGTTAAGCGGATCCATGGGCTCCGTGGGTCCGTTGGGATGTTTTTAGGGCGTCCCATAGGCGAAAGAGTGAAAACTGCAGTTTTTTGGCGATTTTCGGTGGGTGTTAGCCCACGGATCGCTGGGGTGGCGCTTGCTCCGGAAATTATTTTGGGCCGAGGCCCTCGGGGGCGTCCCTGATGAGCTGTTAAGCGGATCCACGGGCTCCGTGGGTCCGTTGGCATGTTTTTAGGGCATCCCATAGGCGAAAGAGTGAAAACTGCAGTTTTTTGGCGATTTTCGGTGGGTGTTAGCCCACGGATCGCTGGGGTGGCGCTTGCTCCGGAAATTATTTTGGGATGAGGCCCTCGGGGGCGTCCCTGATGAGCTGTTAAGCGGATCCATGGGCTCCGTGGGTCCGTTGGGATGTTTTTAGGGCATCCCATAGGCGAAAGAGTGAAAACTGCAGTTTTTTGGCGATATTCGGTGGGTGTTAGCCCACGGATCGCTGGGGTGGCGCTTGCTTCGGAAATTATTTTGGGCCGAGGACCTCAGGGGCGTCCCTGACGAGCTGTTAAGCGGATCCACGGGCTCCGTGGGTCCATTGGGATGTTTTTAGGGCGTCCCATAGGCGAAAGAGTGAAAACTGCAGTTTTTTGGCAATTTTCGGTGGGTGGTAGCCCACGGATCGCTGGGGTGGCGCTTGCTTCGGAAATTATTTTGGGATGAGGCCCTCGGGGGCGTCCCTGATGAGCTGTTAAGCAGATCCATGGGCTCCGTGGGTCCGTTGGGATGTTTTTAGGGCGTCCCATAGGCAAAAGAGTGAAAACTGCAGTTTTTTGGCGATATTCGGTGGGTGTTAGCCCACGGATCGCTGGGGTGGCGCTTGCTTCGGAAATTATTTTGGGCCGAGGACCTCAGGGGCGTCCCTAAAGAGCTGTTAAGCGGATCCACGGGCTCCGTGGGTCCATTGGGATGTTTTTAGGGCGTCCCATAGGCGAAAGAGTGAAAACTGCAGTTTTTTGGCAATTTTCGGTGGGTGTTAGCCCACGGATCACTGGGGTGGCGCTTGCTCCAAAAATTATTTTGGGCCGAGGCCCTCGGGGGCATCCCTGACGAGCTGTTAAGCGGATCCATGGGCTCCGTGGGTCCGTTGGGATGATTTTAGGGCGTCCCATAGGCGAAAGAGTGAAAACTGCAGTTTTTTTGCGATTTTCGGTGGGTGTTAGCCCACGGATCGCTGGGGTGGCGCTTGATCCGGAAATTATTTTGGGTCGAGGCCCTCGGGGGCGTCCCTGACGAGCTGTTAAGTGGATCCATGGGCTCCGTGGGTCCGTTGGGATGTTTTTAGGGCGTCCCATAGGCAAAAGAGTGAAAACTGCAGTTTTTTGGCGATTTTCGGTGGGTGTTAGCCCACGGATCGCTGGGGTGGCGCTGGCTCCGGAAATTATTTTGGGTCGAGCCCCTCAGGGGCGTCCCTGACGAGCTGTTAAGCGGATCCATGGGCTCCCTGGGTCCGTTGGGAGGTTTTAAGGGCGTCCCATAGGCGAAAGAGTGAAAACGGCAGTTTTTTGGCGATTTTCCGTGGGTGTTAGCGCACGGATCGCTGGGGTGGCGCTGGCTCCGGAAATTATTTTGGGCCGAGCCATTCGGGGGCATCCCTGACGAGCTGTTAAGCGGATCCATGGGCTCCCTGGTTCCGTTGGGAGGTTTTAAGGGCGTCCCAGAGGCGAAAGAGTGAAAACGGCAGTTTTTAGGCGATTTTCCGTGGGTGTTAGCCCACGGATCGCTGGGGTGGCGCTGGATCCGGAAATTATTTTGGGTCGAGCCCCTCGAGGGCGTCCCTGACGAGCTGTTAAGCGGATCCATGGGCTCCCTGGGTCCGTTGGGAGGTTTTAAGGGCGTCCCAGAGGCGAAAGAGTTAAAACGGCAGTTTTTTGGCGATTTTCCGTGGGTGTTAGCCCACGGATCGCTGGGGTGGCGCTGGCTCCGGAAATTATTTTGGGCCGAGCCCCTCGAGGGCGTCCCTGACGAGCTATTAAGCAGATCCATGGGCTCCCTGGGTCCGTTGGGAGGTTTTAAGGGCGTCCCAGAGGCGAAAGAGTGAAAACGGCAGTTTTTTGGCGATTTTCCGTGGGTGTTAGCCCACGGATCGCTGGGGTGGCGCTGGCTCCGGAAATTATTTTGGGCCGAGCCCCTCGAGGGCGTCCCTGACGAGCTGTTAAGCGGATCCATGGGATCCCTGGTTCCGTTGGGAGGTTTTAAGGGCGTCCCAGATGCGAAAGAGTAAAAATGGCAGTTTTTTGGCGATTTTCCGTGGGTGTTAGCCCACGGATCGCTGGGGTGGCGCTGGCTCCGGAAATTATTTTGGGTCGAGCCCCTCAGGGGCGTCCCTGACGAGCTGTTAAGCGGATCCATGGGCTCCCTGGGTCCGTTGGGAGGTTTTAAGGGCGTCCCAGAGGCGAAAGAGTGAAAACGACAGTTTTTTTGCGATTTTCCGTGGGTGTTAGCCCACGGATCGCTGGGGTGGCGCTGGCTCCGGAAATTATTTTGGGCCGAGCCCCTCGGGGGCATCCCTGACGAGCTGTTAAGCAGATCCATGGGCTCCCTGGGTCCGTTGGGAGGTGTTAAGGGCGTCCCAGAGGCGAAAGAGTGAAAACGGCATTTTTTTGGCGATTTTCCGTGGGTGTTAGCCCACGGATCGCTGGGGTGGCGCTGGCTCCGGAAATTATTTTGGGCCGAGCCCCTCGGGGGCGTCCCTGACGAGCTGTTAAGCGGATCCATGGGCTCCCTGGGTCCGTTGGGAGGTTTTAAGGGCGTCCCAAAGTCGAAAGAGTGAAAACGATAGTTTTTTGGCAATTTTCCGTGGGTGTTAGCCCACGGATCGCTGGGGTGGTGCTGGCTCCGGAAATTATTTTGGGCCGAGCCCCTCGGGGGCGTCCCTGACGAGCTGTTAAGCGGATCCATGGGCTCCCTGGGTCCGTTGGGAGGTTTTAAGGGCGTCCCAGAGGCGAAAGAGTGAAAACGGCAGTTTTTTGGCGATTTTCCGTGGGTGTTAGCCCACGGATCGCTGGGGTGGCGCTGGCTCCGGAAATTATTTTGGGCCGAGCCCCTCGGGGGCGTCCCTGACGAGCTGTTAAGCGGATCCATGGGCTCCCTGGTTCCGTTGGGAGGTTTTAAG
This sequence comes from Capsicum rhomboideum, assembly GCA_031232105.1. Classification (NCBI taxonomy): domain Eukaryota; kingdom Viridiplantae; phylum Streptophyta; class Magnoliopsida; order Solanales; family Solanaceae; genus Capsicum; species Capsicum rhomboideum. The sequence goes on from CP124714.1 coordinate 827,834, forward strand.
GGCGTCCCAGAGGCGAAAGAGTGAAAACGGCAGTTTTTTGGCGATTTTCCGTGGGTGTTAGGCCACGGATCGCTGGGGTGGCGCTGGCTCCGGAAATTATTTTGGGTCGAGCCCCTCAGGGGCGTCCCTGACGAGCTGTTAAGCGGATCCATGGGCTCCCTGGGTCCGTTGGGAGGTTTTAAGGGCGTCCCATAGGCGAAAGAGTGAAAACGGCAGTTTTTTGGGGATTTTCCGTGGGTGTTAGCGCACGGATCGCTGGGGTGGCGCTGGCTCCGGAAATTATTTTGGGCCGAGCCCCTCAGGGGCGTCCCTGACGAGCTGTTAAGCGGATCCATGGGCTCCCTGGGTCCGTTGGGAGGTTTTAAGGGCGTCCCAGAGGCGAAAGAGTGAAAACGACAGTTTTTTTGCGATTTTTCGTGGGTGTTAGCCCACGGATCGCTGGGGGGGCGCTGGCTCCGGAAATTATTTTGGGCCGAGCCCCTCGAGGGCGTCCCTGACGAGCTGTCAAGCGGATCCATGGGCTCCTTGGGGCCGTTGGGAGGTTTTGAGGGCGTCCCAGAGGCGAAAGAGTGAAAACGGCAGTTTTTTGGCGATTTTCCGTGGGTGTTAGCCCACGGATCGCTGGGGTGGCGCTGGCTCCGGAAATTATTTTGGGCCGAGCCCCTCGAGGGCGTCCCTGACGAGCTGTTAAGCGGATCCATGGGCTCCCTGGTTCCGTTGGGAGGTTTTAAGGGCGTCCCAGAGGCGAAAGAGTGGAAACGGCAGTTTTTTGGCGATTTTCCGTGGGTGTTAGCCCACGGATCGCTGGGGTGGCGCTGGCTCCGGAAATTATTTTGGGTCGAGCCCCTCAGGGGCGTCCCTGACGAGCTGTTAAGCGGATCCATGGGCTCCCTGGGTCCGTTTGGAGGTTTTAAGGGCGTCCCAGAGGCGAAAGAGTGAAAACGACAGTTTTTTTGCGATTTTCCGTGGGTGTTAGCCCACGGATCGCTGGGGTGGCGCTGGCTCCGGAAATTATTTTGGGCCGAGCCCCTCGGGGGCGTCCCTGACGAGCTGTTAAGCAGATCCATGGGCTCCCTGGGTCCGTTGGGAGGTGTTAAGGGCGTCCCAGAGGCGAAAGAGTGAAAACGGCATTTTTTTGGCGATTTTCCGTGGGTGTTAGCCCACGGATCGCTGGGGTGGCGCTGGCTCTGGAAATTATTTTGGGCCGAGCCCCTCGGGGGCGTCCCTGACGAGATGTTAAGCGGATCCATGGGCTCCCTGGTTCCGTTGGGAGGTTTTAAGGGCGTCCCAGAGGCGAAAGAGTGAAAACGGCAGTTTTTTGGCGATTTTCCGTGGGTGTTAGCCCACGGATCGCTGGGGTGGCGCTGGCTCCGGAAATTATTTTGGGTCGAGCCCCTCAGGGGCGTCCCTGACGAGCTGTTAAGCGGATCCATGGGCTCCCTGGGTCCGTTGGGAGGTTTTAAGGGCGTCCCAGAGGCGAAAGAGTGAAAACGGTAGTTTTTTGGCGATTTTCCGTGGGTGTTAGCCCACGGATCGCTGGGGTGGCGCTGGCTCCGGAAATTATTTTGGGCTGAGCCCCTCGGGGGCGTCCCTGACGAGCTGTTAAGCGGATCCATGGGCTCCCTGGGTCCGTTGGGAGGTTTTAAGGGCGTCCCAAAGTCGAAAGAGTGAAAACGACAGTTTTTTGGCAATTTTCCGTGGGTGTTAGCCCACGGATCGCTGGGGTGGTGCTGGCTCCGGAAATTATTTTGGGCCGAGCCCCTCGGGGGCATCCCTGACGAGCTGTTAAGCGGATCCATGGGCTCCCTAGGTCCGTTGGGAGGTTTTAAGGGCGTCCCAGAGGCAAAAGAGTGAAAACGGCAGTTTTTTGGCGATTTTCCGTGGGTGTTAGCCCACGGATCGCTGGGGTGGCGCTGGCTCCGGAAATTATTTTGGGCCGAGCCCCTCGGGGGCGTCCCTGACGAGCTGTTAAGCGGATCCATGGGCTCCCTGGGTCCGTTGGGAGGTTTTAAGGGCGTCCCAGAGGCGAAAGAGTGAAAACGGCAGTTTTTTGGCGATTTTCCGTGGGTGTTAGCCCACGGATTGCTGGGGTGGCGCTGGCTCCGAAAATTATTTTGGGCCGAGCCCCTCGAGGGCGTCCCTGACGAGCTGCTAAGCGGATCCATGGGCTCCCTGGGTCCGTTGGGAGGTTTTAAGGGCGTCCCAGAGGCGAAAGAGTGAAAACGGCAGTTTTTTGGCGATTTTCCGTGGGTGTTAGCCCACGGATCGCTGGGGTGGCGCTGGCTCCGGAAATTATTTTGGGTCGAGCCCCTCGGGGGCATCCCTGACGAGCTGTTAAGCGGATCCATGGGCTCCCTGGTTCCGTTGGGAGGTTTTAAGGGCGTCCAAGAGGCGAAAGAGTGAAAACGGCAGTTTTTTGGCGATTTTCCGTGGGTGTTAGCCCACGGATCGCTGGGGTGGCGCTGGCTCCGAAAATTATTTTGGGCCGAGCCCCTCGGGGGCGTCCCTGACAAGCTGTTAAGCGGATCCATGGGTTCCCTGGGTCCGTTGGGAGGTTTTAAGGGCGTCCCAGAGGCAAAAGAGTGAAAACGGCAGTTTTTTGGCGATTTTCCGTGGGTGTTAACCCACGGATCGCTGGGGTGGCGCTGGCTCCGGAAATTATTTTGGGCCGAGCCCCTCGGGGGCGTCCCTGACGAGCTGTTAAGCGGATCCATGGGCTCCCTGGGTCCGTTGGGAGGTTTTAAGGGCGTCCCAGAGGCGAAAGAGTGAAAACGGCAGTTTTTTGGCGATTTTCCGTGGGTGTTAGCCCACGGATTGCTGGGGTGGCGCTGGCTCCGGAAATTATTTTGGGCCGAGCCCCTCGAGGGCATCCCTGACGAGCTGTTAAGCGGATCCATGGGCTCCCTGGGTACGTTGGGAGGTTTTAAGGGCGTCCCAGAGGCGAAAGAGTGAAAACAGCAGTTTTTTAGCGATTTTCCGTGGGTGTTAGCCCACGGATCGCTGGGGTGGCGCTGGCTCCGGAAATTATTTTGGGCCGAGCCCCTCGGGGGCGTCCCTGACGAGCTGTTAAGCGGATCCATGGGCTCCCTGGGTCCTTTGGGAGGTTTTAAGGGCGTCCCAGAGGCGAAACAGTGAAAACGGCAGTTTTTTGGCGATTTTCCGTGGGTGTTAGCCCACGGATCGCTGGGGTGGCGCTGGCTCCGGAAATTATTTTGGGGCGAGCCCCTCGGTGGCATCCCTGACGAGCTGTTAAGCGGATCCATGGGCTCCCTGGGTCCGTTGGGAGGTTTTAAGGGCGTCCCAGAGGCGAAAGAGTGAAAACGGCAGTTTTTTGGCGATTTTCCGTGGGTGTTAGCCCACGGATCGCAGGGGTGGCGCTGGCTCCGAAAATTATTTTGGGCCGAGCCCCTCGGGGGCATCCTTGACGAGCTGTTAAGCAGATCCATGGGCTCCTTGGGTCCGTTGGGAGGTTTTAAGGGCGTCCCAGAGGCGAAAGAGTGAAAACGGCAGTTTTTTGGCGATTTTCCGTGGGTGTTAGCCCACGGATCGCTGGGGTGGCGCTGGCTCCGGAAATTATTTTGGGCCAGGCCCCTCGGGGGCGTCCCTGACGAGCTGTTAAGCGGATCCATTGGCTCCCTGGGTCCGTTGGGAGGTTTTAAGGGCGTCCAAGAGGCGAAAGAGTGAAAACGGCAGTTTTTTGGCGATTTTCCGTGGGTGTTAGCCCACGGATCGCTGGGGTGGCGCTGGCTCCGGAAATTATTTTGGGCCGAGCCCCTCGGGGGCGTCCCTGACGAGCTGTTAAGCATATCCATGGGCTCCCTGGGTCCGTTGGGAGGTTTTAAGGGCGTCCCAGAGGTGAAAGAGTGAAAACGGCAGTTTTTTGGCGATTTTCCGTGGGTGTTAGCCCACGGATCGCTGGGGTGGCGCTGGCTCCGGAAATTATTTTGGGCTGAGCCCCTCGGGGGCGTCCCTGACGAGCTTTTAAGCGGATCCATGGGCTCCCTGGGTCCGTTGGGAGGTTTTAAGGGCGTCCCAGAGGCGAAAGAGTGAAAACGGCAGTTTTTTGGCGATTTTCCGTGGGTGTTAGCCCACGGATCGCTGGGGTGGCGCTGGCTCCGGAAATTATTTTAGGCCGGGCCCCTCGGGGGCATCCCTGACGAGCTGTTAAGCGGATCCATTGGCTCCCTGGGTCCGTTGGGAGGTTTTAAGGGCGTCCCAGAGGCGAAAGAGTGAAAACGGCAGTTTTTTGGCGATTTTCCGTGGGTGTTAGCCCACGGATCGCTGAGGTGGCGCTGGCTCCGGAAATTATTTTGGGCCGAGCCCCTCGGGGGCGTCCCTGACGAGCTTTTAAGCGGATCCATGGGCTCCCTGGGTCCGTTGGGAGGTTTTAAGGGCGTCCCAGAGGCGAAAGAGTGAAAACGACAGTTTTTGGGCGATTTTCCGTGGGTGTTAACCCACGGATCGCTGGGGTGGCGCTGGCTCCGGAAATTATTTTGGGCCGAGCCCCTCGGGGGCGTCCCTAACGAGATGTTAAGCGGATCCATGGACTCCCTGGGTCCGTTGGGAGGTTTTAAGGGCGTCCCAGAGGCGAAAGAGTGAAAACGGCAGTTTTTTGGCGATTTTCCGTGGGTGTTAGCCCACGGATCGCTGGGGTGGCGCTGGCTCCGGAAATTATTTTGGGCCGAGCCCCTCGGGGGCGTCCCTGACGAGCTGTTAAGCGGATCCATGGGCTCCCTGGGTCCGTTGGGAGGTTTTAAGGGCGTCCCAGAGGCGAAAGAGTGAAAACGACAGTTTTCTGGCGATTTTCCGTGGGTGTTAGCCCACGGATCGCTGGGGTGGCGCTGGCTCCGGAATTTATTTTGGGCCGAGCCCCTCGAGGGCGTCCCTGACGAGCTGTTAAGCGGATCCATGGGCTCCCTGGGTCCGTTGGGAGGTTTTAAGGGCGTCCGAGAGGCGAAAGAGTGAAAACGGCAGTTTTTTGGCGATTTTCCGTGGGTGTTAGCCCACGGATCGCTGGGGTGGCGCTGGCTCCGGAAATTATTTTGGACCGAGCCCCTCGGGGGCGTCCCTGACGAGCTGTTAAGCGGATCCATGGGCTCCCTGGGTCCGTTGGGAGGTTTTAAGGGCGTCCCAGAGGCGAAAGAGTGAAAACGACAGTTTTTTGGCGATTTTCCGTGGGTGTTAGCCCACGGATCGCTGGGGTGGCGCTGGCTCCGGAAATTATTTTGGCCCGAGCCCCTCGAGGGCGTCCCTGACGAGCTGTTAAGCGGATCCATGGGCTCCCTGGGTCCGTTGGGAGGTTTTAAGGGCGTCCGAAAGGCGAAAGAGTGAAAACGGCAGTTTTTTGGCGATTTTCCGTGGGTGTTAGCCCACGGATCGCTGGGGTGGCGCTAGCTCCGGAAATTATTTTGGGCTGAGCCCCTCGGGGGCGTCCCTGACGAGCTGTTAAGCGGATCCATGGGCTCCCTGGGTCCGTTGGGAGGTTTTAAGGGCGTCCCAGAGGCGAAAGAGTGAAAACGACAGTTTTTTGGCGATTTTCCGTGGGTGTTAGCCCACGGATCGCTGGGGTGGCGCTGGCTCCGGAAATTATTTTGGGCCGAGCCCCTCGGGGGCATCCCTGACGAGCTGTTAAGCGGATCCATTGGCTCCCTGGGTCCGTTGGGAGGTTTTAAGGGCGTCCCAGAGGCGAAAGAGTGAAAACGACAGTTTTTTGGCGATTTTCCGTGGGTGTTAGCCCACGGATCGCTGAGGTGGCGCTGGCTCCGGAAATTATTTTGGGCCGAGCCCCTCGGGGGCGTCCCTGACGAGCTGTTAAGCGGATCCATGGGCTCCCTGGGTCCGTTAGGAGGTTTTAAGGGCGTCCCAGAGGCGAAAGAGTGAAAACGACAGTTTTTTGGCGATTTTCCGTGGGTGTTAACCCACGGATCGCTGGGGTGGCGCTGGCTCCGGAAATTATTTTGGGCCGAGCCCCTCGGGGGCGTCCCTAACGAGATGTTAAGCGGATCCATGGACTCCTTGGGTCCGTTGGGAGGTTTTAAGGGCGTCCCAGAGGCGAAAGAGTGAAAACGGCAGTTTTTTGGCGATTTTCCGTGGGTGTTAGCCCACGGATCGCTGGGGTGGCGCTGGCTCCGGAAATTATTTTGGGCCGAGCCCCTCGGGGGCGTCCCTGACGAGCTGTTAAGCGGATCCATGGGCTCCCTGGGTCCGTTGGGAGGTTTTAAGGGCGTCCCAGAGGCGAAAGAGTGAAAACGACAGTTTTTTGGCGATTTTCCGTGGGTGTTAGCCCACGGATCGCTGGGGTGGCGCTGGCTCCGGAAATTATTTTGGGCCGAGCCCCTCGAGGGCGTCCCTGACGAGCTGTTAAGCGGATCCATGGGCTCCCTGGGTCCGTTGGGAGGTTTTAAGGGCGTCCGAGAGGCGAAAGAGTGAAAACGGCAGTTTTTTGGCGATTTTCCGTGGGTGTTAGCCCGCGGATCGCTGGGGTGGCGCTAGCTCCGGAAATTATTTTGGGCCGAGCCCCTCGGGGGCGTCCCTGACGAGATGTTAAGCGGATCCATGGGCTCCCTGGGTCCGTTGGGAGGTTTTAAGGGCGTCCGAGAGGCGAAAGAGTGAAAACGGCAGTTTTTTGGCGATTTTCCGTGGGTGTTATCCCACGGATCACTGGGGTGGCGCTGGCTCCAGAAATTATTTTGGGACGAGCCCCTCGGGGGCGTCCCTGATGAGCTGTTAAGCGGATCCATGGGCTCTGTGGGTCCTTTGGGAGGTTTCTAGGGCGTCCCATAGGTGAAAGAGTGAAAACTGCAGTTTTTTTGTGATTTTTTGTGTGTGTTAGCCCATGGATCGGCCAGGGGGTGCTGGCTCCGGGAAAGGTTTTAGGTCGAGGCCCTCGAGGGCTACCCTGACAAGTGGTTAAGCGGATCCATGGGCTCCGGGGGGTGGGGCGTAGGTTTCTAGGGCGTCCCACAGGCGAAAGAGTGAAAACGGTAGTTTTTGGCAATTTTTCGTGTGTGTTAGCCCATGGATCGGCCGGGGGGTGCTGGCCTTGGGAAAAGATTGGGCCGAGGCCCTCAGGGGCATCCCTGACGAGCGGTTAAGCAGATCCATGGGCTCTGGGGGTGGGGCGGAGGTTTCTAGGGCATCCCATATGCAAAAGAGTGAAAATGGCAGTTTTTTGACGATTTTCCGTGTGTGTTAGCCCATGGATCGGTCGGGGGGTGCTGGATACGGGAAAAGTTTTGGGCTAAGGCCCTCGGAGGCGTCCCTGACGAGCGGTTAAGCAGATTCATGGGCTCCGAGGGGTGGGGCGGAGGTTTCTAGGGCGTCCCACAGGCGAAAGTGTTAAAACGGCTGTTTTTTGGCGATTTTCCGTGTGTGTTAGCCCATGGATCGGCCGGGGGGTGCTGGCCTTGGGAAAAGTTTTGGGCCGAGTCCCTCAGAGGCGTCCCTAACAAGCGGTTAAGCGGATACATGGGCGTTGGGGGGTGGGGCGGAGGTTTCTAGGGCGTCCCACAGGCGAAAGAGTGAAAACAGCAGTTTTATGGCGATTTTCCGTGTGTGTTAGCCCATGGATCGGTCGGGGGGTGCTGGCTCAGGGAAAATTTTTTGGCCGAGGCCCTCAGGGGCGTCCTTGACGACCGGTTAAGCAGATCCATTGGCTCTGGGGGGTGGGGCGGAGGTTTCTAGGGCGTCCCACAGGCGAAAGAGTTAAAACGGCAGTTTTTTGGCGATTTTCCGTGTGTGTTTGCCCATGGATCGGCCGGGGGGTGCTGGCTCCGGGAAAAGTTTTGGGCCGAGGCCCACGGGGGCATCCCTGACCAGCAGTTAAGCAGATCCATGGGTTTTGGGGGGGGGGGGGGGGGGGCGGAGGTTTCTAGGGGTGTCTCATAGGCGAAAGAGTGAAAACGGCAGTTTTTTGGCGATTTTCCGTATGTGTTAGCCCATGGGTCGGCCGGGGGGTGCTGGCTCCGGGAAAGGTTTTAGGACGTGGCCCTCGGGGGCGTCCCTAATGAGTGGTTACGCGGATCCATGGGCTCCGGGGGGTGGGGCGGAGGTTTCTAGGGCGTCCCACAGGCGAAAGAGTGAAAACGACAGTTTTTTTGGCGATTTTCCGTGTTTGTTAGCCCATGGATCGGCCGAGGGGTGCTGGCTCTGGGAAAAGTTTTGGGCCGAGGCCCATGGGGGTGTCCCTTACAAGCGTTTAAGCGGGTCCAAGGACTCCGGTGGGTGGAGCGGAGGTTTCTAGGGCGTCCCACAGGCGAAAGAGTGAAAACTGCAGTTTTTTGGCGATTTTCCGTGTGTGTTAGCCCATGGATCGGCCGGGGGGTGCTAGCTCCGGGAAAATTTTTGGGCCGAGGCCCTCGGGGGCATCCCTGACGAGCGGTTAAGCAGATCCATGGGCTCTGGGAGGTGGGGCGGAGGTTTCTAGGGCGTCCCACAGGCGAAAGAGTGAAAACGGCAGTTTTTTTGCGATTTTCCATGTGTGTTTACCCATGGATTGGCCGGGGGTGCTGGCTCCGGGGAAATTTTTGGGTCGAGACCCTCGGGGGAGTCCTTGACGAGCGGTTAAATGTATCCATCAGCTTCGAGGGGTGGTTCGGAGGTTTCTAGGGCGTCCCACAGGCGAAAGAGTGAAAACGGCAGTTTTTTGGCAATTTTCCGTGTGTGTTAGCCCATGGATTGGCCGGGCGGTGCTGGCTCCGGGAAAAGTTTTGGGCTAAGCCCCTTGGGGGCATCCTTGACGAGCGGGTAAGCGGATCCATGGGCTCTGAGGGGTGGGGCGGAGGTTTCTAGGGCGTCCCACAGGCGAAAGAGTGAAAACGACAGTTTTTTTGGCGATTTTCCGTGTTTGTTAGCCCATGGATCGACCGAGGGGTGCTGGCTATGGGAAAAGTTTTGGGCCGAGGCCCATGGGGGCGTCCCTTACGAGCGTTTAAGCGGATCCAAGGACTCCGGTGGGTGGAGCGGAGGTTTCTAGGGCGTCCCACAGGCGAAAGAGTGAAAACTGCAGTGTTTTGGCGATTTTCCGTGTGTGTTAGCCCATGGATCGGCCGGGGGGTGCTAGCTCCGAGAAAATTTTTGGGCCGAGGCCCTCGGGGGCATCCCTGACGAGTGGTTAAGCAGATCCATGGGCTCTGGGAGGTGGGGCGGAGGTTTCTAGGGCGTCCCACAGGCGAAAGAGTGAAAACGGTAGTTTTTTTGCGATTTTCCGTGTGTTTACCCATGGATCGGCCGGGGGTGCTGGCTCCGAGGACATTTTTGGGCCGAGACCCTTGGGGGAGTCCCTGATGAGCGGTTAAATGTATCCATCAGCTTCGAGGGGTGGTTCGGAGGTTTCTAGGGCGTCCCACAGGCGAAAGAGTGAAAACGGCAGTTTTTTGGCAATTTTCCGTGTGTGTTAGCCCATGGATTGGCCGGGCGGTGCTGGCTCAGGGAAAATTTTTTGGCCGAGGCCCTCAGGGGCATCCCTGACGAACGGTTAAGCAGATACATGGGCTCTGGGGGTGGGACGGAGGTTTCTAGGGCGTCCCATAGGCAAAAGAGTGAAAAAGGCAGTTTTTTGGCGATTTTCCGTGTGTGTTAGCCCATGGATCGGTCGGGGAGTGCTGGCTCCGGGAAAAGTTTTGGGCTAAGGCCCTCGGGGGCGTCCCTGACGAGCGGGTAAGTGGATCCATGGGCTCTGAGGGGTGGGGCGGAGGTTTCTAGGGCGTCCCACAGGCGAAAGAGTTAAAACGACAGTTTTTTGGCGATTTTCCGTGTGTGTTAGCCCATGGATCGGCCGGGGGGTGCTGGCTCCGGGAAAATTTTTGGCCGAGGCCCACGGGGGCGTCCCTGATGAGCGGTTAAGCAGATCCATGGGTTCTGGGGGGGGGGGGGGGAGGTTTGTAGGGGTGTCTCATAGGCGAAAGAGTGAAAACGACAGTTTTTTGGCGATTTTCCGTATGTGTTAGCCCATGGGTCGGCCGGGGGGTGCTGGCTCCGGGAAAGGTTTTAGGACGTGGCCCTCGGGGGCGTCCCTAATGAGTGGTTACGCGGATCCATGGGCTCCGAGGGGTGGGGCGGAGGTTTCTAGGGCGTCCCACAGGCGAAAGTGTTAAAACGGCAGTTTTTTGGCGATTTTCCGTGTGTGTTTGCCCATGGATCGGCCGGGGGGTGCTGGCCTTGGGAAAAGTTTTGGGCCGAGTCCCTCAGGGGCGTCCCTGACAAGCGGTTAAGCGGATCCATGGGCGTTGGGGGGTGGGGCGGAGGTTTCTAGGGCGTCCCACAGGCGAAAGAGTGAAAACAACAGTTTTATGGCGATTTTCCGTGTGTGTTAGCCCATGGATCGGCCGGGGGGTGCTGGCTCCGGGAAAAGTTTTGGGCCGAGGCCCACGGGGGCGTCCCTGACAAGCGGTTAAGCAGATCCATGGGTTCTGGGAAGTGGGGGGGGGGGGGGGGGCGGAGGTTTCTAGGGCTTCCCACAGGCGAAAGAGTGAAAACGGCAGTATTTTGGCGATTTTCCGTGTGTGTTAGCCCATGGATCGGCCGGGGGGTGCTGGCTCCGGGAAAAGTTTTGGGCCGAGGCCCACGGGGGCGTCCCTGACGAGCGGTTCAGCAGATCCATGGGTTCCGGGGGGGGGGGGGGGGAGGGCGGAGGTTTCTAGGGGTGTCTCATAGGCGAAAGAGTGAAAACGGCAGTTTTTTGGCGATTTTCCGTATGTGTTAGCCCATGGATTGGCCGGGCGGTGCTGGCTCCGGGAAAGGTTTTAGGACGTGGCCCTTGGGGGCATCCCTAATGAGTGGTTACGCTGATCCATGGGCTCCGGGGGGTGGGGCGGAGGTTTCTAGGGCGTCCCACAGGGAAAAGAGTGAAAACGGCAGTTTTTTTGGCGATTTTTCGTGTGTGTTAGCCCATGGATCGGCCGAGGGGTGCTGGCTCCGGGAAAAGTTTTGGACTGAGACCCTCGGGGGAGTCCCTGACGAGCGGTTAAATGGATCCATCGGCTCCGAGGGGTGGTTCGGAGGTTTCTAGGGCGTCCCACAGGCGAAAGAGTGAAAACGGCAGTTTTTTGGCAATTTTCCGTGTGTGTTAGCCCATGGATTGGCCGGGCGGTGCTGGCTCTGGGAAAATTTTTTGGCCGAGGCCCTCAGGGGCATCCCTGAAGAGCGGTTTAGCAGATCCATGGGCTCTGGTGTGGGGCGGAGGTTTCTAGGGCGTCCCATTGGCAAAAGAGTGAAAATGGCAGTGTTTTGGCTATTTTCCGTGTGTGTTAGCCCATGGATCGGTCGGGGGGTGCTGGCTCCGGGAAAAGTTTTGGGCTAAGGCCCTCGGGGGCGTCCCTGATGAGAGGTTAACCGAATCCATGGGCTCCGAGGGGTGGGGCGGAGGTTTCTAGGGCGTCCCACAGGCGAAAGTGTTAAAACGGCAGTTTTTTGGCGATTTTCCGTGTGTGTTAGCCCATGGATCGGCCGGGGGGTGCTGGCCTTGGGAAAAGTTTTGGGCCGAGTCCCTCAGGGGCGTCCCTGACAAGCGGTTAAGCGGATCCATGGGCATTGGGGGTTGGGGCAGAGGTTTCTAGGGCGTCCCACAGGGGAAAGAGTGAAAACAGCAGTTTTATGGCGATTTTTCGTGTGTGTTAGCCCATGGATCGGCCGGGGGGTGCTGGCTCAGGGAAAAGTTTTGGGCCGAGGCCCACGTGGGCGTCCCTAACGAGCAGTTAAGCAGATCCATGGGTTCTGGGGAGTGGGGGGGGGCGGAGGTTTCTAGGGCTTCCCACAGGCGAAAGAGTGGAAACGGCAGTATTTTGGCGATTTTCCGTGTGTGTTAGCCCATGGATCGGCCAGGGGGTGCTGGCTCCGGGAAAATTTTTTGGCCGAGGCCCTCAGGGGCCTTCTTGACGACCGGTTAAGCAGATCCATGGGCTCTGGGGGGTGGGGAGGAGGTTTCTAGGGCGTCCCACAGGAGAAAGAGTTAAAACGCCAGTTTTTTGGCGATTTTCCGTATGTGTTAGCCCATTGGTCGGCCGGGGGGTGCTGGCTCCGGGAAAGGTTTTAGGACGTGGCCCTCGGGGGCGTCCCTAATGAGTGTTTACGTGGATCCATGGGCTCCGGGGGGTGGGGCGGAGGTTTCTAGGGCGTCCCACAGGCGAAAGAGTGAAAACGACAGTTTTTTTGGCGATTTTCCGTATGTGTTAGCCCATGGATCGGCCGAGAGGTGCTGGCTCCGAGAAAAGTTTTGGGCCGAGGCCCATGGGAGCGTCTCTTACGAGCGTTTAAGTGGATCCATGGACTCCGGTGGGTGTAGCGGAGGTTTCTAGGGCGTCCCACAGGCGAAAGAGTGAAAACTGCAGTTTTTTGGCGATTTTCCGTGTGTGTTAGCCCATGGATCGGGCGGGGGGTGCTAGCTCCGGGAAATTTTTTGGGCCGAGGCCCTCAGGGGCATCCCTGACGAGCAGTTAAGCAGATCCATGGGCTCTGGGGGGTGGGGCGGAGGTTTCTAGGGCGTCTCACAGGCGAAAGAGTGAAAACGGCAGTTTTTTTGCGATTTTCCGTGTGTGTTTGCCCATGGATCGGCCGGGGGTGCTGGCTCCGGGGAAATTTTTGGGCTGAGACCCTCGGGGGAGTCCCTGACGAGCGGTTAAACAGATCCATCGGCTCCGAGGGGTGGTTCGGAGGTTTCTAGGGCGTCCCACAGGCGAAAGAGTGAAAACGGCAGTTTTTTGGCAATTTTCCGTGTGTGTTAGCCCATGGATTGGCCGGGCGGTGCTGGCTTCGGGAAAATTTTTTGGCCGAGGCCCTCGAGGGCGTCCCTGACGAGCGGTTAAGAAGATCCATGGGCTCTGGGGGTGGGGCGGAGGTTTCTAGGGCGTCCCATAGGCGAAAGAGTGAAAATGGCAGTTTTTTGGCGATTTTTCGTGTGTGTTAGCCCATGGATCGGTCGGGGGGTGCTGGCTCCGGGAAAATTTTTGGGCTGAGGCCCTCGGGGGCATCCCTGATGAGAGGTTAAGCGGATCCATGGGATCCGGGGGGTGAGGCGGAGGTTTCTAGGGCATCCCACAGGCGAAAGAGTGAAAACGACAGTTTTTGGCTATTTTCCGTGTGTGTTAGCCCATGGATCGGCCGGGGGGTGCTGGCTCTGCAAAAGGTTTTGGGACGAGGCTCTCAGGGGCGTCCCTGACGAGTGGTTAAGCGGATCCATGGGCTCCGGGGGGTGGGGCGTAGGTTTCAAGGGCGTCCCACAGGCGAAAGAGTGAAAACAGTAGTTTTTTGGCGATTTTCCGTGTGTTTTAGCCCATGTATCGGCCGGGGGGTGCGGGCTCCGGGAAAGGTTTTGGGTCGAGGCCCTCGGGGGCATCCCTGACAAGCGGTTAAGCGGATCCATGGGCTCCGGGGGGTGGGGCGGAGGTTTCTAGGGCGTCCCACAGCCGAAAAAGTAAAAACGGTAGTTTTTTGGTGATTTTCTATGTGTGTTAGCCATTGGATCGGCCGGGGGGGAATGGCTCCGGGAAAATTTTTTGACCGAGGCCCTCGGGGGCGTCCCTGATGATCAGTTAAGCAGATCCATGGGCTCTGGGGGTGGGGCGGAGGTTTCTAGGGCGTCCCATAGGCGAAAGAGTGAAAATGGCAGTTTTTTGGCGATTTTTCGTGTGTGTTAGCCCATGGATCGGTCGGGGGGTGCTGGCTCCGGGAAAAGTTTTGAGCTGAGGCCCTCGGGGGCATCCCTAACGAGCGGTTAAGCGGATCCATGGGCTCCGAGGGGTGGTGCGGAGGTTTCTAGGGCGTCCCACAGGCGAATGAGTTAAAACGGTAGTTTTTTGGCAATTTTTCGTGTGTGTTAGCCCATGGATCGGCCGGGGGGTGCTGGTTCCTGGAAAATTTTTAGGTAGAAGCCCTCGGGGGAGTCCCTGACGAGCATTTAAGCGGATCCATGGGCTCCGGGTGGTGGGGAAGAGGTTTCTAGGGCGTCCCACAGGTGAAAGAGTGAAAACGGCAGTTTTTTGGCGATTTTTCGTGTGTGTTAGCCCATGGATCGGCCGGGGGGTGCTGGCTCCGTGAAACTTTTTGGTGCAAGGCCCTCGGGGGCATCCCTGACGAGTGTTTTAGCAGATCCATGGGCTCCGAGGGGTGGGCCGGAGGTTTCTAGGGCATCCCACAGGCGTAAGAGTTAAAACGGCAGTTTTTTAGCAATTTTTCGTGTGTGTTAGCCCATGGATCGGCCGGGGGCTGCTGGCTCCGTGAAAAGTTTTGGGTCGAGTCCCTCGAGGGCGTCCCTTACGAGCGGTTAAGCTGATACATGGGCTTCGAGGGGTGGGGCGGAGGTTTCTAGGGCGTCCCACAGGCGAAAGAGAGAAAACTGCAGTTTTTTGGCGATTTTCCGTGTGTGTTAGCCCATGGATCGGGCGGGGGGTGCTAGCTCCGGGAAATTTTTTGGGCCGAGGCCCTCAGGGGCATCCCTGACGAGCAGTTAAGCAGATCCATGGGCTCTGGGGGGTGGGGCGGAGGTTTCTAGGGCGTCTCACAGGCGAAAGAGTGAAAACGGCAGTTTTTTTGCGATTTTCCGTGTGTGTTTGCCCATGGATCGGCCGGGGGTGCTGGCTCCGGGGAAATTTTTGGGCTGAGACCCTCGGGGGAGTCCCTGACGAGCGGTTAAACAGATCCATCGGCTCCGAGGGGTGGTTCGGAGGTTTCTAGGGCGTCCCACAGGCGAAAGAGTGAAAACGGCAGTTTTTTGGCAATTTTCCGTGTGTGTTAGCCCATGGATTGGCCGGGCGGTGCTGGCTTCGGGAAAATTTTTTGGCCGAGGCCCTCGAGGGCGTCCCTGACGAGCGGTTAAGAAGATCCATGGGCTCTGGGGGTGGGGCGGAGGTTTCTAGGGCGTCCCATAGGCGAAAGAGTGAAAATGGCAGTTTTTTGGCGATTTTTCGTGTGTGTTAGCCCATGGATCGGTCGGGGGGTGCTGGCTCCGGGAAAATTTTTGGGCTGAGGCCCTCGGGGGCATCCCTGATGAGAGGTTAAGCGGATCCATGGGATCCGGGGGGTGAGGCGGAGGTTTCTAGGGCATCCCACAGGCGAAAGAGTGAAAACGACAGTTTTTGGCTATTTTCCGTGTGTGTTAGCCCATGGATCGGCCGGGGGGTGCTGGCTCTGCAAAAGGTTTTGGGACGAGGCTCTCAGGGGCGTCCCTGACGAGTGGTTAAGCGGATCCATGGGCTCCGGGGGGTGGGGCGTAGGTTTCAAGGGCGTCCCACAGGCGAAAGAGTGAAAACAGTAGTTTTTTGGCGATTTTCCGTGTGTTTTAGCCCATGTATCGGCCGGGGGGTGCGGGCTCCGGGAAAGGTTTTGGGTCGAGGCCCTCGGGGGCATCCCTGACAAGCGGTTAAGCGGATCCATGGGCTCCGGGGGGTGGGGCGGAGGTTTCTAGGGCGTCCCACAGCCGAAAAAGTAAAAACGGTAGTTTTTTGGTGATTTTCTATGTGTGTTAGCCATTGGATCGGCCGGGGGGGAATGGCTCCGGGAAAATTTTTTGACCGAGGCCCTCGGGGGCGTCCCTGATGATCAGTTAAGCAGATCCATGGGCTCTGGGGGTGGGGCGGAGGTTTCTAGGGCGTCCCATAGGCGAAAGAGTGAAAATGGCAGTTTTTTGGCGATTTTTCGTGTGTGTTAGCCCATGGATCGGTCGGGGGGTGCTGGCTCCGGGAAAAGTTTTGAGCTGAGGCCCTCGGGGGCATCCCTAACGAGCGGTTAAGCGGATCCATGGGCTCCGAGGGGTGGTGCGGAGGTTTCTAGGGCGTCCCACAGGCGAATGAGTTAAAACGGTAGTTTTTTGGCAATTTTTCGTGTGTGTTAGCCCATGGATCGGCCGGGGGGTGCTGGTTCCTGGAAAATTTTTAGGTAGAAGCCCTCGGGGGAGTCCCTGACGAGCATTTAAGCGGATCCATGGGCTCCGGGTGGTGGGGAAGAGGTTTCTAGGGCGTCCCACAGGTGAAAGAGTGAAAACGGCAGTTTTTTGGCGATTTTTCGTGTGTGTTAGCCCATGGATCGGCCGGGGGGTGCTGGCTCCGTGAAACTTTTTGGTGCAAGGCCCTCGGGGGCATCCCTGACGAGTGTTTTAGCAGATCCATGGGCTCCGAGGGGTGGGCCGGAGGTTTCTAGGGCATCCCACAGGCGTAAGAGTTAAAACGGCAGTTTTTTAGCAATTTTTCGTGTGTGTTAGCCCATGGATCGGCCGGGGGCTGCTGGCTCCGTGAAAAGTTTTGGGTCGAGTCCCTCGAGGGCGTCCCTTACGAGCGGTTAAGCTGATACATGGGCTTCGAGGGGTGGGGCGGAGGTTTCTAGGGCGTCCCACAGGCGAAAGAGAGAAAACTGCAGTTTTTTGGCGATTTTCCGTGTGTGTTAGCCCATGGATCGGGCGGGGGGTGCTAGCTCCGGGAAATTTTTTGGGCCGAGGCCCTCAGGGGCATCCCTGACGAGCAGTTAAGCAGATCCATGGGCTCTGGGGGGTGGGGCGGAGGTTTCTAGGGCGTCTCACAGGCGAAAGAGTGAAAACGGCAGTTTTTTTGCGATTTTCCGTGTGTGTTTGCCCATGGATCGGCCGGGGGTGCTGGCTCCGGGGAAATTTTTGGGCTGAGACCCTCGGGGGAGTCCCTGACGAGCGGTTAAACAGATCCATCGGCTCCGAGGGGTGGTTCGGAGGTTTCTAGGGCGTCCCACAGGCGAAAGAGTGAAAACGGCAGTTTTTTGGCAATTTTCCGTGTGTGTTAGCCCATGGATTGGCCGGGCGGTGCTGGCTTCGGGAAAATTTTTTGGCCGAGGCCCTCGAGGGCGTCCCTGACGAGCGGTTAAGAAGATCCATGGGCTCTGGGGGTGGGGCGGAGGTTTCTAGGGCGTCCCATAGGCGAAAGAGTGAAAATGGCAGTTTTTTGGCGATTTTTCGTGTGTGTTAGCCCATGGATCGGTCGGGGGGTGCTGGCTCCGGGAAAATTTTTGGGCTGAGGCCCTCGGGGGCATCCCTGATGAGAGGTTAAGCGGATCCATGGGATCCGGGGGGTGAGGCGGAGGTTTCTAGGGCATCCCACAGGCGAAAGAGTGAAAACGACAGTTTTTGGCTATTTTCCGTGTGTGTTAGCCCATGGATCGGCCGGGGGGTGCTGGCTCTGCAAAAGGTTTTGGGACGAGGCTCTCAGGGGCGTCCCTGACGAGTGGTTAAGCGGATCCATGGGCTCCGGGGGGTGGGGCGTAGGTTTCAAGGGCGTCCCACAGGCGAAAGAGTGAAAACAGTAGTTTTTTGGCGATTTTCCGTGTGTTTTAGCCCATGTATCGGCCGGGGGGTGCGGGCTCCGGGAAAGGTTTTGGGTCGAGGCCCTCGGGGGCATCCCTGACAAGCGGTTAAGCGGATCCATGGGCTCCGGGGGGTGGGGCGGAGGTTTCTAGGGCGTCCCACAGCCGAAAAAGTAAAAACGGTAGTTTTTTGGTGATTTTCTATGTGTGTTAGCCATTGGATCGGCCGGGGGGGAATGGCTCCGGGAAAATTTTTTGACCGAGGCCCTCGGGGGCGTCCCTGATGATCAGTTAAGCAGATCCATGGGCTCTGGGGGTGGGGCGGAGGTTTCTAGGGCGTCCCATAGGCGAAAGAGTGAAAATGGCAGTTTTTTGGCGATTTTTCGTGTGTGTTAGCCCATGGATCGGTCGGGGGGTGCTGGCTCCGGGAAAAGTTTTGAGCTGAGGCCCTCGGGGGCATCCCTAACGAGCGGTTAAGCGGATCCATGGGCTCCGAGGGGTGGTGCGGAGGTTTCTAGGGCGTCCCACAGGCGAATGAGTTAAAACGGTAGTTTTTTGGCAATTTTTCGTGTGTGTTAGCCCATGGATCGGCCGGGGGGTGCTGGTTCCTGGAAAATTTTTAGGTAGAAGCCCTCGGGGGAGTCCCTGACGAGCATTTAAGTGGATCCATGGGCTCCGGGTGGTGGGGAAGAGGTTTCTAGGGCGTCCCACAGGTGAAAGAGTGAAAACGGCAGTTTTTTGGCGATTTTTCGTGTGTGTTAGCCCATGGATCGGCCGGGGGGTGCTGGCTCCGTGAAACTTTTTGGTGCAAGGCCCTCGGGGGCATCCCTGACGAGTGTTTTAGCAGATCCATGGGCTCCGAGGGGTGGGCCGGAGGTTTCTAGGGCATCCCACAGGCGTAAGAGTTAAAACGGCAGTTTTTTAGCGATTTTTCGTGTGTGTTAGCCCATGGATCGGCCGGGGGCTGCTGGCTCCGTGAAAAGTTTTGGGTCGAGTCCCTCGAGGGCGTCCCTTACGAGCGGTTAAGCTGATACATGGGCTTCGAGGGGTGGGGCGGAGGTTTCTAGGGCGTCCCACAGGCGAAAGAGAGAAAATGGCAGTTTTTTTGCGATTTTCTGTGTGTGTTAGCCCATGGATCGGCCGGGGGGGCTGGCTCCAGGAAAGGTTTTAGGTCGAGGACCTCGAGGGATACCCTAACAAGCGGTTAACCAAATCCATGGACTCCGGGGAGTAGGGCGTAGGTTTCTAGGGCGTCCCACAGGTGAAAGAGTGAAAACGGCAGTTTTTTGGCGATTTTCCGTGTGTGTTAGCCCATGGATCGGCCGGGGGGTGCTGGCTTCGGGAAAAGTTTTGCGTCGAGGCCCTCGGGGTCATCTCTGACGAATGGTTAAGCAGATCCATGGGCTCAGGGGGGTGGGGCGGAGGTTTCTATGGCGTCCCACAGCCGAAAGAGTAAAAATGCTAGTTTTTTGGTGATTTTCTGTGTGTGTTAGCCCATGGATCGGTCGGGGGGTGCTGGCTTCGGGAAAATTTTTTGGCCGAGGCCCTCGGGGGCGTCCCTGACGAGCGGTTAAGCAGATCCTTGGGCTCTAGCGGGTGGGGCGGTGGTTTCTAGGGCATCCCACCGGCGAAATAGTGAAAACGACAGTTTTTTGGCGATTTTCCGTGTGTGTTAGCCCATGGATCGGCCGAGGGGTGCTGGCTCCGGGAAAAGTTTTGGGACGAGGCTCTCAGGGGCGTCCCTGACGAGTGGTTAAGCGGATCCTTGGGCTCCGGGGGGTGGGACGGAGGTTTCTAGGGCGTCCCATAGGCGAAAGAGTGAAAATGGCAGTTTTTTGGCAATTTTCCGTGTGTGTTAGCCCATGGATCGGTCGGGGGGTGCTGGCTCCGGGAAAAGTTTTGGGCTGAGGCCCTCGGGGGCGTCCCTGACAAGCGTTTAAGTGGATCCATTGGCTCCTGGGGGTGGGGCGGAGGTTTTTAGGGCATCCCATGAGCGAAAGAGTGAAAACGGCAGTTTTTTGGCGATTTTCCGTGTGTGTTAGCACATGGATCGGCCGAGGGGTGCTAGCTCCAGGAAAAGTTTTGGGCTGAGGCCCGTGGAGGCGTCCCTGACGAGCGGTTAAGTGGATCCATTGGCTCCTGGGGGGTGGGGCGGAGGTTTTTAGGGCGTCCCATGAGCGAAAGAGTGAAAACGGCAGTTTTTTGGCGATTTTCCGTGTGTGTTAGCACATGGATCGGTCGGGGGGTGCTGGCTCCAGGAAAAGTTTCGGACTGAGGCCCTCGGGGGCGTCCCTGACGAGCGGTTAAGTGGATCCATGGGCTCCGAGGGGTGGGGCGGAGGTTTCTAGGGCGTCCCACAGGCGAAAGAGTTAAAACGGCAGTTATTTGGCGATTTTCTGTGTGTGTTAGCCCATGGAACGGCCGGGGGGTCCTGGCTCTGGGAAAAGTTTTGGGCCGAGGGCCTCGAGGGCGTCCCTGACGAGCGTTTAAGCGGATAAATGGGCTCCGAGGGGTGGGACGGAGGGTTCTAGGGCATCCTACAGGCGAAAGAGTGAAAACGGCAAATTTTTGGCGATTTTTCGTGTGTGTCAGCCCATGGATCGGCCGGGGGGTGCTAGCTCCGGGAAAATTTTTGGGCCGAGGCCGTCGGGGGCATCCCTGATGAGCGGTTAAGCGGATCCATGGGCTCCGAGGTTTGGGACGGAGGTTTCTAGGTCATCCCACAAGCGAAAGAGTGAAAACGGCAGTTTTTTGGTGATTTTCCGTGTGTTAGCCATGGATCGGACGGGGGGTGCTGGCTTCGGGAAAGGTTTTGGGCAGAGGTCCTCGGGGGAGTCCCTGACAAGCGTTTAAACGGATCCATGGGCTCCGGGTGGTGGGGCGAAGGTTTCTAGGGCGTCCCACAGGCGAAAGAGTGAAAACGGCAGTTTTTTGGCAATTTTTCGTGTGTGTTAGCCCATGGATCGGACGGGGGGTGCTGGCTTCGGGAAAGGTTTTGGGCCGAGGTCCTCGGGGGAGTCCCTGACAAGCGGTTAAACGGATCCATGGGCTCCGGGTGGTGGGGTGAAGGTTTCTAGGGCGTCCCACAGGCGAAAGAGTGAAAACGACAGTTTTTTGGCAATTTTTCGTGTGTGTTAGCCCATGGATCGGACGGGGGGTGCTGGCTTCGGGAAAGGTTTTGGGCCGAGGTCCTCGGGGGAGTCCCTGACGAGCGGTTAAACAGATCCATGGGCTCCGGGTGGTGGGGCAAAGGTTTCTAGGGCGTCCCACAGGCGAAAGAGTGAAAACGGCAGTTTTTTGGCGATTTTCCGTGTGTGTTAGCCCATTGATCGGCCGGGGGGTGCTGGCTCCGGGAAAATATTTGGACCGAGGCCCTCGGGGGCGTCCCTGACGAGCGTTTAAGCGGATAAATGGGCTCCGAGGGGTGGGGCGGAGGGTTCTTGGGCATCCCAAAGGCGAAAGAGTTAAAACGATAGTTTTTTGGAGATTTTCCGTGTGTGTTAGCCCATGGATCGGACGGGGGTGCTGGCTTCAGGAAAAGTTTTGGGCCGAGGCCTTCTGGGGCATCCCTAAAAAGCGGTTAAGCGGATAAATGGGCTCCGGCGGGTGGGGCGAAGGTATCTAGTGCGTCCCACAGGAAAAAGAGTGAAAACGGCAGTTTTTTGGCGATTTTCCGTGTGTGTCAGCCCATGGATCGGCCGGGGGGTGCTAGCTCCGGGAAAATTTTTGGGCTGAGGCCCTCGGGGGCATCCGTGATGAGCGGTTAAGCAGATCCATGGGCTTTGGGGGGTGGGGCAGAGGTTTCTAAGGCGTCCCACAGGCGAAAGAGTGAAAACGGCAGTTTTTTGGCGATTTTCCGTGTGTGTTAGCCCATTGATCGGTCGGGGGGTGCTGGCTCTGGGAAAATATTTGGACCGAGGCCCTCGGGGGCGTCCATGACGAGCATTTAACCGGATAAATGGGCTCCGAGGGGTGGGGCGGAGGGTTCTTGGGCATCCCAAAGGCGAAAGAGTTAAAACGATAGTTTTTTGGAGATTTTCCGTGTGTGTTAGCCCATGGATCGGACGGGGGTGCTGGCTTCAGGAAAAGTTTTGGGCCGAGGCCTTCTGGGGCATCCCTAAAAAGCGGTTAAGCGGATAAATGGGCTCCGGCGGGTGGGGCGAAGGTTTCTAGGGCGTCCCACAGGAAAAAGAGTGAAAACGGCAGTTTTTTGGCGATTTTTCGTGTGTGTCAGCCCATGGATCGGCCGGGGGGTGCTAGCTCCGAGAAAATTTTTGGGCTGAGGCCCTCGGGGGCATCCGTGATGAGCGGTTAAGCAGATCCATGGGCTTTGGGGGGTGGGGCAGAGGTTTCTAGTGCGTCCCACAAGCGAAAGAGTTAAAACGGCAGTTTTTTGGCAATTTTTCGTGTGTGTTTGCCCATGGATCGGCCGGGGGGTGCTGGCTCCGGGAAAATTTTTGGGCCGAGGCCCTCGGGGGCGTCCCTGACGAGCGGTTAAGCGGATCCATGGGCTTTGGGGGGTGGGGCAGAGGTTTCTAAGTCGTCCCACAGGCGAAAGAGTGAAAATGACAGTTTTTTGGCGATTTTCCGTGTGTGTTAGCCCATGGATCGCCCGTGGGGTGCTGGTTCTGGGAAAAGTTTTGGGCCGAGGCCCTCGGGGGCATCCCCCATGAGCGGTTAAGTGGATCCATGGGCTCCGGGGGGTGCTCGCTTCGGGAAAAGTTTTGGACCGAGGCCCTTGGGGGCGTCCCTGAGGAGCAGTTAAGCGGATCCATAGGCTCCGGGGGGTGGGGCCGAGGTTTCTAGGGCATCCCACAGGCGAAAGAGTGAAAACGGCAGTTTTTTGGCGATTTTCCGTGTGTGTTAGCCCATGGATCGGCCGGGGTTGCAGGCTCCGGGAAAAGTTTTGGGCCGAGCCCCTCGGGGGCGTCCCTGATGAGCGTTTGAACGGATCCATGGGCTCCTGGGGGTGGGGCGGAGGTTTTTAGGTCATCCCATGAGCGAAAGAGTGAAAACGGCAGTTTTTTGGCGATTTTCCATGTGTGTTAGCCCATGGATCGACCAGGGTGGCTGGCTCCGGGAAAAGTTTTGGGTAGAACCCCTCGGGGGCGTCCCTGATGAGTGGTTAAGCGGATCCATGGGCTTCGGGGGGTGGGGCGGAGGTTTCTAGGGCATCCCACAGGCGAAAGAGTGAAAACGACAGTTTTTTGGCAATTTTTCGTGTGTGTTAGCCCATGGATCGATCGGGGGGTGCTGGATCCGGGAAAAGTTTTGGGGCGAGGCCCTTGGAGGCGTCCTTGACGAGCGGTTAAGCGGATACATTGGCTACGGGGGGTAGGGCGGAGGTTTCTAGGGCATCCCACAGGCGAAAGAGTGAAAACGACAGTTTTTTGGCGATTTTTCGTGTGTGTTAGCCCATGGATCGGCCGAGGGGTGCTGGCTCCGAGAAAAGTTTTGGGCCGAGGCCCTTAGGGGAGTCCCTGACGAGCGGTTAAAAGGATCCATGGACTCCGGGGGGTGGGGCGAAGGTTTCTAGGGCGTCCCACAGGCGAAAGAGTGAAAACAGCAATTTTTTGGCGATTTTTCATATGTGTTAGCCCATGGATCGGCCGGGGGGTGCTGGCTCCGGGAAAAGTTTTGGGCCGAGGCCCTCGGGGGAATCCCTGACGAGCTGTTAAGCAGATCCATCGACTCCGTGGGGCCGTTGGGAGGTTTTTAGGGCGTCCCAGAGGTGAAAAAGTGAAAACGGCTTTTTTTTGCGATTTTCCGTGGGTGTTATCCCACGGATCGCTGGGGGGGCGCTCACATTGCTTGCATTTTACTCAGTGGATTTGTTACATGTCATAATCATTGATTGAGGATTTTTACTAATATTAGCATTGAAAATTATAAAAGGTGAGTGAAATAAATAGACATTAAGGAAAAATAGGGAAGATAATTTCTTTTTTTATAGAAAATAAAGATTTTCATTAAAAGAAAAACGCTCGATTTTTAGCAAGAGGCGAGTAGCAAAAAGGGCTTAAGCATGATTCAAGCCTCAATTGATCATGCAAAAACAACTTTTAAATCAACTACAATTCCACACTACCAGGACTCTTGTCGAAATAGGGATGGGCTTAAGGTCCAATTCTGCAAGACTTCTCCAGGTTCAGCATCACGGATGGTCAGCTCCTTGAGATTTATCTCCAACCCTTCCTTGATCACGACCACAAATAGAATCCCTATTCCTTCTATGATGTCCTCATCAACTGCTTTCTCTGAAACTGGGACTTGGGCTGGAAAAAATACAGTCTTTCCTGATCCTTTACTGCAGACTCCTCCTGAAGCGGGCTTATATCCAAGCCCAGTAGAACCTCTCTGAAGTTTCAACTGAATTGGCTCAATTATACCATTGGCTTTTGGTCCTAGTCATTTCTTAGGATGATACCCATATTATAACATCTCTGAGGCAACCATCTTTGCTGCTCTAGACATTTTCACTTCACTCGGCTTTACTTTCTCATCGGCCCTTGCAGCTTGCATGATCTCCAGAGTATGGAAAGCGGCTCCATCTAACCCCTCAGTGACTGGAATAGAATTAATAGAATAGATGGGATGGTTGAGCTCCCCATGAATGGTAACTTTCATGCAACCCCACTCAAACTTCACACACTGATGGAGAGTAGAGGGAATTGCTCTTGCCATGTGGACCCATGGCCTCTCCAACAACAGGTTGTAACTGGATGCCATGTCCATCACTTGAAATAAGTGGGAAATTCAGTAGGCCCTACCTATAATGTTAGGTAAATTTCTCTAATGACGCTCCTTTGCAATCCATCAAAAGCTTTTACATTCACCCAACATACCCTTATCTCTTCTATATTCATACCCAAATCTCTCAGAGTGGAGAATGGACAGATATTACAACCAGAACCACCATAGATCAAAACTCTATTCACGACCTTGTTACAGTACTTGACGGTGATATGAAGTGCTTTGTTGTGCCCAGCTCCTTCTGACGGTAGCTCATCATCATGGAAAGAGATCTTATTTACTTCAACCATACACCTGATTCCTGCAGGCAAAGTTTTGCTTGTGGTCTTTTTGGTATGCTAACTCCGCTTAACACTTTTATCGAAGCATTCCTATGGGCCTCAGAACTCATAAGCAAGGACATAATGGATATGTGGGCTGGTGTTTTCTTCAGCTACTCTTCTACTGAATAGTCCTTAGGTTATAGCTTCTTCCAAAATTTTGCATCTTTAACATCAGTAACATTCTTCTTTGAATTTTTTTCTTTACCAAAAACCCCTCGATTTAGATCCTTTGGGGCATAACACCTTCTTGACCTGGTCATCCAGTGAGCCAAGCAGCGTCTATCGTCTTACCCTTGGATTCCATTCAGTAGTCCCATAGGACTGCTTTATCATCATAATTGGGCCTCCCCATGGCTATAGTGGTTACTATAACTTTCAACAGGTAGGTCTGAACACTCAAAGGCTCCTTTAACCGAACTGTGATAAAAGGTTACATTGGAGATGTGGTGGCAACTTCTTCTATGTTCCGAGCAGGCACAATGGCTCCCTCCAAGTCAGATTCTTCCTCTAGAGTAATCATGTTGACTTCTCGATTCTCATGATTTGTTAAAGGTTTTTTGTTCACATTTGGAGTAGCTGCAGTGCATTTGATTACTCCTTTTTCTAATTAGAAACTCTATCTGGTTCTTTAAACCATAACACTCTTCCATGTCATTCCCTTGGACTCCTGAGTGATAAGCACATCGCTTGTTTCCATCCAAATTTTGAGAGGTTGGATTAGGGGATTTTCCTTCAATTGGGTGCAATAATCCTGCTACTCTCAACCTTTCAAACAATTGAGCCAAAGTTTTGGTAATAGATATGAAGGTGCAGATATTTCTGGCTTCAAGATTTGGATGTAGTCTTGGTGCATATGTTGGTATATTTTGGTGAACTGGAGCTTGGACATGGGTATATGGTCTTGGCGGATTTTGGTGTACTGGAGCTCGAGGTGGATTATAATGTGAGGTGGATTATAATGTGGCTGAGTATTATATACTAGAATATATGCAATAATCTGGGTATTGTTAGTGTAATGGTAGGAAGAACTTCCAAGTTGGTAGTATGGTGTGATAGTTGAGACATATTCTTTCTTCTTCTTGTTACCACCAATGGAACCTGACTGTATAGATTTACTTGTGGCTTGCAATGCAACCATAGACATAATCTTTCCTGACGTGATGCCTTCTTCTATGAAATCTCCCATCTTGACCAACTCTGCAAACTTCTGGCCCATCATTGACATCATCTTGTCAAAGTAAACACCTTCTTGATCTCGGATAAAGTAATTGGAGAGCTCACTCTCATCTAGTGGAGGTTAGATCTTACAGTCCCAGCCCCAGTCCTCCATCACCATGCATATTCCTAAAATGACTCAGATGGCTTCTTCTGTATATTGGCCAATGAGAACCTGTTTAGGGTGATTTCGTTGTTAAACCTGAAATGACTCATGAAATATTTGACCATTTCTTACCAATCACGCCATTTGTGATTGTTTTGGTGAGTGTACCAAGTTAAAGTTTTTCCTGACAGACTTCAAATGACCAGTTTCATCCTCAAATTCTAGTTCCTTCCTATGCCGACCAACTTATGGCAGTAGGCTCTTAGGTGTGCATGAGGGTCACCCTTTCCATCAAATACATTAAACTTTGGTGGTTGGTACCCGACTGGCATGTCGATGTTCGGATGGATGCATAAGTCATCATAATACAAGCTCTTGGTTCCCCTGGTGACTTGCATATTTCTAAATGTCCTTTTTAGACTTTTGAGTTGAGCTACTATCGACCTTTCTCTATTTAATTGGACATCCTTCTCCAATCCCACATACTGATCAACCTCATAAGGGACTTTGACATCCATGGATGTTGTGAAAGTAGGAGCTTCAGTAGCATAAATCAGTGGCACAGGTATCTCACAAGTGATGTGTGCCTCAGTTATATGCTGCATTATTGGATGAACTGGAACAGTGAAGTTTTGAGTAAGCAATGGATGATCAGGTGCAATGCTGACGACGGGTAGAGGAGCATGTAGAGCTTGAGTATAAGCGGGAACATGTGATGTTTGCATAGATGGCTTTGTTAAGTTGGCGAGAGTGATTGGAGGTAGTTCAGTATTTGGATATTGGAATTGAGCGGGGATGGTAGTAGCCGTAAGCTTAGTCAAGTAACGCACTTGACGCAGTTCCTCCTTTAGGATGTCAATTTCTTGTGCCATGTTGGCCATTTTTTTGTTGTTTTAAGTATTTATCAGCTTTTGGGAACTCTCAGCACCATCTATTGGTAATATCGAGGCATTGTTAGATTCTTTGATCATTTTTCCTTTGGATCGGAGGTTGTATTGTGACTCAGCCAGTTTACAAGTCGACACAAATCAACGTCTTTTTTCTTGGGGGGATTAATAATGAAAAGAAAAGAAAAGAAAGAAAAAAAAGGTAAACCATGTTAGTTTGGGAGCTATAGAAAGATGTAACGAATATGTAACACATACATATGCCAAGTTGGCGATATTGACAAAAAGCGTCCTAATATGGAGCCTCTTTTAGCCAGAGGTAGGCCTATGTTGCAATCAGTTTGATGATAAATGATCAATTTAAAATATATTTGGATTTGGAATAAACGACTTTCACTAAGTAAAAGACACCTTCAAAAGGTTACAATAAAATAGAGCAATGAAAGCCTAAAAAGAGAACTGAAAGTATATGGACGGCCGCAAAGGCATACAATGGGATTGGCCATGCGGCTCCTTTAGGGGAAAGAAAGGAAAAAAATTACAACAATAAAGGGTAATCTAAGGCCATGTGGCATCATCAATCATCATCATCGCTCACATCATAATATGACCTAGGTGGTACTCTGGGATCTATCAAGGTCATACGTAGGTGTTAAGTCTATACCCATCACCCCTCCATCTTCAGGATCATAAAGGTTGGAACCAGTTTTAGAACCCTCCTCAAGATCTTATTCCATTTCTTACTCGGGGTCTTCTTCAGGGTCTTCCTCCATTTATTCCTCTGGGTCTTCTTCAGGATCCTCTTCTGGATCTTCTTCAGGGTTCTCTTCGGGGTCCTCCTCCATTTCTTTCTCTGGCTTCTTAGAATCTTTGTCTGTCACTGGTATTAAATAATAGATGAAACCTGGAACTATCTGATTATACATTGATGTAGTGAGTTCCATATGGGGAAGTACTTCTTCCCTGACCCACTAGACCCACTGGAGGTCTGTGAAACCTCTAAACCCTTCTACACTTGGTTGAGTCATGTGACTCACAATAGTATGCCATGCATAATATTTTGGCATGCACCATCTATCTCCTTCTATGCGCAATGTAATCATGTAATCCCACTCTGTTTGCAAGTTCATCACTCGCGCTGCTGGGATCAAGGCTCTGTAACCATCCTCATGTAGTACCATAACTGACCACAGCGGTATATCCTAAACAACACCGAACTGTCTTAGAACTAAAAGAGGCGCATACAATTGAATGCCTCCTAGTCCAATAAACTCAATGAAGTAAAAGTTTTGAGTCCTCATGAAGGAAAATCCTGTCATCCAGGGATACTTCCATTGGATGGAATTTCCAGTAAGATTAGTCAAAAACTCGCGTCATTCTACCTCTCCAGTGGGTGCGATCCAATATCTTAGACGATTTTTATGGCTTTTGATCCTACTGCATATGTCAATAGTGTAGTCCATTTGTGAATGTCGATGATAGAAGTGTTCTATTGCCCAGATTTGCCACAATAAGCTGCATACTCTAAAGAAATTGTGGCCTCTAGTGCATGCAGATAATGACCAAAATACCTCGGCGAGAATCATGTGTACCAAGGTAAGTCTTTGTGGCTCTGAAAGATGCTCATTACTATCAGTAGAATGTTGATGTCAATACAATGAAATCTCATTGAGGAGACCATGGTTGCCAAGAAGGCCAGCATAAAGACTCCACGCCGCATATATACCCATTGTCTAGGGGTACAAACAAATTCACCTTGGTGTTCATCGTAGCTTTCAAGACGACCATACCTTCTAAAAAGGTAATCCAACCTCACTTTTCAGCCTTCCACATTCCTCAATGACGGAAAAATATCCAACCCTAAGAGCCTCAGAAAATCTTCCTTTCTTATGGATGATGGGAGTACTGGTAATTTTCCTCTGAGTGGTAGTTCAACAAATCCACTTATCTCCTCCAACATGCGAGTGATTTCAAAATTCAAGAATTTGAAAGTCACTGTAGATGGATCCCAAAATTTCATTAACAGAGTAATGAGAGTTCTGTTAGCTAGGATCCTCATGAGTGATAACAAACCACCCAAATTCTCTCGAATCTCACCCCCATATGCTACATGAATGTTCCTCCACTAATTTTGCAAACTATCGGGAGCTGAGACAACCATTTGGATGTTTGGTAGGTTCTGATTGATATTCATCTAAAAGAAAAGGGGTAAAGGCTATGCTAAGTTGTTTATTACAAATCCATTGTGTGTTTAGTTTGTATTATTCACATCAATCTTCACATAAAGTTATGTTGTTAGGTTATCTAACCTTTGACAAAATGGTGGTTTCCTAATTGCAAAAATGATGCCTTGGACCGTCCCGCCTAGGGTGTATGCAACATGACCTATTTCTAGAGTAAGAGTTTTTCCTAGATGTTTAAGAGTGGACTGAATAAATACGAGAAGGCACACTAACCTAATTGCACCTTCTCTGAAACTAAGGAATCCAAATAAGGTTTGGGGGAGTGTGTGAAACTCACATGAACCACAGTCTGTTAATTGTGTACGGCCAAAGACTCGATAGGAAAATGAAAATGATAAAGCAGTAACAAGTAGTGTTTATCAGACAAATAAGGAACACAAGTTTGGATTTGGCTTGTATCCTTTCAAACAAAGCAGGATATAAATAAAAATAAAGCAAATAACGTAAAAAAATAGATATTCCCAAATAATAACCTAAATTAGATCTTCTAAGGTAAAAACCTAAGTTTATTCTCCAGCAGAGTCGCCACGCTATCGCACCCTATTTCAAACTGGTCGAAACATCACACAATATATGGTAGTCGTTGTGAATCTCTGGTTTTGAAAATTTATATTTTAGAGTTGCCACCTAACCTTTTAGGGGAAATTAGGAAAAACCATTTTTATGTAAAACGCTGTTTTTTGGTCTTTCAAAAACGTTTGAGATTCTGAGTAAGGTTTTGGTTACTCGAGGGAAAGGTGTTAGGAACCTCTCAGAGCCTATCCGAAGATAATCCTTAAACTCAGTTTAGAAAAATATTTGGGAAAATATTTATTTATTACTTGCTAAAAAAGGTGATAACTACAAAAATTTATCAAATTTAAAATAAAAGGAAACACACAAGGTATATAAATATACACTTACGATAAACGAAAATGTAACGTAATGTATTGTAAAATATAGATGCATGTTTCAAAAATATGAAACTGAAGAGAGAAAATTTAACATTAGTATTTTTTTTATAAATATGTATGTTAAAAGAAATTTAAAAGTATAGAATTTCACAAGAATGTAAAGTCTAATGACATGTAAAATTAAGTATGCAATAAATTATGAGGTAAAAGAAAATATAACTTTTAAAAGCATGTGAAAATTTATTTATCATAGACTTTATTATGCATGTCTAAAAACATGGCAAATTATTTATTTCGAGAGCAAATTTATACAACCGCGTTTATCACAAAAATAAAGATATTTATAAAATGTCAAAATGCGGTAATATGTTAGTTCTTGAGTAAACTAGACTTGAGTATATTTAAAATATAAAAATCATGCTAATATTTATTTATTTGTAGAGATTCTGAAGGTAATGGTTTAAAGTAGATAAAATAAATGTAATAGTAAAAGTACACATTAAATATATGGTTGAAATAAAGTGTAAATAATAATAAAAATAATTTTGTTCATATACACAGACTCTACATTTAATAGCCTTATAACTATCACAAAACATCAAAGATCAAAGTTTTATTCCTATAAAAAGGGAACTAAAAGTTCTGAAATTTTAAATTTACAAGCAACAATTAAATAGTATACATCCAAAGTCCAAACGCGACCATAACTTGGAACCTTACAAATTTGGCAATTCTATTCACTTAATAGCCTTTATAACTATTAACAAAACATCAAAGCTGAAAGCTTTTTCACATAAAAGAGGAACTAAAAGATCCAATTTTTTGAATCTACAAACAAATAGGCATGCAATACAGAAAACTTAACTTAACGTATGCTTTTTTTTGTTTACGCGGACTAGCAACTTTACAACAAATAAGTTTACAAGGAAAGTGATTGTGGCTTTACCACTACAAGCATACAAGCAGTAGGAACTACATATTTAATAACCTGAGAACTAGTAGGAGTAAAGCTAATATTAACAACCTGAGGACTAGTGGGATTAGGAATAATATTACAAACAACTTGGAACATAAGGATAATTATAAAAACCAAATCAAGATTGAGTTTTTAAACTAAAACTTAAAGGATTTACAGCTCACACACAACTTAACGAAAACAGACTGGCGCAATACCAAAAATTCAAGATCAATTTTTTTGTAACAGAATTAAAAGTCTTTCAAGACATAAACGCAGACCCAACATAACATGCCAATACACATATCCGTAATTCCCATGTATTCACACATGAGACAATTCTCGGAATCAAAAAAATATACTCGTCGACAAAATTCAAGAAACACCACAGTAAACAGATTAGTATATTCACACACAAAGAAATTTCAAAATCAGAATTTTATATTTTGCGAAGATGATGAAAGGCAACAATAGAATTCAGAAGAGATAGAAATCACTCTTTCGTACTTGCGATAACCACATACCTTAAAATGACATGTGAATTTGAATCACGGATAATACTGAAAATGGGATGAACAACCTTAAAACGACACATGAATTTAACTCACGGATAATACCAGACGAGATGAACAAACACCTACACGTATTCAAGGATACATATCCAAACAGAGAAATAAAGGAAAAAAGGGTGATTCTCATGCTATCTCGCTTCCAACAGTCTCGAACCCAAATCAGGAGGAAACAAAATTCAAACTCAAAAATAGAAAAATATAACACAGGGAGGATAACAACCCTTATCAAAATAAAAAAAATATATTTTTTATTTTTTTTTAAAAAACACTAACAGCAGTTCCACAACAAAGTAAATACACATATGCACATATCTACAGATTCGAATATTCACATATGAAAATGAGATGAAAGAAACACGACACCATAAGCTTAAAAAATCAAAATAAATCACATATTCCTAGAATCAAATAGACGAAGTGAAGTAGATGAAAGTGAAGTAAAAGGAGTTGGATTTGCACCTTTTGTTGGGCATCAATTAAGGTCGTCGAGTGTCGAGTTCCAAACTAGCTATTCCAACCCGACTTCGACTTTGACTCAAAGTATTCTGAGAAGAAAGAAACTAATTAGAGATTAGTGAAATAGAGAGAAATTTAAGAAAGCTATTGGGATCTCTAAGTGTATCTTTTCTCTCCATTTTTTCTCATGTCCCAAATGAAAACCAAAGGCCCCCCTTTTATAGCCGAGAATTGGGGCTTCTAATGGATTCTTCAAGGAGGTTTCAAGAATTCAAATTTTGAATTATTGGGAAGCTAAATTTATAGAAATAAATGATGAATTTGTAGAAATAATAAGGGGTGACTTACATTTTCAAGTTGATTTGAAGGCAAAAGGGATGGTTCATGTTCGAATCCATCAGACTAGAGAGTAAACGACCTCCAATCCTGTAATCCTTTACATTATTTCCTTCCCTAGGAGTGGAAGTGGTGGTAGAATATATTTTTAAGGTTTGGCTTTTTCATAAAATTCAATGGAGGAGATATAAAGTTGACAGGGGCGGCGGGATTGATAGATGTAGGTGAAAAAGTAGAGGAGGGAGTGTATTGACCCTCCAGGTTATTTTCTTGATATCTATGTGTTCTGGAATTTCGAGCCTTTACATAGCATCTACAGGTCATTCATGAATTATTTGAACTGTCGTTTCGATTATCGGACAGTTCGTTTGGGTTTTAGACTCATTTCCTTGTTTTGGAGCTTTCGCTGTTAAGGATTTGGTCTCAGACCAAAATTCCTAGTAGACGATCTCAGATGGAAATTCTAACAGTTCAATTACTTTGGAAGGTTGATTTTAGGCTAGGAGGACCCTCGTTTCGGGTCTCGAGGCTTCCAGACTCATATTGGGCTATTGGGTAGATTTGGTGAATAATGGAACTATAGGTGTGGGACCCATATTTAATCGAAACGACCTTGGATGGAAATTTTGATGGTTCCTTTGAGTCTAGAATGTCAAATTTGGTATGGTAGCATAGTTCGTTTACCCGTACAGGGTTCCAAATGAATCCCGAGCACCCGATCGGAATCCATTTTGGACTTAGTTAAAATTTGGTAGCTGATATCTGGTTTGACCGCTTACGCAGTAGTCACTTTAGTGACCCTGAGTCACTTTAGCGGTAAAGTTTCGCTTAAGAGGACGTCGCTTTAGCGGCCAAGAACCTCTTTAGCGGCCTCCGCCTTTTCTTGCCCGACCTCTTTAGCGGTCATGTACCGCTTTAGCGGTAGGCACTTAAGCGCCTAGGTGTCCGCTTTAATGGTACCTGAGGGATGATATATCCCCTCCTTCACCCGAGTTTCTCTTATTTTCTCAACCCTTTTCCCCCCGTTGTTGAGAGCATGAGGAGTGAGAAAGAGTGGAGATTCACCCATTGAAGCTAAGGTAAGTTAGCTCATCACTCCTTGGGCATTATTCATTATTTTACCCGTTAAATTCCGTCCCATTTCATTGTAAATTCTTAGAAATTAGGTCTTTGAAATCCTAATCTTTGGGGACTGATTTGAGCCCCGATTTATGCTCCATTTGTGCTCAACTCTTGAGCATACATTCCTTATCATTCGAAGGACCTTGTGATGGATTTAATTTTGGAATTTTGCTAGCGGGCCCCACATGCCCATTATTAACCCAATTTTGGGCCTAGAGTTTTATATTACAATATGGGTATTATTTTACTCGTAATGATATGTAGGTTACTATTTTAATAGTTTGACATCGATTTGGATCATGGAGCAAGGTCGACCGATTTGTAGACACTTCAAGAATTGCGATTCGGCATCGAGGTAGGCTTCAGTATACTTTTCTCTATGAGATTGTGTATAGTATAGATTGCATGCTAGGAAGGGATTATAGGATGTGAGTATGGCTAGTATAGCATGACTTAGCCTATTTTATGGAATTTGGGGTAGAGATGTGACCCGAACCCTAGTATAAATAATTGTTATTTCCATAGAGTCCTATTACCTTGAATATAAGAATGTTAACCACAGTTGATGATTAAGGATCCTTTGGTATGAGACTTACCATTTTACTTAGCAATTCGGGAGGTTTTTCCCTGATTAGATCCTTGTGGTGGCTTTATGCCCTTGATTATTGTGGTTGCCCGGGTTATGAGACCTTGATATATTGGGATATATTTTATTGGACCCGAGATCATGATTATGAGACTATTTGGACTCTAGGTGAGTATTCTACCCTTAGCAAGGGTATGATTATCATTTATAGACGCTTAGGCGCTTATGGTTATATTGTTTGGATACTGGTGATGGCATGCATACTATATGGTACATTCATGCTCATTTAGTGGTATGATTCCGACCAAAACCTTGATTTTACTACTATTTCCAAAAAGGGATCTATTCCCACTTTTCACTTTAAATATGGATTGCTTTATAGCGGGAACTGTACCACATTATTTACTGGATTATGAGCTTTTGGAACTAAAAAATGATGTTTTAGAACTTCGACTGAGGATGATTTCGGTCTATTATTTATCCACTCATTTTACCACTACTATTTACTTCAGTCGAGGGATATTTCGACACTTTGTACATGATTATGATGATTTAGTCCCGTGCATGATCTCAGGCAATGTATGTACAGATTTATATCCTTTTAGTCACGATTCCAGTCTGTGCACTAATTTATATATTATATATTGTATTGTACAGAGTAGATTGATTATGATGGTTATTGGAAGTCTTGGATCGGGACCAAGCAGTGTATATGAATTTCTCGAATCCCCTAGTAGGGACCTTCGTCTGAGAGCCGTCGTGCCAGAGAAGCTTGGTCGCTGTAGGTCCTACCTTTGCGAGCTAGGTGAGCTGGAGGAGGTGTATACACTTGGTAAGGTATGGTTTGAGATTGTGGAACCGGTTCGAGTCTGATGTCCCTGATATGGTTATGGCATTTCGGTTTATGTTGCATTCATCCATTCATATGCATTGCCTATCACCAGTATAGTTGTTTGACGCCTGTATCTATCCATATTATGGGGGGCTGTATAGGTACAGGTTATGGTTGCTATTTATTGAGTGTTTTCGTGAACCTTCTGGGCTTATGGGGGTCCGGTTAGGTACTTGTTTACCCGGACTAGCCGGTTACTTTATTATTATTTATTATGGTTAGTTCGTGGATTGGTACCTGAGATTGGAGGTATGTTTCTGATTCCTTTATCCTCTTGGTAAGTTATATTATTCATCTCAGAATTAGTCACCCCTTTGGGGTATAGGCTTGATGATGCTAGTGTAGCTCCTTTACTTGGCTAGAGAACATGAGATGTTAGGTGGACGCCTTCCGATAGTTACCTTTGAGTTAGTCCTATATGTATACATATAAGTATGATATTACCGTATATCCCTCTCTTCCTCGATCTCTTCATATTGTAAATGTACCCTTTGGCCTAGTATATTACTATATATAATTCTTTCTCTATTTATTTATGTATTGCCCAGGGATAAACAGTATTGCACTTTAGTTCCTGAATGCTGTCAGGATAGGATAGTTACCCCTATTGCCCCATTAGTATTGTTATGCCTAGTTTCTTGGATTTTTGCTTGTAGTCACTTTCATGCCTTCATGTTATTTATGCTTACATTATTTCTGTAGCTCAGTCAGCCGTTGCCTACTGAGTACCACGTGTTTGGTAGTCATACTACACTTCTGCATCCTGCAGGTTATATTACGAGTTATCATCGTTGATGTGTGTATATTGTGCGGAGCATCTATGGATCGGAGATTTGGGGTGAGCTCCCAACATTTTGGAGTATCCCTACTCTCCCTCTTATTGTTAGACTGTTCTCTATGTTGTGTCAGAGGCGACTTGTATACATATATTTTCCTGTATTTCACTTGTACTCTTGATGTATTAGAAGCTCTTGTACTGGCTCCACCAGGTTTTGGGTTTATGTTAGCCTTGTTATTATATTGATTCCGTTATTTTTTTTATTTCTATTGGTAGTCCATTACTAGTTGTTCCGGACTACGAGTTGGCTTACCTACTGGTGGGTTATAGTAGGTGCAATCATGACCTGAGAAATTGGGTCGTGACAGGGAGGTTGAAGACCATAGGAGATTGCCATTGTCCGGTGGTCTGTGAGCTTCGTCATTGGGCAGATAGGAAAAAAGAGAGAATGACGTTGAGTTTCTTTTCCTGGTTGGATTCGTTTGGTTGAGACTGAGAGAGAGAAGTGAGGGGAAGAGGGGGATTAGGGGGCTGATTTGGTTAAGTTTAGTTTTGGGCCGGGTTAGGTTATTCTAGGGTTGGGTTGGGTAGTTTTAGGTAAAAAAATAAGTAGGAAATTGGCCCAATGTGATAATTGAATTAATTTATAATCTAATTATCCCAAATCAATTTCACTTAACTAATTTAACGATGCTTATTTCATTCTAATTAATTTTCCCAAAAGTGTATATATATACATTACATTTTCACACATATAGGTGCGTATACGCATGTGTGCGATTTTAAATACGTATAGTTATAGCTCAAAATTAAATAAAAAGTAAAATAAAGTAAATTTGCAAAAAAATATAATAGTATAGCGAAAATTATTTAGAGTCTTTGAAATAAAAGTTAATACACTAGCATATATTTATTTATATATATATTAGAGAAAAATAGTAAAAATAATGAATTAAGATATATTATTATCATTAATTCATTGTTACGGGTAATTTTATAACATACGATATAAGTAATTTGATAAAAAAAAATAATAATAATTATAAGAAGAAGATATTATTTTTGAAAAAAATTGTTATTGGTGTTAATTTTATTGAAATTATTGTTAAATAATAAGAAAAACAAATATTCAGGACTCATAAGCATCGAGAAATTAATTTTAGGAAAAAGAAGAGCCAAAATTGGGTGTCAACAAATTAAAATAAATTAAACGAAAATTTAAAAAAAAATAGAGTAAAACGAGAATGAGGCTAGCGAGAATATTAGATAGTAATATAATTAATAATATAATATTATTATGAAAGTAGTATATACGATGATTATAGAAAAAGTTATAATGATAATATTAATGGAGATGGCGATAATAATAAATATAAAAGTAAGCTCTCAAAGTAGTATCAAAACACTTAGTCTGAAGTAGATGTATGTCAATCCCCGGCAACGGCGCCAAAAATTTGATGAGTCCAATATATATAAGATTTTGTTGCTCGTAGTCTATAAATTCTAGTATAGTTTAAGATATCGTCCCACAGAGATTGGAAAATCTATGCTACAAACTTGTAATATTTTGACTACTATTTGAGAATCAAATTGATGAAAGGAAAACAATTTTGTAAATTTGTAAAAAAAATTATAAAGAAATAGCTTTTGAAAGACTATCTTGTAGAAGGAGTTGGGAGTTGTTGAATTCACTTGGTATGTTTATTAGAATAAAATCCTTGTTTTAGTAATATCTACAAAACTGTAGGTATAGATTTCTAGAATGGATTCATGTGTTATGAGGAATAAAGACCCCTTGCGAGTAATCTTTAAATCAATAAACTTATTTGAGACAATCCGTCCGCGAGGATACGGATTGAAAGAAATAAGATAGAGATCTCTCAAATCAATAAACTTATTTGAGACAATCCCTCCGCGAGGATACGGATTGAAAGCAAATAAGATAAAGATTTAAATCTACGAAATAATTTAAAGTAATCCTTCTGCGAGGATAAGGATCAAAAGAAGCGAATTCAAAGATTTGAAATAACAAGTGACTAAAAATTATTCTTACTTATATTTTATGTAATTATTATAGTATATTTAGTTTTCCTCCTTGTTGGAAGTATAACTTAATATAACTATAACTATAACATAAAATATATCAGGTAACTATAATTTTTAGTAAAAGTATTTCAACACGAAATATTTAGCTTTTAAATAAAATCAAGTCAAGAAAGAACTAAAATGAGGTTGATATTATAATATTATACCAAGCTTCTTCAACGATCCCAACACAAAGAGATCACTCCATTATGTAGTTAAAAAAATATAAATTTGAGAAACTAGAAATATTGGAAAGACTTGAAGAAATATTTCTATTACAAGAGACCTAGGAGTAACACTTTGTGTTTGCTAATTGTTGGATGATTAATAATCAAAGAAATGCCTCTATTTATAGAAAATTATAGTGTTGCCCGCATGAATGCATCCATTGAAGTGGTGGTTATAACCGCCAACTTGTAACTTCTTCTGAATTCTTCCACTTGACGGGTGTGAGTATGAAGTGATGATTTACAATTTAGCTTTTTCACTACTTCCAAAAAGTTCCACGGTTGTGGCTATGAAATTGTGTTTGCACCCATGAAATTTCTCTTATTTCTTTAATAATTTATCTCTTCTTTGGTCTTCCTTTGTATTCTTCGTCCTGTAGAATTTGTCAAAAAATATGTGAGAATAGGATATAATTATTCATGTTTTATTTTAAAAAAATATTTTTTTGTATACTAAAATATATGAATAATTTATATCCATCAACTACTCTCCTTTATTATATATATTAGTTTAGTGTATGTGTGTTGCACGTGTGCGTCATATCAAGTTGTTAATCACTGTAAAATGTGTAAAAGAATAATAAATTATTGAAAAATAGCAATTAACTTTAAATAGAATATAATATACGAGTTTGAAAGTCCTCAATATTTTTGTAAGCCTACACATTTATTTGTTGTTGTTTTTTAATCATAAATAGAATTTATATGATTGTTTTTTTCTTTCTATAATTACTTTAACACAGCCTGAGATAGAGCATAAATATAGACTTAAGTACATTGTGAATAGGAAGATGATGCTTACGATACTAATCACCATTTAGTAGATTAAAAAAATGATGGCAGAGTGTGAAAGTAAAAAATAAATAAATGAAAGAAATTTAGTTGTTTAAGAGACTTACTGCATTCAGTGTCGGGTGTAGCTTGTCGATATTGAGTTCATATAAATTAGTTATTTCGGCATGAGATATAAATTTATATAAAAAACTTATCTAAAATTGGAATAAAGATTATATATGATCAATTCATAACTTTAAAAACATAATAGGTTCAATGTCAAGATTTTTCGATCATGAAACAATCAAGAATATAGAAATACAAAAGCAAAATTTAAGAACGATAAAGAAAACCAAAGATTACATTAATTGAGTTTATATACTAAAGCATCAAATATCATTATTAGGTGCTTTTATAGATGTATTATTCTAACCTAATTTAATAGGTTTACTAACATAAGTAATGCTAACCAATTAATTAAAGGAGTTACATTTAAAAAAAGAAGAAGTTAAACGTAAGTAATACTAAACAGAGTCTTGAAAAAGTAAAGCTTATTTAGTTCTAACAATAAAAGCAAGCGTTCAGATTAAGGTTGTCACAACCCAAAAGTTGAGGTCATGATGACACCTACCTTGGTGTAACACCCCGTACTTTATAACCTCACTTGATACCTTGGGATCATATCTACATAGGTGTTGAGATGCCATGCATATGTGTTTTATAGTGTCATTGGTGAAACATTTGATATCGGACGTAACATGTGCGATTAGATCGTCGTAGGAGGTGTGTTGTGATTTCGTGGAGCATTTGGGCAAGAACTCGTACACATTCTAACCTCATTTGGTGACTTTAAGTCATGTTTACTTGATGGTTAAGATCACTAAGTAAGTATTTTGTAGTGTTTGGATAAAGGATTGGACGATACGAAAACGTCGGATTAGTGGCCGGCAATTTCAGCAAAATGCTGAAACTTGCACCACTACCCTGTTTCAGGGGTGTGGCGCAAGCCACCAGCCTGCAGAAAATTCAGAGAAGGCCCAAAACTTGCGCCACTACCCTGTTTCAGGGGGTGTGGCGCAAGGCACAAAAGTATGCCCTTTCCGGCGTCGTTTCGTAATGCAATTCTACGACGATTTCTCGATGGTTTCTTTTGGTTCTTTGGAGTTAATTAAGCGTTGTTAAAGCTTCAAACACTTCAATACACTCCTACATACTCCTACATGATCAAATCATAAAATGTGAATAGTGATCCAAAATGTTCAATGAAGCCAAGGGTGACTAGAATTCCAATTTTTGCGATCGAGGCGACGAATGAGAATCTTTTAAGAGGATGTTGTCGTGACATTATAGAAATATGTAAACATGAGATATATGGTGAATAATACATGAAATCTTTGGGTTGCATGGATATGTATTATTGGGCCCAAAATTAGGCCCAAATGGGATTAAAAGACTTGGCCCAAAGAGGAAATGACCCATTCTTGCAATAATTGACCAATTGAACATATCCCTTAATGCCACATGGAACTAAGAATGACCTTGGGTCTATATAAAGTCCCCAACATCAGATTTTATTATCAAAAGCTCTCATAACTTTTGGATATTTTCTTAAAACATTTCTCTCTTTTCCAAACCCTAAGGCAAATAATCCCTTTGGACTCTTTGGACAAGATCAACATATTCCAAGCCTTGGTAAGTATTTCTCCTCATGGATTAACATATTATATGCATGGGAGATTATGTATATTATGCTAGTGGTGTTGGCAAAGTGATGAATAGTGTATTTTGCTTTTGGTGTAAGATATACTATCTTGGTGAATTGAACTTGAATTAGGCCTTGTGCCTTTGATGAAAAAGCATGGTATGGAAAAAATATGAACATGTATGGTGTTATTTTTGGCATTAAATTTGTTCTTGGCTAAAAGTGGAAATTATGGAATTTTGGCCGATATGTGTTATGAGTTGAATTAAGGTGCTTTGAAGGATTATTTGTGATGTGTTATGGCTAAGAAAGTGTAAAGGAGAAGTATTGTGGTGAATTGTATTGATTTTCATGTATTGGTCAATGTTGGGAATTTTATGGAATTTTTGGAAGAATGGTATATCAATAGTTTTGTCGAAGGAAAATGACATGTTTAAAGGCAAACATGTAATTCATTGACATTGTATGCATTTGTAAAGTAATTCGTGGTTAACGTGAATTCGTTATGTATGTATGTTGTAGAGTGAAGGAGAGGGATCATTGTATACGCATCGAAGGTTGTATATTCGTATTGTGAATCCAAGGTATGTAAGGTTACTTTGTCCGTATCTTTCTACGACAAATAGTGTCCATATTGACATGTCACTAGTTCTATCCCAAAATGTGCTAAGGTATCCGATATCCATTTATCACTAGTCATTGTCATATATTTTCTACTCATGGATCATTTGTGAATCCCATTTCTCATATTCATGGTTAATGTTCCAAAAGCTCAAATAAGGTTATGTTCCAATATTTCAATAGTGACTCTACTTGTGTCTCTTGTTCATGGATTATTGTCCAATGGTTCCAAAGGTATCATGGTGCTAGTAATGTTA
Organism: Capsicum rhomboideum; assembly: GCA_031232105.1. NCBI lineage: Eukaryota > Viridiplantae > Streptophyta > Magnoliopsida > Solanales > Solanaceae > Capsicum > Capsicum rhomboideum. The sequence goes on from CP124714.1 coordinate 868,870, forward strand.
TATGTTTCATTGATATTTATTCACTTGTCCCTTATTGGTCAATGATTCAAAGTTTCCAACAATGTTATGTTCCAAAGTGATGGTATGACTATCAAAGTATCAATCTCAAAGTAAAGATCAAAGTAATGCAAATGTGGTCAATGATCAAGTACGGGTGGCAAGTCTAGGGGCGTAAGCCTAGCTCGACTCGATCCCGATATATGGATTTATGGGTGGCAAGTCTAGGGGCGTAAGCCTAGATCGACTCGATCCCAAGGGTGGCAAGTCTAGGGGCATAAGCCTAGCTCGACTCGATCCCTATATGATGATATGAAAGACCCACTGATCAGTCGGGGCCCGGGTACATTGTGATATGTAATGACATGTGAGCATTGAGATAAAGAAGTACTGAAATAATGAAAGCAATCCACATGGTTTACCAAAATACCAAATGGTGACTTATGCACATTGATTCTTCATATGTTTTGAGTTCATTGACATATTCATTGAAATATTCACGTGTTGTATAGTTTCATCTGAGCCTTGCATACTCAGTACTTATTTCGTACTGACCCCTCTCGGGGAATTTACCTTACTTGCTGCAGGCGCAGGTCCCAGTAGGCCTCCTCAATAGACTGCCAGTGTTAGCGGTTCTTTGGTGAGCTCCAGCTCATTCGGGGCTTCTCCGAGTCAAAGTGTATATATGTTTTGGTATTGTACATGTTGTATAAAGCGGGGACTTGTCCCGACTTATGGTTCATTTTGGTCAATGCTCTTGTTAGAGGCTTTTGTAGACCGATGTGGGTGCATCAGTGCAAAAGACACATGTTGTTTTGATTGGATGGCCTCAACGGCCAAGTTTCATATGTATGCCTAAATATGTCCCATGTTCTCCTTTATTCGTATTTCGTAATACTATGCAATGGTGGTCATGACTATTATATGCAAATGATTGAGCATAGGCAAAGGTTGGTTCTCTCGGGCCTTATCGGCTACGGGTGCCAATCATGTCTCGATGGGATTCGGGGCGTGACACTTGGTAGGTAAGCCAATACCCTAAAAGGAAAGGGAATTCGAACTGTAAACTAAAATTAATGACGAGACTTCTAGAACAAAGTCAGGTCAATGCATATATATATATATATATATATATATATATAGTGGAAGTCTGAAATAAAACATACATAAAACACCCAAAATCAGATGTCATAAGTACAAGAGCATCTAAGACATAACCGAATATCTGAATACATAAATCCGTCTCTAAAAATGAGTAAAGACAAGATAAGGATAAAAAGAGGCCCGAAAATCATCTTTGAGATCTAGAGCACGCCAGTACCGCAAATGGCAACTCTGAGTGGCACGAATTAGCTGCCGCATCTCGTACCCGAGCTAGGATTTGTACCAAAAGGGCACAGTAGGGGTGAGTATAGTCCATTTGTATTCAGTAGGTATCATAGGCCGACTGAACAAAGTAGAAAATAATATAAGTAAAAGATACTACAAGGACGTCACCTGCAAACAGAAAAGTTTCCAAATGGTAGCTCACGTCGTCTCTACTAACAGTTCTAAAATATAAGATCGATACAGAAATAGATAAACACAAAAACATGTATAGAAACTAAGTACACATAAAGGGTGCATAAAGAAACACGGAAAGTACACATGCATTGAAATGAAATGACGATGGAATCATGATGAATGATTGAAAGCCATCGCATGACTTTTTGTATACACCTACCGAGCCTCAGCGCTTCCAAAATAGGACCCATGGGGGGTTTGCAACCCATATACTACCTCAAATCTCAACCTCTCTCTCTGGATAGTGTTCATGGATCAAGGGTTTCATAAAGTATCACATTCACCTCTCCGGGTATTGTTCATGGATCAAGGGTTTTATAAAAAATGTCTGATTTTCTTTCAAATCAGTGTTTTTCAATAGTACCAATGTCTCATGAATATCTATATATGAAATGAGGATAAAATAATTATGACCAATCAACAAAGAGATGAAAATACATTCAATACATGTTTAAGTGTGCTCAGAATCAACTCAATATGTCAATAATTCATGATATCAGTTCTCACTTGGCACCACAAGAATAAATATGCATGTAAGACATCAATAATATCATTTTAACCCCATACTCGGGAATTTTCATCCTGGTAGACAAACAATGCTAAAAAAGGCCTACAATATCTACTCAAGCCCCTGCACAAGCATCACATTAATAATAATGGCATAAAACGTACCAATAAGGCTTATGATGTCAAATAAAGCCACCGCACGGGAAACATGCAATATATGATAACTCAAGTCAGCAACAACAAGCATATAAGCCCCCACACAGGTACACAACAATAATATTAATCGTGAAATATCACTCCCATGGCTAATTTCCCCAAACCCATAGCATGCTTTACTCGTTTATTAACTACCCAGCCAAGTCTAAAGAAAATTAAGCTATAACCTACCTCGTAGTGATGAAAATCCAAGCCTAGAACCTTCAACACGGAGCCTCCCCTTTTGAACGGTCTCGAAATGAGCTAAAACATTTAAATATAGAATCTACGCATTAAAAGGAAACTCATGATACCCATATTGACTATATATAAGACGGGTCCAAAACGGGTTTGAAAAATGGGTTTAAAAACAAAAGAGGTAAAACCAAAATTTTATTTTAAAAATGGGTTCCCCGAGATTATAGGAGTTTACAATTGAAAACCCAAGAAAAAATGAGTTCAAAACGAGGCTCAAATCGAAGAAAAACCATTTTCAAAGCTTTACCGGCAAGAACCCAAAACCCTATTTGAATTCAAGATTAAAGAGTGTTTTTGATGATATAATCAATGAAAATTAATGGAAACAAGAGTTTGGAGCATACCCAAGAACAAATGGTGAAGAAAACCCTCAAAATAGCCCTAACCCGAAGCTTCAAGGTCTAAAAATGGTGAAAAATTATGAAAATGGACTATTTATACTGTTCTGTGAGCAGTATCTCACGAACACAATCAACTCTTCGCATTTTCGAGGGTTAATATTGATCAGGCCATTAATTTGCCCTTCACATTCACAGCCTGGGCTTTGCATTCACGAGGGCCGATAACTCAGACCATCGTATTCGTGGCAGCCCGATCGCATTCGCGATGAAGGATAAAACTTGACCCAACTCGACAACCCTTCACGATTGCGACCACCACCCTCGCGATTATGATGGAGGCAACTGTCCTTATCCACGCGGCCAAGAGCTCGTGTTTGTGAAGAATGTTCCATACACCAGATATCAACTGTGCACCAGCTAAATTTGCATGCTAAAATGTCTCCAAACGGACCCTCGAAATTCATTTGGAATCACATAGAAACAAAGCATATATGCTACTAGGCTATTTTTGATGTTCTGGATCTAATAGAATGTCATATATTTGAAAAGAAGTCGTTTTCAATAAATTAACCCCCAGGACTCCTTCTAGGTATTTTCACTAGTTTTTCAAAATATGGGTCGAAATGCAAAATAAGGGTTTTGAACCCAAACCAACCCCACTACTAACCCAAAATCGACGTTCCAGATCTAATAGAACTGACCATATTGCCATCCGATGCTCGAATCACGAAATATTGACCAAAATCAAACTAATGGCTTTTAAAGCCTTTAAGAGTTTCAAACTCTCCCAAATCATTCCCAAATGCATTAGGGACCTTTCCAACATCCCCACACCTCATGATCAGCATGTAATAACTACGGGGAAGGCAAAAATGGTCAAAACACATAAAAAGTAAAATTTCACATCTCAGGTTGTTACATTATCTACCATCAAAACACTAGTTCGTCCTCGAACAAAAAGAAAATAAAGTACCTAAAGTGATAAAAAATTAGGGGTATCTACGCCTCATATTGGACTCGACCTCCCAAGTAGCCTTCTCAATAGGGTAATGTATCCACTAGACCTTTACTGAATCAATACACTTAGACCTCAACTTCCTAGTCTGTTTGTCTAGGATAGCAATGGGCTCTTCCTCAAAGGACAAATCGGGACTAGCAATCCGGAATACCATCAAATCACATGGGCATCATTTGGATAGTACCTCTGTAACATGGAGACATGAAAAACAGGATGAATAGCCGATAGATCTGGAGGCAAAGTTAGCTTATACGCCACATCACCATACTTCTCAAGGATCTCGAAAAGGCTAATGAACCTTGGACTAAACTTCCCTTTCCTCCCAAACCTCATCACACCCTTCATGGGTGAAACTTTCAACAGAACTCGATCTCCAATCATAAATGATACATCACGGGTTCGACGATCGTCATAACTCGTCTGCCTACTCTGGGGAGCCAATAGCCTCTGCTGAATCTGTCTCACTCGATCTATCAAATCCCTCAACAAATCTATACCCCAAGGACACACCTCAAATGAGTCAAACCATCATATGGGGGATCTACACCTCCGCCCATAAAAAGCCTCAGAAGGCTCCATCTGAATACTTGAATGGAAACTGTTGTTATAGACGAACTCCACTAGAGGAAAGTATTGGTTCCAATGAACTCCAAAGTCCATAGCACATGCTAGTAGCATGTATTCTAACACCTGAATGATCCTCTCAGACTGACCATCCGTCTGAGAGTGAAAAGTTGTGCACAAATCAAGCTGAGTACCCAACTCACTCTGAATAGTACTCTAAAAACCTGAGATAAACACAGTATCTCTATTGGATACAATGGATATAGAGACACCATACAATTGAACAAACTCCCTAATGTAGATCTTGGCCAACTTCTCTGTATTATAACACACTGTCACATAAATGAAATGCGCTGATTTGGTCAACCGATCCATAATCACCCAAAAAGAGTCAAATTTCTCCAAGGTCGGGGGTAGGCTAGCAATGAAATCTATGGTGATCTGCTCCCCCTTCCATTCGAGAATGGGCATCCTCTGTATTGAACCACCCAATCGCTGATGCTCATAATTCACTTGTTGGCAATTCAAGCGCTTATCCACAATATCCTTCTTCATACCACCCCACCAATAATGCTACTTCAAATCATGATACATTTTGGCCTCCCCTGGTGAATGAAATATCTAGAACAATAGGCCTCCTCCAAGATCAATCTAAACCATCCACCAACTCTCGTCACATAAACCTAACCACTAATCCTCAAAACACTATCAGAATCAAGATATGTCGCCTTATCCTCGACTCTCAACACATTATCATGAATCACCCTCAACCTATCATCATCAAACTGATGAGCTCGAATCTGCTACAACAAAAAAGATCTAGCCTCAACAAAGTCTAATACATGCCCGAGTGTCAAAATATCAAGCCTAATAAACTGATTAGCTAAAGATTGAATCTCCAAGGAAAAAGGTTGCTCCTGAGTTAAGAGATGAGCTACACTCCCCATACTAGTCAAATTTCGACTCAAGGTATCCGCAACCACATTTGCCTTGCCTGGGTGATAAAGAATAGTGAGATCATAATCCTTAAGCAACTTAAGCCAACGTCGCTGTCTCATATTAAGATCTCCCTGGGTGAAGAAGTACTGAAGGCTACGATAATCGGAGAAAATCTTACAATGGACTCCATATAGGTAGTGTCGCCACAACTTCAACACAAATACAACTGCGGCTAACTCCAAATCATGGATAGGGTAATTCTTCTCATAGGGCTTCAACTGACGAGAAACATAAGCAATCACCTTACCCTCCTACATTAAGACAGTACCTAATTCAACTCCGAAAGCATCACAAAATACGAAAAATCCCACTCCCTCTTTGAGCAAAGTCAAAATAGGAGCCGAATTCAACAACTCCTTAAGCTTTTAAAAGCTCACCTCACAAGCATCCGACCACTGGAAGGTAATCTTCTTCTGAGTCAACTTGGTTAAAAGAGGCACAATAAAAGAGAAACCTCCACAAAACACCTATAATAACCCGTTAAACCCATAAAACTCTAAATCTCAATGGAGCTAGTAGGCCTGGCCCAATCACGAATGGCCGTTATCTTATACAGATAAACCATAATGCCATTTTTGGTCACCACATGACCGAAAAAGGAAATAGAATCCAACCAGAACTCACACTTGGTGAACTTAGCATATAACTTCTTATTACGCAATCTATGAAGTACAGTACTGAAGTGTCTCACATGATCGGCCTCATTCTTAGAATAAACCAAGATATCATCTATAAATATAATCACAAAAGACTTGAGATACAGTCGAATTACCCAATTCATCAACTCTATGAATGCTGCAGGGGCATTGGTCAACCTAAAGGACATGATCAAAAACTCATAATGGTTGTATCAAGTCCAAAAAGCCATCTTTGGAACATCCAAAGCTCTAATCCTTAACTAGTGATACTCGGACCTCAAGTCAATCTTGGAAAATATCAAAGCACCCTGAACCTGGTCAAATAAATCATCAATGAAAGGAAGAGGATACTTATTCTTGATGGTCACTTTGTTTAACTGTCGATAGTCAATACACATGCACATAGAACCATCCTTTTTCTTCAAAAATAACAAAGGAGCACCCCAAGGAAATACACTAGGTCTAATGAAACCCTTACTCAAGAAATCCTGCAACTGCTCCTTTAATTTCTTCAACTCAGTCGAGGCCATCCTATAGGGAGGAATGGAAATAGGCTTGGTGCCCGGCTAAACATCAATAGGAAAGATGACGTCCTGGTCCGGAGGCATACCAGGCAAGTCCATAGGAAACATATCCTGAAATTTCCTAACTACTCAAACCGAATCCAAAAGAGGCGGTAAAGTAACACTAGTATCGCGAATGAAAGCCAAGAAGGATCGATAGCCTTTTTATAACATGCGAAGAGCATGTAGAAAAAATATAACTCCCTTTGGACCCGAATTAAGTGTAGCCTTCCAAGCTAACCTTGGCACACCCGGAGTAGCTAAGGTCACGATCTTGGCATAACAATCCAAAATAGCATGATAGGAAGCTAACAAATCCATACCCAAGATTGCATCAAAATCAACCATATCTACGATAATCATGTCCACCCAAGTCTCACGCCCCACAAAGGTCACTACACAAGATCGGTACACCAGATTCACCACTAAAAATTCTCCTACGGGGTAGAAACACAAAGAGGTAAAAAAATATATAGTCACATAGGAGAATGTAGACCCAGGGTCAAATAACATGGAAGAAGAACGATAGCAAATAGGGATAATACCTGTAATAACTGCATCAGAGGCCTCTACCTCGGGCCTTCCAATTACAGCATAACACTGTCCACGTCCACTCCCGGACTGAGCAACCCCGCGTCCACTACTATGAGCTCCCCTAGCTCTACCTCGACCACTTCTAGTATCACTCATACCACTCTACAAACCACTTTTGACTGCGGATATAGGAGTAGGGCAAAGCTGAAACTGAGTATCCTGCTGGGCAGGACCAAACACACGTCGAGGATAGTCATTGGCCCAATGACCAACCTCATGACATATATAACACCCTCTACTTACTGACTCAATCTAGGGAGGGCACGAAGAACTAGGATGACCACTCTCTCCCAATGGACTAAAATTAGAACCTCCACCCGTATGACCTTATACCTGGCTACACAGAGCCGCAAAAATCAAAAGTCTATCGCTTGATCCCTATAAGACTGCCTGAATAGGCCTACCATCATAACCATGGGAACCTCTATCAGAAAAACCCTACCTCAGGATGTATGTACATTAAAATCACCCTGTCGGTACACCTTCTTGGTGCCTCTCTGAGTGGTCTGGGTAATCAACTCAATCAACTTAGCATACTTTACAAAACTCTGAAAAGAAGCTCCTAAAATTACCATCTGAGTTGTAGCCAACTGATAAAGACCCTTTAATCCCTTAACAAACTTTCTAATCCTCTCTGACTCATTAGAGATGCTGGCGGAGGAATATCTGGATAAAGTATGAAAACGTGCCTTATACTCAGCAATAGTCATGGAGCCCTGCTCTAGGTGATCAAACTCATCTCTCATCTGATCCCTCAAATTGTAAGGCACGAACTTCTCTAGAAAAACCTCAAAAAAATGGGTCCATGACATAACAGGCAAACCCAATGGTCTACAACTAGAAAGAGACCTCCGCCACTTCTGGCCATATCGGTCAACTGATAAGTCATATAAGAAATACTGTGAGACTCAAGGTATTCGAGGTTATGTAACCTCTCCTGGCACTCAGTTAGAAACTCATATACGTACTCTCCAATCGCGCTACTAAACTTTTGAGGATCCAAGGAATAAACCTAGCGAACCCTCTCTAATCATCAGAAGACATCATAGGACCCAAAACAACTGAAGGAACAGTAAGTCTAGTAGGTAGTGAATCCATACGTGGGGGTACCACAGAAGACAGTTGTACCCCTGAAGTCAAAATACCATAAGCAAAAATTGGTACTAACGGTGGAACACCACTCAAAGTCTGAAGAACAACCGGTACACTTAAAGGAACACCATCCAAATAACTCAAGAGATGAATCAATAGATCTTGTAGAACTAGGGTGTTAACTAAACCCTATGGGACCTGTGCTGGCCCCGTACCCCTTAACTGATAATCACCTTAGCATACTCAACCTCAAGCTCGAGAGAGGCCTCCCTAGCACGTCTTCTGACTGGGGCAGCTCCTCGTGCCTGTCTTCTACATATGGTTCAGCCATAACCCCTACCTTGCTCTTTAACTAGGGCCCCCATTATTGGGTACCAGCTCCATATCCCTAGCATCTCTGGACCTAGTCCTTACCATCTATGCAGAAATGAATGGAATGTAAATTTAGAATATCGGGTGTGAATAACTCGCATGATAAGGAATTAAATTTAGGAAGTTTTTCCTAAAGATGTCTTATAGCCTCCCGAAGATAGATACGAATGTCTACATACCAATTCGTGAGACTCTACTAGTCATCCTGCTCTTACACTTATGAGACTGGTAAATCTAGTGCTTTGATACCAATTTTTCACGACCCAAAAGTTGAGGTCATGATGGCACCTACCAAGACCTAGCCTTGGTAGGTAAGCCAATACCCAAAAAGGAATGGGAATTCGAACTATAAACTAAAAATAATGATGAAACTTCTAGAACAAAGTCAGGTCAACACACACACACACAACTTCAAAAATATATATATATATGTAGCGGAAATCTGAAATAAAACATACGTAAAACTCTCAAAATCTGATGTCATAAATACAAGAGCATCTAAGATATAACTAAATATATGAACACATAAATCTGTCTCTGAAAAAGAGTAAAGACAAGATAAGGATAAGAAAAGGCCCAGAAATCAGCTCTGAGCTCTAGAGCGTGCCAATACCTCAAATGTCAAACTCTGAGTGGCATGAATCAGATGTCGTATCTCGTACTAAAGCTAGGATCTGCACCGAAAGGGCACAGTAGGGGTGAGCATGGTCCACTTGTACTCAGTAGATATCATAGGACGATTGAGCAAAACTGAAAATAATACAAGTAAAAGATACTATAAGCACGTCACCTACAAATAAAAAAGTTCTCAAATGGTAGCTCACACCGTCTCCACTAATAGTTCTAAAATATAAGATAGATAAAACAATAGCTAAACACAAAAACATGTATGGAAACTAAGTACATATCAAGGGTGCATAAAGAAACATGGAAAGTACATATGTAATGCAATGAAATGATGATGGAATCATAATGAATGATTAAAAGTCATCGTATGACTTTCAGTATACACCTACCGAGCCTCAGTGTTCCCAAGATAGGACCCATGAGGGGTTCTTAATTCGTATACCACCTCAAATCTCAACCTCCCTCTCTAGCTAGTGTTCACGGATCAAGTGTTTTATAAAGTGTCACATTCACCTCTCCGACTATTATTCACGGATCAAGGATTTTATAAAAAATATCTCATTTTGTTTCGAAACAGTGTTTTTCAATGGTACCAATGTCTCATAAATATGTATATATGAAATGAGGATGAAATGCTCACAACCAATAACCAAAAAGATGAAAATCCATTTAATACATGTTTAAGTGTGCTCAGAATCAACTCAATGTGTCAATGATTCATGATATCAGTTCTCGCTTGGCACCACCAGAATAAATATGCATGTAAGACATAAATAATATCATTTTAACCCCATACTCAGGTATTTTCATCATGGTAGAGACAAACAATGCTCAAAAAGGCCTATGATATCTATTCAAGCCCTAGCACCAGCATCACATTAAGAATAATGTCATTAAAATGCACGGGCAACACATAATATATGATACTCAAGCTAGCAACAATAAGCATATAAGGCCCCACATAGCACACAACAATAATAATAATTGTGAAATAATACTCTCACAGCTAATTTCCCCAAATCCATAGTAGCTTTACTTGTTTATTAACTACCCAGCCTAGTCTGAAGAAAGTTAAGCCATAACCTACCTCGTAGTGATGAAATTCGAGACTAGAACCTTCAACATGGAGCCTTCCCTTTTGAATAATTATGGAATGAGCTAAAACATTCAAATATAGAATCTATGTGTTAAAAGAAAGCTCATGATATCCATATCGACTATATTCAAGACGGGTCGAAAATGAGTTCTAAAACAAAAAGGGTAAAACAAAAATTTTATTTTAAAAACAGGTTTTCCAAGATTATAGGAGTCCACGATTGAAAACCCACGCAAAAATGAGTTTAAAATGAGGCTCAAATAGAAGAAAAATCATTTTTAAAGCTTTACTTGCAAGAACCCCAAAACCCCATTTGAAATCAAGATTAAAGAGTGTTTCTGATGATATAATCAATGGAAATTAATGGAAACAAGAGTTTGGAGCTTACCCAAGCACAAATTGTGAAGAAAACCCTCAAAATTGCCCTAACCCAAAGCTTCAAGGTCTAAATATAATGAAAGATCATGAAAATAAACTATTTATACTGTTCAGTGAACCGTACCTTGAGAACACGGTCAACTCTTTGCATTCGTGAGGGTCAATATTGACCAGACCATTAATTTGGCTGTCTCATTTGTGGCCAGGGCTTTGCATTTGCAAGGCACGATAACCCGGACCATCACATTCGCAATAGCCCGATCGCGTTCACGATGAAGGATAAAAGTCAACCCGACTTGACAACTCATCACGATTGAGGCCACCACCCTTGCAATCATGATGGAGGTAATTTTCCATCTCCGTATTTGCGGCCAAGAGCCTGCATTTGCGAAGAAGGTTCCATGAACCTGATATTAGTTGTGCTCCAGCTGAATTTTCATGTTAAAATATCTCCGAATGGACCCTCGAATTTGTTTGGGACCCCAAAGAAATAAACCATCTATGCTACTAGGCTATTTTGTTCCATACTCAATGGCAATGTCGAATTTTTGAAAAGAAGTCATTTTCAACAAATTAACTCCCGGGACCCCATTTAGGCATTTTCACTAGTTTTTCAAAATAAGGGTCGAAATACAAACTAAAGGTTCTGAACCCAAATTAACCCCACTACTAACTCAAAATCGACGTTCCAGATCTAATTGAACTGATCAAATCATCATCCGGTACTCGAATTATGAAATGTTGATCAAAATTAAACTAATAGCTTTTAGAGCCTCTAAGAGTCTCAAACTCTCCCAAATCATTCCCGAATGCATCGGGAACCGTGTCAACCATCCCCACTCCTCATGATCAATATGTAACAACTATGGGGAAGGACAAAATCATCAAAATAAGTGAAAAGGAAAATTTCACATATCAAGTTGTTACAAAGGTGCACTCCTGCAACCTTAGGTTGTCTTTCATTACTCATTAAACATAAATTTATGAAATAAATTACTCCGATTATAGTGAGTAATCTACTTTTAAATATCAACAAGACTATAATGATACCAAAACTAAAGAGGACATATTTTTATTGTAATACAATTGCCAAGATATAGTCTAAATATTAGGAGTTCTTGACTTGACAACATAATTAAAGAAATAGTCTAAATATTAGGAGTTCTTGACTTAACAACATATGAGAAATAAAATTTCGAAAAAACATACCTTCAAATTCACCCTTAAGTGACACGAAGTCTCAATAACATTCTTTACATGAATCTTTCTTTTTCTGCACAAGAATATTAATGAATCAATCAATATTGACTTGTATAGATTTATTCATAGATTGGTTGAAGTATGTAATAACTTTACAAAAACAATAAATATATTCATACTAATAACTCAAATAGAAAAAAAGTTCCTGATCAATCCAAGTAAAAGCTAAAAAAAAAAAGAAATTTAACTCCTAAATTAAAATTAATTTGATGACAATATTGCATCCAAGAACATTGACTCATCAAAAACTAAAAAAGAATGCAAAGAAAGAATAAGAAAAGAAACTAAGCGGGAATAAAACACGACTGAAAATTAGAAAAAAAACGTGCATGTGATTGGTAAACCTAAAACAAATTGTTAGCAAAAAATTAGTTAAATAGAATTGTAAAAAACTTTTATTTACTACATTCCTTAAATAAATAATTATATAAGGTAATATTTAAATTGATTTAGAAGTATAAAACATAAAGACTTTTTATACTTTGTAGTTACCATAATTTTAGGATTCTTTAGTTATTAATTTTTCTAACATCTCTTACCATATATTTTTCTTTTACCATATATATAGGATTCACTAATTTTAAATATTACAAATTGATGGTATAATAATTAAAAGAATAAGTGGAAAGACAATTTTGTCTATTGTGAAGTCTTTTAATTCACTTTTCTAATGATCTTCACACTTTTAATATATTGTAGATAGATAGATGTTTAAATTTGAATAAATCTATAAAATTATTTTTTATTGTAAGATGTCAAGGGGCTAATTTTCAATATGCATTCTTGGCTTAATTTTAGGCTAGACTATCCTCCTTTATTTTATATATAAATGTTTAAATTTGAATAAATTTACAAAAATTATTTTTTATTGTAAGATGTCAAGTAGTTAGTTCTCAATATGTGACTTGGCTTAATTTTAGGCTAGACTCTCCTCATTTATTATATATAGATGTTTAAATTTGAATAAATCTACAAAATTAGTTTTTAATTGTAAGATGCCAGGTGGCTAGTTCTCAATATGCGACTTGACTTAATTTTAGGCTAGACTAACCTCCTTTATTATATATATAAATATATATATATATATAATGATGTTTAAATTTAAATAAATCTACAAAATTATTTTTTGTTGTAAATTTTAGGCTAGACTATCCTCCTTTATTATACACACATAAATATATAGCTGTTTAAATTTGAATAGATCTACAAAATCTACAAAATTATTTTGTTTTAAGATGCCAAGTGACTAGTTCTCAATATTATACTTGGCTTAATTTTAGACTAGATTATTCTCCTTTATTATATATATAGATCTAGGTCTTTCGTTGTTGTTTAAATATCCTGTGGTGCTTAGTTATGCTATACCAAGGACCCCATTTGGGGTCACATATGATGACTAGTTCATGATCACGTCTTGGAGGTAGTCTCGGATCGTGACACTTGTAGGACATTCTAATCCCAAGCAATACAACAATAATACAAGTGAATTTAGTTGTACTTCGCGTGGTAATAATTTGTTTAAATATTCCTTTCATAACATACAAATAATAAAAATATTTCAGTCTCAGATCTATATATTAAATTTCAAGTTCTATTCTAATTTTTGGTTAACACTTACTTTCTTCTATTTTTTTCTATGCTTCATAATCTTCTTACGAATTATCCAAATCCTGGATTTCAGAGGACAGGTACAATCCAAAGTAGAGATGAAAGGAACAAAAAATTCATTATACAACAACTGTTGGTTCAGGATCCTTGATTTCAACTTGTTACATCAAATTCTGTATCAACCCATTCCTGCGACCATTACTGTGAATAAAAGGTCCATCAATACATTAAGAAAATAGATATCCTGAATCTAGTAAAAGCTTGAAACTATGATAAGTTGCACCAGGTTTCCATTTCTATAATTTCATCATAATAAAGAACTTACAATGTTTGAGGTGTATACAAACAAAGGGAAGACAAATTATACTGAAAGCATGAAACTAAAGTGCAAGGAGGACACTCATTTCAGGCCCCAAATGAAATAAAAAAAACTTGTGCCGGACTTAGCCATTAAGTACTCTTTAGAACACTCTTACACCCTACAAAAACAGTTTAGAAAAATCAAGAGTAATAGTGAGTCAGAATCTCAGGAGAAAACATATTGCAGATACATATGTCAACTAAGTTTCAACAATCAATAGTCGAAAAACTGTATCCATTTCAATAATCTGAAAATTATGTAGACCTGGTATCCTAATTCCAAAATTAGTGTAATGGTCAAAGTTTCACAACTTGGCACACCACTTTAATAGTGAATGCACATCAAGTTGACTTCCCTATCAATGAACCTATAGAATTCAGAGACAAAAAAAAAATTAAGTAAATTTTTAGAAAAGGAGCAGAGGCAGCTGAAAGATTATAAATGAGGCCAAAAGTGTATCAAGCCAAATGCCTATTGAAAGTGAATGCCGATAAAAAATTTCAGCTGATGCAGATGTATTTAGCAAATAAAAAATTTAAGTTGATGCAAAGCTTCATCTACTCATCTTTTAAACTACAACCACTTTGAAGTCACAAATCACCTCAAACTAATTATAGTAATATCCCTATGGAATCACTATTTTTTGGCTTCATAAACTGTTACTTTCCAGTAACTTCTTACTTATGATTCTTGTTTTACAACTATATACTACCATTTTATGTTCAATTCTTTCCCTTTGACTCCCAAATTTGCACTAAATATAGAAGAAAATTCCATATTGAAAGCAAAGACATGATAAAAAAAGTTGTACATTCACAGTTAACAATAAACATATAAGAAAAATTTAGTGTTATGTTTTACCATAAAAGTATTAACTTACATTGTTCTTTAGTTCAGAGTACTAAAGCCAACATTAACTTCAAAGTTAGCCGATCTAATCTTGTCTCATGTTAGAGTATGTAGATTTCACAAAATTTTTGTCAACTATATGAATGCTCAATATCTATTCTTCTATATTTGGACCCTTTTCATTCAAATACTAATTTTTTTTAATCCATTTTAGATAACTAAAAGGTTATAAAACAATGAAAGTCCTCTACAAACTTCTTTTGATAAATAAAGGTTCTCTACATTTTCTACCAAGTACTAACATAAAAATTTCAAAACCAACTAAAAAGACTACTAACAATATAAACCTGGTGTAAGTGTCTAGACGTAGAGTAATGTTATAGAAAAATTTTCAGCACCTTCCATAGAAGAGGCATCAGACTATGAAGCAATGAGCATACGAAGACAGAGAGGCAAGATCAAATATAGTAAATAAGTAGTACGCTCAACAATACAAACTATTAATATGCTCAAATCATTTGCTCAATATGTTACTTATGGGCAGTATCACAGTTTAATAAAATAGCGAATTATGAAAAATTTATTTCTCATCTAATATTGTAATCTTTATGGATCAATATTATAATATCCAATTTTACTATCATTCTAAGTTAAAATTTGGGTTGTTTGCCATATGGTACCACCTCCAAGAATGTAAAAAAGCAACCTTTATTCATTCTAAAGTTTTTTTTATTGTACACAATAGATTGTGACTTTACGATTCCATAATTAACCCTTTAAAACCTTTTCCATAAATTTAATTATCCAACTTGGATATTGTAAAAGATTTGTATTGTTGAGCAAGGTTTCAAATTACAGAAATACTTAAAAGAATATCAAATGAGAAACTACAGAAGGCGTACACAAAATGTTACTGGTACAAACACATGAAGCCATTACCTAAATACAAAATATAGAAAAATATAGCGGAGAAGTTGAACTGAATATAGAACTACAAAGGAGCGGTATCTCACATATATAACAGATATCATATCAATTTAAAGAACTCACAGTAGAAGATTGCGAAGCAATGACCGAGATAGATACTATTTGCCTTCAATAGATACAAGATTAAGTGATAAAGTTGAGGTCGATGAGCTTTTCAAGGTATATGCCATTAGCCCTTAAAAGGTAGCAAAACATATCATGAATATATTTTTCCATATAGGTAACATCAAGTAAAACATATGAGTCGCATTAGAAA
The DNA here is from genome assembly GCA_031232105.1 of Capsicum rhomboideum. Taxonomy (NCBI): domain Eukaryota; kingdom Viridiplantae; phylum Streptophyta; class Magnoliopsida; order Solanales; family Solanaceae; genus Capsicum; species Capsicum rhomboideum. The sequence goes on from CP124714.1 coordinate 884,993, forward strand.
AAATGTCCACCTAGGCATCTAAAGGATCAATTAAAATTGTTGTGTTCTCTCTTTATTAGCTCACCATCAAAAATATTTGGAAGGTATTAACTGCAACTTCTTTCAGCTTCTGAAAAAAATATCCAGTAGGTTTGTGAAGTTTAGCAGACACTTATTGATCATGCATAAAACTGCATGAAAGATATAAACTTATTTTCAAAGGTCATAAATTTGTTAAATGTAACATAACAATGACCATGTAACTAGGCATTAGAAAGGGGAAGGAAACTCACTTCAACCTGGGACTTTTCTCTTGAAAATTGTAAATCTTTAGCCATCCACTAATAATTTTGCTCTGCTGAGGAAAAAAAAAACTTATCTCCAACCATTTGCATAGCTGCCAACAAAAATTCAAACCAAAAGATACAAAAGATTTTTTAAAATTTAGTAAATACCTGCCTAAAATAGGCTCCCAAAATGCTCAAAATCCTAAAATATGGTAGAATCTGATCAAACCTCAACTCTATCATATGAATCACATCTGCAATAGAGACTATTGAAAATTTTAAAATGCAAAAAATTAATGTTTATTTTCATAGCTTGAGCCTACAGTTAATATTTAAAGTTGAATTTTGAAATTAAATTAATCTAATCTAATTTAGCAATAATGTCAAATGAGTTTACTTCTTTTTTTTCCTGACAGAGTCAAATTGATAGATCTAAACCTCCAAACTCTAGCCGCCAGAGTAGCAGTTCTTTACTTTTCATCCTCATGATTCTATCTTGCATTGAAAACCTTTGCCTCAATACTCACACAATCTCCACCATTTCATCTATTGTCATGACACAATTTCTCGAGTCATGATGGTACCTACTTTAATCCACCGTAGGTAAGTCAAATCATAGCACGAAACGATAAGTAATGGGCTAAATGACGGAAAGTAAAAGAATACAAAATTTAGACATTCAATAGAAATGCTAAGCAGCAAAATATATAAATACGATAGTACTGAACAACAGAGGAAAAGGAGAAAAATATGCAAAAGAGTATCTCATGACCTAGTAAGGTAGGTACAAGAGCCACTATATCAAAAATAAGAGTACTAGATAGTAAAAATATACATGTAGTCTCGAAATAAGTAAAGACTGTCCAAAATGGTAGAAGGAGAGAGGATCAGCTTTGGCTCTAAAAGCTCACCCTATCTTCGAAACCATAGCAATCCTGAATGAAACATCAGCGGCGGTAACTCATACTCGGATCTACATCAGAGAAAGATGCAGAAGTGTAGTATGAGTACCAAAAGCAACAGGTACTCAGTAGGCATCATCAACCGACTGAGCTAAATCACAATAAAAGTATAATAAAATACGAGAATGTAAACTAAAGTTTGGGATAAAGGGTTAAATTTGAAATAATACTCCAAACCGAGATAAAGCGATAAACATGCTGAATAAGAAATTTAAAAGTAAATACAATCTAACTACAACCTAACTGGACCCCCATAAATCCAGAAGGTACAAACAAGAAAGGAATAACCCAACTAAGCTCCCATAAGCCTGATGGATGCAAACAAGGAGGAAATAATGACAATAATAAGCTTAAAATATGCCCACGTGTGATAACATACCTGGAATTCCCTTCGAACCATAGATACCGGACTTGAATCGGAACTAAGAATAGTATCATCATAATAAATTACCGTGTATAGATCATGAATGCCGGACATGAACCGGAACTTGATAAATAAGTTAAGTGTCCAAATGTTCCAAGATCATAACTTTTCTTAACATCCAATTAGCATTCAAACTTTCGAGTAAAACGGTCTAGTCAATAAGGGGGTGTAATATTAATTACACAATCTAAATATACGGTCGTAAGGGCCGAAAAGTTACTTTATCCAAAGTAGTAAGGCTAATCAAAGTTCATGAAATTATCTACGTCATCCTAAGGTTCAAGGTTTAGTCTAATTTGATGAATAAAGGCCTCTTAGATCTATAAGGAGCTAGTTCAGGCAATTAACCAAGAGGAGGGCTGACGGGTCCCACTACTAGTCCCAAAATTTTATACTAAGGTAAGCACCTACCCAAACATATACTAAGGATTTTCAATTCCATCCCAAGGTCTTAAGTAAGCCAAAACTAGCCCGAAGGCATTATTATTACTATTATGAGGGGCAACAAGGTCAAATTCCACCAAAGAGGCCCCCAAATCGGCTAACCTTAATAAATAAAATACTAAACTACCAACTAAGTCATAAATACCCACCCATAGCTAGCATAATACTACACTAATTCCATAATAAAGCCCAATCTATGAGGAAAGTAAGCCTAACCTACCTGAACATCGCTGAAAACTCGAGAAAGTCCACTACTCCAGAGCTTTTTCCTTTTGAGAAACCTCTGAATGCTGCCATGTTTAGCAAAATAATAATTTATGCACTAAGATGAGAACATTGATACCCATAATGCACATAATTTCTCCGAGTCAAAAATCAAAGTAAAAATTCCATGTGGGGTCCACTTGTGGAATCATGAATTTGAAACTATCAATATGTACCTCTAAACTCAAGGATAATTTATCCTCAAAAATTGGTGAAATCCAAGAACAAATAAGCCCCAAATTAGCCCGCAAAGTAAACTAGGAATTTAAATGTAAATCGGAGAGTTAAACAAGAAATTATGCGGAAACTTACAAAATAAGGATGAGGAAATGACCGCAAAAACATCTCCAACTCACCCCCGACACCCAAAGATCGATCTCCCATAATTTTTTAAGCTTTATAGGGTTTAATGAAGTTAGGACTTGAAATAAATGAGGAAAAGTCAGGTTCCACAGCTTTAAATACTGTCAGGGTTTCCTTCATCATGACAACAGGACCCTATTCGTGAACGCAACTTCTAACTTGGCTAGACCTTCACGAACACGTCTGGTCTACCATGATCACGAAGGAGGAAACTTGGACAGGTCGAAAGGTGACTCTTCTCAAACGCGAGGGCCACCTCGATAATGTGATGACCAATAACCTTGGCCTTCCCAAATACAGCTAAGACCTCGTGAATGGCCTTCCCAAATACAGCTAAGACCTCGTGAATACAAAGGACATTCTTGGTGTAACGACCCTTTTTCATTGTTACATATAAGTCTCTCATTTAAAATTTTATGCTAAAATTCTTCCCGAATTTAAAGTTATAGATTTGAGGGTAGGCTAGTTTTGGATAAAATCTGAGCAAGGTGTGGTATAGGGAAATCTGGAAATGAATTGGGTAAATGTGTTAATGTTTGAATTGATTTCTAGTTAGCTAAGACGATAAGGAACTCGTAGGATTTTATGAAATTAAATTTGAGTAGGTAAAACTCCCAAAATTTATCTTAGTTAAAGGGTATTATTTGGGATGTCTTGGATTTAAGGTGTGTTATGAAAAAGGGGAGTTTGGGGGGAAACCAGGCATTCTGCCTCGCCGATGTCCCTATAGCGACATGCCCAAAAGTAGGAAAATCCCGCTATAGCGCCCAATCAACCTGGTCAACGGCCGCTATAGCGACTTGTGTTGCTATAGCAATGTCGCTATAGCGATGTATATTGCTATAGAGACAAAAAAAAATTTCTACTTTAAACCCCCCCCCCCCCCAAAAGGGTTTATTTTTCTAAAGCACATTTTGGGGCAAGGGAGAGGTGATTTTGGGTGAAAATCATCAGTTAGACATTATTTTGCTTTATTAAGGTAAGGATTTCATCCCAGTTAACTAGTAAATTGATAATCTAGCCTTAGAATTACTAGTTTACGTAGTTCAGGGAGGATCAATGGAAGATTTTAGTTGATTTTCTAGTGCAAGGGAGTAATGTAAGTTTAAAATAAATGGGTTTTGGTCAACGATCTTTAAATTACCCTTGCATGTCATCAATTCACTAATTCATCCATAGAATTGGTAGTCTTAGGTGAATTATGGTAGAAAATCCCTAGAACAGGGAGGGAATGATCATGAACTTGACTTTAGGGGTTGGAGTTATAATCCCCAACGTGGTAGGTCATTTTATTAATTATGTGTTTTAATTATTTCTAGACTGAAATCAAGCGGAAATTGCACGGAAAGGCAAGGTTTAAGTTTAGTTGAGTTGTGCAAGCTTGGATTGAGGTAGGTGATGGTATTGTAGTTTAATCCAATTTGTACTATATGTGTATGTTAACTACTTTTTAGTATAGCTTTTTAGTGCATATTTTTTTCGTGTGGTCCAATCAAATGAATTTATCTTGTTGTATGATTTTGACCTATCTTATTGTTAAATGTGGAATGTTTGGATAATTGAACATTCTCATGGCTTATTGGGGGAATAAGGTTGGCAGACACATGTGTCTGGGGTTTAGGTACATGGATGGAACTTGTCCCCTACAGGTCATGGCTAGAGGGTGGTTATGATACCTATAACGTGTATGTACAAGGTTCAGGTAAGTTTGATGGTTCCTTGAGTGAATCGGGGAATGTAATCATATGTTTGATAATTGCTTAACTTGTCTTGACTTGTTTGAACTACGCTTGACTGAATTTGACTTAGTCGTAATTGTTTGAATTAGTGCTTGCAATCCTAAACTTTTTAATTGAAACTTGTTGTGCTAGATGTAGTTAGAATAAGCGTGGATCAACTTGTTGTACTACGTTTTTGTTAAGTGTTCATATTCTCATCTTGGGTTGGCCAAATGACCCTACCAGTACACTATTGTTTCCTTATGTGCTGACACTACACCTGCTCTTACTTTTGTTGAGCGTAGCACATATTCCAGTGGCTCTTACAAGACCTCACTTGTGACTCTAGCGTGTGATCCGAATTTCAAGGGTGAGCAGCATCTTTGGGCTACCATGGAATCCTTCTTTATGCTATTGTCCTTTTCTTGGACTTATGCACTTTCCTTTAGTTTTTGGGGTTGCATCCCCTTCTTGACATTCTTAGCATATTTTGGCATACCGACTTTCAGATCCTAGGGATTTTTTTTTGGTTTTAGTACTATATTCCGCACTCTTGGTCTGTTAGATTGGATAATTCTGGAACTATTAATGGGATAGTTTCTTTATTTTCTCTAAGTGTTGGTTAATGCTTCTGGGGTTTATTGGTTCTCCTACTGGAGAATGGGGTGGGTGTCACTTACCCCTATTTGTGTCGTGACAAAGTTGATATCAGAGCCTAGGTTTGTCGATCTTATTGTACCAAAATGGGTCCAGTAGAGTCTCGTGGAATGGTACGACGACGTCTGTACTTTTCTTTGGGAGGCTATAGGACTTTAAGAAAATGGTCATTCTTGTTTCTTTCGTGTTGTAACATAATTCCAATTGGTATCTGGCAATCCAAATTTGAATCTAATTTTCTTCACTCTTTTGTCTGTAGATGGTGAGTACTAGGTCAAACGAAACCTGAGCAGCAACCCCCCACGGGCCACTTCAGCTGCAGAGCTTGTCGTAAGGAGAAAAGGACGAGTGAGAGGAAGTGGTAAGAGAGGAAGAGGATGAGCCACACCCTCCAGGGGTGGAGCTTAAGTAGCTGCTGGCTAGGCTCATAAAGGATCCATATCACCTCCCCCACCTCAGGGTTATTTGGAGGAGATGGAAGCAGTAGAGGAGCAGGTAATAAAGCCTGAGGTAGCGACACCAGCTGGGGTTGCAGCCTTACCTCTCTTATCTGTTAAGGTTGTTCAGCAGGCGTTAGTTTTTCTGAGTGGTTTGGCTGGTACTGGAGCCACTCCTACTATACCAGTTGTTCAGGATCCAGGTGTTTATCCCACTGTTGTTATGGCTCCTATGATGGATGAGGCTTCAGGGACTGATGTTTTTCCTCATTTGGTTTTAGATTCTGTGATGACTGGTACTGAACATGATCTACTAACTAAATTTCTGAAGATGAAACCACCAACATTCCAGGGTACTAAGTCTAAGAATGCGTTTGAATTCATCATTGACTATTATGAGAGGTTACATAAGATGGGTATTGGAAAGCAACATGGAGTTGAGTTACTTAATTTTTTGTTGGAGAAGGATGCTAAGCAATGGTGGAGGGTGTATTTCAAATATCGATCACCAATTTTACCTCCATTGACTTAGGAATAGTTTCATGCTTTGTTCTTAGAGAAATATGTGCCTCGGGTCCTCCGTGATAGCAAAAAAGATGAGTTCTTGGAATTAGATTAGGGTGATATGTCAGTTGCAGCCTATGAGGCTAAGTTCCATGTCTTGTCCCGCTATGCTAATTAGTTTTTGGCTACTGAGGAGGAGAGGATTCTACGTTATGTCAAAGGTTTGAATTATGATCTTCAGATTTTGTCTGTATATATGACTTCTGTAGGAAAGGGGTTCAATGAGGTTTCAGATTATGTGAAGAAGTTAGAGGGGGTCACACAAGTGGGTCAGGCTAAGATGTTAGCTAAGAAGTACTGCAATGTTGGGAATTTCAGCGGATCTTACTCTAAGGGCCACGGTCAGCAGGCCTACCCAGCTCACCCTATTCAGTCAGCATTGCCAGCTTCTACAATGGGTCCAGCTAAGGTCACTTCTCAGTCGCAGGTTATTAGGTGCTAAGAGGCTTCTTACTCTTCTACCAGTCAGCCTTTTCTCTATCAGGGATGTTATTATTGTGGTGCGGTTGGTCATTTTAAGAGAGAGTGTCCTTTAAGGCAGGAGAATGGCCAGGCTCAACAGCAGACTCGGGCTATAGTTCCAGTGGGTAGAGGAAGAGAAGGTAACGACAGGGTCATCCACAGGGTGGATAGGAAAATTAGGTAGGTGAATGGGGTGGTCAAGGAAATAGTGGCACAGGGGGAGAAGCCTAGTCGGGGAGAGAGTTAGCTCAGATTGATGACTAGGCTCACTGTTATTCCTTTTTGGAAAAGAATGATGCCGAGGGTTCTGATGCGATTATCACAGGTACCATTTCTGTTTGTGACTGGATGTCTTCTGTTTTATTTGACCCGGGGTCTACTTATTCTTATGTGTCTGTCAAGTTTACGGTGGACCTGAATTTGGTTTACGATGTACTTGACTATCCTATTTACATGTCTACTCTAGTTGGTGAGTCTGTGGTAGTAACCCATGTTTATCATTTTTGTTCTTTGTTGTTTGTGGGTTTCTAGATTTGGGTAGATTTGATTATTCCAGATATGTTAGACTTTGATGTAATTTTGGGTATGACATGGTTATCTCCATATCACACTGTCTTAAACTGTAATGCTAAGATAGTGACTCTAGCTATGCCTGGTATGGATGAACTAGAGTGGGAAGGAGTGTATAAGGCCAAATCGGTGAAAATTATATCATTTATCATGGATAGAAGATTAGTGGGGAAGGGGTATTCAACGTCTTTAGCTCATCTTTGAAATGTGAGTGTAGGGTCCCCTTCTATAGAGTCAGTTTCAGTGGTTTTCAAATTCTAGAAAGTGTTTCCTTCAGATTTATTGAGTATGCTTCCAAATAGAGATATTGATTATTGTATTGACTTAGAGCCGGTTACTCTCCCTATATCTATTCCTCCCTATCAAAAGACTCTAGCAGAGTTGAGTAAACTCAAAACTTAATTGCAGGACCTACTTGACAAGGGGTTTATTTGTCCAAGCGCTTCACCTTGGGGTGCTTCGGTCCTGTTTGTTATTATAAGGATGTGTATTGATTATAGACAGCTGAATAAGGTTACCATCAGGAATAAATATCCCTTACCTTGCATAGACGATTTGTTTGACCAGTTACATGGTGCGATAATATTTTCAAAATTAACTTGCGGTCGGGTTATCATCAACTGAAAATTAGATCGGAGGACATACCAAAAATAGCTTTTAGAACTCGGTATGGCCATTATGAGTTTCTGGTGATGTACTTTGGGCTAACTAATGCATCTGCAACCTTTATGATCTTGATGAACGGTATCTTTAAGCCATTCGTGGATTCTTTTGTTATTGTGTTTATTGACGACATTCTAGTTTACTCCAATAGTAAGGAGAAGCATGCAAGTCACCTTCGCATAGTGTTGGAGATTCTAAGGGAGAAGCAGTTATTTGCTAAATTTTCAAAGTGTGAGTTCTGGTTGTCTTCAATTGCATTTTTGGGGCATGTTGTTTTCGAAAAGGAGGTGATAGTGGATCCCCAGAAGATTGAGGCAGTTAAGAGTTGGATTCGGCCTAGTTTAGTGATCGAGGTAAGGAGCTTTGTGGGTCTTTCTAGTTATTACCACAGGTTTGTCAAGAACTTTGCATCCATTGCAACGTACTTGACAAAGTTGACTCAAAAAGAAATGTCATTTGTTTGGTCAGACCAATGTGAGGAGAGCTTTCAAAAGCTCAAGACACCCTTGACTACTCTCTACTGGTTGAAGGTAAGGACTTTATAGTGGTTTGTGATGCTTCACTTTTAGGCTTGGGTGCTCTGTTAATGCAGGATAGGAATGTAATTGCTTATGCCTCAAGGTATTTGAAGCCTCATGAAAGGAACTACCCAACCCATGACTTAGAGTTGCCAGCGGTGGTATTTACATTAAAGATTTGGAGACACTATCTTTATGGTGTCAAGTGTGAGGTATTCACAGACCATCGTAGACTACATCATGTGTTTACTCAAAGGGATTTGAATCTAAGGCAGCGGAGATGGATGGAGTTGTTGAAGGATTATGATGTGATTATTCAATATCATCTAGGTAAGACCAATGTGGTGGAAGACGTATTGAGACGAAAGGCTGTAAGTATGGTTAGTTTGTCATTCTTGAGGGTGTCCAGGCGACCTTTAGCTAAAGAGTTTCAGACTCTAGCATTTCAGAGTATGCTGTTTGGGGTTTCAGATAGGGGTGGAGTATTGGCTAATATTGAGGTAAAGTCAACATTTCTGGATCAGATAAAGGCCAAGCAATTTAAGGACAAGAAGTTGAATACACTCCGGAATAAAGTGGTGCATGGGGAGGTGGCGGACGCCACTCTTAACGCGAGTAGGGTGTTATGGTTTAAGGAAAGGTTATATGTTCCTCAGGTTGGCGATTTGATTCATGAGGTACTTTCAAAAGCCCATGGTTCACATTATTCTATTCATTAGGGTACAACCAAAATGTGTTGTGATGTAAGACAACGTTATTGGTGGCCCAGGATGAAAAGGGACATAGTGGATTATGTGTCTAAGTGTCACAATTGTCAGCAGATGAAGTATGAACATCAAATACTTGAGGGGTTGCTTCAAAGAATGCCCATACCTATATGGAAATAGGAGAATATTACCATGGATATCATAGTGGGTCTTCCTAAGGCCTCGAGGAAATATGACTCCATTTAGGAGATAGTGGATCGGTTGATGAAATCAGCTCACTTTTTTCCTGTTCGAGTAGACTACAACTCCCACCAATTAGCTAAAATCTATTTTAAGGAGATAGTGTGGCTTCATGGGGTTCCCCTTACCATCATTTTTAATAGAGACGCAAAGTATACTTCCAAATTTAAGGACAGGTTGCACGAAGAGTTGGGCACCAAGCTCAACTTTAGCATGACTTTTATCCTCAAACTGATGGGCAGTCGGAGAGGATGATTCAGGTTCTAGAGGACATTTTGAGAGCCTGTGTTATTGATTTAGGTGGTTATTAGGACCAGTTTCTTCCATTGTGTGAGTTTTCCTACAACAACATCTATCACTCCAACATCGATATGGCACTATTCGAGGCACTCTATGGAAGGAAGTGTAGGTCGCCTATTGGGTGGTTTGAAACTAGAAATGTTAAACCTTTGGGCACCAACTTGGTGAAAGAGGCTCAAGAAAAAGTAAGATTCATTTAAACCAAGTTGTTAGCTGCTCAAAGTAGACAGAAAGAGTATGCGGACCCTAAGGTAAGAGACATGGATTTTAAGGTTAGTGAACAAGTGATGCTTAAAGTGTCTCCCATGAAAAGAGTCATGAGGTTCGGTAAGAGGGGCAAGCTTAGCCCTCGTTATATTGGTCCTTTTAAGATTCTTGAGGATGTGGGCTCGATTGCGTGCTGGTTAGCATTACCGCAGGGGTTGTCAGGATTCTATCTAGTATTTCATGTCTCCATGCTCAAAATTTATCATAGGGATAGATATTATATAAATGGTACACAGTTCTATTAGATAAGGATTTGGCTTATGACGAGGAACCGGTAGCGATTATAGATTGGGATATTCAAAAGTTGAAGATGAAGGAATTTTTTTGGTTAAGGTTAAATGGAAGCATCGTACAGTTGAAGAATCCACTTGGGAAACTTAAAAGGACATGCAGGACAAGTACCCTCAAGTGTTTAAGGATACATGTACTTTCTTCTTTCCTTATTTCAGACTATTTTTCCCATTTAATCGTTCAGGGATGAACGATGGGTAAATTGGTATATGTTATAACAAACCTTTTCCTTAGTTACGTATAATTCTCTCATTTAAAATTTCATGCTAAAATTCTTCCCAGATTTGAAGTTATAAATTTCAGGCTAGGCTAGTTTTGGTTGAAATTTGAGCAACGTGTGGTCGAGGGCAATCCAAAAATGAATTGGGTAAGTGTGGTGGTGTTTGACTTTATTTCTCATTAGCTAAGACTATAAGGAACTCGTAGGATTTTACGAAATTGAATTTGAGTAGGTAGAACTCCCGAAATTGACCTTAGCGTAAAGAGTATTATTTGGGATGTTTTGGATTTAAGGTATGTTGTAAAAAAGGGGAATTTGGGGGGAAACCAGGCATTCTGTCTTGCATGTCTTGCCTATGTTGCTATATCAACGTTTATGTCACTATAGCGACATGCCTAAAAGTGGAGAAAATCCCGCTATAGCGCCCAGTCAATGCGGTTAACGGCTGCTATAGCGACGAAAATCGTTGTTTTATTTTTTAAAATCCCAAAAATAGTTTATTTTTATAAAGCACGTTTTGGGGCAAGGGAGAGGCAATTTTGGGCTAAAATCATCAGTTAGCCATCATTTTGCTTCATTAAGGTAAGGATTTCATCCCTGTTAACTAGTAAATTGATAATCTAGCCTTAGAAATGCTAGTTTACGTAGTTCGGGGAGGGTTAAGGGCGGATTTTAGTTGATTTTCTGGTACAAGGGAGTAATTTAAGTTTAAAATCAATGGGTTTTGGTTAATGATCGTTAAATTATCCTTGCATGTCATCAATTCACTAATTTATCCATGGAATTGGTAGTTTTAGGTGAATTATGGTAGAAAAGACCTAGAACAGGGAGGGAATGATCATGAATTTGGCCTTAGGGATTGGATATGAGTTATAATTCCCAACGTAGCAGGTCCTTTCATTAATTATGTGTTTGTATGTATTTCTAGACCGAAATCAAGCGGAAATTGTACGAAAAGGCAAGGTTCAAACTTTTTTGAGTTGTGCACGCTTGGATTGAGGTAGGTGAGAGTATTGTAGTTTAATCCAATTTGTACTATATGTGGATGTTAATTAATTCTTAGTATGACTTGATATTGCATGTTTTTTGGTGTGGTCCAATCAAATAAATTTATCTTGTTGTATGATTTTGACCTATCTTATTGTTAAATATGGAATATTTCGATAATTGGACATTCTCACGGCTTATTGGGGGAATAAGGTTGGCATACACATGTGTATGGGGTTTAGGTACATGGACAAAACTTTTTCCCTACAGGTCATGGCTAGAGGGTGGTTATGATACCCAGAGCGTGTATGTACAAGGTTCAGGTAAGTTTGTCGGTTATTTGAGTAAACCGAGGAATGTAATCATATGTTTGATAATTGCTTAACTTGTCTTGACTTGTTTGGAGTAGGATTGACTGAATTTTACTTGGTCGTAATTGTTTGAATTGTTGCTTATAATCCTAAACTGCTTAATTGATAGTTGTTGTGCTAGGTGTAGTTAGAATGAGCATGGATTAACTTGTTGTACTACGTTTTGGTTAAAAGCTCATATTCTCATCTTGGGTTGGCCAAATGACCCTACCAGTACACCGTTGTTTCCTTGTATGCTGATACTAACCCTGCTCTTGCTTTTGTTGTGTGCAACGCATATTCTAGCTGCTCCTGCAAGACCTCACTTGTGACTCTAGCATGTGATCCGAATTTCAAGGGAGAGCAGCATCTTCGGGATACCATGGAATCCTTCTTTATGCATTTTTCATGTGCTTGGACTTATGCATTTTCCTTTAGTTTTTGGGTTGCATCCCCTTCTTGACATTCTTAGCATGTTTTTGTACACCAACTTTTGGATCCTAGGGATTGGTTTTGGTTTTAGTACTATATTCCGCACTATTAGTTTGTTAGACTGGATAATTCTAAAAGTATTTATGGAATAGTTTCTTTATTTTCGCTAAGTGTTGGCTAATGCTTTCAGGATTTATTGGTTCTCCCACCGGAGAATGGGGTAGGTGTCACTCAAGCCCATTTGGGCCGTGACACTTGGCCTGTACCAGCAAATGTTGCACCAGTAAACTTACCTAAGTGCCAAGTTTTTGATCGGACCCTCGAGATTCGTCTAGAATCCCCGTGAACGTAAACGAACTATGCTATCCTACCAAATTTGATATTTCAGACTCAACGGTGCCATCAAAATTTCCATCCAAGGTTATTTCAATTAAAAATAGGTCCCGCACCCCTAGGATCATTTTAACTAAAATCCATCCAATAGCCCAAAATGAGTTCGGAAGCCTCTGGACTCGGACCAAGGGCCCCTTAGCCTAAAATCGATATTCCAGAGCTAACAAAACTATATGAATTGGCATTCGGGACAGTTTACCTAAAGTTCAGGCTTGATACCTATTTCTTAACAACGAAAGGTCCAAAACAGAGAATTGGCTCTAAAAACCAAACAAACTGCCCGGTGACCAATCTGTCAGTCCTAGCAAGTCATAAATGACTTGGTGCAGCTGTGGGAAAGCTCTAAACATCAAAAAAGCATGGAAACGCAGGAAATGACCTGGAAGGTTATTACAATATCCACTACTAAAAGAACTTTCATCCGCGAAAGTAAAGGATTAAGAAGTACCTGAGGGCTCGAACAGGTGGGGATACTAGGCCCGCATCTCACTCTCGATTTCCCAGGTGGCCTCCTCGACTGGACGGTATCTCCACTGAACCTTAACTACTGGAATCTCTCTGGAATGCAACCACCTAACATTCTTGGCTAATACAGCAACTGACTCCTCCACGAAGGTCAACCTCTTGTCCAACTGAATCGAGTCCCAATGAAGCACGTGCAACTCATCCAAAATATAACGCCGCAGTATAGATACATGAAAAATTGGATGGATGGCTGAAAAGTCTGGGGGCAAGTCTAACTCATAAGCTACCTCCCAAACTGTCTGAAGTATCTTAAATGGCCCGATATACTAGAGGCTGAGCTTTCCCCTCTTCCCAAACTTCATCACGCCTTTCATGGGTGATACTCAAAGGAAAATCAGGTCACCAACTCCAAACTTCAAAGCGTGAAGCCTATGGTCAACATAACTCTTCTGTCTACTTTGAGCTACTCGTAACCTATCATGAATCACCTAAACCCTGTCCAAAGACTCACGATGCAAGTTGGTACCACGGGAACTAACCTCAGAAGTCTCAAACCAACCAATCAGAGATCGACAGCGCCTACCATACAGTGCCTCAAATGGTGTCATCTCAATACTAAAATGGTAGCTATTATTACAAGAAAACTCCACGAAGGCTATATGTTTCTCCCACTGACCTCCAAAGTCCATAACACACGCTCAGAGCATATCTTCCAAAACCTGAATGATCCGTTCCAACTATCCATCGATTTGGGGGTGAAAAGCAGTGCTAAGATCAACCTGAGTACCCAACTCCTCCTGAAAAGTCCTCCAAAAGCTAGAAGTGAACACTGAGCCTCTATCTAAAATAATGGACACGGGTACCCCATGAAGATGAACTATCTCCCGAACATAGATGTAGCTAGCCTATCGACACATAAAGAAATCTGAATAGGAATGAAATGAACTGATTTGGTCAATCGATCAATGATGACCCAAATGCTGTTAGAACCACAAGAAGTGCAAGGTAAACCACTCACAAAATCAATAGTAATCCGCTCCCACTTTAACTCAGGAATGGGTAGTCTCTAAAGCAAGCCACCCGGTCTCTAATGCTCAGCCTTTACTTATTGACAACATAAACATCGAGCTATAAATCTGCTACATCCTTCTTCATACCACTCTACCAGTAGTGATGTCTCAAATCTCTATAAATCTTAGCTATCCCAGGATGAATAGAGTATCTGGAGCTATGAGACTCCCGAAGTATCAACTGAATTAGATCTCCAATCCCAGGAACACAAATACAACCATTGAATATCAGAATGCCCTCCAAATCCAAGGTATCCCTCCCAAACTCACCTCTCAGCACCTGATCACGAATGCCACAAAATCTACTATCCCCAAACTGAAGACTCTGAATCTGCCCGAACAGGGTATACATAGCCTCAACACCAGCAAGAATCTTCTAGGGGTCTGAAACATTAATCTGAATCATCATGTTGGCTAAGGACTGAATGTCCAAGGCCAACGGTCTCTCTGAAGTTGAAATGAAGGTCAAGCTACCCATACTCACTGCCTTCCAGCTCAAGGCGTCTGCAACCACATTCGCCTTGCCCAAATGGTATAAAATAGATATATCATAGTTCTTCAGCAACTCAATCTACCTGAGCTATCTCAGATTAAGCTCCGTCTGAGTCATAATGTACTAAAGACTATGATGGTTAATGAATATCTCTGATCGAACATCATACAAGTAATGCCTCCAAATCTTAAGCGCGAAAACTACCGTCTCTAACTCCAAATCATGAGTGGGGTAGTTGTACTCGTGCACCTTTAGCTGACTCAATGCATAAGCAATAACTCGGTGTTGCTGCATCAGAACACAACCCAAACCAACACCAAAAGCATCACAATACACAGTAAATCCCTCGCCCTCAACTGGAAAAGTCAAAATCAGTGCTGAAGTGAGTATGTCCTTGACCCTCAAAAAGCTCAACTCACACTTTTTGGACCACTGAAATGGAACCTCCTTCCTAGTCAATCTGGTCATAGGTGATGCAATAATAGAAAATCTCTCGATGAACCGCCTGTAGTAGCCAGCCAAACCAATAAAACTGCACACCTCGATCGGAGATTTAGGTCTAGCCCAGTCACGAATAGACTCAATCCTTGCCGGATCCACCATAATCCCCTCCTTATACACTACGTGTCCCAGGAATGTCACAGACTCTATCCAGAACTCATACTTTGAGAATTTGGAAAAAAGCCTATGATCTCTCAAAGTGTGGAGCATAGTCCTCAAATGCTGCTCATGCTCCTCCCTACTCCTCAAATATATAAGAATATCATCAATGAAGATGATCACAAAAGAGCCCAAATAGGGCCTGAAAATGTGGTTCATCAGGTCCATGAATGCTGCTCGGGCATTGGTCAACCCAAAAGACATCACCAGGAACTCATAATGGCCATAGCGAGTCCTGAAGGCTATCTTAGGGATGTCCTCTTCCCGAATCCTCAACTGATAGTAACCGGATCTCAAGTCAATCTTAGAGAAAACTATCATACCCTAAAGTTTGTTAAATAAATCATCGATACGAGGCATAGGATAATTATTCTTCACTATCACCTTATTCAGCTGTTTGTAGTCGATACACATTCACATAGAACTATCCATTTTCTTCACAAACAGAACAGGAGCACCCCAAGGTGATACACTCGGTCTAATGAAACCCTTACCCAGAAGATCCTGAAGTTGAGAATTTAGCTCCTTAAGTTCGGCAGGATCCATACCATTAGGTGCTATGAAAATAGGTTGGGTTCCCAGCTCAAGATCAATAACAAACTTAATATCACGCTCAAGAGGAAGTTCAGGTAGGTCAGTAGGAAAAACATTAAGAAACTCACAGACAATAGGAATAGAATCAAGCGAAGGACACTCCACACTAACATCACAGACATATGCAAGAAACGACTCACAACCCCTGGATACCAATCTCCTAGCCCAAACATAAGAAATAATCCCCAACGACACATGGCTAAAAGAACCCTGCCACAAAACTGAGAGTATACCAGGCATAGCTAAGGTAACAGTCTTGGAAAAATAATCCAAGACCATATGATGGGGGGATAAAAATCCCATCCCCAGAATCACATCAAAATCCACTATATCTAGCACAATAAGGTCATTCTGAGTATCAAACTCTTAAACGATCACAACACATAATCGATAAACCCGATCCACTACTAAAGAATCACCCACGGGAGTAGCTACATGCAATGGCACAGATAAAGGCTCTCAAGACAACTCTAATCGCGGTGTATAATAAGCAGACACATATGAATAAGTGGATCCTGGATCAAATAAAGTAATAGCTGGCTTACGGCATAATAAAATCATACCTGTAATAACAACATATGAAGACTCAGCCTTTGGTCTACCAGGTACAGCATACAACTAACCCCGTCCACCTTCGGACTGGGTACTTGACCAACCACTTATCCTACCTGCCTGAGGACCTCCTCTAAAATTCTAGGGACCATCTCTACGACCCTATATACCACCTCTAACTTGAGGCGTCACTGATCTAATCTGTTGAACACTTTGCGTTGTAGGATGAATCATCCCACACTTGGGACACTTTCTAGAGAAATGATTGATGACCCCACAATCGTAACATGCCCCAGGTAATATGTTCTATTCAGAAGATCTGGTTAATCCGGTATGGTCACCTCGGCTTAAAGACCTTGACTGTAGACCCCTCTAGGACTAACCACTGTCCTGACCACTGTAGTCACTATAATCGGGATGACCCCCCACCAGTGATCTAAAGTGTTGCCTGAACAAACCTACTAGACTAACCCTGGTGCTGATAAGACTGACGCTGAGGGTACCTACCCTGAAAACCTCTGCCTCTAAACTGTGAGTCGTTGTGTCTCCCACTATAACTGCCCTGCTGACGTGGACTCTTAGCGCTTCCCCTTTAGGCCTCGTGATCTATCTCCTCTATAGAATAGGCATGAGTAGCAATATCAGTAAAAGACTTCACTGAAGTCACCAAACTACGAATAGCCCTACAGAGTGGTAGACTCAACCCTCTAATGAAACACTGAATTCTCTCATATTCTGTAGGCAGAATCATGGTGGCATGTCTAGCTAGCTCATGAAACCTTACGTCATACTCAGCCATCAACATAGAACCCTATCTCAATGCAAAAAATTCATCTCTCAGGCGGTCACGCATAGTACGAGGCATGTACTTCTCTAAGAAAGCCTCAAAGAATTGAGCTCATGTCATATGTAAAGATCTAGCTGGCGTGTAATCAAGATATCCCCTCCACCACTATCTCGCTACCCTGTCAAGTTGATATGCTGTGTAATCCACTCCGCGCGACTCAACCAACCTAAAATTACGAAGCCTCTCCTCGTAACTAGTCAGAAACTCATAAGCATCCTCTCATTGGGCCCCTATAAACCTAGGTGGAGTCAATCTCAAAAATCGGCCCAACATCTTCTGCTCCTCGACAGGCTGACTGGCTGAGCAACTTCCGACTGTGGAACTACTGGTGCTGGAGGAACCTTAACTCAGTGAGCTGAAGCTACAGGCTGTGTTCCTAGATTAGTACCACTCTGGTTTGCTGACTGAGCACCATTGGACGGTGCACCACCTACCAGTCCCAATAGCTTAAGTAACGCATCTCTGAGAAGTGAGGAATAAATAAACACTGGTGGGGCCTAGGCTACCCCCTAGCCCACCAGTGGCTGGGGTGGCTGAATCTCAGGAGCTACCTCTGGCTCGGGAGCAATAACAGTATCTAGTGAAGGCTCCCTGTTCTGACCCTTAGCTGGTGCTGCATCTCTCGCCTGACCTCGACCCCTAGGTCGACCTCGGCACCTAATGGGTGCCCTAACCACAGGCTCGGGATGTCCATCCCCTGTCTTAGTAGCCCACATCCTGGCCATCTGCAAAAGAGTGAAACAATGAGAGTTTAGAAACCAATATAGACTCGACGCATGAAAATTAACAAAGAAAGTGAGTTTTTCCTAAAAATATCTTGTAGCCTCCCGAAGATAGGATACGGACGTCATCGTGCCGATCTATGGGACTCTACTAGAAACTTGCTCTTGTACCAACAATATCGTTGAACCTAGGCTCTGATACCAATTTATCACGACCTGATTTCTCGAGTCATGATGGCACCTACTTTAACCCACCAGTAGGTAAGCCAAATCATAGCCCGAAACGATGAGAAATGGGCTAAACGACGAAAAGTAAAAGAATAAAAAATTTAGAAAATACTAAGCAGCGGAATATATAAATATGATAGTACTGAATAACAGAGGAAAAGGAGGAAAATATGCAAAAGAGTATCCCATGACCTAGTAAGGTTGGTACAAAAGCCACTAAATAAAAAATAAGAGTACTAGATAGTAACAAATATACAGGTAGTCTCGGAATAAGTAAAGACTGTCCAAAATAATAGAAGAAGAGAGGATCAGCTTCGGCTCTGAAAGCTCACCCTATCTCTGAAACCACAGCAAGCCTGAATGAAACGTCAGCAGTGGTAGCTCGTACTCGATCTACATCAGAAAAAGATGCAGAAGTGTAGTATGAGTACCTAAAGCAACGGGTACTCAGTAGGCATCATCAGCTGATTGAGTTAAATCACAATAAACGTATAATAAAATACAAAGATGTAAACTAAAGTCAGGGATAAAGGGCTAAATCTGAAATAATACTCTAAATCGAGATAAAATGATAAACATGCGGAATAAGAAATTTAAAAGAAATACAATCTAACTACAACCTAACTGGACCCCCATAAGCCCAGAAGGTACAAACAAGAAAGGAATAACCCAATCGAGCCCCCATAAGCCCAACGGATGCAAACAAAGAGGAAATACTGACAATAATAAGCTGAAAATATGCCCAGATGTAATAACATACTGGGAATGCCCTTCAAACCATAGATGCCAGACTTGAATCGGAACTAAGAATAGTATCATCATAATAAATTACCGTATATAGATCATGAATGTTGTACTTGAACCAGAACTAGTAATTAAGTGCCATGTGGTAAGTATGCCATAGATGAGCTCAATAGAATAAACAACAAGAGAGCTACTAATCGCCAGACTTGAACCACAACTTGATAAATAAGCTAAGTGTCTAAATGTGCCAAGATCATAACTTTCCTTAATATCCAATTAGTATTCAAACTTTTGAGTAATACGGTCAATAAGGTGGTGCGATATTAATTACACAATCTAAATATATGGTCGTAAGGGCCGAAAAGTTACTTTATCTGAAGTAGTAAGGCTAACCGAAGTTCATGGAATTGTCTAAGTCATATGTGATGAATAAAGGCCTATTAGATCTAAAAGGAGCTAGTTCAGGCGATTGACCAAAAGGAGGGCCGACAGGGCCAGCTACTAGTCCCAAAAATTCGTACTAAGGCAAGCACCTACCCAAACCTAGATTAAGGCTTTACAATTCCATCACAAGGACTTAAGTAAGCCAAAACTAGCCCTAAGGCATTATTATTACTATTATTAAGGGCAACGGAGTCAAATTCTACCAAAAAGGCCCCCAAACCGGCTAACCTTAATAAATAAAATACTAAACTACCAATCAAGTCGTAAATACCCACCCAAAGCTAGTATAATACTACACTAATACCATAATAAAGCCCAATCTATGAGGAAAGTAAGCCTAGCCTACCTGGACGCCGCCGAAAGCTGGAGAAAGTCCACTACTCCAGAGTTTTTCCCTTTCGAGAAGCCTTCGAACGCTACCACGCTTATCAAAATAATAATCTATGTATTAAGACGAGAACATTAATACCCATAATGCACATAATTGCTTCGGGTTAAATATCAAACTAAAAATCCCACGTGGGACTCGCTTGTGGAATCATGAATTTGAAACCATCACCATGTCCCTCTAAACTCAAGGATCATTTATCCTAAAAAATAGGTGAAATTCGAGCACAAATAAGCCCGCAAAGTAAACTAGGGATTTAAATTTAAACTGGAGAGTTAAACAAGAAATTAAGCGGAAACTTACAAAATAAGGATGAGGAAATGACCACAACAACGTCTCCAACTCACCCCCGACACCCAAAGATCGATCTCCCACAATTTTCTAAGCTTTCTAGGTTTTAATGAAGTTGGGACTTGAAACAAATGAGGAAAAGTTGGGTTCTACAACTTTAAATGATGTCAGGGGTCCCTTCATTGCGACTGCGGGACCCCCTTCGCAAACGCAACCTCTGACCTGGCTAACCCTTCGTGAACGCAGTCGGTCCACCACGATCGCGATAGAGAAAACTTGGACCGATCGGGAGGTGACTCTTCGCAAATGCGATGACTAATAACTTTGGCCTTCACGAACGTGGCCAAGAACTCGCAAACGCGAAGGTCATTCTTGGCCTGCACCAGCAAATGTTGCACCAGCAAACTTGGCTAAGTGCCAAGTTTCCGATCAGACCCTCGGGATTCGTTCGGAATCCCGTGAACTCAAACGAACATGCTACCCTACTAAATTCGATATTCTGGACTCAAAGGCATTATCAAAATTTCCATCCGAGGTTGTTTCGATTAAAATTGGGTCCCGCATCCTAAGGATCGTTTTTACTAAAATCCACCCAATAGCCCAAAATGAGTTCGGAAGTCTCGGGACCTAGGCCGAGGGTCCTCCTAGACTAAAATGAACATTCTGGAGCTAACGGAACTGTCAGAATTGGCATCCAGGACCGTTTACCTGAAGTTCAGGCCGGATACCCATTTCTTAACAGCGGAAGCTCCAAATCAGGGAATTGGCTCTAAAAACTAAGCGAACTGTCAGTCCCAACAAGTCGTAAATGACTTGATGCAGCTGTGGGAAAGCTCTAAACATCGAAAAAGCATGAAAACGCAAAAAATGACCTGAAGGGTCATTACATCTGTCCGCTCCTCGTAATCATAAAACAGTGGCGCCGGTGAACCCTTCGGGTTGAATTAGCGCATCCATGGGTTGATTTCTTTTTCTTTGTTAATAAATTTTATTTTTCCCTGCAAGTTGATATGATTGTGGCAGTATGTTTTTTTCTAGCAGATCATAAAAAATATTTCACATTATTTTTAAGACAATAAAATAAGAAAAGAAAAGGTTAGGAAAAAACTCACAATCTTGGTAACAAAAAGGATGAGAGGTGTAACAATAAAATTAGACCAAAACCCATTAATCTTTGATTTTAAAAGATAAATTTCAGGGCTTTAAGTTGTAGAGGTCTGATTTGATTGGAGACTTATTGAGAAGCAGGATTAATAGCGTAATTGGTGAAGGAAAAATGGGGAAGACGAAGGTTTTGACGTTTTGTTTCAAACGATGCAAATTACTTTTATTGCTGCTACTACTTGGGTGTGGTAATTAATGAATTTATTAAGGAAAAAAGTAGATAGATTTAAAAGAAAATATTTTATATGGAAAAAAGTTTAAAAAACCCCAGGAAAAAAATAAATCATAATGCTGGCTTTTGAGGCATGCCACATCAGCACCCTCATGTTTCTCCTTTATATACTTCATCCGTCCATAAATACTTATCCACTTTTGACTTGACACATATCTTAAGAAACAATAAATAGAGGAGTGATTTACTCTATCATTCTTTAAATATAATAAATTTTTTGCTTTGAAAAATATAATGAGTGATGTATTGTATTTAATGTCAAGGATAAAATGGATAAAAAAATGATAAATTATTCATTGATTTTATAAACTGAACAAGTATTTCCAAAATAAAAAATGGATAAGTAAAGATGGACGGAGGAGGAGGTATATTCATGATTTCATTGTCTTAGAATTCATTCACTAAATCTTTTTCGGATCGTAGGCTAAAGATACTCAAATAACACCGGATACAACATATTCATCCATCATTAAAGGTCTTACACTTCATACAGTTTTACTTTATTCATTTTTCATCTTTATCCCCTTTTTTTACTTCTAGTTGTCATTATATTCAACTGCTAATAATCGAATAACAAGATAAGATAAGACATGTGTTCTTGATTTAATACAAATTTAATTGTATCTTTTTTCCTAAGTGTAACCCAAATTCTATTTTCCTAAATCACAATTAATATTATCAAATATTGCATTTTTTATCAAACCAGACATGACCTTGTATTTTTAATCCAGAATCATCATCTCCTACAACCTAAACATCAAACTTGATAATCATTTCAAAAGTAGTAACAAGCAAGCAGAATTATAAACGACAATATGAACAAAAATTAGTTAAAGCAGTCAGATTAATTCAAACACTCATTAATGTCATATATAGAATCAAAATCGAAGAGAGATGGAGCTTTTGATGCTCAGTTTTTGGATCTACTGCGCAAAAATATGATTCTCAAGTACTAAATTTAAAAACACAAATAATAGTACGTAAATTAAATAACAAGTTCACTTAACCAATCAATAACAAGACAACGATTTATTTCATAAAAGCACACTTAGAAGTTATAGAAGATGACATAATAAGTAGCACCACGCTTCATAAGATACACTCACACACTAGCTATAATATTACCTAAATTGAACATAATAAACATACTTAATATGTTCTTCAAAGTGAATCTACTCAATCATCATTATTACATCTCCTTACCAAATTAACTAGATGCTTGAGCATATGTTAGAACTGGAATATCTCATTTTGTACAGTTAGTGGGCATTGAAAGTCAGTCAAGATCTGTGTCATGTTAGTGACAGTGTATTGCTCATCTATCTGCAAAATAGATAATGAGAAAACAAAGTTTTATGATGACTATTATATATTAGAAAAAGAGAAAAACAGTTCGAATATGTGGAATTCTAAGTATCGTTGTTATCTTACCTTATCCTGTAAATATTTGTTTGCAGCTTCCAGTATCCCTTCCTAATATAAAGGTGATAAAACTTTTAGTAATTAAACTAAAGGATGCAAGAAACAAGTATGACAACCAAATATTACTCCCTCCATTTTTAAATAAGTGCTTCTTTTCGTTTGGACACATTTTTTAATAAATTAATCATTCCTAAAAAATTAAAGGTAATTTTACCAACTTATTCCTAATTAAATTTTCTCTTTTCAAATCGATATTGATTAGTATATTTAAATTCAAGGGCATATTAGAAAGATTATGATTAAAGTATTTCTGAAGGCTTAAACATACGCTTATTTAGGAACAAAATTACAAGCCAAAAAGAGCACTTATAAAGGAATGGAGGGAGTACTTCCTCCTTTCTTAAAGAAGTGGTGTTTTTAGATCAGTCACACTTCTTAAGAAATTACTCATTTCTAAAAATTAAAAATATTTTTACTCCCTCAGTCCATCTTTACTTGTCCACTTTTCTATTTTGGGATGTCCAACAATACTTGTTCAGTTTATAAAACCAATGGATAATTTACTTATTTTTACCCATTTTACACTTAGGGGTCGTTTGGTTTGAAGACAAGTTATATTGGGATTAGTTATGCTGGGATTAGTTGTGCTGGGATTAGTTGTGCTGGGATTAGTTGTCCTGGAATTAGTTATCCTAGTATTATTTTTTAGTGTCTGTTTGGTTTGTGATACTAAAAATAATATGCATTGTATTCTTTCTAAGAATATATTATTTGTTTACAAAAATATCCTCCATCTTATTTAGCTTAATTATTTTTATGTGTGCATTCCTATGATTTTTCTTGTGTTCAACTATGTGCCAATATATCAGATTCATGCGTATTTGTCCAAATATATTTTTCTTCTAAGGAAAGATCAACATATATGCATACATACAGAGCTGCCTTTCTATATATATGTGAAAAGTGATAATCAAAGGGTTTGGAGGGTAATTTTGTCATGGGAAAAAAGGTCATATTTGCCCTTGTACTTTCAGAAAAGGTTTATATTTGCCCTTCGTCATACTTTTTGGTTATATTTGCCCCTACCATCCAACTTTAAGCACATATTTGCCCTTTGACCGTTAAGTCCTAAGTCACCACTTTTAAAAGGGTCATATTTGCCCCTGTACTCTCAAAAAAGGTTTATATTTGCCCTTCGTCATACTTTTTGGTTATATTTGCCCCTACCATCCAACTTTAGGCACATATTTGCCCTTTGACCGTTAAGTCCCAAGTCAACACTTTTATTATCCTACGTGGCGCCTACGAGGATATATCTATTTATTCCACATAAAATTTCCTCTTAATTTAATTATTATATACAATCAACTTTTATACCCACCCACCCGACTGTGTATAAAATTGGGTCAGGTGGGTGGGTATAAAATTGGACTGTGTATAATAATTAAATTAAGAGGAAATTTTATGTGGAATAAATAGATATATCCACGTAGGCGCCACGTAGGATAATAAAAGTGTTGACTTTGGACTTAACGATCAAAGGGCAAATATGTGCCTAAAGTTGGATGGTAGGGGC
This sequence comes from Capsicum rhomboideum, assembly GCA_031232105.1. NCBI lineage: Eukaryota > Viridiplantae > Streptophyta > Magnoliopsida > Solanales > Solanaceae > Capsicum > Capsicum rhomboideum. The sequence continues at coordinate 909,384 of CP124714.1, forward strand.
AAATATAACCAAAAAGTATAACGAAGGGTAAATAGAAACCTTTTCTGAGAGTACAAGGGAAAATATGACCCTTTTAAAAGTGTTGACTTGGGACTTAACGGTCAAAGGGCAAATATGTGCCTAAAGTTGGATGGTAGGGGCAAATATAACCAAAAAGTATGACGAAGGGCAAATATAAACCTTTTCTAAGAGTACAGGGGCAAATATGACCCTTTTCCCTTTTTGTCATTTCATGGCTTTATCCCAAGATAAATTATGCTTGGATTATTATACCACCAAAAGGGAGGGATAACTTATCCCGGTACTAATTGTTAATCCCGAAATAAGTTATCCCGAACTTGACAACCAAACAAGACACCAAATTTTTTATCTCTGGACTATTTGTTTAATCCCGGCACTATTTGTTTTAATACCTTACACCGACCCCCTTAGTATTAAATACAATACATCACTCATTGCATTTTTCAAAGCAACAAAATTTATTATATTCAATCATTGCATTTTTCAGAGCAACAAATTTATTATATTCAAAGGATGATATAATAAAATCACTTCTCTATTTATTATTTTTAAGGTATGTGCCAAGTCAAAAGTGAACAAGTATTTATGGACGGCGGGAGTATTAACTTACCCTTAATAAATATCTTTAAAAAGGTGTAACTCTTTAGTACTAGTTTTTTAGTTATGCAAAACTGTCTTTATTTAAAGAAGGATAAAATCGAAAGAACATTATTAATGTCTTCTTGATTATCTAAAGCACCACTTATTTAGAATCAAAATAAAAATGCTAAAACATGACCTATTTAGGAACGGAGGAAGTAAACCATAATATGTTTAGAAACTTTACATCACGCTTGAAAATATCGTGTAAATCATAGAAATCTCATTATATGGTTAGAATAATTAAACAAGTATGATAATAACTCAAGTTATTAAGCATATCATGATTTACGCTAATTGGAATGAAACTTTTTCAAACTTGTTTTCCTTTTTGAAGTAATATAATTTTATTTTAAGGATTTGACACACCCTCATATATTAATTATAAGAGGATTATTTGACTAGAAGACCTCTTATCTTTTCTCTTTAATCTATGCTTAGGAAAATATAAAAAACTGTTAAAGACTTCTAAGAAATTTATTCATCCGTTTATTAGACCAAGATAATTTTGAAAAAAAAAATAATTAATATCTTCTTCATTTTTTAAAAATTATCTAAATAGAATATTGCCAAGGAAAACGAGATTCGTACATACTTTCAACTGTTAATGGAGATCATCAATGAGTTCGGTGCTATTGTTTACTCTCACAATTTTGTGTTTACAATTTACTCTAAAATTTTCTAGCTTAATAAAAAGGGGCCATATGTTATTTATGATTGATTTAGGACAAAAAGTTTTGATAACTTTAAAATTTTCACTATTTTCAGTCTCTTAAAAATGTAATTAAATACATAAAAAATAATAAACTATTTGTATTTTTTGTATATTTGTTTTACTCTTTGATTGGTCAAATAAAATCATTTTAATTTGTGATCTTATTTTCTGGAATCGAAGGAAAAAAGGGATTCATCCTGATTAAACAAAAACATTTAAGTAATTATCTTCAAAGTGCATCAAACATACTAATAATAGTAAACTTCTTTCTTCAAAATATTATGCATTGTAAATGTAATATAAAGGGTGGATAATAGTGCCTAACCTTATTCTTCAGCAGCTGGATCTCTTGAAACATGATATCCATCTGCAAGATAGTTTTACAAAATCAAACAACTCTCATTTTATATGAATAGAAATAGACTAAATAATTTTGATAACAAATAATAACTTGTTTTGATGGAATAATTACCTTTGCTGAACGAATATGATACATCCAAATTTCAAGGTACTTTTCAAGTGAATGCAATTCGTCCAGTGTCATTGTTCCAGCGCCTCCCCCATACATGTAGCTAAGGAGACGTTTTTAGTTAATTAAACTTTACAACATTATTAACGAATAAGAAGAAAAGAAAGAGAAGAACTAATAATTAGCTAAATGGCACTTAAGTAACTAAAATTACACTCCAAAATACAACTCCAACATAGGTTTGATTATCCCTAGAAACGCATCATTGTCTTTTTTGAGCCAATTTTTAAGGAACTTCAAGTCTCAAAGAGTAAAGACGATCTAGTCATACACAGTCATGATCACCTTCATAAATAACTCGTTCTACTTCTCACAATAACATGAACTACAACTTGACCTTTATATAATCTTTTCTGAAAAAATAATAAATTTAATTTCATTCATTTGATATGTTCACACTAGATTTGAAACTAGAGATAGAATGCTCCCCACAGGAAGATTGTTTTGCATTCTCAGGGTATGAACTTGAGACTACTTATCAAAGATTAAACTCAATTTATGTCCTTATTATTTGCAACATAATCAATAAGAATTAGTTAGCATTAGCGTTGTTGTTAGTATTACTGTTAGGCTATTAATATCTTTTCTATTTACAACTTTTAGCTTAGTTGGCGCCAGCTCTCAAGCTAAGGCATCATATGAGATTGTATATAATATTCTGTAAATGAAGAGAGAGCCTATGAGTTCTTATTATACATTTTCTACATTTCACTCAACCTTACAATCATGATTCTCTCCATATTTGCCACAATTAAGTTCTCACCATAGTTATGTCTTTATAACATGATATCAGAGCTAGCTCACTGATCTAATTGATTGGTTCTCTTCGCGTTTTGGTTTAGTTCGTGATCCTTATAGGAATTTCCTTTTTCATCTTCTATTGATACATGCAATCGATCTTTATCAAGGTTAAGTGAAGTTCAGTGAAGGTTAAGTCTAGATCTAGTATAATACTTGCAGGTTCACTGATTTTCTTTGAATTTTTTTTTTTTTTTTTTTTTTTTACATATATGAAATTGAAGAAACGTACATATACATGGTTGAGGGAACAACACTTCCATTGATACGAGCAGTGCCCTGTATATACATCTCTTAGATATCACTAGGATGATTTCAGTTTATTTTAATGGAGTATGATATAGATCATGGAGGAGGGGCATCTTGCAAGCCCTTGTCGATGAAGAACAAATTAGGTTTCACTGATGAATGTTGTTGAAAGACAGATGTGAATTAGTCTCAATTTCGCCAATGAAAAAGGTGTGATGACATGATGATTTGTGGATATAGAATTCTCTAACTAAATAGATATCAAACAATGTGGAATATGTATTAGGTTTTGTATAACATAGGAAGGAGCTAGAAGATAGAGATTATCAGAGATTATCAAACCAATGAAGAAAAATTATATCAGATTCAAAAGGAAATCAATGATCTCATTGATGGAGTTTGGATATTACTATTTACTATACAAGGAAGAAGAAATTATAGGAAGAACTGAGTACTTTGAGTCACAAAAATTAGTACAACTGCACATGTATATATATGGAGCAAAGGAGAGTATGCATAAGGCAGAACATGAGAGACGTCTAATTCAGTTCCTTGTGGAATTGAATGTAGTTAATATTGTTTAAAGGGAGTATCCTCATGATTAATCCACTCTTTTCTATGGCACAAATATTTTTCCAAAAAGAAATAAAGAGAGTTTAAAGCAGTCAGAGTTTAAAGCAGTCAGTCGAATGACAATGAAATCAATCTCATTGAATGTGAACACTTTCAAAAATAAAATTTCAATGAAAAACACCTTTAAAAAAAGCATTTTCATCAACAACTTTGCAAAAAATAACAATCATTCAGGAAACAACAACTACACATGAAACAATTACTATTTAAGAAGCAATAATATTAGAAATGCCTTAACTTGTGACTTTTGTAAGAGTCTAAGACACACCTAAAATAAATATTATACTTTGCATCGTTATCCCCAAATCAATTCTCCCAATAGTCAGAACTACAGACCAAATCCTCATAACAATAGTCAGAACTATAGTCAAAAAAATAATCAAGATTTCAAGGAAAAGAGTATTGTGGCTAATGTACATGGTAAATCAAGCAACATGATATCCAATCATGGAGAAGAACACTCAGAAGGTGATAACCATCAAAATGCTATCATCATGGTCAGATAATGAATCTTGTACAATATTTTTAAATTGAGAACACAAAAGAAGATCCAAGCACATTAAATATCAATATTGATTCTGTAAACTTTGCAGGTATTACAGTCTTTTCCTCATATATTGATTTTGACAATTCTTTATGTAAGTATTTTGAATTGAATACTAACTTATGGATCATAAACTCAGGATCATCTAATCACATGATCTTTAAAAGATTTTCTAAGCAATATTAGGACATTGTCTTGTACTTTACTGATTTTTTTCCTTAATAGATCATATAGAACTAAAGTGACAAAATTTAATGATGTAACAATCACATCTAAATTATTCCACATAAAGTGTTATATGTACCTTCTTTCAAATATAATTTTGTTTCAGTTCTTTTCTTGACCGTATTCATAAAACACAAAATTTTATTTACTGGTGCATTATATATATTATAGGCTCCTTCAATGAAGAGGCCCCAGGTGAATTGTAATAGCAAGGATGGAATCTACTTTCTTTATTTAAGATGTTTGAAATGTACGGATGGTGACACTGCCACTATGGCTTTTGTTTGCTATTGTCTTTCTGGTAGCAATCTTTTTCCTATTTTTGTTGGTAGTCAAATTTTTGTTGCTAATAAGTCTTATCCTGTAGACAGGTATAGTGTGTCCATTAAGAAAAAGGATAAATTTCATTCTCAACTTGTTTGATTTTCTTCTTTATGTTCTTTCACTTTAATAATAAACTGATATATTTGTCAATAACTTTTGTCTATCTGCTAGGGGTAATTTGGGCTTATTGTGGCACAAAGCCGTGTGATATTTGTTAAAATGAGAAGTATCTCCACACTTTCAGTCATTTTTTCTTCCAATCAGCCATTTTTATATATCATTTCTCACATGGCAAGACATGCCAGACTGCCTTTTAGCCAAAGTACCAATCATACCACAACCAAATTTGAATTCTCCATATTCACTTGTAGGGTTCCTACCATGTAACCACACATAAAAATTAATAAGTATTTCATTACTCTTGTAGATTATTAGAATAGATCTACTTGGACACATCTTTTAAGCATTTTAGTGCCCTTCATATTCAAAAAGCCTTCATCAATATGGTGAAAAATCAATTTTAGACCATAGTTAGATTTATTAGGTCAAATAATGGTCTTGAGTTTACCAATAATGTATCAGAAGAGCTGTTGTGTCATACTACAACAGAACATTGTGGTACAGAGAAAATAAATACTTTCTAAAAATTATCAAAGCTTTTTTATTACAATAAAAATTATCTTTGAGGTATTAGGGAGAATGCATTCTAACAACCATTCACCATATAAATAGACTTTCATCAACTCATCTAAAAAATAAATGCTCATATGAGCTTCTGTACAATAGAAAATCATATTACACTCACCTAAAATTCTTTGAATGTATATGCTATCCTACGGTGCCCGAAGCATACAAACATAAACTTGAACCAAAAATCATCCCGATATCTTTGTGGGATACCCTTTTAAAATAAAAGAATACAAAGTAATGAGTCTTCCCACAAAAAGGATACATAAGTCTACAGATGTAGTATTTCATGAGAAAATTTTCCCTTTTACTCTATTCTTTGAAAGTAGTACTTTTTCATCTATCTTAAATCAGTCTCTATTGATAATTATCTTGAATAAAATGAACTACTTTCATATAATACATTAGTAAATGATCACAGCTTTGTGATTTTTACATATACTAATTTGTCACTTTACTCTAATTCACCATAAGTATCACTCTATACTAAACAACATTCTTCACAACCGTCTGTTCCTCTTGCTCCTACAACAACCTTTATCCTACCCATTCAAACCACAACTCCTCAAGCTAAAGCAGAAAAAAAAAAAAGATCTCATAGATAGAATAAAATTCTAGACAATTGAAAGATTACATCTACTCCATTACCATCTTAAAGCCTAACACTGCCACCACAGAAACTTAGTCCACCACCAATATTTTCCTATATGCTTTGTTTACCAAACATCATCATGTATCTACTGATGTCATTGCATCTACTAATTAGCTACTTGTTGAAAATATTTATCATGATAGTAAGTCATTATCATATGAAAAGGAAACCTTAAGCCCTGCTTGATATAAGGCCATGACACAAGTTTGAGACACATGAAATCTTGTAAAATTGGCAGCAGGTAAACAGGCAATTGATTGTAGATAGATATATAAGGTAAAATATAAAGCAGATGGTAGCATAGAGAGATTGAAATCTAGATTAGTAGTAAAAATTAAATGAATGAGGCTGGAATAGATTATACTAAGAACTATTTTCTTGTGGTTAAAATAAAAACTACGATAACCTTAGCGGCTTGTGTTGTGTAAAGAGAGGATGGGACATGTTCTAGCTTTATGTCAATAATATATCTCTTCATAGGGACCTCTATAAAGAGGTATATATAAAAGTGTGTCAGGGCTTGATATGACTTCGGGCTTGGTATGTAAGCTCAACAAGTCTTATTATGGACTAAAGCAATCAAAAAGATAGTGGTATGCCAAACTAACATAGGCTTTGTCCATCAGAGGTTACATACTCACATCATGACTACTCACTGTTTTATAAGAAATCTGGCATACTGATAGTGTTTGTAGTTATGTATGTTGATGATGTCATATTAATAGGTATAGACAAATTAGAAATCAAACAACAGAAAGCCTACTTGCACAACATATTCAAGATGAAGGTTCTTGGCAAGTTATACTACACTACTTTTGGGGGCTAGAAATACTTACCAGAGATGGATGGGGTTATTACTTCATAAAGAAAATTTTTTCCTAGTCATTCTAAAGGAATATGATTGCCTTAATTACAACCTCTTGTCTTCTCCTCTTGATCCCATTGTGAAGCTAAGGACCAAAAAGGAAACTTATTACCTAATCCCACTTATTACAGGAAGCTGATAGATAAGCTAAATTTTCTTACAAATACTAGATTGGACATAGCCTTTAGTGTTCATCAGTTATATTAGTTTATGCAAGACCGTCGGACACCTCATGTACAAGCAAGTTCGCATTTACTTAGATACCTAAAGAAAGATCCAACCATGGGGATCTACATGTCTAATGATCCTGACTACACAATGAGAGAATATTATGATTCTGACTGGGCTTCATATCCAGATTCTAGGAGGTCAGTTAGTGGTATTTAGTTCATTTAGGAAAAAAATATGTTAGTTAAAAATCAAAGAAACAAGAGACTATCTCCATGTCCTCATTAGAAGCAGAGTACAGGTCATTGAGAAAGGTCATAGGTGATCAGTTGGTCTAGCTTCTCATATTGTTTATTGAACTAACTATTTCCTGTCCATATCCCATTGTTTTTTTATTGTGATAGCCAATCAACCATACACATAGTTCACAATCTTGTATTTCATAAACGCACTAAATATATTGAGGTCGATTATTATTTTTTAGGGTTAAGCTCATGAGGGGCTCATTTCACTCCACCACATCTCCAACAGTGATCAATTGGCTGATATCCTTATTAAAGCTCTCGCTGGTGTTAAGCACACTTTTTTCATAGGCAAGTTGGCTTTGAGATCATCACCACTAACTTTGAAGATTACACTCAATTTATGTACTTAATTATTTGTGACAGCATTATTTAGAGTTAGTTAGTACTCTCTCTGTTCAATTTTATTTGTCATATTTTGACTTGATACACTCATTAAAAAATAATTATTAACATGACTATTTTACCATAGTACTCATATTAATTGATATTTACTAGTATTATGTCTTGAAATTAGTTTGAAAAATAAATAATTAATACTAAGGGTAAAATAAGAAAAGAAGTTGCTTTTTCTTGATATATAAAAAATAACAAGTAAAAATAGAAATTCAATTAGGAAATAAGTGACAAGTAAAAGCGAACGGGGTATTAGTGTTGATGTTAGCGCTATTGTTAGACATTTAATATATTTTCTGTTTTAGCTTGGCTGACGCAACTGTCAAGACACCACAAGAGATTGCATATAATATTCTTTTAATGAAGAGAGCCTGTGAGTTCTTATTTTCTCCTTCTCAGTATATTTGCTTCTCTGCTCCTTCTATGTTTCACTCGACCTTGCAGCCATGATTCCTTCCAGGGGCGGATCCAGGGTATCGGGTGGGGGTTCCCGGGAACCCAGTAACTTTCACCCGAACCCTGTATTTATATTTAGAATCTGGTAAATGTTTAAGGAACTCTTAGTTGGAAACCCACAAGCTTAAAATTCTAGATTCGCCTCTGATTCCTTCCATCTTTCCACAATTGAGTTCTCACCATGGCTGTGTCTTTCTAATACTACTGATTACAAGTAGAGGGTGGTATCCTATACGTTCCCTCAAAACACACATTAGAACTTTATATAAATGTAAACCGTGGATGCTAAACACATTTTTAGACAAAACTGTAAATTTCAATTAGTTTTTATAGTATTTTACATATTTTCAGTTGGAGACGATACAAATAGTTAGTAATCCGTAACACAACTCTTAGGAATTTGTTAGATTCAATGACATCTATAAAGAAAAATTAGTTAGATTGATCAGAAATAATAAATATATTAATACCTCAAGCCTTTCTGGAGTACTTCAATCTCATTCTTCAGCATGTTGATCTCCTCTTTTGGGTCCTAAAGAATATAGTGTTCATTCATTACTGTAACATATAGGAAAAACTATTGTCTATTTGTATTATTTATTATTTCAATTACAACTTCTAATTAGCATAAAAACAATTCTTTTATGGCATTAAATTTTTCTTTTAGACTCTTCATTTTACTTATTTTTGCTAACTATCATTGTCCACAAAAATAATAGCCAATAAATGTATATTATTTGTATATTATGTATTATATACAAAAAAATACATTTTATACATATTAATGTATACTTTTTTGTACATTTGGCTAGCGAATATTTTCATCCGACCGGCCAATGTGTGACTTGTCCAACTTAAAACCCAGAATATATCTTGATTAAAATCACAGTGACAATAACAGAAAAACAAAGTAACTACGTAAGTGTATAAGTACAAGTGTGTGTATTCATGCATAAATTTTCACAACTAGACTCCCTCTTGCAATTACCCTTTCTTTATGACCAGATATATTCCGTAGACCATAACAGGAAAAAAAGGTTTTTTTTTTACCAAAATAATACATTATTTAAAGCAATTATCAAAAGTAATACATTACTTTAAAAAATTTCAGAAATAGAATAAACATATGTGTGAGTAACGTTTTAGATATTATTTTATTAAAATATTCTAGTGGTAAACGTTAAGAGAGATTTGATTCAGGAAAAAAAAATGTTAAGAGAGACGGAGATAAAACGTAACTGTGAATAACATTTTACAAGTAATACGTTATTGAGAATTACGGCTCTCTGATTCAAGTATAACTATTAATTATTCTCCAAAAAAGTACAACTCATGAGTCCTTTCAATCTATCACACTCTTTTTCCATGCTTCTTTTCTTACTTTTGCTCTTTTTTCTCTTTCTATCTGTTGTATTTCTCCTAACAAACTACAACAAAAAACATATACAAAGAAAAAAATATTGCATAATTAAAGTGATGTTATACAGAATTACGTTGCTTGTTTTTTAAAACAAAGAAAAGATTCGTTCCAAGGAAAAGATCTCTTATACTAAATACAGTATATATTACAGTTTCTCTATACAATTTTCTAAGGTAAAAATTAAATCAAAGACTATTTATTATTCAATTTAAATAAAAATTACAAAATAATAATTTTTTTTATTATTATTGTGGAATTTGATTAAAGCAATTAAGTTGAGTTTTTATTATTATTATTATGATTTGTTATTCCAACCTTCCAAATGTGTTTTTGCTTTCGGGTAACTTGTGCAAATTCTTTTACCCCTTTTTCTTTATTTTTCCATCTTGTTACCTAGTTGTGTTATTAGAATATTTTTATGAGGAACAATTTTATATTTTACAATCTTATTTTCTATTCATAATTATAGAAATTTACTTTAGAAAAGTCTACTCTAAACTCACATTCATATGTTATTTAAAAAAACATGAATTTCATATATATTCAAATGTTGGAAAAAAAAATTAATCAAATTCATAATTCTTTGTTAATTAATTCGTGCTACAATACTATTTATTTGGAAGTTACAATTCGTTCTATGATATTAGTTACAAGTTATAATTATTTAATATATTTTTTAAAACAAACATGTATTAAAATACCTGTTAATAAATAATATTTAAATTACTTACATATAAATGTACTTGGTGCACATTAATGCTTATTTATTTGTTTAACTGAAGAAAACAAAAGAGTTTTCGAAATTTGTCTGGTGTTTGATAACCGCTTTGGGGCTTGACTAATTAGAATACATTAAACAAATTATATTTTGAAGGTAAAATATTCTCTATCAAAGACGGTTTCATTTTTCAGGATTTAAACTTGACACATATTGTTATTAACTTTAAATTTATACCCATATTTGTATCACACTAAAATTTATTTAATTTTGTAATTAACTTTTATTTTGATATTTTAAAATATCTATCTCTACATATAAACAACATCATCTTATTTTCAATGTTTTAAATTTTCTGGATTTGAATGTGTAGGTTGACAAGGAAAAATCAGTGAGGACCTTTTGTGGAAATTTTTTCTCATTGCGTATTGTTATTGGTATACTAAGTTAGGAAGAAATACTCTTCAAGAGAGAGAAAGAGGAGAAAAAAGTAAGAAAAATAGTGTTCATGAACTGTATTTTTCCAGAGAATAATTAATAGTTGTACTTGAATCAGAGAGTCATAATTTTCAATAACGTATTACTTGTAAAACGTTATTCACTGGTACGTTTTATCTCCATCTCACTTAATTTTTACCGTTAAAATATTCTAATAAAATATTACCTAAAACGTTACTCACACATACGTTTATTCTATTTCTGAAAATTTTTAGAGTAATGTATTATTTTTGATAATTGCTTTAAATAATGTATTATTTTGGTCTAAAATTCGGAAAAAAAGCAAATTAAGAAGTATATAAGCTTTAGAAAGATAGCTTTCTCGACATATTCAATTCTTGGCACATTTTACCATTTTCCTATCATACTCTAAAGATTGATACAAAATATTTACAGTTTGAAGCTTGATAATTAGAAAAAGAATGTAATCACAATTTAAATAACTACACCTATTTATTGTTGAAAACCAAAATTTTCTTTTTTTTTCCTTTTCTAGAGGCCAGGGTACCTTTTTATGAGTAGATAGTTCCCAAGTCAAAAAGCAAGAAATGCAAGGGAAGGGCTCCTCACTTATTACAAAAAAAGATTAATATGCTTTTTCATGGTTCCAGTTCGTGACACTTAAATGTGATAATGCAATTGTTCAAAAGGAAGTCACAAAGAATATATATATCTTCCCTATTCGACTGAATATAATTCTTGTTGCGTGCTTCTCACTTTCCATGTGTCATGCACGCACTAATGGATCACTAGAAGCAGCATCTGATGCTAAAATTGACATTACAACTGAGAGTTTAATTACCATGAAGTTATCATGTAAAAAATATTTACTCAATTAAATTAATATAAAATAATTCACCACCTGTAACATGTTACACTATACTATTCAAGTGAAAAAATTTCTTAAGAGCTGTGATATAACTTAATCATTATTATTTTTCTTATATACCCTTATTTTTCAAGAATTATGGATGATCCATTGAAAAATAAAGAGCTTCGACATTAACCCCACAAGAGAGAAAAATAAAACATTTTAGCACCTGTTTTTAGTGTTTCCCCTTCATGATCAGGTTTTTGAATTTTTTTTGAGGGGGTTGCATATATATACACTCTCTCTGTTTAAAAAAGAATGAACTACTTTTCTTTATAATTCATTTAAAAAAAAGAATGACCCCTTTTCTTTTTTGACAACATTTTAATTTCAACTTTCCACGTGGCATATTTAAGACCACAAGATTAAAGAACATTTTGGTACATTTGACATAATTTTAATTTAGGACCACAAGATTTAAAAGTCTTCTTTATTTTTTTAAACTTCGTGTCAAGTCAAAATAGATCATTCTTTTTGAAACGGAGGGAGTATATGTTAATCCTTAAGATTACCTGAGCATGTTTTTCTTTGGCTTCCTCAGTTCCCTTGGTTGACTTCAGGTACCTCTCAATCAGCCCTTGCATGCTTCTTTCAATAATAAAACACAAAAATGAAGGGGAAAAAAAACAACTTAAAATCTAAAGGACAAAAGCTAAAATTTTAGGATAAATATAGAAATAACAGAAGTGCCTACTAATAAATTAATACTTTCAGGATCATGTCATGGATGCATATAAAATTACATACTACTGAAATACACAGGATTTCAGACGGAAGAATCCGTTGAAAATGATTTGTGACGCCCGACGAGCCCCTTTTTTTTTTAAATGAATTTTCGATAAAACATCTGTTGGAAATTTCGCATTTTTTCAATTATATTTTAATATCTTAATTTTGTGTTTCATTGTGAAATAACAGTAGAAAGAATTTGAGCAACCATGGACTTGTCAAATCATGAAACACTCAAATTGACAACTTGTAGAAGTACAAGTTGTGATTTCTGGACAAAACTTATGACAAAATATTTACATACATGCATATGTTAAATTGCACTAAATGCATAAAGAAAGCTAATTCAAAATTTAGAAACTAGAGACGGTGAGTTTAAAAGCGAATTCAATTTATACTACAGTGGTTACATACCATTTATATAAACACATATACTCCTTTCATTCTAAAATACTTGACCTTCTTGCTAAATTTGTTTGTTTCAAATTACTTGTTCATTTTCGCAAATCAAGAGTTTTTTATTACTTCTTTCCCATATTACCATCAATATTAAACAACTAAAGAAAATAGTAATAGTTAGATTTAGTGTTTCAAAACATCATTAATAGAATTAATTTTATAAAATATACTTTAATCAATATTTTCTTAATGTGTGTGTCAACTCAAAAGAGACCAAGTAAAATGAAACGAAGAGAGTATATGGATTTAAGTTCAATATAGAAAAGATGCAAAATATAGTTATACAATTAAGTTTTAAATAATGTAATTATTACATATAACTCTCTATGATAAAACGTTTTAAATGATAACTTAATAATTATAAAATAATGCAGTATCTAACTTGTTATCGATGGTTAAGCTATATTTGTACGTAATATAAAAAAAATATCTTTAGCTCGTAAGCATACATGATAACTTAAAATCATGTCTAGAAACACAGAGAGAGGGGGAGGAGGGATGTACCCTTTAGTGGCGAGTTCGTAGAGCTTTCCGTGGGCAGAGAAAATGAAAAGGCCAATTTCAGCATCGCACAAGACGGACAGCTCCTTCGCCTTCTTAAGAAGCCCTGCTCGGCGTTTGCAGAAGGTCACCTGTCGATGAACCGGGTTCTCTATCCTCTTCATTTGAACCTTTCCACGAGCCATTTCTTTCTTCAATTACAAATTAGTATCTTAAGATTTCCTTCAAAAGTTTTTTTTCCTTTTTCTAGTTGAGTGTTGGCTGCTCCTTTGCAGACAACCTCCCACTAGTTTGAACTAGCTTCGAGGTTGTTGCACTACTCTCCTTGTTCACTACGTAGTTTAGTTGCTTAGCACAACTTCACTCTTCTTCTCTCATGCTCTCTTCCCTTTTATACTTCCCATTTTGATTCTTCTCTTCCACTGCTTTCCACACACTTGCTATTAAACAAAAGACTCCGCAGTTGGCATCCAATACCTTTCATCTATTAAACAAAAGACTCCGCAGTTGGCATCAGTACCTTTCCACATCACAAGGAATCTTAGCTTAATTTCTGTATGTTATTATAGTACTAAGTACTATTGTACATTTTTTCTTCATAGCGCATACCTAAGCTATATCGTCGTCAAGTGGCTTATTGACACCTGGTGAATCTTGATGTTATTAATTTTGTTGCTTAAAGACAACAAATATCTTTTGTAGTGGTAAAAGTTGTTTTTTCCCTTGAAAATAGCCATGTCACAGGATTATTGGCTTGGGTATAATGGATTGTAGTTCGGAGGCCAACGTAGAATTTGACACTCACTGCTCCTTTCTTTTTTTCCCTCTTTTGAAGCATGGGTTCTTCCCCCTTTCCTCTAAAAGCACCGTCCTCTATTAACAAGAAAAAATAATACCAAGTTGGTCCTCGAAGAAAAACTAAACCCAAAAGGTTTTCTGTTCAAGCCATCTTCATCCATTTCATCTCCTTCATCTTTTATTTCTCTCTCTTCCTCCCTCTCTTTATTGAAAGACTACTCATGTCTCAAGCATTCGAAAAATCAATATTATCTATAGAACCCACTATTTATTTATTTGGAGGACATTATAATTTGAAGACTGACAACAACCTCTCTAGAAATTTGGGCCGTGAATTTTGGAGTTGTAAAGTGATGAAAGTAAGTTTTTATGTTATTTTTTGTTTTCAAATACTAGTAAGGTTTTATTTGTTATTTTTGTAGGTAAATGATAGATGTGACTATTTTATGTGGAAAGATAATGTTCCGATAAACCGAATTAGCACGGTATTATCATGGTTTAGAAGGCCCTCGGTTGATGTAGATACAATGACTTGATCACAAAGCAGTGTGACATTTGGAATGCAGTTTAACCTCAACGTAACTGAAGAAGATAGGGATCTTCTTAGGTCATTGAAAAAAGAATTAGAAGAAAAAATAAATCCCTTGAAAGATAAGCTTAAGGAAAATTTAACATGACACGGATTTTATTTTAGAGGGAAACTGAATGAAGAAGAAAAAAAAAAATTGTTTGAGGCTGATTTGTGGTTTTTTTATTGTTCTTTGTAATTTGGAAATGTTGTATAGTTGGTTAGATTTATTGTTTTCTATGTAATTCTTATTGTAGTAATAGTCACAATTTTTATGTATTTTGTTTTCTATGTAATTTGAATTGTTATGTATTAATTGACTTTTATGTATTATTTTCACCAAATATTCACTTATCATATATGACAAGTGAATATTTACTAGGATCCGTATATATGATAAGTGAATATTTGGTGAATATTTACGGTAAATAAAGAAATCTAGGGTTGCACTATATGGGCCTTTGTTGTACTTGTATTTGGGCTAAATAATGAATGAGCCCAATCTGTAAATCTGCTGAAGCCCCAAGTCATTTGGTGAAAACGTCTGTTTTTTAGCGATTTTCCGTGTGTGTTAGCCCATGGATCGCAGGGGAGTGCTGGGTACAGAAATATTTTTGGGCTGATCCCCTCAGGGGCGTCCCAGATGAGCTGTTAAGTGGATCCATAGGCTCCGGGGGGTGGGCCGGAGGTTTCTAGGGCGTCCCAGAGGCGAAATACTGAAAATGTCAATTTTTTGGCGATTTTCCGTGAGTGTTTGCCCATGGATCGCTGGGGGGTGCTGGGTCTAGAAATATTTTTGGGTCGAGCCCCTCGGGGGCATCCCAGACGAGTAGTTAAGCGGATCGATAAGCTCTGGGGGGTGGGGCGGAGGTTTCTAGGGCGTCCCAGAGGCGAAATACTAAAAACATCAGTTTTTTGGCGATTTTCATGTGTGTTAGCCCGTGGATCGCTGGGTGGGTGCTGAGTCCGGAAATATTTTTGGGTCGAGCCCCTTGGGGGCATCCCATACGAGCTGTTAAGCAAATCCATAGGCTCCAGGGGGTGGGACGGAGGTTTCTAAGGCATCCTTGAGGCAAAATACTGAAAACGTCAGTTTTTTGGCGATTTTCCGTGTGTGTTAGGCCATGGATCGCTGGGGGGTGCTGGTCCGGAAATATTTTTGGGCCGAGCCCCTCAGGGGCATCCCAGACAAGCTGTTAAGCGTATCTATAGGCTCCGGGTGGTGGGGCAGAGGTTTCTAGGGCGTCCCAGAGGTGAAATACTGAAAACGTCAGTTTTTTGATGATTTTCCGTGTGCGTTAGCCCATGGATCGCTGGGGGGTGTTGGGTCTGGAAATATTTTTGGGCCGACCCTCTCGGGGGAGTCCTAGACAAGCTGTTAAGCAGATCCATATGCTTTGAGGGGTGGGGTGGAGGTTTCTAGGGCGTCCCAGAGGCAAAATACTGAAAACGTCAGTTTTTTGGTGATTTTTTGTGTGTGTTAGCCCCTAGATCGCTGGGGGGTGCTGGGTCCGGAAATATTTTTGGGCCGACCCCCTCGGGGGTGTCCCAAATGAGCTGTTAAGTAGATCCATAGGCTTCGATGGGTAGGGCGGAGGTTTCTAGGGCATCCCAAAGGGGGAATACTGAAAACGTCAGTTTTTTGGTGATTTTTCGCGTGTGTTAGCCCATGGATCGCTCGGGGGGTGCTGGGTCCGGAAATATTTTTGGGCCGAGCCCCTCGGGGCGTCCCAGACGAGCTCTTAAGTGGATCCATAGGCTCAGGGGGTAGGGCGGAGGTTTATAGGGCATCCCAGAGGCGAAATACTGAAAACGTCATGTTTTTTGGCGATTTTTTTTGTGTGTTAGCCCATGGATCCCTTGGGGGTGCTGGGTCCGGAAGTATTTTTGGGTCGAGCCCCTCGGGGGCATCCCAGAAGAGTTTTTAAGTGGATCCATAGGCTCCGAGGGGTGGGGCAGAGGTTTCTAGGGCGTCCCAGAGGCGAAATACGTAAAACGTTAGTTTTTTGGTGATTTTTCGTGTGTGTTAGCCCATGGATCGCGGGGGGGTACTGGGTCCAAAAATATTTTTGGGCCGATCCCCTCGGGGGCGTCCCGGATGAGCTGTTAAGCGGATCCATAGGCTCCGGGGGGTGGGGCAGAGGTTTCTAGGGCGTCCCAGAGGTGAAATACTGAAAACGTCAGTTTTTTGGTGATTTTCCGTGTGTGTTAGCCCATGGATCGCTGGGGGGTTTTGGGTTCGAAAATATTTTTGGGCCAAGCCCCTCGTCCTAGACGAGCTATTAAGCGGATCCATAGGCTCCGGGGGGTGGGACGGAGGTTTTTAGGGCGTCCCAGAGGCGAAATACTGAAAACGTCAGTTTTTTTGCAATTTTCCGTGTGTTAGCCCCTGGATCCCTAGGGAGGGTGCTGGGTCAGAAAATATTTTTGGGCTAAGCCCCTCAGGGGTGTCCCAGACGAGCTTTTAAGCGGATCCATAGGCTCCGGGGGGTGGGGCAGAGGTTTCTAGGGCGTCCTAGAGGCGAAATACTGAAAACGTCAGTTTTTTGGCGATTTTCCATGTGTGTTAGCCCCTGGATCGCTGGGGGGTGCTGGGTCCGGAAATATTTTTGGTTTGAGCCCCTCAGGGGTGTCCCAAACGAACTGTTAAGCGGATCCATAGGCTCCGGGGGGTGGCGCAGAGGTTTCTAGGGCGTCCCAGAGGCGAAATACTGAAAACGTCAGTTTTTTGGCAATTTTCCGTGTGTGTTAGCCAATGGATCACTGGGGGGTGCTGGGTTCAAAAATATTTTTGGGTCGATCCCCTCGGGGGCATCCCAGACAAGCTATTAAGCGAATCCATAGGCTCCGGGGGGTGGGGCGGAGGTTTCTAGGGCATCCCAGAGGCGAAATACTGAGAACGTCAGTTTTTTGGCGATATTCCGTGTGTGTTTGCCCATGGATCGCTGGGGGGGTACTGGGTACAGAAATATTTTTGGGACGAGCCCCTCGGGGGCGTCCCATACGAGGTGTTAAGCGGATCCATAGGCTCCGAGGGGTGGGCTAGAGGTTTCTAGGGCGTCCCAGAGGCAAAATACTGAAAACGTCTGTTTTTGCGATTTTTCGTGTGTGTTAGCCCATGGATCGCTGGGGGGTACTGGGTTCAAAAATATTTTTGGGTCGAGCCCCTCGAAGCGTCCCAGACGAGCTGTTAAGTGGATCCATGGGCTCCGGGGGTTGGGGCGTAGGTTTCTAGGGCATCCCAGAGGCAAAATACGTAAAACGTCAGTTTTTTGGCGATTTTCCGTGTGTGTTATCCCATGGATCGCTGGGAGGGTGCTGGGTCCAAAAATATTTTTGGGCTGAGCCCCTCGAGGGCATCCCAGATGAGCTGTTAAGTGGATCCATAGGCTCCGTGGGGTGGGGCAGAGGTTTCTAGGGCGTCCCAGAGGCGAAATACTGAAAACGTCAGTTTTTTGGCGATTTTCCGTGTGTGTTAGCCCATGGATCGCAGGGGGGTGCTGGGTACAGAAATATTTTTGGGTTGATCTCATCAGGGGCATCCCAGATGAGCTGTTAAGTGGATCCATAGGCTCCGGGGGGTGGGGCGGAGGTTTGTAGGGCGTCCCAGAGGCGAAATACTGAAAATGTCAGTTTTTTGGCGATTTTCCGTGAGTGTTTGCCCATGGATCGCTGGGGGGGTGCTGGGTCCAGAAATATTTTTGGGTCGAGCCACTCGGGGGCATCCCATACGAGCTGTTAAGCAAATCCATAGTCTCCGGGGGGTGGGACGGAGGTTTCAAAGGCATCCCTGAGGTAAAATATTGAAAATATCAGTTTTTGGTGATTTTCCGTGTGTGTTAGGCCATGGATCGCTAAGGGGTACTGGTCCAAAAATATTTTTGGGCCGAGCCCCTCAGGGGCAACCCAGACAAGCTGTTAAGCGAATCCGTAGGCTCCGGGGGGTGGGGCAGAGGTTTCTAGGGCGTCCCAGAGGCGAAATACTGAAAACGTCAGTTTTTTGGTGATTTTCCGTGTGTGTTAGCCCATGGATCGCAGGGGGGTGCCGGGTACAGAAATATTTTTGGGTTGATCCCCTCAGGGGCGTCCCAGATGAGCTGTTAAGTGGATCCATAGGCTCCGGGGGGTGGGGCGGAGGTTTCTAGGGCGTCCCAGAGGTGAAATACTGAAAATGTCAGTTTTTTGGCGATTTTCCGTGAATGTTTGCCCATGGATCGCTGGGGGAGTGCTGGGTCCAGAAATATTTTTGGGTCGAGCCCCTCGGGGGCATCCCATACGAGCAGTTAAGCGGATCCATAGGCTCCGAGGGGTGGGGCGGAGGTTTCTAGGGCGTCCCAAAGGCAAAATACTGAAAACGTCAGTTTTTTGGCGATTTTCGTGTGTGTTAGCCCATGGATCGCTGGGTGGGTGCTGGGTCCAAAAATATTTTTGGGTCGAGCCCCTCGGGGGCATCCCATACGAGCTGTTAAGCAAATCCATAGGCTCCGGGGGGTGGGACGGAGGTTTCTAAGGCATCCCTAAGGCAAAATACTGAAAACGTCTGTTTTTTGGCGATTTTCCGTGTGTGTTAGGCCATGGATCGCTGGGGGGTGCTGGTCCGAAAATATTTTTGGGCCGAGCCCCTCATGGGCATCCCAGACAAGCTGTTAAGCGGATCCATAGGCTCCGGGTGGTGGGGCAGAGGTTTCTAGGGCGTCCCAGAGGCGAAATACTGAAAACGTCAGTTTTTTGATGATTTTTCGTGTGCGTTAGCCCATGGATCGCTGTGGGGGTGTTGGGTCTGGAAATATATTTGGGCCGACCCCCTCGGAGGAGTCCTATACAAGCTGTTAAGCAGATCCATATGCTTTGAGGGGTGGGGTGGAGGTTTCTAGGGCATCCCAGAGGCGAAATACTGAAAACGTCAGTTTTTTGGTGATTTTTCGTGTGTGTTAGCCCCTAGATCTCTGGGGGTGCTGGGTCCGAAAATATTTTTGGGCCGACCCCCTCAGGGGTGTCCCAAATGAGCTGGTAAGTAGATCCATAGGCTTCGATGGGTAGGGCGGAGGTTTCTAGGGCATCCCAGAGGGGAAATACTAAAAACGTCAGTTTTTTGGCGATTTTCCTCATTTGTTAGCCCATGGATCGCTGGGGGGGTGCTGGGTCCGAAAATATTTTTGGGCCGAGCCCCTCCGGGGCATCCCAGACGAGCTGTTAAGCGGATCCATAGGCTCAGGGGGTAGGGCGGAGGTTTATAGGGCATCCTAGAGGCGAAATACTTAAAACGTCATGTTTTTTGGCGATTTTTCGTGTGTGTTTGCCCATGGATCGCTGGGGGGGTGTTGGGTTCGGAAATATTTTTGGGTTGAGCCCCTCGGGGGCGTCCCAGAAGAGTTTTTTAGTGGATCCATAGGCTCCGAGGGGTGGGGCAGAGGTTTCTAGGGCGTCCCAGAGGCGAAATACGTAAAACGTTAGTTTTTTGGCGATTTTTCGTGTGTGTTAGCCCATGGATCGCAGGGGGGTACTGGGTCCAAAAATATTTTTGGGCCGATCCCCTCGGGGGCGTCCCAGATGAGCTGTTAAGCGGATCCATAGGCTCCGGGGGGTGGGGCAGAGGTTTCTAGGGCGTCCCAGAGGCGAAATACTGAAAACTTCAGTTTTTTGATGATTTTCCGTGTGTGTTAGCCCATGGATCGCTGGGGGGTTCTGGGTCCGAAAATATTTTTGGGCCAAGCCCCTCATCCCAGAAGAGCTATTAAGCGAATCCATAGGCTCCGGGGGGTGGGACGGAGGTTTTTAGGGCGTCCCAGAGGCGAAATACTGAAAACATCAGTTTTTTGGCTATTTTCCGTATGTTAGCCCATTGATCCCTAGGGAGAGTGCTGGGTCCGAAAATATTTTTGGGCTAAACCACTCAGGGGTGTCCCAGACGAGCTGTTAAGCGGATCCATAGGCTCCGGGGGGTGGGGCAGAGGTTTCTAGGGCGTCCTAGAGGCAAAATACTGAAAACGTCAGTTTTTTGGTAATTTTTCGTGTGTTAGCCCATGGATAGCTGGGGGGTGCTGGGTCCAGAAATATTTTTGGGTCGATCCCCTCGCGGGCATCCCAGACGAGTTGTTAAGCGGATCCATAGACTCCGGGGGTAGGGCAGAGGTTTCTAGGGCGTCCCAGATGCGAAAAACTAAAAACGTTAGTTTTTTGGCGATTTTCCGTGTGTGTTAGCCCATGGATCGCTGGGGGGTGCTGGGTCCATAAATATTGTTGGACCGAGCCCCTCGGGGACGTCCCATACGAGCTGTTAAGTGGATCCATAGGCTCCGGGGGGTGGGGCGGAGGTTTCTAGGGCGTCCCAGAGGCGAAATACTGAAAACGTCAGTTTTTTGGCGATTTTCCGTATGTGTTAGCCTCTGGATCGTTGGGGGGGTGCCGGGTCCAGAAATATTTTTGGGCCGAACCCCTCGGGCGCATCCCAGACAAGCTGTTAAGCGGATCCATTGGCTCTGGGGGTGGGGTGGAGGTTTCTAGGGCGTCCCAGAGGCGAAATACTAAAAACGTCAGTTTTTTGGCGATTTTCCGTCTTTATTGGCCCATGGATCGCTGGGGGGGGTGCTGGGTCAGGAAATAATTTTTGGCCGAGCCCCTCGGGGGCATCCCAGATGAGCTGTTAAGCGGATCCATAGGCTACGGGGGATGGGGCGGAGGTTTCTAGGGCATCCCTGAGGCAAAATACTGAAAACGTTTGTTTTTTGGTGATTTTCTGTGTATATTGGCCCATGGATCGCTGGGGGGGGGTGCTGGGTCCAGAAATATTTTTGGGTCGAGCCCCTCGGGGGTATCCCGGACAAGCTGTTAAGCGGATCCATAGGTTCCGGGGGATGGGGCGGAGGTTTCTACGGCGTCCCAGAGGCGAAATACTGAAAACGTTAGTTTTTTTGCAATTTTTCGTGTGTGTTAGCCCCTGAATCGCTGGAGGGGTGCTGGGTTCGGATATTTTTAGGCCGAGCCCCTCGGGGGCGTTCCAAACGAGCTGTTAACTGAATCCATAGGCTCCGGGGGGTGGGGCGGAGCTTTCTAGGGCATCCCAGAGGCGAAATACCTAGGACGTCAGTTTTTTGGCGATTTTTCGTGTGTGTTAGCCCATGGATTGCTGGGGGGTGCTGGGTCAGAAATTATTTTTGGGTCGAGCCCCTCAGGGGCATCCCATACAAGCTGTTAAGTGGATCCGTAGGCTCCGGGTGGTGGGGCAGAGGTTTCTAGGGCATCTTAGAGGCGAAATACTGAAATGGTCAGTTTTTTGGCGATTTTCCGTGTGTGTTCGCCCATGGATCGTTGGGGGGTTCTGGGTCCGAAAATATTTTTGGGCCGAGCCCCTCGTCCCCGACAAGCTGTTAAGCGGATCCATAGGCTCCGGGGGGTGGGGCGGAGCTTTCTAGGGCCTCCTAGAGGCGAAATACTGAAAACGTCAGTTTTTTGGCAATTTTTCGTGTGTTATCCCATGGATCGCTGGGGGGGTGCTGGGTCCAGAAATATTTTTGGTTCGTTCCCCTCGGGGGCGTCCCAGACGAGCTGTTAAGCGGATCCATAGACTCCGGGGGGTGGGGCAGAGGTTTCTAGGGCGTCCCAGATGCGAAAAACTAAAAACGTAAGTTTTTTGGCGATTTTTCGTGTGTGTTAGCCCATGGATCGCTGGGGGGGTGCTGGGTCCGAAAATATTGTTGGACCGAGCCCCTCGGGGAAGTCCCATACGAGCTGTTAAGTGGATCCATAGGCTCCGGGGGATGGGGCGGAGGTTACTAGGGCGTCCCAGAGGCGAAATACTGAAAACGTCAGTTTTTTGGTGATTTTTCGTATGTGTTAGCCTCTAGATCGCGGGGGGGGGGGGGGGGGGGGGGGGGGGGGGGTCGGGTCCGAGAATATTTTTGGGCCGAACCCCTCGGGCGCATCCCAAACAAGTTGTTAAGCGTATCCATTGGCTCTGGGGTGGGGTGGAGGTTTCTAGGGCGTCCGAGAGATGAAATACTGAAAACGACAGTTTTTTGGCGATTTTCCGTGTATATTGGCTCATGGATCGCTGGGGGGGTGCTGGGTCCAGAAATAATTTTTGGCCGAGCCCCTCGGGGGCATCCCAGACGAGCTGTTAAAGCGATCCATAGGCTACGGGGGATGGGGCGGAGATTTCTAGGGCGTCCCAGAGGCGAAATACTGAAAACGTCAGTTTTTTGGCAATTTTTCGTGTGTGCTAGCCCCTGGATCGCTGGGGGGTGCTGGGTCAGGAAATATTTTTGGGCCGAGCCCCTCGGGGGAATCCCAGAGGAGGTGTAAAGCGGATCTAGAGGCTCCGAGGGGTGGGGGAGAGATTTCTAGGGCGTCCCAGGGGCGAAATACTGAAAACGTCAGGTTTTTGGCGATCTTTCGTGTGTGTTAGCCCATGGATCACTGGGGGGTGCTAGGTTCGAAAATATTTTTGGGCCGAGCCTCTAGCGGGCGTCCTAGATGAGCTATTAAGCGGATCCATAGGCTCCAGGGGGTGGGGTGGAGGTTTCTAGGGGGTCCCCGAGGCTAAATACTGAAAACGTCATTTTTTTGCGATTTTGCATGTGTGTTAGCCCATGGATCGCTGGGAGGTGCTGGGTTCGAAAATATTTTTGGGTCGAGCCCCTCGGGGACGTCCCAGACGAGTTGTTAAGAGGATCCATAGACTCCGGGGTGTAGGGCGGAGGTTTATAGGGCATCCCAGAGGCGAAATACTGAAAACGTCATGTTTTTGGCGAATTTCCGTGTGTGTTAGCCTATGGATCGCTGGGGGGTGCTGGGTCCAGAAATATTTTTGAGTCGAGCCCCTCGAGGGTGTCCTAGACGAGCTGTTAAGCAGATCCATAGGCTCCGGGGGGTGGGGCAGAGGTTTCTAGGGCGTCCCAGAGGCGAAATAGAGAAAACATCATTTTTTTTGGCGATTTTCCGTGTGTGTTAGCCCATGGATCGCTGGGGGGTGCTGGGTCTAGAAGTATTTTTGGGTCGAACCCCTCGGGGGCGTCCCAGAAGAGCTTTTAAGTGGATCCATAGGCTCCGGGGGGTGGGGCAGAGGTTTCTAGGGCATCCCAGAGGTAAAATACGTAAAACGACAGTTTTTAGGCGATTTTCCGTGTGTGTTAGACAATGGATCACTGGGGGGTGCTGGGTCCAAAAATATTTTTAGGTCGATCCCCTCGGGGGCGTCCCAGATGAGCTGTTAAGCAGATCCATAGGCTCCGGGGGGTGGGGCAGAGGTTTCTAGGGCGTCCCAGAGGCAAAATACTGAAAACGTCAGTTTTTTGGTGATTTTCCGTGTGTGTTAGCCCATGGATCGCTGGGGGGTTTTGGGTCACGAAATAATTTTAGGCCTAGCCCCTCTTCCCAGACGAGCTATTAAGCGGATCCATAGGCTCCGAGGGGTGGGGCGGAGGTTTCTAGGGCGTCCCAGAGGCGAAATACTGAAAACGTCAGTTTTTTGGCAATTTTCCGTGTGTTAGCCCATGGATCGCTGGGGAGGGTGCTGGGTCCGGAAATATTTTCGGGCCAATCCCCTCGGGGGTGTCCCAGATGAGCTGTTAAGCAGATCCATAGGCTCCGGGTGGTGGGGCAGAGGTTTATAGGGCGTCCCAAAGGCGAAATACTGAAAACGTTAGTTTTTTGGTGATTTTCCGTGTGTGTTAGCCCATGGATAGCGGGGGGTTCTGGGTCCAAAAATATTTTTGGGTCGAGCCCCTCGTCTCAGACGAGCTATTAAGCAGATCCATAGGCTCCGAGGGGTGGGGTGGAGGTTTCTAGGGCGTCCTAGAGGCGAAATACTGAAAACGTCAGTTTTTTTGCGATTTTCCGTGCGTGTTAGCCCCTGGATCGCTGGGGGGTGCTGGGTCCGGAAATATTTTTGGTTCGAGCCCCTCAGGGGTGTCCCAAATGAACTGTTAAGCGAATCCATAGGCTCCTGGGGTGGGGCGGTGGTTTCTAGGGCGTCCCAGAGGCGAAATACTGAAAACGCCATTTTTTTGACGATTTTCCGTGTGTGTTAGCCCATGGATCGCTGGAGGGGTGCTGGGTCCAGAAATATTTTTTAGCCAACCCCCTCGGCGGCGTCCCATACGAGCTGTTAAGTGGATCCATAGACTCCGGGGGGTGGGGCAGAGGTTTCTAGCGCGTCCCAGATGTGAAAAACTAAAAACGTCAGTTTTTTGGCAATTTTTCGTGTGTGTTAGCCCATGGATCGCTGGGGGGTGCTGGGTCCGGAAACATTATTGGGTCGAGCCCCTCGGGGACATCCCAGAAGAGCTGCTAAGCGGATCCATAGGCTCCGGGGGGTGGGGCGGAGGTTTCTAGGGCGTCCCAGAGGCGAAATACTGAAAACGTCAGTTTTTTGGCGATTTTTCGTGTGTTAGCCCATGGATCACTGGGGGGTGCTGGGTACAGAAATATTTTTGGGCCGATCCCCTCGG
Organism: Capsicum rhomboideum; assembly: GCA_031232105.1. Classification (NCBI taxonomy): domain Eukaryota; kingdom Viridiplantae; phylum Streptophyta; class Magnoliopsida; order Solanales; family Solanaceae; genus Capsicum; species Capsicum rhomboideum. The sequence goes on from CP124714.1 coordinate 934,597, forward strand.
GGGCATCCCATACAAGCTGTTTAGTGGATCCATAGGCTCCAGGGGGTAGGGCAGAGTTTTCTAGGGCGTCCCTGAGGCGAAATACTGAAAACGTCAGTTTTTTGGCGATTTTCCATGTATATTGGCCCATGGATCGCTAGGGGTGTGTTGGGTCCGAAAATATTTTTGGGCCGAGCCCCTCGGGGGCATCCCAGTTGAGCTGTTAAGCGGATCCATAGGCTCCGGGGGGGTGGAGCGGAGGTTTCTAGGGTATCCCAGAGCGAATCATTGAAAACGTCAGTTTTTTGGCGATTTTTCGTGTGTGTTAGCCCATGGATCGCTGGGGGGTGCTGGGTTCAGAAATATTTTTGGGTCCAGCCCCTCAGAGGCCTCCCAAACGAGCTGTTAAGCGGATCCATAGGCTCCGGGGAGTGGGCGGAGGGTTCTAGGGAGTCCCAGAGGCAAAATACTGAAAATGTCAATATTTTGGCGATTTTCCGTGTGTGTTAGCCCATGGATCACTAGGGGGTGCTGGTTTCGAAAATATTTTTGGGTAGAGCCCCTCGAGGGCGTCCCAGACGAGCTGTTATGCGGATCCATAGGCTCCGGGGGGTGGAGCGGAGGTTTCTAGGGCGTCCTAGAGGCGAAATACTGAAAACGTCAATTTTTTGGCAATTTTCCGTGTTTGTTAGCCCATGGATCGCTGGGGGGTGCTGGGTCCGAAAATATTTTTGGGCCGAACTACTCAGAGACGTCCCAGACGAGCTTTTAAGCGAATCCATAGGCTCCAGGGGGTGGGGCGGACGTTTCTAGGGCGTCCTAGAGGTGAAATACTGAAAACGTCAGTTTTTTGGCGATTTTCCATGTGTGTTAGCCCATAGATCGCTGGGGGGGTGCTGTGTCCAGAAATATTTTTGGGGCGAGCCCCTCGGGGGCATCCCAGATGAGCTGTTAAGCAGATCCATAGGCTTTGGGGGGTGGGGAGGTTTCTAGGGCATCCCAGAGGCGAAATACTGAAAAGGTCAATTTTTTGGCAATTTTTCGTGTGTGTTAGCCCATGGATCGCTGGGGGGGTGCTGGTTCCTGACATATTTTTGGGCCGAGCCCCTCGGGGGAGTCCCAGACAAGCTGTTAAACGGATCCACAGGCTCCGGGGGGTGGGACGGAGGTTTCTAGGGCGTCCCAGAGGTGAAATATTGAAAACGTCAGTTTTTTGGCGATTTTCTGTGTGTGTTAGCCCATGGATCGCTGGGGGGATGGTAGGTTTAGAAATATTTTTGGGCTGATCCCCTCGGGGGCATCCCAGACGAGCTATTAGGCCTATCACAGTAACATCCCAGGGGCAACAGAAAAGCCTAGCATGGGTAGAACGATAAAAATGAATAAATGTAAAGGCAAAAGAAGTAAAGGACGTAATGTACATGGTTCCACATATGCAGGCCGGTGGTTTATCTGCACTGATTATTTTCTTATATTTGATTTCATGGAAGTACTTATATATCATGTAGTTTCATATGAGCCTTACATACTCAGTACATTTTTCGTACTGACGTCCCTTGGGGGACTTACCTTACTTGTTGCAGGCACAGGTGCTAGTAGACCTCCACAGTAGGTTGCGAATCATTTGCCGATCTTTGGTGAGCTCCAGTTGGTTCGGGGCTTTCCGAGTCACATGTGTATATTTGTTTTGGTACTGTAATGTTATATAAAGCGGGGACTTGTCCCGACTTTAGGTTGGTTATGTATATGCATCTGTTAGAGGCTTTGTAGACGTATGTGGTAATATGAATGTAATTGATGTATGTCCATTTTGACTTGGTGGCCCTAACGGCCAAGTTTCATATATGTATATAGCACATGTTTCCATGATTTCCGTTATTGGCATCTTGTATCTCTACATGATGGTGATGTTTCTTGAATAACATGCATATGAATAGACATGGATGAAGATTGGTTCTCTCGGGCCTTATCGGCTGCGGGTGCCAGTCCGCCCCGTTGGAATTCGAGGCGTGACACTAAAATTGGCTTTTTTGCGAGTTTCTGTAGGTGTTAGCCCATGGATCAATAGGGGGTGTTGGCTCCGGGGTGGGAATTGGGCAGAAATTCTCGGGATGGTCCCTGGCGAGCTGTTAAGTGGATCCATAGGCTCCGAGGGGTCGGGCGGTGGTTTTTAAGGCGTCCCATGAGCGAAATACTGAAAATGTCTGTTTTTTGTGATTTTCTGTGTGTGTTAACCCATGGATCGATGGGGTTTGTTGGATCTGGGGCGAGAATTGGGCCAAACCTCTTGGGGGCATCCCTGACGAGCTGTTAAGAGGATCCATAGGCTCCGGGTGGTCGGACGGAGTTTTTAGGGCGTCCCATGAGTGAAAAACTGAAAATGGCTGTCTTTTTGCAATTTTTTGTTTGTGTTAGCCCATGGATCGATAGGGAGGTCCTGGATCTGGGGAGAGAATTGGGTCGAACCTCTCGGGGGTTCCCCGGACGAGTAGTTAAGCGGATCCATATACTCCGGAGGGGTCGAGCGTAGGTTTTTAGGGCGTCCCATGAGTGAAATACTGAAAATGGTTGTTTTCTGTGATTCTCCGTGTGTTAGCCCACAGATCGATGGGGGGTGCTGGCTCCGGGGCGAGAATTAGGCCAAACCTGTCGGAGGTATCCCTGACAAGCTGTTAAGTGGATCTATAGGCTCAGGATGGTTGGGCGGAGGTTTTTAGGGTGTCCCATGAGCGAAATACTGAAAACGGCTATTTTTTGTGATTTTTTGTGTGTGTTATCCCATGGATTGATGGGGGGTGCTGGCTCCGGGGAGAAAATTGGGTTGAACTTCTCGGGGGTGTCCCTGACTAGTTGTTAAGCGGATCCATAGGCTTCGACAGGTCGGGCGGAGGTTTTTAGGGCGTCCCATGAGCTAAATACTGAAAACTGCTATTTTTCGTGATTTTTCGTGTGTGTTAGCCCATCGATCGATGGAGGGGTGCTGTATCTGGGGAGAAATAGGGCCTAACCTCTTTGGGGCAACCCTGACGAGCTATTAAGTGGATTCATAGGCTCCGAGGGGTCGGGCGCTGTCATATAGGGCGTTCCATGAGCGAAATACTGAAAACGACTATTTTTTTGTGATTTTTCGTGTGTGTTAGCCCATGGATCGATGAGGGGTGCTGGCTCCGGGGAGGGAATTAGGTCGAACCTCTCGGGGGTGTCCTTGACGAGCTATTAAGATATCCATAGGCTTCGGAGGGTCGGACGAAGGTTTTTAGGGCATCCCATGAGCGAAATACTGAAAATGACAGTTTTTTGTGATTTTCTGTGGGTGTTAACCCATGGATCGATGGGGGGTGCTGGCTCAGGGGACCGCCCAAGAAATTTTGCCAAAAAAAATTTTTGAAGCCCACACCCACCCATCAATCCATAGGCTAACACCCACCGAAAGTCACCAAAAATGTGCAATTCCTGCATTTTTGCTCATTTGCATTGAAAAATGGCTCCACCACTCCTTCCAAATCAATCCGATCCATTTGATAGGTTGTTAGGGGACCGCCTTAGAAGTTTCGCCCAAAAAAATTTTCAGAACCCGTACCCACCCATCAATCCATAGGCTAACACCCACCGAGATTTACCAAAAACGTGCAATTCCTGTCGTTTCGCTCATTTGACTTGAAAAATGACTCCACCGCCCCCTCCAAAGCAACTCGATCCCTTTAATAGGTCTTCAAGGGACCGTCCAAGAAGTTTCGCTCAAAAATATTTCAGGAACCCGTACCCACCCATCAATCCATAGGCTAATACCCACCGAAAGTCACCAAAAACGCGCAATTCCTTCCGTTTTGCTCATTTGACTTGAAAAATGGCTCTATCACTTCCTCCAAAGCAGCCCGATCCCTTTAATAGGTCGTTAGGGGACCGCCTAAGAAGTTTTGCCCAAATAAATTTCCGGAGTCTACTCCCACCCATAGATCCATTGGCTAACACCCACCGAAAGTCGCCAAAAATGCACAATTTCTGTCGTTTTACACATTTGACTTGAAATATGGCCCCACCACTCCCTCCAAAGCAGCCCGATCCCTTTAATAGGTCGTTAGGGGACCGCCCAAGAAGTTTTGCCCAAATAAATTTCCGGAGTCTACTCCCACCCATAGATAAATGTGTCAACTGGGCCGGGCCGGGCCAACCCGAACCCGGTCCATTTATTTTTTCCGGTTTTGGGCCGGTGCCGGGCCGGGCCCAATTCTTAACGGGCCGGGCCGGGCCGGGCTGAACAGTGAAATTTTCCCAAACGGCCCAGCACCGGCCCATTTAATTTTTTTGACCAGTTAATGGGCCGGTTTACCGGGCCCCGACTAAAAAAAATAGTATTTTGAACGTTGATTGTTTTTTAATATGCATTCAATATATATACTACTTAAAATACGATTTTAAAGAATAAACATTCAATATATACTACATTAACGAATACACATATATATATACATTCAATATATACTACTTTAAAGAATAAACATACATATATACATTCAATATATACTACTTTAAAGAATACACATACATATGTATACATTCCATATATACTACTTTAAAGAATAAACATACATATGTATACATTCCATATATACTACTTTAAAGAATACACATACATATGTATACATTCCATATATACTACTTTAAAGAATAAACATACATATATACATTCCATATATACATTCAATAGATACTACTTTAAAGAATACACATACATATATATACATTCCATGTATACTACTTTAAAGAATAAACATACATATATACATTCCATATATACATTCAATATATACTACTTTAAAGAATACACATACACATATATACATTCAATATATACTACTTTAAAGAATAAACATACACATATATACATTCAATATATACATTCAATATATACATTCAATATATACTACTTTAAAGAATAAACATACACATATATACATTCAATATATACATTCAATATATACTACTTTAAAGAATATACATACATATATACATTCAATATATACTACTTTAAAGAATACACATACATATGTATACATTCCATATATACTACTTTAAAGAATACACATACACATATATACATTCAATATATACATTCCATATATACTACTTTAAAGAATACACATACACATATATACATTCAATAGATACTACTTTAAAGAATACACATACATATGTATACATTCCATATATACTACTTTAAAGAATACACATACACATATATACATTCAATATATACATTCCATATATATATTACTTTAAAGAATACACATACACATATATACATTCAATAGATACTACTTTAAAGAATACACATACACATATATACATTCAATATATACTACTTTAAAGAATAAACATACATATGTATACATTCCATATATACTACTTTAAAGAATACACATACATATGTATACATTCCATATATACTACTTTAAAGAATACACATACATATGTATACATTCCATATATACTACTTTAAAGAATACACATACACATATATACATTCAATAGATACTACTTTAAAGAATATACATACATATATACATACAATATATACATTCAATATATACTACTTTAAAGAATATACATACATATATATACATTCAATAAATACTACTTTAAAGAATAAACATACACATATATACATTCAATATATACTACTTTAAAGAATAAACATACATATATACATACAATATATACATTCCATATATACTACTTTAAAGAATACACATACATATATACATTCAATATATACTACTTTAAAGAATAAACATACATATGTATACATTCCATATATACTACTTTAAAGAATACACATACACATATATACATTCAATAGATACTACTTTAAAGAATATACATACACATATATACATTCAATAAATACTACTTTAAAGAATAAACATACATATGTATACATTCCATATATACTACTTTAAAGAATACACATACATATGTATACATTCAATAGATACTACTTTAAAGAATACACATACACATATATACATTCAATATATACTACTTTAAAGAATAAACATACACATATATACATTCAATATATACATTCAATATATACTACTTTAAAGAATAAACATACACATATATACATTCAATATATACATTCAATATATACTACTTTAAAGAATAAACATACATATGTATACATTCCATATATACTACTTTAAAGAATAAACATACACATATATACATTCAATATATACTATTTTAAAGAACATACATACATATATACAATATTCAACAACATATACGTTTATACTATCATATTAAAAGTATTGAATTCATACAAGATATTCAATTTAAATTTTAAATGGAAAAAATATATAAAGTGTAAATGAATTTAATATTTGATTGATTGCAAAATGTTTGAAAACTTACAAGTTACAAGGTTGCAATTACATTTCACTAATTTCACAAAGTTAAATTGAAAAATGAAAATTCAATTGATTAATTGTAAATTCTACAAATTTTTCATCAGTTTTTCCAATTCACGCATGTTAACATTAATGGGAATTGGCTGTGGATTGTCAAAATCAATGGCACTAAAGCCATGCATTGGACTTGATTGTGCTGAATTCTCTCTTGAAGTCATTATTTCTTCAAGATCTTCTTCGTCTTCCGGCTCCACGAACATTCCTTGATTTCTTCGTTCTGCTCTAATCCAGTCTCTAAGGCAAACTAAAACATTCATGGCATTGCCTCCCAATGTGTGTCGGTTGTCTCCAATCTGTTGCCGTCCTTGACTAAAAGCGCTCTCTGATGCAACGGTTGACATTGGAACATTCAATATATCTCTAGCTAACATTGAAAGTACAGGATATTGTCTTTCATTATTCTTCCACCATTCCAGCGTGTTGATTCTACCTCTAGGATCCTCTGTAGGCTGCATAAGATAATACTTAAGCTCTTCCCGACTTACGGTTCTATGCGATGAAGGCTGCAATCTATTCCAAACAGATAGATCAGAAACACAATAAACAGGCATATTATGTGCCTGTCTTTTAGAAGATGATGGTTCCTCAGAACGATGGGGAGCGGGGGTCGGTGTAATGTGTGACGGTAAAGCATTGTCAAGTAAATCAGCATAATGATTGTATAATGTGTTCATGTAACTATTCGCATCAGACATAGACGTATACAAAGAAGGTTCTTCATCAGCTTTTACTCCTAAAGCAGAATAAATAAGAGAAGTAAATTCGGACATAGTATTATATTTCATACATGGATTTATTATAGCACCAACTAAGAAAATAGGGGGAAGCGGAAAAAAATACTTTTTAAATTTATCAATCATTGCCTCAATAGCATATTTGTAACCTGGTTTAGACTTATACTCGTTAAGCAATAAAGAAATGTCGGCTAAATAAGCTAAAATATTACAAACAGTAGGATAATAAGCTCCAGAAAATTCAACCGTAGCTAGATAAAATTTTTGCAAAAAATTAACAATATCATCAATTTCAGCCCAGTCTGAATTTTGTAACATACAATCGGGAAAATCACTAGCAAATTGGTTAAAAGTCATAGTAATAGGAACTTTATAAATATTGCAAGTATTTAAGAAATCATACGTAGAATTCCATCTCACATCTATTTCTTCAGGCATTAATCTCGGTCTAAGTCCATTTTCCTGACATTTTCTTTTAAATTCGGTAAGTCTAATTTTTCTATTATTTCCTTGAATAAAGCCAACTGCAAGTCTAACTTTTTCAATAGCAGGCTCAAAAAAAGCAAGACCATCCTTTACAATTAAATTATATATATGGCAAGCACACTTAACATGAAATATTTCGGATAACGGTGGAGAAAGTTCAGTTTTTAACAACTCAATAGCAGCGTTGTTGTTAGATGCATTATCAAAAGATATACATAAAACTTTGCGGTCAATACCATAATATCTTGCAACTTTTGTAATAGATTCAGAAATAAATTTTCCAGTGTGTCTACGGTCTTCATCATACAAAAATGCTAAAATACGTTTTTGCATAACAAAATTACTATCTACCCAATGACAAGTAATTGTTAAATAATCATTTTTATTAATAGCACGACCAAGATCAGAAGTTAAAGAAACTCTACATGAAAGATTTTTTAATAATGCAGATAAATAGTAAACATATTGTGCATGGAGTCTAAAAATATCGGACCGACAAGTACTTCTAGGAATACCCTTAAACATAGGATTATAAATTGCCTGAATATAATGAATAAAAGCATCAGAAGAAGCAAAAGAGAAAGGCAAACAACCCGCAGCTATCATTTTGGCTATTTCTTCACGATCCTTCATTTTATTATAATTCTTAACTAATAGACCGGTTTTTGGGTTCAATCTAGTTTGACTTGGGCCCTCAACTGTCTCACCACCAGTTACCTGAGCTAGCTCTATTGGGTGTTTCTCCTTCAAATGTCTCGACAACTGACCCGTACCTCCTTTATTACCCCCAGTCTTATGCTCGTATTTTACCTGACAAAGATCGCATTCAACCTTAGTGGTTCCTTCTATTCGGGTATAAAAATTCCACACAACACTAGTTTGTTTACGAGATCTTACAGGGGGCCGGGGAGGAAGATTAACTGATTCAGATTGAACATTAACATTACCAGATTCGGGTGTAACATCATCATCATCATTTTCATCTAAATCAACAGAGTCTACTTCATTCTCTTCTTCTATACCATAATTTTCTTGAGCCTCAAAATAATTCATATCGTGAGCACCTACACGTATTTCATTCTCAAATGGTTCGCTAATTGGTACCGGAGGCACACGAGTATATCGAGCATTTGAACTACCTCTACCGGAACCAATTTGTTTCTTACTACCACTACCACTACCACTTCCGGGACAAAGATTTCTAACACTTTTACCGACTTTCCTTAATTTATCCATATTACCAATTAAACTAACAAATATTCAAAAAACACAAAAAAAATCCAAATAAATATTCAACAAATAATACACTAATTAAAAATTAAAAGTAAGAGATGGAACGATAATACCAAATTTTTGAAGTACTCGAAAGTTGGTCAATTGAGTACTTTTGGAAACTTCAACGTAGTATTTGTAATTGCAAAATAATAAACTATATAGAACACTTTATGAGATAATTTTAGCAAATTTGAGAGAGAATAAGAGAATGAGAATTGAGATTGTAGGAAATATTTTTTGAAATGACATGTATTTATAGGAAAAAAAAAAATTTGATTTTTTTTTTTTTTTTTTTAAAATTAAGCCTAAAAAGGCTGTTTTGGCCGTTGGGCCAACGGCATTATAGCCGTTGGGCCTCAACGGACCAAAACAGCCTTTGCAGGCTGGGGCCCAACGGCCCAGAAAAATTTTAAAAAAAAAAAAAAAAAAAAAAAAAGTTACCGGGCCGGTGCACCGGTGGACCCGGTCCGGTTTTCTAACTGGGCCGGTCCACCGGTTTCAATACCGTGTCCGGCCCAGCCCCCCTAAAAACCCGTCAGGCCCATTACCCATACCGGGCCGGCCCGGTCCGGTCCGGTCGGTAAATGGGCCGGTCTAAATGGGCCGGTTCCGGGTTGAATCGGCCCAGTTGACACCCTTACCCATAGATCCATTGGCTAACATCCACCGAAAGTCGCCAAAAATGCACAATTTCTGTCGTTTTACACATTTGACTTGAAATATGGCCCCACCACTCCCTCCAAAGCAGCCCGATCCCTTTAATAGGTCGTTAGGGGACCGCCCAAGAAATTTTGCCCAAATACATATCCGGAGCCTATACCACCCATCGATCCATAGGCTAACACCCACCGAAAGTCGCCAAAAACGCGTAATTCCTGCCATTTCGCACATTTTACTTAAAAAATAGCTCTACTAACCCCTCCAAAGCAATCTGATCCATTCAATAAGTCATCAGGGGACCGCCCAAGAAGTTTCGCCCAAAAAACTTTTCGAAGCCCGCACCCACTCATCGATCCATAGGCTAACACCCACGGAAAGTCGCCAAAAACGTGCAATTCCTGCTGTTTTACTCATTTGACTTGGAAAATGGCTCCACCACCCCCTCCAAAGCAACCCGATCCATTTAATAGGTCGTCAGGGGACAGCCCAAGAAGTTTCGCCCAAAAAAAAATTTCCGAAGCTCGCACTCACCCATCGATCCACAGGTTAACACCCACCGAAAGTCGCAAAAACGCACAATTCCTGCCGTTTTGCTCGGTTGACTTGAAAAATGGCTCCATCATACCCTCCAAAGCAACCCGATCCTTTTAATAGGTTGTCAAGGGATCGTCCAAGAAGTTTCACCCAAAAGAAATTTCAGAGCCTGCACCCACCCATCGATCCATAGGTTAACACCCACCGAAAGTCCCTAAAAATGCGCAATTCTTGTCGTTTCGCTCAGGAATTGTGGATTTTTTGCGACTTTCGGTAGGTGTTAGCCTATGGATCGATGGGTGGGTGCGGGCTTCGAAAATATTTTTAGGTGAAACTTCTTGGCCGCGCCCTTGACGACCTATTAAATGTATTGTGTTGCTTTGGAGAGGCGGATGGAGCTTTTTTTTTAAAGACATATAAGCGAAATAGTAGGAATTGAGAAGTTGTTATTTTTCGTGTGTGTTAGCCTATGGATTGATGGAGGGGGGGGGGGGGCGTCCGAATGGGTTTTGGGCGAAACTTCTTGGATCGTGTTGCTTCGAAATAGTAGGAATTGATGATTTCGCTCTTAGGCCCAAGCTATTATTGCGAAAATTGGCGAATACATTCATCTTTGGACCAAAAACAAGCAAGGGGTGGAATACCACAAAGAGAAAGTAGTTAACCTATGACTTTTTATGTTTGACCATCTCGGTTTGAGGTGAAACCTTTGGGTCCAACCATGATGACCTATTATATGATGTTTGTTGCTTTGGAAATGCGCACATAGTTCTTTTAAAAAACATGAGCCAAAAACAGTAATTAAGGATTATTTCGGATGAAATCTTGTTAGCTTTTTGTGTGTATTAGTTCATGAATTTTTTAGAATATGACTGAAAGACTCCGTTTGACCCCAAATTTTATTGATCCACTCATGACAATCTACTCCAGTTTTTCTTTTGGAGTGTCAAGGTCACAAATAGAAATTCAATACTATCTCAACATTTCATGTGTACTAGTCCATGAATCTTCAAACTTCAGGAATATGACTGACCGAATTTATTTGACCCCAAATTTACTGGGTTCACTCGAAACGATTTAGTGAATGATAATCATTGTTTCTCAAGGGCTAACAATGCTTTTTTAGAGTTTCAGGGTGACGAAACAGGAATTTAAGATCATCTAAACTTTTCGTGTTTATTAGTCCATAATTTTCAAAAACATGACCAACTGACTCTATTTAACCCCAAATTTTATGGGTCCATTCGTGACAACCTATCAAATGATACTTATAGCCCCTACAGGATCGACACCACTTTTTTTTGAGTTTTTGAGTTACGAAACAAGAAAACAGGATTTTCTCAATTTTTCATGTGCATTAATCCACGAATCTAGAATATTACTGACAAACTCTATTTGACCCCAATTTTTCCGAGTTCGTTCGAAACGACCTAGTGAACAATTACTGCCCATACAAGATCGATGCCACTTTTTTATAGTTCAGATGTCACAAAACAGATTCAGAATTATCTCAGCTTTTAGTCCACGAATTTTTGGGATTATGACTGACCGACTCCATGTGACCCCAAATTTATTGGGTCCACTCGTGACAACCTAGTTTACGATACTCATTGCCTTTCTCAAAATTTTCAACTCTATTGTACTTCCAAGGGCTCCTTGTCAAGGAGCAACCAGTTCCTTGTTTCTTTCAGTTACGATGATTGAAGATTGTAGAAAGATATTAGTTAATTCTATTGATGTAAAAATGTTTCGCTTTTACAATTAATGAAATGATGTCTACAAGGTACTTCAAAACTGATGCTGAAACTTCAATTGATTTTTCAGCCATATGGTGGACTCCAACACGCAAACTATAACTCATCCAATAGCACATCCTTCACATCTATTCCTATTTTTTTTTTCATCTATTCCTTTTTGTTAACCCTCATTTACATAACTAAATCCTATTTTCTTACATCTACTCATGTACAGTATTCTAATCCCCGAGAACCCTCTTCGAGACCACGTTCAGAGCCTGAAGACTAGAATCTATGGACCTTCTAATCCCCGAGAACCCCCTTAGAGACCACGTTCAGAGCCTGAAGACTAGAATCTATGGACCATCTTCCGTCTATTGGCTTAGATACTTCAAGCACCCATGCAGAAATGACATTTAGCAACCATGGACTTCCCAGAATAAGACAGCTTGCTTCATACATTTGCAAAGGACAGACCATCCTTTCTCCTCTTTCTATGCCTGTTAAAAGTAGAAGAGGGGGGAGGGGGGAATTAGAGAATCTATGCCTACCAAACCAAACATCACAAGATTAGACAGAATCTTAGAGAATGAAATGTATCAGACAATTTCTTGTCCATGGAAAAAGGGGCAAGATGTCAGATGAACTTACCGAGCATTGCTACTGCAAAGTTCAACCAGCTCTAAGACAGATGTGAATGATTGGAGATGGGACCATGCAGAATCCCTTTGGGCAGATGCTTAGGACCCGCAAGTAATGATCAAACTCAAACCCAAACCAAATGGGCCATCAATGCAAAATTATAAAGTTTCAAGACTTATCGAAGCTTTAGTAAAAACAGAGAGAACAAAAGGCGCCTCTTCACCAGGATGTATTGTAGTAGGCACTATTGTGTAACCCTTAGGATCAGGATCTAGGACCATCTCACATGATATCTCTCGAGAATTTACATAGTCTGTCCCACCAACAGATTCATGCAAATAGATGTTATATGCAGCACGTCTACCACGAGTTTTCAGTATCCTCATCCCAATATAGAACATCATTGAATCATGGCTTGATTGATAATTCCTGAAACCAGCTGTAGTCCTTGAGAAGCTCACACCCTAAAATAGCATTCTGATTAGTTTATTTGATCAACCAAAAAGATAATGCCAATAAGTAATGACTCTGTTCCAGATTAATCACGATAGTGCACCTGAGTTAAGGTGATAAATACATGAATGGGCAAGGAAGCATCAGGACCACTTGCTCTTAGTCGATATTGGGGATTCTGATGCCATGTGTCATAATCCTGGCAGCCTCCAGCACTGTAGCCTCTCCATTGACCATGGATTGAGTAGCGCATCTCTGGTGGGTAGACACGACAAACATATATAGACCTAAAATGTATCTGGAAATCTTGCCAAGACATCCAAAAAATTCCATCGTTTGCCTGTTTACAACAAAACAGGAAAAATAAGTGTCATCCAGTAAAAAGGTGTATAAGCATAATCCTTCACACATTTTCTTGATGAACAAAAGGACCAGTATGTGGAAGCAAAACTGGTCAATCAGACAAGCGGGTTCTCTCATCCCTCCAGAAGCGATTTGTAAGAGGTGTTATGTCGATTTCTTTTATTTGGCATATTAGATTTTCTTTTCCTATTAAGTAAGAAATATATTCATTAACAATGAGAAAACTCCCATATACAAGAGAAGAGAGATTACAAAAATAAATGGTTCTCTACAAAAAAATAACCAATCTCCAATACAGATAGGAATCTCATGGGTGCACTAAAACGAAATTAAAGGTAAGAGACTATTCTTCAAATGTACAAAATCAAGCCTGTTTCCTTCAAAAGCCCTTGTACTTCACTCTCCAAACAACCCATATAAGAGTAAATGGGGCAAAATCCCACACCATGTTTCTACTCTTCCATTTTCTAACGGCCCAGCTGAATAGAACATCCTTCACTGTTCCTAGCAGGTGATTATGTCTTGTCTTTTATTTGGCATATTAGATTTTCTTTTCCTATTAAGAAATATATTCATTAACAATGAGAAAACTCCCATCTACAAGAGATATGCCAAAAAGAAAAACAGAGAGCAACAAAAAGATTCTAGCCTGATTCTGGTCCCAAAAACCATGTGAACTACCCACATCAAGGTGTCTTTTCTTTTCTTGTGAAATAGTAAAATTTATACACATGGGCTATTGAGTTTTCTTCAACCCTATCAAAATAAAACTCTATTAAGTCTCTTTTGGTCATTATCACCAATGAAAGTAATAATGGCGACGAATAAAACAATAATAAAAAATATATCTAAATAAGTTTATTATCTATTGGGGGAACCCTGTACACAAACAATATACCAAAAAAGAGAAACCGCTTTGCAATTATACAATCTCTCATTCAACCCCTTCAAGCGCTATCCTATTTCACTACCCATATATCCACCTAATAGATAAAGGGACACGATTGCAGGATTCAAACCTTTGTAGAAAAACTTCAACAGATTTACAGTCAGCCGCTTTTCACCACTCGGCCACTCTCCCCTTCCTGGGCCGAGGCCCCCCTCAATGGGTTCTAATTCTAAGAAGGGAGGCAGCACCCTGAATCAATCAAAAAGCTTATTGCATGCCCTTGGACTTCTCTTCCTCCTTCACTGTGCGCGACATCACCCAGTGCAACCCAAACCCTTTAAGAACCACCTTTCACAATCGATTGGTTACTTAAAAATGCAATAGGAGATGATCTGCATTTTGCTCTAACTTTTGCACATGAAACATGACCAACAGTGGGATCGTGCAAAGGAAAAGATTAGGGAAGGTGTGCTACCGAGAGTAAGGGCGTACGATTGGATGAACAACAATTGGGAGTTACTAGATAATAAGATGGGCTCACTAGATATACTATCATGAGTTATTCAATCCCAAAAGTGGAATTAAGGTGTGAGAGGTTGGCTATGGATGATTTCAGGCGGGGTAGAGGCAGGCCAAAGAAGTATTGGAGAGAGGTGATTAGACATGACATGGGGCAATTACAGCTTACTGAGGACATGATCCTAGATAGGAAGGTGTGGAGGACGCAGATTAGGGTAGAGGGTTATTAGGTTGGAATGAGTCTTTGTTAGTAGATAGGGTTGCTTTGTTGTAGTCGTGCCAGTAGTCGTAGTGCTATGTGTGTCTTGTAGTTTCTTGTTCATGGTGTTCTGATGATGTTTGTGATTTTCCGATAGATAGTTTATAGTATTACTATGTTGGTGTCTTGTTTCTGTTTTTCTCTATTGGTGTGTTGTTCCATATTGTTTTTGTTTTCATTACGTCTTTTTATACTGTTTTTTTGTCCTGAGCCGGGGGTCTATTGTAAACAGCCTCTCTACTTCATCTAAGGTAGTGGTATGGTCTGCGTACACTTTACCCTCCCCAGACCCCACTTTGTGGGAATACACTGGGTATGTTGTTGTTTGTAAACTCTGGCTCTTAAGCAAAGACTTCATTAGGTAAAATCAAACTCAAAAGTCAAAAAACAGTAACTTGGAAGAGGGAGCAACCTGTGGGACATGCTTAAGCTTGTGTTTCATCCTGTCGGTCCACTCAGGTGATGGATCAGACCAAGGACCATTCCATTCAACTTCATTTGCCCATGGATTCCGGATCTGAACAAGCTTGTGGCCATCAACTTCTCGTACCTGAGCAATAAATATGCAAAAAATGACCGCGTGACTGAAATTTTCTTGGCTGGTGGATAAGTCGTAAGATAGAAGGATTGAATTTCTACCTGTAATATTGAATAGGCATGACCTTGGACAATACCGCTGGAAGATATATGCACATCTGAACCTGAAGGGCTACCAGCACCTAGTAGGAAACCCTCTTGTTTGAAGCGCAGCAGCTGAGACCAGAGTCTTCCACTTGCAAGATCAATCTGTGCCTCAGCACTTCTCATGTCAATCTCCTCACCAGCACCTCCGGTGAGGTCTACAAGAGCATCTTGCACAAGTCCACCCTCTAATGCCTCATATGAGCCATGAAGCTTTGCATAAGCTTTTTCTAACAAGGAGACCCACATTTCATTACCCTTCCTGCTGGTGGCAAATGCTGGTTTACCAGGTGACTCACATGGAATCCAATCATCTACCACAACAGGGACCCATTCACCCTATAATAAACATAGTGACAGGATTAACTTGATTTAGTAATCTTTTAAGAGAACGCAATCATATTTTTGTTTCACACAGGAACCAGTATATAGATCAACTGAGATCCTCTCATCAGTTTAGGATAACAACTTCAAGGAGATTAACATAGAAAGAAATCTGGAAGTCGAATAGAGCATGAATGTCAACATTCCAGGTACAAAATTCAATGAAAGGTACTGTATACGTGGATTCATAGCACAATTGATGGGAGAAGTTGTGACTGGGAATAGTTGTGCTTTTCCCCAAGCCCAGCAGCAGTAAAAAATAAAAGTTGCAGTATTGCTGAATTAGTAACACTACTAGGTACATACTAGCAGTTCAAAGGAAAGAAATGATTTTTTTTCACGTAGGTGTACAATGTGAGCAAGGAAAAAGCAAATTTAGGGCAATGACCAGATTGAGGCCCATATCCACACTTATGCTCTAGAAGGATCACTGTGAATCCAGGAAAAGAAGACACACAAACCATAGTCCTCGCCATCCTAATTGACTGACAGTTTTTCTTTTTTTACCCAAAAAAGGGAAGGTCTACTCTCCTCAGACCACACTTTGTGGGACTACACTGGGTATGTTGTTGTACCCAAAAAAGGAAAGGAAGAGGTTAAACTTCAAAACACCATAATACTGACTAACAAAAAAATCAAAACATAGATAACACAAATCAACTCAAAGGGGAAGCATGCAGTCAAGGTTCACCTTCTACATCGCATTTTGTGGCAGAAACTGCACCCAAAGGACCCTATGTGGAACTTATATCCTAAGCACGCCAATAAAATAGAGCCAATTCAGAAAAATCTTAGATTCAATCAAAGAAAAATGTCAACATGCGCTACACTATTTGGTGCAGATGGCTAGTGATCTTGGAATATTTCATGACTAGAGAGCAGCAAATTAATGAAAAAGTTCAAGGTCTCTCACTCTCCACTTCCAAATGTTCACTTTTTTTTTTTCTTCGGATGCTTTACCACACTTTCTTTTTTTCTTCGGATGATTTACCCCTCCATAATCTATAATCATAGTGGCTAGTGGTTCATCTCTATCGATTCATAGATCCTAAATTTTGAAGACAGGAAATGTATTGCTTCCAAGGTGTTGCTCTAATGGTCCTTTCTGTCCAGAGTTCAAGAGACACATTAAAACAACTTATAATTTAATCAATTGAAAAAATTCAGTATGTTCATGTCTGGTGGGCACTAAGATGATTCTATGCCCTTTTGAAGAACACATTGCAGGCACAAGTAACTGTACAAATAAAGAAGCCTAACCTGAATGCAGAAGCGAACTGTATATATTCCTTCCTGATTGTATTCTGGTGTAATTATGACTTCTGATATTCGTGAAACCTCAGTTAGCACAGCAACAGCACTTAGAAACCAACAATCACCCAGTCGTCCCTGGTTAAATAGTACAGAATCACAGTGAGCAATTGGATCTATAAAAACACTAGCAACCAACTTAGACCTGCTTCCCCAAAAAGCAAAAGAAAAGAGGCGGCGAGAGGGGATACTTTGAGCAAACAGTATGAAGCAAGAGTAGCACAACCTGGCAAACATCTGAAGAATTTGCTACTCCAGAAAATAAGCATGGGTGAGAACCCAGATGCTTCTCTTTCACTATATCAGTAGGCCTCATCCATTCAGAAACAACCTGGGATGAAAAATAATATCAGCTAACGTACCACACATCATAATCAAACCCAAAAAACCAGAAGACCAATAAAACTATGAGCAAAGTTCTGCCAATGGACTCGCCTGCAATTTCGATGGAGGATTGTCCGGATCCATAAATAATGAGCGGTCATTGGGAGGAAACTCTTGATCAGTGAAATGTGATTCTCCTCTTGCTAAGAGAGCCTCCTTCACAGCTATTTCCACTGAAAGCATGTGTTGATTGATTTCCTTCTGTGTGTCTACTCGAGGCTTCCTCAACCTTCGAGTAAAAGAATCCACGTCCAACACAACCCCATCACGATCTGACCTTCTCTTCCTCCCACTTGAATACTGTCCATCCCAATCTACATCATCTCTGTCATAAAGATCTACATCCGCAGGATCACTGTCCCACCCATCAACCTAAGCAAGAAGAACCAAGTTGCAAACATGAGACAAATTCCAAAAGACACGCAACTATTCCTTTAATGTTTACTAGATAGGTTGAAATTAGCAACAGCAAAACTATCAATCAACTCCACCAATCTGGTTTCTTAAAGTTTTTGATTGTAAAAGAAATCCTTCAAATATTTAGAACTTGAGAATCTACAAAATTAAGGGACAAAGACCTACGGAGCATTCTATCTACAAATGACAACTATTAGATGCATTGCTGGAAACAAATCATTTGAACTAAAAAACACAGACCCTAGTTGGAGAATCTGCCCATTGCCAATTGTCATCCGGCAGATCAATCATGCTGTACTCAGCAGAACCCATAGCCGCAGGAAGAGCCGCAATCTCATCTTCTGTCAAGCACCTTCCCCAAAGAAATACATCCATTATGTGCACCTTTGATTCGGCTCCTTCACTATCTGACCTCCCAAATGAATCAACATCAATGGGTGGCCTTATGCCCACCCACACATCCGTTCCCAGCTCCCATATGCAACTAGCCACTCTAAGTGGTAGCCCCGTCTGGTAGCCATCAAAATTTCCATCCAGGTAGCAAGTTGCTTCACCCAATTCAGCATCAATAGTCAATGTTATCATATGCCACCTGCAAAATAATACCTTTACATGTGAGACAACCATCTGAGTCCACTCAAGACTCAAGAATGAAGGCGACAGGAAAGAAATAAGACTGGCACCTCTATTTTTATTTCAAGGAATTTATGTACTGTTTCTTGTATATTTAACACCACCTTGGTGTGTTCTAATAAAATTCATAGAATTATCAAAAAGAAGACAAGACAGAAGTCCTAAGCAACTACAGTGACCATCTTTACACAGCAATTCACACGACGACAAAGAGGAAAAGCTTGCAAACCTTCCATCTGCTATACTGGTGGCACTTATACTCCACTCCTTTACAGTAGTTTGCTTGTCAGTTTTAGTAATTAATCTAAGCCCAACTTGTCCTGCTTCAATGCCTTGCTCAGAGCCAGCCACAAGAAATTCCCAGCAAATATTCTTCTGGAACTCAGTGCCGAACAAACAAACAGGTCCAGATTCAGGCTGGACCATTACAGCAAGGGAGCAGCTAATTTTTTGACATTGACACACAGTAGGATCAATCTGACCGCACTGTCTGCCACTAGTGGTGGGTTCATCATCAAGTATACACACAGCACCAGCAAGTCCAGTCTGCAACAGAAAAGATTAAACAACAGCTCAACATACAGGAATTTGGATCAAGTACCTAATTCAAAAAAAAAAAAAGGGGGCGGGCGCCGGGGGAGGGGGGGGGGGGGGGGGTTGTGATTGCTTTGATGGACCATCATAAAAAGAGTGACGCGAAGATAATTCAGTTTCAGACCTATTCTAACAGATAGTAGTAAGGGTTTCATAACTTTCGGTGGTGAGCCCAAACTAGAATTGTGGGGGTTTCCCTTGTCATTTTCTTCTGTAATTAACTTATTATCACATGTCGGGTTATTTCCCATTTCTATATATGTAATGTATCTAATAGAAGCTCCATGGACTCGCTGTGGATAAGTATATACAGTTTCAGAATGTAACATAAGGATGCCTCAGGTCGATACTCATTTTAGACATGTTATGCCTTCGGGCTTTTGCATGGGTAATTGATGTTTTTTCATCAAGCACTTAATGATGGCAAAGGGACGCTTGGGACCCAACACATGTTCTATTGATGGTTGTTACGACAGATTTAGGGCCCTTTGCGGGTGCCAGGCACAGCTCCCTAGTTCAGGACGTGACAAAGTTGTGAAGGCATAAGGTAGAATTTCAGCATCGCATTTCATGATCTTAGTTGCGCTTTAAGTAGAGGGTAGGGATGACCTGAAGTGCTCGACGAGATAGCTGAGCAGCACGAATACGACGTGCAATGCTTGAAACTCTTTCCCTTGCAAAAGAGTCATCAAGAACAGAATCTCCTCCCACTGCACGGACTGCAGCTGCCATCGCTGCTGCCTCTCTATTCCCAGCATTAGGAATAGATGATATAAGTGACGCCTCTATTTCCTTCCATTTACGTTCCTCCTTCTCAAGGAGAGCTTTCCTCCTTTCTTTACCCCTTCCCTCCTCTTCACGTCTCTGCATCAGGATTTCCTCTTCCATCTCCTTCTCCCTCATATAACTGCAAAAACCAATTAAACAAAATTTAGAAGAACTCTAACTCTCATAACTGCAGTAGAATTACCAGAACAGTCTGAGTATACTTTTACCTTTCCTGTATGATTTCAAATCGCCTACGATCTTCTGGGAGCCATTTCTTTATGTCTTTGGCACTAAGATCCGAAAACCCTATGTTGTCAAGGAAAAGTCGCAGACGAACCTCATCCTGGCAAAGCATGCTATGTTCAGCATAAGGGGATGAAAGGAAAACAAGAAGAAGAAGAAAAAGACAGAGAAGCTTAAACGCAGATAAGTAGTTTGCAATGCATAGTTACCTGTACCCTCTCCGCTTTAGCAGTCAAACCAAGCAAGAGAAGCAAGTAACCGCCAAACTTATCCCACATGTAAACCCATTCAGTATCAATTGCTTCCTCTAAAGCCAGAATTCGAGCATGGGCACACATTTCTCTTCGGTGACCTACATCACTAGTTGCTTCATGCCTAAGTGTCCTATTTCTTAATCTGCAGAAAATTGACCCAGCAGCCAGTTCTTCATTTCGAAGACGGTCTCTTAATTTCATGACATCTGCTCTTGGAAGCACAAAATTGCCTCCCCTATCCCTCATCATTGTTGGATCACCAACCAATAGAGCAGCTGAGCTGGCCGACCTCTGGGGGGCAGAGTATGTTCCGGACAAAGCATTTCTGGTCTGAGAAACCATTAACAGAATTGAGATTCGACGAGAAAATCAATAATAAAACAAGAGACATATCTAAATTTTTCAGGTACAAGAGTCAGAAGACACCAATCACCATGAAAGTTTCATTATTTATATCAATATTACTCTCAAGACCAATTAAAAGTATCACCAAAACAAGCAAACGTTGTGTTAATGCTTATATTAAGCACATCGAATTCAAGCAGTGCGTAGACGATATTCACATCTCTCTATAGGCAGACCTCTATGGATGCATTGTGACTATTTGACATTTATAATTGGTACCAACCACATAACACAAAATTTTAATGACAAATCATTGATAACTAAAATCCAACATGAGTGAAATGAAAAACCTGTAAAGCACTGAAGCACTCAAGCAAAATAAAATAGAACAATCCCAGAACATCCATCAAACTGAAATACATCAATAACGGGACAGAAGGGAATATTAGAGACTCAGAATTTTTCAAATCGTGAACAATAAAACAGAAATCACCAATATTTCCATGATTTAGGTTCAAATAGTACATCAATCTAAAAGCACCATATTGTTTTTAAGCCAGTTTAGGGGCACCCCATCCAAATCTTATGCAATAAGGTGGGACCATTCCGATAAACAAGTCAATGAACTTTTAAGTGGCAAAATGTTCTTTGAAAACAAGGATCACCTTCAGATGGGTTTGAGACCATAAACGACAATAGAAACAAAGAACACTAACTAATAACCAAGGAGCAAAAACATAGAATGAAAGAGTTGGCAGCGGTAAAAAATGGCCGTACCTTTGTGGCAGATCGAGCAATTGCCTGGACCATGGTTTCTTTGCTAAGAAAATGAACAGCATCTTCCACCATCTAATATCAGAGAAAATGTACCAGGACATTAAAGGAAGTAGTTCAAGCAGAAGAATTGTTTTATGAAAACTCATCTCCAAGGTTACCATGTTGACTATAGTATAAAGAGTTCATGATAAAGACACCAAACACACACAAAAAAGAAAAAGGAAGTCTACATTGCTCAATCAGTACAACTATTCCAAGATATATAAGCAAACCTCAAGTGTTAAACATGGACGAGAGACAGCAAAGCCAAAGGCCACAACGAGTGTAATTGCTGATACAGCAGCACCAGCAAATGGTGGATAAATTTTCAAACTCGCAACCACACCCCAGCCCTCAATAGCCAATGCAATGCCATAGAGCACAAGAAATGCAGCACTGTCAACAAATGATTTCAGGTAGAATTAGCTGTCAAAATCGTGCAATTTCAAATAGCAACTTAAGTGGTGAAATACTTGTAATAAAAATACATAGGAAAGGAACTGGTGTACCTCTAAAGTTAAGAGTTCACAATTTACTTTAACTATGCATTTCAAGCTGCTATACACAATGTAAATCTTAAAAAAAGTAGAAGAAATTGACAAACCTGACATTTTTCCCACAGTCCGCGTGAGCATCGTAAACATAAACAGGCAACACCCTTGGGGAGTAGACTACTATAGGAGGTGAAAGAAGGACCTGAAAGAAAAGGGTTTTGGGGAACAAAAGACAATTCACACGCAAGCAAGACCACAAGGCAAAGATAAAACAAATCCAATCAGCAAACGATAAACATAAATAACATGATAGGGATAATCGCACTTTTGATCCCTCAGTCATAAGTTAATTATGATTTGTCCTTGTGATATTTCACTAAGCATATTTAACCTTGAGTTAATAAAAATGTGTCTTTGGTCCCTAAATTTAAAATATTTTATAGTTAGATTAACTACAGATTGTGTTAGCCTCAAATAGTTTAACAATTAATAATTTGTTAAATTTGTGGACTCACAAGCATAAGGATCAAAAGTGTACCTTCCAATTAATTGAAGCTTAAATGAGGAGCTTAACCAGATATCACAAGGACAAAAATCAGAATTTGTCAATATTTTAGGGACTAAAACAAAACTTTCTCCAACACACTTCAATACTTTATTTGTCTTTATTAAGTATAACTTACTGTTAATGCCCTTCCAGCTACGAGAAAAAGAAATGAGAAGTAACCAACAGATGCACCAACAAAAGCCTTATCTGAAACAGTAACATGCATTTGACATCAATTATCAAGAACCACTAGAAACATTAGATTAAACTATCTGACCATCTTAAGACGGGAGAAGCGTATTTACCCTGAAACCATCCAACAAGAAAGGCTGCAAGAGCTAAAAGGAATGCGAGAAAACAAACGAGTAACATTTGTATCCTTGTCAAATAAAAGTTATTCGACGCCCAATAGTGAATAACACCAATAGCTAGAACAAGAAGGAGAAGCACCAGAAGAAATGCAGCCCCTATCTGTTGAAACGCAAAAGGGAAAAGAAAAACATACAAACAATGTCAAATAACTGTTTTCAACATGAAAACTACAGCACATGGGATGATCACTTACCACCCAGGGCTTAATTGTAATTATAATAGCTGAAATGGCGCCAAGCAAAAGAAGAAGACCAATGATTATGAACATATAAGCACCTCGAGAGAGCTTCCAATTGTCATCTTTCCTGAAAATGGTACAGATAATATGACACTGGGTAAAAAAATCACTGATCATCTTTAAGATAGCATTTCTAGAAATATAAGCACTTTCTAAATAAAAAACACATACCACTTGAACAAACCAGCACCAAGAGACAATACTGCTGGAATGCATATCAATGGAAGCAAAGAAGCGAGGAAATCAGCTTTTGTTGGAATCTGATCGGTTCTAGATCCAACAACTTCAAAGTAGGATACGCTACAGAAGGCCACAATAACAGCTACGAAGATGAAAGAGCAGAAATTATTAGTAAAAGGCTTGTCATAGAGAATGAACTACCAAACAAAAGGTTGAAAACCAGAGAGGCTACTACAGTATTTTGTAGTATAAGAAAGGGAAGAGGAGAGATTAAAGTGGAAGGATTACCTGCAAATATGCCAATACAAATAGCAGATGAGAGAGAAAACCGATAAGTTGCGAACCAGGATATAATTGGCAGCACACCAGTAACTACCAAGGCAATTGCAGAAGCCATTGCCCATCCAAGGAAAACAGATGATGCATAAGGAGATGTAACACTGTTCCGACCACCAGTCCACCCCTTATAATCTAAATCATCCAAAGGCTTTGCAGACACTATTGCTCCAAGAGCTAAAATGGACCCAGCAAATAAGGAGATGGAAATGAAAAGAACAACACCCTGGAAACAGAATTGGCAATTATGATTCAATATAGCAAGTAAAATAAGAATGTATAAACGTGAATCCTTTGCAAGAAATGGCATATCCCTCGTATAGATTTGAGGTAAAAAAGAGGATGGATGCAACAACAACAACTATTACGCCTCAGTCCCAAATAAGTTGAGATCGGCTATATGATTCCTTATTTCGTCATGTAAGCTCATATCATATCATCATCGATAAAAGTGAAAAGTAAGTCGACAATCTATCACTCTTTCCCAAAGTTTCATCGTATAACTCGTGAGTTTAATGCAACGATAGTTTGCATAGCTTTGAATATCCCCTATATTCTTGTAAAATCTTAAACAGAGTATTGTTCCTCCAATCATTGGGCATGCTACTACTTCTTAGTATAGCATTGACTAGCTTGGTGAGCCATTCCATTGCTACATCTCCACGACACTTCCGAACCTCTATAGGGATACTATCTGGGCCACAAGCTTTTCTAATCCACATATTTTTCATGGCATCATTCACCTATGGCATCCTAATACCCTTCGAACTCTCTATATCTTTTGACTCTATATATGTGGGCACCTGATATCTATGAGGGTGGGTATGCCCAAAGTTCACATACAGTAGATCTAAAAATGTTATACTCCTTGTTCAATGAACATTTATCAAGGTAATCTCTTTATCTCTCCTTGATTTCGTCTCTCCCCTCAACATTTGCTGAGCATTGTCCTAAATACACTTCATCTGGTTTAAGTCCTTGCCTTTCTTCTCTCTTAGTCATGCTAGTTTAAACAATTCTCTCTATCCTTCTCGTGTCCTTAGCATTTGATACAAGCCATCTAGAGCATCCCCTCAGGTTTTACTAATAGCCTTCTTAGCTTCCAATGAAGCTCTATTGTAATCGTATTCTTCAAAAGCTTCTGTGTCCTCTGCTTTTGTAACTTCCTGTAACTCTCTTTAACTTTAATAATTCTTCGTACCTCATCATTCCACGGCATGATTCATGGGTTCAAGGTCATAGATATTTAGACACATCTAACACTTTTGTAGCTGATTTTTTAATGCAACCTGACACTTTTTCCATAGGGTGTCTACGCCTTCCTCTAGATACCAAGCTCCCTTCTCCCTTTTTTCCTGAAACACTAACGGTTTAGCACCCTTTAATGCCCACCTCCTAATTCGCGGTTGTTTCTACGTCATTGCTTTTCTCACTCTACTCCTAAACTTTACATCTAAGACAACTAACAAATGTTAGGAGGTCATCGCTTCTCCTGGAATAACCTTACAGTCCTAGCATGTACTTCGGTCTCATCTTCTTTTAAGGATAAAGTCTATTTGACTATGGTTACCCCCACTCTTACAAGTAATTAAGTGAGAATCCCTCTTTTTAAAGTAGTCTTCCCTTCGTCATTCCGACAAATACAAGAGACTTTTGGTTCTTACATCAACAACCAGTCATGAAATAAAAAAATTATGGAATTGACTTCAACGATAGATAAAGACCTCCTCAAACATAAAAGTGTACAGCTCAGCGAATCAAACACCCCAATTCAAACTAGTTGGAGTTTGCCGACAACAAAAAATTGATCTGTTAAAGTAATACTTAAAAAATTTAAGAAAACCCAATCCAAATAAACAGCGAAAGTGTGGAGCACCACAACAATATTAACAGTATATAAATAGGAGAAAATTACGAAACACAGTAACCTCTTTCATCCCTAGTGTAAGATGGTTTCCTGCACGGCCTGCATTCTCAGCTCTTGAAGACCAAAACTGGTACCCATTACGAATCCATATAGGAATTGCAATAGATAGGCACGCTACCATTAACGGTACAGTCAATGATAATCCCAGAAGAACTGATGATTTGCTGCAAATCCAATATGTACAACAGAAGTATCAACCAAAAGATACAGCCAAGAGCATATCATGTTGCCTTGAGGATTTAACCAACTAAACAAGGCAATGATCAAGCATTCAAGACACAGCAATCAACAGAAGATATGCATGTTGTAATTAATATACAAATAAGGAATAAAACGTATATAACGAATAGATCATTGTAATAACTCAACCCCTCATTTTGAAATTTTACGCTCTGTTTCGTGTTTGGAACTTCCTACAGGCTGGTATTATGTTCTACGACTTCTTGGCATGTTTGGATTGGGACCCAAGGGGCTTGGGTGGATTTCGACGTGCTTGGGACGAAGACAGCAATTACAAATTTCTATTGGTGCAAGCTTAATCACGATCATGCAGTGTGGTTGGTCAGTAACCTTCACGGTCACGTCGGCATACCCTAGCAATGCTTCGCCTTCAGGTATAAGAATTAGATCTTTGGGACGTGTTATTTTCCTTCTATTTTTGAAGCTAGGGAGCTCGGACTGAGACGATTTTAACCTAAACAGTTAATATGATCTTAACAAATAAATGGAATAACAGGATTGAGCTTGGGAGCTCGAACTCAGACGATTTCGAATAACAGGATCGAGTATCTTTTAGAGAGAACCATATCATCTTCTTTTAAAACTCAATTCAATTTTTCACAAGTAGAGCAATTTTCTTAATTTTGACGATCTCCAAGACTTGATTTTCTTGAAAACAAGATATAATTTTCTAGAATAACCCTTTTTTGCTCTGAAACTGCTCAAATTTTTTTTTGTTCAAATTGTTGTTATTATGTTTCTTCAAATACGACGCAATTTCTTGTTTGCTCTACTTGTGGCTGCATCCAACCTCTGGATCAATTTGCTGATTTTTTTTTTCCAAATTTATAGATTGTGAATTGGTTGGATTCTTTTTTTTTTAATCAAGTAAACAATTTCATTAATCACAGGGCCAAACTCGGTCCTATACAAGCAGTATACCAAAACGTAGAGAACCTACAGCACGACATGGTTCTCTACAAAAGACACCCAATCTTCTATACAACTTGGCACTACATGTGTGCATCAAAAATAAATAAGGGACCGGAGGCTACTCCTCAACTGCCCAAGTCATTTCTACCCCTTCAAAAGCCCCTATTTCTCTCTGTCCAAACGATCCACATCAAAGCTAAAGGAACAACATTCCAAGCTCTGCACCTTCTCTTGTTTCTTCCCGTTTTCCAGCAAGATAACATTTCCTTCACAAATCTAGGCATCACTCAAGATATACCAAACCAGCGAAACATATCCCACCAGAGTCTCGTTGTCAGGCTGCAATGTAATAGAAGATGATCAACTTCCTCATCCGTCTCCTTGCACAAGTAACACCAGCTAATGCAAATGACCTTTCTTTTCCTTAGGTTTTCCACTGTCAAAATCACCCCTCTAGCAGCTAACCATGAGGGAAAAAACACTTTCCTCGGCACCTGAGGAATCCAAATAGACTTTACGGGGAAAGCCTCCACCTCCCTCACTAAAAGCTTCCCATAAAAGGACTTGACAGTAAATTGGTTGGATTCTTAGGGTGCAGAAAGGGTAGGAGGAGGGTGAACGTAGAAGGAGAAAGGGCGGGTTAAAGGAGGAGAAAGAAAGTGGGGGTTGTGGGGTTGCAGAAGGATAAAGGAGGTGGTTGGGGGAGGGCCGGGGGGTGTTTGAAGAAGAAGAAGAAGGAAGTCGGGGAATGACGTGGGTTACCTTTTTTCCTTTCTATTTTTTTTTTATTACATAATATACATATTAGTGGGGTTAGCTTTAAAAAAATAATTTTTGACGTGGCTCTTACGTGGCAATGATGTGGTGCTGACACGACAATGATATGGCGCATGTGTAATGCACTCTCCATTGTGAGAGTGGTATTATAGTGTTAGGGTGGTATTTAATTCATTTGCAAGTTGTTTAGGGGTATATAAATGTTTATAAAGTTAAGAGTGCTAAAGTAAGTTTAGACGGATATGATTAGGGGTGATTTATGTCTTTTCTCATTATTCTATTGTACTTCATTGTCACCATAATGTCTTGATAAAGTGGTCAGTTCTAGATTACTTTTAGATTGGTTCACCTGACCGGTAGAGTTAGGGGTCATCACGGCTTAGGGAGATTTGGATGGTGACAATCACAAAATTGACTTGGTGTGCCTAAAGGAAACTTCTTCACACTAATCTAAATGTTCGCAAAGAGTTCCTTTTAATAGAATATATGCAATATGAGTTGCTTCTGTAACTTGACAGCGATTGAGACACAAAATTAATAATACAAGAAGGGTTTACCTTAAGAATGAAAGCAGCAGACCAACACAAGTGCTCAGCATCCAAGCGATAAAGCCATACTGCAACAATGTAGCAAATTTTACCCAAAAATTGATAGTGGAAACACTGAGCATCTAATGCAAGGAGACAACAGGTCAGACTGCCTTCAGAAAGTATTATGCTGAAGCGCATCTCAATTTTTATAGTACTACACTGGTAAACCCATCATTAAGTCAAAAGTGGATGTCCACTAGTCAGACAGCTACGTGGTTAGACAGAGAGGTCACTGTAAGAATATCAAGTGTCCTGTGTTTGATACCTATAAACGTGACCAACCATCAATCGTCAAATTATCAAAGTAGCATCTTCTCTCCTTTTATTTCACCTGACCTCTCTTAGGAATAACATCAGCTGACCTTGAACATCTATTTGGAGTTATAGCTATAATTCAACTGCTTAACAGGTCCAGCATAGCTAAGCAAGCAGAACATACCCCGTTAACTGGATTCAAAAACTTGGCTGGTACAAAAAACTTTCTTCTGGGTTTCTAGCGGCCTAATCATTCTTGTGCCATGAAAACCATAGAACAAAACATTGTCCCTCACATCACAGGTGAACACATATAGAATTAAGATGAATATTAATGCAAGAGAGAAAGAGGGAGAAGAGCCTGGACTAGTGCTGAAAACCCAGTACCTAAAGACAATCACTCTTGCAAAAGAAAAGAAGCACAGAAACCAACGTAGATAGCATCAAAATATACGAGAGCTTTGGAAATCGACATGAACCAACATTAGAACACTGCACAGAGACAATAATACACTTGAAAACAAGATTTCCAGGCAAATAAGTGATGAAATGACAGTTTCAGCAGTAACAATGGCGTAAAGTTTTCACAACCAAAACCTCAAATAGCAACAAGATACTTGGAGGAAAAACAAATAAAAACAGATACTCACAGGCAAAGAACCAAAAATATAAATACCTTCCGAGGCTTTGAAGTCATGGACAAATCTTCAGCTTGCAGTGACCGAAGGAAGGCCAAAATAGAACAGACAACAGGAGACAAAAGGAGAACCGCGATGCCAAATTCAAACTACAGACAGTCGTTCACCAAATTTTGTTAGACAATGGAAAATACAACAATATGGACTACATTTTAGCTGCACCGTACTCCAAATACACTTTAAACTGAACTTTTGAAGTACTAATGCATTTCTTACCTGTTGGTGTGTAGCATTCAAAAGTTTGATTGTCTTTGGTCGGAAGATAGCCACAATGACGGTTTCAAGAATGAAGATTAAACTGAAAAGAAGCCATGCTCGCTCTGGAGTTCCTGCTATATGATGCAACATTACTCTACAACGTTGAAGCCACTTTCCTAATCCTTGGAGTCTAAGTTCTTCCGAGAATGAAATATGATTAGGTAACACATCGTCAACAACATTTGAATCAGTGACAGGAGGGTTACTGTCACGATGTTCTCGATCAGCGTCCAAACTACTTCTCTGCAACAAGGCTAGAATCATTGGGTCCAATCCGTTCTCCTTCAGCATCACAGCAAAATTAGGATCAAGCCCTTTATCTTGCAATAAATTAGCTAATTCACGATCAGTGTGTCTTCCTTTCCGCTTTAACATAGATGTAATCCTGGGATCACTCAACTTTTCTTGAAATGCAAGTGCCAAATTCAAGTCCAGTATCTGTTGATTTGCAGAAGTGGATGTACTAGAATCACCGCCTTGGCTTTCAAGGCCACTGCTAGAACAAACAACCAATGAACTATTATGCTCTAAATTTCTGTCAACATATGATGATCCTACTTCAGACTCTAGAACTACTGAACGACAGGAACTACTACGTAGAGCTAAACTTGGCCTTCCACTGTCTATGCTCTTATCACTATTAATCCCCTCAATGTTATTCCAGGTACTGCCATCAGCAGTGCAAGGCACAGTTGCATTACCAAGATGACCAGCATCAGCACTACTACTGCGTTTCACACTTGAGCCACAACCCTCAGAAGAGCTAGCGGAGCTATTTTGGTCTTTTCTGCGGAAACCTTCTCTAAGGCGGATAACTGTGCTCTGCAAGGCATCTCGTCTAGCTGCTAATGGGTCTGTAACTGATAAATGCCGTGAAACAGCAGCGCCCAACAGCACAGATGCTACAACTGCATAACTGATACAATGTCCAAAGTACCTGAAAAAAAATTGTTGCAGTAAAAGATTAGAAGTTTCTATTCAACAAATAATATTAAAAGCGATGCATTTGCCCACAAGTATAAGAAGACTTGATTATGGAAGAAAATTAATTAGCATGAGTTAACAACAAACCAGTAATGAACTCCAAAACAGATCAGGAACACCCGAGATGTACCGGCAACAAAAAGTACGACGACTCGACTTTTCAGAAGCTTAAAACCATACAAGCATGCTCCCAAGTTCCAATCTGATTGAATGAAAAGCTAGTGAATTCATTACTTAACACAAAGAAATAAGAAATGATTTCCCAATACGAGTCAGAAAAGGAGACAGATATATGCAGGAAATGAACTACCAAGGATTATCACGGCAGCTGATGTTGTAGCCCCAAGCCAGTTTGATTCCTTTGCTGTCAGACCATACAGGATAGAATACACAAGAAGTACAACAAGTGAACCAACATAGAGAAGCCCAAGATGCAGAGCCCTGCAGAGCCCAAGTTCAACATGAAGATGATAAAATTATAGACTTCAGAGAAAATGTTGAAAAGATGGTTCAGAAAATATGATGAGCAGTATAAATGAGAACCTACTTACCACATATTATAACAAGGTAACTTTCTAATCTAAAGCAGCATTCAAATTGATTTGCTTAGCATTGGGGTTTTTAGATCTACTGCATTTACTGGAGTGTGTGCTTTGTTCTCTCAGAGTTGGTATTCCTTTTATTCAAATAGATTTGAGTTACACCCATTGTTTAGCGCTCTTTGGCTCTTTATTTTCAAAGCCTGTTAGCTGAGAACATCTTGGCCTCTCTTCATATCCTTCATATCTTATAACAAAAATTATATTTCATCCAAAAAAAGAGTTGTCATATTAGTCATCCCTGTTCTTTATATAGAGCCCTACCCATCTTTGTTCAAATCCCTAGAAAACAAGAATGATGTTCCCCTTCAAAAAGTATTACATCTTACTCCGTCTTTCTATTGCCTATAACAGTCTAGCACATCAATGATGTCTTCTTTTAGAGCTAATACATCATGTTTACACCAAAAATAAAAAAGTGCTAAACAATTCATGTTGATCTTCTGGACATCCTCAAAACACCCCTTGTTTCTTTCTGTCCAAACTTCCACCATATACATGTTGGGACAATTTTCCATCCCTCCTCCTTCTTTATTACATTTACATCCCTGTTCCAGCTGCTTATACTTCTTTAATGCTGCCACGTTCCACCCACCTGATCCCCTTCAAGTTGAAAACATTCTCTACAGCTGCTCTGTCCATTTCCAATGTAAGAAAAGATAGTTGATTGTGGAATGGATCTTGGGCCTAACTCAACCCCAAAAGCTAGCTCATGAGGGGAGGATTGCTCAAGTCCATATAAGCAGACCGCCATTTCATTCCCCAACAATGTGGGACTTTCACCCACTCTAACACCCCCTTCACGCCTAGGCCCAACGGGAGCGTGGACCGGGAGCTCAAACGAGGATGGACTTGGCTTTGATAACATGTAAAGATGTGACACTTGGACCTAACTCAACATCAAAAGCTAGCTCATGAGGGGACAATTGCTCAAGTCCATATAAGCACACCGTCAATCCATTCCCCAATCAATGTGGGACTTTCACCCACCCTCACGCCTAGGCCCAACTGGACAGTGGACCGAGAGTACAAACGGGGCTAGGGCTATTTGTGTGTGAAAATAGAAAACCCATTGAACTTCACCAATTTTCCTCTAAAAGCACTAGGCTATTTGTGTGTGAAAAACACATTTGTTTGATTCGGCAACGAAGTTTATTAAGAATGACATGCAGAAGCGGAGGAATGATGAACTTTTGAGCGGTTGCTTACAGATTTACTTATGAATATTTCTAATGATTCTATTGTAAAACATTTCAAGAGATGAAACCTTATCGAGAACGGTTGTGATAATGTAATTACGTTCGGCTTTACAACAACAACAACAACAACATACCCAGTATATTCCCACCACGTGGGGTCTGGGGGGGTAAGTGTACGCAGTCCATACCACTACCTCAGAAGTGAGATAGAGAGGCTGTTTCCGAAAGACCCCCGGCTAATTACGTTCTGCTTTCATTAGTAAAATTTATTTTGTTGGCTTTTCATGTGTTTTTTTCCATATATTTTGACACCCCTTAATAAAAATCCTGGTTCTGCTACTTGGGGTGGGGGTTAGGGGGGTTATGGAGTTTTCCATTCATGCAAGGTGGTCTACAAAGAGAGAGTTTAAGGGCAAGGCCCTGAAGGTTGTTCAGAGAGAAAACGATGGAGAGATTCAAGGTCTCCCACTGATTTTCATGGCTAAGACTTCTTATCATGATCTGGTGTGAAATTAGTTGAGGTGCCGCAAATTGACCTAGAGACCATGGTAATCAAAATAGAATAATCATAATAGAAATAAATAACCGGGCTCCACTTAAGGTGGAGTATTGCACTTGGACGATGGCGAAGGAAGCTGCTTCTTTTTTTACCAGTAGGTGAAGGAAGTTGTTTTAACACAAAAATCTCCAAAGAAAAAAAACTTAATGTATGTACTAGATGTGTTCTTTGTGAAGATCAACAGTAAAGATGTCAATCATCTTTTTTGGATTGCAGCTTCGCTTCACAGCTTTGGAATCATCTCTCAAATATTACCAGTTCAGCTGGACAATTCCACAATTAACAATAAAATTATTACAATGTTGGCACAGAAACCAAGGGAAACAGCATGAAGGTATGGAACTCCATCCCAGCAGCGATCTGGTGGTCCATATGGAAGAAAAAAATACAATTATTGAGAACAAAAAAAAAACTGTAACTAATGACAAATACAAATGTATTGCTTTGTTAGTTTTGGGTGCAATATGGCTATATTAATGATATAGAGCCATGGTTGATTCTTTGATTGGGTTAACTGGAGCTTAGATAAAGCGATAGGCAGAAGACAGAGAATCAGTCTGTCTTTATAGACTGACTTTCCTCGCATCAAAGCTTTCCGGTGCTCTTCCTTTATGAAGAAAGTAAAGACTTGTTATCGATGAAGAAGATCTTTATACTGTTCATCCTAAGAAAAGAAGTTTTCACTCGGTACAACTATTCTAAGCTAGCATAGAGGAACAATCCTTACTGTTCATCCTAAGAAAAGAAGTTTTCACTCGGTACAACTATTCTAAGCTAGCATAGAGGAACAATCCTTTCTTATTCTAAGATGCATGTGGTAGAACCTCCTCAGGAATATAAGGTTTTCATGAGGCTGATCTTGAGAAGAGAAAATTATAATGCAAAAAAGAAACCATAGCTAAAATAAAGCAGCATCACTTAATAGCAAGCAATGTATAGCTTACCTTCTAGATTGTCGAGGATATAACTCATTGGGATTAGGTGGTTCTTGTAAGCAAGCAACAGGACCCACTTCAATACAATCAGAATAAGCAAATTTATATGCCCTCCGTACGTACTCATCAACATCTAAGCCGTTCCCTGCCAGGATTGGTAGAAAGAGAATTAAGAAAGGAGAAAAAACACAGAAGGAGAACAAGAGTACGGAGTCCCGTAAAGATTTCAATAGACCCGTGAATGGGAAACAATAACCAACAAAATTCCCTAAATATTTGTCCTACTTTGAGCCAAAAAATAAAGCAAAGATGCTCACAACAAGCTGCTGATCAATCTTCCAAAAAAACATATATAGATCATGACATATCATAACATACCATTGAAGACCATCCTGCAAATAAATAGCATATTGATTGCCAGGGAGATTGCCGATACGCCAAAGAAGAACCCTGATGGTGAGTATCTTTCAGATGCCCTAACACCGGCTGTGACATACACAGCACAAAGTTCATATGCACAAAGCAATCCAACAGCTAGTAGGAGGAGAACAGCAACAGCCCCTGCAGAACACATAACATGATGATTCAATTGTGAAGTGAAGGGAGTGAAAGATCACATAACAAAGTGGATATCTTTCTAGCATAATTAAAATTTAATTTCTATTTAAATTTCTACCCGCCAATTGTTAAAACCCGAACCACCCAATTATAAAGACCCATCTAACCCAACTTCCCACCGCGTCACTTTTCCCAGGAGATTATTTTTTTTTTTTGAACTTGATAACTTATTTTCCCAGGAGATTATATGAATGTAATCTTCCCATAACTGGTGATTATGCTCGACTAATTAAGGTACCAAAAAAGTCTTCAGATTAATGCATGCACACAACCTGCTTTTTTTTTTTTTTGGTTTCTTTCTTTAATAGTGAGATGTTGCTGCCATGGCCAACGCTGCAATGGCTGTTCCATCACTTTTATAAACCATTTAGTTCTAATAATTTTCATATAAAAATTTGCCCACAATCTTTATGCTCTGTCCCATCACCATGTTCTTTCATATTTCTTCTGCTTCTTCTTCCTCTGCTTTCCTCTGTTTTCTGAAAACTTCCATTGCATCTAATTGATGGATTTTCCATCCCTTAAAGTTATCAATCGTTTTATTTTCTTCAATTGTTTTTTTTTTTTTTTTGAAACTGGTAACGTTGTGTATTTCATGTATCAGTACTTTGAGGAGTACTGAAATCCTATTTACAAGGGAGCTTCCAAAAAAGAAAAACTATGATCCTATGTCTATAGTGAGTCTAAAACATCAATAATAGAAACAGGATCATTAGAATATATCTGATTACACCAGAAACACATAGTCAATATACAGTCCAGCTTGATCTGATGCATACTATTCTCAATATTCTCAAAACATCTAGAATTTCTTTCCTTCCAGATTGTCCACCATATGCAAGCAGGGATGATTCTCCACCTGCTTCTATCCTTAGCCAACAACCCCAGTTGATCCCAGCTTTGCAGAGTGTGTGTGATCTTCCCAGGCATAGTCCAGGAGATACCTTTGAGGCTTAAGAATAATCTCCATAGTTGTCCTGTAATCCTGCAGTGTAAGAATAGATGACTGACAGTCTCAGCTTTTTCCCCACAAAAGTAACACCTTGGGACTAGTGTTATCCCTCTCCTCATCAAGTTCTCCTGTGTTAAAACTGCCTCCCTTGCTAGCAACCACACAAAGCAAGATACTTTGTGGGGTATTTTATTTTCCAAATGCATTTCCAAGGCCACCTGACTTGTTGCTGGTTGTGTTGATTCAACATTTTATAGACCTTGTTTACCTTGAAATTTCCTGCATCATAACCCTGCCATCTCAATTCATCCTCTGCATCTTGGAGCCCATTGAACTGATCTATCGTACCAAAAAACTCAGCCACTCTTTGTACTTCCCAGTCATTTAGTTGTCGTCTGAAGGTGAAACTCCAACCTTCAGGAGACCACAACTCTGCTATGGTGCTTTGTTGATGCAATACTAAATTGTGGATGTTAGGGAAGAGTTGTAACAGGTTCCCTGCATCATGCCAATCATCTTTCCAAAAAGCAGTCATCTCCCCATTGTTCACTTTGATCTTGGTGTTTGCCTTAAACTCCTCCCATAGACCTCTGATTGCTCTCCATAAGTTGACCCCATAAGGAGTGTTAATTTCCTTGGACATCCATTTACTCTCTTCTTCATACTTTGCTTCGATTACCTTTCCCCACAGTAACTGTTTTTCTTTTGCAAACTTCCAAAGCCACTTCATTCTCAGAGCCTTGCTATGGTTATTTAGGTTCTTAATTCCAAGTCCCCCATTACTTTCTTCAATTGTTTGCTTGCTAGTTTACAATTATTGATCTTCACTTCGTTATTAGCTTCCTTTAGCAGTCTCTCGCGAGCATAATCTCCTGGGAATAGTGATGCAGTGGGAAGGGTTTAGGAGTACGTTTAGATGAGTCTTTACAATTGGGTGGGTCGGGTAGAAATTTAAATAGAAAATAAATTTTTAATTATGCTAGAAATATATACACGTACGCACCACATAGGATAATGAAAGTGGTGAGATAGGACTTTAACAGCCCAAGGGCAAATATGTGCCCAAAGTTGGATGGCAAAGCAAATATATCCAAAAAGTATGACGAAAGTCTTCTTGCGATGATTAAGAGCCGAATGAGAATCCTCTCAAATCATCGAATGAGAACTCCCTTAAAGAAGGAATGAACAAATATGAATCTTTTCTGAGAGTACAGGGGCAAATATGACCCTTTTTCGTTTATCTAGTAGTCCTAATGGTTTCTTATTTTACTATGTTCGGCTTGCACACACCTCAAAACTGGTCATCTAGTTCACCAGGCAGCATCTTCAGCCCACATGTAGAAGTTTGCAAGGTAATTCTGCCCAGTGCTCACCAAGGATGGAGTAGATAGGTTTCATATCAAATGTTGCAGTTGACCTCTAGGTTGATATTCCGATTCCTCACCCACTAGGCCACCCCACGATTTGAACACATCATTACATTAACAAAACTTGTTTTCTAAGCTCTCACTACCGTATCCTTGGGTTTTAGAAAAATAGACTTGTATATTGGATATGGTAAGATGTGTTTAGACTTTATAGGACTCTCTTAAGGATTCCTACATGTATAGATGATTGGGTGTTAATTCGTAGAAAACCATGTCTTCTTTTGAGGATTTCTACTTTTTTGGTATACTTCTTGCCCCTATTTTCACTTTATTAAAATGAATGACTCTATTAACGATTTGCTCGACTTTTTCACATCAAAAATATAACCGCGTCTTTTTTTATGACTATGGTGTCTGGACTAGTTTGCTGCTTGCACGCTCCCTGATAAGCATGTGCTACTTCTCACCCGTACAGGTACTGGGCAACTCTATCCACCAAGACTTGGACAGATGGGAAGAGATCAACTAGTGTTATGCCTCTGCTAGAATTTGAACCTAACACTTCATGGTTTTCAACACACTTTATTGACCACTAGGCCACACCCTTGGGTGCTATAACCACATCTTTTTATCTTTTGTTTATATTTGAGTATGTATATTTTTCTCTATATTTTGAAATGGAGAAAACGAGACTAAATAGCTTTTATATTGCTAAAAATGGAACAAATAACCGATCCAAAAATGGAACTTGCCAGTTCAGGAAGGAGGCCAAATAAGTAGAAATA
Organism: Capsicum rhomboideum; assembly: GCA_031232105.1. Lineage (NCBI taxonomy): Eukaryota > Viridiplantae > Streptophyta > Magnoliopsida > Solanales > Solanaceae > Capsicum > Capsicum rhomboideum. Next base: position 972,251 of record CP124714.1, read on the forward strand.
CACCCAAAAAGATTTACTAGGTGGTAATATTTTATGGAACGGGGGGGGGGGGGGGGGGGGGTATTTGATAGAACTTGTCGTCCATGCTTTGCACGTATTAGTTTCTTTTTTTTGAGAAGGTAACATGTTTTGACATGAGTGATTTTCTTCATCTCAGATTCTCCATTGTTAATATCACACCCCTAGCCGCCAACCATACAAAGAAGCACACCTTCCTTGGTGCCCTAGGGATCCAAACGGAGTCATAAGGAAAGGCACATTCCTCCCTCACTAGCAACCTCTTATAAAAAGAGCTACCAGTGAATAAGCCGTCATCACTCTCCTGCCACCTCCATGCATCCAACGAGGTGTTTGATGTGTCTGGCCCATACAAAAGCTCTAACAAATTGTGAAATTCTACCATCTCAAAATCATGAAGGTTCCTTTTCAATTTTAAATCCCAGTGAATAACACCTTCATGAGACCTACAAATTTGTTGGACTATCATCTCTCTCAGGTAAGAAGTGCGATATAAACTAGGAAATGCTTCCTTCAACTAGATCTCCCTACACCAACATATATTATTTTTTTATTTGACAATTTTTTTTCCTTAGAGAAGTAGAAATTTAAGGAATGCTTGGAACACCATTCCTGCTTGCACCTGGTGGTGTGCTTGGGAATAAAAGTGTTTGTCAGTAGAATTTGTACAGTTTTATAAATTTCAGTTAAATATTTTCGGTATTCGTGTTTCCAAAAAGAATAGCAATTCATTTATTTTCAAACCGACTCATTTACTATTATTTGATTGACTAATCGTTTATATTGGAATGGGCAAAGGGTCAAATTATTTGGTAACTCCTCATGAGGGGATGAATCGAGATAAATTTGAACCAGAGCTCTGGGTTTTTGTTCATCACTTGCCATAATAACATCTCACTGGGTATGTTGTTGAATTTACCATAATAATATCTCAGGTTTGCAGCCCCTTGATCTTTTTCATAGTTGAGAATGGGTTCTTGAACGACAGTGAGGAGCATCTCAAAGGATGGGGCAAAGGATGGCATACAAATACCATACCTAATTAAATTCGGTATGGTTCGTTTCGATCCTTTTGCAAATATTTCATACGGACAGAAGTACAGTGTTAGTTTCAAGATTAGGCAGATTTTTTTTCAATGTTGTGTAGGATGACAATAACAATTCAGTCAAACAATACAGTATGCAACTAGGAGCAGAGAAGATCTTATTTTCAATTTGAGTCAAATCAGCTTGAATTTGAAGGGGTTTTGGGAAGAGTAAAGGGATGGTGGAACTCCTTCCAATTTAAGAGGTTCAAGAGTATGTAAAAGGGTTGGTGTGACTCCTTCCAATTTAAGAGGTTTCAGACTATGTACTAGCCTACAAGTTAAAGAACCAAAAGCTAAACTTGAAAAAGTGGAGCAACGAGTCTATTTGGCAACTTGGAAAAAATATAGAATGATTCTATGCAAGCTCAAAGTACTAGAAGGCTTCGAGGAAACTGGGGACTGGGGAGTTGAATGAAGATAAGTTGACCAAAGAGAGCTACATTCTGGATGAACCTACAGGAGGCTGCAAAGCTAGAAGAGATTTACCGAACAGAGATATAGATTGTGTGAATTAAGGCCAGGGATAAAAACACCAAATTCTTTCACAAGATCACAAATGCTAACATGAGATATAATTTGACTGGAAATCAATGAAAATAGGATCATAAAGCAATCAGAAGGGAAATTTTGAACTTTAAAAGTAATCTTTAAAGGGAAAGTAAGAACCGGAGACCAACCTTCAAACCTAACTAGCCTAGAATCTCAGAGGATGATAGCGAAAAGCACAGAGACCTTTCGCAATGGAACAAGTGAAGATTATAATAAAAAGTTGCAAAGGCGAAAAAGCTGAGTCCAGGTGGGTTCAATATGGCCTTTTACAAGCATTATTGGCTGCTATTACTTTTTTTTTCCAGACTGGGAAGTTCGAAAATAGTTTTAAAGCATCAATAGCATTAGTTCGCTAGAAGGCAGGGTCGGAAGAAATGAGGAACTTTAAGACAATAAGCTTAGTAGGGAGCTTCTACAAGATCATTTCCATACTTTTGGCAGAGAGATTGAAAAAGGTGATGTACTGGCTGGCCATGGACACTCAAAACGTTAAGCAAGACAAATCATGAACACGGTGCTTATTGCAAAAAGAATGTCTAGACAATAAAAAGAGGCAAGGGAAGCTGGTATTTTCTGTAGGTTGGACATAGAGAAGGCTTTCGATCATGTAAATTTGACTTGCAAAATCTCTGGAAAAGAAAAGGCTTTGGGGGAGAAGGTATCAGGTGGATTGATTGGTGAATTTCTATTGTGAAATTCTCAGTAGTTGTAAATAGGTCACCAGAAGGCTTTTTCTTTGCATACAAGGGCTCGAGATAGGGTGATCCACTATCTCCCTTCTTATTCATTCTGGCAATAGAGGGACTAAGTTTAATGATGTGCAGGGCCAACTCTCTAAATTAGCCCAAGGGTTCAGAATGGGGACAGCGGGTTCTAATAGAGTAATTGCTTCTAACTTTTTGTATGCTGATGATACACCAATCATTTGTGGGAAAAAGGAGACCCAATTGAGATATTTAAGAGTCAGCTTACAGTTATTTGAAGCTATGTCTGGTGTGAAGATTAATCTGGGAGAGAGAGACATTATTTCCTATTAATGATGCCGAAGACTGGCAAATATTAGGAGAGAATTTGGGTGTCGTACATGAGAACTTCCAACGACATATCAAGGCATACCCCTAGGTGCCAAATATAAGGACAAGCAAGTATGGCAAAAGATAAGATGAGAGATTTGAAAGAAACTTGCAACTTGGAAAAGACAATACCTATGTCTGGGTGACAGGGTCATACTCATCAACAGTGTATTGGATTATCTTCCTACTTATCTAATGTTCGTTTTTCCTACGCTTGTAAGTATAATCAATAAAGCTTACTGGGAATGGGGAATTTAAGAACACACAACTACAGCCTTTTAATCAACTGTCTTCGACCACGCCAGTTTCAACAGAAAAACTTCTTATGCTTAGATGAGTCAAGACATATGATGGTAGTTGAAATATTATGTAAATGTATATGTGGATGTGGATGAATGTGTGTGTGTATTGTGTAACCAACACGATTGAGTACATTCATATTTCTTCCTCACAGAAAAATAGGTTCTCTTCCAGCAAGTATAAGAGGAGGAGTAATGCATACTTGAACTTTGCCACTGTGTTCTCCACCAAAGCATTATTGAGTAGAATGCCAAAAGCAGAGAACTTCCAGCCATTATTACAGCTAGGCCAACTATATCTCGCCCCAATATCAACATTAACCAGCATCCCCATGTAACAAGCACCACAACCGGAGAGATCACAATTATCCATGCAGAAAGCGACAAGAAACTACATATAATTCCCAGCTGGGGCCCTTGTAAGAATCCCGGCCATTTTCGAGCAAAGATCCAACTGAAAGGCCAAAAAATAGAGATATTAACCACAAAGAAGAACATTTTTCATCCATAAAAAGTAAAACATCTATATATCTGAACAGATACATGAACTTGGTCTGATGCCCCGGGGGAAACCAATTCCCAGGGTGTGACAGGCGGTGTGTAGAGGTTTCTTTTACTAATTTAGAGCATACCAATCTCAGAAACTAAACAGGTCAGCTAGACAGAACTGTCAAATCAAACAATAAAAAAAACAAATATAGTTGGACAGCAAAATTGGGCGAATAAACAGTTTCATGGATGAGGTACCATAGGTAATTAAAGAAAACACCAATTGCTGCTGTTAAACCAGCATATCTTTGTTTTGAAGCCTTTAATATGTATTGCTGTTATTAGAAAGCGTCATAGATGACATCCCATGTAAACCAGAGGATACAATAATCCCTGAGATACTAAACCAAAAAGTTTATGGCCACAGAGGTCCTCTAGAACTATACATACAGCAATGCATACATATATTCCTTTTGAAGGGTAATACCTCAGGCCAACTAACCAGTTAAAATAGAAGAGCAGAAATTAAATTTTTTCCTCGGAACTGAACAGGAATATCTAGATATGTGAAACACCTTTTATAGTTATTTGTCTAACAAGGCATTGGACACTTATGATAAGACAAAGAAAATGCTACCTTACATTACAGTTTCTCACAATGACCAATAATAAGGTAACTTAACTTACTCACAGAGTACATAACTCATACTAAGCCTATTACGTTGCAACCCCAACAAGTGTCGCGTGACATAACTGCGAACTTGTGGTTTGGTATTTCTCAAAATAATTAGGAGATGGCACAGGAAGCCTATTTTGATTGCAAAGTGCTAATGTGGAGCATAAAGTTGATTTAGCAGCAGCGCACAAATGGACACATATTTGGGACTTGAGACTGACCAGAGATAGATTTAGAAACAAAAGAAAAGGGGAGACCTTTTTTTTGAGAATATAAAAAGAAAAGGGGAGACATTTGAAAGCATCTATTACCTTAATAAGATTGTAGGGAAGCATGTAAAACAAATACCAAGGTTCAATAAACAGCAGATGCAAGTCTTATTATTCATCTCAAATCACTATAATATTGTCCCCCGGGGGGGATTGCCTGATAGCTGAGACACGGGAGTAACAACTTGCAGACCTCAGGTTCTAATTGCAGCATAGGTGTGCAGGATTACCTTAACACTATGGGGTAGATAGACTGTCCAGTGAATAAATCAAGATGATTGTAAGCTATTTAGGAAACCACCTTTAACAAATAAATATTGTCTTACATCTAGAAACCAGAACTATTAAAAATACTCCCTCCGTTTCAAAATAGTTGGCTCTTGTTGGCTTGGCACTTCCCTTAAGGAAATATTTATTAGGAGCTTATTTTACCAAATTAGCCTTATTAATTATACTTTGAAAATATAAATTTGAATATATACACTTTATGTAGTCATTTAATGATAGGGGTAGTATTGGAAGAACATAATAAAATTCTCTTGATTTCATAAATGGGACAACTAAATTGAAACAAATATTTTTAGCAAGAGGGCCAACTAAAACGAAACAGGAGGGAGTATTTGGGGTTTCCAAACGTTAGGAATTCATATTCGCTTAGCAAGTACATACTCTTTCGCTACTCACTTTTGCACATTCACATAAAATATTGAATGTATTCTAATTATACTGGGTATGTTGATGTTGTTGTGTTCTAATTATTTTACCTCTTCTTCTAGGTTCTAACTTCTAAGTGGCACTATTATTCCTCCTCATAGGTTTTCTCCTGGTGCTGCAATTTTAGCAACAAATCATCAAATAAAATTAGAAATACAATTCAGTTGATAATCTCAATATGTGGTGGTGGGACCTGGGAAGTAATGGAGTGTTCTCTGTGAAGTCTTTTTATGAGAAACTTTTGGTTAGGTTGGAGGTTGAGTTCCCATGTAGTACAATAAGGGCTCCAAGTGTGCTGGGGAAGGTGTGTTTTTTCACTTGGCTAGCCACTAAAGGCATGATTTTGACAGCGGAAAATCTTAGAAAGCGTAAGTTGTCCGTGTTAGTTGGAGTTACATGTGCAAAGATGGGAGGAGGACGTGGATCACCTTCTTCTACATTTCGGTATTACCATGAGATTATGGTGGGATGTGTTCGCACTCCTTGGGGCAATGCCAAGAAGTGTGAAAGGACGAAGGGCTTGGAATGTGGTTCCGATTGCAATAACGAAAAAAGACAAAATACAATGAGTGCCAGGATAGAGCATGAAGACAGTTTAATGCTTAGCATATGAAAAATTTAGGAAGTAAAAGTACCTATAAATTCGCCATGGGCGCCAATTAACAGCCCAAAGTAAAGCAAAAGAAGCAGAAGCAAGGAAAGAGAAAAGAGTCCCCGAAATGACACATGCCAACATCAATTCATGCTCATTTCCTTCCATTTTCCTCCTTTCTCTGTCAAAAATCTCATATTCATTACAACATCATTAACAACAACAATAATAATAATTGAGCTGATGCATTCCGTTGATATTTACCTAGCTCAACAAAACCAAAGACTGAGACATTCAGCTCCCAAATACTACTAACTAGGGTTTGAAGCTAACAATAATTAGGGTCAAATTGTTCTAAGAAAAAAATCAAAACCCTAACAAAGGGAGGCTTATGTGAGAGAGAAAAGAGAAGAGTAAAGGTAGAATACAAAGTGACTAGTGTGGATATAAAATTCTGAAACCTCCGTCAGTCAGTGGTTGTAAATAATAAAATAACAGCTCGGTTTTTTTTGGTCTTATCTTACATCACAGCAAGGGTAGTATCACGTACCAATCAGAATCCACTTTTTCGTGAGCGTGCTGTCAGTTGATGTGTTTTTAGTGTGGGATTATTCTCTTAACTAAAAAGACATGCTTTGCTACCTACAGTATTAAGTGACAATTATACATACATGATTAACATTAACTACTCCCTCCGTTCAACAATACTTATCTATTATTAAATTGGCACACAAAAAACAATAAATAATAAGAACCTTTTGAATATAATAAATTTGTTATCTCGAAAAATGCATTAAATGATAAATAGTATTTAATAGCAAGGGTAAAATAAATAGAAAAGAGTGAACTATTCATTAATTTTTCAAACTGAATAAATATTATTGTACATCTATTTTTAGTATAGTGGATAAATATTGTTGGATGGAGGAAGAATTATACTAAACTGGCAATTAATGAGAGAGTGTTTTTAACTTTGAGGAGAAAAATGGTAGTAGTAGTAATTGAAAATGGGAAAATGGAATGATTTTGTTCATCCTATACATATGAAAATGTCTTTAATTTGGTCCCAAGTAAAATTTCATGGGCGATATATATAACTTATCATTTATACACAGAAGCATTTAAACTAAACGATGGTTTTAGGCTCTTGGCTGCATTATATGAGGTAAATATTGATGATTGCTATGGTCTATGTATACAATCAAACTTCTTTATAGTGACAGTATTTATGATTGTTATAGTGAGTTGTTGTTATACGTGTATAATGGCATTTGACGCTTGAATCTCATTTATCTATTATAAATAAAAATATGCAAAATAAGAAATAATATTATTGTAAAAAAACACAAATATATGTAGCTTAATCACATTGTTATTTTGTGACTCGTCACTTTTTGCAGTATCAACTTTTATGGTTGGTAAAATAAGTTTTGCCTACTCTAAATTTATTTCTGTTATTTTTTAACCTCTTTGTACTGATTAGTTGACTTTTGTGCTCTATAAAGCAATATGACGTGTAATGACTTTTGTTTACGACATGGGTTGTGGTGTAGAGGTGAAACTATTCCATCCTTAATTAGAAATTTTGGGTTCGAGTTTTGAGTATGGAAAAAATTCTGTCAAGAGCGTTATCTCAAAATGGGCCCAGCAGTGTACGATTCGAATTACTTGGGTTTCAATAGGGGTATCAAATACCGGATGAGAAACCAAAAAAAGAAAAAATACTTTTGTTCACGAATAATATTAATTTCCTTATCAACAAACAAAAAAATCACCAAACCACAAAAGACTCGTTTTTAGTTAATCTGGTATAGCCTACTTTGTACGAATATTTTTTCTTAGCTAAACTAAAAACACTAGTAAATGAATTGAATTTATTTTTTCATAACTATTTTGAAAAACTGCTTTAATGATAATATTGAGAGATTCTTTGATATGATTGTCTTAGAACATTCTCGTAGTTTAAAATGACTAACCAAGTTTCACGGGACAGATGAACAAGAATAAAATTAAAATCTTCAATAATTTTAAAAAGATTACAATGTACTTTATGCATAAATTTATACACTTAATAATATTCTTTAGGACATGGGTCAATTTAACTGTAATTTGTGGGGCATGGGAATCCATGCTCTTTTCGTAAAACTAGATATTTTATTTACATATTTTTTTAAAATTAATTTAATATTATTCATTGGCAACCATGCTACAAAAAGAAGACATTAAAAAATCATATCTTTATTTTGAACAACTCTATTTATATATCGATACTTATACGAGTTTTTCGATGAAAAAACCAAGGTAGTTTATTCTACTAGTCAATAGACAAAGAAAAATTCAAATTAATTTCTTTGGAATTTTTCTCAAATTCTATAAAGAATAAGCCAAGGTTAGAAAAGAATAGAATGTGAGAAGAAGGGGGCACAAAGATGAGAAATAAAAGGAGAAGCAAAACACAATTAAAGAAAACGCAAGAATGAGGGTATGCACGAAAAGTAAGCCACAGAGATTATTATGGGAGGTAATGAATGGTTCCAAGATAAAAAGTTCTTATTATAAAAGGTCTCATGGAGATGGTAAGAATGCAAGCTCTAGTAGGAAGAAGAAGAAGTAATTCCTCTCTTCTTCTTTGTCAAAAATAAATAAATAAAATCCCAAAAAAAAATATATCAAAGAAAAATTCCAAAAAAAAAGTGAAATTTGAAATTATATAGAGAGAGAAGGCATGGAGAAAGCCAGTGTAAAAATTGTGGCTTTGCTACTTTGCCTCTCCATTGGACCTTTAGTGGTGAAAGCTGAGGACCCTTACCACTTCTTTGAGTGGAATGTCACTTATGACACAATTGCTCCATTAGGTGTCCCCCAACAAGGTATCCTAATTAATGGGCAGCTTCCAGGACCTAGGATTAATTGCACATCCAACAATAACATTATTGTCAACGTCTACAATAATCTAGACGAGCCCTTGCTCTTTACTTGGAATGGTATCCAACAAAGAAAAAACTCGTGGCAAGATGGTACCCCAGGAACTATGTGTCCTATCATGCCTGGGACAAACTTCACCTACCGTTTCCAAGTGAAGGACCAAATAGGTAGCTTCTTCTACTTTCCTACCACAAGCTTGCATCGTGCATCCGGTGGCTTTGGTCCCATTAATGTCCATAGTCGTAACCTTATTCCTATTCCTTTTGACAAACCCGCCGATGAGTATGACATCTTTTTGGGTGATTGGTACAATAAGGGACATAAAACCTTGAAGAAGATATTAGATGGCGGACGCACCATTGGAAGGCCAGATGGTATTCACATTAATGGAAAGTCTAACAAGGTTAGCGACAAAGCAGCAGAGCCACTATTCACTATGGAGGCTGGAAAGACCTATAGATACAGGATGTGCAATGTCGGCATGAGGACCTCAGTCAATGTTAGGATCCAAGGCCATGCCATGAAGCTAGTGGAGTTGGAGGGATCTCATACCGTGCAAAATATCTACGATTCTCTTGACCTTCACGTTGGTCAGTGTCTTTCGGTCTTAGTCATTGCTGATCAAGAGCCTAAGGACTATTACATAGTTGTTTCTAGCAGATTTTTGGAGCATGTCATCTCTTCTGTAGCTATCTTACGTTATGCAAATGGTAAGGGCTCGGCATCACCTGATCTCCCAGCACCTCCACCAAATAACACTGAAGGTATTGCTTGGTCTATGAACCAATTTCGCTCGTTCAGATGGAACCTTACTGCTAGTGCTGCTCGTCCCAACCCTCAGGGATCCTACCACTATGGAAAAATAAATATTACTCGCACTATCAAGATTGCTAATTCCAGGAGCCAAGTAAATGGCAAGCTTCGATTCACTTTAAATGGTATCTCCCATATGGATACTGATACCCCATTCAAGCTTGCTGAGTATTTTGGAATACCTGAAAAGACTTTCAAGTACGATTTGATGGCTGATGAGCCTTCAATTGAAAGCAAAGTGACCATTGCTCCGAATGTCAAAAATGGCACCTTCCGTAATTTTGTGGAAATTATCTTCGAGAATGAAGAGAAGACTATTCAGACCTATCACTTAGATGGATACGCATTTTTTGCAGTAGGGATCGAGCCTGGGAAGTGGAGTGCTGAGAAGAGGAAGAACTACAACTTAGTGGATGCACTGAGCAGACACAGTATTCAAGTCTATCCAAATTCATGGGCAGCTGTGATGACATCATTGGACAATGCGGGAATGTGGAACTTGCGATCAGATATGTGGGAGAGATACTACTTAGGACAACAATTATATGTTAGTATCCTTTCTCCTGCACTCTCCTTGAGAGATGAGTATAACCTACCAGACAACCAACCACTTTGTGGTTTAGTCAAGAGTATGCCCGTGCCAGCTCCATACAAGCCATAGAATTTTTAATTTCTTAATTTATGTATTTGTCTTTTTTTTCAAATTATATCCTAATATAAAACAAGAAAATGAAAAAAAAATTCCCCCTTCCACTATGTCTTCTTTCATTCTTTTTCCTTACCTCTTTATTTTGAGTAGTTAATTGTCATATGTTGATTATTCTTAAGTAATTATGCTTGAACCTAAATAATCTATGATATTTAGATCCACCTGTATGCATTTATTAAATCACTGATAAGTCAATTTTTTAAAAACTTATTTAATTTACTTTATATCCATATGTTTAAACTGCTTAGGAGTGAAGGGTTAAAAACTCACCTAAGCTATCCCTTTTTTTTTTTTTGAGTTTCACACCTAAACTATTGGAAGTTTGAGTTTCATACCTAAACTATCACTCAATAGTTAGAAAAACACACTTCAATGCAGTGCAGAGAAAAATATGCGGTCGGTACATGGAAATATACTCAGTGTGTAAGATCTAAAGCTAAACAACTTAAAAGTATATATCTCACATGCTTGTAAAAGCTGAATAAATTCAATAATCATAGTCAAGTGAGGTAGGAGTAAAACGTGTCAAAAATCATAATATAAGAATCTTTGAAAATAGATCTTTCATGGACTGGAATCATCAAAACGGTATCTTTTGACTTGCACTAAAACATATCTAAGAATGCATATCTAAAAAAAACATAATATCTATAACTGTGAAAAAATGATCATATCAAATCTATCTCAAAATAAAGTTAAGTCTTAAAGAGAGGGAGTTTCTTACAACCGACATACACCATGTGAGCATGTGATCTCATCATGTCCAATGTATAATCCCAATTGGGAGGGATGCCCTATACTTTGCCAGGGTATAGAACCGTCTGTATAATGTGAATCCACTACTGATCCCTTTGGACTAAGATGAGTCAACCGACTTGAGATATGCTCAAAATCCTACAGTGGCACGTAATTTTGAGACTTGGGCTTACTGAACAGCATCTTCTCGGTGCTAAATAATCCAACAAAAATAACCTGTATATTGATATACTCATAAGCAATTAAGATTCTGTATGTTTGAAAATAAGTTGTGAGACTTAGCTCAAAATCATCTTTCTAATAATCTATGTTCAAACTGTAAACTGTAAATTACTGTAACCAACTCCTAATACATGAAGACTAAGTGTAACACCCCGTACATTCCCAACCCTACTTGACGACATTAAATGAGATGTACTTAGGTATCGAGAGCTATAAGTATGCATTTGGTAATGCTATTGGTGAGCTAATTGAATTTGGCTCTTGGTATGTGAGTAAACCTTCATAGGAGGTGTTTGATGATCTTCGTGGAAAATTTGTGGGGTTCAAAATGAGGCTAAGAAGACCTCTAAACAAAGTATATTAAGGTTAAGAAGTGAGTTAAAGAATAGGACTTGAAGTATCTAACCAAACCCGCGAAGAGAAGTCGAAAAATGGAATTTTCGAAAAAAATAAGTAAGGGGAGCGTTTGGGACCGTGCCACGCCGCTCTGGGCTAAAATTTTTAGCCCATAGGCAGTAAGTTGGCGCGCCCAGGGGTGTTCCACCTTGGGTTTTCCACTTTTTCTAAAGTTGGAAATTTCTAAGTCCCAAGGGTATCCGGGGTCGTACCGAGCCGATTTTTGCTACGTTTATTCTACAACCAAGAGTATATACATGAAATGAATGAAATATTACATTGGTATGATAAAATTACTCGAGAACGAATTTGGGGCCAAAATGACGATTTTACCCCTATAGTCAAAATAAGCCAAACGTGGCTAGAATCACTTGGTTTTTGGATTGAGGCTACGGATATGAATAGCATGAGTGGGAATATTATTGTAATACCTATGAGATGAATTAAACACGAGAAATTATTGATTTTATCGGGTTAAGTGAATTGGGCCCAAAAAGGGCCCAAAAATGAAAAGAAAGCATGGCCCAAAAATGGGTCAAAAGACCCATTCTTTCCAAGACCTTCTAGAATACCACATTAATGACTAAGTATGGACTCAAGGTCTATAAAAGGGGCCAATATCTGATTTTATCATGAGAAACACCCATGCCTTATCTATCTTTTTCTAGAAATTTCCCAAGAACATCTCTTTGGCTTTCAAAACCCTAAGGCACTTCTTGGAGCAAGATCATCATCTTTCAAGTTTGGGTAAGTGAATATTATTGTACTTTAACATATTATAAGCATGAGAGAATATGTATATCATGTTAGTTATGGTTGGAAATGTTGGACATGGCACTTTGTGCTTTTGTATAAGATTTGTGATCCATGGGATTTGAGCTTGAATTTGGACTTGTGCCTTTGATGAAAGATCATGGTATGGATAAAATATGAACGTCTATGGTGTTATTTTGTTATTTAATTTGTTATTTTTTTTATAAGTGCAAATTGTGGGATGTTGGCCAATTTGTGCTATGAAGTGTATTAAGGTGAATTGATGGATTGTTTGTGATGTGGTGTGGATAAGAAAGTGTAAAGGGGAAGTGTTGTGGTGGAATGTATTGATTATCATGTATTGGTCAATGTTGGGAATATTGGAGGATTTTTGGAATAATGATTTTATCAATGGTTTTGTTAAGGGGGAAAGGACATGTTAAAGCTAAACATGTGACTTATTGTTGTTGTATGCCATTATAAGGTAATTGGTGGTTAATGTTGGTTTCGTTATAAACTTGTGTTGTAGAACAAAACATAAGGAAGGAGCAGGAATATTGTATGCACGTCTAAGATTGTGTATTCTTATAAGAATACAAGGTATGTAAGGTTCCTTTTTCCATATCTCTCTGCAACATGTTGTTCACATTGACATTGGACTTGTTTTAATTCCGAGAGGTTTGAAGTATCTCAAATTCAGGTTGACGTATATTGTTATTCATATGTGTCCTATTCTCAAATGCATGATGATTCTTTTGTCTCTTGTTCATTGAGTGAAGTTCCAAAAATGTCATAACGTTATCATTCCTAAAGGAACGATCTCAAGAGAGAGTAATAACATAAGAGAACCTATCTATTCTTAAATAGCATTTTCCAATCATGTCATGTTCCAAGTCCTCAATTATGATGATTATCTTTATATCAATCTTTCACAAGTAGAAGTACAAATCTCATAAGATTTCATAAGAGTAATAAGAGAGGTGATGCGCAAGCTAATATATCTATTCCTCATAAGTGAAGATGTCAATCTCATGAAGAAAGAGTGAAGAAGTAATATATATATGTGTGATTCCTATTATTTCATGATCTTCAATATCTCAATCACTCTTAAGAATGGAAGTAAGAATAACAAGAGAAATAAGAGGTGTATAATTAAGAAGTAATCATGGGTGGTATCCCAGGGGTTAAAATACCTAGCATGAGTCGATCCCAATAACACGGGTGGTATCCCAGGGGCGAAAGAAAAGCCTAGCATGGGTCGATCCCTATACATTCAAGGGGCGATATAAAAGCCTAGCATGGGTTATGATGGTACATCCCAGGGGCGATAAGCCTAGCATGGGTTATGATGGTACATCCCAGGGGCGACACGAAAGCCTAGCATGGGTTAATATAACATCCCAGGGGCGATAAGCCTAGCATGGGTTAATGATATCCCAGGGGCGACACGAAAGCCTAGCATGGGTTCACATAACATCCCAGGGGTCAAAGTACCTAGCATGGGTTAATCTCATCCCAGGGGCGACAGAACAGCCTAGCATGGGTAGAATAATAAAGATGAATGAATATGAAGACAAGAGAAGTAAAGAACGTAATTTACATAGATCCCCACATGCAGAAAGAGAGTTTATTCACGTTCATTAATTCTTTTCACTATTGTTGTTATTATGTCTGATAACGATCCTAATAGTATGAGTGTATCCATGGGGTGAAAATGATGACCATTTATCAATCACTCAAAAGTAAGAAATGAAGAAAGGTGTGCGCATAAGTTAAATTACCACCAATAGAGTGGATGTACGTTGAGAGAGTGGATGTATATTCTCCCACCATGAAAGTGGATGTAGGATAAATCACCAATAGAGTGGATGTACGTTAAGAGAGTGGATGTATATTATTCCACCATGAGAGTGGATATAGGATAAACCACCAATAAAGTGGATGTACGTTCATAGAGTGGATGTACGTTATATTATTAATTCCCTACCCTACCACTGGAGTGGATGTATGTGGATGAGTATTATTCTTTTACAACAGACCAACCAAGGAGATGATTATTAATGGTAGTGGGCATAGAAGCAAGAAAGAATCTCTGGAATCTATGGAATAGAGGAACCTCTAGAATTTCGGGAATAGGAGAACCTCTTGGAGGTAAGTCTTTTTGAGTGAAGGAACAATCTCTTGAATGAGGATGTGTATGAATGATATTATATGACTAATAAGGAGTTAAGTGAGTGATCTAACATATTATTACGATATGCATGTTTCCACATTTAAAATGATGGTTCATCTACGTTGACTATTCTCTCATATTTTTATTAGATTGACATTCTCATGTATGATGTTATTTCTTATAAGCCTTACATACTCAGTACATTATTCGTACTGACCCCCTCGGGGGACTTACCTTACATGTTGCAGGTACAGGCATTAGTAGACCTCCTCTATAGACTGGGGATCATTCGCAGAGTTTTGGTGAGCTCCACTTGATTCGGAGCTTTCTGGGTCATAGTTGTATAGTTGTTTTGGCATTGTAAATTTTGTATAAAGCGGGGACTTGTCCCGACTTTTAGTTGGTCTGGTAAATGCATCTGTTAGAGGCTTTTGTAGACATATGTGGGTATATGGATTTAAGCTATGTACGTTCAGTTAGACGTAATGGCCCCAACGGCCAATTTTGATATATATGTTATAGCATATGTTTCCATGTTCATGTTTTCCATATAATTGCATAAGGTTCAATAAGATTCATATGAGGATATGCATACGAAGGTTCAGGAGTAAAGATTGGTTCTCTCGGGCCATATCGGCTTCGGGTGCCAATCACGTCTCAATGGGATTTGGGGCGTGACACTAAGACACCTTATCTTACTTAGTACTAGGACCAGGTTCACCAATGTGTTCCTTCAGCTTTCAAGAAGCACACTGCCAAGTCAATTTGTCAATTTTCTTTTTGCTTTGTAAGTGCGTGAGTCACTCTGAATAGCACATCGTCTATTTAAGCACAACTCTTCAAAGTGTTCTTCTTCGAATCAAACACCCTCTTTCATCAGGATTTTATTTCTTAGAGTTCTACTTTAAGTGAAACTCCTTTTTCAATTCAAACTCATGCTTCTTCAAGTGTTGTAGTCAAACTCCAACTCTTCAATTCAACACATGGTAATCGTTTTGGGTTTATCAGATGTAACCACTTATCCATTTATTCAATCGAGTAAACTTGTCCTCTCTTAACAGTGATCTTGCTATGAGCTTGTCTGCTTGCAACTATGCATCTGTGAAACAGCTTAACCATCATGTTTCATTCACTTTATCGATCATTAAAATTGTATAGAACCCAACCAATTTCCTTTTTTTTTTTTATGATGACAAACTTCTTTCCTTTGTACGATCACCACCATTACCTGTAGACAGTAAAGCATGAAACACTAGAATGAAATAGGTTATATCAGTGGGTTATAAATATTGCACAACCCTTTATTTTCCCCCTTTCGACATCATCGAAAAGCTGATTCAAGATACTAGATTAGCTAAGTTGCTAAGTTAGACTATTCATGGCCACTGGGGCTATCACCAAAACAATCAGAGCAAGACAAAGTGTAACATATTAATGTATGACAAAATGCAGAATCAAGAGACAAAAGAAGAACTATTTCATTAAATTCAGCAAAATATGAACCACATACGACCTATACTAGTACTGAAAAAGCAAAACATAATAAACGCTGCTTAAAAAGATATGGAGGAATGATAGAGCAAGTCTTAAGGCACTAAGAAGTAGATAAGGAGGGTGGAACAGATAGAAGCAGTTGGGTCAAGCGACGAATGGCTTCAACATTCTCAGTTTTCTCACATGCAAGATCAGCTTGTAGCGCATCAATTCTAACTTGAACAGTTAGTTTTTCAGCCTCAAGAGCTGCTTGAGCAGCCTCCAATTCGTCAGTCATCTCAGCAAGTGCAGTTCTCAACTTATACAGAGGATAGTCAGCGCACCTCATTGAAGTAGGTAGAGCTATATGGTTCACAGTTCTAAGCACATTCTTTGTGGTCTGCAGAGTCCACACCTGAACAGGAATAGAGTAATTCTCGAAAACTTGATCTAGTCAGAACCCATAAGGAAGAGCATGGACTTTGTCCTCTTTTAACAAGACATGATGCATATGTTTGATGATCAAGCTAGTCAAGTCAATCTTGACCTCGGTATCAAAAAGCTCCATGATTGTCATGTCAAGAAAGCTTGCCTCAGTGTGTCTCTCCTTCGTAGGAGTGATGATTTTGTGTACTACATCAAGGTATAATTGATGCAAAGGGCACATTTCACATTTGAACACCCTTCGATGTTGAAGAAGATTTGGGTTCCCAGAGAACTTCTTAGTAATATCAAGAGCAGAGGCCATGTTATCTAATGGAGGCCAGTCAAATTTCACATAGTGAGCCCATCCTCCTATAGAAATACTGAGAATCCTAGAAATATCCTTAGCCACCAAATGTATGGTCACAACCCTCACAGTAGTGGAGAAGAGGTCCCCGTTCTTGTACCCATTAGTGTAGAACTCATAGATCTCAGATCGACCAAATTTTCTATGATTGTGTCACCTCAGAGGAACAATTGAGACCAGCCCTGAGCTTCTATTTTAGCTAGAAGGATAGCCACTTCAAGACCACTAAAGCCTGTGATTACTCTTCTACGAACAAACTGTCTTTTTTGAAAATGAAGACGGTGTTGGAGCTTTGGATTGGAAACATCAGATGATTCGACATGGTTTGAAGGATCAGACTCAGTGGACTCAGAGTGGGAATCATCAGGTAGAATGGGTCGAGGAACCCGTTTTGAGGAATGGGATGGAGCAACAGATTTTGACTTAAAGGAGGATTTTGAGGTGGGAGTGGGTTTGTCCTTTGGGACGGACTTTGAGGCAAGAAAAGAGTAGGTCTTGGGAATGGAAGGCTTAATCGTCTTGCTTCGGTGAACTTTGCAAAATAATAAATCATCATCTGAAGGAGGTGGAGAAGAAACAGTGGAGGATGGGCATTTTTTTTACTGGCTCGAAGAGCTTCTGCCAAGTGAGCATCCTTTTGTCGCTTTTTATTGTGAGTGTGAGAAGTCCTAGGTGAAGCAGATTGAAAACGTGTTTCATTATGTGGTTCATCCTCATCCACATGGACTAGAGCCCTAGACATCTTTCTCGATTGAGATATAGCCTTTTTTAGGACCAGATCTGCTATGGGAAAGTCATCAATGTCAACAACCTGAAGAGGGACAACATCCCAAATTTTAAAAGAAGGAGTCATGAGGAAACTAGGGCCAGCTGAGAAAGTTGAGAACTGGTTTTTTGAAGTTGTTCCATGCAGCAAAATTAGACATTTTAAAAGGAATGTGGGGTGGAATTTCTGGAGATATGTTACCACTTTCATGAATCACCAACTGAGAGGATTTAAGGGTAGTCTTTTCAGACGACATCTTGCTTTGGGAAGAAGTAGATGAAGAATCCATGGTGATCAGGGAATTTGAATTCAACAGAGAATGGATATTTCAGAGTAAGAGAGAGTAAGAGGTAGAGTATGTGAAATACCTTTGATGGTCCATTAAATTTATAGTGAGAGAAAAGAAGATGAAACGTGAGGTAGAAGGACTGTAGTGAGCAGGTGAATAGCCAATGGGAATGTTCGATTGGAACAGTGATGGAAAAGAGATGGAAACTTTTTGAAAGGTAATGGACTCTTGGGTTTGGCCGATTGAAATTTAATAATATTTAAGTATTAGAACAATTCGGAACCTCAGTGCTTAACTGTTTCAACTTAAACAATCCTAGTTAAAAATCAATGCAGAACATACCTGATGAAAAACTTATGGTCAAAATCCCTTGGATGTACTCGTGGCTCTGAATTTTAATATAAAGTTAAGTTAAAAAGGTCAGCAATCTGGAATTGGGACACACAACTAAATGTGCAAGTCTGAATTGAATAACATTTTAGCTAACATATACAATGAACAATTATTCTAGCTAATTATTGAGGGGAGTTCATGCAATCTTAATCATCCCCAAGTCTAACCTATTTTTTTCAAAATGTTCCCTACTTAGTGCCTTGGTAAAAATATCTGCAACTTGTTCCTCAGTAGAGCAAAACTTGATTGATATATGACCTTTTTCAACATTATCTTTGAGAAAGTGGTGTCTTTTGTGAATATGTTTGGTTCTCTTATGTTGCACATGATTTTTTGTTATATTGATGGCACTAGTATTATCATAAAAAATTGGGACACAACTAACATCCATACCAAAATTCTTTAATTATTGCTTTATCCATAACAATTGTGCACAACATGATCCAACAACAACATACTCAGCCTCGACAGTGAACAAAGCTACTGAGTTTTGCTTTTTGGTGAACCAAGAGATCAAACATGAACCAAGAAAGTGTACCATACTTGTGGTGCTTTTTCTGTCAACAAGATAGCCTGTATAATCAGCATCTGTATACCCTATTAGATTGAAATTGCTTCCTTTAGGACATCACAGGCCTAAGTTAATAGTTTCCTTGAGATACCTAAAGATTCTTTTAACAGATTTGAGATGTGATTCCTTGAAATTTGCCTGAAACCTTGCATAAAGTCCAACACTAAAGACAATGTCATGTCTACTTGCAGTTAGATACGAGAGAGACCAATCATTCCCCTATACAACTTCTGTTCCACAGATGGACCTGTTTCATCAAGGTCCGACTTTGTGGCAGTGGCAATGAGAGTGCTTATTTCCTTGGCCTCCTCCATAGAGAATCTTTTAAGTAGCTCCTTCATATACTTCTGCTGATGAATTAAGGTTCCAATTGGAGTTTGCTTGATTTGCAAACCTAGAAAGAAGTTCAGTTCTCCCATCATGCTCATCTCAAACTCACTATTCATTAACTTTGCAAATTCTTGAGTCATGTTACTATCAGTAGAGCCAAAGATGATATCATCTACATAAACCTGCACAATCAACAAGCTTGTTCCATTTATTTTCAAAAAGAGAGTGTTGTCAATTTTACCTCTTGTATGCTCATGTTCCAATAGGAATTTTGATAATCTTTCATACCAGGCCCTTGGGGCTTGTTTCAAACCATACAAGGCTTTTTCTAGCTTACAGACATGATCAGAAACTCTGTGCTTTCAAATTCAGGTGGTTGTTTTACATAGACTTCCTCCTTCAAGTACCCATTCAATAATGCACTCTTTACAACCATTTGATAAAGAGTAAATTTTTTGAATGTTGCAAATGTTATGAACAACCTAATAGTTTCAAGTCTTACCACTAGTGCAAAGGTCTCATCATAGTCTATCCATTCTTCTTGATTGTACCCTTGGACCACTAGTCTTACCTTGTTTCTTGTAACTGTTCCATACTCATCTAACTTGTTTCTGTACACCCATTTTGTTCTAATCATAGTTCTGTCTTTTGGTGGTAGAACCAGGTGTCATACCTTGCTTCTTTCAAACTGGTGTAGTTCTTCTTACATGGCTATTATCCAGTCATCATCAAGGAGTGCCTCTTTTTTCTTTTTAGGTTCTATCATGGACAGAAAAGCTTTGAAAGCACACAAGTTCTTCAATCCTGATCTGGTAGTTATACCAGATGTGAGATCAGTAAGAATATTTTCAATTGAATGAGATCCTTGATACTTGTAACTTTTTAGCACTACACCTTGTGAACTACCAGCAACACTATCAATAGCTTATGCTGGTGTCATAAGTAGATCAGTTTCTTAATTTGTTGTTCCCCCTATCGATGTGCCTCCAGTCTGTTCATCAGTTGAACCAGATAGTACAACCTTTTCCTGTGACTGCTCTTCAGTTTCACTTTCATCTTGCATGGTAGTCTCAAGCACAGTACAAGATTCATAAAAAATAACATGCACACTTTTTTCAACACAGTTTGTTCTTTTGTTCAAGACCCTATATGCTTTACAATATTAAGAATATCCTAAGGAGATTCCCTCATCACTTCTTGCATCAAATTTCCCTAGATTATCTTTTCCATTATTGTGAATGAAACATTTGCAACCAAAGGTCCTAAAATGAGCAATATTAGGTTTTCTACCTTTGAGTAACTCATAGGGAGTCTTCTCTAGGAGGGGCCTAGTAATGCATCTATTCACAATATAACAAGCAGTGCTTATGGCCTCAGCCCAAAGATCTTTTATAAGATTTTCTGCAAACATCATTGTTCTAGCCATATCTTCTAAATTCCTATTTTTTCTTTCTACTACTTTATTTTGATGTGGTGTTCTAGGAGCAGCGAAATTATGATCTATTCTATTTGCTGAAAAGAATTTTAAGAATTTTGCATTTTCAAATTCTATTCCATGGTCAGACCTGATGGAAATTAGGGAAGTTCCTAGTTTCTTTTCCATTTTCTTGACAAAAATAGAATAGACATCAAAAGTATCTTCTTTAGAAGCTAAAAATAGTGTCTAAGTGAATCTGGAATAATCATCAACGTACCTTTTGTCTCCTCTGCTTTTGACCCTTATTGGTCCACAGAAGTCTATATGGACCAGCTCAAGACACTTGGTTGTACTGACATGGTTCTTTGTCTTGAATGAGGATCTCACTTGCTTCCTCCTTACACAAGCACTACGAACTTTATCATCTTTGAACTTAGTTTTAGGCAAGCCTACAACCATGTCCTTTGAAGCAAGTTTGTTCAACTGTTTCAGACTAGCATGTCCAAGTCTTTTGTGCCATAGTAGGGGGTCACAGTCTATTGCACTAAGACATATCAATTTTGTACCAGGAATCCCCATGATATCAACCTTATACATATTTTTATATCTCTTGCCAGTCAAATAATCTCCTTTGTATCCAGCTTTTCAACTTTTCAACCTGCAGAAGTAAATGTTACCTTGTTTCCTTTGTCACAAAGCTGAGAGATGCCGAGCAAATTGTGCTTTAATCCATCAACATGATATACTTCTTCCAATGCTTGTGATTAAAAGGGTGAATCAAGTTTCTTCTGGCCCATAGAGGCAACAGGTTAGTGGACCTGTTTCTCTGAACAGGTTTGAAACTGTTCCTGTTAGTTTGAGCTGTTTTGAAACCAATTCCATTTTCCAGATTAGTGCTTTTGATCCTACAATTGACTGCTACTAGACATTCAGTGGTGGAATGCCCAAGATTTCCACATATGTAGCAGAGATCCTTTGTAACACCAATTTATTTATGAAATCGTAGACCAACCTTTTCACTGTGAGTTCTTCCACTCAATTTGTTCATAATCCTAGAAGAGTTAGTCCATCTATTTGCTTTCTCAAGGTCCATTTTTAACCTAGACACATCTTGAGTTAATTTCCTCACTTTTTCTTTTTCATAGAACCAATCATTTTTGTATTGACTAAGTTCTGACTTGATTATTTTCTGTTCTTCACTCATTACATTTTCCCTTTTTCAGCAAGTGATAATTTCATAATTTCAGACTTAAGATTCAGATTTGATGAATCAAGTTTACTAACCTGTTCCTTTAGGGTACAATTTTCCTTTTCAAGGCAATCTTGCAAGTCTCAAGGTCAATATAATCAAACTTTAAGCTTGCAAGACCACTGAACAGTTCATCACTATCAGAGGTTAGTTCTTGAAAGTCATCAATTAATACACTCATTAATGAAACTAGCTTTCTTTTTGAAAAAAGATGCATTTTTTCTTCTAGTTCAAGAATTCTTAACTCAGATGTTGCTTCCTTTTCCTCTATGTCTGAATCTCTAATGGCCATGAAGGCAGTTTCATCTACATCTTCTGAGTCTGAGCCATAAGCAGCCACTATGGCATGTCCTTCTTTTTCCTTTTTCTTTGCCTTCTCTTTCAGTTCTTTCTCAGCTCTTTTGTTTTTCCACTCAATCTCCCATAATGGGCAATTCTTAATCATGTGATCAGTTTTGTCACATTTGTAGCATCCAGCCTGAGTTTTGTCATTGGACCGCTTCTTGCTACTTGTTCCTTTCTTGTCATATCCACTCCGTTTGAAGAACTTTTTGAAGTTTTTTGCCAAAAAAGCTACTTGTTTTTCATCAAGGTCGGATTCTTCACTGTCAGATGCCTTTAAAGCCAGGGATTTTTCATTAACCACTTCCTCCTTTTTGACATCTTCCATGTTCATCTCATATGTCTTCAGATTTCTAACTAACTCATCTTACATTTACTTTACAAACACTCTATGACATATACGAGATTATGGGATAATACCGAGCAGGATATCTAATATAAGTTGTATATATACACGAGGGAGTTATACTAACAAAAACTGTACAATACACTACCGCATGATGTCCATGAAGCCTCTAGTTTGTTTAACACACTAAACTATGAATAACTAGTTGGCATATCGCCTGACATACCCAACTAGAGACTTGTACATATAACCACAAATATTAAACATAAACTGGCTCCAGAGAGATATGGAGCTCACCAAAAATATCATCGAAAAACGGCAATAGAGCCTAACGTGGACGTCTGCTATCCTGTGAATCTGAGCCTGCATCAATAGTATGTGGTGATGTGGAGACGTCAGTACATATACAACATGTACAACATGTACTGGTATGAAAGCAGACAAAATAACAATTGAACAAACGTGGAAGCTCATATGAATCAAATACCAAAGTAAAAGAAGTATGAGCATACAATTAGCACAGCTATGATATGAAACTATAACCTATGCACCGACTTTATTAGATAGTCGTATAATGTCCAGGAGGACATTCCTTATAACATAGAACCTATAATTTGCCTAAGTGATGTACTTAAACTATCTGTAGTACAATTAATCATAGGATGGCCTAACGAAGGCGATTTGAATCACATATAAGGTGTATGTCGGCTCAAATACATATGACTATGATTTATACGTATAACTGTAATAGCAGTCTGATACAAGGTACACCCTTCTAGGGGCTCACTATGAGGGTCTGCCCGCAGGCCATATATGCCATATGTTGGCTCGAGTCAAGGGAAATAGTGCATGACATTCCAACTGATTCTAAATATAAATGATGCCACAAAGGCGGGTATGCCCCAATGTTCGGGCTCACTATAATGGTCTAGTCTCGATCCTGTGCACATAATCACATCGAGCGCATATGCCAAGTAAAACCTATATACCCTCCCGTCGTTAATCTTTATCAAATAATGCCTCAAAGGCCTATGGCATATGAATTACGGTAAAGGTCATTTAGCTACTACATACGAGTGTAACTATGCTATGGATATTTACTTTCATTCGTTACATGTGACATATATATATATATACCCTGTGGCCTAAAAATTTCAAGTAAAGGAACTTACGATAATATGGAATATTGTAAAGATTTAACATAAAGAGAGAAAAGTCGATGCTTATGGGCTTAATGGTAGGACGAGGGAACGATATATAAAACAAATGAAAGCCTACCTTCACCTCCTATGAGAACTATATTGACGTTTATAAAAATGAGCACATGACGTAGGTGGTGCCTTAGTGGCGAGGGAAGGTTTAGCTTTACATACCTTGTTTTACTAGCTACAATAGTATTCCGGGCTCCAAATAATTCAACCCGCGTAAGTGTAGTCTTTATCCTTCGAACTACTAGTACCCGCTATACGATAGGCAACCTACTAATTACAAGAACAACGTACGTCCATCAATAACCCATATGTGCATTTAGCAATTTATCCCAAATAATATTCACCTATGCCCAAAATTAATCAATTTTTTTAATAAGAACCCAAAATGAATTCTTTAGTTTCCAACTTATAAAATTCAACGTTAAATCCACCCAATTGATAGGAATTCCTAAAAACTCAACTTTTATCAAAATTTCACTTTTTCCCTCTTTTCCTCAAGAACCCTAATTAACCAACCCACTTCAAGAACTAATACAAGGATTCAAATTAGATATCCCCACATACTTATTTATATTTAAATTCGAGGAAGGGTTAGAGAATTTACCTCTTGGAATTCAATCTCAACTTTAGATTACTGAAGTCACTTCTCGAAGATCCTTTCAAAATTATCACAAGAATTTTTTCTTCCCTTCCTCCTCTAATTGTTTCATGGATGCCGAGAGAAAGGAGAGTAATAGTACTACAACTGCTTAGGTTTCTTGTTTTCCGGGGAAAAGGATTTGCCCCTTTTGTCTTTCTTTCTTTTTTTTTTTTTCAAAGTACTACTAGTACTGTTAACCTTTTTTTGCCAACCCAAATCTTTTTTTTTTTTTTTCATTTATATAATTTAGTAACTAAAGAGGTCCCCACTTCCACATATAGCAAAATATTAATAGAACTTCCAAAACATTTTTATTTTACCACCAACAACTATACTAATATATTTACTCTACACCACTTACTAATACACCATAATTCTCTTTATAGACCCGGAGTTGTACTTGTTTTAAAGTGTCAACTTAATTCGAAGTTTTCTAAAGGGTCAACCCTGTGAGATCCTTGGCTTCCCTTATGGCTATGACTTTCACATACCATTTGAATTTTAACAGAACCCTCAAAACCTTCTCAACCCGTCCCTCAATAGTTAGAACCTTTCCTAAGGATGGCAATTCATTGACTAAGGATGTTAATCTAGTTATCATTTCTTATAGTGTCTCATTTTTCTTTATTTTGAAGGCTTCATATTCAGTGAATAGTTATGCAATTCTGAATTTCCTTACTTGGCTTGTTCTCTCATGAGCATTCATTAAGGCATCCCAAATTTGTTTGGCTGTAGTGCAGTTTGACACTCTATTGTACTTGGCCGGACCTAGACCACAAACAAGGATGTTTTTGGCCTCTGCATTTTTTCTGAGTGCAACAAGGTCTTCTGGAGTGAATTCACTTCTTACCTTTTTTACCTGTTCCCCATCTTCTAACTTCATGGGAATTGTTGGTCCATCAGTGACTCTGTCCCACAGTTCATAGTCCTCACCTTGAATGTACATTTCCATCATAACCTTTCACTAAATGTAGTGAGATCCATTGAAGAGAGGTGGTCGAGTTGTTGACTGACCTTCACTATGACCAATAGGTGGTGCAGAGTTCATTATGATCTTATCTTAGGTGTTAACCCTTGCAAGATAACCTGCTCTGATACCAATTGTTATTCTACACAACCTAGTGGTTTACTTACTTTTACTTAAGAGTTGCTTATGCGTGAAACAATTTGCCTAAGGTGTTTCAATGAAGCAGTAAAACAGTAAGTAAATGAGACAATTGTTTTCACGTGGAAAACACCCGGCTCAAGAGGTGTAAAAAACCATGACCTGTACCTCTACATGATTTAACCCCAAACTTCACTAGAACAACTTGAGCCTCAACAACAAAGGATTACAATACTCTTGTAACCTAGGAATTATAAACTCTAACTCCTAACTACGCTCAATTCACAAACCTCCTAAGGTGTGTGACCCCAAGTCTTCGAGTTCCCCAACTTGAAGATAATAATGTTAACTCAGTTTATAGTTCACCGAGACTAAGATTACATCAACATTATAACACTGTAACGAACTCCTAATACATGAATACTGAGACACATTATCTTACTTAGTACTAGGACCAGGTTCACCAATGTGTTCCTTTAGCTTTTAAGTAACACACTGCCAAGTCAATTTGCCAATTGCCTTTTTTGCTTTGTAAGTGCGTGAGTCACTCTGAATAGCATATCGTCTATTTAAGAACAACTCTTCAAAGAGTTCTTCTTCGAATCAAACTCCCTCCTTCATCAAGACTCTCATTTCTTAGAGCTCTACTTTAAGTGAAACTCATTCTTCAATTCATACTCATGCTTCTTCAAGTGTTGTAGTCAAACTCCAACTCT
Source organism: Capsicum rhomboideum (assembly GCA_031232105.1). Taxonomy (NCBI): domain Eukaryota; kingdom Viridiplantae; phylum Streptophyta; class Magnoliopsida; order Solanales; family Solanaceae; genus Capsicum; species Capsicum rhomboideum. Next base: position 998,403 of record CP124714.1, read on the forward strand.
TCAATTCAGCACATGGTACTTGTTTTGAGTTTATAAGATGTAACCACTTATCTATTCCTTCAATCGAGCAACCTTGTCCTCTCTTAAAGTAATCTTGCTATGAGCTTGTCTGCTTGTAAATGTGCATATGTGAACCATCTTAACCAACATGTTTCATTCACTTTGTCGATCATCAAAACTTCATAGAACCCAACAGATACTATAGTACTTTTCAAAAACCTTATATGAGGATAAAAGGATATCCTCACTGAATTCTTACATACCTAAAAAAGAGACCTGAACTTGGTGAAGAGTCTGAAGGAAATCTTGCTTAAAACCCTAGACTTGATTTTTGGAGGAACTTGTTCTTGCTTTGGGGGGGGGTTTGAGAGAAGGAAGAGAGAATATCGATTAAATTGTGAAAATAGCTTTATTAAGGAGCTTGAACGTCGTGGGATAAGGTTTTGGGTCAAGAAAAGTAAAAAATATCCTTTTTATATGTTGCTGAAAAATTACTGGAATAACCAGTAAAATTGATTTCACGAATCCTGAAATGATTTCACGACTCGTGCTGTCATTAATGGTTTTCAAGGAATTCTGACAACTCTCAAGAAAAGTACCACGACTTGGTTCTCCATTCGTGGTTCCATTCCACAAATCGTGCAGTCAATTGTGGAAACCTAAGAAGTTAATGAACTGAAGGACTTCTTCGATGAGTGATTTCACGAGTCGTAGTCTAGTTCTACGGCTCATGAACCAATCTGTGATTTACTGAAGAACTGGGCTAAGTTCCACGCGTAGTTCTACGAGTCGTGGACCCGGTTCACGACTTATGAACCATTTCATACAAATCTGGAACATTGAGTTTTAAATTTGATTTTCTATGTTAAGTGCTGAATATTTTTAGGCACGAATTCTGAGGTGTTGTATTTTAGTGGAGCACCGTCGACTAAGGACCGCTCAGAAAGAGACAGTGGGTTTTTTCAACCAACACTGGACAACTTTTTATGAGGAGATATGATATTATGCAACTTTAGCAAAAAGAAAAGGGATAATAGTCTGTTTGGGCAACCTTATTTTTCCGAAGAAGTTGAAAGAGAGAACAAACTCGTGAGTTTGGATGCAGTAGAAATAAGAAAAGTGTAAATAAAGAAAAAATGTAAAGGGGTAAAATAGGAATATGATGGCCAGGAAAAGGCTGGCACGAAATGGCGGGGCCTTGTTACGGATTCCAAACACTTTATTAATTCCAAAAAGGCATAAAGAAAGTTTAGGTTGTTCATCTTCATCGCAATCAATCAATCAGAAATCCCGATAAGATTATTGATTGCGAAGAAGGAAATGAGAGAAATAATAAGCGTACACATAGGTCAAGCAGGTATTCAGGTGGGAAACTCATGTTGGGAGCTGTATTGCCTTGAACATGGCATCCAACCTGATGGCATCATGCCTAGGTATCACTTTTCTTTTGTTTTGTTTGCCTTGTTCAATTCAATTCACATTTAATTTGGGGGCAGTTATTCTAATGACATATTCAAATCACTTTCATGATTTGTATGTATAATTGGATAGGAAGTAGTACCTTGATTTCTTTGTTTTTTGTTTGCAGTGACACGTCAGTAGGTGTAGCACATGATGCTTTCAACACCTTCTTTAGCGAAACTGGCGCTGGAAAGCATGTCCCAAGAGCTATATTTGTCGATCTGGAACCCACTGTTATTGATGAGGTTAGAACGGGCACTTATCGCCAGCTTTTCCATCCCGAACAGCTCATTTCTGGAAAGGAAGATGCTGCTAATAATTTTGCCAGAGGACATTATACTGTTGGCAAGGAGATTGTCGATCTTTGCCTTGATCGTGTTAGGAAATTAGCTGATAACTGCACTGGTTTGCAAGGATTCCTCGTCTTTAATGCTGTTGGTGGTGGTACTGGTTCTGGATTGGGCTCATTGTTGCTCGAACGCCTATCTGTCGATTATGGTAAAAAATCCAAGCTTGGCTTTACCATCTATCCTTCTCCCCAGGTGAATGTGAATACGATACACAATCATCTTTTTATTTGTTTATAACATGAGTTCACAACAGACTTAGACTTATCTGTAGATTATTGATGGATTAATTTCAGGTATCTACTGCTGTTGTAGAGCCTTATAACAGTGTTCTTTCAACTCATTCCCTTCTAGAACACACTGATGTGGTTGTGATGTTGGACAACGAAGCCATTTATGATATCTGTAGGAGATCCCTAGACATTGAGAGGCCGACATATACTAATTTGAACCGACTCATCTCTCAAATCATATCATCTCTGACTACTTCCTTGCGCTTTGATGGAGCCATCAATGTGGACATTACTGAATTCCAGACAAACCTGGTACCATATCCGCGCATCCATTTTATGCTTTCATCATATGCCCCTGTCATCTCAGCTGAAAAGGCATACCATGAGCAATTATCTGTACCTGAGATAACTAATGCAGTTTTTGAGCCCTCAAGCATGATGGCTAAATGTGACCCAAGGCATGGAAAATATATGGCTTGCTGCCTCATGTACCGTGGAGATGTTGTTCCCAAGGATGTCAATGGTGCTGTCGCTTCTATTAAAACGAAGAGGACGGTACAGTTTGTTGACTGGTAAGGATTTTGCACTAATTGCAAGCGTGAACTTTTATCTGAACAAAGTACATAAAACTTTCTAATGTGGATGCAACCATATCATTTTTTATTTTTTGGTTTTGGGATTTGAACAGGTGCCCAACTGGCTTCAAATGTGGAATAAACTATCAGCCTCCAACAGTAGTACCTGGGGGTGATCTCGCCAAGGTGCAGCGAGCTGTTTGCATGATCAGTAACAATACTGCAGTTGCTGAGGTGTTCTCACGCATTGACCACAAATTTGATCTCATGTATGCTAAGAGGGCATTCGTCCACTGGTATGTTGGAGAAGGCATGGAAGAGGGAGAGTTTTCTGAAGCCCGTGAAGATTTAGCTGCACTTGAAAAAGATTACGAGGAAGTTGGTGCTGAAGGAGTTGATGACGAGGAAGACGGTGAAGAATATTGATGTAGACCAACATCTTTGAAGGCAGTGTTGGCCTAATGCGTTGCATATGTTTTTGTTGTTATTTGCTATCAGTTGTTGTCTACATGGTAATCTGACATTTCTTTGCATTCATGTCTGAATATTTCCAACTACAGTGATTGTCTACATTGTAATCAGTTGTCTACATTGTAATTTGACATTCCTGCTACACTGATTGTTCATGTTATCATATGGTCTCTACATTGTGATACTTGATCGAGTTACTTGTGGATGTTAAACAAAGAAAGATTTAAGATTCTTGACTCAACAGCTCTGGACCCCGGAAAGCTCAAATCTTGATCATGAAGTATATCAAGATATGATATTGTTGCCTTGTTGGGTAGTTTTCTTGGATAGGAGAGTAAACAGGGAGAAGTACCATCAAACATTAGTAAATGTAAAGTCATACTAGAAAACAGACCAAAGGAGGACACCTAATCTCATACTAAAAATGTACAGACATCTAATCTCATATTGAAAAATTACACACTCTCTTCCTGATACAGACAATGTAGAAGGATTAGTCTACTTCTGAAGTGAAGTGACATTACCTGATGACTACTGACTTAATTATTAATAGTGTCATACAATGCAATAAGAGAATTTTTGGGGAGAAATATTTGTAGCCCTTTACAAACTTTATTTAGTTTTAAGTCTGTTTTACACATAAGAAATCTTTCATATTTCACACACACAAATAATAATAACAAAATGTGCATAATTCACACACAAATTAGTTACTCCTTCAGGAGACCTGACATGCACCTGCTTGTCTAACTAGTTAGGCTTTGTTTTGCCCATCGCATCCAATTCAATTTAAAGGCTTATCCTTTAACCATCCGATACTCGAGATTCTCAAGGAGCATCAATGTCTTAAACCATCATATGATTAACACAACAGTATAACAGCTCTGAAAGCAACCACAACCTTTGAGAATCTCTTTGAGCGAAGAAAGAATAAGGGAAAGCCTGTAAAGTCACTGAATATGCCCGACGGCAATCAGTGGAAAGGATTTAAAACTGAGATTCAAGACGGTACTTGCCGGGGGTTTCATGGCAAGTAACCACCTCATCAAATACAATCATTGTAACAGGACCTTAGAAAGAATAAGCAAAAAGCAATGAAGGCATGGAATAATCACAATCAAAAGCACCAAATGAATCACCATATATAATGTACTCTTTCTATAATATCAAAATGTATAAAGAAAACAAGAAGATGACTGGATCAAAACTGAGACAAGAGCTGTCACCCTGACAACCCTTTGAACCATACACATTTGACCAACAAAACCTCTCGCAAACCATGATCATCGATGCTCCTATCCTTGTTGAAGCAAGACTCGACCGCAAAACTTCTTTTGATATACACATTCTACAAACAAAAACAAAATGGTTTACACCTTTGCTCGCATACTTTGGCATAACCAACAGCAGGCAGGCACATAGACTCGAAGTCCAAATGAATGACTAATGAGAAAGAATGGAGTATAAAATATTCAATTCACACATAGTTACAGGTCTGGCAGGTTCATTGCATTGGAGAAAAGCCGTTAGCTTCCACAGCATTATGATGATATCATTGATTGCAGTGTTAACTGCTGTTGAGGCTGCAGGGATGACCATATTGAAGCCAGGCTGGCTGATGGCAGTGTTTGCTGAAGCTGCCTCAACAGAGTAATCATCCTACTAGCAGTCTGCTCTGTCACCAGATCCTTACCGGCACATAGAACCTACAGAAAAAGCAATTTTATGTTTCAAGATGGCAGTGACTATATGTATATTATCCGATAAAGACACACGCAATTCAAGAGTTTCAATCAACTATCTAAAAAGGGGGTATGAAGAGGGTGAAAGACAAATGCCAGTTAAGTACCAAAAGCGAGAGACTGTGGGGTAGATGTTTCCATCACTCCACCATCAACCCAAACATTGAAAAATAAGAATCCAAAGAGTAAAAACAGAACAAACTCGGATAAGCCTCGCATCCTTGAATTTCAAATGAACAATTGGATCCACCAACTAATGGGTCAGAATTGGGGTTGTTTCAAGACTGCTACCTTTTTGTGATAAGTATCAACCTAAACTGGTAGTGAAAGAGCTAACCTCAGCAAAAACTTGAACAACTTTTGGAAGGTACTCATTGTTGGGACCTAGAAGTTCTCTGTCTGACCTGCAAGCAGGAAATATTGATTAAAACATAGAGACTCAGAAGACAAGCTACCTGACACAGCAGCACTGGGATGATTGCTGTCAAAGCAGGCAAGATGACCTTGACAGATAAAACCAGTGTTATCAAAAGCAAAAGGCACAAAAAAGCTCCAAGGTCCGTTTGGAGCTTTAAGCGCAAAGCACAATTAAAGCATGGGTTTAATAAAAAATGTGAAGGGGAAAAAATACAAATATATATGTTTAATCCAAGACTAATAATTATAAGCATGAATGACAAATATATTAACAGAGATATTGAAAAAAAGATTACAATAAAGTGAAATGTCAATTGTTTAATCGCCTCTTTCAGAAGAGACTCATTGGCAAGGCGAAGTATGTCTTAGAACCTTGATGATGACACTAAAGTGCATATTAAGCGTAGGGGAAGCGCTTAACACGTTTTGAGCCTCGCTTCAGGGCTTAACCGCGCCTTTGATAACACTGGATAAAACAGCCATAGCTCAAAGAGATTAACAAGTGTTAATATGTAATAAAGAATGGGTTAATCACTCCCCCTTTATTAGAATAGATATTTTCTTTAACATGTATTTTATCATCAAAAAACTAAACCTTACTACAAAAAAGATCCCAAGTGTCCCTGGATTGAATCCTTAGTTAGCGAGAGGGCTAAGCTAAGCCTACGTAATGATATGGGAACATATTCTTGTCCGCTTTCAACTATGTTGTATAGATGGGCTACCTTGAGAAATAAAACATCATATATAAGCATATAGAATCTAGAGCAGCTACAGGAAAAAAAATGAATGCAGCTATCCTCGACGAATTTAAAAGCTTCATCGAAGCTGGACAAAGTAAGAAACCAAAACTGTATTTGCAGCTCCATTAGAATGGTATAACTCCTAACCAAGTAGTACACTAAATGCTGCTCAAATTCTATGTTTGGTTAACACTAGCTTATTGGCATTAGGTTGGAGAATTGGTTGAAAGTAGTTTTCAAGTCTTCTTACTTCCTTCAGAAGGTAGGGTTAAGGTTCGCGTATAAACCACTCTACCCAGACCCCACATGTGGGATTACACTGGGTATGTTGTTGTAGTAGCTTTCAAATTTTCCAAAATAGAACTTTTTGCTCGAAATTTATGAGAAAAAGTAATCCCTCTGTTTCAATTTATGTGAATTGGTCAGAGAAATTGGAGTAAATTTGTTATGTGAACCTATTTGACTGGGCTCAGAGTTTAAGTAAATGGAATTTTTTACAACTTGTGGTCTTTAATATGGCATAACATTTGTGTGGCAGTAAAAGATTCTCATTAAGGGTAAACTCAAAAGTTTTAAGTTAAATTCTTTCCAAATTTAAAAAGGGGCATTCTTTTTGGAACAAACTAAAAAGGAAATAGTCAACTAAACTGGAATGAAGAGGGTAAAATTATGCAAACAAAGTTTGGAAAAAAGAAATGCAAAATTTTTGCACCACATGCCTCATAACTTCGTATTGAGGTAATTTATTTGCATATACACACATTTAGATCATGCGGTACTAATGATAATATTTGTTGCAATTAAATAAGTGGAATAACCTATCTGTTGACAGAACCCAAGACACCTACAGCTTAACCAAGTAGATTGGCATCTTTTATTCATAAAACCATCCCTCCCCTTACTCCAAAAAAGGGCTCGGTTTATCCACAGCCTTTGAGACCACCCAAGTTAACAAGATACAAGTTACAGTAAACAGGTCCACTACCTTTCAACCATTGAACAAAGTTGGTCGTGAACAACCTTGGCTTCAATCAGGTCACCTTTTATAGGCAGGCAATTCAGCCAAGCAGGAATAATCTGTCGAAAAGTCTCGGATATGAGAATCGAAGAAATCATAACAAGGTTATTAGTTATTACAAGGTTCTCCTACAACAAGCAAAGGCTATATGTTATAGCAATGCACTTGTATAAAATAAGTGAATAACACTCTAGAAACTATAAAGCATGTGATTAGTAGAACATCGAAGTAGTTGCTATCCATTCTCACTAAAAGGCAACCATACGAATTGTTTATAAAGAAAGTTCTGTGCCAGGCCAATGACCAATGAGATTAGATTTAAAGCCTATAACTGCAAATTGTTATTAGAAGTGTTCCAAACACTTAAACATTCACACTTGAAATTGTAATAGTGATGCTCCCTTAGCCATTTGATTCAAGCACAATTACCTGAGGCATATCCTAATTAAAAACATGGATTTTGTAGGCACATTGACAAAATAGAATTAGGATTTACATAAAAAATACCTGGGCTGAGTCAATACTGTCACGATGAAAAGTACAGATCTTCCCTAATGCTGAAACAGCATTATCATAGGCCATTACGTTCTCAGGTTGTACAGCATTTGGATGCCTTAAAACAACATTGAGCCTTGACAGAGCCTCTGAATAAAGGTAATGAAATGAAGTTAAAGTAGGAACACGTTACACCTGCCCCCCTCCTACTTCTATAGAAAAACAAAAGGTTTCCAACACCATACAATACCTCTCACTAGAGACTTGAAAGCAGACCCTCCATGTTCTGCACATACACCAAGTCCATAAATAGCAGCCTGTATATGACATTAGTGGGATTCAGATAAATGAAATAGCATGTCCAAATTGTCTAAAATAAGCCACAACCATTTAGCATAGACAAACCTGTCTGACATCTGGGCTCTCATCATTGCATGCTTCCAAAAGGAAAGGAAGATATGTGTCATAATGCCTAGTTCGTAAAGGAAGAAACAGTTACATCTAAATTTATATCATAATAACCCCCAAAAGAAAGACAAACATGTACAAAATACACCTACTTTAAAGCTGCTTCTCCGCACTGCTCTGCAACATCATCAAAGATGCAAATTGCTATTCTCCTTTCTTCAGCTGTTTTATCCTTACCCTTAATAGATGCAGGTGGGAAAGTAAATAAGAATGAGACATATGACAAATTAAAAGAACTTACTTGCAAGAGCTACATTAGAAACCAAGCGGGACTTACCCACATAGGCATTAGATACGATGAGAGCTCGTCGAAGAAGGGCAAGAAAACCGCCTTGAATGTTTTGATCAGTGTGCCCAATATTTCACCAACCTATAAAGATTTCAAAAAGATAAGTCTGATAATGCGAAAGTCGAAAGATATGTCATATGTTTAATGATAAAAAGATCTACCACTCATGCTTGAGAAAAAATCTTATGTTAAACATACTTGGTCAAACACTTCTTCTTCTTGCTCATTTTCCTCCCTGAGCAATTCACTTTCCTCAGCATCGAAGTCTTCAGCTTTTGCTCTCTCTGCTCGTTCACTCGTTCGACTTGAACTGGCCGTGATGACCTGCTTAATCTCATCCACAATGCTTCGGACCTGACCTTCATCCAAGAGTAATCCAGATATCTGAAGTCCAGAGAATAATTCATAATAAGATTAGACTATTAAAGATCATGAGGAGTAACAGTAAAATCATACTATATTTTTCAATACGTAATTATGATTAAGTGTAATTATGATTAAGTGCAAGTTCAACAATCATTCACATCTCTACTGATTAATTGTCCCCCAAGATGTGTTCTGGCTCTCCCAAATTTTATGTCCAACTGGTGTACAGATCAGCCTGTTGAGCGTACCTCGACTACCTGCTTCCTCTTGGGGTAACTCTATGTCCATCTTATATAACTATAACTCAGTTTAAACAAGTAGACTGTCAAATAGACAGGAATTTTGGAAGTCTAGTATCATTCTCTTGATAAACCAGAATTTTTCATAAATCCCATGCCAAACTGGTGTCAAAACTCAAAACTATGTATAGATTGAGATGGTTCAACCACAGTCATTCATCAGTTAGATCAACCTAACTATCTCGACAAACAAGTGTTTGTCACTTCACAACAAAAGTATACACGGAATGGAGATGATCTTTTAATGATTGATACATTAATCTATCAGATAACCTTCTCTGTCTTTCATCCAAATAATCCAGAAAAAAAACAGTGGGGACTGGGGAGCCACTATCATTGTTCCACCAAATCTTCTGCTCTACCACCACTTCTAGCTGTGACTAAACTAAGTTTTTCAGGTGCAACAGCTTTTCTGCTAGTCTGCTGGTAGATTCGAGATTTACTGAAAAAGGATCTGCTGGAACAGAAGCCCTCTTCTCATGTAGGAGTTGAAGTAGTTATCTTTTGCTTGAAGTACAACATCTCGATTAAACCTTGCTAATTGTCTGGTTTAGATCTCATGGAATGCTGTACTAGTAGGTTAAAATGATACACAATAACTAGTTTACTGAATGAGCACCAAGTAAACAACCAATGAGATTATGGAAGTAATATTCTTGCATTTATTGCTACTGCAATACTTATTCTAGTTCCTACCTCTTTTCTTCTAATCATCTACGTAAAAACGATCAGTCAAAACAATTAACTATTAACCAATTTGAATGAAACATGACTTCTGAGATTTCATAAAGCCACTGAAATCGAAAATAAGAAATGGCTATATCAACCATCGATCTGATGAGAATGTAAGCTGTAACAGCTAATTGTTTCAGTATATTGAGTATTTAACGAAAAAAGAGAAGTTCAATGAAAGCACACCAATAATTCTACAGAACTTATAGTTACCGGCATCCGAAAGAAAAAAATAACTGACCTGTAGGCACTCATTCAATGTGTCCAACATACTTGCACATATTTCAGTATCAGGCTCCTGTGATGGATGCAAGCAGAAATGTTACTAAGCAGTCCAAAATCAAAGTACCATAATACATATTTTTCAGACGTTTCCAATTTTATTTTATTTTTAAAAAAGAGCATAAAGTAAGCAGCAACACAACAAATAATTAACCAGTTCAAGTCAACCTTATGCAGAGCTTCCACCAAAGCTGGTACTATATAGTCGGATAACTGTTTGACGTAGGTCTCATTTCGTCCCTGAGCAATACCTTTCTCTACAGCCAGTTTGGCAGACCATAACAGTTCTGGCATGGCTATAACCAACATACAGTAAAATGTCAGTAATTTGCAATTTTACATAAAAAACAAACAAACTAGAGGAGAATAAAATAGACATAACAAAAATCCACCTGAAACCGCAGCTTTCCTTACTTCCTCATGGAAATAGAATTTCAGAAGCGGGACTAATGTTGGAGCGACCTGTTTCAAGAATTAGCATACCTGTTTAACTCGAAATGCAATACAAGATTTCACTCAATAGCATATAAAACAGGCAAGTAACTACTGATGCCAACCTGGTCAATCCATGGGTAGAAACCTTCCTTTAGCTCGTCAGCATAGCAGCAAAGCATATTACAAGCTGTAGCCTTCTCTTCTAGGACACTTGTTTTGATACCTATCCTTTTATCCCCAAGAGTTATGGTCTCCATGCTGCATCACATAAAACTTAGAAAAAGTCCTAGGAATCTCCAACTCTCTAAACCACTACATGTTGCCATACATAAAACCAAAGTCCTAACATAGCAAACTATGTCCTCAAAGTTTATTTTATATGAAAACTAATGAAAGTAAGAAAAGGTTACATATTTAATCAAATTCCATAAGAAAACATATGCAAAAGAAGCGATTACTAGCATCACGTCTTAGACTTGTCGTGACTCTGCGTCCTCATCACAACTATACTAAACATGGGAATATGCACATACCATATCTAGGACATGGGGAAGTAAATAGCAATTTTTCATGAGAAAGCCGTAAGCCCAAAAATATCACGTGGCAAATTATTTGCCAATTCTGACTTCTACTCCCTTTTAACTTTCAATACAAGATTGAATATAAGCAATTACAGCAACTTAGAGGAATGCCAAAACGTTCTCAATTAAATAGAAGGGAAATTTCATTCTAAAATGTTTACCTATCGTCATCTGAATCATCAAGTTCATTCTCTGAATCAGCAGACGATATGGTTACATCAGGCTTTAGTTGAGCAGATTGAAGCAAAGGAGGAATGACTACACTCATGTATGGAAGGAAATCCTGTCCCAAACACTTGCAAAGTCTTGCCCAAGCCTACAATGTAATAAAATAATGTAGTGTGATCATGTCCAAAAAGATATACTGTGATCGTGTCGAAATGAAGCACCCAGGTTTCAAATAAAGGGATGCACCCACACCTGTAGCATGTAACTGGTAGTTGGGTCATCTGTCTCCATTTGTGATCCTTGCAATGACATAAGCACTTCCATAACCTTAATGACAACAAAGTTTCAAGAATAAGTTGTATGGTATAATGCTTTTCTGAGAATTGGACCAATCTGGATGAAAAAACGAACAAAGCCACAGATCTATGATAAGGGCATTATCAGATGCGTCCAACCACATAAAGTAGAGAGCTATAGATTAAATTAAAAACTGGAGAACATTGACAAGGAGTATACCATAGCAATATGTTTATATTCTCATACTGACCTGCTTTGCGTCATCTCTGAATTTATCTTTGCCAACAGCCATCCCTACCAAACTTATGCACTCCATGGCTTTGGCTCGAAGCATGCGATTAGATTTATCCGTTGCATTTACAAGGATAGTTTTTAAATACGGCATTACAGCATCATAGTACTTCTGGAATTGCTCCTGTTAAAACATCACCTATTAGGCATTATCCTCTAAAGTGGATCGAGATATTACTGAGTCAGAATAACTGCAACAGGGTAATACCTGGGATGAATCAGCGACAGAAGCCAAAGCAGTTAATGCTCCCTCTTGCACCATTTGTTTGCCATTCTGCATATCAGAAGATATAATAAGTAGGAAAAGAAACGATGAATCTCTTGCACCAGTCAGTGATTTTATGATCTGATGTTCTCTCATGTCATACCTGCAGAAGTACAAGAAGTTTGCTAACTATTCCATCTAGATAAGGTGTCAGAATTTCTGGTGTGCAGTTCTCACTGAAGTTGAGGACAGCTGATGCAGCATGTGCCTGTGAATATCCCAATTGGAAAAAGAAAGATTACTGCTGATGTTGCATGCATCTGAACTAAATATTTAAAATAGTTCCTTAAACGCCCTTGTTACTTTTTTTTATGAAGTAAGTAGATTCATTTAAAGGAAGAACGCCCTTGTTACTTTAGAGTAACAAATATCCAAATAAATGCAGTTCAGTGTACCATTCAAAACACTACATTATATGTAGAGGTTTATTTTAAAAGCATTATCTAACATTCTACATATCTATAGATATACATGTCACAAGGTTGAGTCTAGGAAGATAGATTTTTGAGCAAAAACTGACCATCCTCACTAATTAATAAGATCTGCTAACACACATTCCCTCCAAACCATATTAGGTGGTGTTTTTAGCTTGGGCACACCCCTTAAGCAATCTACTCACTCGTAAGAAGTGTTTTTACCAACTTACTTATTAATGGTACATATTTAATATAGTTTCTTGGTTATATAAAAATTCACTTATCTAAATAGGGATAAATTTGGAAGAAAACAATTAATGCTTTCTTGATTATGTGAAACACCACTTATTTTGGACCAAAATAAAGTAAAAATACCACTTAATATGGACCGGGGGGAGTAGATAACAAAGAAATCTATCATTCTTAGTTTGATCAAACAAAAAAATGACCAACAAATGATCAAACAAATATACTAGAGTAATATCTCTTCTTCAGCTTTTTATTAACTGAGAAATCCCTCTAGCGCACAGTTCGAAACTCATAGATAATGGTTCAACCCTCTATTTACCCCCCATCCTTTTAACTAGTAACTTTCTGTTTATTCCCTTAAATAGTATACTTTGTCCGTGGAAGCCTGGAAGGGTTCAAACTCATGGCGTGTGTCTAACCCACACATCACGTGATATGCTTTTAGCACTAGACCAATATCCTAGGGGCTAAAGTAATATGAGAATCATCTTCTTCTACTATTTAAAACACCATTTTCACGTAGTTAAAGCATCCAACATGGGTTCACCATAACACCGGTACAAACCTGTACTCGTGGACTTTGGAAATCATCCATAGCTGCTGCTAGTGCTGGCAATACACGGTTATGATATTGAACTTGCAAATCTGGACCCAAGTCAGTTGACAGCTGGCCAATTGCATTAATAGCTGCCCACCTCACTCGGGGATGAGGATCCTGGAAAGAATTGAGAACCATGTTGACCACTTGCTCCAAATTCTTAATCATCACCTGTTACAGGAAACAAGGCACAGTGTCGTCAAAGATAACTAGTTATAATCATAGAAGAATAAGCGGAAGTGTTCAATTCAACAAACAAATATTGGTTGAGTATACAAAATCCCGCAATTGGAATTAAACACTTCACCGCAGGAAACAGCTCAACAAACCAAAAGCAGTTATATTGAACGAATACTCCACTCATCCCAAAAAAGGAAATAGCAGGCTTTAGAGTACAAGGTCAACATTGTGTGAATTAAGACATAATTCTTTGACTTCTCTGTTTCTTTTAAAAAACGGGGTTAGATTTCTTAAAGCTACATTAGAAATACTTCAAGGCGTAATTTTTAATAGTTGAAAATAGTTTAAAATGTTTTAAAAAGTAGTAGTAATAGGTAAATTATCTTGAACCCCCGAAGTAAAATGCCCTTCTTTTTTGCACTAACTTTTAGGCACAAATTCAATGAGTGAAAGTGTTTCAGTGAAAATGTTTTTACATTCATAAAGACAAGGTCCTCAAAAATTATTGTCAATCAACTAGTAGGCTATAAGAATCTATTTGTCCTTTCTCAACCTCAAATAATGTTCTTTCCTCCTTTCGAATGGTAAATATTTTTCAGAATGTGGAGTACATATTAGGACCCATTTCATTAAGACTTACTCTTTAACATAAACAAACAAAGGAAACAAATTTCTCGTCATTACCTTTGAGCAACCTTCCGCAATCTGAGCAAGGGCAATGAGTGCAGCATGGTGCTTCTGCCACTCAAGTGCAGCCAAGTAAGCAGGCAATTGTTCGGAAGCAACAGGAACAATGGTGTTACCGCCCAGTGCAATAGCTAACCTATCCAAACACTCTTGCCCAACACTATAATTACTTGTTTCCCCAGCATCCTCATACTCAGCTTCAGCACTATGCCAAACAGCTTCATCCTCAACATCTAACAACATCTTCATCAAAATAGCAAACAACCTACTAATAAACTGCGGCAACTTCCTCATCATTCCTGGGGCACGTTCCCTGGCCTCGGCCAATGTAATTACAAATTCAATAGCCAAATGTCTCGTCCCTTCTTCTAGACTCTCCGCCTCGGCTATTTGCAACATTGCCCCTACGACATCCACTAGTTGTCTCCTCAAGAACCTAGGCTCAGTCCCTGCTAATTCAATCATTAATTCCAACGCGTCTTGTGCTGTAGCCTCTTGACCAAGGTTCAAGGCCTCAGTCAAGGTACTCATCATCCCAGGCAATAGATCCTGAAACCTATCCCTCTCCGTTGCACTGGCTAAACACTGTATGAAATTGATGGCAGCACTTAATGCGGCAATCCTCACATCAGGATTAGGGGAATTATTGAGGATTTGGATGAAAACAGAATGCAAATCCTTTGTATAGGGAACCAAAATGTCACCAATATACTGTGCTAATTGAGCAAAAATCAAAAAAGCAGATTCCTGTAACTTTGGTGAATCACTAGTAACACACTGAAACATGAACGGGAACAGTTGTGGCCATTGATTATCGGGGAGAATAGAAGACGCAAGCTCAGAAACAGTGTCACATAACTTTTTGATAATGGATTTGGATTGTTCACGCTGGATAGATGTGAGGAGTAGAGACTTAATATCTGATTGAGTAGAGTGAGTGAGTTTTGGCCAGATAAAAGAGTCATCGCGAGTAAGCAACTTACGTAGCAGGATAGCTGACATAGCACGGGGCTCGTTGGTGGTGAGAAGAAGGTTGGCGAGTTTGAGAGCGAGTGAATTGGGATCATTCTGATTGATGAGGTTGAATACTGACTCGGCTTTCGATCGTTGTTCGTTGGAGGTTGACATGAGATGGCAGATTAGAGTTTCGAATGGTGACGGGTCGCCTCCCAGTATAGCCGACACGTTGTAATCACTTGACACTGAATCCATCACCAAATAATCCCTGGTGGTGCTCTTCTCTGTGAAGAAAAAATAAAATTAGAGGTTTTTCTTCCTATCTCACGCACACACACACACGTAGAAATGTGTGTGTTGCAATGGATATATAGCGGCGAAGAGCACGTAAATGGAGAGGGAGAATTTGGATGTTTTTGGCCTTTGAATTTTTTTTTAACTTTCCTGTACTAGTTCAGGAAAGGATAAAGTTATGATTAACTACATATGCAAGTTACTAAATCTATTTCTATTTAATATCTGAATGTGTTTATTTAACGCACGACATAAATACGTGAATACATATATATATACTATAGGTAAGTAAGAATATGAAAAAGGAATAATATAGCTTCGAACTATGATAAACGGTAGGGGCATATGTACATCCAAAGTATGATGAAAAATATATATACATATCATTTATCATAGTTCGAAAGTATATTTGTCCTTTTCTGTTAAGAATATAATGTCAAACAATATAAGAAACTTTTTTTCTCTTTCTCCTTCCGAGCATCATCCTTCGTGGTTTTTCACATAAATACTATACGTAATTAAGAGTCTAACGTCAAAAAATTCAAGAAACTTTTTTTTCTCTTTCTCCTTCTTGGTCTCCCGGATATCATCCTTAGTGGTTTTCTTTCTCGTCTCTCTTTCTCTCTCTCTCTGCAATCACGATTGTCATCATCCTTCATTTTTTTTCCTTCTTATCTTTTCTTTGTATCTCAATTGTCGTTGTTATTATTATCACCATTTTTTTTTCCTATTTAGCGGTCATAGTTTGAATAATTTCATTTCGATGCTAGGTTAATAAACTTTCTCTTAATTAAGAGATAAGATACACGT
This sequence comes from Capsicum rhomboideum, assembly GCA_031232105.1. Taxonomy (NCBI): domain Eukaryota; kingdom Viridiplantae; phylum Streptophyta; class Magnoliopsida; order Solanales; family Solanaceae; genus Capsicum; species Capsicum rhomboideum. Next base: position 1,014,569 of record CP124714.1, read on the forward strand.
ATCTCTAAACTATACTCGAGATTGCTATAATATATCTAAACTTTACGGGATCCTATTACCCCCTAAACTTATTTTTTCTATAGTTTTGTTAGCACAAAAGGAGCACAAAAACATTGTAAATTTAAATTTTTAAATATTCAAAAACTATAAAAAATAATAATTATAAATTACAATTTTTTTTTTGTATTAATACCATGAGGGTCAAAATACATAGTAGTACTATATATCTGGCCCCTTTTATAGCGCTAGCCCTAATAAACGTGGAATGAGCTGAATTTCTACTCTCAACGCCGTATCTCTCTGCAAATCTTCTGGTTAGCCATATCTCTTATAGCTCACTAGTATGTGAGTATCAGTTGTTAGGATTTCTGAAATTTATCCTTTATTTCCCAACTAATCTAGCTCCTCTCCTTTGGTATACTGTTTTTTTGTTTGTTGGCTCTTTTGATTGTTTGCTTTTGTGGCTTTGTTGAAATTTGAGGGCTCTTTTTGCAGTTATGGATGTCTCTGAGATGATTTGTTTTACTTTTTTTTTAAAAATAAATTAATTAAGCGTTTGGATCTGATCATACAGTAGAATTTGTGTTGTGTTAAGAGTTGTTTCATTTTAAAAACCAATCTTTATAAATTTGACAGCTGAACTGTTGTTGGTCCTAATAATTACACTCTGAATGAATGTGGTATTTTGATAACCTTTTTTAGTTTGTGTTTATCCAGCTTAATTATGTTTGGATCCCATAAATAGAAAGAAAATGCTTTCACTCCCTCTTGTTCTAGTTCCAGAGGAGCTTGGACCTTCATTATATCATTTTTTTTTGTTTGATAGGCTAAGTTGCGTGGACTCTTCACTTTCGATGCTACACCTGTGTTGGATTCGACACGCACCCTTTGACATTGTTGAAGAGTCCAAGCAATGTAGTTAATAGGTGGAGCCAATGGAGGAATATGATGCACATTCATATGATTACTAGGATTGCGATAATATATTTTATACCTCATCATAAAGTAGATTGATACTGCTAGTCATGTGCTTATGAGTGCATGTTATAATGATAAGTTTGATGAAGGTTGGGCATACATTCTTTTTTTTTTTCTCAGGAACAAACCCTCTTTTCCCTCACTATGCTGGTTTTTGTATTTTTAATCAAACTGCGTATGTTTTGATTGCTATTTTTGGTGTCTATATATTAGTCTTCTAATTCTATGAACTTATGATAGATCTCGACAAATCTGGTGCAAATGAGGGGAAGAAGTTACAGCCCATCACCCCCAAGAGGTTATGGAAGGAGAGGAAGGAGCCCAAGCCCCAGGGGGGGTCGCTATGGTGGTCGTAGCAGAGATGAACCGACTACTTTATTAGTGCGCAATCTTCGCCATGACTGTCGGTATGCATTTTGTCACTTTTTTCTTTCTTGAAGCATACCAGGCTCATTTTCTTTTAGCTTAATTCATTGGTTGTTTTTTTCTTTGTGGACAAGTGATTGATTACATGCTTGTAATGGATGCTGTGTGCATAAATTAGAAAACATGCATAGGATTTTTGTTTTGGGGCCACAACACAGGGCCGAAATAATATTGAAGAATGTTAACCAAATGAAATCTATCCTCTCTTTGGAGCCATCTGTAGGAGCTACTTACCTCCTTCTTGTCTTTTTGAGCAGGAGCTAAAATTGGTCCTAATACACTGTTATAATTCCTATGATTAATTCAGTTAAATGAAGTTAGGTTTAGGTGTTCCATGAATTTTTGCATGTAGCCCGGCGTTCCATTTACTTTGCTGTTTGTATGCAGGCCGGAAGACCTCAAAAAGCCATTCGGGCAAATTGGTCCTGTCAAGGACATTTACTTGCCGAGGGACTACTACACTCGGTGAGCTTGTTTTGCATTGTCTTTATCTGCACAATTCTCCTCCCTCCTTAAAAGAAGAAGAAGAAGAAGATGAAAGGAAGAGAGAATAAACAAGTGAGGGAGTTATTACTTTCAGACATATCATATTTTAGTTAGATACTTTGTCCTATACAGTCCAACATCTTCTGGAACTAAATATTTTATATTTTAGTTTTTTGAGAGTCATTTTACATCAGGTTTTTTAAATTTTATTTTCAAATTTGACATAGAAATCTCTGCCAAGGTTTGTTTACTTTTTATTTCATATTGGGTTCTGTTGTTACTCTTTGTTATGTCATGTTGGGTAACACTTTATTAAAATTGTTGAGATGTAGCAGTGATACTAAAGAGTTTTGGAGACTTCAATCAAGTAGTAAGAGTTCTGTTGACACTTTCAAGTAGTAAGAGAGCTCTTGACAATCAATCAAGTAGTAAGAGTTCAAGGTGATGTTAATGGTAGTGAAGATTGGAAGGAATATGGATATCAATAGAATGTGAAGATTTCAAGATTTCACGTCTTGAAGAATTTCAAGTCATCTTTAAACTGATACTCGCAAGGTCAGCAGCCATGTGCTTGCTTCTGTGCTTATCAAGGCGTTCCGATTTATGGGAATTATTTTAGTTTTATTGTTTTTGGGCTGTTTGGAAATATTGGCAGTGTTTAGGCAAGTCTCTTCTTACTGCACACTTTTTTCTCTTATAAACTAATTTGAGGTTGGCTCCAAATATATTGGTTTTAATTCTAATTGTTGGGGTAAGTTTAACCGTCAGAGTTGCCTTACAATTCTGAAACTCAAATTTGTGTGCTGTCATAGTCTAACTAGGATATTCAAACAGCCCTCAAGTTTTGTAGCATGGAGTAGCACCCACTTGGTGAATTGTACTGTAATTCGATGATGTCTAACCCATTTTCTTGTGTTCCCTCTTCTCTTGGTTGTCCTTTCTCTTTTACTTCACAGTGAACCACGTGGCTTTGGATTTATCCAATATCTGGATCCTGCTGATGCAGCAGAAGCTAAGTATCAGATGGATGGTCAGGTTTTCCAAGGTCGGCCACTGACCGTAGTTTTTGCTGAGGAGAACAGGAAAAAGCCTCAAGAAATGAGAGCTAGGGAGCGTGGAAGGTAGTTCTTTGTAATATTTTTGCTCATTCTTGAATTCTCTGTTGAACTTTGTGTCTGCTTGAACGGTAGTTTCATGTGGTTTAGTACCAAAATTGGTTATGTGAATTACTATCTCAAAGGATGAATTTGTTTGTGTTTAGGATGTTCTCTTTTAGCAAGTCATTTCTGTTGCTCTATCAAATTCTTGGACAATAGAGTTGTAAAGCCTCTGTTACATTTCCTGTATTCTTCTCGTTATTAAATCCTTTTTGTTGAATCACGGATTTCAATGAAGATTGAGTTAAGTTCTCTAAATGGCTAGTTTGCTAGTCACAAATTTATATGTTTATTCTATTTTAGTGTCTATAAGACTTGTCATATTTCATTATCAAAAAGGATTGCCATATTTCTTCTTTCTTGAGATGTTAACACTATAATTTACTATCTTGTAGTGGTAGGGGTGGCCGCAACTATGATCGGAGAGGTACTCCCCCTAGGTACCATAACTCTCCCCGGTATTCACGATCTCCACCTCCCCGCGGCCGTGATTACTACTCTCCACCTAAGAGAAGGCAATATTCAAGGTATGTCAATGATTATTAGACACAAATGTAATATAATTGAAATTTGTGGTGATTGATGGAAAATGAACCTCCCTCTCTTTTTTCCCCCTCATCTTTCGAACTTTATTCGAGCGTTTGGGAGAGTTCTTTGCTTCATCCTATCCATAGAATAGAAACTTGCTGTAACTAAGCCATAGTTGCTTTCACACAAGTACTTGAAGTCCTTGGTTTATTAATGTGGTCCTGATGTTGTTGCTTCCTGCTACTGGTAGCAAACCATCTCTGATTTGTGATATGAGTATATATCTCCTTCTGTTGTAGGTCTGTTTCGCCTGAAGAGAAAAGATACAGCCGCGAGAGATCATATTCTCCTCGCGGTGGTCAGGGGAGGTCATATTCACAATCCCCTCCAAGGGAGCAGTCTCCACCATTCAATGGGTCAAGAAGCCGCAGTCAAAGTCCAGTCAGGGAGCATTCTCCGCCTTATGGTTCAAGGAGTCCCAGCCGGAGTCCAGTTAGAGCACGTTCTCCAGTTAGGGGTCACAGCAGGAGGCGGAGCCCTAGCCAAAGCCATAGCAGGAGCCCTGATGCTGTTCATTATTCCAGGAATCCTGACCGCAACGTGTCCCCAAGACACTGAACTCTTCTTTCGGTAGCGAATGCTGTAGTTTGACCAACATGATGTGATTTTCTGTTTAATTAGTTTTGTCATGGAATTCAGCAGTTGCCAGTAGTGACAATCCATATGGGTTTTTTTTTTGTCAACTTGCCTCTTGTTTGTACTCTATTAGTAATACTTATGGATTGGATAACATTGCTCTTTCTTCATGTGTGGCATTTGACTATTGTGAGACCGAGTATATTGCTATTGTTGCCTCACTTCATTTCGATCCATACGCTTACAATCTGTTTGCTTTGATCAATTATTTCGCCCATACTATTTTCTTGTTCAGTTTAATTTTAATGATTCTTTATTTACATATATTCTTTGAACTTTGTGGATATTATTTTTGGAAGCGAAAACAAGGTTGTTTCGATATTATTTTTGGAAGCGAAAAGAAGGTTGAAACAACAGCTCTCTTTGAACTTGTTGATAAATTTTAGGGGAAAGGGTCAAATTTACCCCTCTATTTTGGAAAAATCGCTAAATATATCTTTCGTCATATTTTAGGGTCAAATTTACCTTGCTGTCATACTTTGGGGTCAAATTTATTCTTCTACTTTAGAAAATTGGCTAAATATATTCTTCGTCATACTTTGGGATCAAATTTACCCTCGATATCATACTTTGAGGTCAAATTTACCCTCGTTAATAAACTTTTCACATGTATCCTTCCTTTAATAGAAAAGCCCAAATCAACGTTAAATGCCCCATTTTTTAAAAATAAAACACACCCTAATCTAATCCCCCGACCCGACTCGAGCCACAAAAAAGACAAACAAATACACCCCCTCAGTGCTGTTGATCAAATTTTTTCAACGAGATTAAGCCACTGGATATTTATCAGTGCAAACACAAACAAATACACTCTTCCCTCAGTTCATGAATCTGCATCAGTGCAGAGCTCATGAAATAACACTAAGCAGTCAAATGCAACAGATTAGGCTCATTGGATATTTCTCTAGACGATTGAGTTAAGAGATTTTCTTATGTGTCAATCATGACATCTCTTCATTCTTATGTCTTTATATACAATTTGAATCTACACAAATTTTTTATCAAATCATTTGCTCAGAAAACTTATCCACTGATTCTAGAATCTAGATGCACATAGAATTACATACCAAATTTTAAAATTTGAACATGACTGGAACAGGAGCAGAGTTTGTAATAGACATTTTCTCTAGTTCCATATTTTTATCCCATTCCATTTTATTTTTTGTTTATTTGTAAATAACCTACCAACGCTGCTCGTTGAAAGAGAAGTATATTTGTTCGTTGGAAAAATTCGACCAGTAGAACTGAGGAAGGGGTATATTTATTTGTGTATTTTTTGGGGATCGAATCGGGCTGGTTAGATTAGGGTGTGTTTATTTTTTAAAAATAGGTCATATAATGTTGATTTGGGTTTTTCTGTTAAAGGAAGGGTGCATGTGAAAAATATCTTAACAACGAAGGTAAATTTAATCTATAAGTATGACATCGAGGGTAAATTTGATCCCAAAGTATGACGAAAGGTATATTTAGCCAATTTTCTAATTTGTAAGGATAAATTTAGCCCCAAAGTATGATATTGAGGATAAATTTAATCCCAAAATATAATAAAGGATATATTTAATCAATTTTCCAAAGTAAAGGGATAAATTTGACCCTTTATCCTAAATTTTATTTAGATACTATGACGTCATTAAGTTGAACATACGAGAAATTTCAGGTGCTCAATTGGAATGTCTGAATAAAAAAATTCCACCAATAAGGGTATTTTTCTGAAAAGAAGCTCAGCAGCATCAACAGGTCAGGTGCTACGTTTGTCCATTTAAAATCACATGCTCCAACTAACCCTTACGTGCACCTGCCTACCTGTCCACCTTTCACATGTAGGTGCCCACCCCTCTTACCTCTATTCCTTTCTCCGTTCGCTTTTATTTATTATTTTTTGATATGATATACTTTCTCCGTTTTAAAAAAAATAATTTAGTTTAACTTGATATTTAATTTAAGAAAATAAAAAAAACTTTTGAATCTTGTGATCCTAAATTAAAGTTATGACAAATATACCAAAATATCCTTTAATCTTGTGGTCTTAAACATACCATGTGGAAAGTTGGAATTAAAGTGTTGTAAAAAAAAAAAAGGATCATTCTTTTTTAAACGGACTTAAAAGAAAAGTAGGTCATTCTTTTTGAAATGGAGAGAGTATCTATTAAAAAATAATTATTAATATAATAATTTTATCATACTATTTCTATCAATTGATGTTTAAATTAATATGTCTTAAAAATAATTTGGAGAATAAAAAATTATTAATAAGGATAAAAAATATAAAAATTAAGTGACAAATAAAAATAAAAGTTCAATTAAAAAAAATAGAGACAAATAAATGCCAACGGAATATTAAAACACACACACTAAATATGGTTGACCTGAAGTTTTACTTCTAGTATAAAACCTTAAAGCAGGTTAAAAGTACCATGAGTAGATAATTAAAAGTTGTATATATTTCAAAATACAAGAGTAGTAAAATGAAATGAGTATTATCATTCACATATGGATAATATAATATACACTCTAAATTAGCATTTGTATTGTATTGTATTGTATTGTATTATATTGGTGGGAGAGATGGGAAAGAGCATAAGTGAATTTGGGGTGGAAGATCTGGTAAGAGCAGGAGTAGGAGATGAAGAAGAGGCAAAATGGTTGATGGGAGAGCTGAAAGCTGCAATTGCTAAAGTTGGTTTCTCTTTCTCTCAAAAGGAGTTATGGCATGAGATCACTGCTAGGAAATTGCTGAAACCATCACACCCTCATTCCCTGCACCAGCTTCTTTACTACTCTGTTTACCATAACTATCATAATGGCCCTCCTCTCTATTGGTTCCCTTCTCTGTAATCTCTCTCTCTCTATATATATATATATATTTCCCTTTATGGATTTTCATGAAATGCTAAAGCAATCCATCTTTTCATTAAAAGTTTGATCTTTTTTCATGTTCTATGATCTTTGGGTTTGTGATAGCTAATTTTCTTGGACTAATAAGGGCTGTAAATTGTTCTCTTTCTGTGATGCCTGCATCTGCATGTGAGCTAAGCTGATTGTATGTTGAAGATCCAATATAGCGTTTGGTAGAAAGTAAAGTGGTAGCTTATCCATGTACTAATTTCTCTATAAGTTATACAATGTTTGGTAGCTAGTTAGGAAGCAAATTATTCACGTATAAAATTAATCCAACATTTGGTTTGCAATGTAGAAACTACATAACTAATACATGTATAAGTTATGAGGGAATTGATGTATTATTATCTTATGCGGGGGGTAGAAGATGGAATAGCTAATACCCGCATAACTAATACATGCATTACTAATACCTACATAATTCTAACCAGCTACCAAACGACTATATGGCCATCATATTGTGAAAATTGCTAATTGGCTTGCTTCCTATGGATTTCCAAGTCATTCTTGAAACTTGAAAGATGACATAGGTTTACTGTCCATTTATGTGATATGTTTCATGGGTCTTTTTCCTGGCTGGCTATACACTTTTGCTTAAGGAAGAGTAACCTGATTCCTTAAATGGAGAAAACTTGAAAACAAAAATATTACTATCAAAAAGTTGAAACTTTGTGTTGAATCTTACACATAATTTTAGCAGAGGCACACTCTTTTTCCTGAATTTTTTTTACGTTGTTGCTTGAATGTGATATAGTTATGAAAACTTGGTTTTAGAGTTGCATATTAGTTAAATCTCACCTGAACCTTCTTGCTCTTTATCAGCTGATTAACTGCTCTCTCTCTCTCTCTCTCTCTCTCTGCAGGAATGAATCTAGATGCACAAATTTGGGCCGCATAATGGAAACTCATTGTCCAAAGCTTTTTGGAGCATCATACAAGGATCCAATCTCAAGTTTTAAAGATTTTCAGAGGTTTTCTGTTCAGCATCCTGAGGCAAGTTCTTGTTTCAAATTTGACTTTGAATTTCTGGTTGTTGATACTTGGAGCTTATAATTTGGATGGTTTTTCAGATTTACTGGTCAATTGTTTTAAAGGAACTTCCAATTCACTTTCTGGAATCCCCTAAATGCATCCTGGATACCTCTGACAAATCAAAACGTGGAGGAAATTGGCTTCCTGGTTCAGTTCTGAATATAGCCGAGAGTTGTGTACGTTCGAGCAATTACCGCAACAAGCAGGATGATAGTGTGGCCATTGTATGGAGGACAGAAGGGAATGATGATAAAGAAGTCAATTGCATGACACTGAAACAGCTGAGAGAACAAGTAATGTAGGCTCCAACTCCACATTATAATATCTCTTCATTCTCTTCATATTTGGATGAATGAAGTTTATGTTCTCTAATTGATTCTGGTGAAAGTAAAGCCATTTAGTGATTAAATTGTTCTTGTGGTTCATCTCATCACTACACTCTTGTCTTGCATTTGGTGTTATGGATACGATATATTTTCCTACCTTTGGTTTTGGTTTTCTGATACTAACTATCTTCAGGCAAAATAATTCAATCATAAGTTGTCGTTTTGTAAAAATACAATGCCATAGTCCCCCTTCATGCTCCCTTCTTCTCGTAATCACTCTTTTCTTAATTGAGAAGACATTTTAAACTCATTGTCTCTTCCACAGGATGGTGGCAAATGCACTGGATAACATGTTCTCAAAGGGAGATGCAATTGCCATTGACATGCCAATGACTGTCACAGCAGTCGTTATATACTTGGCCATTGTTCTTGCTGGATTTGTGGTAGTGTCAATTGCTGATAGCTTTGCTGCACAGGAGATTGCAGTCCGTTTACGAGTGTCTAATGCTAAGGCTATATTTACACAGGTACTTTTGTGTTCTTGTGAACATAGAATGTTAACCAAAGGAGTTATCTATGGAGGAGATAGACGGGGATACTTTCCAGAATATTTTCTGCATTGAAATGTTAACAATATGAATCCATCAAGAGATGGTTTTTCGCTGCATATTTAACAATTTGTCCTAGATGTCTATATTATGTCAAGTCAGTAGTTCCCTAACTGCGTGATTCTTCCCTTATTCCCTTTTAGGGTAATGATCAATCATACAATGTTACAGGATTTGAAGTTTTGCTGACATACGAATAAGAAATCTCTGGCTTCCAGGTTATGTTTAAATAAAAAAGACATTCAACTTATAGGACCTTATTTTGATCATGAATTATGAAGTTTTGGATGGATATTCAGCTTTATTATTGTCTATGAGTCTGTTCTAGGGTGAGTTAATATTGTAATCTAACAACCAATAAAGAAAAGTAAATATTGTGTATTTGGTGACATTATCTTAATATCAGTAGAGCTATATTTAACTTGTGTATGATTATTTCTAACATCTATGCTTTATGTAAATTTAGGATTTCATAGTGCGAGGAGGCCAAAGATTCCCCTTGTATAGGTAAGTCACTAATGTTATGCTGGATACTAAAACTGTGATAATGGTGAAACCCCTTCAAGGAAGTGATGAGAAAATTCATCTTCCTCCCAACCAAAAATTACACATTCTTCGCCACGCAAGAGAAGAACAAAAAGTTGAAGTTAACAGGAAAAAAAATAAAGGGCAGCCCGACTCACTAAAGCTCCCTCTATGCGCGGGGTCGGGGGAAGGGCCGAACCGCAAGGGTCTATTGTACGCAGCTTTGCCTTGCATTTCTGCCAGAGGTTGTTTCCACGGTTTGAACCCACGACCTTCGGGTCACATGACAACAACTTTACCAGTCGGCTCCCAAAATACTCAATCAAAGTTCCAATGAAAAAGTAAATTTCAATAAGGAATAAAATAAAAAGAAGGGAAGTAAATTCAAATGCCACCACTACAGCCATTGATAGTTGTATCATTTTCCCCTTAAAGAAACAAATATATTTCTTCTTGAACTATGGTGGAAACATAATTCTTTCATGAACATAGTGAATACATGGTTCATGCTCTCAAACTCTTGCAGTCGAGTTATAGCAGCTGCTCCACTTAAAGCTATTGTAATTCCTGCAACTGGGGAGGATGTACAAGTTCAAGTAAGGAGCCAAGATCTATCATGGAAGGATTTTCTTGCCAGTGTCAGTCATCTTCCCAGGTAAGCTAATGACTTCTATTCTCCAACAACATTTATGGTGAATACGTTCCCTAATTGATAAATTCTTGTACTAGTGTGTATGACACTGATGATGGTTCAAAATTAGTGAATCTATCATGACAATTTATAGCACTTTTAGGGGCAATCCAGGATTATGCTGGATTTGGTCTTTTATTACCAACCTCCTCAGTTCTCCTAGGACGTCTAAATTTTGCAAAAATTGTATAAAGAATTGCTGCGATTATCGAATAATATATTTATTTTCCCTTGCTGTAAAAATTTAAACTTTGATGATATTTTCTTCTTTGGCAGGCCAAATTATTATTTTCCATTTTATCAATCCATAGACTCTGTTACCAACATACTATTCTCATCAGGAACCACAGGTAAATTGCGCTTGCTGAGACTACATAATTTATTTTTGGCTGTGGCATTTTGTGTAGCTTGTTGATTCTGTTGTTCCTTTTGCCTTCGTCAGGAGATCCGAAAGCAATACCTTGGACTCACCTGTCTCCCATTCGATGTGTTGCTGATTCATGGGCTCATCTTGATATACAAGCTGGAGATGTTTTCTGCTACCCCACAAACTTGGGATGGGTGATGGGACCAGTTCTACTGTACTCCTGCTTTCTAACTGGTGCAACTCTAGCTCTCTATCATGGATCTCCTCTAGACCATGGTTTTGGGAAATTTGTGCAGGTGATCAACTGAATCTCCTATGCAGAGTAGCTAAGCATCTCTCGGCAACTCAATTTCCTAAAGAACCAATTTTTACTTTGATCACATTGTGTAATAATCTAATCAGCTGAACTTGCTTTTCTAAGTTTTATTTATTCTCTCTACCCTCCATGTGTTAGTAGGATGCAGGAGTTACTGTCTTGGGGACTGTCCCTAGCTTAGTGAAGACTTGGAAAAGTACTGGGTGTATGGAAGGCCTCGATTGGACAAGGATAAGGTATTCCTTGAGTTCCAAGTGCTGAAGATAAGATCGATTTTTCAGTGGGATAATCTAACATGCAAGCATCTGCAGGATGTTTGCTAGTACTGGAGAAGCCTCTAATGTTGATGATGACCTCTGGCTTTCTTCAAGGGTGTACTATAAACCCATTATTGAATGCTGTGGAGGCACAGAGCTATCGTCATCTTACATTATGGGAAACCTTCTTCAACCACAAGCTTTTGGAGCATTTAGCTCTGCAACAATGTCCACAGGTTTTGTCATCTTAGATGAAGATGGGCGCCCTTATGTAAGGGAGCTTTACACCATTTTAAATATCTTCAGTTTATTGAGAACCCACATATTTTTTGAATCCTTTGTCATTTTAATTCCTGGATGATTCATAAGAGAAAATATTTTTTTTTCCTGAGAAATATTAAAGCGTAGACTTTGGCGTTGATTTTTAACCTTTTTCCAGCCAGATGATCAAGCTTGTGTTGGTGAAATTGGCTTGTTTCCTACCTATATGGGAGCTACTGATAAATTGCTGAATGCTGATAATGAAAAAGTGTACTTCGAGGGAATGCCAATATACAAAGATATGGTAAGCACATGTCGTAGAAAAGCAGTTTTCTTTGTGGGGTTTTCCCTACACCACTTGCATTGTACTATTGAGCCAAGTGAAATTGAATTTTGGAGTAATTGGTGATTGTCTTATTCTTTACTTCCTAGTTTCGGATATGGATATTTATGCTAATAAGATTCCTTTCTAGAGAATGAAATGGTTCGATCAGCTACTCATGATTTTTCATGATAATTCTGGTTGTTGACTCTCAAATTCTTTGGCCAAACAATAGAGTATGATGGTTGACTACAGATTGCGGATGATAGACTCAAAACTCAAAACTCAAGCCTTCTTTTTCCATATTTTAATGGGATAAGTTGCTCTCTGTTGAGTAGCTTTTAAGTAACTTGATCACTGTCGTTGCTGCTATAACTGATGCTGCAGTTTTTTTTCCCCAGCAACTAAGGAGACATGGTGATATCGTGAAGCGAACTGTTGGAGGTTATCTGGTTGTTCACGGTAGAGCTGATGACACCATGAATCTAGGAGGTATAAAGGTACTACTATCAATCCAAGTTTGCTAGTTTGTGCGCTTATATGCTACTGATATTCCTTTCCTCTCGTAGATGTTCAACCAAGTTGCTCCTACTGTCATGGTTGCTAATAGACAGAACTAGTTATGCACTTGATGACCAGAACACAACACAAATTTATAATTATGTTCATGCGTTTGAATTTGTTACATAGCTGAAACTTTTATGGGGTACGCATATTAATTCTGCAGCAATACTCAAATCCTATCTTCTTTTCTACCTGCAGACAAGTTCAATAGAAATTGAGCGTGTTTGTGATTGTGCTGATGACAGTGTCCTGGAAACTGCTGCAGTCAGTGCTGCACCACCAAATGGTGGTCCAGAACAGTTGGCTATATTTGTGGTTCTCAAAGAGGAGGGGATGATTATTTCACCAGACACACTGAAGAAAAGATTCTCAAAAGCCATTCAAAGCAATCTCAATCCTTTATTCAAGGTTTGTACCTCTTCAAGTTTGGTAAATTAGAAAAGAAAGATATACAAACAATCACTTGTTGTCATCAAGTAAACAGACCTCAGAAATTTCTTTTTTGTGTATGATTAATAGGTGAGCTCTGTGAAGATAGTTCCAATGTTCCCTCGAACAGCTTCAAATAAGTTGTTGAGGAGAGTTCTAAGAGAGCAGTGGAAGCAACATCTTCAGATACAGAGTAAACTTTAGTTAAACTCTCAAATCTTGTGTGTATGTCATCTGTAATATGCTTATGGGCTATGATTTAATAATACTAGTATGCTAGTGACTTATCATGTTAGCCATCACGTGTCTGTATGCGAACATGTAGCATTAGAATATAAATTTCATTTATTTTCATCTAATGACTAACAACAATATACTCCGTTTGCTCAATATATACGACATAATTCGAATTTTGACTATCGAACTTCTCTTCCCAATTTTTTTTAATAGATCATTTATTAGTGATAAGAGAGATTAAGCCAAATTATAACTCCAAATATGATCTGTTTGTATATAATACTAGCTAGCAAGGATCACGGGCTCAACTTATGAGTGTTGGCTTAGGTAGGTAAATCGGTTTATTGTCGGTAAATCCTTTGCACCACAAAAAAAGTAAATGTAAATCCGGGGTGACTCATCCTAAATTTTGAGGCCTTAATGGTGAAATTTTATGATTCTAGTTTCTCTCCGATAATATTGAAGATTGAAGATAAAAATTCCAAATTTATATAAAAATAAGAAGAAAAACTATATTTTTAATAGCAATGTTTTAAAATCTGAACTAATCTACTCAAATTTCACAGTGATAAATAATGTTTTTACAATAACATCTGAGATAATGTATTAAAAATACGTGACTAATATTTTATTAATTTAAATTAATATTTACTGTTATAAATAATAATATTATTATGTAAAGTATAATACTACGATAAAAATAACAATTATGAAAATTACTCATACCTTAAAGTGAGAAGAACAAATGGACATAAACTGTGTAGAAAAAAAGTTCTAACACAACCAATATCTATTATCTAGTAAAGTTATTTAAATACCAATTAAACTTATTCTATTCTAACAAAATATGACATGAAAATTGCATGTGTCTACTAGTATCAAGCATACTGAAAAGGCCAATTTTGAGAACAATATATCTGAAATTAATATGGTTTATGTACATCATTATCATCTTAAATCAGATGTTTTATCATTAATTATCAAGTTATCAATGACCTTCACCTATAAAATCAAACTTTATTTGAAGTTTGACAATCATTGTCTCTTTCGGATTAATATATCTGACATATCATTAGCTTCAATTAGATTGTCAACCTATTTTGATAAAATAAGGCAAAAAGTAAGAATTAAGAGCGTTACACTTTACCACATTCATATTTTTACTTGTTAAGACAAGGCAAGAAGGATCAAAGGCGTTTGAACCTTTCCACATTTATTTCTTTCTTATTAACATTTGAGTTAAAATATGATATAAATTTTTCTTTGAGATAGTGGTCGTTTGAACTATTATTTTTTATTTTTTTTGCTGAAGTTTACCTTTCAATTATTCATTGTTCTCTTTATCTACCTAAATTATTACTATCTATGTATTAAATCACACCTTGCCATGTTGACTGACTTTCAAAAGGCAGCTATCTTAATCACGACGTTCTTAAAGGTTGGAGAGCCTACACGCCTACACTTCCGTTTCAAAAAGCACTCCTAGTGAAAACATATTTCCACCAATGTGGAGAAATAAATAAAAATTTAAGGCCGGTTAATAATTTTGCCGGTAGAAGTGTAAACAAATCATTTGTAAAAATCTAATGGGAAATCCATAAAAATCAAAATCAGACCTCTTCCTTCTCCGACCGTGATTCCGCCGTCTCTTAGCCGTGGGTTGTGCCTCTAAACCCTTCTTCATGCCTTTCTTTTCCATTAAACTCCAATTTCATCGTAAATCATAGGTAAATTTTTAGTTTAGTCCTTATAATATTTGACTAAGCACGTCTAACTTTTAATTACATAAAATGTGTGTTGTGGACCCTTTTGCTTGTGAATGATGTTAGTTACTTCTATTTGTATTAGCTTCTTCCTCTTTCACATACTGTTTTATTGCGTATTTTTGAAACTTTATAACTGTGGATGAACCCAGAAATGCACATTTTCCCTCCCATCCAATTTTACTTATCCACCTACCAAAAACAAATGACCATTTTTACTTATCCTATTTGAAAAATCAAGAGATAATTTATCATTTTTAATACATATTTTAACCCAAAACGACTGACAGAACTGACTTCTTATAACTTAGACCGTAACATTCCATGCCATTGAACTACATATAGCTGAGATTAACATTTTTTCGACAAAACACCTTTCTTCTATAATTAATTAATAGGACCATCAGAGAAAAAACAGAAAAGAAGAGGCAGTGTCAGTTGTATCTTTATACGGAGTATTTTTTTAAAAAAAGTGCAGCATTAGTTGAAAACATATCCTCGAAGGAACAAGACCAAAAAGGTATCCCGAAGCACGAAGTACCTTGCGTTCAAGCAAGGTCCAGGAAGGGTCGCACCCCAAGGGGATGTATTGAAGGAAACCTACCCGGACAAGCATCAGTGACTAATTACACTGAATTCGTGACGTATAGGTCAAACTAAACATCACCACTTTGAAAAATTAACACAGCACTAGCTACTAAGAGATAAACGGAAAAGAATTGCATTGGGCCCTAAAAGGCCAATCTCAATCTTGGAGAACAAACTGTACTGATCATCACCTTCCTAAATGTAATTTCTAGAAAATGGGTACTTTACAGTTCTTACAAATCGGCTAACCAGCGTCATTTCATTTGAAACACTCCACCAGGATTATACAGGAACGCGTTTTCCACGGTTGCGGTCAAAGAACTGCAGAGAAGAAAAAAAAATAAATATCTCAGACAAAAAGAAATTCGACAATAACTGCAGCATATACTTTTCCCTTTTTCTGCCTCCACAGCCTCAGTTCCCTTTTATTACTTCTACAGGATGGAGGGCGGGTAACGAAACTAAGTATAATAGATTAGAATTGCAATTATTTTTCATTTGAGATATGATGTTTTTAATGTTCACTAAAAATAAGACGTGTTAATTAGTAAATTAAGTACACTCATTTTTTGCAAAGCTACATTAATATAGTACTTCCAACATCTTTTCGAGAGATTCGACATTCACAAGATTACTTCGCTAGAAGACCAAACTACATGAACAAATATATAGAGTATCATTTTTTTAAATCAAGACCGAAATATATATCATCCACTACATCGATCACCTGAAGGTAGCTGTCTGACGACTAAATTAACAAAAAGGATATAGTTGTCTAACGATCAGATAGAAAATATTTGATTTAATTTACGGCATAGTAATGGATGAATGATAAAAAAACAGAGTAATTAAACACAATGTATCACATAACTTGATAGGATTGAGCCAAAAGATAAATACCCTTGCAGAACCATATTCTAGCAAAGCCCAAAGAAACTATGCACTCTACATTCTTGCAAAGTCTTAATTAAAGAAATTGCATTCTAAAATTTTATATATAGCTAAATGGGAATACAACCAGTGGGCTCATCAGCAATTGTTTGTCTATTATCACGACAGAAGTGAAAAGGCTAGTAGTTAATTTCCTGCTTAATGGAAGTCTGAAAATGGAGGGGGGGGAACAAATAAAGAGAAGAAGTCGCAAAGGTTTAGCACGTATTGTGGTAGCCTATTAAGTGAAAAGAAAAGGCGTACCCAGATTACTTCTATATACTAGTCTTCTTGGCGACCAGTAAATAGTCATGGCATGTATTGGAAGACAACAAAGAGAATTAGGGAGAAGAGGAAGAAAGAACATGTGTAAGGGCATAATTTA
This sequence comes from Capsicum rhomboideum, assembly GCA_031232105.1. Classification (NCBI taxonomy): domain Eukaryota; kingdom Viridiplantae; phylum Streptophyta; class Magnoliopsida; order Solanales; family Solanaceae; genus Capsicum; species Capsicum rhomboideum. Next base: position 1,031,339 of record CP124714.1, read on the forward strand.
AGGTACAAGAAGTGCTTTTGGGCCCTATGTAAGGAGAACCAAGGATTTACTCATAAACCTGAATAATAGGACATGAACGTACCATATCTCATGAAACTTAGTTGGAACTCTCAACTCCTAGTATGCATTCTTATCTCTCCAAATTGCAAACATAGTAATTATCATATATGCTCAAGTGTCTCTACTTTAATTGGTGGGACTGTTATGCACAAAGGTTGACGATTTCTAATAGAATAACAGTGTGGTGTATTGGGCGAGAGAGAGGCGAGAGCATGTGGTCTGTGAGAGTCATGAAAGAGACTGGTAAATGTTGAACTAAGTTATAGTTAGTTCTGTTCCTTTTTTAATTCCTTCTAGGATTCTTGTAATTATTGTGTAGCATAGCCGTAATAAGACAACTTTGGAGAGTTAAAAGTACTTCCTGTTTTCTCTGTGTTAATTCCAAGGATTACCTACTACACCATGAATCAACAATTTGTTCCTCTCCTAATCTTAATAATGTTCAGCATACAACAATATCGTCAACCAACCATGAGCAGAACCAATGGATCTGATGCTATGACAAACACTAACAATGGAGGTAATAACTGTTTCTCTATGGAATTCCAAAAATCCCTTCCCTGGACAGAATATAACAAAGCTGATAGCAATTTACGAAGATATATAATCAGGGAATAACATACCGATCTGACAAAAGGCTGCTGGAAAATCCAACCTACAATAGGTATCTTTTGCAGGAAAACTGCCAGTGTTGGCCAGAAACCACTGTCCAAAACTATTTATTAGCAACCCGAGGAAAAATTAAAAGGAATTTAGGACCTGCAATAACTTATGAACCCAGTTTACCTAAAGAGTACGACAAATCCATATGCCTCAATAATCATTCCCAGTATAGGCCAACCAATGACAACAAAGAAAAAGCCAACACCAAATGAAATGGTTCCCTGTGGAACAAGCAAAACAAGTACGCATGATAGCTAAGCATAATAACAAATATAAACACAAATGATATATCACCAGATCATCAATTTGAGAGAGTAAGATACATAAAAGAAAGCAAACCTTATAATTACTACGTTTCATAAAGAACTGCAATGATGACTTGAGACCAATGGTTAGTGCCACCCCTGAGATGAAGAGGATCTGATTGAGTAAAATAACACTAAGTCAAGTGGCAGAAAAGTGAGGTAAGCTGGTAAAAGAAAATCAAGGAAAACCGGAGAAATAAGATCATGGAAAGATATTGAATTTACATTGCCCATTGCAATTAGTCCCTTGTCAAAGAAGAAAACGATCCCCAGGAATGAGAAGAAGACTCCAAACCCCGTCAGTCCTACTCCAATCTCTGTTTCGACAAGAATCCAAAGCTTAACAGACCAAATATATCAAATAACAGTGTTGCATGCTTCATTTTTTTTTTTGTTAAAATAATTTTTTCATCTTCCAAATAGAATAGCACTAAGCGGCAGACAAATAATATCTGGTAAAAGAAAGAATATCACAAGGCAGATGACTTTTCACAAATCAAAATAGATGCTCTCATTAGAAAAATGTGAAAGAATAGAACTAAACAGCACACATATATATCTGGTAAAAGAAAGAATATCATAAGAATGCTTACTTTCCCCAAATCAAAATAGGAAGCAATCATTAGAAAAAACGATGTGATAATTGACCAAACTACCGCGCAACATGGGTATTCAAGCTAAAACAGGTAGGCAGGCTTTAAGGTTGAGCACTACATAAAGTGAATTGTTATGCAATAGATACATAATCCATATTAATATCTCAAGTATAGGATACACTAAAGCTATAACATGGTCATAATTTCAGTAAAATAGATATGTCAATATAATTTTACATTTTTTGTTCCATACGGCAGCACAAACCAAGCCCGCAACCTCGTGGAGGCTCCATGTTACATTGCAGATCATACCAAAAGAGCTCAAAAGTAGTATATTCACACAACTACAGTTTATGTAATGGGAAATATTAATCACAAATCATGTTTTAGCTCAATCTAGAATAGCTTAATTAATTTAGTTAGTTGTTAGTTCCAAATGCATTGTGCATCACTCGAGCTCCTTTCGATTAGACTATATTCTATCCCACACTTGGTCACATACATTCTCCTTTCGAATAAATATAATATTGAACGGAAGATCAGTGAGTATTGATATGACATACTCTTGCGATCGTTCATTTCGAAGGACATCATGTTTTCAGCAGCAATTCGGATAACAGTGAAATCGTAGCGTCACCTACCTACAATGCAGAAAACAACAAAAAACATTATAGAGTAATAATCATTAAAACAAAAATATATAAGGAGAAAAGAGCTATCAAATTGTGTCAATTAAGCAAATTAATCATCAACTATTGGAGAAAATAAAAGAAGACGTACGAAATGGAGAGATGAGTGAATTTGATTGAATGAAGCAACAAAATATGGAGCCAGCAAATCTGAGTCCTTGTGAGTTGGGCGGGGGAATTGGATTTATGTAGTTTACGGTGTCGTTTAGTGTGTTAAGCAACCTGATGCTATTGGCCTCATGGCGTCAATGGGAGCTGTCGTATAATAGTATTGGGATGGGATCCACCTTTTCATTTTTCAACGCAAAACGGAGTAGTAGTTACTATTACGGTATTGCCCCAATTTAAACACACACCATTTATTATTAAGCCTAGTTGACTCATCCTTCATTATGTATAAATCTTTTAATCGGGAGATAAAATTTGGACAATTATCCTTAGTTAAAATGTGAAAAAACTCTAGCATATTGTGTCAGTTAACAAGTAAATGGTAGAGTTCACGAAAAAAATGCCGGAGATCGAACTTTTAAGTTTTGACAAGTGAAACTCAAAACGTAGAAAGTATGAAAGAGTTGGTCTCTCCTTTCTTAAGTTTGAGTTATTTTTGTACAAATATAATTTTGATGTTAAAAAATTGACTATTTTTTGGTGACTTTTGAATTTGTTGCCATTTTTCAATTACATGCCCTAAAAATGGCTGTTCGTGAACTTTATCTTTCAGAATGGGTTTAAGGCCCAATGTAACGTGTTGTTAGGACTTCAAACAAATGATGTGGTTCCATCTCCATGTATTTTTGAGAAATGGCTCTCAGGTTATGTCACTCCATGATCTTACTTGTTACGATAAGGCAAGAAGGATCAAAGGTGTTGCACCTTACCACATTCGTTTTCTTGCTAGTTGCCATTTGACTTACAATTTCTTAATTGTTTAGTAAAGTCTCATTTCTTGAGGTGAGACAAAAATATTGTTAGTTGATGTGTAAACGTTCTAGTTTCATGTAAAATCTCTCTATTATCATAACGAACTTGCATGGATTTATGTGATCATGGTGGATCTCGCAATCCAATATCACTTGCTTATTTAGGCAAATGGTTCACTCAAAAGGCACTAAGGTGTGTATACTCCATAGAATACAAACAAGTTTATTGCAAATATGTCTGAAAGCTTTGAAATTGAATTACAAAGTCCAATTATTGCGTCTCAGTTTATTGCCTGTCTCCCCCCCTCCATAAAATTTATGTTCATGGTTTTCTTTACCTCCCACTTACCTTTCACACAACACAGTTGCTATTATAGAGCAACAAATATTACATTATCAATACATAAGAGGACCTGTATATATAAGTAAATCAAGAAAGCCCATGCTCCAACTTTTTCATCTCTTCCTTGAAAACAGGTATGGCTTCTTCTTGCAGACAGACCAAGACTTTGAAACCATCTTTCTTACCTTCAGTAGCAGAAGAATAAGGCAAGAAAAAGCAAGGTTCAACACTCCCAACTAAGTGCCTAGACAAAGGGAAAACAGTCACAGGGCCACCCCACCCAAAATCAACCGTCTCATGGCCAACATGCCGCCAATCAGTAAATGCACTCACTCTATTCCCTGATGTGATCCCTTCATCATAATGCAGCTCCTGGAAATCAATGAACGAACGAACATACTCATCCGTGATGATGTTCTTGCTCTTCTTGATCGCGTCTGCTGCTTTCCAGATAGGTTCATTGATGAGGTCTTTTGCGAGGAGCTGAACGTATATTGGCACACAACCGTTGCCCCAGTAGGCTGCTGGCAATGGTGGCTTCACTCTTCTTCTGATATTGGTTAGATAGGCATACTTCACTGTCTCATCATCTGGGATTTTAGAAGCCTTTGCCCTGTTTCATAGTTTAATAGATCAGTCCCTAGCCTAGTAGATATTAACACATCAAACCTAGCCAAGACGAGCTAACTTTTCATAAAATTTCTGGCAAGTACAAAATGACACTGATAAAAGATGAAGAGGTAAAGAAACTATCATTAGGCATTTGTGGTGCTAATGAGTATAAACCTATGACGGTCCATACTAAATAGTCATCACCCCTTTTAGTACTAACAATTACGCCTCAGTCACAAACAAGTTGGAATCGACTATATCACCACCAAATTATTTTAGTAAAATACACAACTTTAATTTCAGTACGATTCAGCCACCTGAATTTCATGGGAAAAAGTTGAATAAAATCACAAAAATATTAGTAAAATTACTTAAAAGAGGGCAGCCCAATACACTTATGCGCAGGATCGGGGAAAGGGCCCGACCACAAGGATTTTACCTTGCATTTCTACAAGAAGCTGTTTCCAATGTTTGAAATCGTAACATTCTGGTAACATGGCAGGCAACAACTTTAGCAGTTACTTCGTTAGTAAAACTACTCTACTAAACAAGTTGATATTACGTGAAAAGAACATACTTTGCTCGCCATATGAAAGCTCCCAAAGCTTCAAAAGTTGTGTAAGTCGAACCAGATTGCCCATGTAGAATCCCCTTAAGCCGGTCCAACCACTCATCTTTCACCTCAAAGCACTCTCGAACCGCCGGTTTACCTGATTCCAAATACGGAAACGAATCCCTATCCAAACTAAGAAACTCATGAACCGGGAATTCAACTCTCGGTGGATTCCTCGGTCCAAGCAAACTGGACCGGTCCCACACCGGTTCAATCTTCATCCCATTCACCCCACGAGCAATCTCCGCCATAGCATGGAAAAACAACGTCGATCCCATTCCATCACACATCGCGTGGTGAACCGCCGTTCCCAGAACCCACCCACCACATTTAAACCGGGTCAGCTGCAAAATCAACGGTCGGGTCAATGCCTCATCGTCTCTCGGGTCGGGTACCAGCTTATCAGCAAAGTTATAATCCGGGTCATCCAAGTAGTTAATTGAGTCCAACGTACAATCCACCTCCGACAGAATTACCGGAACGCCGTTTCCTACTTGACAATAAAGTTCTAGACGATTGTCTGAGGGACAACGGCGGAGACAACCAGTGAATTGGTAGTAGTGGAAGAGAGCGGCGGAGAGGGAGGAAGTGATAACTTCATACGGGTTGGGTTTTTGTTGTGTCGGTTCGTTGAGGTAGACACGGAGGTATCGGAAAGTGAGATTAAGGTTGCGGTCGGTGTCAAGGTGGGAGAGAGGAAGAACATGATTTTCTCCGAAAGGCGGCTGAGATGGGTAAATTGTGCTGGTTTTGTGGATGGTTACTTCCATTTTTCCCGGTGTTAGTGATCGGAAAATGGTTGTTATTTTTGGTTTATGAAGTGTGATAAGGTGGTAAGTAGCTAAGGTCCTTTGGTTGGAAACAAGTTACTCTCGAAATTAGTTATCTCATCATATATATATATATATATATATATATATATATATATATATATATATATATATGATAAATTATTCTATTATTATAATATAAATATTAAATAAATAATTTTAAAACTAATTAATAATTTTAATTAAATGCAATATAAAATAATTTTATATTTTATTTCAAAATTATTATATCTTATAACTTACACCAAATCATCCCTAATAGTGGAAACAAGTCAACTACCAACTACCAAGGTCGTTCATATTTTTCCTTTTTTTTTTCTTCCGTTGTTATGGTAACTATATGAGTATAATTTAATTTCTTAAATTATCATCAACTTATACTTTTTTCTTATACATATATATATATATATATATAGTCATTTGATTGGGAACAACTTATTCTGAAATAAATTATTTCACTATATATATGAGATAACTTATCTCATCACTAAGGCATAAAAGATAAGATAAATAATCCCAAGAATTAAATGAGAGATAAAATTATTCTGTATTTTATCCCAAAATTATTTATTCCAATCCCTCACACCAAACGACCCTCTTACTAAAAGTGGTAGGTAGCTAAAAGTTGAAACAAGTCAACTACCAACAACCAGGGTCGTTGATAATTTTTTCCCTTTTTTTTTTGTTTTGTTTTGTTTTTATTTTTTATTTTTCATCCGATGTTCAGTACCCGCATTAGAGCCTCGATTAATTCGGATTGGGCACTACAAAGCCCATTTTGGGGGTGACGCTTCCAATAGAATTTTCTCCATACCTAGGACTCTAACCCGAGACCTATGATTAATGGTGGATTAGTCCCACCACTACACCACAACCCATGTTGGTTTATAAAAGGAATGGAAGTCTGTCAGACAGCCATGAGACCATCTTAGGCCTTGATATCGGGTCTAAGAACGATCATCTACGACACCACAACTCAAAGAGCCATGGACGGCTGTTAATCACGCTCTGGTCACATGACCATATTTTGGTAATAACTACATGTGTATAATTTAATTTCTTAAATTATCATCCAACTTATACTTTTTCCTTATATACTCCCTCCGTACCTAATTAGTTGTGTTCCTTATTAAAAACGGATATTTCTTAATGCTTGTCATTTCACAAAATCAAGATATAATTCTATAAGTGAGGTTTGGGGAGGTTAAAGTATACGCAGACCTTATCACTATCTCGTGAAGGTGGAGAGGATTTTTTCCAAAGTCCATCGGCTCAAGTGTAGCAATCTCAAAATACAAAGAAGAAGAAAACAATGACAAAAATATAGCAACTCCTTCATTATACGACAAATAATTTATTGTAAATATTCCTCCAAAAATATAGCTGATACCCATAGACCATAATGGTTACTAGTATTTTTCATTTATCTTCATTATAACATGATGTAAAACTAATCTAATTGTAAATATTTCTTATCATGAATTTAATTTAATTTAGTATGAATTTTTATTTACCTTCATTTATAGCCTGCTGTGAGAAATAATTTTATGATTCTCATAACACGTAATACACATTTTCGTTGAACTTCGTTATAGCGTGCTATAGAACGTTGAGATGGTAGGTGGGCAAATAGGAAGGGTGTGAACCATGTTGTTGATGGTTGATTTATTCCTACTTATTTTGATAAAAAATAATAATTCGTTTATTGCTTTTCCCAAAAGTTGTTTGTCCTTATTCGTCCTACTAATACTAAGAAGGGAAAAATGACAAATGAATTAACAAGAAAAGAGGGCTTTAAATAGAAATTACTGCATATATATAGATTAGGAATAAAATTAACTAATTTTACATTCGTGATTGATGACGTTGAAGTCTTTGTCAAATTTGTTTCCCAAGTCTTTGGTCTTTTAGTGATGTGAGAAAGACAAGTCTTCGTCTCTAGTCTCTACTCATCCAATCAGAAAAAGGGAAGTAAAAAATTAAGAAATTTAAGTTAGGCTTTTCTATTTAACGAAAAGAGATAACTAAAAATGAAATTATATTATGCATAGTTAAAAAAATTCAAAAGTATGAAAATTATATTTTGATTTCTCATATGTTATATCTATCATAACATTAGAGGGGATCAATAAAAAGCAGTTAGGTGCGCTAAAGTTTTCGTTATATGTGTGGGTTCAGGGAAGAATTATCGAACCACATAAATCTATTGTACATAGACTTAATTTGCATTTCTAAAAGAGATCGTTTCTACGGCTTAAATCTATAACCTCTTGATCACATGACAACAATTTTACCACCTGAGCTCCCTTCACACACACAAAATACAAGTGTCTAAGGAGGTATTTAACTATGAAATTTTTTCACGCTTTTCTAGAGTTGAATTCCGAAAACCACGTTTGGTCTAGTCGTAGAACGAAACATTGCTCTATGGAGAGAGTCTCAAAGACTCCGATGTATCGGGCCTAAGTGTCTCCATGACAGCGGCCTATGATCTTTGAAGGGATCCACCCAAGTCCTATTAAAGTAATTCACACAATTACTAAAAATATTCATGGATATGACACCATTTTCTTTTATAACACTAATATTCGAATTAATTTGCGTGAATTACGTGCACCTAGCTCGACGATGATACTATTGTATGCATAATATCTTGTATTACAAGTGATGACAAGGCTGAAATAATTGAAAACTTATACGTTATTGATAAATTTTATCATTACATATTATCCCGAAAAGCAAAATTAGAAATGAGACAAACTACCTACCTAATTTAAATTTATATTTTTCTATTTATGCTATTAACAAAATCTTGTTAAGAAAATAGACTGAAAGCCTAATTCAAACCTTATCGATTTATTTCTCCAAAATGGTACAAGAAATTAAAAAAACAACTCATTCCTTCCACCATGCCGTGTAGAATTTTAAGAAATCTTCAACCATATATACAATGTGGAAAACTTAACAAATTTTCAACCATATATAAAATGTGGGAAACTTTCAAATCTCTCACTTAACCTGTCCTTAGTATAAAATTGAGTAATAAAATATCGTCGATTTTATTCAACACACTTGTTTTTTTTATATCTTTTAAACCCCAAATTTAATGGAATATTACTATCACTCTCAGTGTAACTGATCGTCTTTATTTTTTATTTTTTTTGTATTTACGTGAAAATTTTGTCTTGGAAATGAGAAAGAATATTATCATAGGTGGTAGCCAAGAAAAACAAAATAAGGTTAGGTTGGATTTGAAATCATAGGAAGCAACTCATGTGCGGAAAAAGGAACGAAGACAATAAAACTTTATTCAACACGCATTGAATTTTGATACTTATGTGTGTACACTTTTTTTTTTTTTGAATATTTGTATTTGAGTTCGATTAAATTTAAATTTATGATAAAAAGTTTCAGATTGAAAATAGATTATTTCCTCATAAAGACGATTTTCATATCCAAAATTTAAACCTGATATCTTTGATTAAAAATAAAAGATTACTTATCGATCCACTACAATGTTAATTGGTAAGAACACGTGGTTGCTAATTCAAGTAATGAATATTCTCTTCTTCTTTATTTTATTAATTTCTTTTAGGAAAGGAGATCTTCTTTTTTTCAGTATAATTACTGCTTTGGTCTCTTTGGGTCAACCAATTAAATATTCATATACCTCCAAGATACTATTATTAAAAGCTAAATGCTTGTTTCTTCAGTTCTTTTTACTGAAAACAGGATCTTTATTATGCATAAGGTTAATTAGAATTATTAGTAGGCGTTTGAGCATAAAAATAAAAAAAAATTGGGATTGGAATTAAAGTTGGAGTTAGAGTTAGAGTTGTGTTTGACCATAAATATAAATTGAAGTTATTTTTGATTTTTTGTGACAAAAATTGTTTTCTCATGGCCAAACACCAACTTGGAATTGTATTTGAAATAAAGTGAAAAAAAAAGAGAATAAATTTTCATGATCAAACGGACACACTTTAAAGGTCAGGTTAATACTTGTTTTACTCTCATTTCTACAATATTTAGCATTCAATTGTTTTCACGAGTAAAATACGGTCATAGAATTTTTAAAATTTAACTCACTATCCCTTCCAAAAGAACCTATGTAGATGCACACATACTCCTATTGACGGAGATTACGTAACTATTCTAAAAGAACAAAATTAGTATTCTTATCGTCCATTTTTACTTATTCAAGATTGACTTAGCACACCCTTAAAAATAAATATTAAATTTGTACATTAGGAATGTATCCAAGGACAAAATTCAGAATATATTTTGAAACGGCGATTATTTTGGAATAATTTTTAGAGGTTAAAATATCAATTATTTTGGATCGGGGCCTGAATGGAGTATATACTAAATTAAACATGATTAGGCGTAAAAGATAGACACAATTTTAATATAATCTTTTAAAGTTTTTCTAACCTAATATAATTCTTAAAATCTTACCTTGTAAATTAAACTTATAAAGTATTACAATTTTTTTCAGTAATATAAAGTATTACATTGACTTTAGATTTTTAGTCTCCTTAATGCATGTGCAAAAGCAAAGATTGAAACTTCAAAAGAATAAGAAAAAATGTGTCCTTCGTTTTTACTCAAAAGAACAATTAATTATTGAACAAAAGAAAAAACATTTTAACAAGAAAATATATACACAATGCATGCACCAATCACATCATTTTCTTTTTTCCACAGTGAGTTAACTAACTAATAATTTAAGACTTCAATTTTTCCACTTCTTGCCTATAAATACTGCACCATCTCACAAACAAATAAATCATCAAACTTTTAATTTTTCTCTCTTATATTTTAATTAGTACTCAAAAATGCCTACTACATCCTCAATTGATTTTTCAAATATTACTGAATTTGTAGTAAATGAAGGCCATGGAGTAAAGGGTCTTTCAGAAATGGGCCTTCAAAAACTACCTAAGCAATATATTCAACCAATTGAAGAAAGAATTACAACCAGCACTGTAATTCTTGATGATCAAATTCCAGTAATTGACATGTCCAATTGGCACATTGATAACAAATTCATTGCTGAAAAAATATGTAACGCGGCTGAGAAATGGGGTTTCTTTCAGCTAATAAATCATGATATTTCTCTTGAAGTTCTTGAATCTGTTAAGGAAGCAACGTATAGGTTCTTTAAACAGCCCGCGGAGGAGAAGAATAAGCATTCCAAGGAAAATTCATCGACTAATAACGTGAGATATGGTACAAGTTTTACTCCAAAAGCTGAAAAGGCTTTGGAGTGGAAAGATTATTTGAGCCTTTTTTATGTTTCTGATGACGAAGCTGCTACTCTTTGGCCTTCTGCTTTAAGGTTCGCAAAATTAATTCAACCCCACCTCCCACCCAAAAAAAAATATATATGTTATTTTCTAATTTAAGTTATATACACTGACGGTATAATTACACTCATCAACAATGGACGAAAGTAGTATATAACATATGAGTTAGACACTTTTTTTTTGTGTTGCCTCCACCATTACATATCAACAGGGAAACACTTCACCTCTTTCCTTTTATAACACGTACAAAATGTCGACAAATATTACCATTCTAAATTAAATCGTACAAATTATGTCATAAAAATAAATATACTTCATGTTTTTTTTCTCCTTTATATGTGTTGATTATTTTTTACTTAATTTCAGGGATGAAGCATTGGAGTTCTTGAGAAATTCAGAAATTGTGATCAAGAAGTTATTAGAGGCACTTATGAAAGGACTAAACGTAAAAGAAATAGACCAAACCAAAGAATCACTTCTCATGGGATCAAAGAGGATCAACGTTAACTACTATCCAAAATGTCCTAATCCCGAATTAACTGTCGGAGTAGGTCGTCACTCTGATGTCTCAACGTTAACGATTCTTCTTCAGGACAATATCGGAGGACTCTACGTGAAAAAGCTAGATAGTGACACATGGGTCCACGTCCCACCGATCCACGGGGCTCTAGTGATTAACATTGGCGATGCACTTCAAATCATGAGCAATGGACGATACAAGAGCATCGAGCATCGTGTTATGGCGAATGGTAACAATAATAGGATTTCCGTGCCTATTTTTGTGAACCCTAAGCCTAGTGACGTAATTGGACCACTGGCCGATGTGTTGGAGGGTGGGGAGGAGCCAATTTACAAACAAATCCTTTACTCGGATTATGTGAAGCATTTCTTTAGGAAAGCTCATGATGGGAAAGACACTGTTGATTTTGCTAAAATCAATTAGAAATCAGTGTGTTTGCTACAAAAATAATGAGTGCTTAAATTAATAAGATAATGTATTTTTATATTTCATGTATCTTTCTCATGTACAACTATTTGTTTCTTTGTGTTTAATATCCTTGGGATAAATCTGTGGAAACTAAAGGCCTAAATAATATGTTGCATTGTCTATATTCCGATTTTCTATATTTTGTTCAATTATTTTAGAATTCATTAGTTCCATAAATTACACTGAATTTTCAATTTGTTATTGTTGTACGACAGGTCTATAGGCCACCTTTTTCATTTATTTCGGTAATAAAGAATTAGCTGCATTAAGTATTATGCACCATAATCAGTGACAGTCAGAAATTTCATTAAGGAGGAGCCAAAGGTGATTCAACATTAACTATATATATATAAGAGATAATTTTAATCATGTATTATAATTTTAATCATGTATAAACAATGTAATTTTTCGTCAAAGGGGTTCGGAACAAACCTCTTTGGTCCTATCTGGCTCCACCCCGACCACAATAACATTCGGAGTATCATGCTGAACCGCACATGAGTTTTGGTACTTGAAACGTGTTGAATCGTTGAATCATGGAGAGAAGAAATTGAAGAAGATGATGTAGGAATGGAAAAAAGGGAAATTGCCAAGACAATTCATTAATTAACGGGAATCTTAGTAGCTTAGTTGATTAGTTACCTGAACTTTCACTTTATTGGTGAGGGTTCGATTCCCATATTATAATTCCCGACCCCAATTTTGCAAAAAAAATAAAAATTCATTAATTAACAGGCCTGGTTATTATAAGTAAACATTTCACTTTCCATTCCAATTCTAGCATGAAGTCACGACGTTGATGGTGACATGTGTAACTGACCAAAGGAAGTGAAAGAGCCAAAATTTTCAATAAGGGGTCTAGAAGACGAAGAAGTAAACACACGAAGAAGTCAAAAGGGATCCAACATCTGCTATATATACATAAAAAAAAATAAAAATTAACCATATACAAATAGTATAATTTTCCATTGAAAGAGGCTTGAATGAATCTCTCGATCCTACTTGGCTCCACCCTGGCTGAAGAAGCTGTCAGAAAAAGAAGAAAGCAAATAATGTAACTGCTAAAAGGAAAGAAAAGATACTCCTAGTATATATCGACTATTCAATAATTAAAGTTCATATGTTGTTATAACGACTTCACATTAATGTACGATAATAATTAGGTTCACGATCAAATTTAATTATTGTAGATATTTAATGAATATTTTTATATATAGAGAGAGTTTGAACAAAAGTTATTGAATGCTCGTGAAAAAATGTTGGAGCCGACCCTACTATAACTAATTAGAGCAAAATGTAATAAAATGAATGTGTAGCTGACGAAAATAGCTAAAGCTTCAAGTTTCCAAAGTCTATAAATGAAAAATTGTTAAATCATAAAATTTTTAAAGAAAGAGCATGCGTCTGCCGGGAGTCGAACCCGGGTCTATTGCTTGGAAGGCAATTATCCTAACCGTTGGACTACAAACGCTTTGTTGATATTGCTGTGAAATTGCAAACAATTTGGAGCCTGATCTTTTAAGGGTCGTTGGATACACTAAATAGGCTAAGTAGGGATATTCCACCCTCCATATTGGGATAGTAATTCCATCATTTTAGTACAAATAGTGGGATAAAGTAGTTCCCACATTAGTTAATACCACATATCAAACGTGAAATAAAGTTAATCTCAAAATTATTTTCCTTATCTTGTGTAACTTAGTCGAACTAGAAAACTCTAAAGAAAGGGAGACTCTAAGGTTACGAAGTAAGGTCAGCTGGTTAAGGAAACGACCCCTCAAGGTGAAAGTGGGTCTTAGTACCAATTAATAAAGTACTTATTACTACTTTGCTAGTAGAAGAATGCCCCCACGAAAAAGAAAGAATAGTGGGATACTCACGTTCTCACGTCATGTCATTCAAGTTTAGCGTTATGTGCTCATCAGAGAATCCAAAACATGTGGAAGAGAGAAGTATAATGTGTTGGTACATATCTGTACATTTGATTGCTGGTAAATTAATTTGTACATGAAGATATTATGAATGCATGCAGAAGAGTAAACTGATAAGATAATGAAAGCATGAGAGCTAATACAATGTTCAGATAGTCGACAAGTTGTTAGTGTTAGAAGAATATGAACACACACAAAAACACTTTCCTAATTGCCATCGCATTCAATAAATGTTAATGCAACCAGTAGAATATAATGGAAATTGAACAAGACAACTTTGATAGATTAACACACTGCCAAATCGAGCAAGGTTAAAATTAAAAGACAAAAATGTTGCGCAAGCACCCATTAACTGGTGGAAAAAGAAAAACTATAATCTCCCATCTCCGGGGGGACAAAAAATATTGAGGAAAGAAATGGTTGTCCTTCTACTGAACTAGCAACAACAAAAAATATGAAAAACATACATGGAAAGAGCTGAAAATTCTTTGCTGGAAATTATACGTGCAGAGCACCAATCCCCGGCTTTAGTCTCTCCATCAAAGTTCCTGGAGAATTGAGAGAAAGAAAGCATCACCCAGCTGATTTACAAGCTTCATGCATTGCAGTTGTACCACACTACCACTATAGTACAAGTTACTACAAACTCCTAGGTAGCCCGTCATATGAATAGCAGGAACACTTGCACAAAAATCAAAACGCTTGTGCAGCTGCATCATAGGAAATAATCTGGGGTTCTTCGGGTTACATCTGGCTCCCCTCTCCTTGGAGCTGGTTCAAACTGCAAAAGGTGAATTGTCAGACTATGAACAGTTGCAATGTATACAGAATGCACATTATCAAGGCGGCACCTAACTACCACATGAAATTTGAGAGAGACGGAGAGACCTGAATGAATGTATGCCCATTGCAGTCATCAACTTCCAAAATGGATGCCATATTTCCACAGCGGTAACAATAGTTAGGTGCACTAAATATGGTAACCACCTTTTGATCCTGCAAAAAGAACAGGGTTGATGAATTTTCCTCTTGGACTGAGCTTGCTGGTAAAAATTTAAAAGGTATAAAACTAATTACATGGGCCCAATTATATCCCTCCATAACCAGCTGGTGTGCTCTAGCAATTAGCTTTAGATTGTTTGTGTGGTTAAACTGCTCAGATATATCCTGTTGCAATTCAAATAACCAAATGACAAAGCTTCAATTATTGGCCGAAGCAAAAACAACTACTTAAAAAATAAGTAGACTGAAGTGTGTAAGCAGTTACCTGGCCGAAGGTATATCCAGCACCCCTGGGTGAGATGCCCCAACCACAACGATCATCAGGATCAGACCATAAAAGATCACACATGGCCCCCTCGTGTGGAACTTCTTGTATACGGTCAAAACTACGTACATTATCAAGGGTTTCAATAGATGGTGACAAACCACCATGGAGACAAAATATTTCTGACTCAACCTACAGAGAATTCGAAAAAAGAAAAAGAGACATTAACACTAGAAGTTGCATACCGGGAAAAAAAAACGTACAGCTGAAGCATGTCTCTCATCTACAGAAATTATACACCAGATAATATCGACTTCAAGTTGACTAACCAAACAAAAAGAAAACAATCAAATGGAAGCAACAGTAATGATGATTTGACATACTGGTGTCACTGTGTCAGTGCTAGACAATAACAGTTTTACAATTTCGAGTCAAAGTGTTTAATTCCATAAACATATATTCAAAATGCTAAAAATTGTGGACAAAAGCTACCTTTGGCCAACTCCTGTCAACACCATCACATGCAAGTAATTTAGGTTACAAATTACTTCTAAATCATGAATGAGCTCCGATCTTACAAATGTGTGCCAGATGGAGCTAAAATACAATCAAGGTGTGTGTGTGTGCGCGGGGTGAGAAAAAAAAAAGTCACTTCATACCACAACAAAAGGAATCATCAACAAATACAAACCATATCAATGTAGTCACCTAGCTTGTTTCTAAACAAAACTTCCCCATCTGTCCACCAGCATTGATCATTTTTTGTTTCCAGAGGGTAACATGCAAAGAAGCAGAAACATGGCCCATCATTATAGTGTAATTAGCAATACTTGCAAGGCCCCTGACACAGTATAGATATTCATCACCCAAATACGTATTTAAAATGTTTAAATTCAACGCCATTTATTCTAACATAATGATCTGAAAAGTTGTTTGAATGTCTGCAGCCAAGGGGTTAAAGCACTTACACCAGCTAAATACTTATTAATATATACATGTATCGATAAACACAAAGACACAAGCACGGCTAATTAAATAAACACTTGCAACAGCAACAGATTATCCATAATATATCACTGAAATAAACAAACATACTAACCAAAGCTGTGAGGGGAAAGTAATCGAACAGATCTGTGAAAATCTTCCACACGTTGACATTACCATATCTGTAAAAACACAAATGTAGTCCAATAAACAGAGATTAACAGCAATGAAAATTCAAGTGGATCTTTTCTGAAGAAAATTCTGATGACTTTAGGAGCACATCAAAAGAAAGAACTACAACATTACAGAACAGGGTTAAGAAGGTGAGTTACAATGGAAAGACGCCATGTTTACAATTCTAAACCGTCGATTGAACACTTGAGCTATCCTTCCACAGTTGCTACATTAGATGATTTTAGGAGACTCAATCTTTTCCTTTTTTTTTTTTTTTTGATAACCGTGATGTCTGGGCCAGCTTGTGCGCACCTCGACTAATTCCACGGGATACCGTCCACCTCCCACCAACAACGGGTACCAGGTAAGTCTGTCCACCAAGGCTAGAACAGATGCGAAGAAATCCCCTAGTGTTTAGGAGACTCAATCTTATTACTGTAATTCTTAATTAACTACTTCACTACCCTAAATATTTTTGTACTTCATGGAAAATGAAACCTCACACTAGGATACCTTTTTGGAAAAGGGAAAATATGCACATGTTTGGGAACAAACTAGGATGCATTAACAGGGAAAGAGAGAGTGCTGTTGAGTAAAACGGCTTAAATCCAGCTGTATCATATAGCACCCTGAGAGAAATCCTTCTATTCTGTAAGGGGTCGTTTGGTAGTGTGTATAAGAATAATGCAAAATATGATGTATTAGTAATGCTTGCATTTTTCTTATGCATTGTTTGGTTTGGTGTATTAAAAATAACATGAATTGCATAATTTCTAAAAAATTTTTTTTTTTTATAAAAATACCCTCCATATATATGTTGGAAAGGGTGTCGAAAAGATTTTGAGGGATAATTGTGTCTTTAATCATGCTAATGCATGCATTAGAATCCATTGCATTACTAATACAATTGATTTTGAGGTATTAGTAATACACACCTCAATACACAATAGAGTGTATAACTAATGCAAACATTAGTTATACATAGGCTAAAAAAATGTACCAAACAAGGTACTAGTAATACACAAGACTAATGCATGCATTATTCTTTTTAATACACTCTACCAAACGACCCCTAAGCACATTATAGATTTCGCTTTCACTTGGTGACTTCTGATTACGAAAATGCATCATCTGCATCAAGTTAATTGGGTACTACCCCATTGAAGCAACTACACGAACTAATTACTTCTAACAGTACTACAACATATCGTCTATACTGATAACAGAAAAAGAAACAATAATATAATAATACACAGAAAATTTATATACCAACCCTAAATATGTTGTAGGATTTATCTACAAAGTCAAGTAGATTCTGAAGAATTCAATTTGAAACGACATATTTTACTAACATGTAGTGCTGATATTTAACTGCAATCTTAGTGAAATATGCAAGATAGGAGGTGATGGACTGCACACGATTTCTGAGTTTTGATTTAGTTCAATTTGAAACTTGAAAGTCAAGTAATCAAGGAAATGTAAAATCCAGGTATCCATCCAATTATTCAGTCCAAAAAGCAAAAAGGCAATGAGACAATGCAACCCACAAAAAAGTAAAAATTATGAGGACTCACTTCCGTAAACATTCATCATAAAATCCATAAACCTGGGTAATCTGCAAGTGACAAAGGCACAATCAGTGATGCCATAATCTGAAGCAAGGTCTGAGTTCATATTGTAAATAAATGGACAATTAATCTAACTCAAAGAAAGGAATATCCATCTTTATGAAGTTTAAGCAAGAAATATAGAGAGAGAGATGTTTATTTTATCAATGACATATACCTGGCGACTCTCATGATTTCCCCTCAAGATTGTAATTCGTTGGGAATAGCGTACTTTTAGAGCCACCAAAAGCTGAAAAAGTGAACCACAGTCAAAATGAAACATCACCAGCCTGACCATTACCCATGAAAGCAACCATCACATAAAAAAGGCAACCTAGACTACCTGATTTGGCAAGTGTGACATGAATTTGTCATATACAACTGAGACATCATTTATCGTTAGTGCACAACAAAATCCTTCTAATATCTAAAACAGTTTAGGACTAAAAACTCACCGTTACTGTCTCAACAGAATAGTATCCTCGATCCACATAATCTCCCATGAAAAGATAATTAGTATCAGGACACTGCCAATATCAGAACAGGATAAGTATTTCAGATTGCATAGAACCCAGTAAAAGAAAAGGCAACACTGAGTTAACAAGTGAATCCTCATGCTAGTAATCCATAATACCAGAGTTTTGTTTCCATTGACGCTAGCATTTTGTGGCTTACTAGCCATAACAGTTAAATAGCCCTCAGAGCTCAACAAGACCAACCATCATATAAATCATTCCTGAAGATCTCAAATAAAAAGCTATCCTTCTACTTGCCCAAATAAGAGCCCGTCCTGACCTTCAAAAACAGATTCCTGAAGACACAAGACAGAAGAAGGAGAAAGAAAAGGATAGAAAAAGGTGCATGTACCTTCCCACCAATCCGGAAGAGCTCAGCAAGATCATGGAATTGCCCATGAATATCACCACATATAGTCACAGGGCTTTTCACAGGCTGCAAAAAGGAATATAAAAAATCATCTCAAATTCCCTATAATCAGCTATTCAAAAACTTGGAAATCCTTCGCACAAGTAATTTTGTGTACCATATGTTAAAACTGAAAAGTCCTGGAAAGCTCTCCAAAGCTATACATTACATGCACTCGTGGATGGTACATTGTTGGTACGGGTCTACAGAAGTATTTGGTATGGTATATACAGGTTTTGCTAATTTTTAATGTTTAAAGAATCTACACGAAATTAACCCATACTCATGTACTAGTACTTAATCAACTTAGGATGTTGAGGCAAATGATCCAGAAAAAACATGAAAGCACGTAAATCTCCAAAAGGTCATACCTGAACATTGCTCTCTTGCATTAGAATCTCCTTCGCTTTCTCACATAATCCTTTTACCTAGTTAAGTGGAAAAAAGATATCGCTGGTCAGTGCAGGTAACTCCTTTATCTATAAAACAAGACGGGGATGAAAACATGGTTCATCACAATTCACAACAGGATCACAAACAACAAGCATTTGATAAGAGCCTTAATGGAAAATAAGCTTAAAAGCTAAACCTAAAAATGGAAGAAGAAACAAGTAGTATTCTCAAAGATGCTCATCACATTGGAGAAACAACTTTATTGGAAGAGCCAAAGTCTTGCTGATCACTACTTTGTTTACTTTCTTCTGACATGCATGCACAAGTTTTGGATAATATGCCACACACTTTTCCAGGAATAGAAGCTTTTGTAATAGTAATTTACGCACGAAATTTCTTAACAAAGGGTGTTGAGACCTGTAATGAGCTAATAGAATTTCCAATTTCAAAATTAATTCTTAGGAATTTTCAAAATTCATTAGTTCAGTAAGAAATAAGATGAACTCATTGATTTGCCAGAAACAAGTTGAAGTCTTTAAGTTGAAACACAATAAGACTTCACCAAGTTTTTCTTTTTATTATGTACTTTGTACCAGAAAGTGAGTCAGAAAATGAACTATGATAATTAGTATACGAATATGATGTTTTCCATTTAGTTGAAAATCAAGTACATGAATATGCTTCCCTTCTGCTACCCGTAGCAATTGCTAACAAAAGGATCTGTTTCACATTCTTATAGATTTGCAATTTTGCTCAAACCCAAGTTGAAAAAAGACCCCAAATAATTTGATCAGCAATACATCAATCAAAAGAAAATCAACAGAAGATAAGAGGACAAAATCAACGAGAATCACTACATATCAATCAACTATGCCTCAATCCCGATTCCCAAATCAAAATGGGTTCAGCTGTATTATATCCATTCCACAGGTCACATTACTACATGAAAGATTTTTCATTCGACTATTTTACTCTGCTCAACTATCTATCAAAACCCTCATAAATTTATCTGCAAACAAGAACACCCAAAAATCAATCCACGGCACCTCAATCTCAAACTATTTGGGCTAAGCTGTATAAATCTTCTATATGTATTCATTCGTGCTCGTAATCAACACAGGGATTCATTGTAAGTTGGCTACATTAATCCTTTATTTCCACCTCAATACAGGGATGCATTATAGTTTGTTTTGTTTTGTTTTTTTTAACTCAGCCCATCCACGTACAGCAAACCTTTCTTATAAATCTTCAATATAATTAACACAAAAGATCATCAATAATTCGACAATTTTAGCAGCTGCTTTATGAACAGAAAGGGCCGGCCTTATAGTAATTTGACTATTTTACAGCAAATATCAGATCAGAGAATCTTCAAATCATCTTTCTTCTCATAAAAAAATAATCTTGATACGAAATGTAAATTGGGAAATGAAAAAAGAAAAGATGGCAGTTATTCGTGGATTTAGTCAAGGTGAGCTGGCCCAGCAAACACCACGGTTATTTAAAAAAAAAAAAAGTGGCAGTTATCCGTGGTTTTAGTCGAGATGCACGAAAGCTGGCCTAGACAAACACCACAGTTATCAAAAAGAAAAATTGCAGGTATCCCATGGATTTAGTCTGAGGTTGGCGAAAGCTGGCTCGAACAACATGGTTATCAAAACAAAAAATGTGTCAGGTATCACGTGCATTTAGTCGAGGCAATCGAAAGCTGGCCCAGACACAATGGTTATCAAGAAAAAAATGTGGCAGGTATCTCATAGATTTAATGGAGGTGCACAGCTGATGCGGACACCATAGTTATCAAAAAGAAAAAAGGTGTACCTCTAGCTCAGCTAAAGGTTTACAGTGCATAAGCTGATGAATTTGCTGGTCCAGATTACCATTAGCTGTGGTCCCCAACACTGAATCCGAGCTCATCTTCTTCACAAATAGAGAGAAGAAGGAACCCTAGATTGATTGATTGATTATTTCACAGCTGAAAGAGGAACAAATCAAGTGCCGGGTCGGTGCATGGGTGGGTGCTGGGTGGTTTGATTGATTTCCTTCTTCTTTTATCTACGACGTCGTTTACGTGGAGTTGTACTATGTGGAGATTAATCTTTCTCATATTTATTTACCAACAATCATTTTCAGCTGACACAAAAAGGTATAAAGGATAAGAGATAATTAATTTCAGAAGTAATTTCAGGATGAGCTTATTTTATATTTGACTGAGATGAAATGCATGAATAATTCATTTGGGAATTGTAGTCTTATTTTTATCCCACCTTGAGAATGAAATAATTAATTCTGGGATAACTTATTTTCCCACCAAACACCCCCTAAGTGATTTTTTTCCCATCTATCATCATAGTCTTCCATCTATCTATTCTAGTTTTGATGGATATAGTTACCTTATATTTGTTATAGGTGGGAGGTGACAAATATCACGTTGAATTAGTTGGGATATGTGAAAGTTGGCTCAGACACTATGGTTTAAAAAAAAAATATTTTTATCTAAGTAGGCCTTTGAATATGTGATTTCATTTCATGACCTGAAATTTTATTTTTATTTAATTAAAAAGTACGTACTATAAAATTTTCAATCAATATTTATATATAAAGATACATTAAAAATATTAAATAATGATATAATATTACTAAAATAATTTAAATATTACTTAAAAATCATCAAAATATGTGTATAAGTGATAGGGATATTTTTGTGATAAAAAAATAATTTTCTACTTCTATTTTTGCCTTTTTCAAAAAACAGAAATTTTCAACAACAAAAAATCTACTTCTGCTTCTTTATAAAAATACTTTTATAAGTTTACCACACACCATTCTTTTTAAAGAAAATGTTTAACCTAAAAAGCAATATCTATAAATCGCATTGATTGGGAATACGATTTATGTACATGTAATAGTTGGCATTTCGTCCATTTTATCTTAATTGCAAAACAGTCCTTCAGTAAACCAAAGAACTTTGCATTATATATCCCCCACTTTTCGGTAATGATATTAAACTTCCTTGGTCTGGAAACTTGCTTCTTCCTGTTTCTTCTCCATTGTAGAGCAAAAAGGAAGAAGAAAACTGAAAAAGCTAAGCAAAAATGGTGCACATGGCGAGGAACATGAGAGTCCCACCAAACTCAGCTAGTTTAGCAGAAGCTAAGCAGAGGACCTTAGAATTCTTCAGGATGTGTTGCAGATCAATCCCTGAGATTATGGATATTTACAACTTATACGACGTCGTTACCCCTTCTCAACTCCGTTCTGCTGTCGCTGCTGAAGTTCGCAAAAATTCCAACCTCACTAATCCTAAGGTACTCTTTCTTATTTTTTCCTTTGCTAAATTAATCCACTAACTATCTTTGTTAATTATTTATGATAACTGTGGTGTCTGAGTCAGCTTGCATATACCTCGACTAATTCCATGTGATACCTATCTGTGTCAACATGTATCAGGTTACTTTAAATCATTCTATCAAGGCTACGACAGATGAGAAGAAATTACTTTTAAGGCTCCGTTTGGCTATGAAAATCATAATTTTCCAGAGTTGGAGTTGGATTTGTGTTTGGCCATGAATATAAATTGGAGTTGTTTTTGAAATTTTGTGAGAGAAGGAGGAGTGAAACTTGTTTTCACTTTTCCAAATACAATTTGGAATTCTTATGGCCAAACACATTTTCACTAAAGTGAAATCATTTTCCGGAAAAAAGTGAAAAATTCTCATAGCCAAACGGCTACTAAATTACACGTAGTGTTTTTTATCTCAGCTGGGAGTTGAACCTGGGACCTTATGGTTCTTAATCCACCTCATTGGCCACTAGGCTACAACTTTGGGTATAGAAAATGTTCATTTCTTAGTAATTGCTAGTGTAAAAATAGTGACTTTACGTGATTGATTTTGTAAGGTTACTTGCTGGCTAATTTACTGGAAAAAACTCTGTTTTATTCGGGTTATAGACATAGTTAGGAGTTCCATGTTCAAATTAGAGAAAAAGTTCATTTTTTTTAACTAACCGTGGTGTCTAAGCCAGCTTGTGTGCACCTCGACTAAGTCTACGAGATACATGTCACCTCCCACCAGCAACAAATGTCTACTAAGGCTAGGACAGATGAGAAGAAATCACCTAGTGTTTTTTGTCTCCACTGGAGACCTTATGGTTCTCAATGCACCTCATTGACCACTAGGCTTCATCCTTGGGTGCAGAAAAAGTTCGTTCTTGGTAATTGCTAGTGTAAAAATGGTGACTTTACCTGATTGATTTCATAAAGGTACTTGCTGCTGACTGATAGTGAGCTAGAAATTGAATTGCTTTTGGATTATGTGATGGTTAAGGGATATTAGAAGTGTTTGGTAGAAAAGATTATGCAAGTAAATGGGTTGTAGACTATGTTGCTCGGACTCTTCAAGAAAGTCAACGGGTACGTGTCGGATCCTCCAAAAGTAGTGTATTTTTGAAGGATCCGACACGGGTGCGGCAACAATTTTGGAGAGTCCGAGCAACTTAGGTTGTAGATGCTATCATCGGGATGAGTTAACGTAAATGGCAAGGGAAAAGTATGAAGTCTGAGGATAAAGTTTCTTAATTTATTTTTAGTTTGCTTTGAGAAAGCTATGACCTTTCTTGAAGAATAAAGTGTCTCTTTTGGAGAATATTAATCTTGGTGTGCTTCCCTTTTTTATCAAGGGTCGAGGGTGGGTGTGAGGAAGGAGTATATAGTAGTATGTGCTGGAGTCTAGATCCAAGTGTGGTTGTGAACTGAATCATATTGAATTATGAGTTTTAAAACTTCAAGTATTGGATTTTCACTCATTTCACATACGAGATAAACTTAGTTGCTAATTTCAATTGATAGTCATGTGAATGAAGTGGATTTTAACAACTAGCTAACAAGTTGAACTGGCAAGTTATTCATTTGGATCCAAATAGCATTTAGCCTTTTGAGCCTCCATAAGTTTCTTAGTTTGGGTTGACAAACCAGTAAAACAAATCCTTATAGATTAATTTTGGTAGCCTATGAATTCTAAAGGTGGCTTCTTTTTCAAGGAAGTTGCTTGTAGGATTCAGAGAGATTAATTATTGTTGTTCAGTGTCATGAGATTTCAAGCTACTTAGAAAGATGCAAATATGGGCTTGACTGATATTGCCGCTTAAAACCATCAGCCAAAATACAATTGTTATGTTTGGAAACTGTAAAAGTCGCGGCCTTATAAGGATCTGTCCACAACAACTGTGCCATTGTATCCCAAAAAAAGAACATGTAGAGCAGAAAGAAGATTCGGTCTAGTGAAAGAAATTGCTGGCAGGTTAACTGATCTTCTGGTTGCTATGTTGTTAGGCTAAGGTTCTCTAATCTCTAACTTGGAGAATTTGAAGGTGCATCAGATGCCATTCTAACTTAGTGTTATTGTCTAATACACCACTCTTTGGTATTTGTCTACCTTTCACAGCAAAGTTCATTTGCTTTGCCCCTTGCTTTATGATTTTGATGCATCTTCTTTATCAAAAAAGCTGATTGTGATGCATCTTTTGATTTTGCTATTATTTCTTCGGAGATTTAGCTGGCAAGATATGCAGGTAGAGCTTCTTAATGATCATTGAAGACCCAGGATAAAAAATCTATTAGATTTGTTGAGCTTTAAAGGAAGCGAAGGCTATAGTTGCATAATATTTTCTCCATGCAGACGAGAACAGTCAAGTATTTATTTCTAACATTTGCAATTTCACAGCTTGTTATTTCCGTATTTATTATATCTTTCTCATTGATACCTCTCGTCTCTTCTTTATTACAGAATTGGTTCACATTGTGTCAGATACCCTCATACCATTTAGTACACAGCACACACAGTGTAGACGATCTCCTTTTCTCCTTCCTTCTTTTATTGCTGTTGATGGTACTTGTTTTTGTTTTGAATAACAAAAGGTTTTATTGATGACAATATTGAACTGAGGACCAAACTTCTCAATGAAACAGGTTATAAAAAGTTGAATTGGAAACTTATGCTTCGAAAAGAATATAAACAATTTCTATGTCCCTTCTCTTTTCTGCTTGTTTTAATTTTGGTTTTTGTTTCTTGCATTAAATTATTTCTGTTGGATTAGGCGAGTGCTTCTCTCTATGATTGCACATGCATTTATATAATCAATGTCTCATTTTTCTTGTGAGTGAATAATAAAGAAGGCATCCAGAATTTTTTATTTTTTTTGAGTGTGTACAGAAACATAATAAATTCAGGAAGGACAAAGAGAGGAGAAAACTTCCAGGAATGGATTTACACCTCGAGTTCATAGATTGTTATCCTTCTAGATATGAAACTTGCTCGATGAGAATTCTCATCAAGATGCATATTGCTATTTATTATAGTTTGATACGTGTCCATCCTATGATACATTTCAGTAAAATGTGGGTGTACAATTATGCAGCAAGGGAGTTTGTCCATTTGTACTCATGATTTATCTCCACCGTACAGGTAATTGACATGCTGCTGTTTAAGGGCATGGAAGAGTTGAAGAACTGTGTGGACCACTCGAAGCAGAGGCACCATCTTGTTGGCAAATACGTCGTAGGTAACCAAGGTCTTGTGCAGGACCTTGGACATAAAGATCAGGGCAGCTCTAATTTCCTGAAAAACTTTTACAGCAGCAACTATTTCTAGATTTCTTTAAACTTCGCTGTCTGTGGAAAATAATGATGATGTTTGCTTGCATCTCACGCTTGGATAAATATACGTGCTGTTTATTGGTAATGAGTACTCTTCTGTGGCTAGAACAGGTTGTTATGTTAGTCTGCTTTGAGATGGAAGTCATGCCTTTTAAGTATTGTTTATCATGTAAGAGCTACTTTATTAGTGTGGAAATCTGAAGGAATAAGAATACCCTTTGTGCCTCTGACCGACTTCTATGACGAGGTTTTATGATGAGCCTTAGTTCACAAATTCACCAAGCACCCCCTCTTTGAGACTTCCAAAACTTCAATTACTTAAATCTTGAATGATGGTTTGCCTTTGGTGCTAAGGCATCTATATAGCAAACTACTCGTATAATCTTAATCTTTCAGAGTTGAGCATTCAGTAGAAAAGTTGTCAAGAAAAGTGAGGTGCACTTTACAGTCTTAACTGAAAAAAACTTTGGAGTGTTTGGGAACTGTTCCCAGCCCATAAAAAGATGGCTCAAGAAAGTTTTTGTGGTACATATGGTATTGATGTTTTTCCTGCCTAGTAAAGGTCGCGCTTCTCGTTCATTTTCTGTGTGACAACCATCGAAGGGTATTCATTACGTACAACAATAACTACATCTCAATCTCAAGCTATCAACTATATGAAGCCTTAATCTCAGTAGGCAACCAAGATTTTCAAGTAGGCCACAAAAAGAAAATATCTATTTTACCTCCTCAATTAACGAAACCAACATTGTGAACCAAATGCAAGCCAGCACAATACTACACATTATGAAGTAAATAAAAGCAAAACGTATTTCATACCCTCATGGAAATTGAATCCACAAGCAAGCATCCTTTATTGTATCACTGGACATTATCAAATAGGCAATACACGAAAATGACAATGTTAGATAATATCCGCTAAGGTGATATAAAGACTAAAGTTAATATTTGTAGATTTACAACTTTATTCCTATTAAATGTATTTGTTTTTAATAATAATAATTAACGAATTCACAAAATTACAAGTAAGACATGAGTAAGACATTAGTAGCTTGTAATTTACCAGCCAGAAGAAATACTCACTTATCCTATGTATCTTTAATTCCGTTATCTACGATGGAGAATTATTAGGAGTCGTTTAGCATAAAGGATAAAGAATAATAATACAAGGATAAAATGCAAGATTACTTTATCCCGTGTTTGGTTAGAGGTATTAGTTAGTTTAGTATTTATCCTACCATTTATATCCTAATGACGGGATAGGTTATCCCATATATATAATAGATAACTAATCTCGTTGGATATTCCTATACATGGGATAGTGTTAGAGGCCCGACTCTTAAACTCGGCGGATGGCACGGTGGCGACAAAGGTTTGGCATGAATAACTTTGTCAAGGGCCTAGGTGCAGGTTGAATCAATCATGTGGGCAATGGGGTGACATTGCCAAGCTGGTGACGAGCAAAGTTAACAAGGCAGCGTGCTGTGGCATGGCATAGGCGTTTGGCGACGTCGGCAGTGGGCTCGATGGTATATGGCATGTGTTAAGGTCAAGTTCAAGTGCGAGCAAATCTAGTGGAGCTAAAGGCAAGAATAGGCTGAAACAAAGCTAAACAAGCAAAAAGATGAAGAATGGCACGAGGCAAAATGAAGCTAGCATGACCAAGGCAGACGCAGGAAAGGCTTCGGCAGTGGCATCGGCGGCTAGGCTAAAGGCAACAGTGGTAAGGCAGTGGCTAGACAGGGCCTAGACAATGCCTTAGCAACATGGGCATGGCACGAAAATTAGCCTTAGTGCGAAAATGAGTCAGCACGTCACATGCCATGCACATGCGACAGTTACTTTTTGTAACTGTTTTTGTTTGCTGATTTCTTATCTTTGTTCTTTGAATTTCAAATTTTGAATTGCCTATGCAGTTGGGGATGTTAACTGCATTTTATTTGATTGCCCCTGATCTTGACAAGTGTCGGCAGGCTATTGGTTGTAAGCCTTCTATGTCAGAAATTCACTAAGTAACACTAGAAGAAACATAATGGTTTCAATAGAATGTTAAGGCAACAATCGACATGTGATTGTGCCTAAGTCGAAGTCGAAATTGTGATAGACTTCTTATCATAACGAGTGAGGGTCCTTTGTATTGTTTTGATATTAATATAAAGGTTGAGATTTTCTCGTATATGCTTGTGTTCATTTCAGTTTAGCATTGAAAAATTATTCTAAGTTCAAAAAACAACGTTGGATAAGACAGTCACACTTGACTGCACACAGGCTAAATCAAGCAGACAGACTTGCCTGCCGCACGGTGGGCTAACCTCTGTCAGATTTGAGTGACATAAACTAGCCCCGTGATAGATAACTTTATTTATTCCATCTCCGTACCAAACGATTCCTTAGAGAAGAAAAAAAAAAGGCTATAATTTATCCCAAACGCAATGGAAAGAAAGTAAAAGACAAGGTGCGGAGAAGTCTCAAATAATTTTCGTATTGGGTCTTTGTCATACCCTTTTCCCTTTATTTCCACTTTACGTTGAATCAGCGGAGACGCAAAAAACAAGTGAAAGAGAAAGAGGGAGCCTATATAGTGCATTTCCCCTCAGATATTTTCCTTTTCCCATTTCGCTTCGATCCCACACTTCTTCCTTCTATAACTTAGGGTTTCTTCCTCCTCCTTCTCCTTTTTATGTATGTATCTTCCTTCCCTCTTTTCCCAATATTTATGCTTTATATAGCTTTTTTTTCTTTGCTTATGAATTCTATGTGCTTTCATGTGCATATTTTGTAATTTTTGTGGATTTTCTGTTTTTTTGGATTTTTTTAAAGATCAGAAATTTGCTTCATTTTCATTGTTTTTGATGGGTGTTCCCATTTTTTTTTATTTTTTTTGTTAATTTAAATCTAAGTTTTTGTTGTTTCATGTGTGCTTAATCTGCAATCATTTTGCTTTTGCTTTGCTTTTGTTGGGTTGGATTTCTTTTTTCCCCCTTTTCTTAATCTGAAAATGTGCTTATTTTTGCCATGATTTTTGTTTTTTGCTCTTTTGGATCTCTTAAATGTAGAATTTTGAAAGAGGTTTCTTTCATTTTATGAATTTTATGTGGTTTGATGTGTCTATTTAGCAGTAATCTGTTAGTTTTGCTGCTTTGGTTTTCCGAAAAGCAGAGTATTGCTTGTATTTGCATCTTTACATGGTTGATCATTTGTAAGATTACCATTTTTGTGTTTGAATGTTGTTGTTCTGCATGTGGAGTTTGAATATATGTGCTGATTTTTTTAGAATTTGTGTTGTAATTTCATCAGGTGTGAAAATTGATTTGATGTTGAAGAATATTGTTGGATTTTCTGTATAATTCTGGTGCTAGGAAGGAGAAGTTAGCTTGAATTTGAGGGTTTTGACCTATCCCTGTTGAAAAAAGGTTAGCTGAATTTTGGGTTAGCAGAAAGGTGATTGATCAGGTGTTGATTTCTGGGTGTTTTCACTATGCCAACATCCTGGGCTGATTCGGTTTCTGCAGCCGAGAATCTGGCTGCTGCTGCTCGACCCAAGTCATCGTATGTTCCACCACATCTTAGGAACAGGCCTGCTTCAACTGATCCTCCTGCACAGGCTTCCTATGCTGGGGCTGCTTCATCCAGTCAGGATCAAAGTGGTTATGGTGGTCCAAATGTAGGTGGAAATCGTTGGAGTGGTCCAAGGAATGATTTCCGAACTGGTTATGGTGGTGGAGGAGGCCGTGGAGGTGGCTGGAATAACAGAACAGGTGGTTGGGATCGTGGGAGGGAGCGGGAAGCTAACCCTTTTGCAGATGATGATGCTGAAAACTTTGTTGAAACAGAGAATTCTGGGATCAACTTTGATGCATACGAGGATATTCCTGTGGAGACAAGTGGGGAAAATGTACCCCCTCCTGTGAACACTTTTGTTGAGATTGATTTAGGTGAATCTGTCAACCAGAATATCAGGAGATGCAAGTATGTTAAACCAACCCCTGTGCAAAGGCATGCTATACCAATTGCTCTTGCTGGTAGAGATTTGATGGCTTGTGCTCAGACTGGTTCTGGAAAAACAGCTGCTTTCTGCTTTCCCATCATAAGTGGAATAATGAGGGGACAATTTCCAAGACCTCCACGTCCGCGTGTGGCATTTCCGCTAGCTCTTATTCTTTCTCCAACAAGGGAGCTCTCATGCCAAGTAAGTTTATGGAGTCTGTTGGCCTATGCACTCAAAAGGGTGGGGGGAGAGTAGATAAATTTGGTTTCTTGGACTATGCTGTATGGTTTGCTTTTCAAAAAGGTTTTGAAGTGCAGGTTTGAATGTTGTGTATTGTCTTGCAGATTCATGATGAAGCTAAGAAATTTGCCTATCAGACTGGTGTCAGGGTGGTTGTTGCTTATGGTGGTGCTCCCATAAACCAACAGGTTCTATTTCTTCTCTTGTTTGCTTGGTACTTTGTCTTTTGTCTACTCTATTCAGCTGAGATTGTTCTGTGGCTTGTCATTCAATTGGATTTTCATGCAAGTGCATTTATCTTTTGCTGCCCCTTCTTGCTCAGTTACCAACAGTTTTCTTCTTTACTCAGTATCAGAAGAAAATCACGAGGATATCTTGTGTGCTACACTTGCAACAAAGTTTACTATGTCCTGGAGATACCACTTTTACAATGTTTAGGGATGAAAGCTTTTACATTGATTAGGAATAGCCACTGTTCATAAGCTAGTTTTACCATCTCTGATTTTAGGTTGCTTGAAGCTCTCATGCTATCAGAGAGATATCTTATTTTTGCAAAAGAGGAACATTGCTTTAATTGAAGCTTGACCTTGCCTGCATTTTTCATATTTTAAATTTATCTTTCTCAAAAAATTATGTCTCATAAACCATACACATGTGAAATTGGCGTTCAGTTCAGTGAATTCTCTTTCGGCAAGTGGATCTTTGTGGTCTAATTACATAGTTTATGCAATGGACCTATGCTGTTCGGGTCCTCTAAAAATGTTGCTGTGCTCGTGTGGCATCCTGCAAAAATCTATATCTTTTGGAGGATCCAACACACACCCCACAGGATTTTGGAGGATCTGAGCAACAGAGTAATGGACAATGGTGCTAATAATTGAGTGCTTTACAAGATTAGTGAATATACATATTGTTTGTTGTACGGTTTCATGCATGCACTATGTGAGAGAGACTTCTTATACGCCGTCTAAGGAGATTGAAATGTCTATTATCATTTAAAGGCAGTTCTCTTATAGATGGTTTTGAGCCGTGATATTGTTGTATCTTAACAGCTTCGAGAACTAGAGAGAGGAGTGCATATTCTTGTGGCAACACCTGGGCGGTTGGTTGATTTACTTGAGAGAGCTAGAGTCTCGCTACAGATGATAAGGTACTTGGCTCTAGATGAGGCAGATCGAATGCTGGATATGGGTTTCGAACCTCAAATAAGGAAAATTGTGCAACAAATGGACATGCCTCCACCAGGTGTAAGACAGACAATGCTATTCAGTGCCACTTTTCCCAGAGAGATTCAGGTCAGTGCTCTGTTTGAATGGATTCTCTGTTCTTCGACCTATATTCTCTCTTTTTATTCTATTTTAATTCATTCTCCATCATCCTGTTGACCCACTCCCCCCCTTCGTTCCCCCTTTTGATCTAGCTGCTTCCATAGTTATTACTCACTCCAATCAGAAAAGAATGTCACCTTTCTGAATTTGGAAATGATTTAATTTGAACTTCCCATTTTACCCTTGGTGACAAGCTTTTATAGTCGTACAAATGTTATACTATGTGTAAGATCACAAATTTCAAGAGTCTTATTGCTACACAAATGTTATGACATATTCTAGACTACAAGCCTGAAGAGTCTTCGTTTCTTTTTGAAACTCCGTGCCTAGTCAAAGTACGCCATATAAATTGGAAAGGGTGGGGACTACATTGTTCTCGAGCTGACCTAAGTTTTTCTTTTTCTCATCAGTTGTTTTTTTGCCTATATTTTTGCTCAATTAAAGCATAGGAAGTGAATTGGAATGATCACTGTGAATATACATTTTTGTGAGAAGTTTTCAGCTTTGATCTTTCAGAGACTGGCATTGGATTTTCTTTCAAACTATATCTTCTTGGCTGTGGGAAGGGTCGGCTCTAGTACTGATCTGATTGTTCAGCGAGTTGAATATGTTCAGGAGACTGACAAGAGAAGCCACTTGATGGATCTCCTTCATGCACAGAGGGCAAATGGTGCTCATGGCAAGGTATTAGCCATCTGTTACTCGATTTGACTTAATTATTAATGTTTATTATGTAGGATGAGTAAAAAAAATGATGTTCAGACCTGTAACTATACTTTCTGAGCCTTCTTTTTCAATGTTAGTTGGTGGAGAAGTATTCAAAATGCCCATTACTTGCCTATGTTTCTGAAGTGTGCCCTGCTCTTTATAGGGTTCCTCACGACAGGAGACTGTATCTTGTTTGATTGACATCTGTATCACATTAACTCTATCTCTGTATCTTTAATAGAGAACCTGAGAAACTCAAAAACTAAATGTGTTGTCAAGTGTGGTAAGTTTGGGATTTAATCATTTATTGATGGTGATGCTAACAGCAGAGACTAAAGGTTGAGATTGGAGGTAGAACAATCTAAAGATCAATGAACAAGTAAAATCAGAAATTTGTTGCTTAAAATTATCATTTTGCACAAGATGCTTCTTCCTGGTTTTGCATGTTATGTTAAGGTTCAACCATATCAAGGAGAGGCCGAGTGCATCTTTCTATTAGTCTTGTGAGAAGCAATTGCATTTTTCCTTTTCCTAGTTACTCTTCAGTTGAATTACCAGAAATTATTGTGAGAAATTCTAACAGCTGTGGTCTTTAATTATCAGCAAGCTCTTACCCTTGTTTTTGTCGAGACGAAAAAAGGAGCTGATTCATTGGAGCATTGGCTTTGTATGAACGGTTTCCCTGCTACTGCAATTCATGGCGATAGAACTCAGCAGGTATTGATGATTTCTCTTGTATGATTCTGGTTGGTTAATCTCATGAGACATATAGCTCTAATATGGCTATTTATTCTCCATTTTAAGTGTTGTGCTTCTGACCTTTTTCTTGAGTTTCTTATGTTTTTTCTGTGTTCTTTTCATCGAGTTCAAGTAAAATTTCATGGTTTGTGTTTTTGGCTGGCTTAAATGTGTCCAGCCCCTGGTGTTCTCTTTGAAATCTGAACCATGAAATACCTTGTAAAATGGAGGGTATTTTTATATCAGTCCTCTAGGTTTAGCAGTGTAAGGCATTCTAGAAATTGGGGTGTGGAACTTCTGTTCTACTTATTTTTGCTTCATCTTTTCTTGTCTATTTTAAAAAGTTGTGAGGGGCTGGTGTTTTAGAAGAGTGAAGTATATGTTGAAAGTTGAGATTTGAGATGCTCAATTTCTTAACATTGGAAGAACTTGGAATTTCTTACTATTCCTCTCATTTGATCTCTGCAGTCTCAAAAGCCTTAAGTTCTCTTTGAAATGGCTGTAGACAAATTCCTACAATAATTTCAGATGTTCTATCAACTGCATTATGCAGATAATCTGAATTGATTATTGCTTTTATGACAATGAGTAGAGAGTTGTGTATTGGCAATGTTATTAAAAGCCATCACTAAGTCTCTTGAATTGAAAGCGATGCAACACCAGGGGTCGTTGCATCATGCATGCACATCAGATAAGTGTGCACTTCTTTGAATCTTTGAATCTCAAAGAGAATGGTCAATTCTTTGAATCTCAACTTTGACATGCAAAGTGATCCCAAAGAGAATGGTCAATTCTTTGAATCTCAACTTTGAGGAGTTGGATTAATATCGTCATTATTGTATATTGGATGTTGAAGTTAGTAATTTTAATTGATGTTTGATTATTATAGTACTAAGTTCATGTGTGTGATATTTTTAAATTTTTCATAAATTGTGTTCTTCACTTTAAAGAAGAGCTTAATTCACTTCTAGCTTTACGCTTCAAGCCATGACTCGGTTTTTTTACGTTTAAATAGCACTGGTGTGTTTCTGTCTACTGCTATTCGGATGATATTGTTAGTAGCTTTTATGTTGATATGCTGTATGAGGTGGGTGGTGGTGGCAAGATCTGTATACCATTGTGATATTTGGGCCTTCTGTTGTCCAAGATCATCTCTGCTATAGCAGATACCTTGTCTGGTAATAAGTAATGGATTCGTAGGTTGACTGGTTAAATTAGCTTCATCTTGTGGGGGGCCAGCTCTCATCTTTTAGTATAATATTATATTTCATCAGTTGAATCAGGTTCACAATGCCTTCTTTGGTATATCTACCTTGGTATCCTAGCCATCATTAGTCTTAAGATATGTGGCATCTTTTCTACTTTGCTCCTTCAAATAGCTTGTTCTGGATGGGATTTCATTTCATGTTTCCCTTGATCAATTATTGTTGTGCATTTTTGGCAGGAAAGGGAATACGCCCTGAGATCCTTCAAAAGTGGTAATACACCAATCTTGGTTGCAACGGATGTGGCAGCACGTGGTCTTGATATACCCCATGTTGCTCATGTTGTCAACTTTGACATTCCAAATGACATTGATGATTATGTCCACCGTATTGGAAGAACAGGGCGAGCAGGAAAATCAGGTTTAGCAACAGCCTTCTTTAATGAGAACAATTCTTCAGTGGCAAGAGCACTGGCTGATCTGATGCAAGAAGCAAACCAAGAAGTACCTGCTTGGCTCTCTCGCTATGCTGCTCGATCTTCACATGGAGGCGGCAAAAATCGTCGTGGTGGAAATCGTTTTGGTGGCCGTGATTTCCGAAAAGATTCCTCTTTCAATCGAGGGGCCGCAGACTACTATGGTGGGGCCAATATGAGCAGTGGGTATGCTGCACCATACAGTGGTGCTGTGACTAGTGCCTGGGACTAACCAGCCACATTTTCCCCCAAATTTGCAAATTCAGCTATAGTTTCAATTTTGCAGTATCAGATCTCTACTCACTTTATTTTTGTTCATTTTTGTAAGTTTTGATGTTTCATACTGAAGTCTTCGCTGCAATGGTGGTTTGGGTTGCTGTGACGTAGTTAGGGCTCGACGGGGATGTGTAAATCTTGGCAGGTGGTGGTGGATACTTACCTACTAACAGATTAAGATTTACTTTACCTTGCTTAACTTCTCCCTTTGCTTCTTTCCCTCTGCTTTAACATTTGGTAGGTGGATGGATGTGTTAAAGAATAGGTGGTCTCATGTATAGGGGGGAGTGTGTGTGTTTCTGCCAGCAATTGATTTATATGTCTCTTAGGTGTATTCTTTATCAACCAAATGTATTGGTTGTACATTTTAAGTACAGGGCCCTTTTAGTTATGTTCCAACTCTAATCACTGTTGTAATATTACAAATTCAGTGCTAAGTTTTGTACTACTATGATGTTCTTGTTTTGTTTTTATTTTCATTGATAATGCAGTGATGGTAAGTCTTTTAAGTTATAGTTTGTCGTTAAAAGGTGTTTGCTCATCTTTTCTACTATTCGAGTTATTACTATTTCATATGTACGGGTCGTTTGGTTGGGAATAAGTTATTCGGGGATTAATAATCCCGGGATAAGTTATCCCATCACAATGGTATAAATGATGGGGTAAATAATCCTGGGACTACCTAATACCTCCAACCAAACGCAAGATAAAATAATCTTGCATTTTATTCCGGGAGCATTATACCTTATACCTTGCACCAAACGACTCCTTAATAATATATAGTACTCTTATCGCTTTGCAAAAAAGGTAAAATTGATAATTGATCTTTATCAATATCATTTACTTAAATCAGTTTATAATAATTGAAGTTTCTAATTAATATTTAATTGTTTTCAATTTATTTTAAGAACAAAATAAAGTCCCAGTGATAAATTAGGGTAGGTTGTTAATGAGTTCAAGCGCGGAAAGCAGTTACTACTTGCATTAATATATACCGTCTATATTACATGTTCTTGGAATGCAGCTTTCAGGCTTAAGTAAACATTATTTGGATTTTTCTATTCAATGTATTATTATCGACTTAATGAAGCTTTAAGTTGAGAAACATTATCATACTTTTTACAATAAAATGATATTCTAATTACATAGTAATCAAATAATATTTTGCCTCTTTCTTGGCCCATTATTTATTCTCTTGCTCCGTCCGCATCACAAATCATTCACCTCTCTATCTGCCTCAATAATGGCCTCTCACAGCTTTTGTTCTTAGTGTCCATTTGGATTGGCTTTTGGCTTATTTTAAGCATTTTAATCAAAAATTAAGTACTTATAAGGACTTTTTAAATTTACCCAAATACCTCAAAAATACTTAAAAGCTATTTTTAGCTTAAAAACACCTAAATTAGCCAATCCAAACGGGCCCTTAATCCGTCCAAAAAGAAGCCCCATCTTTCAATAATTGAAAATAATTTTAATATCAAAATTCTTTTTTATTATCTTAAATAAAATAATTATAGCCACATAAATAGTTAAGAAGTGCTCTAAAACACAAATTTTAAAAGTTGCTTTTAATTTATTTTTTTTATGTTAAGTACAAAGTGCTATATAAATTGAGACGAGAGACTAATCAAATTCGGGTTCTTGATATTTTATCCCCATAAAAGAAGTCTCATAAAAATAATCTCCATAAAAGTTGGTATTGATTTTTTGAGCCTCCATAAATAAATTTTGCACATAAAGCAAAGACGTTCATCAAAATAATAAACTTGTATAATTGATCAGAAATTCTATCTTATTTCTTGATAAAATACTACTCCCTTCATTCAATAATACTTACTCTACTATTTATTTGTTATTAATCTGTTTGTCAAATGAATAGTGGATAAATATTATTATACAGAGAGAGTATTTTGCCTCTTGATTTCCCCAATATAATTATGTTCCTGTATCTCGGGACAATGAATTAAGGGTGGCCAAAAAGTTTTGAAATTAAGTTGTGGGGACTCAAGTCTTAATTATTGAGTATAGGTGACTATTTTTAGATTAAGGATTAAGGGGATAAATTTCATATCCCCAAGTTTTTAAAATTACACTTTGACCCATCTTATATAAAACCCTAAAACTAAAAAAGAAGGGGGAAAAAATGCGGCTCTGCTCTCTATTCTCCTCTCTTGGATTTTCTTTATTGTTGTTGCTTCTTGGTGCTGCTTCTTCTTCTTCATCATCATCTTCTTCATCTTCTTCTTCTTATTCATCATCTTCTTCTTTTCACTGCTTGTCGCCATTGTTGTTATTGTTCTTGTTGCTGCCGCTCCTGCTGCTATTGGATCAAATTTTTGGACCAAATTTTGTTCGTATATCACTGAGCATTACTTCATAGGTGATTTTGGTAAGTAAAATTAATGATTTTTAGTTCAATTTCTCATCTGGGTATATCTGCTATTTTTTCAACAATTTTCTGTAGCGTATCCAACAACTGTTGTATTCATTTACAACAGTTGTTGGATTGTTTCCATTACTGTTAAAGTAGTTCCAACAGGTAAGTCATCTGTTGCAACAGATGAGTCATTTGTTGCAACAGATGACCTAGTTGTTGCAGCAGATGGCCTACCTGTTGGATTCATGTTACAACAGCTCAATCCAACAGCTAAGTCATTTGTTGCAACAGATCACTCATCTGTTGCAACAGATGACTTACCTGTTGGATTGAACTGCAGAACCAGTAGCTCAATCCAACAGATGAGTGATCTGTTGCAACAGATGAGTGATCTGTTGCAACAGATGACTTACCTATTGGATTGAGCTGCAGAACCAGTAGCTCAATCCAACAACTAAGTCATTTGTTGCAACAGATGGATCATCTGTTGCAACAGATGACTTACCTGTTGGATTGAGCTGCAGAACCAGTAGTTGAATCCAACAGGTAGGTCATCTGCTGCAATAGATAGGTCATCTGTTGCAACAGACGACTCATCTGTTGCAACAGACGACTCATCTGTTGCAACAAATGACCTATCTATTGGGACAATGATAATGAATATAATTTTGTTGTTGTACATAGCTACTCAACTTTACTATACTATCATTATTAATATTTTTAACAAATTTCTTTAGGTACCATTAATGGAGGATTCAATAATAATAGGTGTTGATTGTTATGGTGAGTGGATCGAGAAGAACAATTGATTTATTTGGCATTGGAAGGATGGTGACATGTTAGAGACTATAGCTATGATAGTCCAAAGAGATGTATTGTATGATGATTTTATGAACTTAATCATCAGCAATTGTGGACTAAATTGCCAACCAGAAAATCTTGTCATCAGTTATATGCACAACTCTTTTGAAAATCAGAGGGTCCTACCTTTTAAGATAACCTCAAGTTCGTTTGCGTGCTTATCTGAGTGATGCAGCTAGGCCTATTTTAAGGGTGTACGTGGTTGAAAAAATAATAGAGAATCAGAATGTAGAACAAGACCAACAAGATATGCTACTTGATAAATTGGATGGTGTGGACATGAATATTCCAGATGATGAGAGTGGAGATGAAGTGGAGGAGGATCAAACACCTACACCCGTTGTTGCGAGCAATACGGTGGGCAGTTCTCAATATGTGCTCCATATGTAAGATGGTTGGTCACAAAAGAACTACATGCCCTGATCAAAATGCTCCATAATTATTATAATAGTAAATAGTCTTGTTGTTGGTTTAGTTATGAACTTGATAATTTAACTCATTTTAGTTGGTCATGTATGTTATTTATTATATAAAATATATTTTTATTTATGGTCCAACAACTGTTGTATGTGTGGGAACTACTTATGTTGCAACATATGTTATATCTATTGCAACAGAATTAAAATTAGTTAGAATAATGAATTATGTTGCCGCAAATGATTAATATGTTGCAACAAATTATTCATCTGTTGACAATAATCAAACAGATATAGAAATCTGTTGCAGCAAGTGTTTAATATATTTGATCATTTTCAACAAACTCTACATATGTTGCAACAGATGCATTATCTGTTGCAGCAGATGATACATCTGTTAGAAATAATCAAACAGATATACACATCTGTTGCAATAGATGACTAACCTGTTGCAACAAATAACTCATCTGTTGGAAATTATCAAACAGATATACACATCTGTTGCAACAAATGACTAACCTGTTGCAACAGATGACTCATCTGTTCGAAATAATCAAACAGATATACACATCTGTTGCAACAGATGAATGATATGTTTGATTATTTCCAACATACTCTACATATATTTGATGTGAATTACTTCATTAAATCATGATTAGTGATACATAAAGTTATTTAACTATAATTAGCCTTCAATTAATAAGTTCAATTACAATCTCAATGAATTACACAGTAATTACATGTTCAACTAAGTGTATTCGTCCTAAATAGAGTGATCAATCGACTAATTTGATTTGAATTACTTCATTAAACCATGATTAGTGATGCACAAAGTTATTTAACTGTAATTAGCCTTCAATTAATAAGTTTAATTACAATCTCAATGAATTACACAAAATATAATTAGCCGTCAATTAATAAGTTTAATTACAATCTCAATGAATTTCATAGTAATTACATGTTTAACTAAGTATATTCGTCCTAAATAGAGAGATCAATCGACTAATTTGATGTGAATTGCTTCATTAAATAATGATTAGTAATAAAAAAAGTTATTTAACTATAATTAGCCTTCAATTAATAAGTTCAATTACAATCTCAATGAATTTCATAGTAATTACATGTTCAACTAAGTATATTCGTCCTAAATAGAGAGATCAATCGACTAATTTGATGTGAATTGCTTCATTAAACAATGATTAGTAATAAAAAAAGTTATTTAACTATAATTAGCCTTCAATTAATAAGTTCAATTACAATCTCAATGAATTTCATAGTAATTACATGTTCAACTAAGTGTATTCGTTCTAAATAGAGAGATCAATTGGCTAATTTGATATGAATTGCTTCATTAAACCATGATTAGTAATTAAAAAAGTTATTTAACTATAATTAGCCTTCAATTAATAAGTTCAATTACAATCTCAATGAATTTCATAGTAATTACATGTTCAACTAAGTGTATTCGTCCTAAATAGAGAGATCAATCCACTAATTTGATGTGAATTGCTTCATTAAACAATGATTACTAATAAAAAAAAGTTATTTAACTATAATTAGCCTTCAATTAATAAGTTCAATTACAATCTCAATGAATTTCATAGTAATTACATGTTCAAATAAATGTATTCGTCCTAAATAGAGCGATCAATCGACTAATTTGATGTGAATTGCTTTATTAAACCATGATTAGAAATAAAAAAGTTATTTAACTATATTTAACCTTCAATTAATAAGTTCAATTACAATCTCAATGAATTTCATAGTAATTACATATTCAACTAAGTGTATTCGACCTAAATAGAGCGACCAATCGACTAATTTGATGTGAATTGCTTCATTAAATCATGATTAGTAATAAAAAAGTTATTTAACTATAATTAGCCTTCAATTAATAAGTTTAATTACAATCTTAATAAATTACATAGTAATTACATGTTCAACTAAGTGTATTCGTCCTAAATAGAGTGATCAATCGACTAATAGAGTCATTTGTTGCAATAGATGTGTGCATCTGTTTGATTATTTGCAACATATGAGTCATCTGTTGCAACAGATGAGTATATCTGTTTGATTATTTCCAACAGATGAGTCATCTGCTGCAACAGATAAGGCATATGTTGCAACAAATGAGTCATCTGCTGCAACAGATAATGCATCTGTTGCAACAGATGACTATATCTATTTGATTAGTTTCAACAGATTAATCATATGTTGCAACATATGTAGAGTATGTTGGAACTAATCAAACATATCATTCATCTGTTGCAACAGAAGTGTATATCTGTTTGATTAGTTCCAACAAATCAAACATATGTTGATTTGATTTATCAGCTACTGCAACACATGTTGAGTATGTTGAAAATCATTTGCAGCAGATGTCTATATCTGTTGCAATATTTCTAACAGATATACATCTGTTGCAGCAGATACATTAAAACTGTTGGAAATAATGCTGTAAATTTGTACATCTAAGAAATTAATTCATAACAAAATAAAATTCATAACAAAAAATAAATTCAAGCCATCACAAATTACATAAAATAATTAAACAAAAACATGAAAATATAAAAATTGTTATGTTGTCAGAACCAATAATTACATAGAAATAAAAGTCATCACAAATTACATGGTCATTTGGAAACGAGCATTATTATCCTCCGGCAAATCAAAATATTGCCCAAAGCAGCTGTCCTTAAAATAAACATCCAAATTTTATTCTCGAAGTATTTTTCTAAATGTGTCAAAGAATTTTTCATAGCCGACTTTACCACACAATCACTAGTTAAATCTGTAGCACCATCACACTGCATTCTCATAAGAAAATTATCAATACATATGGTTTTGACAAACTCTTCAGTGGAAGGGCTATTAGGATCAATATTAACATTTAGATCATTTTGACTTTTTGATCTAAGTTCAGGATCTCTTGTGAAGCTTTCCTCTTTTTCGTGTTCATTTTCATCATCTTCTCCTTCCTCTTCTTCTCTTTCTTCATTTTTATCATCTTTTTCTACTTCATCATCTTGTACAACAAGCTCATCTAGTGGTGAATGTAGCCTAACTACTTTACTTCTTCCTTTCTTTGGAGTTGATTCACTTCCTTTTCTTTTGGGAGTCATTTTATCTACAAACAAGAGGAAAATAAAAAAATTATAATTGATTTGTACATCATTAAAAAAAGGGTAACCATGAATTTAACAAGTACAATACAGTAAAATAATAGTTTCAACATATGAGTGATCTGTTGGAAGAAATCAAACCAGTAGCAAGAATATTTTTGTTTCTTCCAACAGATGACTTATCTGTTGCAACAGATGACCCATCTGTTGCAACAGATGAGTCATCTGTTGGAATAACTCTTATAATTTCATCCAACAGATGACCCATCTGTTGCAACAGATGAGTCATCTGTTGGAAGAAATCAAACCAGTAAAATAATAATTTCAACATATGAGTGATCTGTTGCAACACATGAGTGATCTGTTGCAACAAATGACTCATCTGTTGCAACAGATGAGTGATCTGTTGGAAGAAATAA
Source organism: Capsicum rhomboideum (assembly GCA_031232105.1). Classification (NCBI taxonomy): domain Eukaryota; kingdom Viridiplantae; phylum Streptophyta; class Magnoliopsida; order Solanales; family Solanaceae; genus Capsicum; species Capsicum rhomboideum. The sequence goes on from CP124714.1 coordinate 1,073,355, forward strand.
AAACAGTTTCAATACTGTTTTGATTTCATCCAACAGATGACCCATCTGTTGCAACAGATAAGTCATCTGTTGGAAGAAATCAAACCAATAGCAAGAATATTTTTGTTTCTTCCAACAGATGACCCATCTGTTGCAACAGATGAGTCATCTGTTGGAATAACTCTTATAATTTCATCCAACAGATGACCCATCTGTCGCAACAGATGAGTCATCTGTTGGAAATGTTTTTACAATAAACCAACAGATGATATAGTTGTTTCCAACAGATGCTTAATATGTTCCATCATATTCTTATTCTGTTGTAACATATTACACATTTGTTGGACAATATTATTACTATGCACATATATAAACAAGAACACCACCACCTTTTGTTCAATTTTCTCAAAACACCACCAACACCAACACCAACAACAAGCTATATCACACTAAGAACACCACCACCACCAACACTAACAAGTTATAACATCTCTTGAACAACACCAATATTTTTACCAATACACCAACAACAACAACAACACCAACAAAACTAAGAAAACCAATAAAACCAAGAACACCAACAACACCAACAACAATAAAAAAAATTTAAAAATAGGGCACCAAGAACACAAGCAACACCAACACCAGCAAAACAAAACTAGGGCACCAAGAACACAAAGAACATCAACAAAACAAATAACACCAAGAACACCAACACTACCAACAACACCAACAACACCAACAAATACCAACAAACCAAAGTGAAGTGATTCAATACAACAACACAAACAACAAGACAAAATTGTCACAACAGATATCTTCGAAAAAAGTCAAAATTCAAGTTTTACTATTTTTACAATAATTTTTGAGAACAAGAGCAACAACAACAACAAAAAAATTATATTTCACTTAGAAAAGATACCACATTTACATCAACCACCATATTAAGAGAACAAATACCACAAATTAGGATTTTTTCGGATTCTTTTTTTTTTTTAGCATCAAATCTCAAAATTGTTAACCCATACTTGAAGAGAATACAACTACAGTTCTTTTTTTTCTTCATTAACTAAAAAGCCCTAATTTTTTGAAAACCAACAAAAAGAGAAGTCCTTACCTGCGAAGAGAGAGAAATTGACGGCTACAAGGGAAGAAGGAAGGATGAAGAAGCCGAATAATGAGTCGCCGGAGGTTTAAAGTCGACGAAAAGCTTGCCAGCGGCGATCTGTTGGGAAGCTTTTGGAGTTCTGTTGGAAAGAGGAGGAGAGAGCAGAGAAAATGTTTGAAGAGAAAGAGGAGAAGTGGGTGTTAATATTGGATTCTTTTATTTTTATTAGACATTAAATAAGCTGTGGATTGTTTTGTATTTTTGAAAAGATTAACAAATTTTAAAAATATTAATTGAGTCCCCAATTAATCTAATTTGATTTTTAATTATGTTTGACTTGTTTCCTTGGTCAAGAGTCACCAAAAGTTAAAACAAGACTTGTGAGCCTTTTGTTTAATCTTCTGCTGTATCTCCATCCCAAATCATTCGACTCCCCCATCTCTCTCTACCTCAACAATGGCCTTGTCACAACTCTTGTTCTTCTCTCTCCTTTTCATCTCCTTCTTCACCCTTTCATTGTCCTTCAATCCTAGTCATCCAAACAAAGCTGATATCCATGATCTCCTTCCTTCTTTCAACCTTCCAAAGGGTCTTCTCCCAGACAATGTTGAATCCTACACTATTTCCCCTAAAGATGGCTCTTTTACTGTTCAACTCACACATTCATGTTATGTACAGTTTCAAGATCTTGTTTACTACCATAAAGAAATCAAAGGGAAATTGACTTATGGGGAAGTCTCTGATGTCTCTGGAATCCAAGCTAAGAAGTTTTTTATTTGGGTGCCTGTATCTGGGATTAATGTTGATGTGGTGTCTCATATGGTTGAGTTCCATGTTGGGTTTTTGTCTGAGAAGTTTCCAGCCAAGGAATTTGAGAATATTCCCACTTGTAAGAATGAGGGGTCCCAAGATTCTTCCCTTGCTTCAATGTGATGAGGTCAAAGTTCTAATCTTTATAAGTAGTACTGCTATTTATAGTGATGTCTCAATCTAATAATACTTGTTGTTTAGGTTCATTGATGTTGTTAATGTTGGTTTATATTAAGTTTTGCACTTTTGCTTATCCAGTAGTTTGAGTCAATGGTGGTGTGACAACGAGGTCAAAGTTCTAATCTTTGTAATGTCTAAATTCAGTAATACTTGTAGTTTGGGTTCATTGATGTTGGTTTACATTTAGTTTTGCACTTTTGGTTATCCAGTAGTTTGAGTCAATGGTGGTGTGACAATGAGTGTGAACTTTGAATAAATTGCAAAATTCTTCATATATTGTTCTTATCTGTTCAAAGTTCTAATCTTTATAATGTCTAAATCCAATGATTCTTGTTGTTTGTATTTAGTTTTGCACTTTTGCTTATCCAGTAGTTTGAGTCAATGGTTGTGTGACAATGAGTGCCAACTTTGTATAAATAGCAAAATTCTTCATATATTGTTTATTTGTTTCTTCTGAGCTGAAACCAGCGTGTGCTGCTGAAAAAGGAATTGTCTTTCTCCCAAAGATAAATCCTTATCCTTGAACTCACATGTATTCTCGTGTTGTTATATATAGTTCAAAGATTATCTTGTTTACTATGCAAATGAAATCAGAAAGATACTGAGTTTGTTGAGAGATTTGTGATGAGTTTGGCATACAATCACATAAGTTTTTCTTATTGGTATCCGAAAGAGATATTAATGTTGATGATAAGTAGTATGATAGAGTTCCGTGTTAGGTCATCTGATGAGATGCTGCCCAATGAATTTGAGGCTATTCCCACTTGTAAGAATAAAGGGTGATAACTGCCTCCTTGCTTCAGTATAAGCTGAAGTTCCAATCTTTATAAGCATGTATAACGTTGTCAATCTGATACACCTCTTTTTATGTATATATAATGTTGTATATCTCAGACTCCTAGTAGTTTGAGTCCATTGATGTTCTCAGATTGGTTATTTCTAGTTCGTGGGTGCAATCTAGTATTTTAAGTTGTGTGTGTTAATAACTATAGGAGAAAAACATAAAGGATCGTAAGTCTGGATTCCAGACGATACCATCAATATAAGTCTATTTTCTTTATCCTTGGTGACCAGGTTTACTCAACACTTGTAGGCTATAGTAGGTTACCACAGTAGATTATCCAAATGGCACAAGCTGGCAGAGACGTCATCATTATACTAGTACAGCTCGTCAAGCTTTTTAAGAAAACATCTCCAACAACCAAAATCTCAGCCCAAATTGGACATATTTGTAGATAATAATGAAAGGGAAGAAATGCTTGGAGAAAAACAAGAATATGAGTACAGAAAGAGCAAAGATCGATTTGCTAGCTGTTATTAGTTAGAACTTTGAGTTAAATCTAAAATATCGGGATTTATGTAATTCTTGTTAGTTCACTATATGGTCCAAATTGGTCCTCACAAAATAAGTGATATATATCTCGTATCTACTGATCATTGCTTCTGCACACCATCATTCTTGGATTTGTGTGGTGTTAAGAATCCCTGATACAGTAAAACTGGAAGCGTTCATTTGCGTTGGCAATGAAGTGCAACTGTAAGCATAGTGCCCACTTCATCATTTGAATTTGATATCTTAAAGTGTCCAAGAGCTTTGGCTCTCTTCCCAATGTTATCTAATAAGATGTGTGGGTTGGCCTCATACGGGTTTCTCGTTCTTAAAAAAAATGCTGTTGCTTTTTCTTGCCATCCCTGTTCCAACTCAGAAAACAAAGCATAAAAGTTTGATGTTCTAGAGCACTTCTGAAGGAGAGAAAGAGAAAACAAACATGGAAAAGGGAAGAAAATCTGAGAAAGTGAAGCTGCTTTTTCTTAATTCATGCAGCAGCAATTCAGTCTATATATAATACAAAAAGTGGTAAATCAAATATCCCTCAAATCCTGGAAATCTGTCTCCTTATGTTGAGCTCCACCACACACACTGCAACTATCTTCTAAATTCTAGAACTTACAACAAAAATAATCTTAAAGTTACAACAAAAATATCAAGACCAGAAAATGCCAAGAAAGCAGTTAGCATCATATACAAAATTAGAACCCTTCATCAACTTCACTTCCTTGATATAAGCTTCTTGTTTCATTCAGAATAAGATGAATTCCAAGATTATGTAGAATGAGGTTGCTGAAGGGGAGCCTTGGAGTAATTGGTAAAGTTGTTACCTTGGATCAGGAGGTCATTGGTTCAAACCTTAGTGCACCGGGCTGCCCTTTTTTTTGGAGGTTGCTGATCCATTTGATCCTCTTGCAGGCCAAATGGAGCTCTCAGGTACTGTTATGCTGCTTGTGAAGCATGGAATGTTGTGTTGGCCAAATGAATTATACATTATAAGTTTTAATGTTCATGGAATCGGAATGTATAATTCATGTTATCCACACCAGAGGAAATTCTATCTTTGGTGTCCGTTCTTCTTGGCTGAATATTACTTTCTTTACTCTTTGATGGAATCCTAGTGCGCATTCCCCTGGATATCTCTTTTGACATAATCCACTGACCATCGCCAATATATTTTGGTAGCGTATCTTTCCGAAGGAAACTATTTCAATCAGACAAAAAAGGTCATGTACATATGTATGAGATGAGATCTTATGAAATGTAATGCAGGAACACGTAACAGTAATATTTTCGAGATTTTGCATAACCTAGGCAAGAAATCTTCAACAAAACACACTCATATAGACAGATAACTCTCTACTCATTATCATAAAAGTAAGAAATAATTCAATCATCCAATTCATGGTATTTCAGCGAGACGCCCTCTGTGACCATTTACATATCTCGAGTCACTGCATGCCTACAGTTACATCACAAAGGTTAAAAGAACAATTATCGCAATTCTCACACATTTATATAGAAAGGAAATAATGGAAACACAAGAGAGATCCGTCATTGACACCGAATGATTAATTGTTTCAAACATTATTTTCTTATACATAACTAGGGAGATAGTCATTGGAATTTCAACTCAAGATAAACCAAAAAAGAATCAATATAAAGCTCAATATGAATATATACTTGAAGGTTTTGACATTACATCTTGTGCAACTGGGAACTTGTCTAGATGCCATTATTTCTTCTTCTGTAATGCATTTGACCTTGCTGCTTCTTTTGCCTTGTCATAATAATTTTGTATTCTAAATGTTCAGCTATCCTAGAAAGCCAATTTGGATTTCGAGAAGAAAGCATGACATATGATATGGAGAATCCAATAAATAGTCCACAGCCATATCCCATTAGAACTACTTTCCAACTGAGCTCACTTAGAAATGTCGAATCACTTTCTTCATCCAGCACAAATGTTGTGTTGTTTGTCTCTGGTATCCGGTTACTTCCACAACCTCCTGAAACTGGGAATCCACGCAATCCATCATTGCCTTCATATGAATTGTTCTCAAATGTAGCAAATTGAGGTCCTTTTGGAATGCATCCTTCAAGATGATTGCGGGAGAGATTTAAAACTGCAAGAGAAGTAAGAGAAGCAAGTTGTTGTGGTATCTCTCCTGAAAGCTTGTTGGATGAAAGGTCCAATGATTCGACTGCAGATAACTTTCCAAGTGATGGGGGTATATGACCCTGCAATCCATTGTGAGAAAAATTCAACACACGCAGTGCGATGAGATCTCCCATCATACTAGGAATATGCCCTTCAAATTTGTTATTTGAAAGATCCATAGTGGTGTACAAAGACAAGATTCTCACAACTTTAAGCTCCAATCCCTTTGTTACAACAGTTACCGAGTCTTGGTAATATGTTTGTGTCGCTGGTGCCTTCATTGCTTGATCAGTTCTCATCATTGCTTTCAGATTTCTGAAAAGACTCGTCGGCAATTCTGCTGTAAATGCATTGCTAGAGAGATCTATCATTCGAAGCTGAGGAAACAATTTCGAACTACTTGAAGTTCTAACGGGTCCATGCAATTTATTGGATCTCAAGCTTAAAACTTGTAGATTTGGAAGAGTTCCCAACCACATAGGGAATGCGTCATTGAAGTGATTGTTTCCTAAATCAAGAACTTGCAACTGCGTGCAATTGGCCAAGGATCTTGGTATTTTTCCCTCTAGCTTATTGTCGTGCAAGTTGAAGCTTTTAAGTCTGCTTTCAAAGCTAAAAGTTGTTTGGATTTTCCCAGAAAGACTGTTCTGTTGCATATCCAAAACCTCGAGTTGGTCACTCATGTTACCCAAGCATTGTGGAATTGCTCCCTTCAAACTGTTTTTTGCCAAATCTAGAATTCTTAATGATGTCAAATTGCAAACAGAAGAAGGGATCTCCCCAGTGAGACTATTATTTGATATGAAAAAATATTCTACGGAGGGTGGTGGAATTGGTAGTGTCCCTTGAAGAAAATTGGACCGTAAATCAATATAATACAGACGAGAAAGAGGAATCTGGCCAATACCTGTCAACTTGTTATGTGAAAGATCCAACTGTTCAAGCTGAACTACTGATCTCAAAAAATTCAGTTCATTTACTTCACAAGCGGCCAAGCGTAAGTGTCCAAGAGACTCCGGCAAGGTAGATTTGGCTTTTTTCTCATTGGTTAGCGAAATATTATTAAATGAAAGATCAAGAAACCAAAGTTTTTTGAGGTTAGAAAAGAAGCTGACATCTACATTGCCAGTAAAGTGGTTGGACGGAATATCAAGCCACATTAGGTTCACAAGGTTCTGAATTGACTTGGGAAGAGGACCTTGTAACTGGTTATGTCCTAGAAGAATCTCGGTTATTGTATTGTACTTGAAATCCTTAAGTTGACCAGAAAAGTGGTTGGAACTCAATTGTAGTGCACCTAGTGACGGTAGGGAGAATATCCAGGACGGTAATTCTCCATTCAAGGAGTTGTTTGAAAGGGAAAGTTGAAATAGATTCTGCAGTCCACTTGAAAACAGGGGAAGTGATCCTTCCAGATGGTTATTTTCAAGGATCAAATACTTTATATTGGTGAGATTCACAAGTGATCTCGGAATTGGCCCCGACAAATTGCAAGAACCAAGCATCAAGAACTGCAAAAAAGTTAGAGAGCCAAGAGATTCAGGCAGCAAATTACCAGAAAAATTCACGCCACTGAGAAATAAGCCCACGATAGATGCACTGCTGTTCCATTTGGTCTTCGGAAAATTACCACTGAGGTCATTATTGCCTTCTAAGTTAAGAAATTGCAAGTTGGGCAGGTGAAAAATACTCTCAGGTATTATCCCATTCAATCCTGTACCTCCCAGACTCAGAGTTGTTAAATGAGACGAAAAATTTAGAGGAATGGTGGAAAAGATGTTCACATATCTAAGACCAAGCGCTCTTAGTTGAGTCAAATTCTGAAGGAGCAATTTAAAATCACGAGGTGAGAGTCTTAGCTCAACATCAAGAAATAAAGGAAAGTTAGCAGAAAGACCAAGAGACTGTAATTTGGAAAGATGAGAGATTTCAGAAGGAATTTGACCAGAGAAAGATGAGTGGGAAAGATCAAGATGCGTCAAACTCGTAAACCTACCAAATTTAGGTGAAATATGTGAATTAGAGAAGTTATTCCCAGAAAGGTCAAGCCTTTGGAGATAAGTGAGTTGGAATAGGCTGCTGTTGGAATCAATGGTCCCTACAAGCTGGCTGCAAGTGAGGTTAAGCTCGATGACATTGCCGGTCATCTCATCACATATTACTCCATCCCATGAGCAACAATCTCTGCTCATAATCCATGAACTTGTTCTTGGATAAGATTTCTGCGCTTCATAGAATTGACAATTAAAAATTGCGAGTGGGGCATTTACAACTACGGTCTTGTTGAATTCTATAAGGGCAAGACTTTGATCCTCGCGGCATGATTGAGGTGCCAACGAAGAAAAAGAAAAAGCAAACTCATGACGGAGAAAGAAAGGTGCTAGTAGTAGAAACAAGAGGTGCCCGTAGCCCATTTTACAAGAAAGAAAGTTTATATGATACTTAGACAAATTTGATCAAGTTGTTGTTTTTTCTTAATGACTATATTCCGTACTTTGATCACTGTGGATTTGGGGCAACTTGCTACTTCCTATTTCTATATTTAAATTTTAATATATCAATTTTAGTGGAGAAAGAGATGGAGAGGACATTTGAAATATTCAAAGTCAATACACAAGTCTTCCCGTGGAAACATCAAACGACAGCTAATAATTACACTTTGAAAATTGGGTAACTATGTTAATCTAATTATATTGCTGCAATAAAGAATTAGATAATCCAAATGTTTAGCTCAAGTCAATATGCAACAACAGACAAGTCTTTTCAAGTTGATGTTTCCACTTTGATTTTGTCATCAATTGTTGAACAAGTCAATGTAAGCATCTTCTTGGAGAAGAAAATGACAATTCTAAACTAATGAGATAGTTTAAGTGAATGCACAAGTCTATATACATGGAAATATAAAATGAAAACTATGAGGTAATACTTTCATTTTGATATGTTAGACATTATTTAAGTGAACTTATTTTCTGATAGCGGTTAATTATGGGCTAATTGTTGCGTTATATCAATAATAAATAACATGTTAAGGGGAAAAAATTATCAATACTTCATTTTTTACTGCATCGTTTGGGTAACACCGTTTATTCCAACTGCTACAATAAAACTAAGATGATCAGAATGTTTGGCTCAATTCAAATGTACAAGTCTTTTCATGGAAATTTCAATGGACGAGTCTTTTCAAGTAGTTAATTTCACTTTGATATTAGTCATCATTGTTGAACAGATATTGGAAAGTGACATTTTAAGTCAACACACACAAGTCTTCCCATGGAATGTATGAGGTAATACTTTCTCTTTGATGTACATTGTTTAACTGCACTTATTTCTTTTTTCAGATCACAGGTGATTATCGGCTATTTCCCTTCATGTCTTCTTTTAACCATGTAACATCAGAAAGTAAAATGTGTTTTTTTTTTTTTCATTCCATTGTCTGGTTTCTTTTTCTCTTCTCAAAAGAGAATGTTGTCTTTCCGAAGGTCAACTTTAGGAATCTGCACTTATTATCATACAAGGGATCTGCTATAGCAGAGATGAACTTTGACAATACAAGGCCCCAAATATTACAAAACACTCATACAAACACTCATCAGCATTGAAGTATAAAAGCTGTTCTTCAACGGAACACTGCATACAACACAGGCACACACTACTCAATACTTACTGCTATAAAAGGAAAAAAAACAATTCACACAGTCATTCTAATTCTTGATACGTCAGCTAGACACGCTCTTTGTCCATTTACATCTCCCGAATCATTAAAATATCTACATTTACATCACAAAATGTTAAAAGGAAACAGTTAGATACAGAATAATTATCTCAATTCTCACACATTTATATAGAAACAAAATAACGGAAACACAAGCTAGACCTCACTGACACTAACGAATTGTTTCAAACGTTATTTTGTTTTACATAATAAGCGAGATGTTGATTGGAATTTCAATTCATAATAGCACAGTTTGAATTACAATAATCTTTTGATCACTGAGCTTTTCCAACTGAGTGATGGCTGAACTTATTTTTCTGTGGTGACTAAAATGATTCTCAAGAGTAGATAAGAATAGCACTATATAATTTTCACGAAATCATTCAATTATCTAATAAAACAAGAAATATTTAAATGAAGATATAATATAATACCACTATGATAAACTAAAAAAGGTTTTGACATTACATCTTGAGTGACAGGGAACTTGTCTAGATGCCATTATTTCTTCTTCTTCTTCTGTAATGCATTTGACCTCGCTGGTTCTTTCGCCTTCTCATAATGATTCTGTATTCTAAATCTTCAGCGATCCCAGAAAGCCAATTTGGGTTTCGAGAAGAAAGCATGAAATATGCTATGGAGAATCCAATAATCAATCCACAACCATATCCCATAAGAACCACTTTCCAACTGAGCTCACTTAGAAATGTCAAATCACTTTCTTCATCCGGCACAAATGCTGTGTTGTTTGTCTCTGGTATCCGGTTACTTCCACAACCTCTTGAAACTGGGAATCCACGCAATCCATCATTGCCTTCATATGAATTATTCTCAAATGTAGCAAATTGAGGTCCTATTGGAATGCATCCTTCAAGATGATTGAGGGAGAGATTTAAAACTGCAAGAGAAGTAAGAGAAGCAAGTTGTTGCGGTATCCCTCCCGAAAGCCTGTTGGATGAAAGGTCCAATGATTCGACTACAGATAACTTTCCAAGTGATGGTGGTATATGACCCTGCAATCTATTGTGAGATAAATTCAACACACGCAGTGCGATGAGATCTCCCATCATACTAGGAATATGTCCTTCAAATTTGTTACTTGAGAGATCCATAGTGGTGTACAAAGACAAGATTCTCACAACTTCAAACTGCAAACCCTTTGTGACAACAGTTACCGAGTCTTGGTAATATGTTTGTGTTGTATCACCTGGTGCCTTCAGTGTTTGATGAATTCTCCTCATTGCTTTCAGATTTCTGAAAAGACTTGTTGGTAATTCTGCTGTAAATGCATTGCTAGAGAGATCTACCATCCGAAGCTGAGGAAACAATTTCGAACTACATGAAGTTCTAATATGCCCATGCAATTTATTGGATCTCAAGCTTAAAACTTGTAGATTTGGAAGAGTTCCCAACCACATAGGGAATGTATCATTTAGGTGATTGTTTCCTAAATCAAGAACTTGTAACTGCGTGCAATTGGCCAAGGATCTTGGGATTTTCCCCTCTAGCTTATTGCCATGTAAGTTGAAGCTTTTGAGTCTGCTTTCAAAGCTAAAAGTTGTTTGGATTTTCCCAGAAAGACTGTTCTGTTGCACATCCAAAACCTCCAGGCTGTTGCTCATGTTACCCAAACATTGTGGAATCGCTCCCGTCAAATTGTTTCTTGCCAAATCTAGGACTTTTAATGATGTCAAATTGCAAATAGAAGGGATCTCCCCAGTGAGACTATTATTTGATATGAAAAAATATTCTACGGAGGGTGGTGGAATTGGTAGCATCCCTTGAAGAAAATTGGACCGTAAAGCAATAGTATTTAGTTGGGAAAATGATGAAATCTGGTCAATACTTGTCAACATATTGTGGGATAGATTAAGATATCCCATTGAATGCATCCAATTAGACCATGCCCAATCAGGAATTCTTCCTTGAATCTTGTTATTTGAAAGATCCAACTCCAAAAGCCATTTTGCTGATCTCAAAAAATCCAGTTCCTTTATTTCACAACCGGACAAAAGTAAGTTTTCAAGAGATTGGGGAAAGGTAGAATTGACTTTGTTCTCATTCGTCAGAGAAATACTATTATATGAAAGACCCAGGAATCGAAGTTGATTGAGGTTTGAAAAGATGCTGACATCTACGTTGCCACTAAAATTGTTAGATGAAAGATGAAGTATTTCTAGATTGACAAGGTTCTGAAGTGACTTGGGAAGAGGACCTTCCAATTGGTTGTCTCTTAAAATGATCCATTCTAATGTATTGTATTTGAAATCCTCAAGCTGACCGGAAAAGTGATTAAGACTCAAGTCTAGTAAACTTAGAGATGGAAGCGTGGATATCCAAGATGGTATTGCTCCATTTAGGGAGTTATTTGATAGGAAACATACATATAAATTTTGCAGTCCACTTGAAAACAGAGGAATTGGTCCTTCTAGATGGTTATCTCTCAGGTCCAAGGTCTCTATACGGGTGAGATTCCAAAGAGATTCCGGAATCGGCCCCGAGATATTGCAAGAATGAAGTTCCAAGGACTGCAGTGAAGTAAGAAAGCCAAGAGATTCAGGCAGAAAATCACTAGAAAATGTCACAAAAGAGACATGCAACTCCATGAGAGATGCACTGCTATTCCATTTGGTCATTGGAAAATGGCCACTGAGCTCATCATTGTTGTCTAATTCAAGAACTTGCAAGTTTGGCAAGTGAAACATACTCTCAGGTATTATCCCATACAATCCTGTACCCGTCAGGCTCAGAGTTGTGAAATGAGAAGAGAAATTCAGAGGAATGGTGGAAGAGATGTTTATGAAAGGAAGATGAAGGTCTCTTAATTGGGTCAAATTCTGAAGGAGCATCTTGAAATCGTGAGTAGTGAGTGTTAGGTCATTCCGAAGAAACTTTCTTGAGAACAAAAGAGATTGTAACTTGGAGAGATGAGAGATTTCAGAAGGAATTTGACTTGAGAAATAGGATTCGGAAAGATCAAGATGCGTCAAGCTTGAGAACCTGCCAAATTCAGGAGAAATGTGAGAACGGGAGAAGTTATTCCAAGAAAGGTTGAGCCTTTGGAGATGAGAGAGTTGGAATAGGCTGCTATTGGAATCAATGGTCCCAACAAGATTGCTGCAGCCGAGGTCAAGCTCAATGACATTGCCAGTCATCTCATCACATATGACTCCATCCCATGAGCAACAATCACTGCTCATGTTCCATGAACTCGTTTTTGGATAAGACTGCTGCCCAAAGAAGTTATAACAATCATCAAATGAAAAAAGATCAACAGTAAGCGATTTCTTGAGTTTTAGAAGGGAAATGCTTTGATCTTTGGGACACAGAAATATGGATGAAGAAAAAGAAAGTTGACAGAGTTGCCTGCAGCCCATATTTGAATAAAAGATTTAGAAAGCTGGTATTGGAAATTAGAAAAAGTTATGCATATATATATAGGCCGATTTTAGAATGAATCCAAGTTTTCTTTGACTTGTCACAATTGCTGCAAAGTACTGAGAAGGTGTGCCTGTATATATATATATATACACATGCCGAACAATAAGGTAAAAAAGATACCTTATTGCAATGTCATTGGACAAGTTTTTTCAGGTTGTTGTTAATATCACTTTGATTTTAGTAGTCATTGTTGAACAAATAAAATACATTGTATATTCCCTGTGAATGAGATATTCTTAGTCAATAGACATTTCTTTCCATGGAGATTTCAAATGAAAGCTACCACAAGGTAATACTTTTTACCTCTGAAAGAGAACATTTTTCTCACATCCAATGTTCAAACTAAATCAATGAATTCATGAAACACGTCTTTTTTTATACACTTTCATCACTTATTGTTCATATGTATTCTAATGTTAACTTATCGCTTAATTATGGTAAATTCGTATGATTTGATGTAAACATCGAGTATGAGTAAGTTTTTCGATGTTAATCCTACTGCTACAATGAGAACTAGATAATCCATTGTTTAGCTCGAGTGAATGTACAAGTCTTTCATGGAAATTTCAAAGAAAGCTATAACAGACGGACTACCTTTTCAAGTTATTTGATGTTTGACTTTGACTTTAACCATTGTTGAACAGAACATAGCTCAAGTCAATGCACAAGTCTGGAGTGGGGGGGCTGCTTGTTGTTCCCTCCTATCACATCCCATTTTAGTGGAAGAATGAGAAGAGAAAGACCAATTCCAAATGAATAAGTTATTATTTTAAGTCAATACAAGTCTTTATTTCCATAGAAATAATGTCAAACGCGAAAGCTGCAATAAGGTAATACTTTAGACACTGTTTTACTTTCATCCAAGCGGAGATTCATTGCACAAAAGTCATTATTCTATATTTCGTTAACTAAAAAGTAGAAACAATCGGAAGAGAATTTAGTCTAATGAAAGATTATTACCTGTATGCATGTGAAGTCGATGTACTATTCTAAGTTTTCATATTGCTACCAAAACTTAAACATTAAACTTGAAACTTGGATGGAGATGTTTATTCTCTTGATCGAGTCGTAACAAGTAGGGCATATGTTATATTTTCTTCTCCACTAATTGTAGAACATAGCATATGCCCTACTTGTTACGAATTCCGATTTCTACGCAAGTGGCCATGTCTTCTCATTTAAACAAAGACGTAACTAAGGGTGTTCGGTATTGTGGAAGTCTTTGTCCCTGGAAAATATTCTCAGTCACTCAGCTCTGCATAAATGTCACCTAACCAAAAGGCAACCTAACTTTGCTCAAGTATCATGGAAATTATATTATGTCCAGGATCATCATTCTTTTATTTTATCTTAATGACTTTATGTGATACTTAGACAAATTCGGTCGACTTCTTGACTGCAAAGGATGAACCTTTTCAAGTTGATGCTTTTTCTTAGTTGGGGCAACTTGTTACTTCCTATATCTACATTTAATGTATCAGTTTTAGTGGAGAAAGAGAAAAAGGACATTTCCGAATGAATGAGTTATTCGAAGTCAGTACACAAGTCTTCTCGTTGAAACGTCAAATGAAAGCTAGAACTAGGTAGTACTTTTACTTTGAAAAAAAGAAAAACTCACCAGCAACTCGAGATTTATAGCAAAACAATGAGTCCATGACACATCTTTTTAAAAATACTTCAGATGCAATAAGTTTTCTTAATTGTTCAAATATTTTTTCTCTTTTTTAAAATAAAAAATAAAAAATATGCTAGGGGTGCAAAGGAGGATGAGAATTGCAGAGTTGGTGTGGAGTAAGGTGGCTCAGCCTAGACACAGGTTCATCACTTGGTTAGCAGTACAGGGTAGACTACTAACTAAAGACAGACTCCAGAAAATGAAAATACCAGTGGGCAATCTATCATGCTGTTTATGTAATACACAGACAAAAGAGACTCATCCTCATCTCTTTGCGGACTGTGGCTGGACAAAGGTGATCATAGCAACAATGAACCAATGGGCTGGTGTACAGATTCCAACTGGAGATGTGAGGCAAGTACTTACCAAACTCGAGAGCAGGAACTGGACGCAGATCTACGAAGAGATCATAGCTGCATTATGGGAATCCATAGTCTACCATGTGTGGAAGGCAAGAAACTGGAAGTTGTATAGAGGGGCAAGTATAACTACAGATATAGCGATCACACAGATTAAACAAAGTTTCACTGCTCGATTGGACATTGTTAGAGATAGTAAAAGGGGTCTTAGTTGTAGGAGTTTTCTTCAAGCTTTTTATATGTAAATAGAGGGATGTTGGAGACCTTACCTGCTATCATGCAGACGGGTGCTCTTTAGGTGTATGGATTTGTTCGTTAATGGTAATTTTTACATATGTTACCAAAAAAAAAAAAAAAAAAGGTAAGAAAGGACTAAGCCAAAACTTCTAGCAAATATACTGATCAACTTCATCATTTGGGTAATAATGTTGATCCAATTATATTGCTGCAATAAGAATTAGATAATCCAAATGTTTAGCCCAAGTCAACGCACAAGTCTTTTCATGAAAGTTACAACGGACATGTCTTTTCAAGTTGATGTTTCACTTTGGTTTTAGACATTAATTATTGAACAGAACATATAGATAAAATCATCAATACACAAGTCTGGACTCAATTATTGTCCGATTTCTGCATCTCATTTACTGAAGAAAGGGATATTTTAAGTCAACGCACACAAGTTTTCCCATGGACATGCAAAATTAAATTAAAGCTACAATAAGTTAATACATTCACTTGGATGTCAGACATTGTTTAACTGAACTTACTTGTTTTTCTGATCACAGTTGATTATGAGCTAATTCCCTTAATGTCTTCTTTTAATGATGTAATAGCAGAAAGTTGAAGTGTCTACTTGTGCACACCCAAAGTTGGAGGGCTTAGAGGCCAGCTGAGACCAAGTTAAAGGGCACGCTTATCAGATATAAACTTTGAGCACACCGTGCCTCATATATTACATAAAGGCATACAGATATTACCACTCATCAGTGTTGAAGTATAAAAGCCTTTCTTTAACAAAACATTGCATACAACACAGGCACGAACAACTCTATACTCACTGCTATAAAAGCAACAAAAAAAAAAGAAAAAAAAAAGAACAATTCACATAGTCATTCTAATTCTTGATACTTCAGCTAGACACACTCTCTCCATTTACATCTCCCGAGTCATTGCATGCCTACATTTACATCACAAAAAGTTAAAAGGAAATAGTCAGATACAGAACACTTTATCTCAATTTTCACACATTTATATAGAAAGGAAGTAATGGAAACACAAGCTAGTCACTGACTAATTGTTTCAAACGTTATTTTCTTTTGCATAACAATGGAGATAGTCATTGGAATTTCAATTCATAATAGAACATTTTGATTTATTATAATCTTTTAATAGCTGAGCTTTTCCTACTGGGATGATGGTGTTGGGATCGAAAACGATAGGGGGTCATGCGGAAGCTATTAGTTGCAAACCAAGGCGACGATAAATCAGATGACACAAAAACTATACTAAAAAACATATTATTGATAGCTTTGGTCAATTGACCTACATATTGTAAACTAATCAACAAGCATAAAATTATTGTGAGAGAAAATCTCCCTAAACAAAACTCTTAAACGACTACATGGTGGATGCTATTGTGTTGTGGAATAAGAATAAGGATCCTCTATTATAGACTATTTATAGAGGTACAAAACCTTTCATCCAAGAAAGAGGTTAGCCAAATATGAAAGAATTATATTTTCCTTTTAGGAAAAAGAAAAAGTAATTATGGTATTACTTTGACTTTCCTTCAAAGAAAAGTAAACTCAAATTTGGTAAGAAAATCAGGGCAAAAACCCTAACAGATGGCTCAACATATTTTTCTGTGGTGACTAAAATGATTCTCAAGTATATACGAATAGCACTATATAATTTTCACGAAATCATTCAATTATCTAATAAAACAAGAAATATTTAATGAGGATATATACCATTATGATAAACTAAAAATGAATCAGTATAGAGCTCAATATGAATATATACCTGAAGGTCTGAACATTACATCTTATGTGACGAACGGAACTTGTCTAGATGCCATTATTTCTTCTTCTTCTGTAATACATTTGACCTCGCTCTTTCTTTCTCCTTCTCTTAATGATTCTGTATTCTAAATCTTCAGCGATCCTAGAAAGCCAATTTGGGTTTCGAGAAGAAAGCATGAAATATGATATGGAGAATCCAATAATCAATCCACAACCATATCCCATAAGAACCACTTTCCAACTGAGATCACTTAGAAATGTCAAGTCACTTTCTTCATCCGGCACAAACGCTGTGTTGTTTGTCTCTGGTATCCTATTACTTCCACAACCTCCTGAAAGTGGGAATCCACGCAATCCATCATTGCCTTCATATGAATTATTCTCAAATGTAGCAAATTGAGGTCCTATTGGAATGCATCCTTCAAGATGATTGAGGGAGAGATTTAAAACTGCAAGAGAAGTAAGAGAAGCAAGTTGTTGCGGTATCTCTCCCGAAAGCTTGTTGGATGAAAGGTCCAATGATTCGACTACAGATAACTTTCCAAGTGATGGTGGTATATGATCCTGCAACCCATTGTGAGATAAATTCAACACACGCAGTGCGATAAGATCTCCCATCATACTAGGAATATGCCCTTCAAATTTGTTACTTGAAAGATCCATAGTGGTGTACAAAGACAAGATCCTCACAACTTTAAGCTCCAATCCCTTTGTTACCACAGTTACCGAGTCTTGGTAATATCTTCGTGTTGTATCACCTGGTGCCTTCATTGTTTTATCAATTCTCCTCATAGCTTTCAGATTTCTGAAAAGACTTGTCGGCAATTCTGCTGTAAATGCATTGCAAGAGAGATCTAACATCCGAAGCTGAGGAAACAATTTAGAACTACTTGAAGTTCTAACGTCTCCAAGCAATTTATTGGATCTCAAGCTTAAAACTTGAAGATTTGGAAGAGTCCCCAACCACATAGGGAATGTGTCATTTAGGTGATTGTTTCCTAAATCAAGAACTTCCAACTGTGTGCAATTGACCAAGGATCTTGGGATTTTTCCCTCTACCTTATTGCCATGCAAGTTGAAGCTTTTGAGTCTGCTTCCAAAGATAAAAGTTGTTTGAAGATTCCCAGAAAGACTGTTGTCTTGCACATCCAAAATCTCCAGGTAACTCATGCTACTCAAACATTGAGGAAATGCTCCTTTCAAATTGTTTCTTGCCAAATCTAGAACTTTTAATGATGTCAAATTGCAAAAAGAAAGAGGGATCTCCCCCATTAGATTATTATTTGATATGAAGAAAAATCGTAGAGTGGGCAGAAGATTAGGTAGCGACCCTTGAAGAATATTGTACCGTAAATCAATAGTATTTAGAGGAAGAAGAGGAATGGGGCCAATACTTGTCAACATATTGTAGGATAGATTAAGATTTGACATGGAATGCATCCAATTAGGCAATACCCAATCAGGAATTCTTCCTTGAATCTTGTTATTTGAAAGATCCAAATAATAAAGATTAGTTGCTGATCTCAAAATATCCAATTCGTGTACTTCACAAGCGGACAGAAATAAGTATTCAAGAGATTCGGGCAAGGTAGACTTGACTTTGTTCTCATTGGTCAGAGAAATACTATTATATGAAAGACTAAGATAGAAAAGGTTTTTGAGGTTTGAAAAGACGCTGACATCTACAGTGCCACTAAAATTGTTGGATGAAAGATCAAGCCACGTTAGATTTACAAGGTTCTGAAGTGACTTGGGAAGAGGACCTTGCAACTGGTTGTGTACTAAATCAATATGGACTAGGTTCACAAGGTTCTGAATTGATTTGGGAAGATATCCTTTCAACTGATTATTGCTTATATCAATATGGAGTAGTGCTGAATTGTACCTGAAATCCTCAAGTTGACCGGAAAAGTGATTATCATTCAAGAGTAGGTCACTCAGTAATGGCAGGGAGAATATCCAGGATGGTATT
Organism: Capsicum rhomboideum; assembly: GCA_031232105.1. NCBI lineage: Eukaryota > Viridiplantae > Streptophyta > Magnoliopsida > Solanales > Solanaceae > Capsicum > Capsicum rhomboideum. The sequence continues at coordinate 1,092,103 of CP124714.1, forward strand.
TCTCCATTCAGGGAGTTATTTGATAGCCAAAGTGTGTTCAGATTCTGCAGTCCATTTGTAAACGGAGGAAACGTTGCTCCTTCAAGATGGTTATTTCGTAGGTCCAAATACTCCAGACGGGTGAGATTCCAAAGAGATTTCGGAATCAGCCCCGACAGATCGCACGAACTAAGTTCCAATCTCTGCAATGAAGTTACATAGACAAGAGAATCGGGCAGAAAATCACCAGAAAAATTCACTGCATAGAGAACCAACTCCTTAAGAGAAGCACTGCTGTTCCATTTGGTCTTTGGAAAATAACCGTTGAGCTGATAATTTGCTAAGTCAAGTGTTTCCAGGTTAGGCAGGTGAAAAATACTCTCAGGTATTATTCCATACAATCCTGTATCTCTCAACCTCAGAATTGTTAAGTGAGAAGAGAAATTCAAAGGAATGGTGGATGAGATGTTTGTGCCTGTAAGATGAAGCTCTCTTAATTCGGTCAAATTCTGAAGGAGCATCTTGAAATCGTGAGTTGCGAGTCTGAGCAAGTTGTTCCATAAAACAAGAGACTGTAACTTGGACAGATGAGACATTTCAGAAGGAATTTGACCTGAGAGATAGGATCCAGAAAGATCAAGATGCTTCAAGCTCGAGAACTTGCCATATTCAGGCGAGATGAGAGAACCAGAGAGGTTATTGAAAGAAAGGTTGAGCCTTTGGAGATGAGAGAGCTGGAATAGGCTGCTATTGGAATCAATCGCCCCAACAAGTTGGCTGCAACTGAGGTCGAGCTCAATCACATGGCCACTCGTCTCATCACATATCACCCCATCCCACGAGCAACAATCTATGTTCATGTTCCATGAACTCATTTTTGGATAAGACTGCTGGCCACAAAAAGAAGGTGAAAATGAGGCATCAACAACAAAAGACTGGTTGAATTCTACAAGGGCAAGACTTTGATCTCTGGGGCATATTGCCAATGAGGAAAAAACAAGTTGACAGAGAAAGAAAGATACTAATAGAAACAAGAGGTGCCAGTAGCCCATTTTTGCAAGAAAGTTGGTAATGAAGAAAGGAAGTTATGGTTTGTGTTATTCCCAAATAAAAATTCATGGATGTTAAAAGAACTGTTAATACAATGTGTAGCTCAAGTTTTCCGATGAAAGTTTCAACGGCAGACAAATCTTTTCAAGTTGTCATTTCACTTTGTAGTAGTCATTAATTGTTGAATAGAACATATGCCCTACTCGGAAATTTCAGTGAAAGCTACAACCGATATATCATATTATCATATCATCATTTTATACTAAAACTGAAAATAACTTTTCACCCTTGCTAATTATTTTTCAGCCGTTAACCATTTCGTCAAATGTATCTACCAATTTTGATAGGAATCAGAATAGTTGATTAGGTACTATATTTTTTATTATTTCCATGGACTTATTTAGTGTAGGGGTTATCAATTTCTCTAATATCTTTTCATCTTGTATATCATTATCTTAATTACTCATGACTTTGACTCATTTTTAAATCTCAAGTTGACAACCCCAAATATTAGTATTGTATACAAACTAGAGGGATATAGAAAATCATAGATTAGGTGGTAATACAAGCAAAAGTTGAAAGCATCCCCAAATCTCTTTTGAAGTTAACAATATTTAATGTTTACAAAAGTTGAAAGCGTCCCCAAATCTCATTTGAAGTTAACAATATTTAATGTTTGTCTTAAATTTTGCTCTTATCATTAAACTTTTAAATCTCATTGTTGTGCTTGATTTTTCAACAATAAAGACCATTGAGTTCTTTTAATTATTGGGAGATCAATATTCAATAAATGGAGCTTCGTATGAGGTTGCTGATACGTTTGATTCTCTTGCAGGTCAAATGGAGCTCTGAGGTACTGTTATGCTGCTTGTGAAGAATGAAATGTCGACTTGGCTTGAGAAATAGTAACTGTTTACTGTATGTGGAGTCCATGTACTATTCTAAGTTTTCAGATTCATAGAAATTGTAATGTATAGTTCATGTTATCTACGCCGAAGGAAATTCTTCCTTAACAGAAACAGAAGAAGGGACTTCTATCTTTGGTGTCTGTTCTCCTTGGTCCAATATTTCTTTCTTTTCTTTCCTCTCACTGGGGTTTGTACGGATAGAAACAAGTGTGATGTGACTTTCTTCTCCACAAAAGCCAACTAGTTCTTCTAGGTTATGTATAAGAGGAGATCTTATAATTGTAAATTCAACTGGTTATGCAAAATCTTGAAAACATCATAGCGAGCGTAGGCATGTAAATTTTCAAACAGCAGAGGCATCATGAACCTGATTCAATTAATGAGAAATGCAATGCTCAAAAACAGGAAAAAAAAAATGCTGAATCAACCAGGTAACTTTAGGAATCTGCACTTATTAGTATTAGACAAGGAATCTGCTCTAGCAGAGATGAAATTTAACAAGACAAGGCCCCAAATTGTTACAAAGGTCATTACCCCTCATAAGCTGTTTTTCAAAAAAAAAAAAAACTAGACAATACAGGCACACACAACTCTATACTCAATGTCATAAAAGCAAAAAACAATTCACATAGTCGTTCCAGTTCTTGATATTTCAGCCAGACGCACTCTTTGTCCATTTCCATCTTCCAAGTCATTGCATGCCTACATTTACTTCTCAAAAGGTTGAAAGGAAAGAGTTAGATACAGATCCAATTATCTCAATTCTCACACATTTATAGTCATTGACACTGAATAATTAATTGTTTCAAACATTATTTTCTTTTACATAACAAAGGAGAAGCTCATTGGAATTTCAAATCATAATAACACATTTGGATTTATAATAATCGTGATCACTGAGCTCTTCCTACTGGAAAAGATGATTGAAAATATTTTCTGTGGTAGCTAAAATGAGTCTCAATGGTTAAGCATACATTATGACCTGATTATTTATATCTTCCTTTTTTTCTCTTCATGTTTCTCCCTAAGAGTAGATAGGAATAGCACTGTATACTTTTCACGAAATCATTCACTTATCTAATAAAACAAGAAATATTTAAATGAAGATATAATTTAATACCATTATGATAATAGAAAAAAGAATTAGTATGAGCTCAGTATGAATTTATACCTGAAGCTTTTGACATTTCATCTTGTGCGGCTGGGAACTTGTCTAGATGCCATTATTTCATCTTCTCGTTCTTCTGTAATGCATTTGACCTCGCTGCTTCTTTCGCCTTCTCATAAAGATTCTGTATTCTAAATCTTCAGCAATCCCAGAAAACCAATTTGGATTTCGAGAAGAAAGCATGAAAAATGCTATGGAGAATCCAACAATCAATCCACAACCATATCCCATAAGAACCACTTTCCAACTGAGCTCACTTAGAAATGTCAAATCACTTTCTTCATCCGGCACAAATGTTGTGTTGTTTGTATCTGGTATCCGGTTACTTCCACAACCTCCTGAAACTGGGAATCCACGCAATCCATCATTGCCTTCATATGAATTGTTCTCAAATGTAGCAAATTGAGGTCCTTTAGGAATGCATCCTTCAAGATGATTGTGTGAGAGATTTAAAACTGCAAGAGATGTAAGAGAAGCAAGTTGTTGTGGTATCTTTCCCGAAAGCTTGTTAAATGAAAGGTCCAGTGATTCAACTACAGATAACTTTCCAAGTGAAGGTGGTATATGACCCTGCAACCCATTGTGAGATAAATTCAACACACGCAGTGCGATGAGATCTCCCATCATACTAAGAATATGCCCTTCAAATTTGTTACTTGAAAGATCCATAGTGGTGTACAAAGATAAGATTCTCACAACTTCAAGCTCCAGTCTCTTTGTAACAACAGTTACCGAGTCTTGGTAATATCTTGGTGCTTCATCACCTGGTGCCTTTACTGTTTGATCAATTCTCCTCATTGCTTTCAGATTTCTGACAAGACTTGTCGGCAATTCTGCTGTAAATGCATTGCAAGAGAGATCTAACATCCGAAGCTGAGGAAACAATTTCGAACTACTTGAAGTTCTAATGGGTCCATGCAAATTATTGGATCTCAAGCTTAAAACTTGTAGATTTGGAAGAGTCCCCAACCACATAGGGAATGTGTCATTGAGGAGATTGTTTCCTAAGTCAAGAACTTCCAACTCTTTGCAATTGTCCAAGGATCTTGGGATTTTTCCCTCTAGCTTATTGCCGTGCAAGTTGAAGCTTTTAAGTTGACTTCCGGAGCTAAAAGTTGTTTGGAGATTCCCAGAAAGACTATTGTGTTGCATATCCAATACCTGGAGTTGGTCACTCACGTTACCCAGACATTGTGGAATTGCTCCCTTCAAATTGTTTCTTGCCAAATCTAGGACGTTTAATGATGTCAAATTGCAAATAGAAGAAGGGATCTCCCCAGTGAGACTATTATTTGATATGAAAAAATATTTTACAGCGGGTGGTGGAATTGGTAGCGTCCCTTGAAGAAAATTGGACCGTAAATCAATAGTATTTAGTTGGGAAAATGATGAAATCTGGTCAATACTTGTCAACATATTGTGGGATAGATTAAGATATCCCATTGAATGCATCCAATTAGACCATGCCCAATCAGGAATTCTTCCTTGAATCTTGTTATTTGAAAGATCCAACTCCCAAAGCCATTTTGCTGATCTCAAAAAATCCAGTTTGTTTATTTCACAACCGGACAGAAGTAAGTGTTCAAGAGATTGGGGCAAGGTAGAATTGAGTTTGTTCTCATTGGTCAGAGAAATACTATTATATGAAAGATCCAAAGAGGAAAGCTGTTTGAAGTTTGAAAAGATGCTGACATCTACGTTTCCACTAAAATTGTTAGATGAAAGATCAAGAATTTCTAGATTGACAAGGTTCTGAAGTGACTTGGGAAGAGGACCTTCCAATTGGTTGTGTCCTAAACCAATATAGTCTAGGTTCACAAGGTTCTGAATTGATTCGGGGAGATATCCATGGAACTGATTCTCACTTATATCAATATGGACTAGTACTGAATTGTACCTGAAATCCTCAAGTTGACTGGAAAAGTGGTTATCGTGCAAGCCTAGTTCACTCAGTGATGGAAGGGAGAATACCATGATGGTATTGCTCCATTCAAGGAGTTATTTGATAGCCAAAGTCTCTTCAGATTCTGCAATCCACCTGTAAACAGAGGAAATATTGGTCCTTCAAGATGGTTATCTTGAAGGTCCATAGACTCCAGACGGGTGAGATTCCAAAGAGATTTTGGAATCGGCCCCGAGAGATTGCACGAACTAAGTGCCAATATCTGCAATGAAGTTACATAGCCAAGAGAATCAGGCAGGAGCTTACCAGAAAAATTTACTCCATCAAGATCTAACTCCGTGAGAGATGCACTGCTGTTCCATTTGGTCTTTGGAAAATAACCGCTGAGCTGATCATTGCCAATTAAGTTAAGAACTTTCAAGTTTGGCAAGTGAAAGATACTCTCAGGTAATATCCAATGCAATCCTGTGTAACCAAGCCTCAGACTTGTTATATGGGATGAGAAATTTGGAGGTATGGTTGAAGAGATATTTACTTCAGTAAGATCAAGCTCTCTTAATTGGGTCAAGTTTTGAAGGAGCAATTTAAAATTGTGAGGTCCAAGTCTGAGCCCAATGTGGTAGTCTGATAAAATAAGAGACTGTAACTTGGAAAGATGGAAGATTTCAGAAGGAATTTCACCTGAGAAAGATGAGTAGGAAAGATCAAGATGAGTCAAGCTCGAAAAACTGCCAAATTTAGGGGAGATTTCCGAAAAGAAGTCATTCCCAGAAAGGTTAAGCCTTTGGAGATGAGAGAGTTGGAAGAGGCTGCTATTGGAATCAATGGTCCCAACAAGACTGCTGCAACTGAGGTCAAGTTCAATAACATGGCCAGTCAACTCATCACATTTCACTCCATCCCATAAGCAACAGTCTCTGCTCATATTCCATGAGACTGTTTTTGGATAAGGCTGCTGACCAAAGAAATCACAAATAAAAAATGTGAGTGATGCATCTACAATAAACGTCTGCTTGAATTCTTGAAGGACAATGCTTTGATCTTTGGGGCAAAAATGAGCTAATCTGGATGAAGAAAAAGCAAGTTCATGACAGAGAAAGAAAGATACTAGAAAAAGGAGGTGCCCATAACCCATTTTTGCAAGAAAGTTGGTAGAGAGGAAAGCAAGAAAGCTGTGCTTTTGTGTTAGTCCCAATTCAAAGTTCATGAGAGATATATACTAATGGATGTTAAAAGGAGTGATATGGAATCCAAGGAATCTCTGAATTAGATGTTTGCAGTGTTATATATGTTTCTTTGAAATGAATGCAATAAGTTAATTCAATTGCTACAATAAAAACAAGATAATCAGATGTTTGGCTCAAGTCAATGCACAAGTCTTTCCATGGAAATTTCAATCAACAATCCTTTTCAGGTGGTTGTTAATTTCTCTTTGATTTAGTTATCATTGTTGAACAGATCAAACATACTAGCTGAATAGGCGTGCTTTTTTTCTGCTACTAGTGTGTTTTGAACCCACATCTCAAGAACGCAAGCCTTCAATTCTCACTCAGAGACAACTAGACCATCCGTCAATCTTTGTATGTGGGTTTGCACCTATCTGATTATATAATGTTTCGTAATTTTTTAGTACAAATACAGAGTCTACGCAGAAGCTACTGGGTTCGCCCGAACCCCCTTTTTGTACTATAGCTCCGCCCCTGATTGAAATGAGTTTCTGGTATCCCCTTGGGATCGTTCCTGCACCCCCACAAATTAGGGAAGTAATTAGTACTCTCTCTGTCCCAGTTTATATGACACACTTTCCTTTTTAGTCAATCTCAGAAAGAATGACACATTTTTATATTTAGTAACTTAATTTTGAAATGTCAATTTCACCCTTAATGGGATGAGTTATAGTCACACAAATAATTTTGACTTATTTTAGACCACAAATTTCAAATTTTTCCCCACATTTCTTAAACTCTGTGCCCAGTCAAACTACATCATATAAAATGGAACAAAGGGAGTAATAGTTTTCATATGTTAGATCCAATGAAAAGAAATGTCCAATAGAGATTAAAAAACAAGGATGAAACTGTTGTAACACGAAATCAAATAATAAAAATAGCACAAATTTTGAATTTGCGGTGCCAAACATATTTGAGTCATCCTTGTTCAGAGGCGGATCCAGGATTTTGAGGTTCCGGCCGCCACATTCTATGAACAGTAGGATGATTTTAATATTTACATAGGAGAAAATTAATAGCATGTTTGGCCCCAAAAGTGTTTATTTCTTAAAAAAAAAAAACAGGAAGGTGTTTGACCCAGTTTTTTTTTTATTGGAGAAAATAAATATTTTTGGGATAGCAAAGATTATTTTTTTCTAAAAAAATATTTTTTGTTGAGAAAACTGCCCTTAGAAATACTTTTAAAAAGATTGGTGAAACACTAATCGCTGCTTAAAAATGTTTTTTAAATTTGTAGGTCAAACACAAATTGGTTCTCATCAAAAGTATTTATTTTGAAAAGAACTTTTGAAAAAAATAATTTTCAAAATAGATTGATTTTAAAAGTTTGGCTATACTCAATAAATAATTGTTATCATCACTTCGTCTATTGGCATAACTTGGCTTGTTGGTTTGTCTGTGTTCAGAACGAAAAGGTAAGGGTTCCATATACTCCTCCACTGCAATGTTTTTTCAAACAATTTACCACATTTTAAAAAAATGTTTGGCGAAAAGGGTCCAACGCAGAGATTCGACCCCATAACCTTGGGCAGCAGGACTTAACGCTTTGCCACTGGCACTATGCCTTCACTTGTAACTGCGGGTGCCAAGCTTAACATTTATACAAAACCTTACAAATATACACTTGTATATATAGAGTTTCAACCGAGATGTCCGGGTGCCGTGGCACCCCATAGGTGATACATAGATCTGCCCCTGTCCTTGTTGGACAGATCAAACATATAAGTCTACACACATCTTTTAGTGGAAATTGTTGGAAATATAAGGGGGGCCTTTGATAATATCACAGGACACAAAGAGGATGGAAGAGGGAGAGAGACATTAAGCTCAATCATATCATTAGAAAAACTCCACTCTAACATAATATCCTTACAAAGAGGTTTATATAGGTGCTAATGGAGCCTTCTAGAATAACACATATTAAGTACTTTCACACACTTGAATCTAACCACATTGATACCATGAAAAAGTTTACCTAGATAATACAAAAGATCATGCATCTAGGATAACTAAAAGACATGAATCTAAACACTTTTAAACATTTAAGTTTACTATTTTTAACATTCCCCCTAAACTTAAACATCTTTTCATATTCTTCAATCTTTCTTATCCATTTCAACATCCTCTTGGTGTACGCCTTCATAACTATAAGCAATTCCTTCTTCATCACCTTCTAACTTTTGGCCATTGCAAAGACAAAATCCCGGAAGACTTCTCACGTCTTCTTTCTTATCTCCCTCTTCCATCCTCTTTGTGAATTAGAATCACATTTCACTGAAATGTCAAATGAAAATGACAACAAGGTATGTAGCGCCCGATTTTTAAACCAAATCAATGAATTTATGACGCATGCCTTTTTTATCACAGAAACATGATTCACTAATATGCATTCTCAATTAATTTATCACTTAATTATGGTAAATCATATCATTTGATGTAAATATCGAATATATATGGATAGACTTTTCCATGTTAATCCAATTGTTACAATAAGAACTTTCCATGGAAATTTCAAAGAAAGCTACAACAGACAAATTACCTTCTCAACTTGATGTTTCACTTTGATTTTAGTCATTTTTTTTTAAAAAGAACGTACATTAAGTCAATGCACAAGTCTGGGTTGGGGGCTACTTGTTGTTCCTTCCTATTTCTACATTCAAATTTACATTTTCAGTGGAGAACGAGAAGAAAGGAAAATCCCAAATGAATGATGTCTTTCCATGGAAATAAATGTCGAGTGAAAGCTACAATAAGGTAATATTGTAGTATCAAGGTTTTTGGAAGTTTGGTCAAACAGGCCTGTAGTCAAGTTAGACATTTATACACTAGTAGAAACTAGAAAGCAAGTTAGACATTTATACACTAGTAGAAACTAGAAAATATACAGAACTTCTAGTACTTTTTATTTTTATTTTAAATAATACTGACTGATATAATGGAGCATCATGGACAGTACTGAGATTCAAATTGCCTATTCCAACTTTCTTGGGATTGAGGCGTAGGTAGCTGTTGTATCCTTTACTATCGACAGAGAAAGAAAGATGCTAGTAGAAACAAAAGGTGCCCGGAGCCCATTTTGCAAGAAAGTTGTGGTTTGTGTTATTCCCAAATCAAAATTCATGAGATATATATGTATACAGCACTGGTGGATGTTAAAAGAACAAAAGCAAATACTTCAATTCCTCTTAACATCATAAGAGTAAAAATGTTTAGCTCAAGTATTTCCATGAAAATTTCAGTGAAAGCTGCAACTGACAAATCTTTTCAAGTTATTTCTTTTTTATTTTAGTCATTAATTGTTGAACATAGCATATGCCCTACTTGTTAGACTTCCTATTTCTACATCGCTATTAGAGAGGAAATTTCCATTAATGGAGTACGGAAGTAGGTGGAATGGATGGAAACTGCTTCAAATGAATTAATTAATATACTTGTGACTTTGAATTCATCTACTCAAGTGGCCATGTTTTCTCATAGCTCAACTCTTTCCATGAAAGTTACAACGGACATGTCTTTTCAAGTTGATGTTTTCACTTTGGTTTTAGTCATTAATTGTTGAACAGGACATATAGCTAAAGTCATCAATACACAAGTCTGGACTCAATTATTGTCCTATTTCTGCATCATATTTAGTGAAGAAAGGGACATTTTCAGTCAACACACACAAGTCTTCCCATGGAAATGCAAAATTAAATTAAAGCTACAATAAGGTAATACGTTCACTTTGATGTTAGACATTGTGTAACTGAACTGTAATATCCCGTACATTTCTAACCTTATTTGGTGACTTGGAGTCATGTTTACTTGATGATTAAGATTACTAAGTAAGTATTTTGTAGTGTTTTGATAAAGTATTGGATGATATACTAGTATCAGACGGAGTAGGAAAAATTTCAGCAAAGTGGCCAAACTTGCGCCACTCCCTGTTTCAGGGTGTGTGGCGCAAGCCACCTGATTCAGAGGGGCTGCAAAACTCGCGCCACTGCCCTGCTTTGCAGCAGTGGCGCAAGGCACAAGGATTATGGTCTTTCCGAGCTTGTTTTGCGACGCAATGCAACGTCGATTCTTCCATGGTTTATTTTGGTTCCTTGGAGTTCTTTTAGCGTTGTTAAGGTTTCAAATACCTTGATACACTTCCACATGATCAAACCATGAAACACAAGAATTTACCAAAAATGTTCAATTAAGCCATGGACGGCTAGAATGTCTAGTTTTGCGATTAAGGCTACGAAAGGGAATCTCGTAAGTGAATATTGTCGTGACGTTATGGAATTATTTAAACATGAGATATACGATGGATTATACGTAAATTTTAGTGGGCTAAGCTAATATGTGTTATTGGGCCCCAAATTGAGGCCCAAAACAAGGCCAAAATGGAAAGGCCCCAAAAGGAAAAAATGACCCATTCTTGTTGACTATAGAGACATGGCATTTAATGCCAAAGAAGTGGCTAAGGATGACCAAAAAGGCTCTATAAAACAAGAGAAAAATCAGATTTTTAAGTCATTACAAGTCTCATGCCTTTTTGATATTTTCTCAAACATTTCTCTCTTTCCAAAACCCTAAGGCAACTATTTCCTTTGGACACTTTGGACAAGATCATCCCTTTGCAAGCTTGGATAAGTATTTATTCTTGTGGTTTAGCATATTATATGCATGAAGTATTGTGTAGATCATGATGGTTGTGTTGGAAAGGTTGAATAGGACACTTTTGCCCTTTGGTAAAAGATGTGCCATTTTGCGAATTAAACTTGAAATATGACTTGTGGGTTTGATGAAAGAGCATGATATGGATGAAATATCAACATGTGTGGTGTGATTATGTTACTAAACTTGTTATTTTCTATAAGTGTGAATTACGGGATTTTTGGCCGATATGTGCTATGAGGTGTTTTAAGGTGACTTGATGGATTATTTGTGATATGGTGTGAATGAGAAAGTGTAAAGAAGAAGCTTTGTTGCGAAATGCTATTGGTTATGATGTTGGTCAATGTATGGCATGTTGTGGTATTTTTGGTATGGTCATGCCGAAATTTTATTGTAAAGGGGGAAATGACGTTATAGGCAATTATGTACTTTTGTCGTCTTTTGCGCTTGTAAGGTGGTTAGATGTTGACGTAAACTCCGTTATGTACTTGTGTTGTAGAGTAAGGGGCTGAATCATTATATTCATTAGGATTGTGGAATCTTATTGAGAGGCTAAGGTATGTAAGGTTATTCTTGTCCGTATCTTTCTGCAGCACATATTGCTCCATTTGCCATTGTACTTGTACTTATGTCGAAATGTTCCAAAGTAGCTCATGTCAGGTTGGTTACCTATATATTTATTCATGTGTCTCTTGTACATTGAACATTGTCCCAAAGTTCCAATAATGCGATAACCAACAATGTTTCAAGTTCATAACTAAAGAATGAAAGTAATGCATACTTGCTTGAGTACGGGTGGTAGCTCAAAGGGGCGAAAGCCTAGCTAGAGACGATCCCGATGTATCACGGGTGGTAGCTCAAAGGGGCGAAAGCCTAGCTAGAGACGATCCCAATTGATTATTAGACACAGGGGGTAGCCCAAAGGGGTGAAAACCTAGCTAGGGCCGAACCTGCTTTATTGATTTATGGGTGGTAGCTCAAAGGGGCATAAGCCTAGCTAGAGACGATCCCAATATTGTTATTTACCACTGATCAGTTGGTTCCGGGCATGATGTGATTATTGTTGATATTAAGATGAATAATAAAGAATGCAAAGTACATGGTTCCACACATATGGAAATGTTGGTTTATCTATATTGCCTATTCTCTTATCTTTGATATACATTGGTGTTCTCACTTATTGATACAGTTTTCTTATGGCTTTGCATACTCAGTACATTCTTCGTACTGACCCCCTCGGGGGAATTTACCTTACTTGTTGCAGGCACAGGTACTAGTAGACCTCCATTGTAGGTTGCGGATCTTTTGCGAACATTTGGTGAGCTCCAGTTGGTTCGGGGCTTTCCGAGTCTTCTATGTACATTTGTTTTGGTCTTATGTATATGTATAGAGCGGGGTGTGTCCCGAATCTAGGTTGGTTTTGGTTATGCATCTGTAGAGGCTTTGTAGATGTGGTGGGTCAGGCGAAAGGAATGTAATGAACTTATGTTTTGTCTTGATGGCCCTAACGGCCAAGTTTCATAATTCTCATATATGTGTCATAACTTCCGCTTTTGGCATTTTATATTTGTTTGTGGTGGTGATGACTATTTATGGATGAAGATTGGTTCTCTCGGGCCTTGTCGGCTTCGGGTGCCATGTCCGTCCCGTTGGAATTCGGGGCGTGACATGAACTTACTTGTTTTTCTGATCACAGTGGATTATGGGCTAATTCCCTTCATGTCTTCTTTTAATGATGTAATAGCAGAAAGTTTAAGTGTCTACTTGTGCACACCCAAAGTTGGATGGCGTAGATGCTAGCTGAGGCCAAGTTAAAGGGCACGTTTATGTAATTATCATACAAGGGATGCCTATATCAGAGATAAACTTTGACAACACCATGCCTCATATATTACATAAAGGTGTACAGACACTACCACTCATCAGCTTTGGAGTATAAAAGCCATTCTTTTACAAAACACTGCATACAACACAGGCACAAACAACTCTATACTCACAGCAATAAAAGTAAAAAAAAAAAAAACAATTCACATAGTCATTCCAATTCTTGATACTTCAGCTAGACACACTCTTTGTCCATTTACATCTCCAGAGTCATTAAAATGCCTATATTAGCATCACAAAAAGTTAAAAGGAAACAGTTACATACAGAACACTTATCTCAATTCTCACACATTTATATAGAAAGAAAGTAATGGAAACACAAGCTAGACCTCATTGACACTGACTAATTATTTCAAACGTTATTTTCTTTTGCATAACAATGGAGATAGTCATTGGAATTTCAATTCATAATAGAACATTTTGATTTATAATAATCTTTTGATCACTGAGTTTTTCCTACTGAGATGACGGCTGAGGTAAGAATATCATTATATAATTTTCACGAAATCATTCAATTATCTAATAAAACAAGAAATATTTAAATGAAGATATAATATAATACCACTATGATAAACTAAAAAAGAATCAGTAGAGAGCAAGCTCAATATAAATATATACCTGAAGGTTTTGACATTACATCTTGTGTGACAGGGAACTTGTCTAGATGCCATTATTTCTTCTTCTTCTTCTCCTGCAATCCATTTGATATCGCTGCTTCTTTCGCCTTCTCATAATAATTCTGTATTCTAAATCTTCAGCTATCCTAGAAAGCCAATTTGGGTTTCGAGAAGAAAGCATGACATATGATATGGAGAATCCAATAATCAACCCGCAACCATATCCCATAAGAACCACTATCCAACTGAACTCACTTAGAAATGTTGAATCACTTTCTTCATCCGGCACAAATGTTGTGTTGTTTGTCTCTGGCGTCCAGTTACTTCCACAACTTCCTGAAACTGGGAATCCACGCAATCCATCATTGCCTTCATATGAATTGTTCTCAAATGTAGCAAATTGAGGTCCTTTTGGAATACATCCTTCAAGATGATTGAGGGAGAGATTTAAAACTGCAAGAGATGTAAGAGAAGCAAGTTGTTGCGGTATCTCTCCAGAAAGCTTGTTGGACGAAAGGTCCAATGATTCGACTACAGATAACTTTCCAAGTGATGGTGGTATTTGACCATGCAACCCATTGTGAGACAAATTCAACACACGCAGTACGATGAGATCTCCCATCATACTAGGAATATTCCCTTTAAATTTGTTACTTGAAAGATCCATAGTTGAGTACAAAGACAAGATCCTCACAACTTTAAGCTCTAATCCCTTTGTTACAACAGTTACTGAGTCTTGGTAATATGTTTTTGTTGTATCACCTGGTGCCTTCATTATCTGATCAATTCTCCTCATTGCTTTCAGATTTCTGAAAAGACTTGTCGGCAATTCTGCTGTAAATGCATTGCCAGAGAGATCTAACATCCGAAGCTGAGGAAACAATTTCGAACTACTTGAAGTTCTAATGGGCCCTTGCAATTTATTGGATCTCAGGCTTAAAACTTGTAGATTTGGAAGAGCCCCCAACCACATAGGGAATGTGTCATTGAGGAGATTGTTTCCTAAGTCAAGAACTTCCAACTTTTTGCAGTTGGCCAAGGATCTTGGTATTTTTCCCTCTAGCTTATTGTCGTGCAAGTTGAAGCTTCTAAGTTGACTTCCGGAACTAAAAGTTGTTTGGAGATTCCCAGAAAGACTATTGTGTTGCATATCCAAAACCTCGAGTTGGTCACTCATGTTACCCAAGCATTGTGGAATTGCTCCCTTCAAACTGTTTTTTGCCAAATCTAGAATTCTTAATGATGTCAAATTGCAAACAGAAGAAGGGATCTCCCCAGTGAGATTATTATTTGACATGGAGAAAAATACTAGAAAGGGTGTCGGAAATATTGTTAGCGCCCCTTGAAGAAAATTGGACCGTAAATCAATAGTATTTATTATGGAAAATGATGAAATCTGGTCAATACTTGTCAACATGTTGTTAGATAGATTAAGAAATAACAGTGAAACCATCCAATTAGACCATGCCCAATCAGGAATTCTTCCTTGAATCTTGTTATTTGAAAGATCCAAGTACATAAGATTTGTTGCTGGTCTTAAAAAGTCCAGTTCTTTTATTTCACAAGCAGACACCCCTAATTGTAATAGAGATTGGGGCAAGGTAGACTTGACTTTGTTCTCATTGGTCAGAGAAATACTATTATATGAAAGATCAAGATAAAAAAGGTTTTTGAGGTCTGAAAAGATGCTAGCATCTACACTGCCACTAAAATTGTTAGATGAAAGATCAAGCATTGTTAGATTGACAAGGTTCTGAATTGACATGGGAAGAGGACCTTGCAACTGGTTGTGTCCTAAATTAATTGAGACGAGGTTCACAAGGTTCTGAAGTGACATGGGAAGAGGACCTTGCAACTGGTTGTGTCCTAAATCAATCGAGACTAGGTTCACAAGATTCTGAATTGATTTGGGAAGATGTCCTTGCAACTGATTCTCTCTTATAACAATACTGACTAATACTGAATTGTTCCTGAAATCCTTAAGTTGACCGGAAAAGTGGTTATCATTCAAGAGTAGTTCACGCAGTAATGGCAGGGAGCATATCCAGGATGGTATTGCCCCATTCAGGAAGTTATTTGATAGGCTAAGTGTATTCAGATTCTGCGGTCCACTTGTTAACAGAGGAAATATTGGTCCTTCAAGATGGTTATTTGCAAGGTCTATATACTCTATACTGGGGAGATTCCAAAGAGATTTCGGAATCTGCCCCGAGAAATTGCAGGAACTAAGTTTCAATCTCTGCAATGAAGTTAGAAAGCCAAGAGATTCAGGCAGGAAATTACCAGAAAAATTGACTAGAGAGAGGTCCAACTCCTTTAGAGATGCACTGCTGTTCCACTTGGTCTTTGGAAAATAACCATTGAGCTGATCATTGCCCCATAAGGAAAGACGTTCCAATTTTGGCAGGTTAAAAATACTCTCAGGTAATATCCCTTTCAATCTTGTGTTATCGAGACTTAGAGTTGTTAAATGAGAAGAGAAATTCAGAGGAATGGTGGAAGAGATGGTTACCTCACTAAGATCAAGCTCTCTTAATTGGGTCAGATTCTGAAGGAGCATTTTAAAATCATGAGTTGTGAGTCTCAGTTCACCCTGAAAACTACATGCGAGAAGAAGAGATTGTAACTTGGAAAGATGAGAGATTTCAGAAGGAATTGGACTTGCAAAAGATGTGTAGGAATAGGAAAGATCAATATGTGTCAAGCTCGAGAACCTGCCAAATTCAGGGGAAATGTGAGAATTGTAGAAGAAATTGTGAGAAAGGTTGAGCCTTTGGAGATGAGAGAGTTGGAACAGGCTGCTATTGGAATCAATCACCCCAATAAGTTGGCTGCAGCCGAGGTCAAGCTCAATGATATGGCCACTCATCTCATCGCATATCACTCCATCCCACGAGCAGCAATCTATGTTCATGTTCCATGAACTCGTCTTTGGATAACAATCAGGAGATGCAGATGAGGCAACATCAACAAAAGACTGGCTGAATTCTATAAGGGCAAGACTTTGATCTCTGGGGCATATTGCCAGTGAGGAAAAAACAAGTCGACAGAGAAAGAAAGATGCTAGTAGAAACAATAGGTGCCCGGAGCCCATTTTGCAAGAAAGTTGGTAATGAAGAAAGAAAGTTGTGCTTTGTGTTATTCCCATATCAAAATTTATGAGATATATATATATACAGCACTGGTGGATGTTAAAAGTACAAAAGCAAATACTTCAATTCTCTTAACATCATAAGAGTAAAAATGTTTAGCTCAAGTCTTTCCATTAACATTTCAGTGAAAGCTGAAACTGACAAATCTTTTCAAGTTGTCATTTCTTTTTTATTTCAGTCATTAATTGTTGAACACAACATATGCCTACTTGTTAGACTTCCCATTTCTACATCGCTATTAGAGAGGAAATTTCCATTAATGGAGTACGGAAGTAGGTGGAATGGATGGAAACTGCTTCAAATGAATTAATTAATATACTGTAACTTTGAATTCATCTACGCAAGTGGCCATGGCTTCTCATTAATCAAAGACGTAATTAAGGGTGTTCAGTATTGTGGAAGTCGGTCCATGGAAAATATTTTCAGTCACTCAGTTCTGCATAAATGTCACATAACCAAAAGGTAACCCAACTTTGCTTAAGTATCATGGAAATTATATTATGTCCAGGATCATCATTCTTTTATTTTATCATAATGACTTTATGTGATACTTAGACAAATTTGGTCGACTTCTTGATTGCAAAGGATGAACCTTTTCAAGTTGATGTTTTTGCTTAGTTGGGGCAACTTGCTACTTCTTATTTCTACATTTAATGTATCAGTTTTAGTGGAGAAAGAGAAAAAGGACATTTCCGAATGAATGAGATATTCGAAGTCAGTTAACAAGTCTTCTCGTTGAAAGGTCAAATGAAAGCTACAACTAGGTAATACTTTTACTTTGAAAAAAGGAAAACTCACCAGCACCTCGAGATTTATACCAAAACAATATGAGTCCATGACACATCCTTTTTAAAACACTTCAGATGCAATAATTTTCTTAATCTTTCAAATACTTTTTCTCTTTTAGAAAAAATTGGACTAGAAGAGACTACAACGGAATTGGTTTATACAAATAAAAACAAAGTAAGAAAGGACTAAGCCAGAACTTTTAGCAAATATACTGATTAACTGCTTCATTTGGGTAACAATGTTAATCCAATTATATTGCTGCAACAAGAATTAGATGATCCAAATGTTAACACAAGTCAATGCACAAGTCTTTCCATGAGAGTTGCAGTGGACAAGTCTTTTCAAGTTTGATGTTTCACTTTTGTTTTAGTCATTAATTGTTGAACAGAACATATAGCTAAAGTCATCAATACACAAGTCTTCCCATGGAAATGCAAAATTAAATTAAAACTACAATTAAAAAAAAAAAACAAGAAACATTTAAATGATGATATAATATAATACCATTATGATAAACTAAAAAAAAAATCAGTATAGAGCTCAATATGAATATATGCCTGAAAGTTTTGACATTACATCTTGTGTGACGGGGAACTTGTCTAGATGCCATTATTTCTTCTTCTCCTTCTTCTGTAATGCATTTGATCTCGCTGCTTCTTTCGCCTTCTCATAATAATTCTGCATTCTAAATCTTCAACTATCCCAGAAAGCCAATTTGGGTTTCGAGAAGAAAGCATGAAATATGCTATGGAGAATCCAATAATCAATCCACAACCATATCCCATAAGAACCACTTTCCAACTGAGCTCACTTAGAAATGTCGAATCACTTTCTTCATCCGGCACAAATGTTGTGTTGTTTGTCTCTGGTATCCGGTTACTTCCACAACCTCCTGAAACTGGGAATCCACGCAATCCATCATTGCCTTCATACGAATTGTTCTCAAATGTAGCAAATTGAGGTCCTTTTGGAATGCATCCTTCAAGATGATTGCGGGAGAGATTTAAAACTGCAAGAGATGTAAGAGAAGCAAGTTGTTTTGGTATCTCTCCCGAAAGCTTGTTGGACGAAAGGTCCAATGATTCGACTACAGATAACTTTCCAAGTGACAGTGGTATAAGACCCTGCAACCCATTGTGAGATAAATTCAACACACGCAGTGCGATAAGATCTCCCATCATCCTAGGAATATGCCCTTCAAATTTGTTACTTGAAAGATCCATAGTGGTGTACAAAGACAAGATCCTGACAACTTTAAGCTCCATACCCTTTGTTACAACAGTTACCGAGTCTCGGTAATATGTCTGTGCTTCATCACCTGGTGCCTTAATTGTTTGATCAATTCTCCTCATTGCTTTCAGACTTCTGAAAAGACTGGTCGGCAATTCTGCTGTAAATGCATTGGAAGAGAGATCTACCATCCGAAGCTGAGGAAACAATTTCGAACTACTTGAAGCTCTAATGGGTCCATGCAAATTATTGGATCTCAAGCTTAAAACTTGTAGATTTGGAAGAGTCCCCAGCCACATAGGGAATGTGTCACTGAGGTGATTGTTTCCTAAGTCAAGAACTTCCAACTCTTTGCAATTGGCCAAGGATCTTGGGATTTTTCCCTCTAGCTTATTGTCGTGCAAGTTGAAGCTTCTAAGTTGACTTCCGGAGCTAAAAGTTGTTTGGAGATTCCCAGAAAGACTATTGTGTTGCATATCCAAAACCTCGAGTTGGTCACTCATGTTACCCAAACATTGTGGAATTGCTCCCTTCAAATTGTTTCTTGCCAAATCTAAAACTTTTAATGATGTCAAATTGCAAATAGAAGAAGGGATCTCCCCAGTGAGACTATTATTTGATATGAAAAAATATTCTATGGAGGGTGGTGGAATTGGTAGCGCCCCTTGAAGAAAATTGGACCGTAAATCAATAATTAGAGGAGGAAGAGGACTCAGGTCAATACTTGTCAACATGTTGTGGGATAGATTAAGATTTGAAATGGAATTCATCCAATTAGACAATAGCCAATCAGGAATTCTTCCTTCAATATTGTTATTTGAAAGATCCAAAGTCTGTAGCTGATCTGCTGATCTCAAAAAATCCAGTTCGTTTATTTCACAACCGGACAAAAATATGTATTCAAGAGGTCGGGGCAAGGTAGACTTGACTTTGTTCTCATTGGTCAGAGAAATACTATTATATGAAAGATCAAGATACCAAAGTTGTTTGAGGTTTGAGAAGACGCTGACATCTACACTGTCATTAAAATTGTTATATGAAAGATCAAGATATGTTAGATTGACAAGGTTCTGAAATGACATGGGAAGAGGACATTGCAACTGGTTCAGTGCTAAATTAACTGAGACTAGGCTCACAAGGTTCTGAATTGATTTGGGGAGACATCCTTGCAACTGATTCTCGCTTATATCAATAATGACTAGTACTGAATTGTACCTGAAATCCTTAAGCTGACCGGAAAAGTGGTTATTACTCAAGTCTAGATGACTCAGTAATGGCAAGGAGAATATCCAGGATGGTATTGCTTCATTCAGGGAGTTATTTGATAGCATAAGTGTGTTCAGATTCTGCAGTCCACCTGTAAACAGATGAAATATTGGTCCTTCAAGATGATTATCTTGAAGGTCCATATACTCCAGACTGGTGAGATTCCAAAGAGATTTCGGAATTGGCCCCGAGAGATTGCACGAACTAAGTACCAATCTCCGCAATGAAGTTAGATAGCCAAGAGATTCAGGCAGGTAATTACCAGAAAAATTTACTCCTACGAGATCTAACTCCATGAGAGATGCACTGCTATTCCATTTGGTCTTTGGAAAATAACCATTGAGCTGATCATTGTAACTTAAGTCAAGTGTTTCCAGGTTGGGCAGGTAAAAAATACTCTCAGGTATCATCCCATGCAATCCTGTCCTATCAAGACTCAGAGTTGTTAAATGAGAAGAGAAATTCAGAGGAATGGTGGAAGATATGTTCACACCACTAAGATGAAGCTCTCTTAATTGGGTCAAATTCTGAAGGAGCATCTTGAAATCATAAGCTGCAAGTCTGAGCTCACTGTTGTCCGAAAAAAATAGAGACTGTAACTTTGTTAGATGAGAGATTTCAGAAGGAATTTGACCCGAGAAATTGGAGTTGGAAAGATTAAGATTTGTCAAGCTCAAGAACCTGCCAAATTGAGGGGAAATGTGAGAACCGTAGAAGTTATTCATAGAAAGGTTGAGCCTTCGGAGATGTGAGAGTTGGAATAGGCTGCTATTGGAATCAATCTCTCCAACAAGTTGGCTGCAACTAAGATCAAGCTCAATGACATGGCCACTCATCTTATCACATATGACTCCATCCCACGAGCAACAATCTTTGTTCATGTTCCATGAACTCGTTTTTGGATAAGACTGCTCGTCACAAAGAAAAGATGCAGATGAGGCATCAACAATAAAAGACTGGTTGAATTCTACAAGGGCAAGACTTTGATCTCTGGGACATATTGCCAATGAGGAAAAACCAAGTTGAAAGAGAAAGAAGGATGCTAGTAGTAGAAACAAGAGGTGCCCGTAGCCCATTTTGCAAGAAAGTTGGTAATGAAGAAAGGAAGTTGTGGTTTGTGTTATTCCCAAATCAAAATTCATGAGATATATATAACGAACTGTTAATGCAAGTATTTTCAAGTTATCATTTCACTTTGGTATTAGCCCTACTTGGAAATTTCTGTGAAAGCTACAACTGAGATATTCTAAGTCAATATACAAGTCTTCCCGTTGAAATGTCAAATAAAAGCTACAACAAGGTAATAACCTTAAATAAAGACTTGGACTTGGACGGGGGGCACTGGACCAACCTTAAAACAGAATATTAGATTAATTGTAATTCTGATTTTGATTAATATGTCTACTAGTAAACTGAAATCTCTGTTCATAATGGCGTGATCTTTACTCTATACATTCAAAGCTAGATCACTATTAGAAAGGAAATTACTATTCAATGGCGTAAGGAAAGTAGGTGGAACGGAAGGAGACTGTTTCAATCGAATTAATGGAAGATGATATGATTTTTTGAGTAATTTTGTTTGATAATTCTCTCTTATGGACATAACACCAATCATCCACCCAACTGGCAGTGTCTGGTATGGCGAAAGCTGTTTTCCATGGAAAATATTTTCAGCCACTCAGCTCTGCTAAAGTCACTAGACAATTTTTTGAACCAATAGGTAACATAACTTTGCCTAACTTTGCCCAAGCACCATGGTATTAAGTCCATGATCATCATTTTCCTTTTGTTTTTTCTTAATGACTTTATGTGATACTTGGACAAATTTGATCAACTTTTTGACTACAAAGGATGAACCTTTTCAAGTTGATGTTTCACTTTGATTTTGGTCACATATTCCCTAGTTTGATTGCCGTGGATTGGGGGCAACTTGCTACTTCCTATATCTAGATTCAATGTATCATTTCAGTGGAGAAAGTGAAGAAAAGGACAGCTCCACTTCCAAATGAATGAGATATTCAAGTCAATGCACAAGTCTTTCCGTGGAAAAGTCAAATGAAAGTGATCCCTCCATTTCTAAATTAGTGATCTTTTAGCCTTTTCATTTTGTTCCTAAATAAGTGGTTGTTTTAGATAATCAAGAAGACATTAACGATATTCTTCCAATTTTAACCTTCTTTAAATGAAGAATGTTTTACATAACCAAGAAACTAATAAAGAGTTATATCTTTTTTAAGATATTTATTAAGGGTAAGTTAGTAAAAATATATTTTGTCTTCTAGGAATGAGTAGATTCCTAAGGGGTGAGCCCAAGCTAAATGATCACTTATTTAGGAACGGAGGGAGTATTATTTTTCCGTACTATGATTGAAAAAACACACTTTCCTATTTGTTTCTTTTTCTGATTGTAGAAAATATTCGCTACTTTGTTCAACGTGGATTAGGGGCAACTTGTTAATTACATCATATTTCTACGTCTACTTTAGCATTTTTAGCGGAGAAAGAGGACAGTTCAAATAAGGGATCGTTTGGTAGAGTATATAAGACTAATGCAAAATATAGTGTATTAGTAATGTTTGCATTAGTAATACTTGCATTAGTAATGTTGGTATTAGTAATGCTGATATTATTTCTTATACATCATTTAGTTTGATGTATTAGAAATAACATCTCTTGTATAATTTCTATTAAAAATATATTTGTTTACAAAAATACCCTCCTTTAGCTTTTTACACTTTCTTTACAACAAATAAAAAACTAGCCATCAACTTAGCTGCATGAGAAATATGAACAACACAGCCCAACGACAACAATATCAGAAAGTGAAAATAACGAAACGAAGCAAGAACAAGGTGTAGAGATACCTTCCAACGAGCAGTGAACAACATGTAGAGATTACTCCAACTAGCAGATTTGAATTGGCATAATCGCTGATTTTGATATAGAAAAAAACTATACCCAAATTGTGAAATAGGGGTAGAAAAAAACAAACAATTACTAAAGAGAGATTTGATAGAAGTACTAACCTAGAGGAGAAAAGCAAACAATGATTGATAAAGTGAAAGGAAGAAGAAGATGTGGAGAAAATAACTCTTGCTTTTCTATGGCAAAGTATAGAGAAAGAGGCAAAGTATAGAGGAGAGTGAGGCGTACAATGGAAAGAGGAATTTGAGGGGTAATTTTATCATTAACTAAGTTAATTCATATATTTGCATTAGTAATATATTGTCGTTTGGTAGAGTGTATTGAAAAAAACAATGCATGCATTAGTTTTGTGCATTGTTAATATCTTGTTTGGTACACGTTTTTATCCTATGTATTGCTAATGCTTGCATTAGTTATACACTCTATTGTGTATTAAGGAGTGTATTACTAATGCATGAAAATCCTTGGTATTAGTAATGCAATGGATTCTAATGCATGCATTAATATGATTAAAGTCACAGTTGTCCCTCAAAATATTTTCTACATCCTTTTCATTATATTTATGGAGGATATTTTTATAAAAAGTAATTTATTTTTAGAAATTATGCAATTCATGTTATTTTTAATACACCAAACCAAACATTTTGCACTATTCTTATACACTCTATCAAACGATCCCTGAAAATAGTTGTATAACTAATGCAAGTATTAGTTATACATAGGCTGAAAAATGGTATCAAATAAGGCATTAACAATACACAAAATTAATACATACATTATTTTTTCCAATACACTCTGCCAAAGGACCCCTAAATGAGATATTTCAAGTAAATATACAAGTCTTTCCATGGAAATATCAAATGAAAGCTACAACAAGGTGGTAATACTAGTCATGAAAGATACAGCTTTGCCGTGTCATGAAGGTACCTTTCTGTATTTCTCCAATTACCATACAGGCAATATGTCTGTAGAGAAAATTGAGCGACTTTTTAGCTATAGAGGACAAATCGTTCCACTTTGATTTTTGTTAGTGTTCAAAAGAACGTATTCCTTACTTTGATCGTCGTGGATTTAGGGCAACTTTTTACATCCTATTCTAATTTAATTTAGCATTTTTAGAGGAGAAAGAAAAGGACATTTCAAAATGATGAGATACTTTTAAGTAAATAGACAGTCTTTCCATGGAAATATTATCATATGAATGCTACAAAAAGGTAGTAATACTAGTCATGAAAGCTATAACTTTGTCGTGTCATGAAGGTACTTGTCTGTATTTCTCCAATTAACATATGACCAATGGAAAGATCGCCGTGGATTTGGGGCAACAGAACGTATTCCTTACTTCATTCGCCGTGGATTTGGGGCAACTTGTTACTTACTATTTCAGGAGAAAGAGAAGAAATAAAGGGAAAGTTCCTAATGAATGACATGTTTTAAGTCAATAAACAAGTCTTTTGTGTGAAGGGTGGAAGTGTGATTCTTCATTGCCGTTGTTCTTCATATTAGCAGCAAACACAATCTCCCCTTAATGACTGGACGCCCGTGGTCGAGGAAGAAATTTCAATCATGGTGATCGTCTTGCACTGAATTATAACCCTCAGCACTAGCAGTGTAAAAAGAAGGGTGACAAGCCTGAAGCGGTGCAAAGAAAAAATACAGAAACTAGATGCTATCGATGTGGAAGAAAAGGGCACTGGTCACGTACCTATCGTACGCCAAGGCACATGATTGATCTCTATCAGGCATCCCTCAAGAAAGTGGATAATACTGCAGAAGCAAACTTTATCTCTGCAGATAATGTTGAGCCTATGCACTTAGAAGTTGCAGATTTCTTTGAATTCCCTGAAGGAAATATAAATCACCTTGTCGGTGACGGATCTGTAATGGTCTAAGCATTTTACTTTTCTGTTGGTTATATTAGTTTAAGTTTCTGTTAGTAGTGTTTCTCTAATCCTGTAAATAAATAAAGTTTGTGTAATACCTTGTTTGCTAGTAATACTATAATGTTTACTTTGTTTATATTTTCATCTTGAAGAATATATGGATACTCAAATTTTATTTGGATCAATGATCGATCGTGAGGATATTTGTGTAATTAATAGGGGAACAACGCACGCCATATTTAAAGATGAGAAATACTTTTTCTACTTGCTTAGAAGGAAAAAAAAATGTCACAACAATTTCAGGTAATTCAAAATTAATTGAAGGCTCCAGAAGAGCAACTATATTTCTGCCTAAGGGGACGAAACTTGTTATAGAAGATGCATTGTTCTCTTCTAAATCCCCAAAAAACTTATTGAGTTTTAAAGATATCCACCGAAATGGATATCATGTTGAGACAATAAATGAAATGAATGTTGAATATCTTAGCATTACCACAAGGCCAGAAATGTGTGTTGGAGAAATTACTAACTTTGTCTTCTGGCTTATATAAGTAGAAATTAGTACAGTCGAAGCACACTTTGTCGTAAACCAGAAGTTTACTGATTTAAATACTTTTGTGCTTTCGCATGACCAAATGGGTCACCCAGGATCAATAATGATGAGATGAATCATTGAAAATTCAAATTGACATCTGTTAAAGAACCTAAAGATTCTTGCAAGTGATGAATTTTCATGTGCTACTTGTTATCAAGGCAAATTGATAACTAAGCCGTCACCACTGAAAGTTGGCGTCGAATCCCCTCTTTTTCTAGAATGTATACATGGGGATATATGTGGACCTATTCACCCATCCAGTGGGTCATTCAGATACTTTATGGTCCTAATAGACGCATCTTCAAGATGGTCTCATGTGTGTCTTTCATCGTCTCACAATCTGGCATTTGCGTAATTATTGGCACAAATAATACGATTAAGGGCGCAATTCCCAGATTATCCTATTAAGGCTATTCGCCTCGATAATGCTGAAAAATTTACATCCCAAACTTTTGATGATCACTGTGTATCAGTTGGGATAAGAGTTGAACATCCAGTCGCTCATGTTCATACTCAAAATGGCCTTGCTGAGTCATTTATTAAGCGCCTGCAATTAATAGCAAGACCACTACTTATGAAAATGAAATTGCCCACTACTGTTTGGGGTCATGCTATTTTACATACTAATTATAATAAATACTCTCCGTCACAATTAGTCTTTGGTCATGAACCAAATATTGCTCATCTACGAATTTTTGATTGTGTTGTATACGTGCCAGTAGCACCGCCACAACACACTAAGATGGCCCCCAGAGAAGTTAGGAATATATGTTGGATTTGAGTCACACTCCATAATTCGCTATCTTGAGCCATTGACGAGAGATTTATTTACTGCTCGATTTGCAGATTATCGATTTGATGAAACAAATTTCCCACAATTAAGGGGAGAGAAACAGGAATTCGAAATTGCATGAAAAGTTTCATCATTATCTCATTTTGATCCACATACCCCCATATGTAAACATGAGGTCCAGAAGATCATTCACTTACAGAAATAGCAAATCAAATGTCAGATGCATTTACTGATTTGAAAAGAATAACTACGTCACATATCCCTGCAGTGAATGTGCATGTCCAAATTGATGTCCCAAAAGGGTCATCCACTAGTGTCATAGCTTCTGAATCCCAAGCATGCCTGAAGCGTAGTAGACCATTGGGTTCGAAGGATAAAAATCCTAGAAAATAAAGCACAAAAAATAATAAAAATGACACTATAGAAGAGTCTCATGAAGAGACCCAAGATCTAATTAATACTGATATTCCTGAAGAAATCAGTGAACCAGAGATTCAAGTGAATGAAGAACTTTCAATGAGTTCTACCGGTGATGAGATAAATTTAGATCGATCTAAAATTATGATGGATAATGTTTTTTTCATATAATGTCGCACTTAACATCATGCAAGACAATAAGGATCTTGAACCTCTATCTATCGAAAAATGTCGACGAAGAAATGATTGTCCAAAATGGCAAGAGGCAATTCAATCAGAATTAAATTCACTTGTTAAACATGAGGTTTTTGGACCTGTAGTCCAAACTCCTGAGGATGTAAAATCCGTTGGCTATAAATGGGTCTTTGTGCGAAAAAGAAATGAGAGAAATGAAATTGTAAGATACAAGGCACGCCTTGTTGCACAAGGATTCTCTCAAAGACCCGGAGTCGACTACGAAGAAACATATTCACATGTTATGGATGCAATAACATTTCGATATCTCATCGGTTTAGCTGTATATGAAAATCTTGAAATACATCTAATGGATGTGGTTACAACTTATCTTTATGGTTCACTTGATAATGAAATTTATATTAGGATCCCAGAAAGATTAAAAATTCCTGAAGCATATAGTTCAAATTCTCAGTAAATGTATACAATTAGATTACAAATATCGTTATACGGTCTAAAACAATTAGAACGTATGTGGTATAATCGTCTTAGTGAGTACTTGATAAATGAAGGTTACATAAATGATGTCATTTGTCCTTGTATTTTAATAAAGAAAACAACATCAAAGTTTGTTATACTCGTTGTTTATGTTTATGACATAAATCTCATTGGAACTCCAGAAGAGGTCCAAAAGGCAATTAAACATCTAAAGAAAGAATTTGAAATGAAAGATCTTGGAAAGACAAAACTTTGTCTTGGTCTGCAAATTGAGCATTTAGCAGACGGAATCTTCGTCCATCAATCTGCCTATACTGAGAAGGTTTTGAAACGATTTTACATGGACAAAGCACATCTATTAAGTACTCCAATGATTGTTCTATAGAACGAAGCACATCCCGTCAAAATTATTCTTCACACATGATCTCTAGAGGAATGGTGATATTAATGTACAACAAATTCTTTCAAGTGACAATCCTGCAGATTTGTTCACTAAATGCTTACCAACTTCAACTCTTGAGAAGATGGTACACAAGATTGAAATGTGAAGACTTAACCGTCTAAATAGTGGTCTTCATCAGGGGGAGTAAGAATATGCATTGTACTCTTTTTTTCTTAACCAAGGTTTTATCCCACTTAATTTTTCTGATAATGTTTTTAATGAGACAACACTCAAATGCGTATTCATTGGACATCCAAGGGGGAGTATTAGATAATTGGATGTCCTCTTCCGGTCATGCCCTTTGGGCCCAAGTAATGGGCTTACTTTATGCCAAAAATACTGACTAAATTATTCCCCACGTTCAAGGGCCCCACAGCAACTTTATCTCAAAATGTATGGCTATAAATAGCATTTCCCCTTTTTCATTGTAAGATATGCATACACGGAAACATGAATCAAAGAAATAGTACTACTCTTACGTTGGTTGCCTTTTCGGTTCTTAAAGTTTTTAGTCTTTAATTATTTAACAAATTAGATATATTGGTTTTTTTCCCATGTTTTTTGCTGTGTTTTGTGAAGCTGTATATTCTATTAATTTTTTCAATTTTTATTGATTATATCATGGAAATTTTGTGAGTGAGTAATTTTATTTTACTTTTTTGTCAAAATACCGTCTTCATTTTCATTGTTTAAAAGAGATCAAATGTGGAAAGGCAGGGGGGTATTTCCAAGACTATTCCTACTTCTGAAAAATAATTAAAAAGAAACGGCAATTCCCATGGCTACTTCCACTATGAACAGTGAAAATCTCTGGAATATAATTAAACAAGTAGTGCAACAGAAGCAATAGCATTAGAGGTGGAACTAAATGATAGTAGACACCTCCATTCCATCTAGTAGAGACAAGGTTATGGATTGGAAGGATTAAATTCCCTTGGTGAAGTTACGCAGACGCCAAACATAATGTGACTAGTAAAAAACATTTTTCCTTGCAAACTTTTGATTCTCACAGTTAACAACTTGAAAATTGAAATGTTACATGGAATTGAATGCTAGAAATACACATTTCTAGAATAGAACATGACACATGTTCGCTTAGCTATCACATAACTCACGCCTTCACCAACTTCAACATTGGCATGATTTGCATTGTGAAACAATGTCTGAAGGCAAATAAATAAATGAAACTAACATCCTATGAATAATCAGGCCCCCATACAAAGGGGGAAAGATCATTTGGTAGTCGCAAATAATTATTCTTCAATTATTGGACACTTCATTACAGTTCTGTTCCTCATGAGATGGAAAGTCTTTGGGCAATGAAAACAATGGTGTTTCTCCAGATAATCCCTTCATCGACGTGGCCAAAGAATAGCCCAAGGCTCGGGCAACTGGGACAGCTACTGCATTGCCTACTTGCATGTACCTGAGAACCAGAAAACAATGAAAATATCACAGCAACCAAGAAAGTTGATGTATCAAGTACAAAATAAAAAAGGCAAGTGATTATAGAAGATTTTCAAAGGCTGGTTTAGTATGTTATAATCAATAATAGCCATTCTAAATATCTCCCAAATAACAGCAGATGCATGTTTCCGAATCCACTTATTAATTTAAGCTCAAGCTACATGATATACTAAGCCAGAGAACAATAAAATATGCTTCCTCGGTCATCATTCATCAGCCTTATTAGGTGATATAGAGCAAAGCAGGGATTTTAACAAATAAAATTACTCAAAAATCAGATCTTCAACCATCAATTAGATTTTAGTCAATGCTATACCTTTCTTTTATTGGACCTATCAACTTGTAATAGTCAGGAAAACCTTGGAGCCTCGCATTTTCGCGAATTGTGAGCACTCTATCTTGCAATGGATGTATTATGGTCTGGACAAGAATAAAGGACAAGGCTTTAGGATGAGACAAGCTGCATAATTTTATGGATTGAGATAAGATGGCAAAGGTAAAAAGATACCTGATTATGGGGCTCAGCTCTCGTCACAACTGTTGGGACAGTTTCATCCCACCACAAACGACCAAACGGTCTGCATATGTCACAGTTAAAAACAGTGTTTAGCATAATGGAAAGGCAGGTGAAAATACAAAATAGATAACAAATCAGAAAAATAAGAGATGTATCATTACTTAGAGGAACTACCACCAACGAAGCTCATAGCATAGTCAGGGACCTGTTGATTTTAAGCATCATAAGAGCCGGAAAACAAATAACACAATAACTATGTCATTCCAAAAAAAAAAAAACATACCAAAGGCTTCCCTGAAGGTAGTAATACTCTCTCCACATCAGGGTCCCATTCAACTTTCTTATCTGGCCGAACACGAACTCCAGCCAAGTCCCTGAAGTTTGCGCCCTACAATCACAAAGGTCAAGAATTCAGCACCACAAGGAGCTCATCACTTAAGTACCACCAATGGCAAGACAAAAACAATTTATATACCTTCCGCTTGGGAATTTGACATACGCGCTGATGGTCATCTTCATTCAACTGAAGAGGACGATGATCATATAAAACACTTCCCAGTACCCCTACAAAATGACCAGACTGCATCAGCAAAACTCATTAATGCAGTAATCATTTCATCAACCCTAGTTAGAGCAAGAAACCTCTCAAATTAAGAACTAAAATTGTTTTTAAAGACACTTCTCAGGTGATCACGGCACTAAATCATGAGGTGCAGCACATGCAAAAACATGGAACTAACAGACACAATTACATTACGTTACAAGCACAATATGTGGACTCACCATCCCTCCCCAATCTTATAAAATGCTGGAAATCAGATTTGGGTTCATCAGTGTAAGGCATTTCATCTCGTGGCTCATTGTTCTCCACCTAAAAAGAAAATCATATACATAAAAGAGAGGGTAAATGAATCTACAATAGTTTATGTTTAAGCAATTGGAAGTGCCTGCAAAACAACTTTAATAGCTCATACATACCGATGGAAGATCAGATAGGGCATCACCAAGAAACAGTTCTTTCTTTAACTCAAGATCTCGGCCTTCATCATATGCAACTGTGTTTGACTGCATTAGCACATAGATGCACATTAATCCATAGCAAATGCTACAGCATTCATAACATTTTAAAATAATAAAAAACTACCTCAAATTCTGTGGGAATAACACCTCTCACAATAACTTTATGTGTGGGCAATGGATATTGTGGCAGCTTCTGCAACATCACAAGATTTAAGCAGAGTGAGGATGGTAGATAGGTGCATTGAAATCAATATTGAAAATCAATTAAATAACTTACAAATCAAAAGCAATATTACCTCAGACGAAAGAGCACCCCACATAAAGACACGCATGCGAAATTGAGGAAGACCATACGCACCAGCTGCCATCATTCCCATCCGTGCTTGGTAGTTCATTCCTACAAGTCTGCTCAATGCGTATCTCCCAAGGAAACCATTGGAAAATTTGATAAGGTCCACCACATTCTCCATCAATACAAACCTTGGTTTCAAGAACTCCACAATGTCCATGTAGACATCAAGTTGTTTATTTTTTGGATCTTGCATTGGATTTTCCTTATTCCTAAATCGGTTGAATCCACTGATTCCTTGGCAAGGTGGTCCACCACATACAACATCAACACCCCCCTAGAAAATAACCAACAGAGAATTCAACAAAAAAGGATCAGCATCACAATCAGTAGCAAGTTGATAACCCAGAAGTAGTCCAGATATCATACCCCAAAACCAGTAAGATTAAACAGAGAGTTAAAACTTACCGGCAACGGCAAAAGATTTTCTTTGAAACCTTTGGCCACGAACTCTTTTATTTTCTTCGGGCAGTCACTATACACATATTTCAACTAGTTAGAAAGAATCTTTAAAAATAAAGCATATATCTTTTCAGAATAAATTGCTTCCAGAGTATACCTTAAGCCATCTATTGGCTCCCAGGTGTCTTCCTCTGGGCCATAACCTCTCCAGCGAACCTGGGGACAAGGTAATTAAAGTGATTTCAGAAAATGAAAAGGTCTGAAACACACAGACAAAAACAAAGAAGACTTCAGCTTTTCCACAAGAAATCTGTTTATATTCTTTCTACCAAAGAAACTACAGTTAACTATATGACGCAAAAACTTAAAAGATTTCCAAATTCAATGGTTTAGTACCTTGAAGTAAAGTCCAGGTTTGTTCATTTCTTTTGGATCTCCATAGCAAACTTCTAAAAGTTCTTCAACCTCAAAAATTTCACCTCCTTGATCGTCACCGGATTCTTCATCTTCATCATCATTTTCTTCTTCCTTAATCTCATCTGTTGCTTTTAAATGAGGATGTGGGGGAACACTGCTTTTTACCAAGGAACAAGAGACACAAAGCTGCACCCACTCCTTCAGAAGTGATAAGAAGTCACTGGCATACTCGTTCCTCACCTGAGTAATGCATACATTTTCTTCATTAACACAACAACCAGAAAATAGTGACCTTTTATACCTACAATCAATATATACCTGAGTCTCTGGGTGGTTCAATCTCAAGCTGTCACATGCATGTTTGTTGAGATCGACAGCCCATTTCTGCACCCAAGAACTTATATTAACAGAACAGAGAACAATACTAAAGGCCTTAAGGAAAAAACAAAAATGCAAGCCACATTCTGCAGATACAAATTGGTAAAACATAAAATAAACAAGTTGAAGGAAAAAACATACAGTAACAAGTTTAACGCCCTTGCTATTAGCACCCAAGCACAGCCCAGTGGACATTGCACCACATCCTGAATACAGATCCAAGAGCTTCTTATCCAGATTGAGTTCTTTGACCTCACCAGCATCAGTGTCACTTGATATAGTAGAAGATGAACTAACTGGACCTGTAGTATCTACAAAGAATTACCCTCTCCATTAAGCATGTTTAAGTTTGAATATTAATGCAAAAGGACCAAAGCTGTATTCAGTTGATAACAGAGTTGACAAAGAAATACCAGGTGGCAAGCTAATGAAAGAAGAATATGGAATCAGGTATTTCATATCATAGTAGAAATCACAAGTTGATTTTACATTTTCCTTGAACTGAAAAGTTGCCTGCAACAACATTCTGTATTCATTAGTTCAATCACTCAAAACCAATACAAGTACACACCAGTAAGTTAACAAAGACATACATTTGAGGGTACAGGAACAATCTTGAGTTTAGTCACAAGGCAATCGATAGGGTTATCATCCTTGATTTCAGAAAGGAAAACACGCTTCTTGTCAATGAACTGATCATGGCTTTTAATAACCTAATAGGGAAAAGAGATGTCAGACCACTATAGCATCACAAAGAACAAGAAAACCTTTCATATGATAGAGTTGACATTTCTTACAGTATCCTTAGCTCTGTAAAACCATTGAGCTGTAAAATACTGCATCCCATCAACTGCTTCAAAGAATTCAACAATCTTACAAATGTAATCATCCTCTCCATCAGCAGCCTAGTTAAATAATAAATAATGAAAATAAGTAAGTCAATAAATGGATCAATTCTATGGCCATAAGTATGATAATTAACTAAAACAAACAATACTCAGTCTATAAAAAATGGAGAAATCTTTCAAACCTGTTGTAAAATGAATCTTGGATATAACTCAACCTCAAAAGCTAGCTCATGAGGAGAGCATTGCTCAACTATTTATAAGGAGACCATCAATCCATTCCTCAATCAATATGGAACCCACTCTAACACCCACCCCCCACCCAACACAAAAATCACCTCTTAGAGAGTAGACAACATAACATAAGGGCACAAAAAGGGACAAGTCTAACTCTAGAACCATGTAAGATATGGAACTTAGGCTTAACTCAACCCTCAAAAAAATAAATCACATTTAATGTTTCTTGAGAATTGAGGACTATTAAGTTACTGGTTTAAAAAAAAAAAAAGAATTGGGGACTATTAAGAAGAAATAGTTCTTTAATACAAGGGTATAGTTGGAAAAAACATATTCCGCCATCACATTTTATGTGGCACCCTTTACTTTTTAGTTCATCCCAAAACGAATGTCACCTTCTTATAAATTTTTTTTTATGACTGGTGTCCCTAAATAGAGAGTACCCACATTCTTATCAAACCAATTATAAAAGGGTAAATCAACACAATGAAGGAACCATATAACATGTGCTTATTGTTACTTTACACATTACCTTTACATGTGCATCATCCTCAAGATAATAAACTTGACCATCAACCTCTGCTCGACTAAAATGGCACTTGGCTTGAATTAACTGATCCGAATCATCTTGACTGTAACATTAAAGTACCAATAACACATAAATCACTCAAAATTAAAAAAAAATCACCATGAGCCAAAAATGATGTTGCGATGGATAGTTGTGCAAGACTTACCCATTTAAGCTCTTGGTACCATTTGCTTTCCCCTTATTCTGTTTCACAAAAAACAGTCATGTAGGTAAATATAAATAAACACTAAATGATGTCAAATAAAAACAGACATACAGAACCATGTTGCTCAAACTCTTCAAAAATGTCAACAAATGTGTGTTGGATTCTCCAAAAGTAGTGTGCTTTTGGAAAATCCGCCACAGGTGCAACATCAAAAATGAAGAGTCCACACAACTAATATACAGACTATCAGAAAAGTCACTTAAAATTAGCAGATTTAATATTATAATATGCTCAATAATAATATCATCATTCCTCATAAATGCAGCTAAAAATGAACAAGATTGCATTTGTCAGAAGCATCAAATGTAGCATCAAATTTAGCACCACAATGTCACATCTACCATATAAAACCAACAAAAAGCAAAAATTTCCATGCTATTTAACACTATATCCAACATTTTAGCAGCTAAATTGTAAATATTTCAAAGCAAGAACCTTTCTTACATAGCGATGAGGCCACTTCAATTGAGCTTCAGCATCCAGAACGGGCTCACCGGCAAGCGCACACTCTTCATCTTTCACTTTCTCAGCTCTCTTCGGCTTCCTTTTCGAAGGTGAAACCGATAAACTCTTCTTCAAATTCCCTTGCTCTGTTTCATCTTCCTCTTCAACAAAATCACTCTCAACTGCTGATGAATCCACCACATTCTCCGCCTTCACTCCTGCTCTCGACATCAACAAATTAGACTCCGATACAAAATCATCATCAGATTCTGCCTTTTCTACAGCTCGCTTCTTCAACCTCTCAGCTGCAGACTCCTCCACTGAACTTTCAGCTGTTGTTCGTCTCGTTAATAAAACAGGTTCCGATACAAATTCACTATCAACTGGATCTGGTTTTTCTACGCCTAGCTTCTCCGAGTTCTGAGAAA
Source organism: Capsicum rhomboideum (assembly GCA_031232105.1). Taxonomy (NCBI): domain Eukaryota; kingdom Viridiplantae; phylum Streptophyta; class Magnoliopsida; order Solanales; family Solanaceae; genus Capsicum; species Capsicum rhomboideum. The sequence continues at coordinate 1,126,950 of CP124714.1, forward strand.
CTGCAACAACTGGAGTACTCTCACCTGTTTTTCGTCTATTCGACTTCTTCTTCGTAACCAAAACAGGTTCCGATTCGAAATCTGAATCATCTAACGGAGCTTGTAGAACTGGATCTGGTCTTTCAGCGAGTCTCTTCGATTTCCTACTCCCCGAAGACTCTTCCGGATTTGTCGCCGGAGAAGCTTTACGTTTACTCGGCATTTTAGAAATTCAAAGAGAAGCAGTAGTAGGTTTGCACGGCGGCAGTGGCGGCGGCGGCCGTACAGTGGAGGAGGAAGAGAGAATATAGAGAGAGAGCAAGAAAATAGGAGAGTTTTATTTGGCTTTTTAAGCTTATTTTTGGAGGGGTTAAGTGAAAAATTTGAAAATAGTTGAAAGAGGGAAATAAAGGCGGGACTGGGCGGAATTATTTGGAATTTTCAAAAGTGAAATGGATATATGATTTGAGTTCCGATAAAAAAAAATAATAATAATAACTTGTTTTTGAATTTTTGAAATAAGTGTTTGTTTATTAAATCGACTCGGTATTTTTTACGTTAGAATTGAGATATGGAATTTGAGGTTTGGAAAAATTATGTATTCGAATTTTTTAAGGTAAGAAATCAAATTTTGATTTACAAAATTTCAATTGTATTTTATGATCAAACATAAGTTCAACTCTTAAATAATCTTTTTGGACTTCGATTACAAATATTAACATCTTCTTTTTTCAATTCTTAGTTAATTTATGTCAAAACGCCTACTGAATGTACTAGTATTTGAAGTTATTTAGCAAAAAAAAAAAAAAAAGAGAGAGATTTGTAGAATTGAAGTTGACATGCAACTTTAATTTGAAATGAAAATTAATGTATAATTAAATATTATTTTAAGTTAACTATAGTCATTCTTGTTGATTGAAATAAAAAAGAATTGTGCCAAAATCTATAGTCAAATATATTGAATATGTGTTATGTTTCTAGTCAAGCTTAACTTAGTTATGACTAGATAAATCTAACTAGATAGTAAATCATGTACATTATAGTAGTAGTATCAATTATCATTATAGTCAAACATTGAATGATATTAATATGTGAAATGTTTCAAGTCAAGCTTGACTTAATAAATCTAGACATATTACGAATCTTAAGTTTCTTAACTTACATTCATGCAACTACATTAATTTCTCGTGATTTTTAATTGTATGGTTACACGTAAGAAAGTGCATTTAATTAACTTAATTGTAGGGTGTGTTTGATGTGAATTAACTTTAAAGCCTATGTTATTTTAATGTGTTTGTTTTCTCGTGATTTATTAACTTGAATTATTTGATATGTATAGAGTTAAATATTGTTGCAATTTTGCAAATTAGGCCGATTTACACAAATATCCCTTAAAAGGATATCATTTAGATTTTGTCCCTATTTTAAAAAATTGTGCAAATATAGCTCTTAAAATTCTACTCTTTCAAGTTAACATATAGACTCAAATCTAATGTTTGCTCATATGTTTCTCAGTCACATAGACAAAATATTAGACGATTATCTAACGTTTGAATAATTCACAAAGTTGAAGATCATAGTCTAACATTTTCTCATTTTATTTTAGTTTCTTCAATGTTACAGATAAATATTAATATCGTCAATGTTTAAATAACTTGTAAAATATCCTAGTTTAACATTTTCTCGTATGGTTTTCAAATTTACAGATAGATTCCTAACATTAGACCGATTTACAAAAATGTTCCCTTTAAGAAGATCATTTAAATTTTGACTTTTTTTTAAAAAAAAAAAAAAGTTGTGCAAATATAACCCTCAAAAAAATTACTCTTTCGAATCACATCTAATGTTTGTTCATATGTTTCTCCGCCACACATACAAAATATTAGACTGTTATCTAACTTTTGAATAACTTACAAAATTTTAGACCTTAATCTAACATTTCCTCGTCTGACTTTTAGTTTTCTCAGTCTTATAGACTAAAGATTAGAGCGTTTTTAACGTATGAATAACTTGCAAAATTTTAGATTATAGCCTAACATTTCTCGTATGATTTTCAGTTTTCTCAACCTACAAAATCTTAGATCAAAATTTAACATCTTTTCATTTGATTTTTAGTTTGTTCATAATAAATCTTTAGATCATGATAAAGAAATGTTCATAAATTGCAATTAAAAATTTAAAATAGTCATTTACTAAATAGTTCCTCCAGAAGGACAAATATGTGAAAGCTCATCGTAAAATTCTTATGAAGCCCACGTAAACCGAAAGACCCATAGCCCAATTCGACAGTCCAGTTAGATGATCCGACCCGAACCCAAATTTCGGGTCGAATCTTTCCATCCTCAAATTAAGCTCCACTCTTTCTTCTCCCATCTCAGCAGTCTAACCAATTTGTATCTTGATAATCGTGATATTTGGACCAGCTTATGTGCACTCAAACTAATTTTACGGGATATTTATCACCTCCGACTATCAATACATATCAGGTAACTCCGTCTTTTATCTATTCCTCAACTTTTTATTAAAGCCCAAATTTAAACTGAATTTGGAATGCTATGCTCTATTTGCACCCACTATGTGTATAGTTATTCATTTGAATTCTCTTTGATAGTTAGAATGTGCAAATAGGATTTTTTTTAAAAAAAGTGTTCTTTTGTGTGTATATACTATATACTATATAGTATAACTTGGTAAATCTGTTTGATTGCTAAGTACATTCACTTCACTCGCTGAGCAAGTTTACATGTTCCCGTTGAAATTATATAATTAGTGAGTGTTTTTGGTACGACAAGAGTACTAAGTGCCCGTTTGGATGGGCTTTTGGCTCATAAGTTAGAACTCCCAACTTATGGCTTTTGGCTTATTTTTTAGCATTTTAAGCCAAAAGTCATAAGTTAGGATTCCTAACTTATGACTTTTGGCTTATTTTAAGCATTTTAGCCAAAAACCAAGTGCTTATAAGCACTTTTTAAATTTACCCAAACACTTTAAAAGTGCTTAAAAGCTATTTTTAGCTTAAAAGCACCTAAAATAAGTCAATCCAAACGGGCCTTAAGAGGCAGGAGCTCGGCTCGATTAAGATTTGAGCTCAATTTTTGAACCTAGTAAAACCCATTGTACCAAAAAATGCTACTGGTACAATGGGTTTTACTAGGTTAAATATAGATATTTTTGAATATATACCTATTATTGAACACCCTTGACAAGCTAAAAATGCTTAGCCCAGCGGCCAAGGGTGTGCAAGTCCACCTTACGAGCACAGGTTCGAACCTGGGGCTGACATTTTATTTAATCACTTACTTCTTTTCCTAAAAGTATGAACACCCTTCACCAAAATCCTGGCTCCGCCACTGATAACAAAGCACTATTTATTGAAAGGGTAGAAGGATATAGGGGTTAGACAGAAAGGGGATGAGAAGCCATTGAAGAATTGGAGGTGAAAAGCATAGACTATGCCTAAGCACACTATACGCATAATCCCATAGTCTGTAGACGACAACCTTTTTATACCTTTGTCACGTGCTTCAATACTCAACTTGGATTCCAAGTAAATCCCTTGTTGGGCTTACAAATTTCTTGGCCTCTTTGCGTTTTAGCCCTTGGCTCAACAACTTGGCCAGCCTTTGTCCAAATAACTGACTGATAAGAATTATCTGAGTTATCCATGTTCACAACAGTCATTTATACAGAATCATTACAGAAATTAAACTAGGACTGGGATTTCCAAGATGTACAGAGAAACCCAGAACTCATCCTCTGATGAAGATATCGACGGTGGGTAATGGGATGAAAACTTTGGCAAAGAAATTTGTTAAGCATGGAAACAAAGTTCCTCATTGGTAGCTGAAAAAAGATTGGGAAGCTACATAAAGGTGTAGAATCTCTTAATTGTGTGAGTCCTTTTGAGGAAAACCATGCGGCTTGGCCCAAAGTGGACAATATCACATCATGTTAAGGGTATCATTGGGTTGATTTAGCCCAACGTGATATGGCATCGATCTTCTTCAGTAACTGCATCTCGTTCTACTGCCAACACAGCTACATTTTCCTTTAGCTACGTATACTACTCTTTGTCATCCTTCCCTGCGTTACTTGATGTTGATCTGGTTGTTTTGCTTCCTTTTGTTTCTCCTCAAATAGTTTAGCTAGAGTCCTTTGTGTTCCGCATGAGGCACTCAACAGTAATACGTATTGATTCATAGATATAGATATTTGTAACTTTGTGCATAGAAAGATGTACAGAGAAATGATATAATATTCTGAAATGATTTAAAGATTACATGAAAATGCTTTTAATGCTTTATTGCTTTTCATTATTGATTTTGTACAATGTCACAGTTAACGTATATCATGTATTTTATGTGTCCTACAGTATCGTTCCAACCTTATCGGAAGGAGTCAATGATACTTAAAGGGTGCAATTATTCATATTGTACTCAGCCACTTTTTCTTGTGGGCATTTTCATATGATTATCAGCTTATTCAACTCCACTAATCCATTGTTAATGACTTTTTAGTTAACTTAGCTTAATTTCATGAAGTATGAGTCCCTTGTATTTGGATGATTTCTAATACTCGTGAATGTAGTCGCTTTGTGGCATTTGAATTCAGAACGTTTTCCGGAGTAGTAGTTTTTTTCCAAAACAACTCTCATGTCTGTTTCAAAAACCAAACTTGTTATTGGAAGAGAATCTGAAAACGTTGCTGGAGTACCAGTAACAAAAATTCCTGTTTCTCAATAACAACTACTCTATCTAAAGACAATCCACATACAATTGTTTTCCTGACCTTTTTCTTAATCAAAAACGTACCCAAGATCTATCCAGGCACCAAAAGTTTGAAGAGTTCCTTATCCACACATCCTTGTTGCAGATGCATTTATTGGTGATGCTAACAATTCAACCTTATGTGGTACTAAGAAAACTACTTTCAGCATCCTGATATTAATTTCTTCTCTTCAGGATCCAAAATTGGGTACAATCACGACTTTCTATATGACAGAACCAGAACGACCGCAACCAGAAGTGCCATCAATCGACCTCGAGGAGTACTCTGCATCAAAGACTCTGATTCCTTTTGACCGACCAGTCCCTCTACTTCGAGGTCCCATCAAGGCTGGCTCACAAGAAGAAATAGCTGGGCAATTCATCCTCGCATTTAAAGACCCTATCTCCTGGGCCTCTGCATACAAGGCATGTGAATCTCAGGTTACTCAACAATGTGAATCCGGAGCTAGGATTGGTTGCTCCATCGCAGCCTCAGACAAATGTAAAACTCCTTGGTGGAAATCATTCACTGGCAGTGCTTCCAATCAAGACTTTGCAGAGAGGGCGAAATGTGAAGAACGTGAAATGGAGGCTTGCCTTGAAGCAGCAAAGGGGAAGTGCCATGAATTTGCAAAGCAGAAGTGCTTCCCAGCATTTCAGGATGCAAGGATTGCAGTAAAAGGTTTGAGTCCCAAGGTGAACAAAAAAGAGTTATCCAGACTAATTTCTTGGGTGAACTTAGATGAGAAGTGTCAGATAGCTGATTTTTGGAGACTAGAGAGGCCTTGGCTTGAGTTTAAGGCACAACTAGAAGTATCTTATTGCAAAGGGTGTGATATATTAGGATCAGATGACACAGAAATTAATGAATATTTGAGAACTAATTCTTAGTAGTTTGACTAGGAACTGAAGTTGTATGTGATGGCACGACACACTTTCTTGTCTTCTTGATCCCATACTTAAAGAAATCTTTCCTTCGTATCCTGTATTTCTAATTTGTGACAGTACAAGTGTATAGTGCCCATAAATTTGGTGAAATGTGTGACTTTGACCAAGAAACACCCATGCTTTGTTTACTCCACGACTTAGATTTAGAACAAATGAAGATTCGATTCAATGAAGGGGAGCCTGACCAGGAGGTCACGGATTTGAGTTGTGGAATCAGCCTCTTATAGAAATGTAGGGGGAGGTCACTGGTTCGAGCCGTGGAAACAACCTCTTCTAGAAATGTAAGGGGAGATCACGATTTTGAGCTGTGGAAACAACCTCTTATAGAAATGCAATGTAAGATTGCGTAGAATAAATCCATGTGGTCCGGCCTTTCCCCGGACCAACGCATAATGGGCTTAGTACACCGTACTGCCCTTTTAAGAGTTAGATTCAATCATATGGGTTCGTGATGTCTATTATTTACCAACCAACTAAATGCGTGAGCTTTGTCTACTGTGCAGTGAAGTGGCAATTGACCCGACTAGTTTAAATCAAGGAAAGGTATAGATTTCAGACCAAGAATGAGCTAGAAGATAGCAACCACAAGCCATGAAATCCTTAATCACATGAGATATGCAATTAGCATTAAGGTTGTCACTCCAGAAAAATCGGATGTACACAGTTCACATACAGGATTTGACCCTTCACTTATCCTGAGCAGCCTAACTGGGCACCAGTACAATTAAATATGGCATTGGTAACCAGGACATAACAGGAAATTGTGTTTTAGACTGGATATATTCACATCTAAAGTTTATTCATCATACTGTCCTCTCTGGAGATACCGACATCAATACATTTCCGCTAGAACTACTGTACAATACATCAGCCATCTAATTTAGTACGTACAGCAAAATCTGCATATAATTTAGTAAAAGTAAACTGGAAATAAAATGAGTTCGAGCTTATTGATAAGTTTGGCATATAGCTAACAGGAAAGTCTAATTAATATTGTCTTGGATACTCCATCTCCGCTGCAACTGTTTCCTTTAACCACAAGGAGTGAGTTTCTTGTTGCCAGCACCACGGGGGTTATCATCCTTCCAGTCATCCCATGCTCTTGCCTTGTCTTGAGCAGCATCATCATCTTCTTCGTCCTCTTCACCTGGCCTTGACTTTGGGGGTTCCCTGTGCCATGAAGAATTTGCTTCTTCCATGAGTTTCACAGTCCTCTCTTGCCATTCGTTCATCATATTCATCTCCGTTAGCCCAGCCTCCTCTATGCTCATGGTTGGTAATCTAGTGTTTGAAATGAAGAGGTTACGATCGAGTTCATTGAAACATTGAATGTTGCTACTTAAGATCATTGGGCATTTTAGTATTTGGTTAAAAGAAAGTACCTATAATGAGGCTGAAAAACCTGTGCTGCTATTTTTTCTCGTTCGGTCGTTGGGTTCCTACCAACAAGACTTGCTGGTCCAAAAATTAAGGGTTCGTGTTTATGTTCGTGTGCCTGTGAAACATTGGCCCTTCCCTCTATGACATCTTGAGCAAAAGTAGCACAGGTGATAGGTGCTGCAGGTTTTGTGTAGTGGGCTCGAGCAGCAGTATCACGGTGCCAAGTTTCTACTTTTTTGGTGCGTTCATCAAGTACTAGCTGAGAAAATTCTTCCTCCCCGTCCTGCACAAGTAGAGTATGCCATGATGCAAAATTATAAGGTAGACAGCAATACTAGAGAAAGCTCAGAGTTGGAAAAGAACAGTGTTGCAGTTAATGTTGTTTCAAGCTGAAAGCGCGGGTTGAACACATAAATTCGGATTGTTATTACAGAACAGAGGCTAACACGACATAATTACAAACAGGCCCTAAGAAGAATGCGAATCTACCTAGGTTTAATAGTACCTGAAGCTGCTTTTCCTTAAAAGCAGATAGCATTTCTTCCTCTTTGTTCAGCATTTCAAGCAGATCAAAAGCCTGAAGGGGCAGTTGAAGGATGATAAAGATAAGGTAATGGACATACAAAAGAAATAAAAGTACTGCCAGAAACTCAGAGTCTGGGCTAACCTTACTAAGGGCCAAGGAGATGGTTGTAACCCATGCCTGCAAATGGCAGTAGTTCCCAATAATCAGATACTTTATGGAAGTGGCAACCAAGTTTTAGTTTAAATAATCAAAAGAAAACAACAGCAAATTACATCACACACTGGAAATATGTATTTTAGGTAGTTGAATTGAACACTTCAAATGACATCTAAAGGGTAAATCATGATTCTTCACAGAAATCATATACAAAATTTTGTAGGTCATATCATGGATGCGTCAGCAAATTCTATTGAGAATATTAGGATCGAGAGGTGATCATAAGCTCTTCTTGCAGACAAACCCGAGAAGCAAATGGCGAACGCCTATGCAAATGCAAACCAACTTTCAATGAATGCTGAACCAGCAACTGGTACACGATCTTCACTTACAACAGCTAAAATAAGAAGAGAGCATAGCCAAACCACTTTACAGTGAGCAACATTTTCAAACTTAAATGAACTCTTTCATCTTATAATTAACCATTTATCGAAGGCTCTGATTAGTCACACTGAACAGTACGCATGTTGGCTTAAAAGAGCAGGCAATGTGATAGAAGTTGCAACATAGAATAAGAGAAAAGATACAAGGAAAGAAGCAACAGTGCTCATGCATATGACATAAAAGGGATGTTTACTAACCTCCCGTTCTTCCTCGCCATCGTCATCCAATACATCATCTTCTCCAGTCTCAACAGGAGTAGACAATGCAGATGCTTTAGTTGATCGCCCACGACGCTCCTTCCGCTCCTTCAATTCAAGTAGTTTTGACTCAGCAGCTCTTTGGCGTTTGAACCGAGCAATCTTTCATAAATCATGCATTTAGTAACTCAATTATACATCCAAGAACGATAGTGAAAAGAAAGAAATCTAATAGTAACATTCACAGACAGCAATTCCAACTGAATGACAACTCCCACCTACCTTCTTAGCTCTACGATCTGCAAAATTATTAACTCCACCTTGTTTAGATGTCTCCATCTCCTCTTCAGGAACAAGCTCCATTGTCTCACAAAATGAAATGAATTCCTAGAGATATTGCCAAAATTATAGTTCCAGGATGTCATTGAATATTTATCTCTACTTTTTGGCTTAAAACATAAATGTAACACTTGTTATCAGCTCACAACAATTTTACCTTTAACTTGGCTTGTGAAGTCTTAAGTACATTTATCCTTTCATCTTCTGCAATTTTTTCTGTTAGCTCGGCAAGATAGTACGGAACCTGAAACAATAGAACATTAGCTTCCATACACCAAGTTTCTCTTCTATTGACAGATATCCATGCGTCATGAGTTTTCAAGGTCTACTTCTTATTGATAAAGTCAATTCTCTCTAGTTATTCTCCAAATCATAAATGTGCTTGACACTACTTGATACTAGTTACTACAATTATTTGATCGGAACATTTCATTCATATACCCAATTATTTGACTTCTATGACGAATTATACTAACCGAAAAATTGACTAAGATATGGACTTTCTGAAATGGGAGGTTTTCAAAATGAAATAAAATGGAATAAAACTAATTCTTGCACTAAATGACAAAAATAGCAAAAACAAATTCTCAAAAAAAAAAAAAAAGAAAGGACAGCAAAAGCAATAATTGGATAACATTGTAGCTTTCACAACTACTAGTAAAGCAATATCTCCTACCAAAAATGAATGCACACAATTCATCCAGATATCTAATAAATAGATACAATTGCCAAAAGGGAAAGCAGTAGCTCCCTTCTTCCAATCAGAATAAGAGAAATTAGGGAAGGGGAATCCCAACTTCTGCATCCAACCACTGAGGATACCAAACAAAACTAATATGATAAATTATCGCCCACGAGAGGAACATTTACTTATGCAAACTACTTACCAGGATATATTTCAAATTAGAAGTGCTGATATCATCTTTTGTCTCATTGAGAGAGAACAACCCTAATTTACTGATCATTTCCTCGCATTGCCTCAAAAGCTCGCAACCTTTCTTGACAAGGTCCTAACATATACAACCAGCACAAAACAAATTAGAAGTCCAAAATTTTAAACTATCAGGTACATGGCTACTATATACACATAGCTCTGAAAGTTCTTTCAAATTTTATATACATATACACACACACTACAAGCTCGAGATAGCAAGTGCATGTGCAACCACAGCCTTTACGCTGATTACAGATACATTACTCCCTCCGTTTCAATTTGTTTATCTTACTTTCCTTTTTACTCCGTATCAAAAAGAAACGAATGTATCTTTTCCTTTTTTGGCAACTCTTTGGTCACAACTTTCCACATGGCATGTTTAAAACCACGAGATTAAAGGGCATTTTGATACAATTTACATATCTTTAGTTTAAGACCACAAGTTTCAAAAATCATCTTCATTTTCTTAAACTCAGTGCCAAGTCAAAAACAAAAAAAACAAATTGAAACGGAGGGAGTATTTTATCTAACATAATTTGAAACCAGTAAGTGCACAGTCTAATATGCATACATCTCTAGATACTATATGTGTGTCTCTGCAAGCGCAAGTGCAACACTGCCTCCATGATGGATCCGCCACAGATACAAATACGTTAAATAAAACAAAAAAATCATTCTTGATAGATTTTCTCAGCTTCCTACAGTAATGTAAAGGAGCTGTCTTTGTCTATAATTTTGGCACAATTGTTTGAGCTCTGTTTATAAAATCCTTAACCTTCTCAAAAAGACTCAAAAATTCATTATTTAGATACATACATATTCTTTTACATAAAAACATACAGTTCCAAAACCTCAACAAAGTGCGTGCAACTGCAATTACTGCTAGTACACTGGACCCGCCTCTAAATTACAAATACTATAAAATCATTAGGAGGAAAAAAATCATTCTTTTACTCCCTCCATTCCAAAATACTCGTCACAATTTTCTTTTCTAGAGTTAAAATGATATGAACTGTGACCACTAGGATGTATTTTTTTCATCTTTTTTTTTTTTTTTTAATAATCGTGGTGTCTAGGGCTCTGGGCAAGCTCTAAATCCACGGATACATGCCACCTCCCACCGACAGATATCAGGTAACTCTATCTACCAAGACTAATACAAATAGAAAGAATCACCTAGCGTTTTTCATCATATTGATATAAGAAAAAAAATAATCTAATTTGGTATAATTTTCAAATATTTTGATTTCAAAAAATATTGAATTAATCTAATCTAGTCAAATTAATTCTCGAGAAACAAAACATGACAATTATTTTGGAACAGAGGAAGAGGAAGTAGTAATAAAAACTACCTGATCAAGGTTGGATTCAGATGCAATTGAATGAATTATTCGAGCTTTTTCGAACAAAGGTGGTAAGGATATCTGTTGCGTCTTCAGTTCACCCATTTCTGATTCTGTTATTAGCTTCAAAATCGCAAGAAGAAAGCACTAAGGAATTTTGTTTTGGAAAAAGAGGTGCGATGGTGTGGTGGAAATTGTTAAACCTTCCGGAGATATTTATAGATTTGTTTATTTATTTACTCAGGGAGATATTTTCTTTTAGGGAATTATTAAATATTATTCCAAAAAGGTCAAAATATTACAGAAATGCAATTTGTGATGTGTAAAAAATGATTAAAAGATGTCTAGATTTACTTTTGAAAAAGGAAATATATACTTTTAATTCAAGGGGAAAGATCGAATTGAGGCCTTGTGGAAAATTGGTTTTTGATTTATAAATCAAAAGTTATAACTCCATCCGAATAGAGCGGGATGGATCCATTGGAGGCTTGTATTTGGTGTATTCCATGATAAGAATATGTTCCAAGCCTTAAAATTAAGTGTTATAAAGTGGTGATCAAACCAACTTTATTGTATGGAGCGCGATGTTGGCTAATTAAGAAATCCTATGTCCGAAAGATGGAAATGACAAAAATTAGGATGGTGAGATAAATATGTGGTGTGTGGAAATAAGATTATAAGTGAAGATATCTGGGAAGAATAGACGCATATATGTCCCATTGAAAAGGTGTGAGGTTGGTTATGGTGTGCATGAGGAAAGATAGAGGTGGATCGAGGAAGTATTGGTGCTATGGTGTGTATGAGAAAAGGTCGAGATGTGAAGAAAGGCTAGTAGGTAGTCATGTGTTGTCTAGTTCCATCGTTAATATTGTTATTATTACTCTCTTACTAGTTGATTCGTCGATTGTAGTATTACTTGTTGTTTTCGTTACTTCGGTTATCATAATATTTATTCCTTGTTATTGTTCTCTTCTTTGTTTTTTTTTTAATGATGGCTTCTTCACTGCCTTATTTGCTTTACATACTTGATTTTTAATATGCATTAATTGATCGAGTTGAGAGCCTATCAAAAATAATCTCTCTACCTTCACAAAATAAGGGATAAGGATGCATACAGACCACCCTCCCCAGACCTCACTCGTGCCATGTAGAAGCAACCATTAATGTCGTGGAAGGGGCCGGGATCTTAGAGCAATGATAAATTTATCTCCACATGATCTAAAGGTCACGACTTCGAGCCGTGAAAACAATCGCAATTGCTTGCATCAGAGTGAACTATCTGCATCACACTCCCAAAGTAAAACTCTTTCTCATACCCTACACCAACACATGATATTTTGTGGATCGAACTAACCATTATCCTTTTATTTGTGAATATTTACAAATTTTCAAAAGTATTAACTACTTCATTATTTAATTTCCCACATATTACGATAACACATATCTCTAAAAACAGTCCAAATAGAGTATTACATATTTCCTACCCAAAGAACTCAAAATCACACATTTTATTTCTCAAAGATTAATAAATATGCCAAATCATATATCCCAACAACCAAACTCAAAATTACCAAAAATTGAGGGACCAAAAGTCCAAAACAAATATTTCCCAATTGTGAACGATAAAAAAAAAATATTCAAAATTGAAAAAAAAAAGAAGAAGAAAAAGAAATAAACCAAAAAAATAAAGAATGAATATAGGCACCTCTCTCTATCTACTACACACAAAATACACATTTTTCACCCAATCGTCGCCTACACACTCTTTATTTCTCATATCTTTCTTTGGATTTTTCTTCAGCAAACCCTAGCTCAAAATTCCAATCAAGCTCAAATTCATCCCTCTTATTTATTTATTTTTTGTCTATTTATTCCCATTTTTTTGTGTGTAGCAAGCAAAAACTTGTTAGTAAAGAATGCTAAATGCAGAAGCAATAAACCAATAACATTTTTTTCGGTTTGGTTTATCGGTGGGTTCCGTTTTTGCACACCTGTAGAAAGTAGAGATGAATTATTTGTTTTTGTTAGTAAAGAATGCTAAATGCAAGTAGTAGGTGCTGAAAAACTAGCAACAGAAAGGGTAAAAAAAACTGTGCTGCTAAGGCAAAAGCAAAAGCCGAGGCAGAAGAGGGAAGAATAGAGGAAATGGGGGATAAGAGTGGTGGTTTGAGTGCTAATAACAAAGGAACTGAGCAAGATGATGACTCTAAAACCTCACCTATACCTAAGAAGGTTGCTTCTTTACTTGTTTTCGAATTTCCATTTCGTTGCTTTTTTTTGTTTGTTATACTCATGCGTTGTATTAAGTATTTGTGGGTGTTTAGAACAATGTTTCATTGTGAAATTTGAAAAAAAAGAGTAGTTTTTGTTTTCAACGAGAAAAAAATGATATTTGAAAATTGGAGCTGTATCTGGCCATGAATACGAATTGCAGTTGTTTCTGAATTTTTGTAAGTAATTTGGAGTGAATTTTCCAAATTCTTGAAAATTCTAGAATTCCACTTCAAGTTGAACTCCAGAAGGTCGCTTGTTTACTTGTTTTCGAATTTCGATTTCATTGCTTTTTTAATTCTTTGTTCTACTAACTGTACACATGCTTTGTATTAACTATTAGTGGGCGTTTATCCCACTAGCACACTGAAAACTAGGCCTTTCATCCCTGTTTTTGTAGTCGGACTCAGAGGGAGGTGAATTCGCTAATTTAGGATTTTTAATCGGATTCTCTAATGCTTGAAATGGAGTGATTGGATTGATTTCTTTTCTTATGTGGGTTTGCCTCACTTTCGTGCCATGTTTTATTGTTTTCAACGTGAAAAATGATGTTTGAAAATTGGCGTTGTGTTTGGCTATGAATACAAATTGCAGCTGTTTTTGAATTTTTGTGAGTAATTTGGCTTTTTGTTGTTTTTCAAATTCAGAATTTTCCAGAATCTTATGTCCAAACGTGTTTTCCGGAGTTCAACTCTGAAAAAAGTGAATTTTTTTAATGGCCAAACGCTTCATTAGTGTCTGAAGCTTGAACCAACATGTCTATTAAAACCAACAGCCATAAGGTGTAAACCTGCAGAGAGTTGAGGCAGTGGGCTCACATTAGTGTTGTTAAAGAGGACCTTGAACTTGGAATCTCTTGGTTTTCTCGTACACATCAAAACATATACATGCACATTTTAGTTATTATTATTAAGCTATTCCATTAGTACCTGCTACCTCCTATAAATACAGGAACGTGATAGCTCTGCTTATTTACACTTTGTTTGGATGGTTGTTACATATTTTTTCATAATGTGTGTATTGTATTGTGTTGTGTTGTATTGTACTGCATTGTTTAAGTGAATACTTCGATTGGATAGCTTGTATCGTTTTTCGTCGTTATATAATGTCACACATCAAAAATGAAGGATAAACCTACAAGAAAAGTAGGGTAGTGGGTAGTGCTACTAGAAAAAGGTAGGATAAAGGATAAAATATGATTAGTTAAATAAAAAGTAAAGATAAAATGAGAAAAGAATAAGATAACGATGCGATCACACCAAATTGATTGTTACATAAAATGGGACTTTTCGTCGTTACCTAACCCTGAATTTAATAATATGATGCAATAAAACTTAACATTCAAAACAAACATTATATTTAAACATATAACACTGAACAACACAATAGGTAAAAACCATCCAAACAAGCTGTTAGGTAGATGAGAAGAAGTCAGTTAGCTTTTCTGTATATTTGAACCTTGGTCTCTAAGTTCGTAATCCACTCCACTGACCTCTTTACTACAAACATGGATGGTAATTGTTCTTTAATGTTGTGGCATGTGATGTGTCATATGAGGTAGTGGTATGGACTGCGTACACTTTACCCTCCCTAGACCCCACTTTGTGGGAATACACTGGGAATGTTGTTGTTGTTGTGCTAATTATGCCTCATTTCATAATTAGCCGGAGCCAGCTAATAAAAAATTTATATTCGTTGGTTAATTAAAGTTTGACTATTCGTATGATGGCTGTCAACCTATTGTAACCCTCGTACATGTGAATCTCGAATAGACCGATTAATTATTCTATTGAGTATGTGCTTTTTTATGGCTGAGTGGACTATTAGGAATCATTATCATCAAATCCCAAACATAGTATTATGTCGTTCTCTTGTGCCTTGTTCTGATTATATTAGTCACTTTAGATTAGTTACAAGCCTGTGATTCCCTGCCTGGATTAAGTGTATAACTGTATTGGTGGCTCATTCTCTAGGGTGGTGATTCTAGTTTGTTTCGTGATTGTGATAAAATAAAGGAATAAAGATAGAAGCTTCATATTTGTATGAAGGCACTTATGAATTGAATTGCTTGCATTCAGATTTGCTGTAGTTGCAAGTTAACCATTTTCTACTTTGATGAATCCAGCAGGATTAAACTGTAATGTGAATTTATGTTTTATTTCTGATTGGATTTGACTTTCAGGTGAAAATAGGAACGTCGCCACTTTATCAGGTTGAAAGGAAGTTAGGTAAAGGTGGTTTCGGTCAGGTCTTTTTGGGTCGTCGTCTTTCTGGTGGAAATGAATCTTCAAATGGTCAAGGGGCTGTTGAGGTATGTACTTGCTCTTCCCCTTCCCCTCTCACTTCCTATGCTAGATAATTTGTTGTCCACAAGTAATATAGGGGTTTAACTCTCACTGATTTCTCTCTTTGGCTCCAGGTTGCACTGAAATTTGAGCATATGAAAAGCAAAGGCTGTAATTATGGTCCTCCACATGAGTGGCAAGTTTACAAGTATGGATGTGGACCTCTTTTGGAGTGAATGGGTGCTCATGTTGGAATATGATTCTGACTGGACTAAACTTGTTTTGTTGAGCAGTACTCTTGGAGGCAGCCATGGAGTGCCTAGCGTGCATTATAAAGGGAGGGTAGGAGACTATTACGTAATGGTATGTGTAGTAAAGTTATGCTTTTTTCCATTTAATGTGTAATAGAATTATGCTTCTGCCATTAATATTAATTGATATAACCGTTAAGATTGGCAAACTATAGCGTTAAAAGGTTTAGTTGGCCTTTGAACATTAATAAAAACATTAATTATGAGAGAAATAATTCGAACTCCATTAACCATCAAAGTGGATCAAAGCGTAAACTAGACATAAGTTGAATTGTCATTCATGATACCGTATGAGTACTCATCACCCCAAAGTAATACAAATCCTATATGGAGCCTCTATGGCCCTACAAATGAAATAATTAAGTTGCTAGGTTAGCCATCATAGTACAAAAATGTAGAACTAAAATTTAGTGATCCCACGAGTCCAAAAGTGGGCTCACCAAAATAATGAAGCTGCAGGAACTCTAGCCTGTATGGTGGCTGCCCTGCACTCTACTGTCTGCTAAATCTGACATCATTAAACAAACGACGCCTGAGTATTGAAATACTTAGATAGACGTCATAGCCAAACCACTCATGGTGGGACAAGAGTTATGCATAAAAATATAATAAATGTATAAAAAGAAATAAGTTAAATTGGCATTAGTTTACAAATCATTTAATAGAAACATTTGAATTATCATGAAGGTGAATAAAATCATGTCGATTGACAAAACAATAAATAAAAGCATCAATTATGTATCAAGACATCTATAGGACCATTTAGTGTGACAACAACATCTTTGTTTAATTTGCATTCTTAATCTCATGTCTCAATATTTTCACAATAGTGTGATGTATGCATCGGATGTCATCCACGATGTCTGGCATGCTCATCCCCGCCAGATAGGTTATATATGCATTTCCCATTTTCTTTTTAAAAATCATGGCCATTTGCCAAATTTCATTTTGTATGCATCAAGGATCCAACGTGTCCAATCTGTACTCCCGACTGGATAGTTGACACTCTTAACAATTTCACTAGTATCATTCTGTTCTATGGATCGTGGACTTTTTACCGAATTCAATCTCCCTAAGTTAAGAATTGACAAGTGTTGCATTTCAAACTATGTCAAGAGTCTCATGTCATAAATAAGTATATAATGTGTATATATTATAATATATTATTATCAAGTTCCTTTACTCACAAGAAGTATCACACACTTTATTAATTCAACTTTTTTAATTATGTCAAACAATCACAGTTTCTTCATGGATCAAACCATGCAAACTTGTCTCGCATGTGCATGGAGTCTCATTTAAATAGTTACTTTCAAGACATGAGACGACTGGAAACACAAGAAGCTCAACATACCTCTAACCTCTTATAGCTCCAAAATTTGCTAATGTGAGCTCCAAATAAAATACTTCAAGTGACAAGCATAGCCCTTAATGCTGAGGAATACAAATCACCATTTTTTTTTTTAAAAATAAAATTAAAGGGCTGAATCTTTGTGCCCCACTTAATGAGAATATGTTGATCTTTTTATATCCTTTTCTTGACCCAAACTAAAAGTTCATAAGCTAAAGTCTCTTCGTCCCTATTTATGCTCTCTGCTGTAATTTTCTTGGCATAACTCTTTTCTTTTTTCACTTATAACTTTGTATTATTGGCATAAAATTCATCTCATGCTTGTATGTGCCTATAACTGTTGCAATTCATTTGCAATTTTGGTGCCATGAAGTGCGACACTTGCACCCCATAAATTTCCAATTGCTTGCCCTTTTCTGTTTCCTTTTCCATTTTCAACACAAGTAAATATTCGTACTCCATCTATGTACTCCTGAACCAATAATATAAGTATTAACATGTCCGTTGTAATATTTTTCTCAAGCATCATCGTTGCACAGAACAATAATTCAAATATTAGTTACCGCACCTTAAGCTATTAAAACTTATTTGAATTTTTAGGAGCGCTACAGTCAAGGAAGGTTTCTGCAGTGAAATGTTGAACTAGAGGGGAGTTGTTTTGAATTATGACAATTTTTTTTGACAAAGTTGAATTATGACAATATATGTGGGAGGTCCATGTAGTTGACCCACATTATTTTGGTTTCATTGGAGACCTTCAGGTGCTTTTTTGGGGTGGTATGTTACTTAGTGTCCTTTTCAGGGATGACTGATAAAGAGTGGTTTCTTGAACTGTGACTTGGGTGGTTTCTTTGCTATGAGAAGTCATAGGCTCTTGGATAAACTGATTTTTTCCTTTTAATAATTTTTTGTGGATAAGATGCTTGTTTTGGATTGAGCCTTTGGTTTGACTGCAGTTAGTACTGCTACTGAGATTGTTTTGAAGATTGTGGGTACTGGTGCATGTATTATTTGTGTTGTGTTATTGTAAGGATGCACGGCACCTATTGACCACATTAGTTCTATGCAGGTTATGGACATGCTAGGGCCTAGCTTATGGGATGTATGGAATTCCTCTGGGCAAGTGTAAGTATCTAATGCTTAGTTGCTCAGCAAGCTCTTTTTTCTTCCATTATCATGCATGTCATTAGCTTTTCTTTATATAGCGAATATTCATATGTAAAGTTGGACTTCAAGCAGTAGATCATAAGAGCTTCACTAAGCTTTTCTATCATTGCAGGATCTCGGCAGAAATGATAGCATGTATTGCAGTTGAGTCTCTGTCAATTTTAAGCATAATGCACGCGCAAGGGTATGAAATTCTCTCTTCTTGTCACTACTACTATTATTATGTTCACTCTAGTTGTCCAGCTGTTGGTTTCATAATTTATGTTAATGCTTTTGAACTTTGCTGCTGGATGCAAGTATCTTTTCTCTTGATTGCTGTTCTCGACCTCAGTTATGTTCATGGAGATGTAAAGCCAGAGAACTTTTTGCTTGGTCAGCCATCAACACCGCAGGAGAAGAAGTTGTTCCTTGTCGACTTGGGACTAGGTAAGAGCATTTATTTTACTGTAATATTATAGCAATTATAGATTCAGTATTCTGTTAATGTTTTCCTAACAACCAAATTACAGCTACAAAGTGGAGAGAGAATGTGAAAGGTCCGCATGTGGTATATGATCAGCGACCTGACATGTTTAGGTCGGTTATGTGTAGTGTTATCCTTAGCCATAATTTGATCTCTACCATTTATTCTGCTTATCAACCTTTTGTGAATGAACTTCTAGAGGGACTGTTCGGTATGCGAGTGCTCATGCGCACTTGGGAAGGACTGCTAGTAGAAGAGATGATCTGGAATCACTTGCATATACACTCATTTTTCTTCACCGAGGCAGGTTGCCATGGCAAGGATTTCAGGTATCTATACTAGCTTTTCTCAAGTTTTATGAACTGCAATGCAGGCAAGTTGTTCCTGTCAACTTCCAGCTCATCCTATTATCACAAATTTTTGTTCTGACCATCTTAGGGTGATAACAAATCATTTTTGGTCTGCAAAAAGAAGATGGCGACGTCTCCAGAAATGCTTTGCTGCTTCTGTCCAGCACCTCTGAGAGAATTTGTTGATATAGTAATAAACATGAAATTTGATGAAGAACCTAATTATTCGAAGTTAATCTCTTTATTTGGGAGCTTGCTTGGACCTGATCCTGCTATAAGGCCAATTAACACTGATGGTGCCCAAAAGGTGGTATTTTACACGTCTCATCAACTTTGCTTATTTACTTGGACTTAAGTATTTTTGGCTATATATAACCTCATCATGCTGTTATTGTAGATTCTTCAAGTTGGCCAAAAGCGGGGGAGATTAAATGTAGAGGAGGATGAAGAGCAGCCTAGAAAAAAGGTTCGCATGGGAGTTCCTGCAACACAGTGGATTTCGATTTACAATGCCAGAAAGCCCATGAAACAGAGGTGGAAAGTTAATTTCATATTATGTTTTCTCTTTGCAAAGAAATTGAATTGTGACCTACATGCTGAAATTACATTATTCGTGGATTCTATATTTTTGTTTCTGTTGGTCATTTTCTAATAAGTTAAGTATAATTTTATGAAGCTAGTACCAAGAAGGTACTGCAAGACAGTACAAAAAAAATAAAATTAGTCTAACTCGTTAGTCGTTACATCTTTGACATCATGTGGAGTCCACAAAATATGTTCCGCATTTTCTATCCTATGCTCCTTGCACCAGGAAGACATACTATGGATACAATTGGATTTAAGTATTTAACTACAGCTAAATGTTGTTTTCTTTCTTCAAAATATTCTTCTTCCTCTCTAGCCAAATACTCCACATGATGCACAATGGGATAGTCTTACAAATCTGTTTCAGCTTGTTAGTACCTTTTACTTATTAATTTTTTTTAATTGTTGATCCTTTAGTGGTAACATCTTCAATTTTACATCTTTGGACAATTTTCTTTGATCCCCTTTTTCCCGCAAATTGGGGGTAGGGCTACCTCATGGGTGTTGTGGTAGAAAGACGGTTGTTGATTTTGCTATTGCAAATTTCATTTAGGCTGATGATGTTGTGACTAGGGAGACATGTTCTATTCTGAATAAAAACATGGCTTCGGGCATTGCTTTTGGATTTGCAGATTAGATGCCGATGATGCATATTGTTCAACAAGTCATTTAAATTTTGTTTGTTATTTGGAAAAATTCAATGAAACACGGAGATTGACTATGATGTTGCACATCCTAGTGGAGTGGATGGATGAACTGGAGGCTCGCATCCACGGTACTGTGTGATAAGAATGTGTCACAAAGGCTTAAATGTAAGTTCTACAGAGTGATGGTTAGACCTATATTGTTGTATGGGGTAGAGTGCTAGCCAATCAAGAACGTCACGTTCATAAGAGGAAGGTAGAGAAAATGAGGATGCTCAGATGAATGTGTAGGCATATTAGGAGAGATAGGATCAGGAACGAAGTTATACAGGACAACATGAGAGTGACCCATGTGGCAAACAAGATCAGAGAAGCAAGACAGACTGTTCGGGCATGTGAAGATGTACAAAGGTGTGAGAGGTTGACTATAACTGGTTTAAGGAGAGGTAGAGGTAGACTGAAGAAGAACTGGGGGTGGTGATTAGACATGACATGACACACATCTTCAGCTTACTGAGGACATGATTCTAAATTGGAAGGTATAGGGGTCGAGGATTAGTGTAGACGGGTAGTAGATAGCTGTGTGTTGTCATATTTTTATGTGGTAGAGGCAGGAGGCTAGTCTCCTCTGCAATATATTCTCCTTATTTAGTAGTGTTAGTTGGTATTCATGCAATATCTTTTTCTTCATTTTTTACTACTACCCGGACCCCGCTTGTGGGACTACACCGGGTATATTGCTGTTATTTGGAAAAATTACTGAAATTTTATGGATAAATTTTTCTGTACTTGGAACTAAGCTTTGCAGTCTTCAGGTTCTCTTGTTTAATTTAGTTATTCAGCAAAAATGCAATTTGTAAATATTTTGGGATTTCACTGGGTATGTTGTTGTTAAAGGTTGTAATATTGACAATCAAACAACCAGAAGGTGCTGCAGATAGCGCAATTAGGAAATATTTCCGTCTTAACCTTTCTGTACATCCTGCTCATAGGCTCGTTATTCAGCACATATGCGATTCGGAATATATATATTTTTTGATCGTTAAAGGTTGTATTATTGATAATCCAACAACCAGAGGGTGCTGCAAATTGCGCGATTAGGCTCATTTCCTTTGCTTTGATTATTGTACTATTTTTTGTTGCTGTTGCTGTTGTTCTTTGTTCCATTATTTTCATCATGGCTTCTTCTCTACTAAATCCCTTTTCATACCTTCTTTGAAATTCTTTACTTGAGCCGAGGGTCTATCTAAACAACCTCTCAACCTTCGTGAGATAGGGATAAGGTTTGCATACACACCACTCTGCCCAAACCCCACTTGTGGGATTACATTGGGCATGTTGTTGTTATCCTGCTCTTAGGCTCTGACCATTTATATTAAGTAACTAAGGCAGATTTTTAATAGTTCATATTGTATTTTCTGTGTCTAATATATTTTTTATTTTTGCATTATTTTTTAAACCCTCCCTAAGAGTTCCCACCCTTTTTGCTCCATTGGTGACGAAAAATCCACAACCTGTAGGTTGGAGGTGAGGGGTGCTTACCATCTGAGCAACTCCCTCTTGTCTTGTATTTTCTATGTCACTTGAGTCTTGGGTGGTTTGTGTTGTGTAAAGTCATAAGGTTGTCCTCTACTTCAGAGATAAATATAGCTGTATTTGGAAATTTGGTGGATTCTCTGGAATCAAGGAGCCTACTGTTGCTTGTATGGCGTCAATGTATTCAAGAGTTGTATTGTCGATTTTCAACAACTTCTATAGACCTAGATAATTTAGTTGGTGTTTTGGGGCACACTCTTTTGTCGCTGGTGATTGAGTGTAATATTTTGAAAGTATCGTCCTTTATGTGTCCTTGACGTGATTGAGTGTAATATTTTGAAAGTATCGTCCTTTATGTGTCCTTGACGTGTTGTTAGGACTTTCCTTCAGCTTTCAACAATTCCAAAAAAGAAAAGAAAAGACTTCTCTTCAGCTTTAGAAATTTTATGCGTAGTAGCACTCCGTTTCATCTTAAGAAGCTACTTTGCATAAACTTATCTCTCCGCAATATTTTTTGTTTTCATCGTCTTTGGAAAAAGATAGAGAAATTTTCGATTAGTTTAAGAATGTCTTTATATGAATTTTGCTGCAGAGAATCTTGATAATCTTGTGCTGCATTTATTTGGTACATAAACTTGAGCAATATATGTGTTTTCACTACTTTACAACAATTTTCCCTAGAAGTATGAAGTATCATGATTGGGAGAAATATATGACTTATTGGACTATTTAGGCCACATGGAACTTTAAATTATATGATAAGAAATACACAGTATTCCCGGTCAAAAAGAAATAAGGAGTTAGCTGGCGGCCACTTTACGGGTTTAACATGCTAGATATGGTTACTAGAGAATACTATAGCTACCAAAAAGGCTTTATTACTTGGTGAATTCACATTGACATCTTTGTTCAAAAAGATTGCAACTTTGTCGTCCATCTTTGACTGGTAATCTGGAGTTGTCAATGGTTAGACATTTTCAAGGATGGTAGTGGTATGGACTGCGTACACTTTACCCCCCCAGACCCCACCTGGTGGGAATACACTGGGTATGATGATGATGATGATGACTCTTCCCTGTTATTTTCAGCATGACTTCTCCACTATTGTAT
This sequence comes from Capsicum rhomboideum, assembly GCA_031232105.1. NCBI lineage: Eukaryota > Viridiplantae > Streptophyta > Magnoliopsida > Solanales > Solanaceae > Capsicum > Capsicum rhomboideum. The sequence goes on from CP124714.1 coordinate 1,150,035, forward strand.
TTCCTTTCCACACTTGTCTGTGATATTCGTTACTTGAGCCGAGGGTCTATTGGAAACAGTCTCTCTACCTTCACAATGTAGGGGTAAGGCTGCGTGCACACCACCCTCCCCAGACCTCACTTGTGGGATTATGCTGAGCATGTTATTGCTGTTACAAGTTGTGGTTATGCTCCTTGCTTTCAGGAGAGAGTCCTTTTCTGTTCAGTATGTGGTGGTAATTGTAGATAATGTACTTTTTGAGTACATAATGCAATGTATCTTGTTTTTAGGTACCATTATAATGTAACAGATACAAGGCTGGCAGAGCATGTGGAGAAAGGGACCGAAGATGGATTATATATAAGTTGTGTAGCATCTTGTTCCGGCTTGTGGGCTATTATCATGGATGCTGGAACCAATTTCACAAGCCAAGTTTATGAGCTATCACCATTATTCTTGCACAAGGTAAATGTGAATTCCATTCATTCCATGATGCTAATGGATCCTTCATTTGCCATGTACATGTACACATAGAATGGTATGACGTTAGTGCATGGTACTTGCATATATTCTTCAAAATACAATAAAACTTTGCCAAAAGCGGCACTTACCCCTACCAAATACTGCCACAAAACCGTAACCTGTGTGTATTGTATCCGAGTACATGTATGATGTAACATAGTTCTTAATGCACTTCATTGCTGCTTCAACCTGATATGTAATCTATGTTAGTTCTTGTAATTCATTATTTACAGGAGTGGATTATGGAACAGTGGGAGAAGAACTATTATATTAGTTCTCTTGCTGGTACCACCAATGGAAGCTCTCTTGTTGTAATGTCAAAAGGTGTGTTCTCTAATTTCTGCAGGTTGATCCTATGTGCTAAATTTTGATTGGTATTACACTGTACCTGCAGTGTTGTCAAAGCCTAGCTTAAGCCCTAAAGCTAGGTGCAAAACAGGCTGAGCGCTTCGCCTTGCTTAGATGGCATTTAGAGCAGTTAGCAAGGCACTAATGCAGACGCCTTAATACCAATGGACTTTGTCCTAAGAGGCGACACTAAACAATAAACGTTCCACTTAATTATAATTGTTTTAATTCCTAAATATTCCTTTGCCCATGATATTTGCGCTTATAATTTTTTTGATGCAGTGATAAATTTTTATTAATAATGTGGCATGGACACACCCATATACAAGAAGTATACCAGAAAGTAGAAAACCTAAAAAAGAGATATGGTTCTCTACGAACGACACAAAATCATCTATACATAAAGAAATCTGACTGATGCACCAAAAGAAAGTAAGGGATAAGAGGCTATTTCTCAATTGTGCGAAGTTCATCTCAGCGTCTTCAAAAGCTCTCTTGTTTCATTCTCTCCAAATAACCTGCATGAGCGCTAGTGGAGCAACATTTCATGCACTGCATTTTCTCTCCCACCTGTTGCGTTTGAAGTGAATATTAAATCTTTCACAACGCTTGGCATAACCCAATATATTCCAAATCAATACAAGATTTCCCACAATAATCTCGATGCTACCCGATTATGAAGGAAAAAATGATCAACATCTTTGTCAGAGTCCTTACACATAAAATACCCCTCTTGTTTCTAGCCAAAATCACCCATCTTATTGCTAGCCAAGTGAAGAAACACACCTTTCTCAGAACTTTTGGAATCCAAATCGATCTATGTGGAAATGCTGACCTCTTCCATAACCAGGAGCTTTTCATAGAAAGACTTAACTGAAAAAACTTCATTGTTCCCCGCCCCCGATCTCCATACATCATAACTATCCTGTGATGTTCTTTGCTTATGAAGCAAGTTGACTATCTTTTGGAACTCCGTCTCTTCCCGATCTTGCAAGTTTCTCTTAAAGCTCAAATCCCAAAAAATTTCTCTATCTTGTATCCTCCGCGCTGTTGGACTGTCATCACTTTTATGAGATTTAGTAAATGTTAGAAAAAAAGTTGCAAAATGTTGTCCCAGCACTACCTATGTCCCGAAAGCTCACCCTTCTTCTATCCCCCACTCTAAAAGATACATGATTGCCCATAACCATAAGGCATGGTTACCTTTTTAGTCCTCTAAGTCCCTTCCAAGACTCTATTCTTTCACTGTCACTTCTTTCCAGAAATCATGTTCCTATGTTCCATACCTCCATAGCCATTTGCCGAGTAGGGCCTTATTGAAAAACCTTTAACTCCAAATCCCCCCAATCCTTAGGAGTTGTAACAGTCTCCCACTTCACTAAGTGAAACTTCCTTGCTTCAACTTTCGAATCTCATAAAAAGTTTCTTTGAATCTCTCCAACTTTTCTATGGCGCTGGCGGCACCTGAAATATAGACATGAAATATGTGGGAATACTCGATAGTATGCTCTGAATAGGCTCTTCCTTTCCTCCTTGAACTTGTACTTTTTCTGCCATCTTGCATGCCTCTCCTCTATCCTCTGCAATACTGGGTTTCATGCTGTTTAGTCTTTCTTTGAAGCATCTAATGACAATCCAAGGTGGGTGGTGGGAAGAGCCCTAACCTTGCAATCTAAAACCTGTGCAAGAATCTCAATATCTGCTACATCTCCAACTGTAATTATCTCGAACTTTTTGAGATTAATCTCAAGGCCTAATACCACCTGAAACCATGTTAACACAAGTCCTAAGAATTCCAACTGGGTCCTTTTTGCATCACATCAAAAAATACTAGTGTTATCCACAAACAATAGTTGGGAAACCTTCATGGTACCATAATCCCCAATCACTACTGAGGAACCCTCATATATCCACCATCAGCACTCTATCCATCATGCTACTTAGCGCCTCCATAACTAGTATAAACAACATGTGATAATAACTCACCTTGTCTCAAACCTCTCAAACTGCCCCAAAAGCCACACAAGTGACCATTCACAAGAATCGAGTACCTTACCATGGAAATGTAATATCTAGTCCACTTTCTTTGTCTACCTCCAAAATCCATCTTAAAAATTATGGAGTCCAGAAAATCCCAATTCACATGGTCACAAGCCTTCTCTAGGTCCAATTTGCAGGACACACATGGTACTCTTTTCTTCTCGAATCTACCACTTCATTTGCCACCTAAGCATTTAGAATTTGTCCACCTTCCACAAGCATTTTGCGAGGTCGTCACTTGTTAAAAAAAGCATTTTGCAAGGTCGACACAGTCTCTTCTAAGACTTTAAGTCTATGGGATAGCACCCTTGCCTGCTGCCCCTCCCAATAATACTTGTTTATCAATCACCCGCTTACTACAAGAATGTATCATGATGAGAATCAAAACAGTCATGTGAATCTTCCATTTCGGGCTGTAGTTTATTGAATGAATGTGCCAATTTGGTACCACCACTATGGGATTGAGAGATAATTGGCTCTTGTTGATATATATACACAAACATGCATAAAATACAGACAATAGCTGCGATGCACACACACACACAGAGACACACGGTAACAGTGTATGTGTGTGTGTGTATATGCATGCATGTATACTTGAGTGTATGCATGTACACGCAATGAGTAACATTGTTACCTGAATGGTTTAAAGGCCTTTTTTCTCGTCTCTGTGCCAAAATGAGAATCGTGTTGTTGAAGGCTTGTAGCTTTCGACTCTAGGTAATGAACTTCCCGTAGAAAAGAATGTTAAAATCATTATTTTGTATTTGCAGGCACACAGTACAGTCAGCAGTCTTATAAAGTAAGTGAGTCATTCCCGTTCAAGTGGATAAGCAAGAAGTGGAAAGAAGGGTTCCATGTAACCTCCATGGCAACTGCTGGAAGTAGGTGGGCGGTTGTTATGTCTCGCAATTCTGGTGTCAGTAGCCAGGTTGTTTCTCTTTCGTTGTCTGCATGTTTGTGATCATCTCTTCTAGCCCACTTCATCTTATTTTCATTAGTTTATTTATTGTAAGAATGCAAGCCTAGGCATGAGAGGAGGAGACTGTCCATATCTTAATCTTTTTTTTTTCCCCGACAGTTATTGAGAGATTGTTGAATTATAGAGATCTATTATGGGATTTTGCTAGAGCGCAAAATAGTAATGTCAGGAAACTTATATTTTGGTACAAGGAAATAAGGGAGTAATTGTATTTACTCAATGGTTGAGAGAAAACACAAATGAGTGGTGGGGCCTACGGGGCTTTAAGCATAAAGCGAGACGTGAAGTGTTTCTTCAAAGTGAAATGCCTAATTTTATCTATATACAAAAGTTGCCAAACATGTCGGTGCTTATAACATCAAGCTGGAATTACAATAACTACTATTTTTTGAAAAATGAATTAAGATTACTAGCTTTGATATCCAGTATATAGTATAGGCAATATGTAGCAACTCAAATTAAGCATCATTAGAAGTAATCTTTAAAAGGGGGCAGAGAAAGATAATTTTAATGGCAAAATTGATAATCATTTTTCAGTTAATAAACTATAAGAAACAATTAGTACTTTTCATCATTAATTTCGTAATAATCGCCTTTAGTAATTCTACTAATCGAGTTGATTAGAGAAATAAAAGAGAAGTCCATCAGAAGTAGCAGAGTCTCCTTCTAAGCACAACTTACCTTCATGTTGTTTTGCTCTTTTTAGTAGGTGCTTGACTTTTTGTCCCACCCATTTTTATCAAAAGCGCATGTGCCTCTATGATGTTACTTCTAACTTGGTTTCATCTATTCCCACTCAGTATCCCCTTCCCCTTGGTTTTTTATTATGCACTATTGCACTTGTACTAGCTTATGGTAACGTTGCTTTTTTTTTTTTTTTTCCGGATAGGTAGTGGAACTTGATTTTCTTTATCCAAGTGAAGGCATTCATAAACGATGGGACAATGGTTATCGCATTACTGCAACAGCTGCTACGTTAGATCAAGCTGCTCTTATCCTGAGTGTGCCTCGACGAAGGCCTGGCGATGAGACTCAGGAGACATTGAGAACATCTCAGTTTCCAAGCACACATGTTAAGGTAATATAGGTAACTTGTGATGTGGAATGTTTTATCTGATTTAGCTGAGCATTTTTGCAAGAGCTTAGGTAAATCTACTGACAGAAAATTCGTGATTTTGCATTTATCTTCAAAAAGCTAATTTTTTCATGGTTGCATTATGAATACTATTTTCCGTCTATATGTAGGAAAACCTTCAGTTTAAAGGGTTATTACATGTCAGCAATGTAAAAAATAGTTGGTTAGTACATGAGAATGAGTAATTCACTTTTTGATGCGCTTTTCTTCTTCTTTTTTTTTTTTTTGGGTGCAGGAGAAGTGGGCAAAAAATCTTTATCTTTCCTGTCTGTGCTATGGACGAACTGTATCTTGAGAAGATGCAAAATCTGACGTTGGATGTTATTCTTTCGCCCTTTTTAAATTGCTCTCTTTTACCCTCTCAATGTCAATTGTAAAAAGTGGATGATAGGTTAATGCTTCAATTGTTATGCATAGGAAATTTTAATTATGGTGGCACTTGCTTCTTTTTGCTTGTTTGAATAGCGCTGTGTTTTGGTAAACTTGTATATACAATCAACTTTCTTGTCTCTTGTGTATATCTTTTATGTTGTATAATTTGAAGGTAGGAGAAATGCTTGAGAGATAAAAGGGGAGCCGGTGTATAAAGCATAATTTGTTTATGCAAGGTCTGGGAAAGGGCTACAACTTAATGTATGTAATGTAGGCAACCTATCCTGATGCTGACTGATTCCGTAGCTCAAACCCGTGACTTATAGGTCACATGCAGACTAAGCGTTGTTCTAAAGCTCCCCTTATAGGAGAAATGTTTGAGACGAACAATACACAAAGGTTCACAAATGTTTAAACGGAGCAGCTGAGTTCCCAATCAAAGTAATTCAGGCAAATGTTTAAATGTTTACATTAAGATTTCTCTGGTATGATGAAACACACTTAAGGTTCACTGTTCGGAATCCTGCTGGGGACAGAGTGCTCTGGTTTGTGTTCACATTCAAAATCAATATGAACAAATGCACGTTCAACTTCAGGAAGTTTCTCGAGCTTTATTTGTAGACCTTCTCCGATAACATGTGCTTCTTTCAATGGCAAATCTTCTGGGAGTTCAATATCAACCTACGTTAAAAGAAAAGAGGCCACATTGCAAAGTCAGTCGAGTTCTGGAAAAGTTAGTAGTTCATACTAAGTATGTTAGGAAAATGATCTCATGCTACTGGAGACTGACCTCAACAAAGTACAAAACACCAAAGGTGTATGCTCGAACTGTATCAACACGCTTCACTTGAGGGTGTCTCATAACAAGATATGTTAACTTCTGCAGAACTTCAGGAGGGGCTGACTGTCCCACTAATGACACTGCAACAAGAACTTCATTCAGGTTATCTTTTGATGTATTCATAGAAGAAAACACCAATAAAATATAAGAGTTTTGCACTCAATGGTGCGGCCTAGTGGTCAATAAAGTGGGAAGAGAATTACGAGATCTCATGTTCAAATCCTAGCAAAGGCAAAAAAATACTAGGTGATTTCTTTTCATCCGCCTAAGCAGTGGAGGGCAGAGTTACTCGATACCTGTGCTGGTGGGACGGAACAGGACGTGGAAAGTTTAGGTGTGTGTATCGGAGTTTTTCTTCAGTATACAACAACAGGAACACGTAAGTATATACCTGCATTCTCTATGACAGTGCCTGACCAATTTGTGATTGTATAAATAGCAAGGATAAGAGCACCAGCAGGATCAATCCACCAGTAGAACTTATCACCTAGTACAGCTGCTATCAATCCGACTACATTAGTAACCACGTCGAAATAGTGATCCTGACAAATACATCAACAATTTAGGCAAATCTATCATCAGGAAAAGACATGGAAGCCAGAAGGTAAAGGACACTGCATAAACCTTTGCATAGGCACGAACAATGTCGTTTCCAGAGCTTCTGCAGTAAAGCCACAGGGCAAGTTTTACCACTGTTGCAGTTAACATGATTGAGTATAACCATGCAAGCTGATTCAAAGTCATCTTTTCAGGAGGTTTATTTTCAACTAGTTGTTCCACAGCCTGGATCAACACCTGAAAGCCTAAAAAAGGAATGCACACGATTAATGCAAAGCGAGGAATTTCACATAGAACTCATATGACTAGTGCTAATTTCCCTGTTCTTTCTAGTCTCGTTTGGTATAAAGAACCTCCTTCTCCCTGTCCCTTACATATCTTTTGAAAATGGTCATCCTGGTTTTTGTTTCCGTATGCTAATCAAAGTGTCTTAATCACCACCCCGATAATGGAATTTCAAACACATAGGATCAAGAGGTTAGCGAGTTATAGCAGATAACATACCAAGTGTAGCCATAATAGCAGCAAACACAATGATTCCAACGGGCTGCACTCTCAACTTTCCTATAGGATATTTATAGACATTAATATTTTTCATCGAAAGATGAGTGAACCATAGTATGCCACCAGCCATGAGGTCAAGCAACGAATCCAATGTAGATGCAGCGATAGCTAAGGAACCACTCTTTACTGTGGCATAGATCTGCACGGCATAATATGTGTGATTATACACAAATGCATAAACCAGAATTGCACTTTTATTGAATAAAAATGTTGCAGGACAAAGAATCACGAGTAATAGATAGTTTATGGTGCTCGTGCTAATCAAGAGTTCGATAAAAGTAGTTTCTGGTCACACCTTAAGAGCCAGAAGTATAATATTTGCACAATTGGAGAATGTCATTGCTCTCTCTTGTTGAGCTTGTTCTTCAAGATCCTCTTCATCAACGCCATCAGACGTGACTGCAATATCAACTTCCTCGAATGACTTCAACGTCTCAAACTGTCTTTCATAGTATTTCTTTTCTCCTGTAATCAGGAAAATTAGTCAAAAGAAGAAAAATGGCAACACAGAAACCAAAACCTACATATGACACAGACATTCTGCTGGTACATATACTTTAAGCTCGGCTGATTCGCCATGTAAGAGAAAACAATAATACACAACGCTAACACAACTTCGATTTCTTATTAACACATAACTAATATGTGCATAACTAAAACGGGAATCTGTCAGTTACTTTATGCAAAATATAACATGGATTAACAATAGCAAGATAAAACTAATTCTTGATTTTACAATATTCTCCACCAACAATCCCTATAGTTTTATACACCATATATACAATAATTATCGCGTAACAATCTTTATGACACACACAAACATTCTGCTGATTCATATACTTAAGACTCGTTTGGTGATCCGTATGAGGAAAAAACAATCGCAACATATATGATAATCTATATTGTTAACACAACGTGTGATTTCTCATTAAAACTTCACATAACTAATACTTGCATTACTTATACGATAGTCTATCAATTACTTTATGCAAAATACAACATGGATCAAGAACACACATATTAACATAAGATAAATCTAATTCTTGAATATACTTAACATTCTCCTCTAACAATCCCTATAGTTTTTACACACCATACAATAATTACCGCGTAACGTATTACAATAATCCCATATAATTACCTTTGGTTAAGTCAGAGGATTTGGAGATATTATTAATGATGGATGAAGCTTCAGAGTCAAGAACACAAGACTTGATCACCTTCTCTGGAAGCCTTAACATAAAATCACGCCGGAGTGACGTAAATGAGTTGCGCCGGCTGAAACGCCGGCTGCTCTGACGTCCACTTCCGGTAAGCTTCCATCCCTCCAATAATGGAATTTTATTAGTTCCATTAGCCTCTAATTCTCCCTCCATTATCACAACTTCTACTCCAATCATGTAGCAGTTTGCATTGACTATTTATACTTAACAATAACTCCAGAGATGATTTAACTTATATTTTTTTTAATTATAGAAAGACAAAGTCAGATGTTGTACTGAAAATATAAAGAAGTTATTAAAAAAGTACGTACCAAACTGTATATAAAAAAACTTATACTCCCTCCTGTCCCAGTTTATGCTAAGGGGTTCGGAGTACGAGGATCGAAATACTTAATTTTCGATGTTAGTTCGGTTATAGATTCTTCAAATTTAAGCAAAGAAAATATGTTTTGACTCCCCAACAGTAACACGATCACATAAAATTAGACGGAGGAAGTATATGATTGTTACTTAAATTTTTTCTTTTATAATTGTCTTGGTGGTTGAGTTTCATATATACTTTCTGTTTTTGTTGTAAAAAAACTGTCTTTTTCTCGCTACTTGATAAATTCTTTCTAAGATTCCAAAAGTTATTATGTTAGTAAGAACGGAATATTATATCTACTACTCGCTTTATTTTTTTTCTTCTTTACAACTATAGAAGAAGATTTAAGATAAGAAAATGAGAAGATCGAACGGATGAAACAAACAACATCAATAACAATAACATCATACCCAATGTATTCCCACAAAGTGGTGTCTGAGGAGGGTAGAGTGTACGCAGTTCATAACACTACCTGTGGGTGAGGTAGAGAGGTTGTTTCCAATAGATGTCCGGCTCAAGACAAAACCGTCTAGAAAAGGACAAAAGGAGCATGCATGCGTCTGCGGGGAGTCGAACCCGGGTCTATTGATCGAACGGATTTAACAAGGATTAAAAAAAATAATTTAACTTATATACGTTGATAACACTTTTTATAACGTAAAAAAGTTATATGCACTAGTAATATATATTTGTTTTGCCTGCTGGTGTAGTTTAACTAATTATAGCAAAGTAGTTACTGTTTTTATCAGGTTACTTTTTAATGATTATCATAAAATTTTTTATGTATAATTGCCAAAAAGTTAAGTAAAATGGTTTCCTATGACAATGACAATAATAAATAAATAAATAAAAACTGAGGCATGGAATAAGCCAACAATTATACACACATTAACATATTTTCTTTGATGTAGACTTCTGCATATATCATAGAAAAGTTAACTTTAATTTGGTGATTGGAGAGTTGACTTGGACTTACTTATTACAACAATAACAATGTAATTCAGGAGGAGAATATAATAGACGCAAACCTTATTCCTATTTTTGTGTGGTAGAAATGTTGATTCCGATAGATTGTTGAGTCAAAAAATGGACTTATTTCTTTTAAAATTGTCTAATTTTGAATTATCAATTAAAACCTAGTTAATTTTTCCAGCCATAATCATGCCTTAAAAGAAAAACTAATTGTTGATTAAGAAATAAAAGATTATAATATAGTTTAACAATGTTCAAAATTCTTTTTATGAAATGGTCCATGGCCATAGATATTCTCTGTGCCTCTTCCATACTGCTGTGAACATTTTCTATTGTTTTATTAATTCTTTTCTAAAATTCTCCAATTTGGACATCTGCAAAACAGTTGTAAACATTATTACATCATTGTTGAAATCATTTGCCTCTCAAAGTCGTCGTGATAAGTTTATCCGAAACAATTTTGGTGATCAATATTCTTTGCCTCGTCATAAATGACGTCGTTTTTTTGGTGTTTCAGCATCCAAAATAGAAATTCAGAATTTTTTGGAGTTTCAGTGTGTTGGTCCATAGATTCTCCATAATATAAGATTTTTGAGGTTTTTCGTGCGTGTTAATCTTTGATTTTTCTAGAATATAAGCTACCTAGACATTTTGACCTCAAATTTTGTGGGTCCATCCGTAAGGACCTAGTAAATAATGGTGAATGCTTTTCAGAGGCATACGACTCCCATTTAGGATTTTTATTGCCCTGAAATAGGAATTTATGATTTTCGAGGCTTTTCGTGTGTATTTGCCCATGATTTTTAAGGAAAATGTCCGATCGGGACTTTTTGATCTCAAATTTTGTGGGTCCATCAATAAAAACCTAGTAAATGATAGTGAATGCTTTGCATGGGTATACGTCACTCATTTAGGATTTTTAACGCCACGAAACAGGAATGTAGAATTTTCAAGGCTTTTCGTGTGTATTAGTCCATGGTTTTTTCGGAATATGTACGACTGGGTCTGATTGACCTCAAATTTTATGAGTTCATCCGAACGGACCTAGCAAATGACAGTGAATGCTTTTCATGGGCATATGACGCTCATTTAGAATTTTTAAGGCCCGAAAGAGGAATTTAGGATTTTAAGGCTTTGCGTGTGAATTAGTCCATGGTTTTCCAAAATATGTGCAAGCAGAACTATTTGACCTTAAATTTTATGGATCCATTCATAAGGAACTAGTAAATGGTAATGAATACTTTTCAGGGGCGTACGCCGCTCATTTAGAATTTTTATGGCCCCAAATCTGAATTTAGGATTTTCGAGACTTTTCGTGTGTATTAGTCCATGTTTTTTCAGGAATATGTGTGGCCAGAACTGTTCCTCAAATTTTATGGGTCTATCCATAAGGACCTAGTAAATAATAGTGAATGCTTGTGAATGATAGTGAATTAATTCATTCAGGGGCGTACCTTGCTCATTAAGGATTTTTAAGGCCCAGAAATAGAAATTAAGGATTTTTTAGGCTTTTCGTGTGTATTAGTCCATGAGTTTTGGGTGAAACTTCTTAGGTCTGCTCGTGACGACATATTAAATGTATTGCGTTGCTTTGGAGAGGCGGACAAAGCTTTTTTCAAGATATATGAGCGAAATAGGTGGAATTGAGATTTTTTTGCGATTCTTTTTGTGTGTTAGTTAGCCCATGGATTGAGTGTGTGGGCGTCCGAATGCATTTTGGGCAAAACTTCTTTGGTCCGCCTGTGATGATCTATTAAGTAGATTGCGTTACTTTGGAGAGGCGGACAAAGCTTTTTTAAGATATATAAGTGAAATAGCAGGAATTGAGGATTTTTTTTAATTTTTCGTGTTTGTTAGCCTATGGATTGATGAGGGGTGTGGGCGTCCGAATGAGTTTTAGAATAAACTGCATGAGTCCACTCGTGATGACCTATTAAATGGATTGTGTTGCTTTGAAGAGGCGAACAGAGCTTTTTAAAGGACATATGAGCGAAATAGCAGGAATTGAGGATTTTTTTGTGATTTTCGTGTGTGTTAGCCTATGAATTGATTGGGGCTGTGGGCGTCCGAATGAGTTTTGGGCAAAACTTTTTGGGCCCACTCATAACGACCTATTAAATAGATTGTGTAGCTTTGGAGCGCGGACGATTTTTTTTTTAGGACATATGAGTGAAATAGTAGGAATTAAGTATTTTTTACATTTTCGTGTGTAACGTCTATGGATTGATAAAGGGTGTGGGCGTCCAAATGTGCTTTGGGCGAAACTTCTTGAGTCCACTCGTGACGACCTATTAAATGGATTGTATTGTATTGGAGAGACAAACATAACTTTTTTAAGACATATGAGCGAAATAGTAGGACTTGTGAATTTTTTGCTATTTTTCATGTGTGTTAGCCTATGGATTGGGGGGGGGGGGGAGGTGAGAGGGTGTGGGCATCCGAATGAGTTTTGGACAAAACCTCTTAGGTCTGCTTGTAACGACTTATTAAATAGATTGTGTTGATTTGGAGAGGCGGATGGAGCTTTTTTAAGACATATGAGCGAAATAGCAGGAATTGAGAATTATTTGCTATTTTTTATGTGTGTTAGCCTATGGATAGATGGGGTGCAGGCGTCCGAATGCGTTTTGGGCGAAGCTTCTTGGGTCCGCTCATAACGACCTATTAAATAGATTGTGTTGCTTTGGAGAGGCGGACGAAGCTTTTTTAAAGACATATGAGCGAAATAGCAGGAATTGAGGATTTTGTTTCATTTTTCGTGTGTGTTAACATATAGATTGATAGGGGGTGTAGGCGTTCGAATGTATTTTGGGCGAAACTTTATGGATCCGCTTGTGACGACCTATTTAATGAACTGTGTTACTTTGGAGAGGCGGAATGAGCTTTTTTAAGACATTTGATCGAAATAGTAGGAATTGATGATTTTATGTAATTTTTCGTGTGTGTTAGCCTATGGATTGATGGGGGTTGTGGGCGTCCGAATGAGTTTTGGGCAAAACTTCTTAGGCCCGCTCGTGACGACCTATTAAATGGATTGTAGTACTTGAAGAGGCGGAGGGAGATTTTTTAAAGACATATGAGCGAAATAGCAGCAATTGAGGATTTTTTGTGATTTTTCGCATGTGTTAGTCTATGCATTGATGGGGGTGTGGGCGTCTGAATGAGTTTTAGGCGAAACTTCTTGGGTACACTCGTGACGATCTATTAAATGAATTTTGTTGATTTGGAGAGGCGGATGGGGCTTTTATAAGGACATATGAGCGAAATAGCAAGAATTAAGGATTTTTGCGATTTTTTCTATGTGTTAGCGTATGGATTGATGGGGGTGTGCACATCTGAATGCGTTATGGGCAAAACTTCTTGGGTCCACTCATGATGATCTATTTAATAGATTGTGTAGCTTTGGAGAGATGGACTCAGCTTTTTAAAGATATATGAGCGAAATAGCAGGAATTGATGATTTTTGCGATTTTTTTGTGTGTTAGCCTATGGATTGATAGGGGGTGTGGGCGTTCGAATGAGTTTTAGGTGATATTACTTGGATCTGCTCGTGACGACCTTTAAATAAACTGTGTTGCATTGGAGAGGCGGACAGAGTTTTTTTAAGACATATGAGTGATATAACAGGAATTATGGATTTTTTTACTATTTTTGTGTGTGTTAGTCTATGGATTGATGGGGTATGGCGTCCAAATAAGTTTTGGGCAAAACTTCTTTGGTCCGCTCGTGAAGACCTATTAAATAGATTGTGTAGCTTTAGAGGGGCGAACGGGGCCTTTTTTAAGACATATGAGCGAAATAGCAGGAATTGAGAATTTTTTTTATAATTTTTCGTGTGTGTTAGCCTATGGATTGAGGGATGTGTGGGCGTCCGGATGCGTTTTGAGAAAAATTTCTTGGGTTCGCTCCTGACGATCTATTAAATGAATTGTGTTGCTTTGAAGGGGTGGACTGGTCCTTTTTAAGACATATGAGCGAAATAGCAGGATTTGAGGATTTTTTTGCGAATTTTCGTGTGTGTTAGACTATAAATTGATATGGGATGTGGGCGTCCGGATGCGTTTTGGGAGAAACTTCTTGGGTCCGCTCTTGATGACCTATTAAATGAATTGTGTTACTTTGAAGGGGCCTTTTAAAGACATATGAGGGAAATAACAGGAATTGAGGATATTTTTGTGATTTTTCGTGTGTGTTAGCCCATGGATTGATAGGGTGTGTGGGCGTCCGGATACAATTTGGGCGAAATTTCTTGGGTCGGTTCCTAACGACCTATTAAATAAATTGTTTTGCTTTGGAGGGGCGGACGGGGACTTTCTTAAGACAAATGAGTGAAATAGACAGAATTGAGGATTTTTTTGCAATTTTTTTTTGTGTGTGAGCTTATGGATTGATGAGGGGTGTGGGCGTACGGATGCGTTTTAGGCGAAACTTCTTGGGTTCGCTCCTGACGACTAATTAAATGAATTGAGTTTCTTTGGAGGGGCGTACGAGGCCTTTTTTAAGACATATGAGCCTAATAGCAGGAATTGAGGATTTTTTTTATAATTTTTCGTGTGTGTTAGCCTATGGATTGATGGGGGTAAGGGCGTTCGGATTAGGGGTGGACATAAAAATTGGAGAACCAAAAAATCGTACCGAACCGAATTAGTTCGGTTCTTCAGTTTGGTTTCGATTTTTTTTTTTGGTAGTTCGGTTCTTCGGTTCGGTGTTCGATTTAGGGGTAACAGTTCTTAGGTGCACCGAAGAACCGAAGTTTTATTAAAAGGTTTTTTTTAAAAAAATTTCATTTAGATCATGTTTGGCCCAAAACTTTTCAAGTCTAAGCCTCAAAGCCCATATCCAATTACCCCATCAACATTTACCTTCCATCCTTATTATGTGCGACCAGAACTATTTGACCTCAAAATTTATGGATCCATCCAAAAGGACCTAGTAAATGATAGTGAATGTTTTTCAAGGGCATACGTTGCTCACTTAAGATTTTTAAGGGCCCGAAACAAAATTTAGGATTTTTTGAGTCCATGATTTTTTCGAAATATGTGCGACCTGACTGTTTGACCTCATATTTTATGGGTTCATCCGTAAGACCGACTCTGTTGGCCCCGAAACCTGGAAAAATCGGGACTCTCAGGTTTGGTAACCAGTATTCGGTGCATTTTCATTAATAGTCTCTTTATTCAGCATTTTGGTGTCACGAAATAGAAATTCAAGATTTTAAGCTTTTTTCATGTGAATACTCATTGTCTTCATGACTGACGCCTCAAATATTTTGGCGTTTCAAGGTCATAAAATAGAAACTTAGTACTTTTTGGAGTTTTCGGTGTGTGTAAGTCCATGGATTTTTCAAAATTTATTCAACCAACTCCATCTGCCCCAAACTTGGTGGGTCCATCTGAAACAATCCTTGTGATCAATACTCGTTGCCTCTTCATGACTGACATCGTTCATTTTAAGCGTTTCAGGTTCACAAAATAGGAATTTTGGAGTATTCGGTGTTTCTTAGACCAAAGATTTTTGAAATTTATTCGACCGACCCCGTCCTTCTCCAAACTTGGTGCATCCGAAACAATCTTGGTGATCAAGACTCATTGCTTTGTCATGAATGACATCGTTTTCATTGGCGTTTCAAGGTCACAAAACAAGAGTTCTGGATTTTTTGGGGGTTCTCGGTGTGTTAGTCTATTGATTTTCTGGAATTTATTTGACCAACTTTGTTTGCCCCAAACTAGCTGGGTCCATCCGAAACAATCTTGGTGTTCAATACTCATTGCCTCGTCGTGACTGATCTAATCGCTTTTAATGAATAGATCCAATCGCTACTTCGAAGAATTCAAAGGAATGAAATAGTTAGCTATGATCGTCTTGGTGAGCTATTGCCTAACCAACTTGCTAATCAAACGCATGCCTCTCTTTGGGCGGACTCCTCCTTTTGCTCCTCAACTTACGGGTTATTAACATATGTTAGCAGTTGTTCCCTTCCAAGGGCAAGTTCTTACGAGTGATTCACCCGTTCATGAGGGAATTGTACATGAAAAATTTTCGCATTCATATATATTGAAGTGGTTCAATGCAAGAGAAAATGGACTGCATTTTTTTTATGCAGTTGCTATTATCCATCACAAAACAAAGAGTTCTCACGATGCAACTCCTATTTGTTACTTCTTTGCAAGCTACATGATTCTGCATAGATTGTCCAAAAGCCTAAATGCCTAACAGTATTAGATACACAACCAGCATTAACAGAATGCATGGCCAACAGTTGAGCTGACTACATTCAATACAAATTGATTGATCTAAAAATCTGAACCTATATAGAACCATCTACAGCCTTTATATTTTTACAAGAAATGCAAAAAATAAACCACCAGTCAATCAGGAATAACTAACTAGACTCGTGGCCAAATCTACTGTGTTATATGATGACAAGCCTTCAGATTGCTGCTAACCTGAGGAAGAAGACCGCATTTCTACTTCACAACGGTTCTCTCCAAATGCGCCCAGCCACCTTCAGCTTTAGCTCCTTCCGGTCACCACCAGAGAAGAAGAGTGCCATGCTCCTTTGAATGAGCAGCCCGTCTAAACTGTCTCGAACAGTTTTATGACTATCACGGATGCTCCTAGGAACTCCTTGCCATAGTAACTTTCTGCCAAATCCACCTACTTCAAGACTATAACTAAATTTTTTTGCATCATCATCATCACCCATAAAACGAAGGAATGCCATGTATACTGGTGCCACTCCAACATTGAAAGCCTCAAAGTGCAAGCAGAATTGGTGACCGAAACAGTTGAAAACCTACTCCATATAATAGCAAAAGAAATATTACTTAATGATCCATGTTGTCAGACAATGGTTTTCTCCCTGGTAAAAAAACAAGTTAAAGAATTTCCAACGTTAAATAGAAGTGCTAATTCAGAATATTTAAGAAATATTGGAAGAACAGACTTCGTTTTATCTCTCTGCTTTCCTTTTCAACCACAAAAGAAGACACACTGGTTGTAAGTTTTAATAGTAGAAGCAATTTAAGCCGCCTAGAGTAACTATAATGAGAATATGACGAGGAATGATGAGACCAAATTCTAAATGAGAAACATAATGCAATATAAATAAACACTATTTCATCAAAATGACTTCACCGAAAATACTACTAAACTTCTCATGAAAAACTATTAAACTTTGCCATGCTAAGCACGTAATTCAAATTTGTGACATTATTCTAGGGAATACTACTATATCAGGTCATATAAGGACTTCCTTTCTTTTTGTTTTCTTCTTAAATGCAATATAACATCAAGATATACTAGCATTTCCTTTGTTTTTTTTTGTTTTCTAAGTGCAATATAACATCAAAAGAGTTATTAGAAGAACAGTGCCAACATTTTAAGGAAAACCTAGTTGGCAGAGATGAGATGCAATCCTGTGTCCTTCCATGGAAAACTGCTTCAGTATTTCAACCTACTACTGATTCAATTTTAGGGGGATTTGAGTTGGTTGTTTCTTTCGGTCTAGATCTTCCTGGATGATTCTCAGGATCCCTAAAATTGTTTTTCAATGTTGACTTCAAAGGGTCTGTGAATCTTACCGCTATTTCTGTTGAAGGTTCCTCTTTCTAGTAAGTCTATTAACTTTGGGTTGAAATAGATGGAGAAATGAACTGTGCAGATTCCTACTTCCTTTCTTTTCAAGGCAGGTGATCTACCTTGGTAGTGTTTGTTTTTGGCTTTTTCTATTTAAGGTTGAATGTATCATTGCCTTGTGTGATAAACTCTCACTTCTGGTTAATTCTTGATGATACCACACTTAAAATAAACAGCATGGTGGAGACTGAAGTGTTCAGGTGACAATACCCATCTCTTGATTAGCCGATCTTCAGCATGCGAAAAGGTTGGTACTTGCATAAAACTGGTAGGTAAATGCAGTGGTAGGCGCTTCCAATTAAGGAGATAAGGATGCAAGTGAAATTTGAGTGAGTGTTCATGCATAACACGTTACGATGAATACAGTCCAGGATGTAATCATCAGACCGCAAAGACGCACCAAATATGGTTCTTATCGTCTACTCGAGACATGGCAGAATCGCATTTCTACACTAGGAAAAGAGCTTAACAACTAACTCTTTCAACCCTCATGTAAGGCATTTTATCTAATACATTTCATTTCCAGAAGTTAAAACAAAAAATCCTTATTACTTAGTTTGATGTCTGCTTTGAGGCTTGAATTGGTAATATGGTATTTGATTGATGAAGTTATGCAGTTCTATCATGACGAAGGCTTGCAAATACTAGCAGACAATTAGTGTAGAGCACCATCAAATTGAGCACTGAACTACGAGTGAACTTAGCATCCTCTGGCCTCTCTAAAATAAGAAAAAAAGGAATTGAGGGGGGGAGGGGGGGAGAGAGGGAGAGAGAGAGAGAACTCACAGTCAACATCCATGTAGCATTCTCAACATCTTGAGGATTAGATTTGACATAGCGATGGTTGAAGGTACAGCCGTCGTGCATGTCAACCTTGTGATCATCTTTGAGGTGTGCAACAAGGGACTGAATATCACCAGTAACAGTACATTCGGATCCTGCATAAGGGCAGTTGTATGGACGAAATCTGCAGTTCTGCTCATGTCGAAGCCTATTATGATAAGTGAATATATCTTGACAGCCAAAAATTTGGTTTCGGCATGGCAACTCCAGTGACTCTGCAATTTTCTCCAATGCTAGACATCTTATGTTTCCAAGCTCGTGGCGGCATATTGGGCATACACGGACTTTTGACTTGCACTTCAGGCATAAAGTATGACCATTTGGACACTTCACACACGGAAGATGAAAAAATTTGGGTTGAGAGTGAAATTAATAAAAGGTCAAAAAGAATATAACAACTTAACTAAAGTGAAAGAAATATAAGATTACTGGATAGAGCTCTTTTTACTTTTAATAACAAATGCTCTGTATCTCCAAAACGTTGGCATCCTACATTCTAGTTTTGTTTACATGCTACCCAATTTACTAAAAGTGAAGGTCCTTGTTTTTCTTTTTTTGATAAAATAAATGAAGGAGAACCTTGGAGTAATGATAAAGTTGTCTCCATGTGACTTATAGGTCATGGATTTGAGCCTTGGAATCAGCCACTGATGCTTGTGTTATGGTAGGCTGCCTACATCACAACCCCTTGGGCGAGAGGCCTTACCCGAACCCAGTGTGAATGTGCCAACGTGGTATGCTTTATGCACCGGGCTGCCCTTTTCTTTTATAAGGTAAATAATTCTATTTATGATGGAAAATCTCTTGTATACAGCAACATACCAATGTAATCTCGTATACAAGGAATATACTAAAAAATAGAGAATCTGTTACAAAATGTAATTTTCTATAAACGACACCGCTTTTATATACGAACAGGCCTCATGGGTGCACCAAAACTAACTAGGAATTAAAGGCTACTGCTCAAATATACGTAGTCGTTTAAATAAACGTAATGTAAAAACAAGATTAGCTCACACTTCTGTATTTCTCAAGGCCAACTTTCCAACTATGCTAGCTCCCGTATACACTTCTTTTTAAATTTTTTCTAATAAACGTGATGTAAGAACTATTTTAGCTCACACTTCCACATTTCTCAAGGCCAATTATTCAACTTTTCTATCCCGAATAAACAAAAAAGATTATTGCTTTTGGCATCTTTTATACAATATAAAATGAAGTGCTATATCAGCTCTTATCACATAGTTTCTTTGATATGTATGGAATATGTCTGAAGTGTTCAGATATATAGAGTTTATAGTCTACAACTTAATATGTTTATGCTGAGGCAATAAAGCATGCATAAACATAACATGTTAGAAAATAATTGCTGAGGCAATTGCCTTTTACTGTTAGAAATAAAGAATGCACTGGAAAAGAAGAAAACTTTCACCTATCTCTCATAAATCTAATTCGAAGAAAAGCTCAAACTCTAAGGAAGAGCATTGCAGGACTTGAATTTTATGTCCCAATGACTTGAAAGCTATTCAAAAATAGCCAATTTTCATTAAGAAGGAAAATATAACACATAACATGTTCAGTTTGTCAAACTCTAGGAGGAAAAGACATTTCTGAAAAAATTGCATCAGCACTTAATGCCATGCCATGCCAATATTTTTGTATGTACTTTTGGACATTAACGAGAGCAAAATGAATGTTAGTCTACTATACATTAAGGCTTAAGCTAGTATTGTAGATTGTATATGTTGGGGTCATTAGCATCATTATATGAACAAGAAGCTCATTTCTTTTAGCTTACACCTTCACAATCTCAGTGCCAAAGTATGCAAAAAATAAAAGCTATTTAGGCTTACTAATTACTATTAGGTCACGAGTTTCTGACTTCATTTGAATCTAGTATCTTGTCCAATTTCAACCTCAAACAACAACATACCTAGTGTAATCCCACAAGTGGCGCCTGGAAAAGAGGGATGCAACACGAGGACTTCCAGGGGCCCACCCATCCTAGTACTACTCTCGTCCAAGCATGATTAACTTCGGAGTTTTATGGGATCCAATGCGTTAGTGTTGGTATGATTGCATCCCCAGTTTCAACCTCAACTTTATTAATCAATGCCCCTCACCTTGAATATTTTGAGTAAATTAACTTTCAAGAAAATCTTGAATCACTTTAATTGTAAATGTATCATTTCTTAATAAGCTATATACTATACCTGATGAATTGGAGGGTACATTAGATTCACACAAACAGGGCATTCAAGTAGCTCGTGAACAGCTGTATTAGATCTTGTTCCATGATTCCCACCAATAATATTAACAGCTGTGGATTTTCTAAACGGGGAGCTTTTGGATTCAGAATTTTCTGGTGCAATACCATAATCGGCATATGCATTACGCGAATCACCAATATCCTGGTAACTGCTGCCTCCGGGAGCCATGTATTAAAGCCTTACTACGTGTACAAAGCTGCGAACAAATGTATATCCCCCCTCAAATTTTAACCACCTTCCTTGATGGTCCTAGTCCTGCCAAAGCAAGTGGGAACATAACTTGGTAAGTATATAAAATTCAAAATACAGAATCCCTTTTCCTTTTCAACATCACATTGAAACAAGATGGCACAAGAATCATTTCGAAAAAAATTCCTACACAAGAAGCAAATTCTCTTGAGCAACACATTATTCACAATTGTTTGAGGAGACACAAAAGAAAAAACATAGAATATAAACCAAAATCTAGAAATGAACACTTATTAGTCAGCTTACAACAATTTCCACAAACATGAAAAAGAGAGAAAAAAAAAACCACCTTTGTAACAGTCAAAACATTCCAAGATCCAAACTTTAGTGCTTGTCTGAAGGAGAAAAAATCTAACCACCCCAAAAATTTCTTTTTTCACTTTTTTTTTTTGCAAAAAATTCTCATATTTTCAAACAATTCCATTACAACAAAAACTTCCCAGAAAAGAAAAATGAAATTGACAGTTCATCAAAGACACCAAAATTTCAACAAACACACAAAAAAAAAAAAATCAAAAACACCAAAATTTCAACACACACAACAACAACAAAAACAACATATGCTACATGTTCAAACCAACAAAATCATTAATACCATTAACAACCCACAAAATTTAACCTTCTAAAGAACAAGAAATCAATACCAAAAATAAAAAAATAAATTAAAAAAAGGATCAAAGAGAGCAAAACTAACCAAGAAAAGCAAGACCCAGATGAGATTTTTGCATATTCTAATCAACCCATTAATAAAAACACCATCATATACACTAAAAATTTGATCTTTTAATGAGGGAAAAAAACCCAAATGGGAAAAAGTGAAGAGTAAATATATAGGAGAGAGCAAACATGACCAAGAAAAGGTTTGATTAATAAAGAGTAGCCAATAATTGGGTAGTTATTGGATTGAGAAAAGCACATGAAAAGAAAATTAGGATAAAGGGAAGAAAAAAATTATCCCTTTACATTAAAGTATTTAATAATTTTGAAAAGTTATTTAAAGTATATTAGTATTATATTTTATCTGACATAAATGCAAAATAAAACTCTGTATAATAAACTCTTATGGTCCAATTCTTTTTCGGACCCTGTTAATAGCGAAAGTTTTAGTGCATTGAATAGTTCTTTTTAATGTAATTTACGTTTATTTTGTTTGTTCATTTTATACTTTTCGTTGAACATGAATCCTTGCTTATACAATTTTTTTCTCTAATAATGATTTTTAAAAAGATGTTAATTAATTTTATCACAATTTTTGAAATAAAGAATTATAGTAGATGTAAGTATATGTAAATAATTATTTCAACCAAAGAAATGTTTACTAGTCGTCTCCTTGATGTACGTGTTAAGACGATTCTAATCAAGCAGGCCATAACAGTAACCAACAATTGCAAAATATATGTATATATATTATATTATCCAGATCTAATGAAACAAGAATCAAAGATGTGGGAGGGGGTCATAATCAATCATATCCATAATGGATTCATTATAATTGATATAATTACTTTAGCTTTTTGGTTTGTTTCAAATGTATATCAGGTGGTGCACATGTGTGTGCCACAAAGAAGCTTTTAGGTAGCCAAGTGTGACCCACTGACCACCAAACGGCGAAACGGTAAGTAACCCTCCATCACTAATTACTCCATCACTAATTAGAAATTTTAACTTTGAGATCTAAAAAGAGTTGCTTTTGAAAGAAAACGGTTTCCCAAACTTCTTGGTATGAATATAAAACAATCGGGTCCCAAAGTGGAAACTGAATTAAGTGAGAGAACAGTACCAAGTGATCAATAGAGTAAGTAAAACTTTTGAATATTAAGGTTTCGTTCTCTTTTGTTTGAGTTTTGATGAACAAAGTTATTTGATACTTAAATTATACTGATAGAAGATAACAAATACTTGTAGTACGCACAAACTGACTCGAACGTCTTCGTTATTGAAAAGACAGAGAAAAGAAGGAAGCTTTTAGGTGTTTGAATGAGTCAGGTGGGATTGGTACAGCGTGCCAGTATGATACATTATCTGCTTATGACACCATCATTGGTGATTTTCTTGTGTTTTTTATTGGGGAAAATGTGATATTTCCAATACGCCAACGGTTGAATAATTCAAAATTCAATGTTTGAGGCTCTCATTTATGATTATAATTTATTTTCTACAGTTGGTTTTGTTCATTATTGAGGTATGGGTGGTCAAGTTGTAAGCAAAGCATCTACATAAATTTGAAATCATTATGCTATTCCATTAGGAAAACAACCTCTGCCTTTTCACAAGATAAAGGACAAAACTGTGTACACACCACCCTCCCAAGAAGTATACTGTGGAATTAGTCGAGGTACACAAAAGTTGGCCCAAACACCACGATCATCAAAAAATAAAAGAAGTTAAAACTCCGAACCACAACGCATGCTTGAAGGTCCTTTATCCCATTTACCTACTAAACCATATTAATGATGCATCACTAGCAACTCTACTTAAAAGAGTTTCCGTATAGTGGTCAAGCCAATTACAATACCTTTTAAGATTGACAAAGAAACATGATTAGTGAGACAAAATCAAGAATTGTTTATGATACAAGGTTAACTATAGGTGCATTTGCTATGCTACATTGAAAAGAATGTTTCCTAACCTTGGCTCAATGCTTACATTGGAAAAAAAATTCATCAGAGATTGCAGTTTTATTACTTAAAAAGCTGTAAAATGAAACTTATACATTTGGTACAACATAGCCATTCAATCTGGACATGACATATCCTATTATCTTTGCAGAGGTTGAATCTTGTGCATCTCCTATTCTGACTGCTACTACCTGCACAATAATAGTTAAGCCTGTAACCGTAAGGCTCTTTTTGGGATAATAATTTAAGGAAACACATAATCTGGCAAAGAAACAGCAGTTACCCCAACTGAAAAACTTTAGTACTTTGCAGTTATCTGCTCCTCATTAGTACTTTGTATAATAAAGACAGTTGTTGTGATGCTCGGCACACACGGTAAAGAAGCTAAGTGTGATACTTGGAGGTTCTAGCAAGAAACATAAAATGCAGTTGATCAATGGAGTATATAGTTGGCAATCCCGTCTCTGGAGGGTCACTTGCTGGGATAGTTAATTTAGTGAATCAAACTTTGTAGGGAAAATAGTCTCGACTGTAAATGAAAGCAAGCATGGCAAGAAGGGGATTGGTTAGTTAGAGGGTAACAGTAGCACATCTGAACTACTAAACTTCCACTGTGCAAATTAAGGTCGGTTAATTTACTTAAATATGCTTTCAAGTTGTAATTGGTGGCAGAGAGGGATTTAGGAGAGTAGATATGATGAAGTTCTTATTGCGATTAGCTTTCCCTTCTTAGTTTGATACAACTGCTGGATAATGCTACTTCCGTACAGTACTGATGTCGGTTCTCGAAAGCCACTGAAGGCACATGTTAAGATTACTGATAATTAGAATGTCACTGCACTACTGCAATGATGATTACACAGACTAGATAGTTGGTTTTTGCCTATGAGAAGATTCGGTGTGGATTACCAGGAAACAAGTTTGGAGGTCAAGAAACTAACTGGGCTGTGTTTGACTGTCTTCTGACTCCACACTATCCAAGAGGCAGTTTGAAATAGTACAGAAGAGGAAAGCATTAACTGATTGCTCTACGTCTAAAGTTCTGAGAAAATGATTTAAAAATGTTCTGAGCAGTTGATGCCTTTTTTCGAAGTATATCTTCCCGCATTGAGTGGTTTACATGGGCAGAGCTGCGAAGTACAAGGAAGTGAGAATTTGATACTATGACATTATCTGGAGTTTGATCACCATTAGCATGTCCTAGAGTTCGTGATCAGACTTGGACACAAGGTTTAAAAAAAATGATGAAAAGATACCAAGGAGATACAAAATGCCACTTCACATCCGGCCCCACCCTTTTCTCTAATGGTCCTTTTCAGGGAAGAGGTTGGTAAGCTAGGTGACTACTTTAGAACTCAACTTTATATGATTAGTTATTCTTTAATAAATAGAGAAGAACTGCAATAAAAATCAAAACATATTCTTCCAGCTTCAAGTGTATTCCCAAAATGCTCTACGGCCCGACTCTCGGTAACTTAATTACTATAATTTCTTTTACTAACATCACATGAACACCTCTCTTACTGATGTCCACTTTAAAATAACAAGATATTTTTGGGGGGAATTTCCACTGCACAACGAAGCAGAAGTCAAACAAAGAGTTCGGACGTATAATAATTACAAATTTTTTAATTTGGCTTACCTGATTACACAACAAAGTTACAAAATTCCCAGTCTTCTTTTGACAGGTCAATGTACTGAACACAGCCATCTTCAAACATGATCTGTTAGGGGATGGGGAGGATAAAAAAATATCAAAGCCAAATTTAACCAAGTCCATTACACAACAAGAAAATTCACAGCTCCCTTACCAAATGTTTTTTGGTCATGGCATCAAACCGTTGTACAATTCCAAAGGACCTGAGAAATATAGAGTATATAGGAGTCCTTAGCAATGGGATCTCAAAAAAGTAAAACTTGAACATGCAAAAGAAAGAAACCCAAAGAACAATGCCCAACTGAAGAAAAGGTTTCCTGTTAGCTATTAGCTTTTGAGGACAGTGTCCTTGAATACCAAGTTCACAAGATCTAAAATGGTTTCATACATCCCTAACACGGAAAAACATGAACAGATCATTCCTCCAAATAACATCCCTAATAACCCAAAGATAGTTGCCAAGGGCTCAGTTCAACTGGCCAAGCTGATCAAGGGAGTAATATAAAGAAAAGTTTTACCGGTGATCTGATTAAATATTCTAGGAAACTAAGCTTTTTTTTTTCATAATTGAGAAGTCCACGAGGGCCAGTGGAGCATGATTGGAAACGTGGTGGATAATGGGTCCAGCCCTCTACCATCCTTTAGGTAAATACTAGGCTTTTGTCTTCTTTGGTGCAGAATTGTCTGTGGAACTCCAATTTCCAATTTCTGAGTTTCTTTGCTCTTCCCACTTTGTGGGAATACATTGGGTATGTTGTTGTTGTTGTTGAGTTTCTTTTTTCTTGAATCATTAATAGTATTACGTACGGCATTCTTATTGATTATCTTAATATTGAAAGTCAAGAGAAGTAATAAGAATATTGCATATAATATTTTTATTGATTATAATAATTTGAATCCCAAGTACTTCCTTTCAATGTGCAATTACCAGACTTTCTGGGAAAAAGAATTCCAGCATTATTTTCTGAGTGATTGTTCACTACTCCGGCAATACATTCAGGTCATCTTTTAGTATTTCTCAGTTTCAAAAGAAGCAAATTCAAGTTGTTTCACCAACTTAAGTTTGAGAAGGTATGTTGAAAGTCAAGAGTAGTTAAAAATAATGTGTAAAATGTTCTTCATACATATGTTATTTTTAAAAGTCAGAAAAACATCATTAAAAATGTAATTACAACAACAACAACAACAACAACATACCCAGTGTATTCCAACAAAGTGGGGTCTGGGAGGGTAGAGTGTACGCAGTCCATACCACTACCTCAGACGAAGTAGAGAAGTTGTTTCCGATAGACCCCCGGCTCAGGACATCATTAAAAATGTAATTAGTTAAAAGAAAATGTTTGATGATTCTTTTGACTGTCAACAACAACAAAATCATTAAGAATAACAAACAATATTCTAAATGATTCCTCATGTACCTTATTTTGTAGCTTAAAAAATACTATATAAGGTATCCTTTTCTAAGTTGTTGACGAACAAAGTCAATAAGAATATTCATATAGACTATACTGTAAAGAAATTTACTACATAAATCCAAAGACGAAAAAGTTAGTTTTTAAAAAAAAAACTTTTTTTCTGGTTTTAACCCCTCCCTAGGAGCTCCCACCCTTTTTGCTCCCTTGGTGACTCAAACTCACAACATTAGGGTTGGAAGTGAAGGGTGCTTCCCATCCGAGCAACTCCCTCTTGTCACGAAAAAGTGAGTTTACCATTAATTTTCCCCATCCAACCCATTATATTTTAGACTTCAATCATTTTATATTTTTGATAACCAAACTTCAATCATTTTAGACGTCAAGTAATAAACTCCAAACTCCTTTGTGCACATGTACTAGGAACAGGTCTCACATCCCATTCTTTCATGGCACAATTGGAGGAAAAGAAAACAGAATCGTACAAGGCCAGCTATTGATATATCTCTCTCGCCAATTATTATGTGTCTATTTTACAAGGCAGAAAAATGTGAGGATAGCAACTTATAGCTGTCCGTACCCATTAATATTAGATCTAGTAATCTAGCAAATACAATAGAAACCCGATAGATTTAGGAGCGGATCTACCTTATGTGCTAGGGGTGCCACGGCACCTCAAAGCTTCGGTTAAAATTCGTAGTATGTAGGTATATATCTGTTAAAAATTGGATATATAATTAATGTGGAACCCAGAATACACAAAGTCACGGATGCCGTGGTCTGGTATTGCGTCTGAAGGCTCTCTTCCGCGTCTGAGCCCAAGTTCGAGTCCCTGTGGCTGCATTATTATTTTCCCTTGCAACTTCTCTTATATTTTCCCCTTTTACCGTGAGGCCTCATCTCTTCTCTTCCTTTTTAATTTTCCCTCTTTTCTCTCTCTTTTATTTGTTAAATAGCTCTCTTTTTCTTCTATTTCAAATTTACTTATGTTATTACTCAATTTATTTTTAATTATATCTTACTTTGTGAGCAATTTCTTTAATAAGTAATTTGAATTAATTTTAGTTAATATCCAATTTCTTTCTTTTTAATGATAATCTATATGATGAAGTGTAGAATTTAATTAGTATATCTTTTATTGTATAGAATTTAATTAGTATCTTTTATTGTATAGAATTTAATTAGTATCTTTTATTAGCTTTTGAAAAAATGGCTTCATGTTCATTGACGTTTTGAATTATTCTTATATATTGGAAATATTAACCTTTTTCTTTGAAATCATTGTCATATAATTCGACAATCAATAACAACAACATACCTAGTGTAGTCCCACAAAGTGTGGTCTAGGGAGGGTAGAGTGTACGCAGACCTTACTTCTACCCCAGAGGTGAGATATAGAGGATGTTTCCGATAGACCCTTAGCTCAAGACAACTCGACAATCAATATGAAAAAGTTTATCCAAGAATAATTTAGGTAAATTAATATGGTCATACATGTAATACTAAGTAATTAAGCTACTTTTGGCAAATTTCTAATTGGGTGGAGGGGAGGGGGTGCTCTTTCATGATTTTTTTGGCAATTTTATTGAAGAATATAATTTAAATCAAGGTAATAAACTGAATTAAAATCAAATTTATTTATCTACTTGTGAATTAACACATAATTGAATTAGACAAAATAATTTATTAACTCATCGTTCTTATTCAATCTTTGTCGCTAGTGATAGCATATTTTATACATAAAAAGTTAGTGGCACCCACATCCTTTAAATCCTGGATCAGCCGCTGAATAGATTGCAATACCCCCTAGTTCAAAAAACTCTTTAGTACTTTAACCACAACCATGGCCATAGACATAACAGTATTCTTCTTTCATGTCGATGCCAGAAAAAGAACTTGCTAGTATTTCCAGAGTTGTCAAAAGTATAAAGAAGCAGAAGCATGAAATTGACAACAAAAAACATTGTACAATCGTAGATCAAAGTAAGATGCCTCCCCGAATAGAAAGGAAAAACTACATCCCAGCCTCACCTGCCCGTTTGACTTATAACATCATCAACTGGTTTTTCAATCAAAGTGATTCCATAACCATAAAGGACCTCTCTTTCAGGATCCGTCCTCTATTCCCTCTAGAACGGGTTCCAGGTGTAGCACTTTTTTTTTTTTGGACACAAGTTTTCCCAGACGCATCTAAAAAAGACTTTACGGAGTAAAAAGGAGCAACTATTTTCCCTATTAAAAAACGAACTTTGGACCTAACTCAACCCCAAAAGCTAACTAAAAAGGCAAGGTTTGCCAAAACTCTTTATAGCAAACAACTCAGCCAACGCTGGACACTAACACCCCCACTATGTTCAGGAAAGACATTTGGAGCATGAAATAGCATAACATAGAGGCTCATATCGGATTTTCAACAATAGGGATGGATCTTACTTTAATACCATGTTTTTAAAAAAAAAATAAAATGAAATTCGGCCTAACTCAACCTCAAAAGCTAACTCAAGATGTGAGAATTTTCACAAAAAAGAAGATGACAACCCACTCCAGTAATCAACGTGGACCACTCTAACATGCCCATACTCTGGTATAAATTGAAAAAAGAGTAACAACTCCATGATAAATCAAATTTGCAAGAGTATCACATACCTTGTGTCGGAGGAGCCAATTATTCTTATAACTTGACCAATGCAATTACGAGGTCGCCTTATTTTTATGTCAGAATCATAACCTGAACATCCTAAATAGGGAGGATCCAAGCTAAATAGAAGATAAACTAAAGTCAACAATGCAAAGATCGTGTCAGCTGTAAACAAGAGTAGCGTACCTATTGGAGGAACTCCAGTTTGATAAACCTGGTGAAAAGATTAAACAATGTCATCATGTCCATTATTGTAAAAGCAAAATGTTCAAGATTCAAGCACATAGTGATGGAAACATAAACCAACATGTTTTGTACTACAAAGACTTAAGGTCTGTATTACTCTCATTTAAAATTTCCTGTTAGGGAACATAACATTTGCAACTCCTTTGATCCTTATGACATACTGCAAATAATGGCAGCAAAGCAGAGATATAAATACAAAGGTAAGAATAATTAGCTATACCATTTTCCTCAACTATGCTCTCATTTCTTTTTATCAATTTTAGATACGAGATGACTAGTTAACTAAGAGTTAAGGACTAAAGTTTCCAAAATCATATACTGACTGGTGAAGCTATATATCGCGGTTCCTCCGGAACCCAGGTCTCCACTTATCATGACACATATCTACACTCTTAACTGAGTAATGGCCCATTGATCTGAGTCTAGCGAGGATACCGGCCATATGCATGGGAATATTGATCGTCATGGTCTCATTATTATCATCAGAATAGGGTTCTTCCACGGATCTGTCCAACTGGCCAGAAAGATCGAAGGGCACTACTTTTTCATAGATTGCAATTTAGGGGAAATTCTCCTCTACTTTCAATCAAAACATAGGACTATGGGCAGCCCGGTGCACTAAAGCTCCCTCTATGCGCAGGGTCCGGGGAAGGGCCTGACTACAAGGATCTATTGTACGCAGCCTTACCTTACATTTTTGCAAGAGGCTGTTTCCAAGGCCTGAACCCGTGACCTCCTGGTCATATGGCAGCAACTTTACCAGTTACTCCAAGGCTCCCCTTCAAAACATAGGACTATGGATGTACGAAAATACAATAGCCATCTCAATTGAATCAAAGGAAACTAGCAAAGATAAGTTATCATACATGGAATATGCATCCAGCCGAGAAATTTCCAAGCCAATTATAATTATTATTGTTATTACTATTACTATTATTTTGATTGGTAAAAACTCCAAGCCAAATTACTGAAGCTCAGCAAGAATAACACAAATGTTTCCATCTCTCTCAAGACTCAAGTTATAGATATTTGTAAGAGATACATACATGACGTGTAGATAGAAGTGCTTTCAATTTGGGAGAGGTGGCAGCCACCTGACATGCCACTATCTTTAATGCAGCATCTGAAGCAGGGAGTTTTGGCTTGTTAGGTTTAACCCCCAGCTTTCGCCTGCATCCTGCAGCACCACAGTGGCAATCTTGATCTGCACCAAATTGAACAAACCTGCTATACTTGTTAGATTCAAATAGGCAATGTACATCTGAGAAGGTTTTCTCCTATAGGTATTTGTACTCTCAGAAGAAAAACACACTGCGACCTTACAGGTGGAAAACAAATAAGGAAAATTAAAGTGCAGCCTCTTACTGGTAATCGTAGGTCAGATGCTCGCCCCTTTTAATGTCTCGTGTTGCAAATATGCCAATTCTTGTTTCGCCATCCATCATCCTAAATACACCGCACAGGGAAATGAAACGAAATGTAATATAGAGTTGAATCTCCAGGAATGGGGTTGAAAATACAGAAGTATGATTAGTTATTAAGCTATTTCTATACCATTTCTGCATCTCAGTATTTGGACAACAACTATGATTAATGTATCTGGATTTGTTTCCCTTGTACGTGGCATCAATCACCATATCCCGATTGATTTCGCACAAGTAAAAGTTTGTTTCCCCACTATGCTTCATTTTCCAAAGCCTCTCTTCACATGTTTTGTCATCAATAACTGCAGTATTAAGCACATTTCCTTGCTAAATGAAGTTCAGAATGCACAAAACATAAATTATTCCTCAAAATATAAGCAAAAAGTGAAAGAACTTCACCTTCTCCCACATACTCTATAACAAAGTCTCCTCGTTTGATATCTTCATCTGCCACAATTCCAGAGCCACATTTCTCAGTCTGCACGTTACATGTAAACAAACTTAACCAACCATACATACAAGAACTAAAATTTGAGGAAGAATATGATTGATGTACAGTTTTCAAAAGAATGCAAAGCAATACAAAGTGAAAATGTAACCTCTTCAAATTTTTTTCAAGATTCATGAGAGACACAAAATGACACAATAAACAGATACAATAATCACTCCCCTCGGACGCCCCCTTTTTTTTTTTTTTTAATGTAGTAACTCTATGACTGCTCAACAGAAATTCTCTAGAAATCATCAGACATCAGGTTCATCTATGCAGGGTTAAACATTGATTCACTCACTACTGATAAGGGTCTAAATTCAGGAGACCAAGTTGAAATGGTATGCACTGTTTTGGTCAAAGACAGTCGGGGGATGAGTCTCACTATCTTGATGACAGGAAAGCTGTAACTATATTGGCGACTAATTTAAGGTGGTATTCCCTTATTCCTTCATTTTGTTTTATTCTTCTTAAGTTTGTCTACTGCCAATTTCATGACCAGAGAAACTTTGTATGTTGTTGTTTTTCTATGGTCATGAAATTGGCAGTAGACAAACTTAAGAAGAATAAAACAAAATGAAGGAATAAGGAATTGCGACGCCACAAGGATAATTCAGCAACCCTTAAAGAAATAAACCACAAACAAGAACATTGGTGTAACTTCCTTCATTCTCCCTTTCTTTGATGAAGTAATTGATTTCATTGATGTCATCCAGCAGATGCCGAAAATGAAGAGAACAAAGTGCTAGAAAATTGGTGATACTTCTATTCATTCTACCTTTAAGAAAATGAGTATGGATTTTCCTCCCAAAGTTACAACAGTTTTACCTCAACATATAACCCACATCAGCCAAGTATCATATGCGACAGTAATAATCACATAAGATAATATGATTGAATGGAGAAATATAAGGAACTAAAAAATCTATGGCAAAACCACAGCTCAAGGGCACCAATCAACTTTCTAGTCCAACAATGTAGACTCTTGAAAAATGGCAAAATATGAAAGGTGGTTCCTTTTTAAAAAAAAATAAAAATAACCGTGGTGTCGGGGGCCAGCTTGTGCGCACCTCGACTAATTCCACAGGATACCTGCCACCTCCCACCAGCTACAAGTACCAGGTAACTATCCACCAAGGGTAGAACAGATAGGAAGAAATCACCCAGTGTTTAGTGTTTGTCTCTTCTAGGATTTGAACCTGAGACCTCATGGTGCTCAACCCACTTCATTGACCACTAAGCCACAACCCTTGCATGCTCAAAGGTTGTTCTTTTAAGAAGGAAAAATATCAAAGGTTCTACGGGAAGTTTTCAGTCTCGGTCATATAAAGATGATATATGACTCTTCCAAAGAAGTTAAAAACAATTTTATTTGGGTAATTTAAGTAAATTTTGTTGAAGCAAGTACCGATGAGACACTGAAAAATAGAACAACAGAGAATTACAAGAGTCTCCACAAGGCATCACAAACTGTCATCTCAATGAGAAGAAATTAAAAGCAATTAAGCAGTTAAAATGCATCCATCAGGTGATATTTGTTCATTATCTGAAGCTGCTCAATGTTCTTAAAGTGTCTACCTTCACTAATTTCATCTTCTTCACAGGACGCTGATGGAATGGCTTATTCAGACAAGAACTCCCACATTTACAACCGAAGGAGCAGCTAGACAACAGCATGCTGTAAAATTAAAGAAAAAGTCCGAAAAACAAATTACGCACTTCTCTAAAGCTGTTTCAAATGTACCAAATAAAATGCTGAAATAAAATCTTTAAGCTGCTCATCCTTCCAGTCAATCAAATACATATCACCCATCTAAAAGACGCCAAAGAAATCCAGAACAATAAAAGATTAACCAAAAAATAAATAAAACCATAAGAATCTAAACGTAAAAAAAAACCGAAATGCCTAGACTAGTCACATGAGCTTTCTAAACAACCTAACCCAGGATTGGAGTTACACCCAGTGGTTGCAACACTTTGGTGCATGGCAGTCTTTTCAAAAGCGAAAAGCGCAAAAATCTCTAAGGTCCGTTGGAGTTTTAAGTGCTTAACACGACACTGAAGCGCACCTTAAGCGAGGCGAAGCGTTCACTATGTTTTGCGCCTCGCTTTAGGCATTAAGCGTGCCTTTGGCAACACTGGTGCATGGTTCCAATGCCATCAAAAGTCCTTCCTTTTTCCACTTTTTTCTTCGCCGCTATTTAATAGTCGACTCCCATTCCCAAAAACAATAACAAGAAAAAGGAAAAAAAAAGGAACCTAAACCTTTTTCTGTTGCCTCCTCTTAGTCTGCTGTTAGAAATTACATTATGGACATAATGTTCAAATAGAAGACTAATATAAGTAGAAAATGTCACCAGGATTTACTTTAAAGTATAAAATGCCAAGAGCCCAAAACATGCTGTATACATTTTACAATATATTTACATAGACTTAAATGGAAAAGGGAATGCACGTAACAGCAGGAAGCTATCAGCTAAAGAACCATTGAGAACTCTAATTAATGAACTATGAACCAGGTCATAGAGCCGATATTTCCACAAATGTATGTAACACTTTTCCAGTTTCCTGACTGCCAACAGAACTAAATCATCCTCACCCACAGAGACAATCCTTGCCACAAACAGTAGAAGTTTCTGCCGTTGAGCTGCAGGAACAAAATATACCATCATCTTCCAGACGTCGCTTTACCTTCTTAGTGAGGTAGATATCTTCAAGTAGTTAATACCAACAGAAGAGAAAAGGAGGAAGATACAAAGCAAGATCACAAAGATAAAAAGACTATGAAGGTCAAATAGAAAACAACAACAACAACATACCCAGTGTATTCCCAAATGAGATGACGCACAAAGATCTTATTCAAGATATGCAGAAGCGAACAGTGTACGGTTAGGATGGAAACTATCACAATAAGAAAGAGCATCTAATAGATAGGTGAATAATATAAGAGGTAACCAATATTAAGACCATCAATTGAAAGGATACTGCGCTTAATAAAGATATAGGGCATTGATTGCCATTTATTTAACCAAACTGGAAGTTCAAAGTCAACAGGATCACCAATCTCCTTTATTAGTTTGCTGAATACGTGCCCAATCCCACCATGAACAGCAGTCTGGCCACGGAAAAAAAATTGGCATATTAACAAGATAGTATTTTTTTGCATTCAAAAGTAATCTCTTCCCAATCAATTGATTGAGATGATTGGAATCAGCTATGGCAATCCCAACTTTTTATGTATGTCAATAAGTATAAGAAGCTCAAGAACTAATTCACAGAGAACCACTTCTTCTAAAAGATAACCCAACCCACAAAAACAAAAGGAATGGGCTTCTAACTACAACAGTTGGATCTTTCTAGCTGCAATATATTATTAAAAGAATTACAAATGTAAGAATAAATAAAAACTAATATAAAATTTAACCCAAAAAATGTTCCAACAAACACTGACGGCATTATGGGCAAAAAGAATTCACTATCAGCATAAGGACATGAGCTAAGGCACATGCCACATAAACAAATGGAAGGAAATTACCCAATGTTTTTTGCCTCCACTAGGATTTGAACCCGAGACCTCAGGGTTTTCCTACCACTTCATTAAACACTAGGCCACACCCTTGGGTGCATCTCAGGCCAACATAAAATGCAAGGAGCTTTCACTAAATAAATAGGTCAAAAAAGATAGAACCATTACATTGGACTAAAGTGTGTAGTGGATGGATTGAAGTCAAGGAAAACATTTCCACTATGTTTGCCTAGATTAGCTAGTGATGCAAATAACATAAAAGTGTATAGGTCAATTCCCTATATATTTAAGTTGAACAGAATTAAGAATCACCAAACTCTCTTTTTCACATTTTGCAAACATGAAATAAGGAATGTGGAGACAAAACAAATGCCTAAATCAGAAAACCAGCTTGCAGAATAAGAAATAAAAAGTTCTAAAAGCTACTGAATCACTAACTCGCACATAATTCAAACTGAAAAAGTTTCAAACTTCTGCACCAAAGGGTGTGGCGTAGTGGTCAATGAAGTGGGTTGAGAACCTGAGGTCTCAGGTTCAAATCCAAGCAGAGACAAAAAAAAAACACTAGGTGATTCTTCCCATCTGTCCTAGCCTTGGTGGACAAAGTTACCTGATATCTGATATCTGTTGCTAATGGGAGATGGAAGGTATCCCGTGGATTTAGTCGAGGTGCGCAAAATCTGGCCCGGACACCACGGTTATCAAAAAAAGAAAAAGCTTTAGACTTCTTGATTTGGAGTAACACCTCAAGGAAAATATATTGCACCGGAACCACTAATTAACTTCCGAAGAAAGTTATGTTTCCTCGATTATCCACTAGCAATGCTCCGAACTTTACTCTTTTCGGCCTTCAACCCGGATGTCCAATTCTATTACTCAAGCGGACATCAAAATGTTCCAGGGAGTGGGCATTTTAAGATTTAAAGCTGTGATAAATGCAATTTTACAAATTGGAATTCCAAGTGGAACACGCAAACACCACCCCACCCTTATCCCAAAAAAAGTAGAAAAAGCCACCTTGTTCCCACTGCGGTAATGAAAGAAAAAAAATGCTTCCAAAATAAAATATCCCCACTGTTATCCTCAATAAGAACTGAACTCAGCCTTGAATTCAAGCCACTAGTTAGCAAGTCTTTTGGCTTTACTGGAAATGTTACAGCAGCTGTCAATTTACTATTAATTTCGCAGGGTATCAAATCGTCCCCGTTTTACCAAATGCCTCCCACCAAACCTTCTCCTATGGAAGTCTGGATATTTCACTTCATTGATAAAACAAGAAAGAACAAGAGAGAGAGCATGAATGGTTGAGATTCCAATATGTAGATTGAAAAATGTAACTTGTATAGCACACAATATTTTATAAGTATATAGCACACAGTATAATATCATACAATATCTTTGTATATTGAATTGCTATAGACAGCATGCGTAACAAAGAGTATGAATTGGAAGAAATTAGTATCTGAACCTTCATAGCAGGCATTACTTTGACGGGCACTGGCTATACCACTGCTGAACTATAACCTAATAATGGAAAAACAAGGAATCAATTAATGTGCAGAGAAGCTGATATACAAAGTAGAAAATTGCAGGCTATGATTTATTAAATACCGCATCATATGTTAGAGGATGCAGTACTTGCTTTAACCCCCCCCCCCCCAACCCCAACCCAAAACCCAGCCACCCACCTAAAACAGAATTGTACTGTTTGAGTGGTTCAAAATTTTTGACTAGTATCTTTTATTCCCTGAAATATGATTGTTTATATTCATATGAGCTAAGAAATGAAGATTTGGATGACCATTAAGTGTAAGGCTATAACCTTTTCTCTCCTAGTCTATATAGCTTTAAACTTTAACAAGCAAGACGAAGAAACTACCTATAACAAAAGCACTCATATCAAAGATTTTTCCAGCTGTGAAATAAATTATTTGTTATGGATGCAACAGGAGAAGTTCACAGGAATGACGATTTATCATGATGAATGCTGATTAAAAGGAAGTTCATGAAAATAAAATACATCAATTAAGGACTTCAGCAATTTTATTTATGCCATTACTGGGCCAATGAAGTGTCTGATAATGCAACCACAAAATTCCCACTTCCTTTCACATCCTACTCTCTTTAATGGATAATCTTAAGACGAAGTTTAGAATTTCGACCATTCAGTTTTCTCTACCACACATTATCCACCACTTTATCATCATTCATAATATTTCTTAAGTGTACCTGAAAAGCTGATCTGAGCTAACAACCATTTAGCCTATTATTGCTCGTCCCAAGTTAAATGTCAACCTTGACCTAGGCAGAATCAAGAAAATAGGAACAAGTCACTTTTCAAATTACAGAAAGTAATAATGGTTGCTCCAGTACCAAACGATATTGAAGGCAACTAAGGGAGAACCAAGGAGGCACTTTTCATTAAAATGGTCTATGTATAGTTTATACTTACTATGTGGAAGGAAAGGAATGTTAGGATTTTTGAAGGGAAGGTGACACAATGTAAACAAATTACAGAAGAGATTGCTTGTCTATGTAATGTTCGAGCTTCTGATGCCATGAGGAGAAGGCTGATGAACTGCAGCTTCTAAAGCAGTAATGGGGATGAATTTTGAAGTATACTGTCAAGCAGTAGCTGTTTTCTTATTGGCTATTCTTTTATAGCAGTTATTTCTTGTTTTAATTGGTGCTCAAGGAGAGTTTGCTTTTAAGTTAGCAGGCTGAGTTATAGCCTTGCTGTTTTGTAAATACATGCTTGGTAATTAATAAAATCCGATAGTTATCCCCTAAAAAAGGGAAAAATAAGAGAATTACCAGATGGAAAACAAATAATAAACATGGAGAAAACACAGGAAGCTAAGCTATTTAATAAATTAGTGGATCACACACATTTTGAAGAATGGTTACTTTAAGAGAAGTTGGGAATGGGAAATATATCATGAACTTATAGAGTATGTCCTTAGAGCACATTTACATCTCAAAGTGGTGATGTTAGAAAAATTTATTTTTGAAAGGAAGATCAGTTCCCCACTATTTTCAGCATAGTAAATAATCACCATGCCGAAGTAGAAGATTACTGGTCTAGTCAAGGATGGAATATTTCCTTCAGAAGAAGGTGCAATGATTAGGGAAGGAGGTGAAGTAACTGGGAAATGGAGAAAATGAGATAATAGAAACTCCCCCTGGTCCATTTTACTTGTCGTCCTTACTAAAAATAGATGGTCCAAAATAGTTGTCATTTTTAAAAATCAAGGTACAATTAGTATGAAGGGGAGCCTCGGAGTAACAGGTAAAGTTGTTGCCATGTGACCAAGAGATCACAGGTTCAAGCAATGGAAACAACCTCTTGCAGAAATGTAGGGTAAGGTTGTGTACAATAGACCCTTGGGGTCCGGCCCTTCCCCGGACCCCGTGCATAGCGTGAGCTTTAGTGCACTGGGATGCCCTTTTTAAGGTATAATAATTAGTTGTTGGTTTCCACCTTTAACCTTAGTCATAAATATGAAGAGATATTAATGTGGTGCAAAAGAGGGAAGTATTAACTTGAGAGGGGCAATAAATAAAGATAATTTAGTCAAACTACCCACTAATTAATGTTTCTCTTAAAGGGTGTGCAAAACAAAACATGACAAGTAAAATGCACCGGAGGGAGTAGCTTTTAAGGTCGACAATTACAACCAGATAGGATAGTATGGAAGGAATGTAAGGGTGGCCTTTCTGCGCTGAAGTCCGAGTATAACAAACACAACAACATACCCAGTGTAATCCCACAAGTGGGGTCTAGGGAGGGTGGTGTGTACACAACCTTAACTCGACCTTGTGCAGGTAACAAGGTTGTTTCCAATAGACCCTAGGCTCGGCCTTCACACAAGTAAAGTCCGACTATATATCTCCTAAAATAGACCATAAGTATGGCCACGTAAAATGATACAGAGAAACAGAGCACATTAAAAAGCAGTGTGTTTTTCATGGCTAGCGTGCAAGAGATACTTACTTGACTGAACACAATCTATAAAGAAGAGGTATTACTTTCGCAACCAATGTGTAATGTGAACAAGATAATAACGATGTGAAACACTAATTACTTTTTGAATTTACTAGATCAGGTACATGTTTTTGAATTCATTTGAAGGAACGTAAGGGTGGCCTTTTCTCAGTGAAGTTCGAGTATAACAAACAAACAACAACATACCCAGTGGAATCCCTCAAGTAGGGTTTAGCGAGGGTGGGGTGTAAGCAGCCTTAACCCTACCTTGTGTAGGTAAAGAGGTTGTTTCCAAAAGACCCTACGCTCGGCCTTACCACATGTGAACTCCAAGTATATTTGTCCTAAAACAGACCATAAGTATGGCCACGTAAATTGATATGGAAAAACAGAGCACCTTAAAAAGTAGTGTGTTTTTCATGGCTAACGTGCAGGAAACGCTTACTCGACCGAACACAATCTACAAAGAAAGAGTATAACTATTCGCAACCGATGAGTAATGTGAACTAGATAATAATCACGTAAAACACTTATTACCCATCCACAGCTAAATCCAAACCAAATCAAGTACATGTTTTTCAATTCACTTGAAGTTAAATGTCGAATGCTGCCAGAATCTCGCAAAGTCTAAACCTAAACAAGCAAAACTAAAACGAAGATCCGAAATCAAATTCAACTACAGCTGATAGAAAATCCAAGCTAATAACAATGTAAAACTCTTATTACTCATCCACAGCTAAATCTAAAACCAGATCAAGTACATGTTTTTTAATTCACATGAAGTTAAACGTCGAATGCTGCCAGAATCTCGCAAAGTCTAAACCTAACAAGCAGGGGCGGACCTAGGTACAAATATTTGGTGCTCCAACACCCATCAAATCCGACGTAGATTAGGTATAATTATATAAAAAATATATAAAAATTGGTATAGGATGGAAAAAAGCACCCTTAAAATCAAGAATATAGCTGGGTGCTTTGGCTTTCAAGTGGAACCTTAAAGCTTTAGGTGTCAATATGTGTGTTCGAACCTCCCGAGCACCCACTACCCCTAAATCCTAGGTCCGCCACTGCTAACAAGCAAAACTAAAACGAAGATCCGAAATCAAAACATCTATTCCACTACAACTGATAAAAATGGCAGTCTGGTGCACTAAAACTCCCGCTATGTGCAGAGTCCGGGGAAGGGACGGACCACAAGGGTCTATGTACGCAGCATTAACCCACATTTCTACAAGAAGCTATTTCCTCAGCTTGAACACAAGACTTCCTGGTTTCATGGCTGACTACAACTGCTAGAAAATTCAAAATTCTCAGTCTCTAGTGCACTTAAAAAAATGAATAAACAACCTAAATATTCAAGCCAAAATACGAACAACAACGTAATTTTACAAAACAATCAAAACCCAGAAATGAAAAAAAAAATCGAATTTTTCATCCCAAGAAAATAAAAACTGAACTCAAAACAACTACAACCACAACTCATTCGAAGAACATAAAATCGAAACACATCAGCATTAAATAAATGATTAAATAAAAAATTTAAATTAACAAACAATTCAACCATAATTAACAGAAAAATTCACCACTTCACTTTTTTTTTAGCAAAGAGAACTAAAAAAAATAAGTAAATTCAACCAAATTCATTTATAAACAAATTTTTGTATTCTAAACTAACAATTAACAGCAAAATCCACCAAATTCATTTTTTTTTAGCACAGAGAAGTCATAAAAAAAGAAGCAAAAAACTAAGTAAATTTCGAATTTCAGTTACCAAAACTGAAATAAATTTCTTCGAAAAAAGCCCTAGTGAAACAAGGGATTCGGACAAGCAATTAGAGTAACTGTCCAGTAAATTCACGAAAAATGAAGGGTAAAAAAGGAAATGAGAAAAGCAAAGAAGAAACAGGAAAGTTAAAGAGAAGAAGAAAACCGGTGACCGGCGGGAAGTCGGCGGCGGCGGCGAAGTTCGTCGGAGCAGAGAGTACAACAGATGAGTGAGTAACCGCCAATTAAATGTAATTTACTATAGATCCTTGGATATATCTAATTTACTATATTATCCCTATCTTTTGTAATTTAAATTTGTATCAAACGCGGTTTAAACCTGTCGGTAATTTTCATCGACTTGAATTTTTATGAAATATATGTGCGTGTTTTCAGTTGCCTATTACGTAGAATGATATCTTTTTTAATTGTATATATCAATTTTGATTGGATCAGCCTTGAGTATCGTAGAATGATACCTTTTTAAGTTGTATATATCAGATTCGATTGGATTAGCCTTGAGTATCATAAAATGATACCTTTTTAATTGTATATATCGGTTTCGATTGGATCAGCCTTGAGTATCTAGAATGATACCTTTTGTAATTGTATATATCAGTTTCAATTGGATCAGCCTTGAGTATCTTAGAATGATACCTTTTTTAATTGTATATATCAGTTTTGATTGGATCAGCATTGAGAATCGTAGAATGATACCTTTTTTAATTGTATATATCAGTTTCGATTGGATCAGCCTTGAGTATCCGTACCTAAGGGGACTTGAACCTAAGACTCTAGTTAAGGATGAAAGAGTACTTACCACTCCACCATAACCCTTGTTGGTGA
This sequence comes from Capsicum rhomboideum, assembly GCA_031232105.1. NCBI lineage: Eukaryota > Viridiplantae > Streptophyta > Magnoliopsida > Solanales > Solanaceae > Capsicum > Capsicum rhomboideum. The sequence goes on from CP124714.1 coordinate 1,191,541, forward strand.
GTATTACGATTTATTGAGGCTAATGTTACAATTAAAGTAGGTCATATAAATAGTTAATTTATCTATATAAAATATGCTTGAGAACCTCGCATAAATTTTTTCAAAATTTGAATCTTTGATGTTTAACGGAAACACATTATCATTTGTTCAAGTGTCCAATTGAAACCGATTGTAGTAAAAACAATCCAAAGTATATCAACGTATTTATAACCTTCAATCAATCAAGTTAACGTTTATCCAATTTCGATTTTGATGTTGCCATTTAATTCGTGTTGGCCTTTTAAACTCTTTTGTACATATATCACTTCGACAAACTTCAAATACACTATATATCCCGTTTTATATAGCTTACGTTCAACCACTTTTGGCTCACTTATATCATTTTTCTTATTGTAAGTACAAAAAATGTGCAAGGTAACTTCAATAATTACAATCTCCTAAATTAAATAATAGCTCGTTTGGCCAAGCTTACTTTTTCCCAAAAGTGATTATTTTTTCTCAAAAGTGCTTATTTTAAAAAATTGAGGTGTTTAGCCAAGCTCATGGAAGAAAATAAGTGCTTCTGGACAGTAAAAAAAGCAGTTTTTCATAAGCTAAAAAAAATAGTTTCTCTCCAAAAGCACTTTTGAAAAAAGCACTTATGAGAAAAATACACTTAAAAGCATTTTTAAAAGCTTGACCAAACACTAATTGCTGCTCAAAAGTGATTTTTTAATTTTATTGGCCAAACACAAACTATTTCTCTCCAAAAGTACTTTTTTGAAAAGCACTTTTGAAAAAAGCACTTCTGAAAATAAGCTGATTTTAGAAGCTTGGCCAAACAGGCTATAAACTTCTAAACTTGAATTACAAGACATATTTATTCAGTTTGATATTTGATTATGGAGAGACAAAAACAATCATGCAATTACTAATAATTCATCACTTTAAATTAGCTGGTAATAAACTTGATCAGTTAATAATTGTCACATAATAACCTTAACCACATTGCTTTAATATAAAACAAAATGATCATAAAAAAAAACAAATAAATAACTAAGCATAAAATGAAATTTGTAACTGATTCATTTGAAAATCAACAAGATTGAATTAGTTGGTTCTCTTCCTTTTGGGCCTTGTCACCGTAGAATTTGTAGTGGGCTTGATCATGGAGGGTGTTAACCGACAAAAATTGAAGTGAACGAATAAAATCAATGGCACCCTTTAGCGGCAACTAATTAACGACAATAACTTAATTGCCACTAAATATTTGTTTTAGTGGCATTTACTAGTGACAATTACATTGTAGCTTTCTTTGTAAATGCCCCTAAAGCCTATAGCGACATTGGATCCAATGGGATTTAACTAATGCCGGTAAAAATTTTAGCACTCTTGTTAAAGTGCATATTTATTGCCGCTAAAGCTTGTTTTTGTTGTAATGGGCAAACAACATAAATCCCGACAGTTTGAAGCTTAATTATAGAAAATCCCGACATTTTGCATAATTACTGAAAATCCCAATTTTGGATCTGTCCAGATACATAATGAGCTCCCGATACATCCAACGAAGATACATTTTTTCCTTGTAAAGATACATAATTAACTCTCAATACATTTTTTTCCGATTTTGGGTCTGTCGAGATACATAATACATCCAACGAAGCTACATTTTTTCCTTTGTAAAGATACATAATTAGCTCTCGATACATTTTTTCTGATTTTGGGTCTGTCGAGATACATAATTAGCTCCCGATATATTTTTTCTGATTTTGGGTCTGTCGAGATACATAATTAGCTCCCGATACATTCAATGAAGACACATAATTAGTTGAAATTTTTGTAATTACTTTGTAAGAGTGGGATTTGTGTAAATATGGTAAGTTAAGGTGTATGTTTATGTTATTTTCCTAAAATGAATGGGACCATAAGAGAGAAAAATCTTGGCCATTTCACATCTACCCTTATCATCCCAAACAGTCCCTTCCTTCTTTTGTCACGCTGGCCCAATCTTGATCATATCCATAATAATTGTTTGTGAATTGTAGTTAATAATTTGATGATAATGAAATCAATATATATACAGAGGTTTCTAAGGGGTGGGGGGTGAACCGAATATTGTGATTTATTAAGTGGTGTCTTTCCTTCAATTTGTTTAGGTTTAGGATTCTTTTTTGGGTTTTCTATCCGGTGATCGATATCTGCATTGGAGCTTGACTAAATCCGAATTCGAGTCGGAAAGCCCCACATTGGAGGTAAAATGCTCCCTAACAAAGGCGATTCCGTACTCAGAGGGACTCGAACCCGAGATCTCTGGTTAAGGATGAAGGAGTACTTGCAACTCCACCACAACCTTTGTTGGTGATTTAGGATTCTTCTAGCTATCTATTAATGTTACTTTAGTTGATTTTCTAGAATTTTGATACAACCTTAGGAGAACCACACCCCAAAAGCTAGCTACTAAGGTGGGAGAATCCAAGATTATATAAGCTCCATCAGCTTCACGGATGTGGGACTCAAGTCTCATACCTTGCAATATGATCATAACAAATTTTAAAATTAAAACCATTTATTACGAAGAGGAGTCCAACACTTCCATAAAATAAGGTAATTTCAAATATGATCACTCGATTATGGTGGGACTTGAAAGTATACGTAGTGTTAGGTCATAATTTGGTGGGACTTGAATCAAACAACTTATCATTACGGTGTATCAGGACTTAAACTCGATGTCTTACACTCTTGGTAAGATGCTTGAATTCACCGGCTTTCCCCCAACAAATGGGATAAGAGGCCAAAGTGAATATGCATAAGAAAAAATATATCTAGCTACCTACCACAAGGAGTCCAACAAGTCTGTACAAATATTTACTGCTTCACAGTTTATTATTAAAAACTTTATTCAAATACAAAAATCCCCATGCGCATGATGACATAGCCTCTTGAAATTAATTAGCAAAAGTGACCAGAAAATAAGAAGAAAGAAGCAAAAGAAATTACGTGACCTCGTGATCATTGCAATGGCAATAATAAAAAAAGCCTCAAAGATGAAGTTGGCATTTGAAGTGTATCTATGAGTATCAGTAAATAATAGTCACGAAATAATATTAATCAAAGCACAAAGTAAAATAGTAATTGGTTGATTGGAATTCAACAAGAACATTGGAAACTTATATAAATTGTCGTCCACTTAAAAACATAACCAATATATGTATAAATTATGTATATTGGATAACGAATAAAGATATTTTTAATCGAGCGTCCGGATGTGGAACTTCTCCTTGAGTTAATTGCACTTCTTTCTTTTGTACCTTCTCGGCGGAGAACTTGTAGTAGGCTTAATCACGGAGGAAGTAGTGGATATATGCTTCTTTCTTTCGGACCTTCTCACAAGAGAATTTGTGGTAGGCTTAATCATCATGGAGGATGTGATGGGCTTCACATAGACCCCAATATTCTCAATGAGATCATCAGTTTGAGTGCCGTAAAATCCACCAAAAGAACAATCATTACCTATTTGAATGTCGAAGTTACAATGATGGGATAATGACGGGGCAATGCCACCATGTGGTCCATAGGAACCTTTGTTAGTTTCAAAGGCTATTGTTCGCAAACCATTTCCATAATATGTACCTTTTATCCCAGTAAGAAATTCCGATGGATAGTCGAGTACAACCTTCGATATATATAATATGAACAATCATGTACAAATATATAAAAACAATCATGAAAATTGTGGGTGCAGGAGGCTGAGTACATACCGTGACGAAGTTATAGTTGTGATCAGCACCATATTTGTCTGATAAAACAAATTGTCCATGCTCAACGTCAACAAATAAGAATTGAATTGAACGAATAAGATGGGTACCATGAGAGAAAAAAATCTTGGCTATTTCACATCTCCCCTTTTCATCCCAAATAGTCCCCTTTTGTCCTGACGCTGCCCCAACCTTGATCATATCCATAATATTTTCGAAAATAACCTCTACACCTTCCCGGTAAGATCTACGTACACTCTATCTGTCCTAGATCTCACTTATGGGATTACACACACATTGGTTGGTTTGGGGGGGGGGGGGGATATTTTGTAGTTTAGGTTTAGGATTCTCTGTTAACATAGGTTGTGTCTTTTCTTAATTTGTTTACGTTTAGAATTTGCATAATTAGGGTTTAGGATAATTCTGTCTACGTACACTACAAAGGAAGTCATTGTAAATAAGTCCGTTTTATATTGAATAAAAGGAAAAATTAAAAAGAAGAAGAAGTTTAAGGTTTAGGATTCAACAATTAATATCACTTTAATTAGATTTAGAATTCTTTCAACAATTAATGTTATTTAAGTTGATTTTCTAGAATTTACTCTTACTAATTTAATTAATAGAGTTCAATTATGTGATATGTTAACAAGTGAATTAATTAAAGAGATAAATGGGAGTAATTTTATTAGACAAACACTAAATTATAATTAGTATATATTTTCAGTGTGAAAAAAAAATTAAAAGCATATATATAATAGTTTAATTTTAGGTCTATTTTGTTTAGGAGATTGTAATATAATTATGACAGTTACCATCTACACACTTTTACCTTTACTTGGCAACACCTATAATTACATACACACTTTTACCTTTACTTGGCAACACCTATAATTACATAATCTCCCAACTAAGGTTAACTTGTAAACTTGGGCTACAATTATATTTAGTTTGACTTTTGATTATGGAGACAAAAATAACTAAAAAGTCATCAATAATGTAAGTCGATTCGCACATATATAATTGTCACAATAACATTTACCAAATCACCAATGATCTAATCTAATTTATAAAAGTTAAGGGGTCAAAAACACATGACCTAAATTATCTAATTTTTTTTTTAATACATGAACTACTGAGAATGTGAGTTTCCTATCTAATGGTTAGCGAAATATACCTAGAACTGACTTGTCTACAAACGCTTCTAGGTGCATTTGACCCTAATCTCTCCATCCATGTACCTGACATATATTTATTTTCGTGTATGGTTGATAACCGAATAAGTGAACTGAACCGAGTCCAAATCGATAACAACCAAACTAATAAATATATATTACATTTGATTATATTATATTTGATTTGGGTTGGTTTTAATAATTTAAAAACCGATTATATTGGTTTGGTTTTGATTTTGACAAATAACCAACCCAAACCGACCTGTAAATACCCCTACATTTATATGATGATACAGCCTCTTGAAATTAATTAGCAAAAGTGACTAAAAAATAAGAAGAAAGAAGCAGAAGAAATTATGTGAACTCATGATCATTGCAATGACAATAATATTAACCAAAGCACAAAGTAAAATAGTAATTGATTGATTTGGAATTAAACAAGAATTGGAAATTAATATAAATTGCGTTCACTTAAAAACATAACCAATTTATGTATATATTATGCATATTGGCTAATTTTATTTTATTTTTAAATTTGATGAGAGAGAAAGAGAAATAGGAAACAAATACTAACAAATAATAAGAAATAAAAGAAAAGTAAAAGACTAATAAATTAAATAATTAGGTAATAATAATTTTTTATTAATACTTATAAATCAATAATAATTAGAAACAAATAAAAGGAACTAGAAACCTATACGGATGTCTCATTCCTACTTGTCTATGACTTTGCTTTGCTGGAAGCAATTGACTGAACTGAATTTACACAAAATAGAATTTTTTGTTCTCTGGGTGGCATGTTAATAATTTGTATACTTTCTGTACATATAAATACCTATATATACATAAAGTTTCCATCGAAGCTTGCAGGTGCCACACGGGCCTTAGTAGGTCCGCCCCCGGGCTCAATCATGGAGGATGTGATGGGCTTTACATACATCCCAATATCTTCAATGAGTGTATCAGTGTTAGTGCCATAAAATCCACCAAAAGTACCATCATTACCTATTGGAAGGTTGAATTCACCGTAATTCTTTAGCGGGGCAATGCTGCCATATGGTCCATGGGAACCTTTGTTGGTGTCAAAGGTTATTGATCTCAAACCATTTGTATAGTAGGTACCTCTTATCCCAGTAACAAATTCCGATGGATAGTCGAATACAACCTTCAATATAATATGAACAATCATGAAAATATAATACATATACAATAACAATATATCCCGTGTATTTCCACACAATGGGGTCTGGGGAAGGTAGAGTGTACACAGTCCGTAAGGAAAAAAGATAAAAAGGGGTATATAAAGACAATAAAGAGTAACACAACCACAGATAGTAAACCAATGCTACCACAAATTAACACTACATGCGATCTATCCGAAACAACATATATCAACAATAGTCCAAGAACAAAAACACTACAAGCATAACACTACGACTATTAACAAGGACAACACTCCTGCCTACTAGCATGAATGCACTCCGACCTCCTAACCTTCTATCCTAATTCGCGTTCACCACACCTTCCTATTTAAGGTCATGTTCTCGGGACTTACCGTGATGAAGTTGAAACCGTGATCAGCACCATGTTTGTCTGATAAAGCAAAGTGTCCATTCTCATCAACAAACAAGAATTGAATTGAACGAAAAAGCTGGGTACCATGAGACATAAAAATCTTGGCTATTTTACATCTTCCCTTTTCATCCCAAACACTACTCCCTTCCTTCTTTATTTCTCCTGCCGTTGCTGAAACCTTTATCATATCCATAATATTAAGTATTATTTTGTGAATTGTAGTTAATAATTTAAAGATTAAATCAAATATATAAATGTATATATATATATATATATATAGAGAGAGAGAGAGAGATGTGGAAGGAAACAAATTAAACTCTAGTATTTTTTGGGGGTGGGGGTGGGGCAAAAATTGCCATTTATTAGGTTTATATTTGGATAAAAATATTAACATAGTTTGTGTGTTTTCTTAATTTGTTAGGCTTAGGATGGTTTTGTCTACGTAGGCTACACCGCTACAAAGGAAGTCATTGTAAATATGTCTGTTTTCTTCTCTCTCCGTCTCATATTAGTTGTCCACCTTATTATAAATAGTTGCCCAAAATTACTTGCCTATGGAGTACCAAACAAGACAAATTAATTAAGATTTTCCTGTTTTATCCCTATAATAAATTTTTTTGAAAACTTAAACAAGTTTATAATTTCCAAAAAAGTTTCTTTCTCAAAAAAGTGGACGATAAAGGTAAATTAGTAATACCGATCATCTTATTTATAATATTTTAAGAGATGCGTAAATGAAAAAGTGGACAACTAATATGGAACAGAAAAAGTATTTAATAAAATGCTTGTTGGTCAACAATTAATTAAAAAAGAAGAAGAAGAAGTAGTTTAACAATTACTAGAATCACTTTAGGTTTAGAATTCTTTCGATAAATAATGTTATTAATTAATTAAGTTGATTTCCTAGAATTTACGCTTACTAATTTAATTATTAGAGTTCAATTATGTGAGATGTTAACAAGTGATTTAATTTAATTAAAAGAGATAAATGGGAGCAATTTTATTAGACAAACACTATAATACAATTAGTAAATATTTTCAGTTTGCAAAAATATTAAAAGCATAAAATAGGAGATGCAATTAAAAGGGACAAATAAGTTTGTCAATTAAGCGGGGGTCCTTCAAGTTTTAAAAATTGGGTAAAAGTGATAAATTTTTTTCAGCTTTTTATTTTTGTACTTTTACCCCAACAACTATAAAAGTTGTCCCAACAACTACAGAAGTTGTCCGACAACGATGCAAAGTTGTTGGACAATTGAATAGTTGTTGGGACAACTAATGCAGTTATCGAACAACTGTGTGCAATTGTTTGAAGAACTTAACTCACTAATATTGCGGGACCCATTCGTTCCTTTAATAATTGGAGACTTGAGAGGTAGTCTCACCTCATTTTTTCGACATGGTAATATAATTATGAGTGTTACCATGTACACACTTTTACCTTTGCTAGGCAACACCTATAATGTAAGTCGATTAGTACATATATAACTGTCACGTAATAACATTAACCAAAGCACCAGATGATCTAATCTAATAGAAAAGTTAAAGGAAAAAAATACACCTAAATTATTTCAATTTTTTGATTTTTGATTTTTGATTTTCATACATGAACTATTTAGAGTGTGAGTTTCCTACCCAATTGTTGGCGAAACATGTACATCTAGACGTTGACTAGAGTTAAATGTTTGTCTACAAACCCTTCTAGGCGCGTTTGGCCATAAAATCTTCGTTCATCTGGCATCTATAACGGGGCTCTATTAGCTGACACATTAACTTAATTTTTAACTTTTAGCTTTGCCACGGTGGAATTGTTTTTCCACGTGGAGATCCACACAACGTAACAGAATTTGCAAACAGAAGAGAGAGTGTAATACACATACCATCAGAAATTAGTCCATTGGACGATACTTCAGATAGGAAACTCACACTTTCAATAGTTCAGATATGAAACTCAAAAAATTAGGATGATTCAGATAGGTTTTTGACCCTTAAATCTAAAATGAATATCAATCATAGAAAGTGAGTATAGCCTGAAATCATAACAAAACTGAATAAAAGTACATATCTTGAATTCAATCAACAGATCCTCTTCCTTTTGGACCTTGTCATCATTGGAATATTTGTAATCATGGAGGATGTGACAGGCTTCACATAAATTCCAAGACTCTCAATATATGTATTTTGTTTGGTTCCGTGAAATCCACCAAAAGAATGATCATCTCCTATTTGAATAGTGAACTCTGTGTGTGGAAATTTTGAGATCCTATCACTGCCATATGGTCCATAAGTACCTTTGTTGGTCACAAATGTTACCGATCGCAAAGCATTTATGTAGTTGGTGCCTTTTATCTTTGTCAAATATTCTGATGGATAATCCAACACAACCTTCAATACGATACATAGACAATCGATGATAAATATATATTGTTAGATGAAGTTTGAAACAAAATTTATGGACTTACCGTATTGAGGTTTGTAGTCAAATAAAAGTTGGAATCAGCACCATGTAATTGAGACAAAACAAATTGGTCATTCTCGACGAACAAGAATTGAAGTGAACAAAGAAAAATGGAGTTAACACCACTATAAATAAAAATCTTGGCTATTTCACTTTTTCCCTTTTCATCCCAAACAGTCCCTTCCTTCTTTTTTCCTCCTACTGGCCCAAATTTTATCATATCAATTAATTTGTTATTCATTCTTGTTTGTGAAAAATCGTATTTGAAGATGAAGTCTTGTACTTATAATATATAGAGATGTTTCAAATTAATTGTGAATGTATCAATAATCAAATATATTATGTCAACATATATTTGTCTAGGTCTAGGATTTGCATAATTAGGTTTAGGATAGTTTTGTCTACGTAGGTTACAAAGGAAGTCATTGTAAATATGTCCATTTTCTTTTTAATATAAAAGGCATGTTGGCCATCCTTTATTTTAATTTTATTTTTCTTTAAAACAAGAAGTTTAAGGTTTAGGATTCAACAACTAATATCACTTTAGATTTAAAATTCTTTCAACAATTAATGTTAATTCCTAGAATTTATGTTTACTGATTTAATTTATAGAGTTCAATTATGTGAGATGTTGAAGAGAGTTAACAAGTAATTAATTATGTGAGATGTTGAACAGAGTTAACAAGTGATTTAATTACAAAGAGATAAATGGGAGTAATTTTATTAGACAAACACTATAACTAAATTTTATTAGTAAATATTTTCAATGTGCAAAAATATTAAAAGCATATAATAGTCCAATTTTAGAAGTCTATTTTGTTTAGGAGATTGTAATATAATTATGAGAGTTACCATGTATACACTTTTACTTTTGCTAGGCAACACCTATAATTACTATCTCCAAACTAAAGTTAAGAATTAACTTTTAAACTTGCGCTACAAGAAGTATACTGTATTTAGTTTGACTTTTGATTATGGAGACAAAAACAACTAAAAAATCATCAATTACTTAACTCGATTAGTACATATATAATTGTCACGTAATAACTATAACCAAAGCACCAAATGATCTAATCTAATATAAAAGTAAAAGGTCAAAAATACACCTAAAGTATCCCAATTTTTTTTATTTTCATACATTAACTATTGAGAGTGTGAATTTCCATTCAATGGTTGGCAAAACACGCCTAGACATTGAATAGACTAAATGTTTCTCTACAAATGCTTCTTGGAGCTTTGACCATAAAATCTTCGCTCACCTGACATATATAACGACTCTATTAGCTGACAAGTTAATTTAATTTTTAACCTAATATTAATTTATTTAGCTTTGCTAGCTACGGTGGAATTATTTTTCCACGTGGAGACCCACACGATAGAATTTCTAAACAAAAGAGAAAGTGTAATACACGCCCCATCAGAAATTGAAGTGTATTTTGCTAACCATTGCGATAGTTCAGGTAGAAAACTCATACCGTCAATAGTTTAAATATGAAACTCAAAAAACTAGATAATTTAGATATTTTTTTGACTCTTAACTCTTACAGAATATCAATCATAAAAACAGTAAGTAGAACGTGAAATCATAACAAAACTGAATAAAAGTATATATATTGAATTCAATTAATAGATCCTCTTTCTTTTGGACCTTGTCTGCCTTTGAAGTTTTTTAATCATGGAAGATGTGACGGGCTTCATATAGATCCCAATACTCTCAATATTCTTCTCGTTTTTGGTGCCGTAAAATCCACCAAAAGAACGATCATCTCCTATTTGAATAGTGAACTCTTTGTACTGGTATTTTGACTTAGTCTTATTGCTGCCATAGGGTCCATAGGAACCTTTGTTGGTCACAAATGTTAATGCTCTCAAACCAGTTTCATAGTAGGTACCTTTTATCCCAGTCAGAAATTCTGATGGATAATCCAACACAACCTTCAATATAATATAAACGATCATCAAATTTAACTGCATGGACTTTGACAAACATTTTAAGATGTATTTTTTCATCATATTAATATGAAAAAGATTGTAACTTATAGTATTTTTCATATAGTTTTCGAAAATCTAAATCTTAAATAAAAAATAATACTGAATCATTCTAAGTCAATTTAGCTCCGAAGATTAGTCAAATTAATTCTCATAAAACGAATTGTGATAAGTAAAAAGGGAACGAAGGGAGTACTTACCGTATTTAAGTTTGTATTGAAAATATAGTTGGAATCGGCACCATGTAATTGAGACAAAACAAATTGGCCATCTTCATCAACAAACAAGAATTGAAGTGAACAAACAAAATAGGAATCAACACCACTGTAAATAAAAATCTTGGCTATTTCACTTTTTCCCTTTTCATCCCAAACAGTCCCTTCCCTCTTTTTTTCTCCTTCTGGCCCAAATTTTTTCATATCAATTTTGTTATTCATTCTTGTTTGTTTGTTTGTGAATAATCGTATTTGAAGATGAAGACTTTTCCCCTTACTTATAAAGGGCAATGACAGCAATCAAATTGTGCCAAAGAAGCCAGCAAGTCAACATGGCTTCTTTGACACTTTAGGGGTTTTAATTGGCTAAAAGAAATCACAAGTATAAAATTTTGAATGTCTTCACAAAATAACCCTTTGCATATGTCATCGTCACTACACCAAAAACTAATCTTTAGCGATAATTAATTAACGATAATAGCTTAATTGCCGCTAAATATGTATTTTTATGACATTTACTAGTAACAATTACATTGTAACTTTCTTTGTAAATGTCCCTAAAACCTATAGCGACATTGGATCCAATGACATTTAACTAATGCCGATAAAAATTTTAGCACTCTTGTTAAAATGCATATTTATTACTATTAAAACTTGTTTTTATTCTAGTGCATGCAGGACTAAACTTCACTTTTTCATATTTTGTTTGTGCCCCTAGTTTGTTCTTTTATTGCATGTCTACTCACATGTATTTTGGTAAATATTTCAAAGTTGAAGACAATGGCCCTCAATTGCAGACGCCAGCCTTTTGAATTTCCAATAGGCAATAGCCACGTCAATTACTTGTAGAATCTTATTTTCCCTCTTAATTATTTATTAAATTAATTTAATATTTAGATATTCAAAAACTCTATGAAAAATACTATAAGTTATAATTCTTTGCATGACAATATAATTCCCAAAAAAAAAAAATATAATTTAATTCTCATCTTTATTGTAACCTTTGATATTTAAAATAAAAAATCAAGCTAACTATTAAATTATTAAAAAGGATTTTTCTATAATTTCTATATTTATAAATTAAGTAAAAAATATTATAAATCATAATAATTAAAAACTTAAAATATTTTTTTAAAAAAAATTATGGTTAGAGAAAACTGTGGTTAACTTTGAAAATTTCAACGGTAAGACGGAGTTTAACCTTTGATGTTTTAAAAGGAAATTGAGATAAGTATTAAATTATTAAAAGGAATTTTCGATAATTTATATATTTAGAAATTACATAAAAAGTATAATAAATTACAATAATTTACATGTGAAAATATTTTTAAAAACATAAAAAAAAATTATGGTTAAAGAAAAATTTGGTTAACTCTCTAAATTTCAACTAGGATAGGAGAAAATGCATTTCCAATAATTTATATATTTACAAATTACCTAAAAAGTACTAATCCCACAGTAAATGCTTCTCAACTTCATCTATTGAGAACCTGCGCTCTTTTATTTCTGGCCAAGAGGAATTACATGTCATAGTCAAAAATATATTTGATTGGTGTCATTGCTCTTTATTCTTGTACAGTATTAACCATGTATAATGTTTTAGAAGTCTTAATTTGACTATTATTCATTATGAGAAAGAAGTAGTAAAAGTCTCTTGATTTGAAAAAATGAATAAGTAAATTGAAACTTTTTTTTAGTATGAGTCAAATAAAATAAAATAAATAGAGTATTAAAAATGACACTGAATTTAACATAAATGAAAGGACAAAGAAGATAAAGAGATACTTCCTCCGTTCGCTTTTACTTGTCACAAATATCCTAATTTGATTTTCATTTTTACTTGTCATTTTTGACATATCAAGAAAAAACAACTTTTATTTTCCTATTTTACCCTTAGCATTAATTATTTTTTCTCTTAATTAATTTTAAGACACAATAGTAAACATAATTTAATAGGGGTACTATGGTAAAATAACTACGTTATTAATTATTTTTCTTAATGTGCAAGTCAAATTGTGACAAGTAAAAGCGAACGGAGAAAGTATAAAGTAATTGAGTGGGTTAAGGCTATTGGATTAAGGTTATGATCCTTAAAGAGTTTTAATAGAAATTGCCAAAAACGTATGATTAATAATCTTAAAGAGTTTTAATAGACCCGATTCATCTTTCTTATGTCAGCTTTCCATAAAAACATAAAAGTACTATTTACATTTTGTATTAATTTTACATGAAATGTTTATCACAGTGATGCGAACGTTGAATGATAATTATATATATGTTTTTTTTATAGTTATGTTTGTCAATTATTTTGAATTTTGATAAACATTTTCTTTTTTTGAAAATACACTTTGATCAATAACCAAACTCTAAAATTCGAGATATATTGTAATGGTTTATTTAATTGATAAAGTAATGGTTTATTTAATTGACAAAGAAAAAGATAAATTATTATAATAATCTATAGTTGATTACAAGGATCTCCATAATCATTTTCCAAATTTGCTAATTTTTTTATACTCTTTTCCCTTGCTTCCTCGTTTGTCCTATTTTCTATTCTCTCCCTGTCACTTGGATTGTTATGGTTATTGAATTTGACTTTTTTACTTTTTTTTGAGATCGATGGATTTCTAGCAAAGGTGAATCTGATAATGTCTCAATCACGTACTGATTGAACAACGACTCTTGAATTCAATCAAAAAAAGTACTAACATGAAATGAAGATGCTAGGACTTTAATCATGAGAGTTTTCACCAACCATAACATTGTCCCAATTAGCATACATATCATCAGTTTATTGATGTACCCCAAGAACTTATTATTCGTATCAACTTTCTAATCAAACATGGAATGCCAAGCAATTAAAACGAAGCCTAACCAAAGACAATTCAGAAAAGGCTTTCTAACACGATAAACGAAATATATACCCTTTTCTAATATCTGAAATTTTAATTTGGAATCACAAGATGAACTTTGAACCCCTATCAATCACTGAGCCAACCTCTGATCTTATGTTCAGAGGATTCAAAATCTATATACATAAAAATGATAAAAAAAAAAAAACACAACTCTTTATATATACATTATAATTTTTTACCGAGGAGATTCAGGTAAAACCCCCTCACCTCCTTCTAGATCCGCCTCTGCTTGCAAAATATGATTTTAAAAAAAATAACATTTGACTCTTTAAATAGTAATTAAGACACATAAATTGAAAAAAAGGAAGTCTATGTACTACAAGCTAATAACTCGATTTGAAATGAAGATTCCTAAACCAATAGTAGTAATCTGCGGCAAGGAAAAAATAGGCAGCTCGAATAAATAATCTGTGGCACGAATAACACAAAAATAACATTGCATCAAATCTAATAACATTACATCAAATGGCCTACAGGTGTGGGTTCTTGAACCTTATAATGTCCAGCCAATGCATTTTTGAAGAATAGGAAACGATTCAATTTCTTGAATCAGCTGCATTGGTTATAAGAAACGGTGGAGTAATTACATTTTCATTCAATTGACATTAAGGTCAATATTTATTTTTGTGGTTTTAAAGTCATTTACTTATTAGATTATGCATAAAAATATCTAGAAAAATTCAAAAAAAAGGAGATAAAAGATAAATAGGAATGAAGACCATTGGGAGGTGCCACATCACCTTGTCTATATTTTGCTTTATTATTATTACTAGTGAATTTGACCGCGCTTCGCGCAGTGACAAAATAATTAAATAATATTTTTCTAATATATGAATATTAAAAAGTTAGTCTTCAAGTTCAAATATCTTGTTTCGAATTTTAATTTATTTTATTATTAACATCTACTTTATAATTTTCTCTAATTTTCACCACTTTCCGATTGTTAATATGCATAACTAAGTAATATTTTTCTAATATGCGAATATTAAGTCTATATCTTGTTTCGAGTTTTAATTTATTTTATTAGTAACAACTAAATTTATAATTTTCTCTAAATTCACCTCTTTCCGATTGCTAACATGCGTGTGTATATATATATATATATATATATATATATATATATTTCCTTTCCTTTTAATTAGTCAATTATTAAGCTTTGATCATTTTTCTTGATTTAAATCTAAAGGAATGGATATAATAAAAAATAACATTCTCCCCTGACTTGTACCATTTATAACTGAATATTGCAAAATGTATATTATTATGTATTCGTAGAAAAAGTATCTCATGCTATATATCCCAGGTCGCAAAATGTATTTATTCTCCTTAAATAAATTCAATAGAAGGGGGAAAATCCAACTTAATTTTATCTCTCTTTTTTTTTTGTTTCTAAAGTGAATTTTATAAAATCGATAATGGAATTTAAAGTAGTTCTCAACCAAGATTGTAACATACCTTAAATTTACTATAAAGAAAAGAGTCCGGCTGAATTTATTGGGAAGATGACACCTACAAATAAATTTAACTAAAATAGAATATCTAATAACACATGAATTTCACGAAATAAATTATGACGATGCAAAGTAAAATATAAAATATAATGAGTATGCAAGATTAAAATCAATATTATTACTTTGGGTTCTCTGTTTGGGATTTGACTCCTCTAGTTGATAATACATAATCCTATCCAATTTAGCACAAAATAATTACAAAAAAAATAATTAAAAAAATATATATATTCCAACAACTTACCGTACATACTGTAAAGAAAAAAAATTGTGAAATTAGACATTTCACATTTAGGCATACCCCGACAACCTGCAAAGTGAAGCAATACAATGACAAATGAATTGACAATACAAAGAGAAACAGGGAATATGAAAGAATATGAGCTATACTAAAGAATAGACCCTCAATGTATTAATTGCTCAATATAATTAGAGATTAAAATGAAAAATGTACAAACGGATGAAGAAGATGAGAAGACATTAATTGTTTGGTTTAGTTAGAGATAAATATGATCAGTTTTTTGGGTTTTTTAAACTGAAAAGTGAATGGGTACTTAAGAGAATATAATTAAGATACAATTTGTGGATTTTTTAAATAAATTATATAAATAGAAAAAATTATAAAAAATGGCAAAAATTTTATTTAAGAAAAGGATAAATTTCATTTTTGACTTTAGAGTTATACTACATCACCTTTCCTAAACTATACGACCAAGTTTGATTTCATTTTCTGTTTTCTTCCTTCTAACAACTCTTTTACCATCTTTGCAGCATACGCGTAAGTTTATGAATTAATGAAAACAAATTTATAATTTCAACTCAGAATTATTTATATTTAAAAAATGAAGAAAGAAATAAAATCATAACATAATCTTATGAAAATAAAAAGTACCATAATGGTGAAGCGGATTCATGATATATATTTGGCAGGTTCAACTTTTAAATTTTTTTAACAGTATATTAATTATTAATGTTATATAGATTATAGATTGAAATATATTATTTCTTGATATTTTAGTAGATTTCTATATATATATATACACACACACACACACACTCTGTATCAAAAAAATTATGAATTCAGATGATCAACACGTAGCCGAAAGGTTACATCCACAATATTAATAATATCACACTAATTTTTCTTTTTTCACGTCAAATTTTTTTCGTAAATGAAAAATAAAAATTATTTTCCTCTACTTTTTATCATTATATTAAACTTCATTAGATATTTAATGTTATGTAAAATTACATATTTTTTTAATACACCCTTTTTTCGTAAATGTATATATATAGGCAAAATATTTTTGTACTGGACTATATTCTTTAAAATTCATTTAATAGATGCAGTAACGGTAAGCTATAATATAATTCTCTTCAAACAATTTTCTTAGTTTAAGAAAAAAGAATTAAAAGGCAAATTAAAAAGCAAATTGACAAGGAGTAAAGTAAGGAAAATAATAAAGAATATTAATATTAATAGCACAAATTTGGGGAATAAGTGAACGTGACGATGGGTACAAGTTAAAAAAAAAAATAGGCAAATTAAAAAGCAAATTGGAAGGGAATAAAATAAGAAAAGTAATAAAGAATAACAGTACTAAATTAAGAGCACAAATCTTGGGCACAAGTGAGCGTGTCATCTCTCCTTTTTTTTCCACCCATTTCCGCTCCTTTCCTTTCTTGACAAAATAATTCACCACCTCTCTCTCCTTTGCAGTTTTTCACCTACCATTTTTACTTCATTTTTTCCTAATATTTTCTTAACTTCTTTGTCTTGATTGTCGCTTAGAATCAGTCAAATCCCCATTTTATTCTAACGTAATGCAAAATCTTCTTCCTCTTTATTTATATTTTTTTCACCATCACAATACTTCCATATATCCATCCTATAAATTTATTATAGGTAGTATTATTAAAAGGAGTCTTAAAAAGGAAAAAAGAGGAAGAGAATAGAACTTTTGTCAACTATATTGTATATACAATTTCATAACAAAAAAAATGTCAAATACACCATCCTTCGCTGTTCCAGCCGGACCTTTTATCATCAATACCTCTTTTTCTATCTTCTTGCAAGTTCTTTAAAGTTTTTAGCTGCTCTGATGTTCGTTGCTCGAGGTGGTCTTTCGGAAACAATCTCCCTACACCAACCTAATTCATGAGACAGGGTTGAATTTGCTGTTGTTGCAAATCCTTTGAAGAAGACTGTGTGCTTAATCATGAAGACTTCAATAATCTTGACATTTGATATGAACTCACAACTTTTTATGTTTGCAAAACTATTCATCATGTCATGAAAATTCATCAAGTTAAGGTAAAAAAATTCTACATGAACATAAATGTTTTCATGTATTTCATCATTTGTTTGAACTAAGAAAGCAAAACAAATACTAAAAGAAGAAAAAGAAAAATTACTTCACTTCTTCCGCATTGGACTTTCGGTCTTTCTTTCTCTCCTCTATTTGGAAGTCCACGTTCATGTTATGTTATGTGCAGGAATAATTGGAAGATCAAGTATTTATAGTGTAGTTTTAGTAACATTTTAGGTGCCTCTTTGGTTCCTTTACTAATGTCTCAACAGTTATGTGAGAAAGACTTAAAGAAGAATTAAGGTGAAAAGTTGCCTCTTTGTTTCTTTCACTAATGTCTCAACAGTTATGTGAGAAAGACTTAAAGGAGAATTAAGGTGAGAATTAAAGAACAAATTAAATAGATTAAGAAAGAAGAAAAAGAGAGAAATGGAGAAAAAATGCCAAAAAAAGGAGAAAAAAGATAAATACCAATGCTGGCCATAGAGAGGTGCCACATCAGCAGTGTTTTGATTCTCCTTTATATATATATATGATTATATATAGATATAGATTAATAGAGAACAATTATCTGAGATGTTAACAAGTGATTTAATTACAAAGAGATAAATGAGAGTAATTTTATTAGACAAACACTATAACTAAATTTTATTAGTACATATTTTCAATGTGCAAAAATATTAAAAGCATATAATAGTACAATTTTAGAAGTCTATTTTGTTTAGGAGATTGTAATATAATTATGAGAGTTACCATGTATACACTTTTACCTTTGCTAGGCAACACCTACAATTACTATCTCCAAACTAAAGTTAATTAACTTTTAAACTTGCGCTACAAGAAGTATATTTAGTTTGACTTTTGATTATGAAGACAAAAAACAACTAAAAAAATCATCAATTAAGTAACTCGATTAGTACATATATAATTGTCACGTAATAATTATAACCAAAGCACCAAATGATCTAATCTAATACAAAAGTAAAAAGGTCAAAAACCCACCTAAAGTATCTCAACTTTTTGGTTTTCATACATGAACTATTGAGAGTTTGAGTTTCTATCCAATGGTTGGCGAAACACGCCTAGACGTTGAATAGACCAAATGTTTGTCTACAAATACTTCTAGGCGTTTTGATCATAAAATCTTCATCCTCCTGACATATATAACGACTCTATTAGCGGACACGTTAATTTAATTTTTAATTTTTAACCTAATATTAATTGATTTAGCTTTGCTAGCTACGGTGGAATTGTTTTTCCACGTGGAAAACCACACGACGGAGTTTCTAAACAAAAGAGAGAGTGTAATACACACGTCATCAGAAATTAGTCGAGGTGTATTTCGCCAGGTAGAAAATTGATACTCTCATTAGTTCAGATAAAACTCAAAAAACTTAAATAATTTAGGTGTGTTTTTGATCCTTAACTCTTAAAGAATATCAATCATTAAAAAATTGAGTACAACGTGAAATTATAACAATAACAATAACAAAACTGAATAAAAGTATATATATTGAATTCAATGAATAGATCCTCTTCCTTTTGGACCTTGTCTGTATTGGAAGATTTGTAATCATGGAAGATGTGACAGTCTTCATATAGATCCCAAAACTCTCAATATGCTTCTCGGTTTTGGTGCCGTAAAATCCACCAAAAGAATGATCATCTCCTATTTGAATAGTGAACTCTTTGTACTGGTATTTTGACTCAGTCTTATTGCTGCCATAGGGTCCATAGGAACCTTTGTTGGTCACAAATGTTAATGCTCTCAAACCACTTCCATAGTAGGTACCTTTTATCCCAGTAAGAAATTCTGATGGATAATCCAACACAACCTTCAATATAATATAAACGATCATCAAAATTTAATTATTAGATGAAGAAGTTTGTAACAAAGTGGTACCTACGGAGCATCAGAATTTCTTACTTATATAGTACAAACGATCATCAAATTTAACATTTTTTCATCATATATTAATATGAAAAGGATTGCAACTTATAGTATTTTTCATATAGTTTTTGAATATCTAAATTTTAAATAAAAAAAACTGAATCATTCTGAGTCAATTTAACTCCGAAAATTAGTCAAATTAACTGTCGTAAAACAAATTGTGACAAATAAAGAGGAACGAAGAGAGTACTTACCGTATTTAAGTTTGTAATAAAAATATAGTTGGGATCAGCACCATGTAATTGAGACAAAACAAATTGACCATCCTCAACGAACAAGAATTGAAGTGAACAAATAAAATAGGAGTCAACACCACTGTAAATAAAAATCTTGGCTATTTCACTTTTTCCCTTTTCATCCCAAACGGCCCCTTCCCTCTTTTTTCCTCCTTCTGGCCCAAATTTTTTCATATCAATTTTGTTATTCATTCTTGTTTGTTTGTGAATAATTGTATTTGAAGATGAAGACTTGTATACATATATATCGTAAGTGTAAGTTTAGGTTTTTTATTTTTCTTGTGCAAAATATAATAATTACAGATATATTATATATTCTCAATTTATTATTTTTCTCCTTATTTAGTCCTCCCAATGACCCAAATTTGGTCGTATCAATATTATTTATTCTTGGTTGTCAATAATTATACTGTACTAAGGAAAGATTTGATGGAGCTTAAAATAAGGAAACGTGACCTTATTTAATTCAAAAACTAAAAGAGTCGACTTTGACTCTTAACACTTTAAAAATTAAAAGTAGGTAATATATCACAGTATTTCAAAATATCAGTCCAAAACAAATAAAATGCAACTTCTCTTTTATTTAGTGAATCTAAAGAAGTTTGATTCCTTCTTGAAAATGTATCTTCCTCTTTTATTTATGTGAGAAATATTCTTGTACCTTTTTTACTTGCATTAGGAACTTAAGAAATGTTTTTTTTCTTTCAGTTAAAACAAAAATTTAAGTATGTCATTGTACAGTATTAACCATGGATAAACCGTATAATTTACCACCGCATGAAGTTCGAATAAAACCCCCGGCCCTTGCTAGCTGCGCCCCTATATATGTATAGAAGTTTGTTTTTTTATTGATATCAAATCAATTTAAATTCAACTTCCACGTTAAACAAATAATGCATTTATTTAAATACTAAGGTGTCTATTAATTCGATCCTATAATTGGATGCCTATTAATTAAGGTGTCGAATATATCCCATCATTGATTTGAGATCTTCGTAAAAAGGTACCAACCTATTCAATACTAAGAATAATGAGTAAAAATACTCAAACAAATTTCTTTTCGTAGATGAATAACATTTATAATAACCAAATATCAAGCATATTAAAACTAAAACCAATCATAATCCATAACAAAATTGACATAATAAAAGGTTCTTGGAATTAAATTCCAAGATTGAAGTGTACATGTTGAGTTATTAATGGTTTTCCTTTTCAACTTTCACTTGAGCATTTTTGGCCTTTACATAGACCCCAATACTCTCAACTCCAATTTCATCATAGGAAACAAAAATCTTGGCAATTTCACCTTTTCCCTTTTCATCCCAAACACTTCCCTTTTGTCCTCCAGATGGGCCAACCTTGACCATATTCATATTCATTCTATTAGTATTGATTTCTTGCTCTATCAAATATAGTAGAGTACTAAACAAGTTAGGTTGAGGATGAAGTTTATCTATTTATATAGAGAGGAGGATTAGAGGAAGGTGTAAACTTTTTAATTAAATATACAGTACTACTTAAGGAAAGAATTTATGGAGCTTAAAATAAGGAAAAGTGACCTTATTTAACACAAAAAACTAAAGAAGTCCACTTTTACAACAACATTCAAGATAATGTATTGCTATCACATGACTAATATCTTATCAAGTAGAATTAATCTTTAGTTTTATATTACTATTTGAGGTTAGCAAAAGGTTTTAAATCATTAAGAATTCTATATTAAAAACAATTATATAAAAATAAAAAAGATAACTCTAAATTATTATTTTCTTGTGTGTATTTATATATACTTACCTCTTACTTGGGGACGACACAATTGTTTTGTGTGCTTTGGAATAGTTGCCTTCTTACTTGGGTGCACATAAATGGGAGAAATGCCATGACGCTGTCATTGCCCTAGCTCAGATGGCTAAAGGTTGTCCAAATGTATTGATGACAAATTTGTTTCCGTTAATGACTTAGTATTAATGAAATCGGTCCTAACATGTACTTTACAATCTAAAAAATATTTATTATCTGAAAGAAGGAAAGAACAATATTTGGGGGTTGAGAAAGGGCAAATTGATTCGACTGACAATTATAGTTGACATTGTCATTATGAATTTAAAAACATGCACTCTAATTGTATGCGTGCACTTATATTTTTGTTGTCCTACATACCCTCTGGAATGACAAGTTCACCTTTTCCCTTTTCTAAGAAAATCTGTTTTAGAGGCACTTATTATGACAACTAAAATTGACCATATAATATTCACTTTAATTTGTATAATTAACCAAGTATTAATGATGAAGTTGTGATTTTGATGATTAACAAACTATTCGAGGGACCTGGTCCGATCCTAGAAATGTGCACAACATCGTGGTCAACTCTGTACAACTGTAAACTGTACTTTTTGCAGTTGGTTGGTGGCTTTGCAGTAGAGTTGTTGCAGCAGTTTTGTCCTCTCTCGATCAATAGCATGGCTTCTAGGTTTTGCCTCCTCTCATATATAACTAAGATGTGACAAAAGGCAAAACCTATTTTTTACATACTTAAAAGGAAATATTCTCTTTGCAAAAGCCCAAGGTGCTATTCAGTTCAAAGATCTTACAACAAGGGACCTGTTCTCAGCTCACGTATAGTAGCATCTAGTTCATTGTTGTTTGAGTCTTTGTACTTTGTTCTTAACTGTAAACCTACTATTCTCTTAAGAAACTGGTGTAGGTCTTTGTGCTCTTATTATTATCGTTGTATGCAGATGTATCACCTAATGGTAGTTGATTGGTAGGGCTAGTGTTAGCCAAGTTGTATCAACTAGGTGTAGTTGGCTGTAGGCCACAATAGGAGTACTATAGCGGTGGCTTAGTTCAAGGGGATGGGGTTAACCTTAGATTGCGAGAATGAGTTTGTAATCTTACATTGCTCTTGTTCTAGTGGATTGGTGTTGGGAAAAGTCCTACGAGGTAGGTCGTGGTTTTGCTTCCCTGTGGAGGTTTCCACATAAACATCGTGTGTGCATTTACTATTGCGTTGTTTGTTATTGCATTATCGTCTGTACTTCTAGCCTGCAATTGTTAACAGTCAGAGGACCTGGTCCCTAGACTGGTGGAGGATCCATCTCAAGTCAACAATTAATTTATAGTAACATTTTTGTTTCTATCTCAGTGAAAAAAAATTTGTTTCCATCTAAAAATTTAAGCCTGGCAACAATAATTCTAGCTTTGTCCTTCATTTCATCTACTAATCACACACAAAACAAAATGTTTCACTTCATAGCCAGAGAAATCTTGAACATCTAAACAAATTCTTGTAACACACCCTAATCAAAAATATGGAGCCACATATCCTCATCTGATTCCTCATTCTCCTCCAACTTCTCATCTTTCTTGAATCCAACCGTGGCAGGAGCAGCAGAAGCACCACCACTACTCTCTGCAGGAGAAGGAGTAGATGCCAATTCTTCGCGTCCAACAACAATTAACTGATCAGTTATATCCTCACAATTGAATTTTGATAGAAGTAGCTCCATCCTATCATCATCAGCTTCAGCACCTTCAGCACCTACACAACTTAAGATGTTCTTCAAGTCATCGGTGCAAGGAGACGAGTTGCCTCCCAAAACAGCGAGCAAGTAGGCAGTTATCACCTTCATTGTGGCGAAGAAGCTGCTTTGGACATGTTGAGGGGAAAAAGCAAAAAAAAAAAAAAAAACACAAGAAAAATCTATTAGAAGATTCTTACTCCCTCCGTCCCAATTTATGTGATGTACTTTGACTTGGCACGGAGTTTAAGAAATAAAGGAAGACTTTTGAAACTTGCGGTCTAAAATGAGTTATAGATATTTGTGTGGTTGTATATCATTTCATTAAAGGTAAAGTGGGTATTTTAAAGTTAAATTGTGACCAAATATAGAAATGTGTCATTCTTTTTGGGACTGACTAAAAAGGAAAGTGTGTCATATAAATTGGGACAGAGGGAGTAATAGCATTATCAAACTCAAAACATGCTGAAAAAAGTTGTCAAAGTCATAACCATAGAAATAATTCCTCATGAATATACATCGCCCCTTGTCTCCACCTAATTTCATTCGTTCTATGATTCTCCTTTCTACCCTTGTTTTTACTACTCGTCACTTGCCGGTCAAGATAAGTTACAATTCTGCAAAAACACAAATTCTGAAAGGAAGATTTCTAATCGTCGTCCCTTCACATCTTAAAGCTATTGAGATCTACACTCTAAAATCCCTCCAAACAATTAAACTTGTGCTGTCTTTTATAGTCTAATATTTACTAGTTGCCACTAAAAGGATTTCTTTATATGCTAAAATTTAATTTTCACTAGTAATTGATTCTTGAAATATAAATTAGCAGCAAGCAAGTTTGAATCAAAAAATAATTGCTGATAAATAGTATCTTTTTGGTGTACTGTACTGTTCATACATATGATTAGTCACCTAGAGGACAAAATTAAAGGCAGTACGACGCACTAAAGCTCTCCTAGCCATTTGGAAACAATTCAAAGATCGAAGCAAATTATGAAGAATTATTTTTCTTCCTTTTTAACCTTCACCGGAGAATATGTGGTCGTGACGAAAGAGGATGTGATGGCCTTCACATAAACACCAATACTCTCAATGACTGCATCAGTTTTGGTGCCGTAAAATCCACCAAATGAACGATCATCTCCTACATGAAAGTTGAACTCTTTATATCTCATCCAATAATAAGCATCTTTTGGATTCTTCAAGCCATATGGTCCATAGGTACACTTATTGGTGCCAAACGTTATTGATCTCAAACATATTGACGTATCTGACAATTCAACATCATGGAAACCTCTTATCCAAGTAAGAAATTCTGATGGATAATCCAACACAACCTTCAATATACATGGACGATGCGTTATTATGACTACTCAAATTTCGATTTGAAGAGGGAGAAAATAAGATTATCTTACCGTAGTGAAGTTTTTGTTGTGTGGAGCACCATGTGTGTCAGACAAAACAAAGTTGCCATTCTCAACGAACATGAATTGAAGTGTATAAATTGCGATTTCATCGTAGGAAATAAAAATCTTGGCAATTTCACCTTTTCCCTTTTCATCCCAAACAGTTCCCTTTTGTCCTCCAGCAGGGCCAACCTTGATCATATTCATACTCATTAATTTGAGGATGAAGAATTGTGTGTGTATATATATAGAGAGAAGTAACAAATTAAGGTGTTTCAACTTCTATATGTAACTGTTGAGTTCTTTTCAACTTCAACGATTGCAATTTGACTTTTTGTTTAACTCCTTCTTATCTAGTCCAAAATAAATGAATTGATGTACTTTTTTAATTGTTCAAAATAAATGAATTGCTCAAAGTTACACCCTCCGTTCCTATTTAGTTGGCAGGGTAAAGTTTTGCACAACCTTTAATAAAACATTAAATAAGAGTGTAGTTTGACTAATATATCCCTTATTATTTTCTTTATTCCTTGTGTATTTGTGTGCCTCTTTATTTTAAAATAATTAATGTTAAGGGGAAAGTTGGCCAATAAGGGTAGGTAAAGGGAAGTGTTTAATGAGCATTATTGTCCCATTCTCCAATAAGATGTTTGGACCACGAGGAGCTAAACGGGCATATGACTAGCAAGGGTTGTGCAAATTAATGGGTAAACCAATAACCCGAACTGGTAATTAATTAGGTTGTTGGGTTAACGATTTAGCTATTGGTTTGTTGTCCCAAGTTATTATGTCCAAACATGAGAAATATCATGTTCTATACCGGTAAAGATCGTTCCTCTTTCAACTTTTTCCGTAAGTTAGAAGAGAGACCGGAATGTCTTTAACCATACAAATACCACTTGTCTTAATATACCAAGGTCCCTCCCACCTTTTTATAAACTAGGAAATCTCACTCCCTCGCTTCTCCTTCTGCTAGACTAGCTTGCGCATTTTCTCTCTGGCGCTACCACAAAGTCCGACGCCAAATTTCAACCCTTTCTCTATTAATTGTAGTGAATATTAGAAAGTGGTTGAAAATTTAGGTTGCTACACAAACTATCGAATTTGAAATCCATCAAAACATAAAGAAGCTAACAAATACTGAGAATTTTTATTCCATAGGATCACAAACATCAATAATAAACTCTCTATTATTCCCCTCAAATTTAAAACAAAACCCTCCACACATATGATACTATATTGCCGTAAACAACAATATATTCAGTGTAGTCTTATAAGTGGACTTTGAAAAGGATAAGATGTATACAAACCTTACCCTATCTTTGTAGGGGTTAGAGAGACTGTTTCCGATAGACTAATACATTGTTGTCCTTTCATTAAATTTTGTGTCCACCATACCGCCTTTGCCTTTGCTGAAATGACCTTAAAGCTGCTACAAAATCATCTTCATCCAATTGAGGGAACAACTTATCCAAAAAGTAGAATTCACTATAAGCCAATTGCCACAACATGTAGTTGCTAATTCTCAATTCTCCACTTGTCCTGATGAGTAAATCAGGATTAGGATATTCTAAACACTTATTAGTCTCTAATTCTCGATCAATTAATTTGTCATTAATATCCTCTAATTGAATAACTCCATCCTTAACTTTGCTAGCAATCTTTTTAGTTGCTTGTGTTATGTCATATCTTCCACCATAGTTAAGTGCAGCCACTAAATGAAGCCCAGTGCTGTTCTTTGTAGTTTCCTCAGCTACTTTTATCATTTCTTTCAGAGAATTTGGAAGGTTTGACCTGTCCCCAATAAATGACATTTTCATCCCAAACCTAAAAAATTGAAATTAGTTCAAGAGACTATATGTCTAAAAATAATATAAGGGGAACCAAGTGAAAATTAAAATAAGAAAGAAGCAAAAAAAATAAAAAAGTGAACTCATGATAATTGCAATGATAAGTCACCGATCAATGATAGAGACGGTGCAATGATTTGAAGTGTATGGGCTCCGAACTAGCCATCGATCCAATAGTTTGTACTATTAGTTATTGAGTTCGTAATTAAATATTATATATATTTAATAAATTTTCTAATAAAAATACAGAGTTTAAGCAAAAACGATTTAATTTATCCAAACTTGTATTTAATATTATAGCTCTCCACTGAAAAGTCCCATATAAAAGAAGATTTTATTGGTATTAGTGTGTTTCTCTAGATGAAAAAGTTGATGGGATTCATTCACAAGGAAACTCCTATGAAATATATACTATATGCACAGTGTAATTTTATAGGTGGAGGCTGAGGAGAGTAGGAGTATATATACACACCACCTTACCCTACCTCATTGAGGTAAAGAAACTGTTTCGGAAGATGCTATATTGAAATAGGATTGGAAATTTAACATGCTCAATAATAGTTTGAACATTATTTGTAACAGCTATAACCTTGGTGAACAGAGTTATCTAGTACCTATTTTGGTTGGCGTGAAAGCAAAATAAAAGATTTTCTAGTTAAAAAGTACCTCATGAAGTCCTGAATAAGCCCTTCAAAATAGCTCGACATCAAGAAAGTTACCTCTGCCTGCCCCAAAATACAAAAAAATGTGTGAGAGAATCTGCATTTAGGATATGTTCGATATGGAAAAAATGTTACATATTTGATCGGTTGATCAAAATATTATGAAAAACATTTTCCGTGTACCAAACACATCCTTAGACTGCACTTGACAAATTATCTTGACTTAATTTTAGCGATTCACGTTTATCTATGTCTGCAGCTTGTTGACATAACTTAAAATAAGGTCAACACTCACATGGCCAACTATCTTGAAAGACATAAAGAAATTACTTTGAATATTATTACTTTTTTGTTTTCCAAACCCAAGGAACACCCACAACTGCTATTCTTTGGTGCGTGGAATAACTCTACTACTATGCAATAGCTCGTAAATCAAACATGAGATGTAAACTGCACTAAGCAAGCCCGATGCAACAAATTCGACTGTGGAGACGTTGGCTGCAGGGAGAATAGATCCCTGGTCTCCCTTATAAAATACCACCTGCTGCACCAACTCAACCAACCTTACGGCTAACCTTATTACTTTGTCCGTCCAACTTTTGTGATTGTACTAGATTAGCTAAACACGAAATTTAATAACTAACAAATAACTAACTTATACACGGACTCACCTCGGGCCTGGACCAATTCTCAGTAGAAAAAGCATATGCAGAAAGAACTTTGACTCCCCATTTTGAACAATAATGACACAAATCTCCTAGCACTTTTTTCCCAGCTTCATGTCCTTTTACCGGTGACCAACCTCTCTCCTTTGCCCATCTCCGGTTACCATCCGGTATAATAGCTACATGTTTCGGCATCAGTTCTGGCTGCAACCTTTCTCTTAACATCTCCTCTTTTGATACTCCCATTGGAAGCTTACAAAATTTACGTTGAAACATTATGGAGTTAGATAAGGACATCATCGTATTTTTACGTAAAGCCGGAGATTTAAAGTCTCCGGTGACTCTGAAGAGAAGATGGTGACGGAGCTGCAGTGGAAGAGTGGAAGTTTTGGATCGGAGAGATACGGACAGTGAGGAGCACATGGTGTTGCAATATTGTTTTGGGAAATATACAAAGTAAAATATTGGAAGCTGTGTAGTATATGTTATAGAACGCCAACTGATATTTTTAAATATTTTAGTACAAGCAAATTAGGCCAATATAAATTTACTTTTTTACTACATCTTAAGGGTAGGTAAGGGGAAGTGTTTAATGAATATTGCCTCGTTCTCCAATAAGATGTTTGGACTATGAGGAGCCAAACGGGCGTATGGCTTGCCTTGCCATTTGACCTCTTTTTTCCATGACTAGGAATATTTAGTGACAACCTCTCGATTGTCATCGCTCAATTTTGGTTGTTAACATAATATATAACCTTTGAACCATAGTTTTGTTATCAAGAATTGATCAAAAGAGGAGTTCATTTGGGGTTCTGGAACAAAACAATAATTACAACATAATAATATTTCACATAAATAATACGCTAAAAGGGGTTTTCAAAAGCTACCAAACATATTATTAGCTATTCTAATTTTAATGCATGAATAATTTCTTTCCTAACCAGTCTCCAAACAACCCGACCATACGAAATTTCAACTGAATCCTCTGCTTGCTTTGAACATTTGCACATTTTTCAACGCAAACTTGTTGTCACGATCCAGGACTAGGCTCTGGACGTAACGGGTATCCCAACCCAATGAATGTCCAAGAAGACCCCTTAGCATCTTATCATAGCATTATCATTCTCAAGTTGCGGAAAATAAAATAGACCCAATAGAAGTCGTTCAATTTAAATGAAATAGTAATCCCAGACTCAGAAAAGTACAACACAATAACATCCAACTACAACAGTTTATGAAGCCTCTAACATAAGAAAACTGTCTAAGCAGGGACAAGGCCCCGACGAAACCATAATATGAAAACACTGAATCTCTAAGCTAAACTGCCTTTCGAAGGATGGAGGGCTCACCAGTTTTGATGTTGTCCTGATGATCCTAAGGCTGCACAGAACCACAGAAATGTACCTCCGAACCTACATCATGAAACGATGTAGCCGCCCGAAGACGGGTAATACGTGGAATGTATTGGTATGCAGAACATGTAAAGGGATAAGATAAGCTTCATATAAAATAGCCATGAGAGTAAAATCAAAATTTAATAAAATATGTCAGTTATGACTCCAAAGTTGAAAACCTAGACATTCTGTTCTTTAGTTCTGAACTAGATGGTATCACTAACTTCCGTTTAAACACCACGGGCTATGTGGGTTCGATCAACACTCGACCAGCTAAGCCCCAATCCGTGTTTGCCGTATGAATCGAGATTAAATCATTATGATCAGCACAATCATCCTCATAGAGGAAAATATAAGATCGTCCAATTAAGGATCAAACCGTCCCTATGTTGGCAAAACACAAATTTCGGGTGTTGAGCCATTTGGACTCACACCTTCTTGGTTAACCATCTAATTCTCTTTAAGCCCAGATTTTAGCCTTTTGCATATCATCAAGCATCATTAAAAACAATTTCATTTCCGTTAAGGGCATAGACAATTGTTGGTGTCTCATACCAAGACTTGCAAGTCATCTATTCCATTATTCGTCTAACCATAAGGTCTGTCATCAATTTCTCATGCCCAATTTATCAAAAATCAAGTATAATATAGTTCTTGACAGCCAATCAAATCATTTAAGAAAACTATTCAACAATTAGGAGTCACAATTTCCTCAAGTGTTATAATAAACCTTTTAAAATGGGTCAATTCATTCATATGTCTTTAGAACGTTAATATACCATAAAACTCATCAAATAATAATATCATTTGACCCAACAAATATCTCAAACCCCTTTTTTTTTTTAAATATGGATGAGAGTAAAATAAAATCAATAAACCTCTTCAAGGTTTAAATCACTATGTAGTTAAGAGCAATTTCAAGTAAAAGACATTGCATCACAATTTCATGCTTCTTTCGTAAATTCTATATATATATATATAGAACTTGAAACCCCAATTCAATGTTCGAAATACATATATGTATATAAGGGTTTAAAAACATAGACTCAAAATTTGATTTGAGAAGGGGTTGCTCTACATACCTTTTGACAGAAAGAACTTCGAGAAACTTGAGGTTTGAGCCTTGAATCTTGAACCCTAGGTGCTCTTGCTTCTAAGAATTTTTGGGGAGAGGTTGAATGAGGGAATTGAGAGATTTCTGCTAGTTTAGGATGATTTTAGGGTTATAAAACGTGTTAGGGAAGTTACATGGGGTAAAAGGACTAGTTTGCCCCTAATTTAATAAGAGAAAAATGGATTTTTACGTCGGGGAAGTGTGCTCCGCGCCGCACAGCCCAACGCGGAGGCTAACTAGTGGTCTCCTGGCTTGAGCTCCGCTCCGCGCTGTCCAACGCGCAGCTGGGATAGTGTCTCACTGAAACGCCAATAACTTTTTGCTCCAAACCCGAATTGACGAACGGTCGGTGACGTTGGAAAGAAGACTCAAAAACCTTTAATTTGATGGGTATTAGGCCACGTAACTCTTCATATTCTAGAAGCAATGCTCGTTTGAAGTTGACCCTAATAGAAACTTATACGGAAACTTAATCGTTAGCAGGACGTGCAACTCGTCTTTGTGCTAGAGGTTTCCTATGACCTTAATTCACATCCAAAACACTAAACACACTAGAGAATTGATCTAAACACTTATATCTAAATAGAAATCATTGAGTTCGGGCCTATAGACGTATGAGGAACGGTTCAAATTCTAGTCCGAAAGTGTGGGGTGTTAATGTTATACTTGCTTAGTGCGAATTGCTAGATTAAACATCCAACACATGAAACGATATATATTAAACAATCTAATATGATTCAGCACTCATTCTTTACAAAAAACATAGAATATATATATATATCAATGTTTCGAATAGAAGGGGAACCTGTGGAGCAACCAATATTCCAAATAAGCATTGTCTCAAGGAAACTGGGGCTTACTTGCAGAGCTCCTCAAACTTGGCATTGATGTTGAGTAATTGCTCCATTACGTCTTTGTTGTTTTGAATATCCAATTGGATAGATGCTTCTACATGCAAGAAACACGAAACTGAGGGTAATAATGCATATAAACACGAGAATTCTCGAGATATTTTCAAGCCAAACCTTGATTTTGTTCTTTCAGTCATGCTCGTTGGTGCAATGAGATCATCTAGCTTCATTAGACTCCGCTGTTGATATGGAAAGAGTTGGATCATTTGTTGTTGTTTTTCTCTTTCTCTTTCTTGAAGCAGCGCCCATTTTACTTGACGGAACATCACAAGCTCCAATCAGCTCAACAATTTGATATTTATGTTCTTTTTGTACCACTTTTGTTGCTTGATTCACCTCTTGAACTCTACTTTTATACCCCAAAAGATGTCCCAT